>QXEO01000411.1:5123701-7523701 GCA_007115705.1 Dactylis glomerata | reverse complement strand
CTAATTTGGTTCCCAAAGCTTGATGTAAGCTTCTCCAAAATCTTGAGGTGAATTGGGTTCCTCGATCGGAAACTATGGTTTTAGGGACTCCATGCAAACTAACAATTCTGGATAAATACAAATCTGCTAGCTGTCCCGAGTTGTAAGTGGTCTTGATAGGAATAAAGTGGGCAACTTTGGTCAGTCTATCCACAATGACCCAAATAGAGTCATTTCCACGGTTAGACCTTGGAAATCCCGTGATGAAATCCATTCCAACAGATTCCCACTTCCATTCCGGAACTTGCAAAGGTTGCAGCAATCCCGCAGGACGTTGATGTTCAGCCTTGACTCTTTGACAAATATCACACTTAGAGATGAACGATGCAATCTCACGCTTCATTCCATGCCACCAAAATTGTTCCTTCAGATCTTGATACATCTTAGTTCCACCGGGGTGGATGGAGTAAGGGGTCTCATGGGCTTCCTTCATAATAACCTCCTTCAATTCTGAATCAGCAGGCACACAAATACGTCCTTTATACCACAGCACTCCTTGATTATCTTCCTCAAATCCTGGCACCTTGCCGGAACTAATTCTGCGCTTGATTCCGTCAATACTCTCATTTCCCTTCTGGGCTTCTTTGATTTGGCTCATCAAGGTGGGTTGAAACTCCAGGTTGGCTAAGAATCCTTGACTGACTAGTTCCAATCCAAATTTTTCAAACTCTTGGTGTAACATAGGTTGCTCTTCTTTGATCATCATATTTAAGGAGCATGGCTTTCGACTCAATGCATCGGCCACTACATTGGCCTTACCGGGGTGGTAATGAATTTCCAGATCATAATCCTTGATCAACTCTATCCATCTTCTTTGCCTCATGTTCAACTCCTTCTGAGTGAAAATATACTTCAGACTCTTGTGATCCATGTAGATCTCGCAACGATTGCCTATCAGATAGTGCCTCCATGTCTTCAGAGCTAGAACTACGGCTGCCAACTCTAGATCATGGGTTGGATAGTTTTCTTCATGAGGTCTAAGCTGCCGAGAGAGGTAAGCTATGACCTTGCCTTCTTGCATCAATACACAACCAAGTCCAAGTTTGGAAGCGTCGCAATAGACATCAAAGTTTTTGGTGATATCGGGCATGGTTAGGACGGGTGCGGTCACTAATCGCTTCTTGAGCTCTTGAAAACTCTCTTCACACTTAGGGGTCCATTCAAACTTCTTGTCCTTCTTCAACAGTTGGGTCATCGGCCGGGCTATGCTTGAAAACCCTTCAACGAATTTGCGGTAATATCCGGCTAATCCGAGAAAACCTCTTACTTCAGTTTGAGTGGTAGGAGCTGCCCATTCCATGACTGATTTGATCTTCTTGGGGTCTACAGATATTCCTCCTGCTGACAGAACATGGCCTAAGAATCCAACTTCCTTCAACCAGAACTCACATTTACTGAACTTGGCATACAGCTGATGCTCTCTTAAGGTTTCTAAGATTAATCTCAAATGGATTGCATGCTCTTCTTCGGATTTGGAGTAGATAAGAATGTCATCAATAAAGACAACAACAAACTTATCCAAGAACTCCATAAAAACCTTATTCATGAGGTTCATGAAATAAGCAGGGGCATTGGTTAATCCAAATGACATTACGGTGTACTCACAGACAATGGGAACTTCTCCTATAGTTGGTCCTGAGATACCCTTATGACATCTGGGGATTTTGGTGGGTTTCACAGACACATGCCTTACCACAATTCCATGGCTACTCCTCATTGTGATGGTCTTTTTGGCACAATCTATAACTCCTTGATGCTGGGACATCCAATTCATACCAAGAACTACTTCCAAACCTTTAGTTCCCAATACTATCAAATTGGCTAAGAAATCTACCCCATGAATTTCTATGGGCACTGCCAGGCAGGTACAACTAGCTTTGGTTACTGACCCGGGAATTTGTACAGACATGAACTCTTTCAAGGGTGTGGGTTGAAGTCCACTTTTATCAACGAATAGTTGGGTAACAAATGAGTGTGAAGCTCCAGAATCAAACAGAACTCTTGCAAGAACTGAGTTAACAGGGAACATACCAAGCACAACGTCGGTCGCTTCCTGAGCTTCTTCAACATTCATGTGAATCAGACGGCCTTGAGAGTGAGGCGGTTTCCTTGGTGGATAGTTCTTGACATTTCCCACACGGCGCTGTTGCTGAACAGGAATAGTGGTCTTGGAGGCATCATTCAGCTTCTTGGGGCACTCATTGGAGTAATGCCCTTTGAGTCCGCACTCATAACAGGTAACACCAGACTTGTCACCAGGCTTGGGTAACACAGGGGCGCCATTTGGCCTTGGAGTATTGGTGTTGAAGTTGTTGCCACTAGGTCTTGGAGGTGCACGGTTGAAGTTGTTTCCGGGCGGACGGTTGGGATAGTTGGGGCGTGGAGCAGGTGCAGACGGCCTCATAGGTCTAGGGGCGAAACCCATAGGTGCATTTCCCCTGGGCTTCTGCGAGTTGCTCGAGTTGCCTTGATACATCATACGACGCTTGCGGTTTTCTGTAGCTTGCTTGAGTTTGCCTTCCATCTGAATGGCAGAGTCAACCAATGACTCCAGGTCGGCAAAGGGAATACTGACCAAGACACATTGCATCTCATCATGAAGTCCATCCAGAAACCTTTCTTGCTTCTTCTCAGTGGTGTCGGTGTCATCTGGGGCATACCTGGACAAGGTAAGGAACTTGTCACGGTAATCCACCACGGACAGGGAACCTTGCTTCAGATTCCTGAACTCATCTCTCATCCTTTTAACCAATCCCATAGGAACATGGGCTTTGCTAAACTTGCTCTTGAACTCCTCCCAAGGCATCACATACCCTGGGGCTTGCATTGCTCGGGTGCTATCCCACCAAGCTCTCGCTGCTCCAGCAAGATAGTGGGTGGTGTACAAGACCTTCTCATTTTCACCAACTTCGGCGACTGCCAAATTGTTTTCCATAGTGCGAAGCCAATCATCGGCATCTAAGGGCTCTTCAGACTTAGTGAACATAGGAGGGTTGGTGTTTTGGAAATTTCTCAACTTGGATCGGTGATCACCATTGCCATTGTTTTCTCCTTCACCATTGCCATGGCCATTGCCATTGTTGTGGTTCATTGCCATCTGGGTTATCTGCTGAAGAGTGGCCAAGTTAGCTTGGCGCTCAGCTCGGGCTGCTTCCCTATCTTCCATGATCAACCTTAGCAGTTCGGCCATTTCCGGGTTCGGGGGTGGGGGTGCTCGTGGCATCTGAAGATGAGGTGTGTAAGACAAGAGGGAAAAGCTAATTGCTAAGATTTAAAGGTAACATGGATGATGCAATTTTGTCTTACTAAGGCCTTAAGAGCCAAATTCATATTTCATTCAACACCCAACAAACATATCATACATACGAGTTCACACATTACAAATGGTTTACATTAAACCATTGCGACTCGTCTACTAGGGAGGGGGATACAACTCACACCCACACGAAGTGAAAATAAAGTGGAACTCATAACTAAATAACACGTGGATCTCTGATCTAGACAGCGGGCTCCTCGGGGTCTTCCTCCTCATCACTCACAATGAATCCATTGTGCCCACCATCTTCCGGATCATCAAGGTCCTCCATGAAGTCATCCTCATCACTAATGAGGGCATTATCCTCCTTGCGGAGATCAATGCCTTCCTCCTCACCAAGGTGATCCTCCAGACTCTCAATGTACTCAGTCAGCTCCGCCACATTGGCCTTCAACTCCTCAAGGTCATGTTCCTTCTCATCTCGCTGGCGACGAAGGCTCTTGCGCTCTTTCGCAAGTATCCTGATAGTGTTCCTCGCCTCCACCATTGCGAAGTGCTCAAGGTTGGCCTTGGTACGGGCACGATCGGCCTCCTGCTGAGTGGAGTACAGCAAGAAGTCCATGTGATCGATGTAGGTACTCGGCTCATTCTGCCCGGGCATGTTTGCGGGACGTCCATCCGCATCACGCCTAGCAAAGTTCCTAAAGTGCTCTCCCTGAACCTCCTCAACATGCAGTCCGCACAAGCGGGCGTGCATCTCCTGCATCCCTCGGACCAAACCATCGGCCCAAGTGTTCTCCACAAGCTCAAACTTGACCCTTGGAGAACCCAAATTCCCCTTCTTGCCACGGCAACTGGCTCGGATAAGCCACCGTAGCTCTCCATCTGGGTGCTCATTGAGCACGGCTCCCTTGAACTCCGGGTACAGCCAGTTCAGGAACAAGGTCAGGGTGGTGAGGTCTCGCTCGAAACAAAGGCTGCCACCATGGCCCAACTGGTACTGCTCAGTGAATACCGGGGCCATCTACAAAATTTTAGATTAGCTTAAGTTAGTGATCAACTCAAGTGTGCAAAATTTTAAGTAGGCAAAAACTGAAGTATGTATAAAACTTTACAAATAGTGAGGAAAGACTAAGCAATTTTGAAACCATTACTTATATCTTTGCTTTTATCAAGTTTTCATGTAACGCCCGTTCTAACTAAGGTCTCCTATGGTCAGCCTAGGCTCTGATACCAACTTGTGACGACCTCAAATTTGATACAAATTCGAAGTGCCCGTTATGTATTCCACCGCAATCCCAGAACCGTTGTTGCGATATACATAACGTAGTTGGTAACCAGTTCCATAGACATTACAATACGATAGTTCAAATACAATGGTCATATAGACCAAGTCATATTACAACACAATACAACATAGCAGCGGAAATAACGTCTTCGGGTCCATGGCTTCACCCTACAGGCAATGGCGACTCATGGAGACGAGCTTAGTTCTGGTACTCTTCTTCATACCCTTCTTCCTGGTATTCTTCCCCATAGTCTGGCCAAGTTGATAGCCAGGGACACAGCCATGAGTACATTGGATGCACTCGCAAACCATCTTATAATTGTAATGAGGAACTAAATATGCAAGGTTGATATGGTGGACTAAGCACTAAGTTGATTTGCCAAAAGCTAGTTTTATTTCCCAAGAATGTTCATTGGTAGGAAAGGAGTTTAATTCTCTAAGTTTAATCTAAAGAGGAATTTCAAGAGTGTCAACATCAAGGTCAAGTCAAGTCAATTCAATTCATGTCATTCACCAAGTTCACCATAAGTTGTTTTCATTATTGACAAAAGCCAGGCACAGCTTGCCAACCGTCCATGACCGCGGACGCGGCTATTCGAATAGTTTGAAAACCTCTGCAGAGGGGTACACTTTACCCACAAGATTCGATACATCTGCCGGGAGAAATCCACGGATCGTCATACACAAGTATGCGGGGTTCAGATAATCAAACAAACTCTTTCACTTGCTCACCCTAGTATAGGATCCTTCCCTAGAGCCCGGGGTACGGAATCCCCGCTCCGGCGCCTCTAGTTCTGCCCATCCCGGAAGCCGGGTTAGTGGAATCCACCTGGTCCAGAAGTAACCGCTCACGGTGTCCTTCCATGAAGATTTAATACAAGGCCTCCCATACTAAGATAAACAAGCTACGGATTAAGCCCCTTCCCATATAGGGGTAATGTGGTCGTACGGTATAATTGGCTCCCATAGTACATCACTCGTTGTCAATTGAGAAATACATTTCATAGTTCTTAGTCAAGATTATTTTCTTTCATAAAACCATCATGTAGGAGAAACCTCCACTTCAAGTTTCAAGTTCAAGTCACCAATTTTCAACTAGGATTCCCCTTATCAATGACCTCAGATTTTATTAGCGACTAAGCAACTACCTTGAGTGATGATACCACTACATATGGTTGGATAAACTCAGCTTGATGTTCTTGTTAAGCAAGATATCAAACACCTCTATCATTCTACCTTAGCAATTCAATCATGCAATTTACTTAAAACAGGTAGAATGCAATATTAAAACTAGGCATTGGGAGGATGAATCAAAAGATGGCTTGCCTTGGTTGGCAAAGTGTCCGGGGTATTCTTCTTCTTCTTGATAATAATCCCCTCCAATATCCTCCTCGGCAATACTAGCGTCTAATAACGAATAAACACAAAGCACACAATCACTACATAATGCTAATAACACACCAAGCACACATCTTTGTTTGTTAACAATAGCATTCATGTTGCACTTTATGGTGTTGGATGGTAAGTTTTTCTTCTAAGTTTTCATCAAGTGTGCAAGTTAAAGTTTCTACTAAGTGTCATATGTTGTTCCCTTTCTAAGCATTGGTATTGATTTAGGGTTACTAAGACAAGTTCAAGTGGGAGGGATTAACTAAGTGAATTGGTAAGAGGGCAGATTAATTCTAAGTGTGCAGAAGGAATCTATCATTTTATGTGGCTAACTAGAGTTGGGTAGGATCTAATTGATAACACTAATAGGGTTTGGAGTTGATTTGGGTTGACTAACAGTAAGGAAGGTGATTGGTGATTTCACAATTTAAATTTCATGATTTTCGGAGGCTTAATTAAATTTCTAGAAATACTCTATGATTAACAAAGCTATGGTCACACTATTCACATCTAATTAAATTCCTAACTTATTTTGAATTCTAACCAGTTCTATAGTGTAGGGCATTTTACAAGCTTTCCAACGACATCTTATTTGCTAAATTTGAATTCCTACAACTCCGGGAATTTTAGTTTGAATGTGCAGTAAAGCAACAAATACGAAAAGGTTTTCTAGAAAAAAAATTATCGGACTGGAACTTATCATGGGCCGGGGAAACGAGTCGGGCCGGCCCAGCTAGGGATCCCGGGCGGTGCTGGGAAAAAAAAACTAAGCTGACAGGCGGGGCCCGCCTGCCAGGCCACTTAAAACGAAACGGTATCGGGCTTCTTCTTCCTGGCGCTACAGGGACGGAACGAGAGGGAGTTACTGGGAGTAGGGCGGCGCACGGGGAGCTCACCGGCGGCGATGGGGAGCGGCGGCGAGGGTGCAGGGCGGCTACGGGGGTTCTCCTCTGCCACCTCCAGCAGGTACAGCGCCGGGGGCAGCTCCGCAACGCCGGGAACGTGCGGTGGCCTGCGGGGACGTCGAGGTCGGCGAGCTCGACTGAGAGCACGGGAGCGAAGGAGAGGTTGTCTAGGGAGGTGCTGGGGATGGTGCGGTTCTTTTCAGGGAAGAATGGCGGCTTTATATAGGCGGGAGAGGGAGCACCGGCGATGTCCAGAGGCGGCCAGTACACCGTGAGTGTCGGCCGTGGGAGGGGCAAGGCGGGGTTCTGGCGTGGGCGGCGGGCTGCTGCGTGCTGTAGGAGTGTCCTGGCGCAATGGGAGGGGCTGAGGTGGTCTGGTTCAGAGGGGGGCATGGTAGGGGTCTGGTGTGCTCTTCTTCCATGCCATCCATGTCTCACGTCCGGTGCCTGTGCAGGGGAGACAAGGAATCGACCAAGGAGAGTTCAGAGCACTGCTTGGAGGTCAGAGACTAGGGCTAGGGCTGCCAACCACTGTTGCCAACAGTGGATTCGATTTTGCTAGATTTCTGCCCACCAAGTGTTTGTTGAAATGCCCGCATGAAATCAAAATTCGAATTTTTGAAAATTTCCAATTGGGTTGGTCATTATATTGGATAGGGACTCTAAAACAATTTTTGTTAGGTCAAGAGGTGGTGTTTTGCTCCAGGGCTATTTTGAATTTGGGGTTGTCATATGATTCAGATTCAAACTTTGGTTGAAGTTTGAGTGACGCTCTGGTTTGAATTTTGAGTAGATTCTTGTTGGTTGGGTTAGTATGTAACTTGGTTAAGCTCAACTAACAGGCCAAACATGATGGTGGGTTTCCAGATTTCTTAATCCAATGGCCCAAAGTGGTGTAGTCAAACAGATTTCCTAGATCACAATTTCCTTCTCTTTTTCTTTATGATTTTCATTTCTGGTTTCTTTGGTTCTTATAATTCTTCTCAATTGTTTCTGTTGGTTCACTTAGAATTAACTAACCAATGCACAATCAAAAATAACACACATGAAATCATAGAATACATATAATAGAAAATACATGTATGCATGAAATAATGAATAAAAAGTTTTATTTGGGTCCAAAATTTGGTACTTTATTTAATAAGAAGTAGATTACAATTTCTGAGTTGTTACATCTATGTATCTTGTTGTAATGCCTAGAGTAAATCTCATAGTGATCCTCTCGACATATGCACGTTGTCTTTATTCTATCAATTGCCCAACTGTAATTTGTTTACCCAGCATGTGTTATTATATCTTATGGAGAGACACCACTAGTGAACTGTGGTCCCCGGTCCTATTTCCATTATATTGCTATCACCTGTTTACTTTACTTGCACTGTTTACTTCACTCGCATACTACTATTGCTTTCCACTCGATACGCTCATACCCTTTGTTTCAAGCAAACCGGTGAGATTGACAACCTCATCGTAAGTTGGGAACAAAATATTTGGTTGTGTTGTGTGCAGGTTCCACGTTGCTACTAGTTGAAGACGTGCTAACAAGTTATCATTAACGGCGCCCTTGTTGGAGTGTCACTAGGCTAGCAAGCATCACCTTCAGACGTTTGGCTTTTTCCTACTGGACGATTAAACCTTGGTTTCTTACCGAGGGAAAAACTTGCTGCTATATTCATCATACCCTTCCTCTTGGGGTTCCCAACTGGCCGGTCATTCACCACACCATTAATAGCAATCAAGACTTTTTCTGGCGCCGTTGCCGGGGAAAAAGAAGACTTCTGCAAGGGGAGTTTCGCACGCACATCCTTTACTTTGTTTTAATTTTGCTTTACTTTATTTTTGCTTGCATCTTTTTTATCAAAAATACAAAAAAATTAGTTCCTTCTATATGTGTTATTTTTTTCTGGTCTGTTATTGTCTTTCTTTATCATGCTTTCTATCAATGGTTGGTTTCTTTGAAACTAAATCTTTTTGGCAAGGTGGGTTCACGGAAGAGCAATAAAAATATTATGAGGAACACCGCTTGTCACAAAAAGGGAAACACTTATGGGAACAAATTGATAAATTGTATATCATTGCTAGAAATGTGTGCTCTACTTATAATGTTACTTATTTCTTTGATAAATCTTGTTGCTGTAGGAGGTATAAACACCTCCCTTTACAATGTGAGTATAATGATGATGTTACCATATCTTCTTATATTAATGGAAATTATGACTTTTATGATGTGGAACAAATTGAAGAATTTATTGCTTGGAAGGGTGCATTCGAACTTGCTTATTTTCTTGAAAATACCGATGATGCACCCTATAAATATGAGGTTTATGATATACTTAAATTTTGCTTTGATAATTACAGGGAAGAAAATGGCTATATTCTTAAATATCTCAATAGATGCTCTCTAACGGAAGAGACTAATGCCTTGAAGGAGCCTATGGAAGAAGAAATTGCTGATACTGGAAGATCATTGGATGAAAAAGAAGAGGAGAGAAATGATCAAGAGGAGGAAGAATGGAGCTACCCATGTCTACCTCCCAATAAGAGTAACTCTTTAACTAATACCTTATTTGATCGCCCTCCATGCTTAACAAAGGAGGGTGAGTGTGATATTTATATTGTTGAGTTTGTTCATGATGCTACTAAAAATTATTATGAGAGAGGAAAATATGGTTGTTGGAATTTTCATGTTACTAAAACACCTCTCTTTATATTGAAAGTTCCGAAGTTGCTCCTATTTTATCTACCCATGCTTGTTACTATGTGTTTATTTGATTTATTATCTTACAAGATTCCTATGCATAGGAAGTGGGTTAGACTTAAATGTGTTTTATATTTTCCCCTTGATGCTCTCTTTTGCTTCAATTCATATTTCTTATGTGAGCATCTTCTCATATTACTTGATTCGCACTTTCTGTGCCTAGCTCAAAGGCGTTAAAGAAAAGCACTCTTGAGAGATAACCCATTGTTTTACTTTCAGTTATTTTTCTTTTATTTGAGTCTTGGAAGTTATTACTACTGTCATAACCGCTCTTTATCATTTTTATTTCATTTTTGTGCCAAGAGAAGCCTCTAATTTGAGTGAGGTAAGATTTAGGGATGTTGCTGTCCTGAAACAGTTTTCAGTGCTGCACCGTAAAAATTCGTTAAAATTCTCTGTATATCTTTTGGACCTGCCATTTCTTGTGCATATGCCCCAGGTTATATCCAAACTTTCATTAGTTGAACACTTTTTGATTTGAGCAACAGAAAACCCTCTAAAAATTCGATCTTTGTCAGCTGTTCTGTTTTGACAGATTTCTGCCAATATTTGTGTTTGCCGCTTGATCGCTTTATTTTTTAGTTCTTTTGATCACGGAACTTTTGGGGAAGTTGGTACAGTAGTATATACTTTATATGTGGTGGTTTTGAGTTGAAACCTGAAGCAAAAAGGGTTGATTCAATGTTATGCTTACACTAATGTTGCTAATAGAATTGTGTTGAGTTTTGTATGAAGGAAGTTTTCAAGTGTAGGGATTGGAGAATGATGAGATGAGTTGAGGAATGGACAAAAGCTCAAGCTTGGGGATGCCCACGCACCCCAAGAAATATCCAAGAGGTACAAGCGTCAAAGCTTGGGGATGCCCCCGAGGCACCCCTTCTTCATCGATAAAAATTAGGTCACCTTTCAACACACTATATTTTTATTGCTTCATGCATTATGCGTTTTTCTTGGAGTGTCAGTTGTTTTAGTTTTCAGTTTTCTTTAGTTTTGTTTGCTGCAATAAATGGTTGGACCCCAACAAATTCGTTTTGGAGAAGTTGCCTTGCTTTTCATTTGCTAAGAACACTCCGTTTTTCACTCTTATCGTTTCAACGAGTGTTATCTTTTTCTGCTACTACGTTTAGCTTTCGATTTTCGCCTTGATTTGTGTTCAGATCTTGTTATATCTTTGCATCAAGGTGTATTTTGACCTCTGGTCCATGTTGGTTTTCATCAAAAGAGTTGTTAGAAAAAAGTTCGAAAGGTGTTGGAAAAGAGAAAAAGCTTTATGCAAAAAAGTGGTACAAAAAGGAGCTTGTGTAGACTGCGGCCTAGGCTTTTACATATCGTGCTTGATGTATTTTTGATAGCATGCTTAGTGATTTTGATGTAGCATGACTTGTCTCAAATGACTGAGATTGCTTAATGAGTCTTTGAAAAAATCATGCGTTGTTTTAATTATTTGGAAGCATTATTTTGGTTTTCTCCTTGATGCTTTATTTGGGTTGACTTGGCGCATGCTCACACATGTTAGACTCATACAAAGTCGCCATAAGCCTCTATGATCATTTATTTTTTGACTTTTGATGCCATCTTATGCTTCTTTTAATGTCGCTTTGTCGCTTTGCATGATTATGGCCGTTATTGCTCTCTTAGTTGGTCGCTCCCAGTCTCTTGCTAGCCCTCATTTTGTACTGAGTATGAGCTCTACTTGTGCATCCAACTCCTAAAAACTAAGTTTGCCATTGTTTCCACTATAAATTCCTATGCATGGTATTTGCAAGCCATTCCAAGTAAATTTTCATGTGCTACCTTTCAAAACTTTTAAGTACTTCTCGTTTTGTGCCACTGTTTTTAGCTCATGAGGACATAGTGGTCAGAATTGCTATCTTCCATATTAAATTAAGTACCCCTCAATTAGGCAGCTTCATCTGCTGGTCATTAATTTTGCATGAGAGCTGGTCAGACCATTGCAATCTAATTCTAAAAAAAAGAAAAAAAAGAGGCACTCCTCCATTGTATGTGAATGTTGGTGGGCACCCGATGGAATCGGTTAGCCATGGTTTGAGAAAGGAAAAAAGGTGGGGAGGAGTGCCAAAGCTTTATAAAAGAGCACCAATGTTCCAAATTTTCAAAGAACTCGGAACCGCTCTCACTTGTTTATTATGGAAGATAGTAAGACCCCATTGCCAGTCGTTGACATGAAACAACCACCTCTCAAAACCCAATTTTTATCTCTGTTTTACAAATGAAAAGCTCTAGCACATGTTTAATCACTGCTTCCCTTCGTGAAGGGCCTTTCTTTTACTTTTATGTTGAGTCACCACCTTCTATCTTTATGCACCGTCTAAGAGAGCATAGTTGTCATTCTGAGTATAATGTGCATTGTCCCAAAGTTTTCATTGATTGATTCATGATGTTGGTTTCACTTGTTCTCAAATTACTTGTATCTAGTCGCCCTCTTAAACTTGAAGGTGTCCTATGCATTTATGTTTTGCTCTCTCATGAAGGACAAGCTGAAAACCATTTGTATGTTTTTCCATATGATTTGAACACACGTTTGACTTTCATTGTTTCATTTTCATGATCATTTGTTTGTGTTCTTTTTCATGTTATAATATGGTTGCTAAGTTTCTTCTATCAAGATTATATCTTTCATGCCCATGTTTTAAGTTCTTTTGATCCCAGCACACAACGCTTGCATATATGATCAAGATTGTGTAGGTGCATGTCACCTCAAAAATTATTTCTTTTGTTATCACTTACCTACTCGAGGACGAGCAGGAGTTAAGCTTGGGGATGCTGATACGTCTCAAACATATCCATAATTTTTGATGCTCCATGCTTGTTTTTACACCATTTGCTTAGTGTTTCGTTACACTTCGTGGCATTTTTATGCATTTTCTGGAACTAACCTATTAACGAGATGCCACAGTGCCAGTTCCCTGTTTTCTGCTGTTTTGTGTTTCAGAAAAGTTACACAGGAAATATTCTCGGAATTGGATGAAACAAAAGCCAAACATCCGGAAATTTACCAAAGCTTCCAGAGAACTGAAGAGGAGACGGAGAAGGGCCACACCACCAGGGGGCACGGCCTGCCCCTGGCCCACGCCCACCTATGGTGAGGACCCCTGGTCCACCTCTGGCGCCGCCCTTCGCCTATAAAGACCCCCCAACGGGAAAACCCTAAAAACTTGATCACTTTTCCAGAAACACATCGCGATCCGCCGCCGTCGTCGACCCGAGATCGGGAGGGTCCAGAAGCTCTTCTCGGCACCCTGCGGGAGAGGCGAATTGCCACCGGAGGTCTTCTTCATCGCCATGCTTGCCTCCGACGCGATGAGTGAGTAGTCTACCTTGGACTATGGGTCCATAGCAGTAGCTAGATGGTTATCTTCTCCACCATATGCTTCATGTTTAGATCTCGTGAGCTGCCTTACATGATCGAGATCACCGTTATGTAATTCTACATGTTGTGTTTGTTGGGATCCGATGAATATTGGTGTTATGATTGAGTTGATGTGCTGAATATTATCTTATGTTATCTCTATGTTGTTTATGATCTTGCATGCTCTCCGTTGTTAGTAGCTATCTTGGCCGAGTAGTTGCTAGTGACTCCAAGAGGGGGTATTTATGCTCGATAGTGGGTTTATGCCTCTATTTAATCTGGGGGGAGTGACAGAAACCTCCAAGGTTGTAGATGTGCTGTTGCCACTAGGGAGAAAACAACATTCATATGCTCAAGGGCATATGCTTTGTTTACATTACACACTTTGCTTAATGCAGTTATCTGTTGTTCACAACTTAATACTTGTGGAGTTGTAGGATTGATTTGCCACAAGTGGATTATTAGTCATAGATGCAGTTGGATGGCGGTCTATGTATCTTGTTGTAATGCCCAGAGTAAATCTCATAGTGATCCTCTCGACATATGCACGTTGTCTTTATTCTATCAATTGCCCAACTGTAATTTTTTTACCCAGCATGTGTTATTTTATCTTATGGAGAGACACCACTAGTGAACTGTGGACCCCGGTCCTATTTCCATTATATTGCTATCACCTGTTTACTTTACTTGCACTATTTACTTTACTCGCATACTACTATTGCTTTCCACTCGATACGCTCATACCCTTTGTTTCAAGCAAACCGGTGAGATTGACAACCTCATCGTAAGTTGGGAACAAAGTATTTGGTTGTGTTGTTTACAGGTTCCACGTTGCTACTAGTTGAAGACGCGCTAACAAGTTATCGTCAATGGCGCCCTTGTTGGAGTGTCACTAGGCTAGCAAGCATCACCTTCAGACATTTGGCTTTTTCCTACTGGACGATTAAACCTTGGTTTTTTACTGAGGGAAAAACTTGCTGCTATATTCATCATACCCTTCCTCTTGGGGTTCCCAACTTGCCGATCATTCATTGCACCATCAATAGCAATCAATAAGATAGTGCCGCCATGTTTTGAGGGCATGGACAACAGCGGCTAGCTCTAGATCATGAGTGGGGTAGTTCATCTCGTGAGGTCGGAGTTGTCTTGATAGATAGGCAATGACTTCGCCACCTTGCATAAGAACACTTCCTAGTCCAAGCTTGGAAGCATCACAAATAGATATCAAAGTCCTTTGTGACATCTGGCATGGTCAATATTGGGGCTGAAACAAGTTGCTTCTTGTGTTCTTGGAAACTCGCTTCACACTTTTTATCCTTCTTGAGCAATTGCGTCATCGAACGGGCTATGCTTGAGAAACATTCAACAAACTTGCAGTAATATCTCACTTCTGTTGGATTAGTTGGAGCCTTGCGCTCCATGATGGACTTAATCAAGGAGGGATCAACATAGACTCCTCCAGCTGACATAACATGTCCAAGAAATCCAACATCCTTCAGCCAAAATTGGCATTTGCTAAACTTGGTGTAAAGCTGATGCTCACGAAGTGTGCCCAACACTAGTCTCAAGTGTTCTTCATGTTCCTCTTCGGTCTTGGAGTATACAAGGATATCATCAATAAACACCACGACAAACTTGTCAAGACACTTCATGAACACCTTATTCATAAGATTCATGAAATAGGCTGGGGCATTTGTCAATCCAAAGGACATCACGGTGTACTCATACAATCCGTAATGGGTGGTGAAGGCGGTCTTGGGAATGTCGCTCTCTCTTACCTTAAGCTGGTGATAACCAGTCCTAAGATCGATTTTTGAGAAAACATGAGATCCATTCATTTGATCAAACAAATCATCAATCTTGGGGAGAGGATACTTGTTCTTGATGTTAACATCATTGAGTTTTCGGTAATCCACACAAAGGTGAATAGTACCGTCCCGCTTATCCACAAAGATTATGGGTGATCCCCCAAGGTGAGGCACTTGGGCGGATCAATCCTTTTCTCAACATGTCATCCAACTGTTTCTTCAACTCGATTAACTCTTGGGAGTTCATGCGATAAGGTCTCTAAGCTATGGGAGCAGTTCCAGGAATTAACTCGATATCCCGGTCAGGGGGCATACCTGGAAGTTCTTCAGGAAAGACATCCGGGTACTCGCAGACAACGGGAACTTCTTCTAAAGTTGGTTCAGCGACACCCTTCTTGCAATAGGCTCGGGATGAGAAGTACGGTGGTGACATACTCTACTTCTTCCCCTTCACTACTAGTTATAGAGATGGCGTTCCTAGCGCAGTCAATTATTCCTTTATACTTGGTCATCCAATCCATCCCAAGTATCACTTCCAAACCCTTTGCCCCTAAAACTATAAGTTCTTCTTGGAAAGGTACCCCTTGGATCACTATGGGAATATTTTTGCAGGAGAGCTGAGTTTTTGCTATGGACCCGGGGATTTGAACTAGCATAGTACGATGCATTAAGGTTGGCACCATCCCACTCTTTTTAACGAAAGGCTTGGTAACAAAAGAATGGGAAGCTCCAGAATCAAACAAAACTCTTGCAGGCATGGAGTTGACAAGGAACATACCAAGCACGATGTCGGGGTCTTGCTCGGCTTCTTCAGCATTGAGGTGGTTTAGATGTCCCCTAGCAGCAGGAGGGGCGGGATTCTTGGCGGCAGCCTTCTTTCCAGTTGCAGTATGAGCTTGCCCTTGGTTGGGTCTTGGCGCATTGGGGCGCGGTGCAGCATTTCCCTTGTTGGGACACTCACGAGAGAAGTTTCCTGGCTGGCCACAGGAGTAGCAGCCACTAGCTTGAGGGCGGGTATTAGGGTTGTTGAGGGGGTTGGCGTTGTTTCCTCCAGTACGTGGGGCAGCAGGCTGATGGTTGTAGTTGATGTTGGTAGGGCGAGGTGCAGATGGTGGAGTCCTCTACGGCTGGGGTGCTGGTCTTGGCGGTGGCAGACTATGAGATCTTGAACTGCTAGCCCCTCCTTGTTGTTGAAGCATCTTACGCTTGCGGTTCTCAAACACCGTCTTGCATTTTTCTTCCACCATGATAGCAGCATCAACTAAAGCTTCCAAATCAGGATATGGTACAGCCACCAGTATGCTTTGCATCTCCATATGCAGGCCATTTAGAAAGTGATGCTTCTTCTTATCTTCAGTGTCAGTGTCTTCCGGGGCATAACGAGACAGGGTGTTAAATTTGTCCATGTACTCCACAACAGACATACCTCCTTGCTTGAGGTTGATGAACTTATCCCTCATTAGCGTCATTAGTCCGGTAGGGATATGGGCTTTACGGAACCTCTCCTTGAATTGGTTCCAATTCAGCACTTGATGTGGGGACCCCGGCTTAACACCCGGGATTCCCATTATGCATACAATTCACGATCCCAGGAGACCGTCGTGAATCCGCATAACAGAGTTGGCATTTCAGATTACATCATCCATTATACGAGTATTAAAGTCTTACATAAGCCGCTTGGCTGAATATAAATGCCACGCAGGGCAAGTTCAACTGACACACTTATTTATGAAGTAGTAGCAGATACATGCAGCGTAGTCGACCCAAGCCAGTCCTACTACCCTACAGGCGACTGACCGGGAAACGATTCCTAATTCGCACCGGCGTCGTCATACTCCTCATCATCCTCCTCATAGTCATCACCAAAGTCTGGCCAAGTTAATAGCCAGGGACAAAGCCGTGAGTACATTTTGGAATTGTACTCGCAAACCATCTAGGAGAGAAACATTTACATGCTATATGGCTGTAGCAAGGGTTGGCTTGGCTTTAATGAAACTATAAACTAGCAAGTTTTCTGTGTAGACATAGCATGTCTTACGACATTTCTATATCCTTATTAAAGAAGACTTTTATAAAACAATTATAGGAAAAAGCTCTAGGAAAGGGGGAAACTCCTTTGCAAGATAAGGTCGGTGGTCAATCAGACATGACCACCTCAAGTTGTCGGCAGTACCCTCCAAGTACTCTGAACCACACCCGTGCCACGGCTGTACCCTCCAAGTACTCCGTCCGGCACAAACTCGATTTTTCTTGGAAACCATTTATAAAGCCAAAACCTGACATTGGGCAATGTAGTGATCTTCACAACCGTCCATGACCGAGGACTCGGCTATTCGAATAGGTTTACACTCTGCAGAGGTTGTACACTTTACCCATACCATCCGATAAATCCGCCGGGATACCACCACGGACCGTCATACATAAGTATGTGGGGTTCGGATAATCGATCAAAGCCCTCCATCTATCTACCTTAGTATGGGTGCCTACCCTATGGAGTTTACCTCCCCGGCACACCCGGCAATACCTCCTCCAGAGCGTAACTCCGGCGCCACGGCGGGAGAACCCAAGTGTCTTCCGGCGGCTCGGGATATGCTGTGATATGTGTTGACTTCTTTTGGCGTCAACCCGGACTCCGGGGTCTACAGACCCTTATATAGTTGTGAGGCTCCCCGCACTAAAGCAGACGAACTTCAAACTAGGCCCCGTCCCATACCGGCGGTAATGTGGTTGCATGGGTTAATTGCTCCAAGCGACTACAAAGAAACACCAATGCCTTTTTCTAAAACCACCAACTCCTTTCCTTCCATATCCCAATTCCCATTTGTCCCGAAAATCATTTAGAAAACATTTCAGTGGAGTAGATACTACTCCAAGGTTTTCGAAACCATTTTCGAAACTTTTCTGAGAGTTTTCCCATCCTAGAGTTTTTGGCTCCACTAAGAGTTTTCCAAAGACCATGATGCTAACCATCAAGTCTCTAATATAGGGGTGTTGAGTTAGGTGTCAAGGGTGTCATCTTGTTAGATGATATCAAGTCGACTTGTGGAGCTAAGTCGTCAACTATTGTTATATAGGAAATAATAGCAATATAGAAAATCATGCATATTAAGAAAACAAGAGTAGAACAATGCATAGTGACTTAGTAGGATTAAGATATGCAACAAGTAGATGGCTTGCCTTGGTTGGCTTGTCCCTGATCTCCTTCTTCCTGGTACTCAAACACCTCCCCTTCCTCCGCACAATCGTCGTTTGATTCTATCGCCGGAAAAACAACAACACACACACAATAAGCATTCATGCATACATGGATCACACTCAAGGAAAACATTACACAACTCAAGCATTGAGTATCAGAAGCAAACATGTTCAGATATCTGAACCAATATCTCATTTATAAAAGAATAAACTACCATAATAATAGCAAGCAATTTCTATTAGCATAGTAATACCTAATCACAAACAAACAACTTGCAGGTATCATGGTTAATCAAAACATGGCATCCATCATACTTACAGGTAGCTAACAACATTACAGAAGCAACACACTTGGAATCAATCCAAAAGATTAAAAAGGTAAATTACTAGGAATTTTCTATTCCCATTAACCACTAGAATAGCAATATATTTCCCTAAAACGTTTGTGGCTCCAAATTTTTTACCAGAGGTCATACTGGAAAGCTACTGAGATGCACAACACACCAGAGGTGGAATGAATCAAAAATAACAATCCTACAGGGCACAATAAATAAAACAAGGCAGAAAACTAATAACCCTAAAATAATTATTACAGGCAATGCATAGCTCCTAAAATAGTAAATTCAGTTCCTATAGTTCAACAAAATAGTAAAGCACCTCTGAAAATTGGAATCACTAATTTTCTTTACACAGAACAACTTACTTGCAAATATGAGTGAAAAACAATAGATCTACCATATTTAATTACCAGATAATATATATGACCCTAAAAATCAAACATGCAGTACCAGTGGCTAGACAATATTGCATGGATCACAGGAAAATTTGAATGACAAATTTTTGATGCCTAGAAAATTTTCTAAGCAATTTAGAATGTAGCAGTAATAATTATCATAGAAACACTCAGGCGAAAAAAGTAAAGAGGCCGGATCTGGCCAGGCCTCGCCAGATCTGGGCCGGAACGGCCCGCTGGCTCGCCGGCCAGCCCGGCTCCGATCGAATCGGTACGAGGGCGCCTCGGCCGTCCGATTATGAGGCAGGCGATGACAGATCCCCGTCGTCATCGCCGTCCTCTGCATGCAGGCGCATGGGGCGGCTTCGGCTAGGGTTTTGCAGGGGAGGGCTCACCGAGGGATGGCTGGTGGTCGGCGGCGGTCGGATCGACGGCGGAGCTGTTCAGGAGATGAGGGGCGACCAATGGACTTGCATGCAGAAGAGATGGTGCTCGCGGTGGTGTCGACGACGTCTCGATAAGCTCCGGTGATGGTCGGCGAGGTCGACGGCTACGGCCTGCCACGGGAGTAGAAACAGAGGGGGTGAGATCTAGAGGGTGGAGGCGAGTTTCTAACCGAAGCTCTCGAGCTCTCCAGCGACGGACTCATCCCGGCTTCACGGCGGTGAGGTCCCGTAGATGAGTGAGAGCGGAGAGGAGGCAAATCAGAGGGAGGAAAGGGTTCCAGAGGGGGTTCTCGGCTTATAACTGCAGGCGTGAGCTCGGTCTAGGGTGGGTCTCGTCGGAAGTGATTGGCCGTCGTGGGCGGTGTCTGGGGACGGCGTCGTGGGCTGGGTCTAGGGGTACGGATGGCAGTGTCGATGGCTGGCCGGTTTGGTCATGAGGGAGGCGGTTTTAGAGTACGTGCAGGCGAAACAGTGTGCGGCGCGGTCAGCTGGGTGCATCACCGTGCAAGGCGAGGGCGTCGTCGCGTCGGTGGCACGTTGTCGTGCAGGTGCTAGTGCAGAGCGGGGCTAGATGGGGTGCGGGCGCATGGGAACGCGCTACCCACTCTAGACGCCCTGGGCGGCCAGCTCACGCCACATTGGCATGGACGGGGCATCGCCCATGCTAGGCCTAGGGCAGGGGTGGCTCGGGGAATTGTTCGAGGGTGCACTAAGGGGTTTGAGGGCGAGGTGACAGTACGGGAGGCGGTCGGTGCTGGGCTGCTCACGCTGGGCATCCACGGCGGTGTCTCGGCGATGTCCTAGGTGGCATGGGATGTGCCGGGTTGGTCTATGTGAGGTGGGGGTCAGGCTAGGGGGGCAGCAGGGTGGCGCACGCCCGTTGGGGGTCTACGGCGGTGGGGGTGATCGAAGAGAGGGAGTACTGGCAGGGTGGCCTCGGTCTCCTCCTCTTCCCCTCGATGCCAAGTGAATAGGACAAGCAGAAAAGAGTTTTGAAGATCCCTTGACTCCAGAGAGAGATCCCCAGTAGATCCCCTTCCCTCCCCTTGGTTGGCTTGCAAGAGAAGGAAAAAGAGAGAGGGAAGAGATTAAGCAAAGGCTAGGGTAACTTAACCGAATTCAAATTTGAAATTTAAATTCAACCAAACTAGATTTGAAAATCTCTCAAAATAGTCTTCAGAGGTTTTAAACATAGTTAGGAGGACATAGCCAAAGTTTGAAGAATTTTGATCTTGATATGCTAGGGTTTTAGAGAAGTCTCTAATTTCGGATAAAGGAGCAAAAATAAAAGGAAAAGAAAAGAATAGAGAGGTGATCAAACAAAGGATTCATGCTAGGGTTTTTGGTGCACACAAGCATAAGCTAGGGTCAAAATTTGATGTAGAAAATCATAGCACTCTTTCTAGTTCATAAAACACATGTGTTGAAAAAGAAGGTTCATGGCATGTATTCACACACACACACACATTCACATGAAATCATACACAAACACACATGAGGTCATGTATGATAGCACGCAAGCACATTGCTTAGCAAAAGTTTTTAATTCACCCAAAATAAAGTACTTAAACAAGGTTTTAATTTTTGTCAACAAAAGTGGGGTGTTACAGACCTTCCCCCCTTAAAAAGAATCTCATCCTAAGATTCGGTAGCTAAGCGTGAAGTAGTTCGGGAAACTCTCATCGAAGATAATCCTCATGTTCCCAAGTAGCTTCGTCTTCAGTATGGTTACTCCATTGCACCTTATACATCTTGATCTTGCGTCTACGAGTAAGACAGACGTCTTCTTCAAGAATGCGAATGGGTCTCTCCCGATAAGTGAGGTCGTGTTTTAAATCAATGGAGTTGTGATTGATCTCCTTGAAGGTCTTGGGCTTGTTAGGGACTTGGAGACATTTGCGGAGTTCCGACACATGGACGACATCATGGAACTCGGATAGCTTTGGGGGCAGTTCTAGCTTGTAGGACATGGCGCCTTTACGGTCCAAGATCTTGAATGGTCCAATGTACCGGGGTGCAAGTTTACCTTTGACATGGAAGCGTTGCATACCCTTGAGTGGTGTGACTCGAAGGTAGACGAAGTCTCCCACATTGAAGGTGACAGGTCTCCTCTTTGGCTCGGCATAACTCTTTTGTCGGGACTGGGCTGCTTTCAAACGGTTGCGGATGAGCTATACTTGCTCTTTGGCTTCCTTGATGACATCGGGCCCAAACACTTGGCTTTCTCCAGTCTCGGACCAGTTGAGAGGGGTACGGCACTTGCGGCCATATAAGGCTTTGAAGGGGGCCATCTGTAGACTAGCCTGATAGCTATTGTTGTAGGAGAACTTGGCAAATGGCAGGCAGTCCTCCCACTTGGCTCCGTATGAGAGGACGCAGGCTCTAAGCATGTCTTCGAGGATTTGATTTACCCTTTTGGTTTGGCCTCCAGTCTGCGGGTGGTAGGCTGTGCTAAAGGAGAGTTTTGTTCCCAAGGCTTCGTGAAGTTTGTTACAGAATCTTGAGGTGAATTGAGTGCCCCGATCAGTCACAATCACCTTGGGCACTCCATGGAGGCTAACAATTCTGGACATATATAGGTTGGCTAGGTCTCGGCCTTTCTGGGTGGTCTTGACAGGTAGAAAGTGGGCGACCTTGGTCAGGCGATTAATAATAACCCAGATAGAGTTGTGGCCACGATTTGATCTAGGTAGCCCAGTGATGAAATCCATTCCGACTTCCTCCCACTTCCACATTGGCACCTTTAATGGCTGCAGTAAACCCGCAGGCCTTTGGTGCTCAGCCTTGACACGCTGGCAGACGTCACATCGAGCGATATAGAAAGCTATCTCTCGCTTCATACCGTGCCACAAAAACTGTTCTTTCAAGTCTTGGTACATTTTGGTGCCTCTGGGATGAATAGAGTAAGGGGTATCATGGGCCTCCGCCAGAATAAGCTATTTTAACTCCTCGATGCTAGGGACGCATAGGCGGCCATTATACCGTAGCACACCTTTCTGGTCGATTGAAAACCCAGGTACTTCCTCTCGTCCCATCCTACGTTTAATACCTTCGATACTCTCATGACCCTTCTGAGCTTCCTTGATCTGGTCAAAGAGAGTGGGTCGGACTTCAAGGTTTGCCAAGAAACCATGGCTTACTAGCTCAAGTCCGAACTTCTAGAACTCCTCGCATAGGGTTGGTTGGCTGGTCTTCAGCATGGCATTTAGGGAACAAGGCTCTCAGCTGAGGGCATCGGCGACCACATTCGCTTTACCAGGATGATAATGAATGCCTAGGTCGTAGTCTTTGATGAGCTCAATCCATCTCCTTTGTCTCATGTTCAACTCTTTCTGGGAGAAGATGTACTTTAGGCTCTTATGGTCTGTGTAGATCTCACAACGATTCCCCATAAGGTAGTGTCGCCATGTTTTGAGGGCATGGACAACAGCGGCAAGCTCAAGGTCATGGGTAGGGTAATTCAGCTCGTGAGGGCGCAGTTGACGGGATAGGTAGGCGATAACTTTGCCGTCTTGCATCAAGACACCTCCAAGACCAATCTTGGATGCATCGCAGTAGACATCGAAGATTTTGGTAATATCGGGCATGGTTAGGATAGGAGCTGTCACTAGTCTCTTCTTGAGCTCTTGGAAACTCTACTCGCACTTCTCAGTCCACTCAAACTTCTTATCTTTCTTGAGCAGCTGAGTCAATGGGCGAGCAATGCTGGAGAACCCTTCTACAAACTTTCGGTAATACCCGGCTAGCCCAAGGAATGCTCGGACTTCGGTGGGATTGGTTGGGGCTTTTCTTTCAATGATGGAGGTGATCTTCGAGGGGTCAACGGATACTCCACCGGCTGAGAGTACATGGCCTAGAAAACCAACTTCTTTTAGCCAGAACTCACATTTGCTGAACTTGGCGTAAAGTTGGTGTTCGCGCAGGGTTCCCAGTACTAGCCGCAGATGTTCTGCGTGCTCTTCCTTGGTCTTAGAATAGACCAAGATGTCGTCGATGAAGACCACCAGAAACTTGTCGAGGAACTTCATGAACACCTTATTCATGAGATTCATGAAATAGGCGGGGGCATTGGTTAGGCCAAAGGACATGATGGTGTACTCGAATAGGCCGTAGCGAGTGGTGAAAGCGGTCTTGGGAATATCGGACTCTCGGACCTTCAGCTGATGATATCCAGTGCGGAGATCAATCTTGGAGAACACTTTGGCTCCATTCAGCTAATCGAACAGGTCTTCAATCTTCGGGAGTGGGTATTTATTCTTGATGGTCACCTCATTGAGTTTACGGTAATCCACACACAGTCGTATGGTACCGTCTCGCTTGTCCACAAACAGAACAGGCGATCCCCAATGTGAAGCGCTGGGACGGATAAGGCCTTTGCTGAGCATGTCAGCAAGTTGCTTCTTTAACTCCTCAAGTTCTTGGGGGTTCATACGATAGGGTCGCTGAGCAATGGGAGCTGTTCCGGGAATCAACTCAATCACAAACTCGATATCCCGGTCAGGGGGCATACCTGGCAACTCCTCAGGGAAGACGTCGGGGTACTCACATACCACCGGAACTTGATCAAGAGTCGGCCTAGAGACAGACTTCTTGTAGTAGGCTTTGCGGGATGGCATGGTTGCTACGTGTTCAATCTGGACCCCACTACTGCTAGTCACGGTTATGGCCTTTCGAGCACAATCAATGTGCCCCTGGTACTTGGACATCTAGTCCATTCCAAGTACCACATCCAATCCTTTTGTGCCTATAACAATCAGATCCGCTTGGAACTTCTCCCCGTAGAGTTCTACTGGGACATCTCTGCAGGACAGTTGAGTCTTGACAGATGAACCAGGGATTCGCACTATCATGAGTCTATCCCTGCGACTAGGTTTCAGTCTACCCTTATCCACGAAGTTCTCTATGACAAATGAATGTGATGCGCCAGAATCAAATAGAATTTTCGCAGGCACGGAGTTGACGAGAAACGTACCAAGCACAACATCGGGTGCCTCTTCAGCTTCAGCTGCGTTGACATGATTCAGGCGGCCTCGAGCAACATTTGCTTGACTCTTCGGGTTCCTCCCAGGGGGTCCACGGCTTTGACCCTGATTGGGTCGCGGCGCGCTGAGGCTCGGCGTAGGAGGTTTCTTCAGGGGGCACTCCTTAGAGAAATGCCCTGGCTGGCCACAAGTATAGCAGCCACTTCCTTGGCTGCGGTTGGTGGGGTTGAAGGTGTTGCGGTTTCCTCCAGAAGGATTCCCGCTGGTAGGGCGGTTGCTTGGGTATTGGCGGTTGGGGTTATTGGGCCTGGGAGCTTGAGAGGCGAACCTCTGAGGGGGTGGCGCAGACCTTGATGGGGGCATGCTGCGGGATCTTTGGCTGCTCGATCCACCCTGACTCATCATTCTCCTCTTCCGACTTTCGCAGGCAGCTTTGTTCTTGTCTTCCACCATGATAGCAGCATCTACCAGAGCTTCCAGGTCATTGTAAGGCACAGCTACCAGATAGGTTTGCAGTTCTTCCTGAAGTCCATTCAGGAAGCGTTCCCTCTTCTTCTCATCGGTGTCTATGTCATTAGGGGCATACCTCCCCCAAGTAGTGAACTTGTTGAGGTACTCGGTGACACTCATACCACCTTGCTTGAGGTTGAGAAACTTGTCACGCATGATCTTGATAAGTCCGAAGGGAATATGAGCCTTACGGAACTTGGTCTTGAAGGCTTCCCAAGTCATTACTTGGCCTTCGGGCTGCATGGCGCGGACGTTCTCCAACCATGCACCCGCTGCTCCTGCTAGGAAATGGGTGGCGTAGAGCACCTTCTCGTTCTCTCCAACTCCCGCATATTTGAGCTTGTTCTCGATGGTGCGGAGCCAATCATCGGTGTCCAATGGTTCGGTGGACTTGGTGAAGGTTGGAGGGTTGGAGTTTTGGAAATCCCTAAGCTTGTTACGGGGTTCCTCGTCGTCATTGCCACCATGATTGTTGTGATGGGTGGCAATTTGTGCAAGGTGCTGTAGGGTTGCAAGGTTCGCTTGGCGCTCGGCGCGCGGCTTCGCGGTCTTCAAGCATGAGCCGCCCCAGCTGCTCCATGCTGGGTTCAGGGGGTGGTGGCGGATTGCCTCCAGCTTGGCCTCGCGTTTCCGGAGCCATTTTGGAGAGAAGTGGTTTGGTGAGATTAATAACAAGGAAACTTAGGCATGCTTCAAATAAAAAGAACTAAACTCATGCATAACATAACATCCATGGCAGCCATACATAACATACTTCAACAACAACCATGCATAACAAGTCCAGGCATACATAATATATACAAGCAAAAGAGTGCCAAACATGTCCAGTCATACACATACCACAAAGTCTCACACAACACACATACCAAATGGTTCCAGATAGACCATACAACACAGATACGCAAAAGGGAGTAAACTAACAACTATGCGGCAGCCAACGTGAGAGGTAGAGTGGTGGAATCTACTCGTCGTTGCTAACGTGGGGGACTAACTCCTCGGGGTCCTCCTCACTAGGAGTCTCAGGAGCGTAGAAGTCCAGGATAGCGTTGCGGTCATCACCGCTCTTGCTACCATGGTCGTCGTCGTCGGTGCTAGCGGGCTCCTCGTCGAAGGCCTCCTGGTGTTCGTCGTTGCGGCCGAGTACTGCCTCGTTCTCCTTGCGGAGCTCGGCGGTCTCCTCCTCTAGCTCGGACACGTGGCTCTCAAGAGAAGCCAAGTGGTCCTCCAACTCGCGGACGCGCCTCCTAAGAGCCTTGTTCTTCTTCACGATCTTCCTCTTGGCAGAGAGGAGACGGTGACGTGAGAAGATAGACTCCTGGAGGTCCTCACGAAGAACAGCTAGCTCTAGCCCTCTCTCATTGGCGACCATCCGGACGTGGTCCAGATGCTCCTGCGTGTAGTGTAGAAGAGCCTCGGTGTGGCAGAAGTGGTGACTGAAGGGGGTGTGCACGGCCGCCTGGTAGGGAAGGCCATCGGCGTCGACCCTCCCGTAGTACTCGTAGCAGGTACCAAGTAGCTCGTCGTAGTGGAGGTGGACGAGGCGTGAGATGGCGTGTCGCAGAACGCGCATCAGGCCATCGCCCCAGTTGCGCTCGATCACCTCGAAGGTGAACTCCGGTGAGGTAGGCGGGACCTCCTTCCCACGGACCTGGCAAACCACCTGGATCGCCAGCTCCCGGGTACCCTCCTCGAACAGGCGGTAGCCTCGCACCTCGGGACGTGGGCGTCCAAGGCGCGCGGCCAGCTCAACCAAGTCTCGCTCGAAGATCAACACGTCCTCGTGGGTGCCGATCTGTCGATGTGCAGTAGGAGCGTCCATCTACACAAATTTTAGAGTAGAGTTTATTAATGACTTACCCAAGTGTGCAAAATTTATACATAAGTAAAAGCTTGAATTAAAATGCAAGTAAGTTAAAGATGCTTAAAGAATAAGGGAAGAGATGAGAGCAATATATATTTACCTTTGATATATATAGCCATCTCTTTTTAGTTTTTAGAAAATAACTTTTTGGTCCGGTTTAACGCCCATGCTAAACTAGGGTTTCCTATGGTCAGGATGGCTCTGATACCAACTCTGTGGGGACCCCGGCTTACCACCCGGGATTCCCGTTATGCATACAATTCACGATCCCAGGAGACCGTCGTGAATCCACATAACAGAGTTGGCATTTCAGATTACATCATCCATTACATACGAGTATTAAAGTCTTACATAAGCCACTTAGCTGAATATAAATGCCACGCAGGGCAAGTTCAACTGACACACTTATTCATGAAGTAGCAGTGGATACATGCAGCGTAGTCGACCCAAGCCAGGCCTACTACCCTACAGGCGACTGACCGGGAAACGATTCCTAATTTGCACGGGCGTCATCATACTCCTCATCGTCCTCCTCATAGTCATCACCAAAGTCTGGCCAAGTTAATAGCCAGGGACAAAGCCATGAGTACATTTTGGAATTGTACTCGCAAACCATCTAGGAGAGAAACATTTACATGCTATATGGCTGTAGCAAGGGTTGCCTTGGCTTTAATGAAACTATAAACGAGCAAGTTTTCTATGTAGACATAGCATGTCTTACGACATTTCTATATCCTTATTAAAGAAGACTTTTATAAAACAATTATAGGAAAAAGCTCTAGGAAAGGGGGAAACTCCTTTGCAAGATAAGGTCGGTGGTCAATCAGACATGACCACCTCAAGTCGTCGGCAGTACCCTCCAAGTACTCTGAACCACACCCATGCCACAGCCGTACCCTCCAAGTACTCCGTCTGGCACAAACTCCATTTTTCTTGGAAACCATTTATAAAACCAAAACCTGACATTGGGCAATGTAGTGATCTTCACAACCATCCATGACCGAGGACTCTGCTATTCGAATAGGTTTACACTCCGCAGAGGTTGTACACTTTACCCACACCATCCGATAAATCCACCGGGATACCACCACAGACCATCATACACAAGTATGCGGGGTTCGGATAATCGATCAAAGCCCTCCATCTATCTACCTTAGTACGGGTGCCTACCCTGTAGAGTTTACCTCCCCAGCACGTCCTGGCAGTACCTCCTCCAGAGCGTTACTCCGGCGCCACGGCGGGAGAACCCAAGTGTCTTCCGGTGGCTCGGGATATGCTGTGATATGTGTTGACTTCTTTTGGCGTCAACCCGGATTTTGGGGTCCTACAGACCCTTATATAGTTGTGAGGCTCCCCGCACTAAAGCAGACAGACTTCAAACTAGGCCCTGTCCCATACCGGGGTAATGTGGTTGCACGGGTTAATTGCTCCGAGCGACTACAAAGAAACACCAATGCCTTTTTCTAAAACCACCAACTCCTTTCCTTCCATATCCCAATTCCCATTTGTCCCGAAAATCATTTAGAAATCATTTCAGTGGAGTAGATACTACTCTAAGGTTTTCGAAACCATTTTCGAAACTTTTCTGAGAGTTTTCCCATCCTAGAGTTTTTTGCTCCACTAAGAGTTTTCCAAAGACCATGATGCTAACCATCAAGTCTCTAATATAGGGGTGTTGAGTTAGGTGTCAAGGGTGTCATCTTGTTAGATGATATCAAGTCGACTTGTGGAGCTAAGTCATCAACTATTGCTATATAGGAAATAATAGCAATATAGAAAATCATGCATATTAAGAAAACAAGAGTAGAACAATGCATAGTGACTTAGTAGGATTCAGATATGCAACAAGTAGATGGCTTGCCTTGGTTGGCTTGTCCCTGTTCTCCTTCTTCCTGGTACTCAAACACCTCCCCTTCCTCCGCACAATCGTCGTTTGATTCTATTGCCGGAAAAACAATAACACACACACAATAAGCATTCATGCATACATGGATCACACTCAACGCAAACATCACACAACTCAAGCATTGAGTATTAGAAGCAAACATGTTCAGATATCTGAACCAATATCTCATTTACAAAAGAATAAACTACCATAATAATAGCAAGCAATTTCTATTAGCATAGTAATACCTAATCACAAACAAACAACTTGTAGGTATCATGGTTAATCAAAACATGGCATCCAGCATACTTACAGGTAGCTAACAACATTACAGAAGCAACACACTTGGAATCAATCCAAAAGATTAAAAAGGTAAATTACTAGGAATTTTCTATTCCCATTAACCACTAGAATAGCAATATATTTCCCTAAAATTTTATGTAGCTCCAAAAAATTTACCAGAGGTCATACTGGAAAGCTACTGAGATGCACAATACACCAGAGGTGGAATCAATCAAAAATAATAAACCTACAGAGCACAATAAATAAAACAAGGCAGAAAACTAATAACCCTAAAATATTTACTGCAGGCAATGCACAGCTCCTAAAATAGTAAATCTAGTTCCTATAGTTCAACAAAACAGTAAAGCACCTCCGAAAATTGGAATCACTAATTTTCATTACACAGAACAACTTACTTGCAAATATGAGTGAAAAACAATAGATCTACCATATTTAATTACCAGATAATATATAAGACCCTAAAAATCAAACATGCAGTACCAGTGGCTAGACAATATTGCATGGATCACAGGAAAATTTGAATCACAAATTTTTGATGCCTAGAAAATTTTCTAAGCAATTTAGAATGTAGCAGTAATAATTATCATAGAAACACTCAGGCGAAAAAAAGTAAAGAGGCCAGATCTGGCCAGGCCTCGCCAGATCTGGGCCAGAATGGCCCGCTGGCTTGCCGGCCAGCCCGGCTCTGACCGAATCGGTACGGGGGCGCCTCGGCCGTCTGACTAGGAGGCAGGCGACGGCAGATCGCCGTCGTCATCGCCGTCCTCTGCATGCAGCCGCACGAGGCAGCTTCCGCTAGGGTTTCGCAGGGGAGGGCTCACCGAGGGATGGCTGGTGGTTGACGGCGGTCGGATCGACGGCGGAGCTGTTTAGGAGATGAGGGGCGACCAATGGACTTGCATGCATAAGAGATGGTGCTCGCGGTGGTGTCGACGACGTCTCGATAAGCTCCGGTGATGGTCGGCGAGGTCGACGGCTACGGCCTGCCACGGGAGAAGAAATGGAGGGGGTGAGATCCAGAGGGTGGAGGCGAGTTTCAGAAAGCAAGGAGAGTGTAGAGACTCCGGCTAGATCGACTGCAACCTTCACCATCACCGTCGACGATCTAACCAAAGCTCTCGAGCTCTCCAGCGACGGACTCGTCCCGGCTTCACGGCGGCGAGGTCCTGTAGACGAGTGAGAGTGGAGAGGGGGCAAATGAGAGGGAGGAGAGGGTTCCAGAGGGGGTTCTCGGCTTATAACTACAGGCGTGAGCTCGGTATAGGGTGGGTCTCGTCGGAAGCGATTGGCCGTCGTGTGCGGTGTCTGGGGACGGCGTCATGAGCTGGATCTAGGGGTACGGACGGCAGTGTCGGTGGCTAGCCGGTTTGGTCACGAGGGAGGCAGTTTCAGAGTACGTGGAGGCAAAATGGTGTGCGGCGCGGTCAGCTGGGTGCATCACCGTGCAAGGCGAGGGCGTCATCGCGTCGGTGGCACGTTGCCGTGCAGGTGCTGGTGCAGAGTGGGGCTAGATGGGGTGCGGGCGCACGGGAACGCGCTGCCCGCTCTGGACGCGCTGGGCGGCCAGCTCGTGCCACGTTTGCATGGACGGGGCGTCGCGTACGCTAGGCCTAGGGCAGGGGTGGCTCGAGGAATTGTTCAAGGGTGCACTGAGGGGCTCGAGGGCGAGGTGACAGTACAGGAGGCGGTCGGTGCTGGGCTGCTCACGCTGGGCATCCACGGTGGTGTCTCGGCGATGTCCTGGGCGGTGTGGGGTGTGCTGGGTCGGTCTCTGTGAGGTGGGGGTCGGGCTAGGGGGCCAGCAGGGTGGCGCACGCCCATTTGGGGTCTACGGCGGTGGGGGTGATCAAAGAGAGGGAGTACTGGCAGGGTGGCCTCAGGCTCCTCCTCTTCCCCTCGATGCCAAGTGAATAGGACAAGCAGAAAAGAGTTTTGAGGATCCCTTGACTCCAGAGAGAGATCCCCAGTAGATCCCCTTCCCTCCCCTTGGTCAGCTTGCAAGAGAAGGAAAAAGAGAGAGGGAAGAGATTAAGCAAAGGCTAGGGTAACTTAGCCGAATTCAAATTTGAAATTTGAATTCAACCAAACTAGATTTGAAAATCTCTCAAAATAGTCTTCAGAGGTTTTAAACATAGTTAGGAGGTCATAGCCAAAGTTTGAAGAATTTTGATCTTGATATGCTAGGGTTTTAGAGAAGTCTATAATTTCGGATAAAGGAGCAAAAATAAAAGGAAAAGAAAAGAATAGAGAGGTGATCAAACAAAGGATTCATGCTAGGGTTTTTGGTGCACACAAGCATAAGCTAGGGTCAAAATTTGATGCATAAAATCATAGCACTCTTTCTAGTTCATAAAACACATGTGTTGAAAAAGAAGGTTCATGGCATGTATTCACACACACACACATTCACATGAAATCATACACAAACACACATGAGGTCATGTATGATAGCACACAAGCACATTGCTTAGCAAAAGTTTTTAATTCACCCAAAATAAAGTACTTAAACAAGGTTTTAATTTTTGTCAACAAAAGTGGGGTGTTACAGACCTTCCCCCCTTAAAAAGAATCTCATCCCGAGATTCGGTAGCTAAGCGTGAAGTAGTTCGGGAAACTCTCGTCGAAGATAATCCTCATGTTCCCAAGTAGCTTCGTCTTCAGTATGGTTACTCCATTGCACCTTATACATCTTGATCTTGCGTCTACGAGTAAGACGGACGTCTTCTTCAAGAATGCGAATGGGTCTCTCCCGATAAGTGAGGTCGTGGTTTAAATCAATGGAGTTGTGATCGATCTCCTTGAAGGTCTTGGGCTTGTTAGGGACTTGGAGACATTTGCGGAGTTCCGACACATGGACGACATCATGGAACTCGGATAGCTTTGGGGGCAGTTCTAGCTTGTAGGACATGGCGCCTTTACGGTCCAAGATCTTGAATGGTCCAATGTACCGGGGTGCAAGTTTACCTTTGACATGGAAGCGTTGCATACCCTTGAGTGGTGTGACTCGAAGGTAGACGAAGTCTCCCACATTGAAGGTGATAGGTCTCCTCTTTGGCTCGGCATAACTCTTTTGTTGGGACTGGGCTGCTTTCAAACGATTGCGGATGAGCTATACTTGCTCTTTGGCTTCCTTGATGACATCGGGCCCAAACACTTGGCTTTCTCCAGTCTCGGACCAGTTGAGAGGGGTACGGCACTTGCGGCCATATAAGGCTTTGAAGGGGGCCATCTGTAGACTAGCCTGATAGCTATTGTTGTAGGAGAACTTGGCAAATGGCAGGCAGTCCTCCCACTTGGCTCCGTATGAGAGGACGCAGGCTCTAAGCATGTCTTCGAGGATTTGATTTACCCTTTTGGTTTGGCCTCCAGTCTGCGGGTGGTAGGCTGTGCTAAAGGAGAGTTTTGTTCCCAAGGCTTCATGAAGTTTGTTACAGAATCTTGAGGTGAATTGAGTGCCCCGATCAGTCACAATCACCTTGGGCACTCCATGGAGGCTAACAATTCTGGACATATATAGGTTGGCTAGGTCTCGGCCTTTCTGGGTGGTCTTGACAGGTAGAAAGTGGGCGACCTTGGTCAGGCGATCAATAATAACCCAGATAGAGTTGTGGCCACGATTTGATCTAGGTAGCCCAGTGATGAAATCCATTCCGACTTCCTCCCACTTCCACATTGGCACCTTTAATGGCTGCAGTAAACCCGCAGGCCTTTGGTGCTCAGCCTTGACACGCTGGCAGATGTCACATCGAGCGAAATAGGACTTTTTCATTGTCTCCAACACCGGCGACTTCCAAGTTGTTCTCAATGGTGTGGAGCCAATTGTCCGCATCAAGAGGTTCAATGCACTTGGAGAACACAGGAGGGTTGGTGTTTTGGAAGGCCTTGAGTTGGGATCTTGGCGCCTCCTCGCCATTCCCGCCATTGTTGTTGTTGTTGTTACCCGTAGCAAGTTGTTGTACGATAGCTAGTGTTGCTTGTCGCTCAGCCCGTGTGGTTTCGCGATCCTCCATCATCAAGCGCAAGACTTGCGTCATGTTGGGTTCGGGTGGTGGTGGAGGGTTGCCTCCAGCACGACCACGGGTTCCTTCAGCCATCTGAAGTTTGATTTGAGTAAGTCAAAAATTGATAAATCTGAAACAAGGTTCCTTTCCTAAGGGGGGTGAGGTCCTTCAAAAGTTGGTTCAAGAAAAACTCTTTTCAAAACAACATGAGAGAAACACCATAAAAAGACCAAGGCATGCATAAACCATAACATAGCATTTGACATCCAAGCCACATAAACAAGTCTTAACACCAAAAGGACTCAAAGTACCACCGACCCAAATCAAGGGTCGGCAAACGATTACATAGGGGAAAGGCTCCTCACAACAAGCTGTGGAATGCTAAGTATCGATAGTGCGGTGCATCTAGTCATCGGTAGAGTCGTCATCTCGCTCCTCGGGGTCCTCCTCCACCGGGAGTAACGGCTCCTCCTCGTCCTCGCTGCCGTCATTGATGAAGGCAAGATCATCCTCATCGGGCTCCTCCTCCTCTATACCCATCTCCTCGATGTAGTCCTCATCATCACTTAGGAGGGCCTTGTTCTCCTTGCGGAGATCCTCACCCTCATCCTCAAGCTTCTCGATGTGAGACTCCATCTTGGCCAGCATGGCCTCAAGCTCGTCGTTCTTGGCCTGCAGATGGTTGTTGAGCTCGTGGGTGGTAGACCTAATCTTCCCCTCTCTGTACGCATCACCCTTTGCTTCCTTAAGCTCCTCCTCCTTCAGTTGCAGCTGCTGGCGAACATTGATGAGAGTGTTCACCTTGATGTCTCGCTGCATCCTGGTGTAGTCCAGGCGAACCTGGGTGCAGTGGAGAAGAGACTCCATGTGCTGCATATGACCACCAAAGTGGTAGTGAGGAACGCACTCCTCGGGAAAGCCATGCTCATCATGCCTCCTAAAGTACACGAAGCGGCCCAAGTCGTGGCTCCCATGGTGGTAGTGAACCAAGCGAGCCAAGGTCGCCTGCATGGCCCTAATAGAGCCCTCCTCCCATGTACGGTCCAAGATGTCCACCTCAATCTCCTCGTTGCTGGGATCCAGCACAATGCCACGGATCGTACAAGACACCAACCAAGTCTGCTCGGAGTCCTCGGGCTTGTCGACCCGTCCTCCCTTGAGCTCGGGGTAGGGGCAACCCATCTTGAGGCTGAGCTCAATCAGGTCCTCCTCGAAAGTCAACGGCACCTCCAGGGTACCGAGCATACGCCACTTGGTTAAGTGGAGCGCCATCTACACAAAATTTTAAGGAGTTTGAGTTAGTGATAGTGTGCAAGATTTTAAGTATGCAAAAATGTAACTTAAGATAACTAATGAAGAAAGAAGAGGATAGACTTAGGCAACATGTTTGCGTATAGTCTTCTCTTCATTTGGAGGGAAGATAGCTTTTGGTTATGTCTAACGCCCATGCTTACTAGGTCTCCTAAGGCCAGGATGGCTCTGATACCAGCTCTGTGGGGCCCTGGACCGCTTGTCTGAAACACCCGTTATGCATACAATTCATGATCCCAGAAAATGCTCATTAATCCACAAAACCAAACTGGTAATCAAAGTACAACATCCATACAACTGAATTTAAAATAGTCTTACAACGATGGCATGATGGCCAAGTCTTACACAAATGCCTCGAAGGCGGAAATTCAACACAAATCACAGCGGATAACAGCAGCATCATCGTCGGGCACAAGTCATGCCTTAAACCATATAGGCAGCTGACCGGGAGAACGGCCTAGTTCACGAAGTCGTCATCGAAACCTTCATCTTCCTCATAGTCATCAAAGTCTGACCAAGTTAATAGCCAGGGACAAAGTCGTGAGTACATTGTGGAATTGTACTCGCAAACCACCTAAGAAGAACAATATGCAAGAGGTATGCTAGTATGGCTTGTAGCAAGGGTGGCTCTATACTAAGTTTGTTTTTCATTTTCAAAAACTTTCTCATGTCGATATAGCATGTTAAGGAACATGTTCTACGACATCTCTATATCCTTATTAAAACATTTTTGATACAATTTTTAGTAAAATATCTAGGAAGGGTGACCCAAGTTGTTATTTCCTTTACTCAAATTTCTCCTTCACGGTAGTACCCCATCGGCACTCCAAAACATTTCCTCTTTCCTTTTACCAAGAAAACTTTTTAAAACAAAACCAACACAGCTAAGTAAAGACATCCCAACTGTCCATGACCGCGGATGCGGCTATTCGAATAGATTTACACTCTACAGAGGTTGTACACTTTACCCACATCATTCGATACATCCGCCGGGACTTTACCACGGACCGTCATACAAGTATGCGGGCTTCGGATAATCGATCAAAGCCTTTGACTTAGTCATCCTAGTATAGGCACCTACCCTACGGGCTTAACCTCTCTGGCACCATGGTAGTATCCTCCTCCACTACACCATCGCCACGTCAAGAGACCCGTAGTATTGTTCGGCCGTAGGCAACTACGGTGTATTGCCCCCAAAAATTTAGCAACCTGGCTTCAAGGGATCAAACAACCTTATAGAGTTGTGAGGTAGCCCATACTAAGACAAATAAATTACAAACTAAGCCCCGTCCCATTCCGGAGTAATGTGGTTGCACGGGAAGGTTGGATCCGTACAATTACATAGAACCATGTGTTGTTTTTCCAAAAACTCCACCTTTCTGCCAAAACCTCTTTGTCAAAACCTCAACAAGTTTCCCTTTCAAACTTACACATGGTAAGGCCAAAACCTCATCAAGGTTTTAAACACATTTCCCAAAAGTTCTTGAGTGTCCCATCCTAGAGTTTTTGCTCCACTAACAAGGCTACAAGGGGTAACATGATGGTAAGCATCAAGCTACTACTAAATAATGGAGTAAGTAGGTATCAAGGGGTGTCATCTTAAAGATGATATCAAGTGACTAGTGGAGCCTATTCGCCAATGAATCGCTATCGAGAGGTAATAGCGATTACAAAAAAAAATGCATCTAGAATAAACATAAATGGAAAGACTTGCATAAATAAAACTGGAATCAAGGTATACAACAAGTAAAGGTGGCTTGCCTTGAGTGGCTTGTCCCTGGTTGTCTTCAAAGTCTTCGAAGTATTCTTCTTCTTCCCCGAACGCGTCAACGGTCGGATCTAACGTCGCGAAAGAAAAACAAGGCACAAAAATCAACATACAAGCACACACACCATACCAACACACCACAACAAGCAATTCAAGATATGCACTCTAAAAGTTCAGATAGCTATTTTGTTACTACACAAAGTTGCTGCAAAAACTTTGTCAAAGTTTTAGGGTTTTCTTAACAAGTTTCAACAAAACTTTGAATTTAAATGAAATACAGTTCAACAAAGAAACACTATTTAAACTACACAAGGGCTAAGGTAAGGGACTAGTGGGAAAGGATGGAAATAAGCATTACTACTCTACTACAATTATTCCAAACAAAAATTTAAAGTATTAAACAAGAACTACTAGCAATTTATAATTTTAGATTTTGATAAAGGTATTAACAACAGTAAGCATTATAATTATACTAGCACAACAATTTAACAGGGGCAATGTTAAAAGGGACTAGGACTAATAAACAGAGAATAAAATTTAAGAATTGTTGGCGCAGGTTTCACTTAATTTGGGTTTATAGTTTGGAAGATATTCAAATTTGAAGTTTGTAGATTTCAAACAAAAACTAAAAGGTTTTCTAAAAAAATCGGGCGGACCGAAATCGAGCTAGGCCGAGCAGGGGATTCCAGCTCAGCCGTTCTGCGCATCCTGGGCGGATAAAGGCAAAAAAATGGGCTAACGAGTGCGTCCCGCCTGTCGGCGACCCACTTAAAACAAAAGGGTATGCAGCCTTCCCGACCGTTGGATTAAAAGGAGATCCGACGGCCGGGGGCCTTTCTTCTCCCCTGAGCTTGCACGGGCCGGGAAACCCTAGCCAGGGCACTGTGAATGGACGGGGGCGGCCAGGGACTCACCGGAGCACGGCGGCGGTCAACGGTGAGGTGGCAGCGGGGTCGCAGGAGGTTAGGGCAGCCTCGGGCAGGGTCTTCAGCTCCGGGGGCGTTGTTTCCTCCAGCAGGCTGAGCCTCTCCTCCGACGGCGGTGCTCCCTGGAGCGGCTCGACTGCGGCGTCTTCGGCCAAGTCTGCGCAGGGAAAAGATCTGTAGGTGTTAACTGAGGTCAGAGGACGGGTATTTGGAGGGAAAAGAGGCCAGGGAAGGGTCGGGGAGGGCGGTCACCTCCTCGGTCTTTCGCAGAGAGCTACGACTCTCTCCCTCGCTCTCTACAATGAGAGGGAGAGAAGGGCAGTGCTCTCGCGCCTAGGGTGAGGAGTGTGGAGAGAGTGGAGTGGTGTGAGGGAGAGAGTGGCCTGGGGTGGGGGCTTTTATAGCGGTGGAGGGCTTGGGTGAGTGCTCCTGGGCGGTGGTCTCGCCCAATGGCCGGGCGAGGGCATACATCACTGGGGTAGCGTCGGGGTGACATAGGAGGGGTGGCGTCATCACGCTCGGAAGCCGAAGCAGAATGGGTGGGAGAGGGAAGATCGCTAGGTTTTCCCTCTAGCGGTTTGGTTCCTGGTCGATGGCATCGTGCAGAGTGGAGGGTTGGGCCAGGGAAGGAGAGAGGTCGGTTTGGGCTAGGCTTTAGGTGAGAGGAATTCAGAGAGAGGGAAATGAGAGGGATGGGCAGGCCTTTTTTGAAAAACAATCAAACTTGGCCCAAAATTTGAAACCAAGTTGATTTTTGAGAGGAGATTGAGGAGAGACGAATTTAGTGGTTAGGTGATTTTTCTTCTCTTCTTTCAAGAGAGAGAAAAAGGACTTCAGTTTTCAAAAAAATTATAACACTTAAGATGAGTTTGCATATGAATGGGAACTATTCATATGTGAATTTGCAAAGAAGGTGGTTCAAAAAGAAAAAGATTCCTTAGAAAAAAAGGTTGAGTGAAAAGAGGATCAAAATAGTGTGGGCATTTTAGCTTTTTATTCCAAGATTTTGGAATTTGGGATTTTATGTGGGAGGGTTTTAGTGATGTAGCTTGATTGGCAAAGGTCAAATGTGAAGCCCAAAATGAAGATAAAACTTGAGTACACATCTAGACTATCTATTGATCAACACAAAGTGAGCGCAACAAGAAAGGACTAAGACAAGGTCACAATAAGAGCTATCATGCAACATAGGAAATAAAGTTTTTGTTGGCTCCAAATTTTACACAACTCTAAAATCACCACATAAATCTAGGGTTACAAAAGTGGGTTGTTACAATAGTCTTACAATTGGTGCCATGACCAAGACTGATAATGCCATGCATGGCAAGTTCACAATCAAGCAGCGGATACAAGAGTAGCGCGGATGACCCAAGTCATGCCTACTACCCTATAGGCAACTGATTGGGAGACGTTCCTAGTTCGCACCTGCGTCGTCGTATCCATCACCATCTTCATTAAGGTCTTCCTCTAGGTCTAACCAAGTTAATAGCCAGGGACAAAACTGTGAGTACATTTTGTCGCAAACCATCTAAGGAGAGAGTGTAATATGCAGTTTGGTTGTATCAAGGATAGACTCTTGACTAGTTTGCTTTCTTTTGGAAAACTCTTTTTTCTCATTTCGATATAGCATGTCTAGAACCATGATCTACAACATCTCCATATCTTTGTTTAAAACATTTAGAAAACAATATTGGTAAAATCTCTAGGAAGGGGGTAACCCTTATATGTTTCATAAAACGGCCAATCACACATGACCTTCACCATTTCCTCGAAAGTACCCTTCAAGTACTCCGAACCTTTCCCGTGCCACGACAATACCCTCTGAGTACTTCGTCCGACACCTTTCTCCATTTTTCTGAAAACCACTTTTAAAACCAAAACTGACATTGGGCTAAGTAACGGTCATCCCAACTGTCCATGACCAAGGACTCTGCTATTCGAATAGATTTACACTCTATAGAGGTTGTACACTTTACCCACACCATCCGAATAATCATCATGTGGGCATCATCCCCGCATAGCATCCTATGCCACGACAAGCACCCGATCAAAGCCTTACGCTTATCTACATTAGTACAGGAATCTACCCTATGGAGTGTGTACCACCCGGCACACCCTGGCATTCTACCTCCACGTTTGAGCGTAACTCCAGTGCCATGTCAGGAGACCCGTAGTGTCTTCCGCCTGATAAATCCCTCACTAGATCCCAATTTACTATTGCCCAGTCGCAACAATCCGGATTCAGGGGTACCATGTACCCTTATATAGTTATGAGACTCCCGTACTAAAATAAACAAACTACGAGCTAAGCCCCGTCCTATACCAGGGTAATGTGGTTGCATGGGTTAATTGTTCCGAGTGAATACCTAGTGATCACTAATGTCATTTTTAGAAAATCTCCTGCCTCCAACTCCAGGATGTTCTTCCCCACCTTATTTTCAAAATCTCATTTAAAAATCCATCAATGGAATAGCTTCCTATTCCAAGGTTTTCAAAGTCATTTTCAAACATCCCATTTGAGTGTTTGAAGCTTCCACTAGGTTGAGACTCCAAGAGTAGAGTGTTGAGCATAGGGAAGCGCAATTTTCCACGTGAAGGTGACTCGAGGGTTTATATCGAACTCTCGGGGAACTGTGTGTACAAGGACTCTTCCTGTCCTTCTTCAGACAACCTGCAAAGTAAATAAATTTTCTTTGTGTCCTCAACCTCACCAAGTTGTTGTCAGGCACAAGGTGTGTGTAAGTATACAAAACTGAAAGTAAATATGCAAATGCAACAACGCCAAAAAATATCTTGATGGCTCGATGGGAATATGCAAACTAAAGTAATATGCAATGCAATGATAAACAGTAAAATATATGGTTGTAGTGTTTTGGTTTGTGGAATGCAATAAAGGAAATGTTTTTGTACTTTCGAAATTAATTATGAATGAAAATGAAAACAGTGATAAAGTGAATTGAAAGATGTTTCTTGTAATAAAAAGTGGACCGGGGTTCATGGGTTCACTAATGCACTCTCTCATAAAAGATATGGCAGACAAAAGATCATACAATTAACATAAAAGATTGCAACAAAGTTCACATTCAGATGAATTCATATGGGCATCACTTCCTATGTAGAGATGTTTTGGTTATTCATCTCTCCCATACTCCACCAAGATGGGAATTTAATCTAATCACCTCGGTATTAAGATAAAACTCAGAGCATAGCATTAAGCACAATGACATGAAGTTAAAATAAGAACATGCTAGATCTAGTCGCGGATACTCAGCAAGGTCATGCTAGAGATACCCTATAGCATGGTATTGTCTTTATCCCTAGTGACGTAACTCAAGTAAGGTAAACACCCAAGTGACACCCAAGGACTGTCCTCCCCAGATAAATACCCCCCTCCCCATTACTCCAACTAACGCACACATTCCCCCACACACGCTCTCATAAACATGCTTTATCATAACAAGTAAATAAGAATGGGGTACATAATATGCATCTACTCATACAATGAAATTAAAGAACAATTGCAATCTCATATATTACTCATAGAAAGATCCACCACAAAAGCAATACAGAGATGGCCATAATCATGTTATGCAGCTCATATGGCGCTAAAACAATGAAGAACAAGAGAGAGATACATATAGCTACTGCCACAAACCTGTAGTCCTGAGGTGGACTACTCCCCCTTCATCATGGTGACAAAGGTAGAGTCCTTGGAGGGGATGGAGATCACACCGACAGTGGCCCACTGGAGTTTGCCCCTCCAATCTTCGATCTCCCTAGATTATGTTTCGTGTTTCTGTGTTTCAGCGGTGCCCTCTTTCGCGACCCGCAAAGGGACCCTTTTTATAGATGGTTTTAGGTCAAGATGCATCCAACGAGACAAAGATCGACAGCATCAGAGCAACGAGGGAGGAATGGGCTGGCCCCACGCGGCCAAAGAATCTTGCCACGTGGGCCATTCTCATTTGGCCCTCGTGGCTCCCCTGTTGCATCTCCTTTGCTCCCAAGTCTTGTTCCATGGCAAAACGGTTCCCCCAAATTTTCAGGTAATTTCGACTCTGTTTGGGTCCCTGAAAGTTAAAAACATAGAAAAAGAGGTTTTCTGGTTTTCCCAGGTTAATCCGATTAAATTAGGGAACAAGTGAATTATTCCCTATAATCATCAAAAAGCATGAATATAACCAATATATGATGAAAATAAGGTGGAATATCAAGTGGTAAAGTGCAAAGATCATGTATGCATTTTACATGCATCAGCATCCCCAAGCTACCTATACTCGTCCTCGAGTATCAAGGTGATAAAACAGACATGAGCTTTGTACTTTACTACTATCAAAGATATCAAAGAAGATTATTGATGCTACACATAATCAAATGATTCATTCTATAAATAAGTAGCAATATGCAAAATAGATTATCAAAAGATATCAACATTTCAATGTAAGGATGTCTAATAATGATTCACAAAGTAAAGACATAGAAGAAAGCACTATGGACCAAATGTATGCAAAATGAAATAAAACAAAGTAAAGACATCCTATAATGGTCATAGAGTATTCTTCTTGAAACTGAATGTAAAGGTGGACACTAAAAATAAACAGATGATAAGTAGAGGTAAAACATGAGTAAAGTAATATCAAGCTTCCAAATGCTTCAACTTAAGCTTATGTTTGAGGAATGATATTCACTGGTTTCGGGCTCCCATTGCCCCTATCATTAGCATCTTGAAGTGGTTAAAGGTTAAAGTGAAAGCAAATATGAGTAGTGCCCTTGACAAAATATAAGTCGAATGCCTCATGTCCAATGCTCAAGAAATCCTTTATCATTAACTTCTCGGTTGGCCAAAAAATTGAGATCAATCGCTTATCGGCCGATTCATCCATTTTATCGGTCGACTATTTATCGGCCAGTTTTTCCATAAATCCCAAATTTTGGCACCAAAGTTAAAAAATATGCTATGCAAAAACAACATTGGAGTATTGGACAAAAGTGTTACCTTAATTCATTGCATTTAAATTGACAAAAATGGAAAAAATTCGAGCTATTGTACACTTCTACTCCATCTGTTTGGGTTTAATCAATACCACCAGACTAGATGGGCAGCAGCAGAACGTGTGAATTAAATGTGAACAGAGGGAGTACAAGACTAATGGCCCAAAAATCATCTCCCAGACTTATGAATTGGCTACCAAATCGCCGTAAGTGGCAAAATTCGGGATATTTTGGTTGAAATATCGGTCAAGGCGATAAATCAGACCGAAAAGTTGTAATCTTATCGCTCACCCAACGATTCACAATTAATTGGCATATCGGCCATTTTTTGAACATTGCTCATGCCCCTTGGAAATAAGTGCCTACACCAAATGTTACTTAACTCGGGATACAAAGCAAATTCTTGCAATTGTAAGTATAATAGTATCATAGAGACTCTCAACCGGGGTACCTCTTGCCCGATGATATGGAAGCTTTCCGATACCAAAATGACAAATACAAACAGATAATGAACACCTCGACATCTCTTTTATTTACCATTGGGTATAGTTGTTTATTATGAGATGCGTCGTCTAATGTTCACTATGGGATGCTGTAAATTTCCACCATGAATGATGAATGGTTTAGATTAGCGGCCCGAGAGTTTTCTCTAACCATTTAGACAAACTCCATGAATAACCAATGTGTCCTCACTCTGTTCACAAGTGATAAGCATCCAAAACCAAAAGAAACATGACATCAACTAGAATATAAACAAGTGCAATGTTGAAAGCGTTCCCTATGATAGCATAGATGAGCCAACTTCCAACTCACACTTTGTCAAGCTCACAACTTCATAATCGTAATCACAATGGTTCATGTTTATCAAGTGCAAGAAAAGTAAAGTGTGCATTCAAGTTCGTGGGAGCCTTTACACCACTTTTCTCATAACAAACATACTTATAAGCATTTTTAACATTCAGAAACTAAGTAAAACAATGAAACATGAGAAACATACTTGGAATAGCATAAAAGCTAATAGGTAGATATGGTGGACTCACTAGAATAACTTGGTTTGAAGGTGTTGGAAAAACACATTTTTGACTTGTTGGATTTTTTTATTTTTGGGCTAGCAAGAGGGAGAAAGTTGACCAACTACATGCATGCATAAGTGTCCATGGAGATAAACAATCCATGTTAAACAGTTTAAACAAGTATTAAGCATCAAAACAATGAATACAAGATAGCTCCTAATAAACTACATCCAGATCAAAACTTATTCAAAGCATATGAAGCATGCAACTATATGCATCTTAATAATCAACTCCTATATCTCAATCCCAAATCTTTCAATGCATCCAAATCAAATCAAACCAAACCTCCAGTAGCTTTCTCTCAACGTAAATTAACATGGTGGTGTCACCCAAATAAAAAGAAAACAAAGCAAAAGCAAACTATAACAAAACTATAAAAGACGCTCCAAGTTTATGCGATAAAACTGTGTTGATAGAAAAACAAAAAGTATACGTGTGCAAACCGAGAGTGTGTGTAGTCCAGTGGGGTCTTGACATCCCCAATCTTATGGTTTTTACTATTCTTGAATGTCTCTTGGTGCTGATCCTCTATTTCCTGTGAAAAAACTTTAACACAAAGAAATCTCTCATCTATTTTTCTGTGGGGTGACATTAGTAGGCATAAAAAGCATGATGCTTGCTGCATGTAATTCCCAAAACAAATTGCATGAAAACTGTCCAGTAGGTATATACTATTGTATTACTTCTCATGAACTCAAACTAATCAAAGAGATTTAGCTTTAAAGCTCAAAGAATGCATAAAAAGAAATAGGACAGAATCTATCCAGAAATATTGCAGTAGCAAAACATAATTAATTATCCAACTTAAGCATGTCTAAAAATTCTGTAAAAAATCAGGCATACAGAGGATGAAAAGTTGAAACTTCAGTTCAAAGGAGAGCTCAATCGGAGCTATAGAGAATATTTGAGAATTTTTTACTGAAAAGAGTTCGTGCAGGAATTTCTGCTCCAATAAATTTTCGGCAACTTTAACAATCCAAAATGAGTAAAACTTGGCACTTTATTAAAAACTCCAGTAACAAAACCAAGAACAAAGTATCTTGTTACAGCAAGAGGACACAAGGAAAATCAAAACAAAAATAACCAAGTTGCCTCCCATAAAGTGCTTTCTTTATAGCCATATAGCTAGACTAACTTACTTGATAATTAAGATGGGTGAAGCTCATAAGGGAACTTGTACTTTGGCGTGTCCCTCTTCCTTGGGAAGTGTTCCATACACTTCTTGTGTGGAAACTGAAAGTTCACATTTCTTTTCTTCGAATCAATGATAGCACTTGTAGTACGAAGAAAAGGTCTACCAAGAATAATAGGACTAGAGGTTTTATTCCCCATATCCATGATAATGAAATCAACAGGTACAAAAGTCATGTGCAGCTCAACCATAACATTGCTAACCTTTCCTAAAGCATGTTTAATAGAATCATCAGCAAGTAGCAAGTCAATAGAGCATTTTTTAATCTTTTGCAACTCTAGCAATTCATATAACTCTTTAGATAAAACAGAAACACTAGATCCAAGATCTAAAAAAGCATGATGTGTTTCTTTTCCAATAGTGACTAATACCTTTGGGATCCATGCATCCCCAAGCTTTGGTGGTATCATGGCCTCCTGATTGTACCTAGCAATCTTTTCTTTCAAGACATGATTAGCAATATAAGAACCAAAAACTGCTTTGTTAGCATTTATAGATGGATCACTTGCAAATTTTTGTAAGATAGACATAATTTCATGCAAGCTGCACTTTTCCAAATCAAGCAAAGGATCTTTAAATTCACTAAGCATTTTTACTTCTTCTACTTCTTTCTTCCTATTATATAATTTAAAAATATCATGACGGTCATCAAAATCTTCTTCAAGCACTTGAGCTATTTCTAAGCTTTTTTTAATCTTCACTTCCACAAGTAAACCATCAAGCAAGAAAAGGGCATTTGTAGTATTAGTATTCATGAAAACACCCTTACATTTATCATCCAAAAAGGTCCTAGAAGTGTCAGACAAATCTTTATAAAAACATGCACAATCATCCAATCTCTAAGGCCATGTTCCATTCCAAAAGCAATTCCTCTAAACCTTTCCCAAGCTTTTACTAATGGTTCATCTTCCTCTTATTTGAAAGCGATAACCATTTGTCTAAGATTGGAAATTGTTTCAATGGAACCAGACCTTTCAATGAACAAAGCCTTGAAATTAAACCAAGTGCTAAAGTTTCTATATGCCATCTTAATATGCAATCTAGTGCTTTTCCAGCAAGAGAATAAGGAAAAAGTTTTACTTTAATTATTTAATTTTTGGCATGATTTAGTTTCAAAACTTTACACCTCTCATTGAACTTCCTAATATGATGAATAGGATCCTCCTTTGGCTTTCCACAAAAGCGGTGTTCATAAATCATTTTAGTAATATTGGGATCTATTTCAAACTCATATATAGGGATATTCATGTTTTGAGGAAAATTCCTAACACTGAATGACTAACAAGCTCTCCTTTCGATAACAATTTTTTTAATGAATTTTTAGTTGTTAGAATGAAAACTGAAAGTAGAATGATTCTACAACTAAAGCAACCGAAATAAAAAGTAGTAAACAAAATGTAAAATGGAAAATAAAAGTTCAAACCGAAATATAAAAGTAAATGCAATACTGAAAATAAAAATGATCTGCAAGACAATAACAAAAGAAAAATAAAGTACTTTGCAAAATCTAAAAGGACAAGATGCTACTCACGTAGGTGCAACCTCCCCAAGCTTAGGCGTTTGCACAAGTTGGTGATGAAGACTTTCTTGTGAGCAATCCTTCTACTAGTTCCCTGTCAACGGTGCCAGAAAATATGCTTGATGCTTCCGCTAGGTTGAGACACCAAGAGTAGAGTGTTGAGCATAGGAAAGCGCAATTTTCCCCACGAAGGTGACTCGAGGGTTTATATCGAACTCTCGGGGAACTATGTGTACAAGGACTATTCGTGTCCTTCTTCAAACAACCTGCAAAGTAAATAAATTTGTTTTGTGTCCTCAACCTCACCAAGTGGTTGTCAGGCACAAGGTGTGTGTAAATATACAAAACCGAAAGTAATATGCAAATGCAACGACGCCAGAAAATATCTTGATGGCTCGATGGGAATACGCAAACTAAAGTAATATGCAGCAGTAAAGGATATTGTTGTAGTGTTTTGGTTTGTGGAATGCGATAAAGGAAATGTTTTTGTATTTTCAAAATTAATTATGAATGAAAATGAAAACCGTGATAAAGTGAATGGAAAGTGGACCGGGGTTCATGGGTTCACTAATGCACTCTCTCATAAAAGATATGGCGGACAAAAGATCATACAATTAACATAAAAGATTGCAACAAAGTTCACATTCAGATGAATTCATATGGGCATCACGTCTTATGTAGAGATTTTTTGGTTATTCATCTCTCTCATACTCCACCAAGATGGGAATTTAATCTAATCACCTCGGTATTAAGATAAAACTCAGAGCATAGCATTAATCACCTCGGTATCACGTCCTAGTCGCGGATACTCAGCAAGGTCACGCTAGAGATACCCTATAGCATGGTATTTTCTTTATTCCTAGTGAGGTAACTCAAGTAAGGTAAACACCCAAGTGACACCCAAGGACTGTCCTCCCCAGATAAATCACCCCACCCCCCTCCCCCATTACTCCAACTAATGCACACATTCCCCCACACATGCTCTCATAAACATGCTTGATCATAACAAGTAAATAAGAATGGGGTACATAATATGCATCTACTCATACACTAAAATTAAAGAACAATTGCAATCTCACATGTTAGTCATAGAAAGATCCACCACAAAATTGATACAAAGATGTCCATAATAATGTTATGCAGCTCATATGGTGCTAAAACAATGAAGAACCAGAGAGAGATACATATAGCTACTGCCACAAACCCGTAGTCCAGAGGTGGACTACTCCCCCTTCATCATGGTGATGAAGGTAGAGTCGTTGGAGGGGATGGAGATCACACCGGCGGCGCCCCACCGGAGTTTCCCCCTCCAATCTTCGATCTCCCTGGCTCTTGCTTCGTGTTTCTATGTTTTAGCGGGGCCCTCTTTCACGACCCGCAGAGGGATCCTTTTTATAGATGGTTTTAGGTCAAGACGCATCCAACGAGATGAAGATCAACGACATCACAACAATGAGGGAGAAATGCGCTGGCCCCATGCGGCCAAGGAATCTGGCCATGTGGGCCATGCTCGTTTGGCCCTTGTGGCTCCCCTGTTGCATCTCCTTCGCTCCTAAGTCTTGTTCCGTGGAAAAACTGGTTCCCCTAAAGTTTCAGGTAATTTGGACTCTGTTTGGGTCCCTGAAAGTTAAAAACATAGAAAAAAGGTTTTCTGGTTTTCCCAGGTTAATCCGATAAAATTAGGGAACATTTGAATTATTCCCAATAATCATCAAAAAACATGAATATAACCAATATATGATGAAAATAATGTGGAATATCAAGTGGTAAAGTGCAAAGATCATGTATGCATTTTACATGCATCAGTGTTCCCAACCTAGAGTTTTGCTCCACTACAAAGTTTTCCAAAGCCATGATTCTAATCATCAAGCCACTAACCCAGGGGGATATTTAGGTGTCAAGAAGGTGTCATCCATAAGGATGATAACAATTGACTTGTGGAGCCAAGTCGCCAATATTTGCTATCTAGAGGTAATAGCAATATAAAAACATACATTTTATTAAACATTAATAAAACATGCAGTAAGTAAAACTAGGATTGGATATGCAACAAGTTTAGATGGCTTGACTTGGTTGGCTTGTCCCTGATCCTCTTCTTCTTGATACTCAAATATTTTCCCCTCCTTGAAACACCCAGTGTCGCTCGAATCTAACACTGATAAAGTAAAATAGTAAGCAAACAATCATACAAGCATCACACACTTACTCACAGCAAGAAAATCACACATGCACAACATCAGGGGGTATTTTTTCATATTACTGAACCAATTCAAGTGATTTCATTGATTTATCAATTTATAAGATTAAACGGGAATTCAACTAAACAACAAACCCTAATAGGACAAATTTAATACCCAAGCATTTCTAGGCATTTAAATCATACAAGCAGCATTCCAACAGAAAGATATGATTTCTCAGAATCCAACAAAAGTGGATTCATTTACTTTGAATTTATAGAACTTTTTCTACAAATTTTCTAGTGAAAACAGTGGTTGTTTTGGCAATTAAAATCTCATATAATCCCTATCTACCAGAAAATTCAGCAAACGGGTAATATGCAACATAAGCAAGTACATGACCACTAAAAATTGGAATCCAATCAATACCTATTATAAATATTGAGTTTTAATTTATTTAAGCCAGTTTAGACAAAATTTTGTTATTTTTATTGCTCGCAAACAATAGATCAACTGAAATAAAACCAGTGGCATAAGAAGGGAACTTTGATAAGCTTACCAGGGAATTTGGATTCATATTTTTAGGGTTCTTAGAACTCTAGATTTAGAATTAAAGGTGAAAAACTATACTGCTTTGCAAGATGAAATCTAATAAAACCTACATAACAATATTTGATATAGGACCAGCGCCATTTGATAGATAACTTAAGAGGGAACACACTAAATTTGATTCAGATATTTTGCATGTGTAGATATTTTTATATGGATTTTACAAGTTGCAGATTCATACTTTGATTGGAATAGAGATTTAAGAAAAAAAACTTTTACATGCTCGCTTTATAACAGATATGGGCCAAACCTCACTAGGCCAGCCCAACTGCGTTTCCTGTGCACGAGCAAAAGAAACAAAAAAGAGACCCCTGATAGCCATGGATGGACCTGTTCGGTCCACGACCTGAGCTTGGTCGACGATGACCTAAATATGGCGACGTTCGATGGGGACGGAGAGAGGAAGGTGGGACTCACCGCGGGAGTTCTGGGGCGACAAGGACGAGGTGGAGGCAAGGCAGTGCCCCGGGGCAATGCAGGCAGGCAGAGCAGACTTGCAGACGGGCTCGCAACTAATGGCATGCATGCGGTTATCAGCGACAGCGAGCTCTATCGTGGGCGGTTGTGGTGAGGTTTCAAGAGCGCTCCCTCGCAAGAGGAAGAGGAGGGTTAGGTAGGCCTCGACCAGGCGAAAAGATTTTCGCTAAGAGGGAGAGCATAGGATCATGGCGTCGAGCTTGCGTGCAGACGAGACCCTCGGTAGGAACCAGACGAGCTCGAGAGTAAAAGAACGAGGCAGCGCCTCAGCTTTCTGGTGTTTTGATGAGTGGTGTAGGATGGTTCTGGCATAGAGAGGGTGGAGGTGGTTGATACGTCTCAAACGTATCTATAATTTTTGATGCTCCATGCTTGTTTATACACCATTTGCTTTGTGTTTTTTTACACTTCATGGCGTTTTTATGCATTTTCCGGAACTAACCTATTAACGAGATGCCACAGTCACCCCTTCTTCATCGGCAAAAATCAGGTCACCTTTCAACACACTATATTTTTATTGCTTCATGCACCATGCGTTTTTCTTGGAGCGTCTTTACTTTCGCTTTCAGTTTTCTTTTGTTTTGTTTGCTGCAATAAATGGTTGGACCCCAACAAATTTCTTTTGGAGGAGACGCACTCCATTTTTCATTTGCCAAGAACACTCTATTTTTCTCTCTTATCGTTCAACGAGTGTTCTCTTTTTCTAGAACTATGTTTAGCTTTAGTTTTTCGCCTTGATTTATGTTCAGATCTTGTTATATCTTTGCATCAAGGTGTATTTGGACCTCTGGTCTATGTTGGTATTCATCAAAAAAGTTGTTTTAAAAAGGTTTGAAAGGTGTTGGAAAAGAGAAAAAGTTGCATGCAAAAAAGTGGTACAAAAAGGAGCTTGTTTAGACTGCGGCTTAGAATTTTGCATGCCATGCTTGATGTCATTTTGATAGTATGCTTAGTGATTTTTGCTATAGCATGACTTGTCTCAAATGACTGAGATTGCTTAATGAGCCTTTGAAAAAATCATGCATTGTTTTTATTATGTGGAAGCATTTATTTGGTTTTCTCCTTTGATGCTTTATTTTGGTTGACTTGGTGCATGCTTACAACATGTTTGACTCTAACAAGTCGCCATAAGCCTCTATGATCATTTGGTTTTTGACTTGTGATGTCATTTTATGCTTCTTTTAATGAAGTTTTATCGCTATGCATGATTATGGCCGTTATTGCTCTCTTAGTTGGTCGCTCCCAGTCTTTTGCTAGCCTTCATTTTGTACTTAGTATGAGCTCTACTCGTGCATCCAACTCCCAAAACCCAAGTATTCCATTGTGTCCACTATAAATTCCTATGCATGGTATATGCAAGCCATTCCAAGTAAATTTTCATGTGCTACCTTTCAAAAAACCTTCAAAACACTTCTCGTTTTGTGACACTGTTTTTAGCTCATGGGGACGTAGTGCTCGGATTTGCTATCTTCCATATTGTCTTATTTCAAAAAGAAAAGAAAAAGAAAAGAAAAAAAGAAAAGAAAAAAAGGCACTCCTCCATGGTATGTGAATGTTGGTGGGCACCCGATGGAATCGGTTAGCCATGGTTTGTGAAAGGAAAAAGGTGGGGAGGAGTGCCAAGCTTTATAAAAGAGCACCAAAGTGCCAATCTCTCTCTCAAAAACTTGCTTCATTTTTGTATGGAAGATAGGAAGAACCCCATTGCCAGTCGTTGACAAAGACAACCACATCTCAAAACCAATTTTTATCTCTCTGTTTTACAAATAAAAACTCTAGCACATGTTTAATATCTGCTTCCCTCTGCGAAGGTCCTTTCTTTTACTTTTATGTTGATTCTCCACCTTCTACCTTTATGCACCGTCTAAGAGAGCATAGTTTCCATTCTGAGTTTAATGTGCATAGTCCCAAAGTTTATCATTGATTGATTCATGATTATGTTTTGCTTGTTCTTAAATTATTTGTATCTAGTCGCCCTCTTAAAACTTGAAGGTGTCCTATGCATTTATGTTTTGCTATTCCATGAAGGATAAGCTGAAAACCACTTGATATGTTTTTATATGATTTGAACACACACTTGACTTTCATTGTTTCATTATTCATGATCTTTCGTTTGTGTTCCTTTTCATGTTATAACATGGTTGCTAAGTTTTATTGTCAAGATTATGTCTTTTATGCCCATGTTTTAAGTTCATTGATCCCCGCAGTCAATGCTTTACAAAGTTGATCAAGATTGTGATGGTGCATGTCACCTCAAAAATTATTCTTTTGTTATCACTTACCTACTCGAGAAAAAGCAGGAGTTAAGCTTGGGGATGCTTGATACGTCTCAAACGTATCTATTATTTTTTATGCTTCCTGCTTGTTTATACACCATTTGCTTTGTGTTTTGTTACACTTCGTGGCGTTTTTATGCATTTTACAGAACTAACCTATTAACGAGATGCCACAGTGCCAGTTCCCTGTTTTATGTTGTTTTTGTGTTTCAGAAAAGCTACACAGGAAATATTCTCGAAATTGGACGAGACAAAAGCCAAACCTTCTATTTTTACCAAAGCTTCGCGAAGACCGAAGATGAGACGGAGGGGGGCCAGGGGCTGGCCACACCCTAGGGTGGCGCGGCCTAGGCCTGGCCCGCGCCACCAGGGGTGAGTCGCCCTGGTCCACCCTCTGACGTTGCCCTTTCGCCTATAAGTTCCCCTCGACGGGAAAAACCTAAAGGACAGATCTCTTTTCCATGAAAAATACTGCAAGCCACCACCGTTTTGAGATCGGGAGGATCCAGGAGCTCTTCCCGGCACCCTGCCGGAGGCCATCTCCACCACCATGGTCACCTCCGGAGTGATGTGTGAGTAGTCTACCTTGGACTATGGGTCCATAGCAGTAGCTTGTAACAACTCAGAAATTCTAATCCACTTCTTAATAAATAAAGTGCCAAATTTTGGACCCAAATAAAACTTTTTATCTATTATTGTATGCATACATGCATTTTCTTTTATTTGTATTCTATGATTTTATGTGTGTGATTTTTGATTGAGCATTGGTTAGATAATTCTAAGTGAACCAACAGAATCAATTGAGAAGATTTTTAGGAAGCAAAGAAACCAGAAGTAAAAATAAGAAAGAAAGAGATAAATTTAATATGATCTAGAAACTGTTATTGACTACACCACTTTGAGCCCTTAGATTAAGAAATCTAGAACCCACCTTCAGGTTTGGCCAGCAAGTTGAGTTTAACCAAGTTGTATACTAACTCAACCAACCAGCCTTTACCCAAATTTCAAACTGGAGCCTCACTCAAACTTGAGCCAAAGTTTGAATCTGAAACAGGAACCATATCAAATTTGAAATATAAATTTTTGCAAAACTCATCCTTTCACTGTAACAAAAATATGACTGGGTACCTTATCCAATATGATGGGCACCCAAAGTGGAAAATTTTGAAAATTCAAATTTTGAGTTCTTGCGGGCATTTCGTCGAGCACTGGCAGAAGCAAATCCAAATGAAATAAATTTCACTGGAGCTGCACTGTGCAGGCTCGCTCCAGCACTGTCGCCATGCTCCTTGGCCGCTCCACGGTCGACTCCAGTGCCCCCAGCCCCGACCCAAGCGAGGAGAAGCGGAGGGGAGACGAGGTTTGCGCCCAGGGCCCCCTCCCAGCAACCCTCTTCCCTGCACGATGCCGACCAGCTTGGAGGCGCCAGAGGAGACCCACAGCACACCACGGCCGAACCAGCACCCTCCCAGCACGCCCCCGTGACCGCCGTGACCGGAGCGAGCTTCAAACGCCGCCAGGGCCCCCGTGTAGTCGAGCTTCTGGCCGCGCTTGCCCTCGTCGCTCCGGCCTATAAAATGCCCCGCTGATCAAACGCAGAGACTCACCTCACTCCTAGCTACCTCCCAGACATAGTCGCTTAGCCCCGCTTGCCCTAGCTCGTCGACGCCTGCAACTCCGGCGCGGTACTGGACGAGCGGAGCGCCGCCGCGATCGACCACCTGGAAGCAAGCAGCCGCCGGGAATCGGAGGAGGAGGAGCACCGCAGCCGATCCCGCGCATCGCCGTCGAGTTCTGCATCCTCTACGCCGCGCCCTCGCCGTCGAACGATCTTCACTGCTCGCAGGTGAGCTCCCGCCGTGCTGAGGAAGACGATGATCGTGAGCCGTCAGATCTTGATCCAACGATAACTTACCGATTCGGGAATCGTTAAGTGAGCTGACATCGCGACCCCACCTGTCAGCTCCCATTTTATTTCTTTTTCCCCCGCGCGAAACGGTATGGGCCGGCCCGTTCGGGTTTGTTCTGAATTGGGCCCGGCTCGTTTCGAATTCGGTCTGTTCGTTTTTATTCTTTTTCCTGCCCGTTTTATTTATTTCAAATAACTTTCAGATGCTATTTTCAAACTTAAATTCCTAGAGTTTTACAAATCCAAATCTAGCAAATGAATATGCATTGGAAAGCTTATGAAATACTCTACACAATAGAACTGGTTAGAATTCAAAATAAGTTAAGAATTAAATCAGTTATGAATAGTGTGACCATAGCTTGTTTAATAATGAAAGATTTCTAGAAAATTATTTAAGCCATCAAAAAATCATGAAAATTAAAATGTAAACTTACTAATGACCCCTCTTACTGTTAGTCAACACTAATCTACCCCAAACCCTATTAGTGTGATCAATTAGACCCTAATCCAATCCTATTTTTGTAGCATAAAATGATAGATCACTAGTGCACACTTAGAATTAAATTGCCATCCCTACCAACTCACTTAATTAATCCCTCCCACTTAAACTTGTCTTAGTAACCCTAAATCAATACCAATGCTGCACAAGTGAACCATCTAGGACACTTAGTAGAGAGTCTAGCGTGCACACTTGAAGAAAAACTCAGAAGAAAGACTTACCATCCAACACCCTAAAAATGCAACATGAATGCTTTGGGTTAGCAAACAAAGATGTGTGCTTGGTGTGTTGTTAGCTTGGTGAAGTGATGGTGTGCTTTGTGTTTATTCGTTATTAGACGCTAGTGTTGCCGAGGAGGATATTGGAGGGGATTATTATTATCAAGAAGAAGAAGAAAACCCCGGACACTTTGCCAACCAAGGCAAGCCATCTTTTGATTCATACTCCCACTACCTAGTTTTAATATTGCATTCTACTTGTTTTAAGTAAATTGCATGATTGAATTGCTAGAGTAGAATGATAGAAGTATATTGATGTCTTGATTATCAAGAGCATCAAGCTGAGTTTATCCAACGCTATTTAGTGGTCATCACTCAATGTAGTTTCTTAGTCGCTAATAATATTGAGGCCATCTATAAGGGGAACTCTAGTTGAAATTGGTGACTTGAACTTGAAACTTGAAGGGGAGAATTGCTCCTACATGATGGTTATAAAATAAATTAATCTTGACTAAGAACTATGAAATATATTTCTCAAATGGAAACGAGTGATGTACTATGGGAGCCAATTTTTCCGTACAACCACACTACCCCTATATGGGAAGGGGCTTAATCCGTAGCTTGTTTATCTTAGTATGGGAGGCCTTGTATCAAATCTTCATGGAAGGACACCGTGAGCGGTTACTTCTGGACCAAGTGGATTCCACTAACCCGGCCTCCGGGATGGGCAGAACTAGAGGCGCCGGAGCGGGGTTCCGTATCCCGGGCTCTAGGGAAGGATCCTATACTAGGATGAGCAAGTGAAAGGTTTTGTTGGATTATCTGAACCTCGCATACTTTGTGTATGTCGAACCGTGGATTTCTCCCGGCAGATGTATCGAATCTTGTGGGTAAAGTGTACCCCTCTGCAGAGGTTTTGAAACTATTCGAATAGCCGCGTCCGCGGTCATGGACGGTTGGCAAGCTGTACTTGACTTTTGTCAGGATTAAAAGTGACAATGGTGACTTGGTGAATGACTTGATTTGAAATGTTGTTGACACACTTGAAGTCCTCTTTAGATGGAACTTAGAGAACTAAATCTCTTTCCTACCAATTAACATTCTTGGGAAATAAAACTAGCTTTTGCAAAACAACTTAGTGCTTAGTCCACCATATCAACCTTGCATTTCTACTTCATCATTCCTTTATAAGATGGTTTGCGAGTGCATCCAATGTACTCACGGTTGTGTCCCTGGCTATCAACTTGGCCAGACTATGGGGAGGAATACCAGGAGGAAGGGTATGAAGAAGAGTACCAGAACTAAGCTCGTCTCCGTGAGTCGCCATTGCCTGTAGGGAGAAGGCATGGGCCGAAGATGTTATTTCCGCTGCTATATTGTGTTGTAATATGACTTGGTCTATATGACCATTGTATTTGAATAATCGTATTGTAATGTCTATGGAACTGGTTACCAACTACGTTATGTATATCGCAATAGCGGTTCTGGGATTGCGGTGGAATACATAACGGGCACTTCGAATTTGTTATCAAATTTGAGGTCGTCACAAGTTGGTATCAGAGCCTAGGCTGACCATAGGAGACCTTAGTTAGAATGGGCGTTAAACAAAACCTTGATAAAAGCAAAGATACCAGAATGGTTGCAAAAATGGCTTATTCTTTCCTCTCTAGTTGCAAAGTTTTATACATACTTCAGTCTTTGCCTACTTAAAATTTTGCACACTTGAGTTGATCACTAACTTGAACTAATCTAAAATTTTGTAGATGGCCCCGGTATTCACTGAGCAGTACCAGTTGGGCCATGGTGGCAGCCTTTGTTTCGAGCGCGACCTCACCACCTTAACCTTGTTCTTGGATCGTTTGTATCCGGAGTTCAAGGGAGCCGTGCTCAATGAGCCCCCAGACGGAGAGCTACGGTGGCTCATCCGAGCTAGTTGCCATGGCAAGAAGGGAAACTTGAGTGCTCCAAGGATCAAGTTTGAGCTTGTGGAGAACACTTGGGCCAATGGTTTGGTCCGAGCGATGCATGAGATGCACGCCCGCTTGTGCGGACTGCATGTTGAGGAGGTTCAGGGAGGACGCTTCAGGGACTTTGCTCGGCGTGATGCGGATGGACGTCCCTCAAACATGCCCGGGCAGAATGAGCCGAGTACCTACATCGATCACATGGACTTCTTGCTGTACTCCACTCAGCAGGAGGCCGATCGTGCACGTACCAAGGCCAACCTTGAGCACTTTGCCCTGGTAGAGGCAAGGAGCACTATCAGGATACTTGTGAAGGAGCGCAAGAGCCTTCGTCGCCAGCGCGATGAGAAGGAACAGGACCTTGAGGAGTTGAAGGCCAATGTGGCGGAGTTGACGGAGTACATTGAGAGTCTGGAGGATCTCCTTGGTGAGGAGGAAGGCATTGATCTCCGCAAGGAGGATAATGCCCTCATTAGTGATGAGGATGACTTCATGGAGGACCTTGATGAGCCGGAAGATGATGGGCACAATGGATTCATTGTGAGTGATGAGGAGGAAGACCCCGAGGAGCCCGCTGTTTAGACTCGAGATCCACGTGTTATCTAGTTATGAGTTCCACTTTATTTTTTTTCACTTCGTGTAGGTGTGAGTTGTATCCCCCTCCCTAGTAGACGAGTCGCAATGGTTTAGTGTGAACCATTTGTAACGTGTGAACTCGTATGTATGATATGTTTGATGAGTGTTGAATGAAATATGAATTTGGCTATTAAGGCCTTAGCAAGACAAAATTGCATCATACATGTTACCTTTAAATCTTAGCAAATTAGCTTTTCCCTCTTGTCTTACACACCTTATCTTCAGATGCCGCGAGCACCCCCACCCCCGAACCCGAAAATGGCCGAACTGCTAAGGTTGATCATGGAAGACCGGGAAGCAGCCCGAGCTGAGCGCCAAGCTAACTTGGCCACTCTTCAGCAACTAACCCAGATGGCAATGAACCACAACAATGGCAATGGCAATGGTGAAGGAGAAAACAATGGCAATGGAGATCACCGATCCAAGTTAAGGAGTTTCCAGAACACCAACCCTCCGATATTCACTAAGTCTGAAGAGCCCTTAGATGCCGATGACTGGCTTCGCACTATGGAAAACAATTTGGCAGTCGCCGAAGTTGGCGAAAATGAGAAGGTGTTGTACACCACCCACTATCTTGCTGGAGCAGCGAGAGCTTGGTGGGATAGCACCCGTGCAATGCAAGCCCCCGGGTATGTGATGCCTTGGGAGGAGTTCAAGAGCAAGTTTAGCAAGGCCCATGTTCCTATGGGATTGGTTAAAAGGATGAGAGATGAGTTCAGGAATCTGAAGCAAGGTTCCCTATCTGTGGTGGATTACCGTGACAAGTTCCTTACCTTGTCTAGGTATGCCCCAGATGACACCAACACCACTGAGAAGAAGCAAGAAAGGTTTCTGGATGGACTTCATGATGAGATGCAATGTGTCTTGGTCAGTATTCACTTTGCCGACCTGGAGTCATTGGTTGACTCTGCCATTCAGATGGAAGGCAAACTCAAACAAGCTACCGAGAACCGCAAGCGCCGTATGATGTATCAAGGCAACTCGAGCAACTCGCAGAAGCCAAGGGGAAATGCACCTATGGGTTTCGCCCCTAGACCAATGAGGCCGTCTGCACCTGCTCCACGTCCCAACTATCCCAGCCGTCCACCCGGCAACAACTTCAACCGTGCACCTCCAAGACCTAGTGGCAACAACTTCAACACCAATACTCCAAGGCCAAATGGCGCCCCTATGTTACCCAAGCCTGGTGACAAGTCTGGTGTTACCTGTTATGAGTGCGGACTTAAAGGGCACTACTCCAATGAGTGCCCCAAGAAGCTGAATGATGCATCCAAGACCACTGCCCCTGCTCAGCAACAGCGCCGTGTGGGAAATGGCAGGAACTATCCACCAAGGAACCAGCCTCACTCTCACGGCCGTCTGAATCACATGAATGTTGAAGAAGCTCAGGAAGCAACCGACGTTGTGCTTGGTATGTTCCCTGTTAACTCAGTTCTTGCAAGAGTTCTGTTTGATTCTGGAGCTTCACACTCATTTGTTACCCAATTATTCGTTGATAAAAGTGGACTTCAACCCACACCCTTGAAAGATGTCATGTCTGTGCAAATTCCCGGGTCCGTAACCAAAGCCAGTTGTACCTGCTTGGCAGTGCCCATAGAAATCCATGGAATAGCTTTCTTAGCCAATTTGATAGTGTTGGGAACCAAAGGTTTGGAAGTAGTTCTTGGTATGAATTGGATGTCTTTCCATCAAGGAGTGATAGATTGTGCCAAGAAGACCATCACCATGAAGAGTAGCAATGGAATCATAGTCAAGCATGTGTCCGTAAAACCACCCCAAACCACCCGATGTCATAAAAGTATCTCAGGACCAACCATAGAGGAAGTTCCCATTGTTTGTGAATACCCGGATGTCTTTCCCGATGAGCTACCCGGAATGCCACCGGATCGGGATATTGAGTTTATCATTGAGCTTATCCCCGGAACTGGATCAATAGCCCAAAGACCCTATCGTATGAACCCAGCTGAACTAGTTGAGTTGAAGAAGCAATTGGATGACCTTTTGAGTAAAGGATTGATTCAGCCAAGTTCTTCTGCTTGGAGATCACCGGTCTTGTTTGTGGATAAAAGTGACGGTTCTAGCCGACTGTGCACTGATTATCGCAAGCTTAACGATGTGACCATCAAGAACAAGTATCCTCTCCCAAAGATTGAAGATTTGTTTGACCAACTGACTGGAGCTAGAGTGTTCTCAAAGATAGATCTTAGAACCGGATACCACCAACTGAAGATCCGTGCAACGGATATCCCCAAAACAGCCTTCACTACCCGATACGGATTGTACGAGTACACCGTAATGTCATTTGGATTAACAAATGCCCCCGCTTATTTCATGAATCTCATGAATAAGGTTTTTATGGAATTCTTGGATAAGTTTGTTGTTGTCTTCATTGATGACATTCTTATCTACTCCAAATCCGAAGAAGAGCATGCAACCCATTTGAGATTAATCTTAGAAACCTTAAGAGAGCATCAACTGTATGCCAAGTTCAGTAAATGTGAGTTCTGGTTGAAGGAGGTTGGATTCTTAGGCCATGTGCTATCAGCAGGAGGAATATCGGTAGACCCCAAGAAGATCAAATCAGTCATGGAATGGGAAGCCCCTACCACTCAGACGGAAGTTAGAGGTTTTCTCGGATTAGCGGGATATTACCGCAAATTTGTTGAAGGATTTTCCAGTATTGCCCGGCCAATGACCCAACTGTTGAAGAAGGACAAGAAGTTTGAATGGACCCCTAAGTGTGAAGAGAGTTTTCAGGAGTTCAAGAAGCGATTGGTGACCACCCCCGTCCTAACCATGCCCGATATCACCAAAAACTTTGATGTCTATTGCGACGCTTCCAAACTTGGACTTGGTTGCGTATTGATGCAAGAAGGCAAGGTCATAGCTTACCTCTCTCGGCAGCTTCGACCCCATGAAGAAAATTATCCAACCCATGATCTAGAATTAGCAGCCGTGGTTCTAGCTTTGAAGACTTGGAGGCATTATTTGATGGGCAACCGTTGTGAGATCTACTCTGATCACAAGAGTTTGAAGTATATCTTCACCCAGAAGGAGTTGAACATGAGGCAAAGGAGATGGATAGAGTTGATCAAGGATTATGATCTGGAAATTCACTATCACCCCGGTAAGGCCAATGTAGTGGCCGATGCGTTGAGTAGGAAGCCGTGTTCGTTGAATATGAGGATCAAGGAAGAGCAACCTATGTTGCACCAAGAGTTTGAAAGATTTGGATTGGAACTAGTCAGTCAAGGATTCCTAGCCAACCTTGAGTTTCAACCCACCTTGATGAGCCAAATCAAAGAAGCCCAGAAGGGAAATGAGAGTATTGACGGAATTAAGCGCCAAATTAGTTCCGGTAAGGTGCCAGGATTTGAGGAAGATGATCAAGGAATTCTTTGGTATAAAGGACGTATTTGTGTGCCTGCTGATTCAGAATTGAAAGAAGTGATTATGAAGGAAGCCCATGAGACACCTTACTCCATCCACCCCGGTGGAACTAAGATGTATCAAGATTTAAAGGAACAATTTTGGTGTCATTGTGGATAGACTAACCAAAGTGGCCCACTTTATTCCTATCAAGACCACTTACAACTCGGGACAGCTAGCAGATCTGTATTTATCCAGAATTGTCAGTTTGCATGGAGTTCCCAAAACCATAGTTTCCGATCGAGGAACCCAATTCACCTCAAGATTTTGGAAGAGTTTGCATCAAGCCTTGGGAACCAAATTAGCTTTCAGCACCGCTTACCACCCTCAGACTGATGGACAGACTAAAAGAGTGAATCAAATACTTGAAGATATGTTGAGAGCCTGTGTTCTAGCCTATGGAGCTAAGTGGGAAGATTGTCTGCCTTTCGCGGAGTTTTCCTACAACAACAGTTATCAAGCCAGTTTGCAAATGGCCCCCTTTGAAGCCTTGTATGGAAGAAAGTGTCGTACCCCTCTGAATTGGTCAGAAACCGGAGACAGTCAGATATTTGGACCTGACATTCTGCAAGAAGCCGAGGAGAAAGTTCGCATGATTCGTGACTATCTCAAGGCAGCCCAGTCAAGACAAAAGAGTTATGCCGACAAGAGACGGAGAGAATTAACTTTCAAAAGTGGAGATTTTGTGTACCTCAGAGTATCACCCCTCAAGGGAATGCAAAGATTCCAAGTAAAAGGAAAGCTTGCGCCAAGATATATTGGACCCTTCAAGATACTAGACCGCCGAGGAGAAGTGTCTTATCAGTTGGAAATGCCCCCTGAATTGTCTGAAGTACACGATGTCTTTCACGTGTCCCTACTTCGGAAATGTCTTGAAGTGCCGGAGAAGCCAGAAATCTTCAAGAATATTGATCACCGTTCTGTGGACATCAACCAGGATTTGACCTATCGTGAAATGCCTATCCGTATCCTCGAGGAAGCTTATAAAACCACTCGAACCCGAAGCATCAAATTTCTGAAAGTTCAGTGGAGTAATCACACCGAAGAGGAAGCCACTTGGGAACGAGAAGATTACCTTCAGAAAGAGTTTCCCAATCTTTTCAGTTCTTAATTAGTGAATCTCGGGGACGAGATTCTTTTTAAGGGGGGAAGATTGTAACAACTCAGAAATTGTAATCCACTTCTTAATAAATAAAGTGCCAAATTTTGGACCCAAATAAAACTTTTTATCTATTATTGTATGCATACATGCATTTTCTTTTATTTGTATTCTATGATTTTATGTGTGTGATTTTTGATTGAGCATTGGTTAGATAATTCTAAGTGAACCAACAGAATCAATTGAGAAGATTTTTAGGAAGCAAAGAAACCAGAAGTAAAAATAAGAAAGAAAGAGATAAAGTTAATATGATCTAGAAACTGTTATTGACTACACCACTTTGAGCCCTTAGATTAAGAAATCTAGAACCCACCTTCAGGTTTGGCCAGCAAGTTGAGTTTAACCAAGTTGTATACTAACTCAACCAACCAGCCTTTACCCAAATTTCAAACTGGAGCCTCACTCAAACTTGAGCCAAAGTTTGAATCTGAAACAGGAACCATATCAAATTTGAAATATAAATTTTTGCAAAACTCATCCTTTCACTGTAACAAAAATATGCCTGGGTACCTTATCCAATATGATGGGCACCCAAAGTGGAAAATTTTGAAAATTCAAATTTTGAGTTCTTGCGGGCATTTCGTCGAGCACTGGCAGAAGCAAATCCAAATGAAATAAATTTCACTGGAGCTGCACTGTGCTGGCTCGCTCCAGCACTGTCGCCATGCTCCTTGGCCGCTCCACGGTCGACTCCAGTGCCCCCAGCCCCGACCCAAGTGAGGAGAAGCGGAGGGGAGACGAGGTTTGCGCCCAGGGCCCCCTCCCAGCAACCCTCTTCCCTGCACGATGCCGACCAGCTTGGAGGCGCCAGAGGAGACCCACAGCACACCGCGGCCGAACCAGCACCCTCCCAGCACGCCCCCGTGACCGCCGTGACCGGAGCGAGCTTCAAACGCCGCCAGGGCCCCCGTGTAGTCGAGCTTCTGGCCGCGCTTGCCCTCATCGCTCCGGCCTATAAAATGCCCGCCGATCAAACGCAGAGACTCACCTCACTCCCAGCTACCTCCCAGACATAGTCGCTTAGCCCCGCTTGCCCTAGCTCGTCGACGCCTGCAACTCCGGCACGGTACTGGATGAGCGGAGCGCCGCCGCGATCGACCACCTGGAAGCAAGCAGCCGCCGGGAATCGGAGGAGGAGGAGCACCGCAGCCGATCCCGCGCATCGCCGTCGAGTTCTGCATCCTCTACGCCGCTCCCTCGCCGTCGAACGATCTTCACTGCTCGCAGGTGAGCTCCCGCCATGCTGAGGAAGACGATGATCGTGAGCCGTCAGATCTTGATCCAACGATAACTTACCGATTCGGGAATCGTTAAGTGAGCTGACATCGCGACCCCACCTGTCAGCTCCCATTTTATTTCTTTTTCCCCCGCGTGAAACGGTATGGGCCGGCCCGTTCGGGTTTGTTCTGAATTGGGCCCGGCTCGTTTCGAATTCGGTCTGTTCGTTTTTATTCTTTTTCCTGCCCGTTTTATTTATTTCAAATAACTTTCAGATGCTATTTTCAAACTTAAATTCCTAGAGTTTTACAAATCCAAATCTAGCAAATGAATATGCATTGGAAAGCTTATGAAATACTCTACACAATAGAACTGGTTAGAATTCAAAATAAGTTAAGAATTAAATCAGTTATGAATAGTGTGACCATAGCTTGTTTAATAATGAAAGATTTCTAGAAAATTATTTAAGCCATCAAAAAATCATGAAAATTAAAATGTAAACTTACTAATGACCCCTCTTACTGTTAGTCAACACTAATCTACCCCAAACCCTATTAGTGTGATCAATTAGACCCTAATCCAATCCTATTTTTGTAGCATAAAATGATAGATCACTAGTGCACACTTAGAATTAAATTGCCATCCCTACCAACTCACTTAATTAATCCCTCCCACTTAAACTTGTCTTAGTAACCCTAAATCAATACCAATGCTGCACAAGTGAACCATCTAGGACACTTAGTAGAGAGTCTAGCGTGCACACTTGAAGAAAAACTCAGAAGAAAGACTTACCATCCAACACCCTAAAAATGCAACATGAATGCTTTGGGTTAGCAAACAAAGATGTGTGCTTGGTGTGTTGTTAGCTTGGTGAAGTGATGGTGTGCTTTGTGTTTATTCGTTATTAGACGCTAGTGTTGCCGAGGAGGATATTGGAGGGGATTATTATTATCAAGAAGAAGAAGAAAACCCCGGACACTTTGCCAACCAAGGCAAGCCATCTTTTGATTCATACTCCCACTACCTAGTTTTAATATTGCATTCTACTTGTTTTAAGTAAATTGCATGATTGAATTGCTAGAGTAGAATGATAGAAGTATATTGATGTCTTGATTATCAAGAGCATCAAGCTGAGTTTATCCAACGCTATTTAGTGGTCATCACTCAATGTAGTTTCTTAGTCGCTAATAATATTGAGGCCATCTATAAGGGGAACTCTAGTTGAAATTGGTGACTTGAACTTGAAACTTGAAGGGGAGAATTGCTCCTACATGATGGTTATAAAATAAATTAATCTTGACTAAGAACTATGAAATATATTTCTCAAATGGAAACGAGTGATGTACTATGGGAGCCAATTTTTCCGTACAACCACACTACCCCTATATGGGAAGGGGCTTAATCCGTAGCTTGTTTATCTTAGTATGGGAGGCCTTGTATCAAATCTTCATGGAAGGACACCGTGAGCGGTTACTTCTGGACCAAGTGGATTCCACTAACCCGGCCTCCGGGATGGGCAGAACTAGAGGCGCCGGAGCGGGGTTCCGTATCCCGGGCTCTAGGGAAGGATCCTATACTAGGATGAGCAAGTGAAAGGTTTTGTTGGATTATCTGAACCTCGCATACTTTGTGTATGTCGAACCGTGGATTTCTCCCGGCAGATGTATCGAATCTTGTGGGTAAAGTGTACCCCTCTGCAGAGGTTTTGAAACTATTCGAATAGCCGCGTCCGCGGTCATGGACGGTTGGCAAGCTGTACTTGACTTTTGTCAGGATTAAAAGTGACAATGGTGACTTGGTGAATGACTTGATTTGAAATGTTGTTGACACACTTGAAGTCCTCTTTAGATGGAACTTAGAGAACTAAATCTCTTTCCTACCAATTAACATTCTTGGGAAATAAAACTAGCTTTTGCAAAACAACTTAGTGCTTAGTCCACCATATCAACCTTGCATTTCTACTTCATCATTCCTTTATAAGATGGTTTGCGAGTGCATCCAATGTACTCACGGCTGTGTCCCTGGCTATCAACTTGGCCAGACTATGGGGAGGAATACCAGGAGGAAGGGTATGAAGAAGAGTACCAGAACTAAGCTCGTCTCCGTGAGTCGCCATTGCTTGTAGGGAGAAGGCATGGGCCGAAGATGTTATTTCCGCTGCTATATTGTGTTGTAATATGACTTGGTCTATATGACCATTGTATTTGAATCATCGTATTGTAATGTCTATGGAACTGGTTACCAACTACGTTATGTATATCGCAACAACGGTTCTGGGATTGCGGTGGAATACATAACGGGCACTTCGAATTTGTTATCAAATTTGAGGTCGTCACATAGCTAGATGGTTGTCTCCTCCGCCATGTGCTTCATGTTCAGATCTTGTGAGCTGCCCTACATGATCAGGATCATCTTTATGTAATTCTACATGTTGTGTTTGTTGGGATCCGATGAGTATTGGTACTATGTTAAGTTGATGTGCTAAATTATATATCTTTATGTTATCTCTATGTTGTTTATGATCTTGCATGCTTTCCGTTGCTAGTAGATATCTTGGCCGAGTAGATGCTAGTGACTCCAAGAGGGAGTATTTATGCTCGATAGTTGGGTTCATGCCTCTAGTAATCTGGGGGAGTGACAAAAACCTCTAAGGTTGTAGATGTGCTGTTGCCACTAGGGAGAAAACAACATTCTTGTGTCCAAGTACATTTGCTTTGTTTACATTACGCACTTTGCTTAATGCAATTATCTATTGTTCGCAACTTAATACTCAAGGGGTTCTCGGGTGACTCCCCGCTAGTGGATTGTTAGTCATAGATGTAGTTGGATGGCGGTCTATGTATTTTGTTGTAATTCCTAGAGTGAATCTCATAGTGATCCTCATGACATATGTACGTTATCTTTACTCTATCAATTGCCCAACTGTAATTTGTTTACCCAGCATGTGTTATTTATCTTATGGAGAGACACCACTAGTGAACTGTGGACCCCGGTCCAATTTCCTTTACATTGCTATTACCGTTTACTTTTACTCGCTCTGTTTACATTCTTGCATTACTATTACCTTTTACCACTCGATACACTCAATCCTTTGTTTACAGCAAACCGGTGAGATTGACAACCTCATCGTAAGTTGGGAGCAAAGTTCTTGGTTGTGTTGTGTGCAGGTTCCACGGTGCTGCTAGGTGAAGAAGCTCCTACGTCAACTACGCACCAGAATTTTCTGGCGCCATTGTCCGGAGTGTCAGGAAGCTAGCAAGCATCACCTTCTGAAGTTTGGCTTTCTCCTACTGGTTCGAAAACCTTGGTTTCACAACTGAGGGAAACTTGCTGCTGTGTTCCTCATACCTTCCTCTTGGGGTTCCCAACTGGGTGCCATAACACCGCACCCTAAGTGGTCTATAGCGACCTCGCGACCCGGCACCGTCCATGGTGGCGGTCCGATGAACTCGAGGAAGAAGGGAGATGGGAGTGCTGGGAGATCGGTTTGGGGTTCTTCTGGAAGGAAGGAGGTCTCGACAGAGTGAGAGATGAGTTCCGGGTGTGCTTAAAAGGGGAGGGGTGGCGTGAGTGTGGGGACCCCGGATTAGATTTCCGGAATACCCGATATGCATACAATTCACGATCCCATGATCAGTGTGTCGTGAAACCACATATCCGAGTTGATAACAGAATTACATCACCCTTTACAGTACCGAATAATATACTTACAATTGGTCACATGACCAAGCATGATATTGCCACGCAGGGCAAGTCTACAACTAAGAAGCGGATACCAAGCAGCGTTGATGACCCACGTCATGCCTACCACCCTACAGGCAACTGACTGGGAGACATTCCTAGTTAGCACCGGCATCGTCGAACTCCTCACCATCATCCTCATAACTTTTTCATAATCTGACCAAGTTAATAGTCAGGGACAAAGCCGTGAGTACATTTTGAATTGTACTCGCAAACCATCTAAGAGAAGAGTATTCACATGCTGTATGGCTGTAGCAAAGGGGTTGGCTTGATTTGAGGTGGCTTTAAGCCAGAAGGTTTCTCGTGTCGATATAGCATGTCATACGACATCTCTATATCATAGTTTCTCTTGTCGATATAGCATGTCATACGACATCTCTACATCCTTATTAAAGAGGAATTTTTGTAAAACCATTTTTAGTAAAATCTCTAGGGAAGGGGGAATTCAATTTCAAGAGAAGAGCCGGTGGTCAATCAAACATGACCACCTTCCTTTATAAATCCGGTCAATCACACATGACCATTTCCATTCCCTCGGCAGTACCCTTCGAGTACTCCGAACCTTTTTCCGTGCCACGGCATTACCCTCTGATGCGTGGTAAATGACCAGCCCGTTGGGAACCCCAAGAGGAAGGTATGATGAATATAGCAGCAAGGTTTTTCCCTCAATTAAGAAACCAAGGTATGTCGATCTTGGAGAGGAGAGACAAACGACTGAAGGTGATGCGGACTAGCTTAATAGCACTCCAACAAGGGCGCCGTTTACGACACTTGTTGACTCGTCTTCGGCCAGTAGCAACGCGGAACCTGCACACACACAACCAAGTACTTTGTTCCCAACTTGCGATGAGGTTGTCAATCTCACCGGTTTGCTTGAAACAAAGGGTATGAGCGTATCGAGTGGAAAACAGTGAAAGTATGCGAGTAAAGTAAACAGTGCGAGTAAAGTAAACAGGTGATAGCAATATGATGGAAATAGGACCGGGGTCCACAGTTCACTAGCGGTGTCTCTCCATAAGATAAAATAACACATGCTGGGTAAACAAATTACAGTTGGGCAATTGATAGAATAAAGATAAACGTGATATGTCAAGAAGATCACTATGCGATTTACTCTGGGCATTACAACAAAATACATAGACCGCCATCCAACTGCATCTATGACTAATAATCCACTCACGGGGATATCGTCCGAACACCTCATGAGTATTAAGTTGCGAACAACAGATAATTGCATTAAGCAAAGTGTGTAATGTAAACAAAGCATATGCCCTTGAGCATATGAATGTTGTTTTCTCCCTAGTAGGAACAGCACATCTACAACCTTAGAGGTTTCTGTCACTCCCCCAGGTTAAATAGAGGCATGAACCCACTATCGAGCATAAATACCCCCTCTTGGAGTCACTAGCAACTACTCGGCCAAGATAGCTACTAACAGCGGAGAGCATGCAAGATCATAAACAACATAGAGATAACATAAGATATATTTTAGTATAGCAACTCAATCATAAAACCAATATTCATCGGATCCCAACAAACCCAACATAGAGACTACTCACTCATCGCTCTGGAGGAAAGCATGGCGATGAAGAAGACCTCCGGTGGCGATTCCCCTCTCCGGCAGGGTGCCGGGAAGAGCTTCCGGACCCTCCCGATCTCGGGTCGACGACGGCGGCGGATCGCGATGTGTTTCTGGAAAATTGATCGGGTCCTTAGGTTTTTCCCGTCGGGAGGGGGGTCTTTATAGGCGAAGGGGCATCGTCAGGAGTGGACCCAGGTGTCCTCACACATAGGGGGCACGGCCAGGGGCTGGGCCGCACCGCCCTTGTGTGAGGGTGGCCTGTGGCCCCTCTCCATCTCCTCTTTGGATCTTTGGAAGCTTTTGGGAAAAATAAGACTTCAGGAACTTGTTTCATCCAATTCTGAGAATATTTCCTGTGTAGGTTTTCTGAAACACAAAAACAGCAGAAAATAGGGAACTGGCATTGTGGCGACTTGTTAATAGGTTAGTTCCGGAAAATGCATAAAAGTGCCACGAAGTGTAACGAAACATCAGGCAAATAGTGTAAAAACAAGCACGGAGCATCAAAAATTATGGATACGTTGGAGACGTATCAGCATCCCCAAGCTTAACTCCTGCTCGTCCTCGAGTAGGTAAGTGATAACAAAAGAAATAATTTGTGAGGTGACATGCACCTACACAATCTTGATCACATATGTAAGCATTGTGAGCTGGGATCAAAAGAACTTAAAACATGGGCATGAAAGATATAATATTGACAATAAGAACTTAGCAACCATGTTATAAACATGCCAATGAACACAAACAAAAGATCATGAAAATGAAACAATGAAAGTCAAACGTGTGTTCAAACCATAAGGAAAAACATACAGATGGTTTTCAGCTTGCCCTTCATAGAGAGCAAAACATAAATGTATAGGACACCTTCAAGTTTAAGAGGGCGACTAGATACAAGTAATTTAAGAACAAGTGAAACCAATCAATATGAATCAATCAATGAGAACTTTGGGACAATGCACATTATACTAAGAATGACAACTATGCTCTCTTAATGGTGCATAAAGATAGAAGGTGGTGACTCAACATAAAAGTAAAAGAAAGGCCCTTCGCGGAGAGAAGCAGTGATTGCAAGTTTTATAACCTTCAAAAATTATGTTACTTACCGGCTTTGAGCTCTCATTGCCCCCATCATAAGCATCTTGAATGGTTAAAGTTAATGCGAGAACAATTATGATGCATATGCTTGACAAATCATAAGTTGAAAACCTCGTGTCCCGTGAATACGAGTACCCAAACCTCATGCTACTTTACTTAGAGTCCCAAGCAAGGATCTTGTCATTGTAAGTATACACGTATCATTGAGAACCGCCAACGGGGTACCTCCATGCCCGATGACATGGAACAAGCCCACATCAAAATGACAGGACAAGCAGACAATGAACACCTCGACAACTCTTTTATTTACCATTTGTTTAGCTTTTTATTTTGAGATGCGTCGTCGAATGTCCACTATGGGTATGCTGCAAATTTCCACCATGAATTATGCATGGCTTAGATTGGTGGCCCAGGCGTTTCCCTAACACATATACAAACTCCATGATCCCCGCAAGATTCCCAATTCATTTCACACCACGGGCATCCATAAACAAAACATCACGATATCAACTCAAAAGAGAAGTGCAATGTTGAAAGCTTGCCCATGACTGCATGGCTGGGCTAGTTCCCAACTTACAACTTGTAAGCATAACAACTCAACATAAGAGACCACAATGTCAAGTTTTTAATAACACGAAAAAGTAAAGTGTGCCTTCCGGTTCGTGAGAGCTTTACTGACCAATTTTCGCATAACACTGGTAAGAGTTTAATTTGAAGAGAAAATAAAAGCAAGTCAAATTTACTTGGAATAGCAAATTGCTAGTAGGTATGTATGGTGGACACTTTGGCAAACTTGGTTTTTAGGAGTTGGATGCACGAGTAGAGCTCATACTCAGTACAAGGCGAGGGCTAGCAAAAGACTGGGAGCGACCAACTAAGAGAGCAATAATGGCCATAATCATGCAAAGCGACAAAGCGACATTAAAAGAAGCATAAGATGGCATCAAAAGTCAAAAACTAAATGATCATAGAGGCTATTGGCGACTTTGTAAGAGTCTAACATGTGTGAGCATGCGCCAAGTCAACCCAAATAAAGCATCAAGGAGAAAACCAAAATAATGCTTCCAAACGATAAAAACAACGCATGATTTTTTCAAAGGCTCATTAAGCAATCTCAGTTATTTGAGACAAGTCATGCTACAACAAAACCACTAAGAATACTATCAAAAAGATATCAAGCATGACATGAAAAATCCTAAGCCGCAGTCTACACAAGCTCCTTCTTGTACCACTTTTTTGCATAAAGCTTTTTCTCTTTTCCAACAGCATTCAAACTTTTTATAAACACCTCTTTTGATGAAAACCAATAAAATCAGAGGCAAAAATACACCTTGATGAATAAATATAAGAAGATCTGAACGCAAATCAAGGCGAAAACAAAAAGCAGTAGCGGAAAAAGAAGAACACTCGGTTTTTGATAAGAGTGAAAACTAGAGCGTTCTTGGCAAATGAAAAGCAAGGCAACTTCTCCAAAAGAAATTTGTTGGGGTCCAACCATTTATTGCAGCAAACAAACAAACTAATAAAGAAAACTAAAACAACTGACACTACAAGAAAAACACATAGTGCATGAAGCAATAAAAATATAGTGTCTTGAAAGGTGACCTGATTTTTGCCGATGAAGAAGGGGTGCCTCGGGGGCATCCCCAAGCTTTGACGCTTGTACTTCTTGGATATTTCTTGGGGTGATGCATGGGCATCCCCAAGCTTGAGATTTTGTCCATTCTTCAACTCATCTCATCATTCTCCAATCCCTACACTTGAAAACTTCCTTCATACAAAACTAAACACAAATCTATTAGCAACATTAGTGTAGCATAACATATAATAAACCTCTTTTTGCTTCAGGTTTCAACGTAAAACCACCACATATATAGCATATACTACTGTAGCAACTTCCCCAAAAGTTCCGTGATCAAAAGACTCAAAAGAAAGCGATAAAGCGGCAAACACAATTATTGGCAGAAATCTGTCAAAATAGAACAGCTGACAAAGGTCGAATTTTTAAGGGGTTTTCTGTTATTCAAATTAAAAAGTATTCAACTAATCAAAGTTTGGATATAACCTGGGGCATATGCACAAGAAATCGCAGGTCCAAAAGATATACAGAGAATTTATACGAATTGTTACGGTGCAGCACCGAAAACAGTTTTAGGACAGCAACATCCCCAAATCTTACCTCACTCAAATTAGAGGCTTCTCTTGGCACAACAATAAAATAAAAAGGATAAGGAGCGGTTATTACAGTAGTAATGACTTCCAAGACTCAAATAAAAGAAAAAGTACTGAAAATAAAACATTGGGTTATCTCCCAAGAGTGCTTTTCTTTAACGCCTTTGAGCTAGGCGCAGAAAATTGTGAATCAAGTAACATCAAGAGATGAAGCATCAATTACCTCAATAGGCACTTTGGAAGTTCCCAAAGATGATTCAACCTGCAAGTCACTCTTAGTTGAACTAAAAGTCTTACCAATTTTAAGAACATGTTGAGGTTTAAGCGCAGAAACCTTGGGAACATACATAAATTTTTGCTCTTTTCCAACAAAAACTTTCTCTTTCTTAAATTCAAGAGAAGAGAAGATTAAACTAAGAGTTTCCATAGACTCCTCTAGTTTACCAATCCTTAAGTTTTGATTATCATGAGTAGTGCTAGCCTCTAGAACGGTGATTCTATTACCAATATTTTCTATTGATTCATTAACTCGGCTAGCATTTTCGAGGATATTTGGCAAACTTTTCTCTAAAGAGCTGAGCTTATCTAAAACCTCCTCCAAGGTGATCTCAGTTTTAACAACATGAATAGGTGGTATTCCCACTAAACTTTCAATTATAGTGCATGCTTCTCCAGCGGGAGTACCCACAAAATTACCTCCTGTAAGAGTATCAAGAACATACCTATTCCAACTAGATATACCAACATAAAAATTTCTAAGGAGGATCGTGGTAGAGTGCTTTTTTGTACACCTATGATGGGCATTGTTAATACGGTACCAAGCATCTTTTAAACTTTCTCCCCCTTGTTGCTTAAAACTACGAACTTCTACTTTAGGATTACTCATTTTAGCAAAACTAAAAGCAAATAAGTAAAAACAACTACCAAGGATTCTAATTTTTTTGGGTTTTTGATAAAAAACGATGCAGGTAAAAATAAATAAAGTAAAGCAAAACAAATAAAAAAGTAAAGGATGTGTGTGCGAAAAACTCCCCTCGCCGAAGTCTTCTACTTCCTTCCCGGCAACGGCGCCAGAAAAAGTTGTTGCTGGTGCCAAGTTGATGTGGGAGTTTATTCTTCTTTAATCCCCGGTAACGGCGCCAGAAAAAGAGCTTGATGCATGGTAAATGACCAGCCCATTGGGAACCCCAAGAGAAAGGTATGATGAATATAGCAGCAAGGTTTTTCCCTCAATTAAGAAACCAAGGTATGTCGATCTTGGAGAGGAGAGACAAACGACTGAAGGTGATGCGGACTGGCTTAATAGCACTCCAACAAGGGCGCCGTTTACGACACTTGTTGACTCGTCTTCGGCCTGTAGCAACGCGGAACCTGCACACATGCAACCAAGTACTTTGTTCCCAACTTGCGATGAGGTTGTCAATCTCACCGGTTTGCTTGAAACAAAGGGTATGAGCGTATCGAGTGGAAAACAGTGAAAGTATGCAAGTAAAGTAAACAGTGCGAGTAAAGTAAACAGGTGATAGCAATATGATGGAAATAGGACTGGGGTCCACAGTTCACTAGCGGTGTCTCTCCATAAGATAAAATAACACATGCTGGGTAAACAAATTACATTTGGGCAATTGATAGAATAAAGATAAACGTGATATGTCAAGAAGATCACTATGCGATTTACTCTGGGCATTACAACAAAATACATAGACCGCCATCCAACTGCATCTATGACTAATAATCCACTCACAGGGATATCGTTCGAACACCCCATGAGTATTAAGTTGCGAACAACAGATAATTGCATTAAGCAAAGTGTGTAATGTAAACAAAGCATATGCCCTTGAGCATATGAATGTTGTTTTCTCCCTAGTAGCAACAGCACATCTACAACCTTAGAGGTTTCTGTCACTCCCCCAGGTTAAATAGAGGCATGAACCCACTATCGAGCATAAATACCCCCTCTTGGAGTCACTAGCAACTACTCGGCCAAGATAGCTACTAACAACGGAGAGCATGCAAGATCATAAACAACATAGAGATAACATAAGCTATATTTCAGTATAGCAACTCAATCATAACACCAATATTCATCGGATCCCAACAAACCAAACATGTAGAATTACATCATGGTGATCTCAATCATGTAGGGCAGCTCATGAGATCTAAACATGAAGCACATGGTGGAGGAGACAACCATCTAGCTACTGCTATGGACCCATAGTCCAAGGTAGACTACTCACTCATTGCTCCGGAGGCAAGCATGGCGATGAAGAAGACCTCCGGTGGCGATTCTCCTCTCCGGTAGGGTGCCGGGAAGAGCTTCTGGACCCTCCCGATCACGGGTCGATGATGGCGGCGGATCGTGATGTGTTTCTGGAAAATTGATCGGGTCCTTAGATTTTTCCCATCGGGGGGGGGGCCTTTATAGGCGAAGGGGCATCGTCAGGAGTGGACCCAGGTGTCCTCACACATAGGGGGCACGGCCAAGGGCTGGGCCGCGCCGCCCTTGTGTGAGGGTGGCCTGTGGCTCCTCTCCGTCTCCTCTTCGGATCTCTGGAAGCTTTCGGGAAAAATAAGACTTCAGCAACTTGTTTCGTCCAATTCCGAGAATATTTCCTGTGTAGCTTTTCTGAAACACAAAAATAGCAAAAAACAGGGAACTGGCACTGTGGCAACTTGTTAATAGGTTAGTTCCGGAAAATGCATAAAAGTGCCACGAAGTGTAACGAAACATTAGGCAAATGGTGTAAAAACAAGCATGGAGCATCAAAAATTATGGATACGTTGGAGACGTATCACCCTCCAAGTACTTTGTCCGGCACAAACTCCATTTTTCCGAAAACACGTTGTAAAACCAAAACTTGACACAGGTTAAGTATGTCCATTCCAACCGTCCATGACCGAGGACTCGGCTATTTGAATAGATTACACTCTGCAGAGGTTGTACACTTTACCCACACCATCCGATAAATCCGCCGGGATACCACCACGGACCATCATACACAAGTATGCGGGGTTCGGATAATCGATCAAAGCCCTCCATCTATCTACCTTAGTACAGGTGCCTACCCTGTGGAGTTTACCTCCCCGGCACGCCTCGGTAGTTCCTCCTTCAGAGTGTAACTTCGGCGCCATGGCGGGAGAACCCAAGTGTGTTCCGGCGGCTCGGGATATGCCGTGATATGTGTTGACCCTCATTTGGTGTCAACCCGGATTCCGAGGTCCTACAGACCCTTACATAGTTGTGAGGCTCCCCGCACTAAAGCAAATAAACTTCAAACTAAGCCCCGTCCCATACCGGGGTAATGTGTTTGCACGGGAGTAATTGGTTTGGCGAACACTTATACACAATGCCATTTTTCTCAAAACCATCAACTCCTTCATCTCCCATGTCAAACTCCAAGTTTATAAAACCATTTGAAAACATTTCAATAGAGTAGCAACTACTCCAAGGTTTTCGAAAACATTTCCGAAATCTTTTCAGAGAGTATTCCCAATCCTAGAGTTTTTGGCTCCACTGCAAGTTTTCCAAGGACTTTGATGCTAACCATCAAGTCTCTAATAAGAGGGGTGTTGAGTAGGTCACAAGGGGTGTCATCTCTATGGATGATATCAAGTCGACTTGTGGAGCTAAGTTGCCAACTATTGCTATCTAGAGAATAATAGCAATATAGAAAATCAATGCATAATAAGAAAAACAGGAGTAAAGCAATGCAAGGTGTAATAGTAGGATTCAGATATGGAACAAGTAGATGGCTTGCCTTGAGTGGCTTGTCCCTGATATCCTTCCTCCTGATACTCAAAGACTTATCCTTCCTCCGCACACTCTTCATTCGATTCTATCGCTGGAAAAATAATAGCACACGATAAGCACACATGCATACAAGGTTCACACATATACCACAAACTTTGCAATCAATAAGTATCAGAAGCAAACAAGTTTAGATTCTGAACCAAGATCTCATCTTATAAAAGTAAGGTCATTCAATCAATAAGAAAAACAATTTCTATATTAAATACACCCTAGGTGCAACACAAACACCTTGCAGGCATCAAAACTTGACCTAAAATTACAACCAGCATAGCATAAGATAGGTATCAAGTTTTTGAAGCTAACCCAATTGGAATCACTTCAAAATAATTTTGGGTCGATTTAATAAGATTTTCCTATTCTCAAATACCACTAGATAGGCAAGATAATTCCTAAATATTCTCTGTAATTCGTAAAATCACACCAGAGGATATTTTGAAAAGCTACAGTAATATATGACACCTAGAAGTTGGAATCAAACAAGAAAATTATTCCTAATAGAATTAATAAATCAAACCATGCAATTTATTAGTAACACTAAGGTAATTACTGTAGGAGAAAAAACATCCTAAAATGGTAAAACCAGTTCCTAATGCATCACAATACAATAAGGCATTAGTGAAATTTGGATTGACTCAATTTCACTTTGCAGAACTCAAGTTTTCGATTTTTTAGTGAAGATAGGGTGGATTTGCTTGTTTAAATAAAGGTATTTCTACAGAGATCTAAATTAAGTGAGGCTAGTGGCTTTGGATAGATATGGAAACAAGGAGTTCGTAGAAATTTGAATCAACTCATTTGGACCCATAATTATTTTTCTATAATTTTTGCAATCTCACAGATCTCAGGAAATTAATAGAGGGATTTCATAAAAAAGAGAGGAACGGGCCAGATCTGACCCGAACCTGGGCCGTTCCAGCACCGGCCGGCCCACTCACGTGAACGCACGGGCGGGAAACGCCCAGATGCGCTGACAGGCCGGCCCCGCTAGTCAGCCGTGCAGCCGCCCGAAAGGGTATGGAGCCACCTGGGCTGTCCGATCAAGTCAAGATCGACGGTCCGGCGTCATCTCCTTCCTCTGGCGGTGGAACAGAGGGCCGAAACCCTAGCGAGGTTGGGGCCATGCGGGGGCTCACCTAGAGGGCTCGGCGGCCGACGGAGAGGCGACGGGGAGAAGTGGCGGACGACGGCGAGCTCGAAGAGGGGCGATCTCAGCAGGTTGGGCTCTAGGAAGCAGTTCGCGCGCGTGAGGCCGAAACGGCTTGCTCCAGGGTTCGTCGGGGGCCTCACTCCAGTGCTCCTAGATCCAAAGTAAGGGCGGGATTAGGTTGGTATTACGCAGGGAAGTATACGCATGCAGAAAGTGAGGTCAGAGAGGGTCCTGATCGATGGCAAAATACCCTCCTTCGCTGCAGGTTGTGAGGAGGTTCTTCTTACTCTCCTCACTGCCAGAGAGCAAGGGAGTGGTTTCTGTGCTTGGGGAGGATGAAGTGGTCGTGTGGGAGCAGAATGGGAGTGAAGAGAGGGGTCTGGGGTGTCTTGTGCCTTTATAAGCAAGGGGGTGTTGGTGCATGATGGTCTATGTCTATGTGCACATGGGAGGAGTAGGGAGAGGCTCTGGTTGGTTGGTTAGGGCGGTGGAGAGGGTGAGTGTGGTATAGCTGGATGGCTTGCTCGGCCAGGAACAGAGGGGTGAGGGCTGCAATATTTTTTTTTGGGTGATAGACAAGGTGTTGGCATGGATCCTATTCTCCCTACTTCCAACCACTAAAGACAAGAAGTGGAGGGGCTGCTGCAGTGGAATTTCGACCAGAGAGGGGTAGGGGGTGCTGGAGTGGTTACTTAGGTGATCTCATGCTAATTAAAGAAGGTTCAAGGAATTGGATATGGAAGAAAAATATTTATACACATTTTGGTCACTAAGACATATGATCACATTCTTTTTGGTTTTGCCAAAGTGAGGAGGTTATGTGGTATATAGAGACTTGAAGTTGATGTTGAGATGATCCCATTTAACAAGAAATTTAATTGCCATCCGACTTGGTTTTCTTTATGGGAGCATGTCCCAATTTGATTGAAATTCATGCGAGTTAGCCTTTGGAAGATTTTGAAAATAGGAAGGTGAGGGTTTTGGGTAAAATGGTTCTACCTGCATAACCACGTTCAATAGTTTTTTTCTCGGATTGCAAAGATGTAAGAAGAAAAAAAATCAAGGGCGAGGTTACCATTCCATGTAGTTTGTTATTAGAAAGACTGAAATAAGGGTATAACTTTTATAGAGGTTATTTTTGATGAAAAAGGAGTGATGATATGTAAGGATAACATTTCCACGTGCTAGTGGAGAGGACTTTGATCATGGAGAGAATATATGGTAAAGGTTAAGAGGTGACATGGAGAGTAAAAGAAAGGCTAGAAGTAGTTTTGATTAGAGTTCAAAACCATCTCACAAAAATGGGTGGCATACCTCAAATTGCACATGCAAGTGCATAGGTAGTTAGAGTAGATCAAAAATAAGAGGGATAGGTCAAAGAATGGTCTCTGAACAATTTATTTCGAAATTTAAAATTGGGGGCAAAAGTGCATCTAATAATAGTCAAATGGTTAGTGATTTGATTAGGGTCGGAAACAGGATTAGAACAAATGGAAGATGGCCTCAAATGACCAAGTGGTAATGGAAAGAATGAAAGAACACATGCCACATATGAGTTCTAGGAAGGTACATTGTCATGGATAGAATAGATGATCTTAATACAAGTGTTGGAAAATTGAATCTATTAACAAACACGAAGATAGTCTACACACTAGGTGTTTGACGAAATGTCTGCAAGAGATGATTTTCTAAAATTGAGTGAAACCTTTTTATGGTTGGATGAAGATGATTTTAATAACACCATGGGTGCTTTCCTTAGGTTAGTTTGGTTAGTACTAAAATCCTCAAAAGGGAGCCCCTAATGCCTTATGGTAAGACATTAGAGTTAGGGTTTTTGGATCGAGAGGAAAACAACTTGTTTTGGTCGATTTACAAACAAGAGTTGATTCTAGCCAAGTGGGGTTTTTGAAAATTAGAGAGAGATCTCAAAACATTTATAAACCCTGGGTACTATTCCCATAATTTTCAGAGACAAGAATAATACCAGAGAGGTATTCTTCCCATTTCTCCTATCTTTGTAAAAAGGAAAAGTAGTTGGGAAAATACTTTTATAGAAGATATTGAAGAATGAAATGAGTGCTCATAAAGAGGGAGCCTCATTTCTAATTTTTTGGTAAACTTGAGTTTTGAAAATAAATACTCCTTCCATAAGGAATAGAGTTGTAGGGTTTTACAAAGAAGGAAACATCAAAAATAGGTTTTATATATAAAATATATTGAAAGTAGTTTAGAAAAATATCCCACTGGCCATTTAATTGATGTGCTTTAGATAGGTTAGGCCATAGGCTACCTGTAGATCATAGCTACACACCAGGAACTCAATCAAAGTCAAACAAGTCATACAAAGTCAACTCATCACATGAAGTCAACCATTGGAAATAGGAGGGGTTGGTCCACAATCTTATACATCAAGTAACTTAAAAGCAACCATCACATAACATACAAGGGAATCATGCAAGATACTCCAGTAAATCTGATTAAGCACAAAAAGTTTTTGTTGGCCCTCATTTTTGCATTACCAAACTCTGTTTAAACAGGGTTACAAAAAGTGGGGTGTTACAGTGAGTGTGCAGTTGGTTGGCAGTGTTTGCTCGTCGGCCATTAGCTAGAGAGGGCGGCGCTTGGAGACAGCGGGAAAACGACGAGAGGGAGAGACAATACCACACCAGTACGTCAAGGGACACGAGGCGAGATATGAAAGTGCAGAGGTGCTCGGTCGGCTCGGGAAGGATACATCAAGTTCATGCCTGCCAGGTGTTTGATGGGTGGACGTCTATTAGGGCGCGATCGAGACAGAACGAGAGAAGCGGTAAATTGGTGATGGCTTGCTAGGGAATGCTCGAGGATGCTTGGGGAGGTTAGTGGTGCGGCTGCTCGGCCAGAGGAGCAAGTTTAGAAAAGTGGACGTGTCATGGCGGTCTAAAGCAAAAGAGAGGGGTAGGGAGCTAGGGCTATGTCTAGGAGAAGCAAAGGCTGAGTAGGGGTTCTGGTATCGTGCTGGTACTGGTTGGATGGAGAGAGGAGGGCTGCAGCAAGATTTTTCATCATGTCTAAGCTAAGATATGCACAAGTCTTCTTTTCTCCCTCCTCCTTCACCAAAACAAATCAGAAGAAAACAGGAACCATAGAGCTATAGTGGCAGTCGGCTAGAGAGAGGTGAGAGTGTTAGAGTGATGATGATCCAGTTAGAATAAAGAGAGAGAGAGAGAGAGAGAGAGAGAGAGGTGTGAGGGATGTGGCCATGCATGCCATCCAAGACATGGCCGGCTCTCATTTTGCCCACACACCCGTGGATGAGGGTAAATGCTCAAATGGCAATGGATTGCAGACCAAGGAATACTATTGTTGATTTAGGTTCAGTTTTTGTGAGTTTGGTGAAGATTTGAATTAACTAGAGAGATATTGGTGAAGATAGAGGTTAACGTCTATAAGGATCATTTTTGTATTTTGACCACACTATGGATTTTTCCAAGATAATAATGGAGCTAAATGGTTTTGAGAGGTAAGAGGGATGAATAGGTGAACCCATTTAATTTTCTAATTTTAAGATAATTGGTTTTGATCACTATAAGAGAGTTGATCTAGATTTGAAAGAAACTCCAATATACTAGGCTTTTTTTGAAAAAGACAAGATGGTCTTTTATGGGCTTAATTTGTTCTACTTGCATAACTATGCATAGTAGTTTTTTCTCAAAACTAGTTGATAGGTAAAGTACAAGAATTGACATAGTTGTCATTCCCATGTATTTTGTAAACTAAGAAAGAAAAATAAAGAATGATTTTATAGAATTAATTTTGTAATGGCGAAATACACAAATATAGTAGATGGGTCACATTTCCCAAATTTTTTTGGAGAAATTTTTTAAAACCAAAAAGGTAAAAACTTTGAAGTGAGTTTCAAGAAGAAAAGAAAATTAGAAAAGGGTTTATGATCATAGAAATAAATGGCCAAATAGGTATATGAGTTAGGATTGATAAAATAAAACAAGGATAGAGATGAGATGATGTGGTTTGAGGTCTAGGGGCAGTGGTAGAGGTTTTAACCAAGCCAACATTTGGCTAGGGAAGAATAAGTGACAAATGGTCACTATTTTGTTTTGGTCAGGAACGGGATTAAAACAAGTAGCACACGGTCTCAAATGACCAAGTGGTAGTGAAGAGTATGAAAGACCAGCTGACGAGGATGAGTTCTAGGTAGGTGCATTGCTCAGGATAGAAAGTATGATATTAAGAACAGTCCCTAAAGATTGGATCTGTTAACAGAAGTGAAGATAGGGCCAAGTTTGGAATTTGGTTAACTTTGCATATTAACTAGCCTCCTTAATACCTATTGACTTCTCTTGGATGCTACCAATCATAAATAAACTTCTCCAAGCATAACAAAGACTAAAGGAAGTTTATTCAAGCAAAGAAATGCAATCGTGCACACAAAGGAAGTCAAACAAATTCAAACACAATTAATCATAGTCAAACTCATGCAACAGACATCATAAGAACAATGGTCTAAACAGTGCTCCAAGGGGATCATGCCTTTGAGATTGGTGAAAAGATTTGAAAATAAGGAAGTAAAGATTTTGTAAATAAATTCATAAACTAATGGGGACAGAAACATCTCCTTTACCAATTTTTCTCAAAGGTGTTTGAAATCCACTTACCAAATGTTTGTAAAATGGTAGTTTGCAAAAATAGTGGGATCATACTAAACTATAGATCCCCATAGTTTTTTTTAAAAAATAGTTTGGAAAATCTTTGTGTCAAAATAAATCTTGGCACTTTTTTTTGAAAAAAAAGGTCAAATCATTTGAAATTGGAGAGTTTGCCCAGATGATGTTTTTGCAAAACAACTAGTAGCACTGCTAAGGACATGACCACAAGGACATAAGGATTGTGCTAGTCCACATCCTTATTCATCAAACAACACACTTACAAACATGATTTGCACAACAATCAAGGCAAACATGCATGAAACATTATTTTATTTGATTAGTTAGAAAAAAAGTTTTTATTGGCCCTCATTTTTTCCTCACTTAATAGTACATAAACATGGTTACAAAAGTTGGGGTGTTACAGGAGACATCCCCAAGCTTAGGCTTTTGCAAGACTGTGGGGACCCCGGTTTACCACCCGGGATTCCCGTTATGCATACAATTCATGATCCCAGGAAGACCGTCATGAATCCACATAACAGAGTTGGCATTACACAGTACATCATCCATTACATAAATAAGTCAATAAGTCTTACATGGCCACTTGGCCGAATTCAAATGCCTCGCAGGGCAAGTTCACTAAACATTGCAGCGGAATCAAAAGTAGCGTCGGTAGCCCGTGTCGTGCCTCTACCCTATAGGTGACTGACCAGGAGACAGATCCTAGTTCGCACCGGCGTCGTCAAACTCCTCACCATCATCATCGAAGTCATCATCATAATCTGACCAAGTTAATAGCCAGGGACAAAGCCGTGAGTACATTTTGGAATTGTACTCGCAAACCACCTAAGAGGAACAAGTTGCATGCTGTTTGGCTATAGAAAGAGAGGTTGGTTCAAGGCTAGTGGACCTATACTAGTCATAGTTTCTCTTGTCAATATAGCATGTCATACGACATCTCTATATCCTTATTAAAGAAGAGTTTTTGTAACACATTTTAGTGAAAAGCTCTAGGAAAGGGGGAACTCATTTTTTTCCAAGAATAACAACGGTCAATCAAACATGACCACCCTCTTTCCTCGGCAGTACCCTACGAGTACTCCGAACCACAACCGTGCCACGGCAGTACCCTCCAAGTACTCCGAACCGGCACCCTTCTCCATTTTTCCCGAAAGCACTTTTGTAAAACCAAAACTTGACATTGGGTTAGGCAACAGCCAGTTCAACCGTCCATGACCGAGGACTCGGCTATTCGAATAGATTTACACTCTGCAGAGGTTGTACACTTTACCCACACCATCCGATAAATCCGCTAGGATACCACCACCGACCGTCATACACAAGTATGCAGGGTTCGGATAATCGATCATAGCTTTCCATCTATCTATCTTAGTACGGGTGTTGACCCTATGGAGTCTACCTCCCCAGCACGCCCCGGTAGTACCTCCTTTAGAGCGTAACTCTGGCGCCACAGCGGGAGAACCCAAGTGTCTTCCGGCGGCTCGGGATATGCCATGATATGTATTGCCCCATGCTCGGGGACAACCCGGATTCCAGGTTATCGCGCACCAAAGTTTCCAAGGTACCACGAACCCTTATATAGTACGAGACTCCCCGCACCAAGTGTGGGGACCCCGGATTACCCATCCGGAATACCCGATATGCATACAATTCACGATCCCATGATCAGTGTGTCGTGAATCCACATATCCGAGTTGATAACAGCATTACATCATCCATTTCAGTACCGAATAATATACTTACAATTGGTCACATGACCAAGTATGATATTGCCACGCAGGGCCAAGTCTACAACTAAACATCAGATACCAAGCAGCGTTGATGTCCCACGTCATGCCTACTACCCTACAGGCAACTGACTAGGAGACGTTCCTAGTTCGCACCGGCGTCATCGTAACCATCATCACCTTCCTCGTGGCCTTCTTCATAGTCTTACCAAGTTAATAGCCAGGGACAAAGCCGTGAGTACATTTTGAATTGTACTCGCAAACCATCTAAAGAGAAAGAGTTGATATGCAGTTTGGCTGTAGCAAGGAAAGGCTCTATTCTAGTTTGCCCTATACTACCATATTTTCTCTTGTCGATATAACATGTCATACGACATCTCTATATTTTTGTTGAAAAACATTTTTGAAAATAGATTTTTGTAAACTCTCTAAGTAAGGGGGAAACTCATTTATTTTCCAAGAGATTCGATGGTCAATCAAACATGACCACCTCCCTTCATAAAACCCCGTCAATCACACATGACCATTTCCAACTCCTCGGCAGTACCCTCCAAGTACTCTGAGATCCCTCGTGCCACGACAGTACCCTCCAAGTACTTCGTCCGGCACCTTTCTCCCTTTTTCTCCAATTTTTCTGAAACATTTTTATCAAACCAAAACTGACATTGGGCAATGTAGTGATCTTTCCAACCGTCCATGACCGAGGACTCGGCTATTCGAACAGATTTACACTCTGCAGAGGTTGGACACTTTACCCACACCATTCGATAAATCTGCCAGGATACCACCACGGACCATCATACACCAGTATGCGGGGTTCGGATAATCGATCAGAGTCTTCCATCCATCTACCTTAGTACGGGTGTCTACCCTGTGGAGTCTACCTCCTCGGCACGCCCCAGCAGTACCTCCTCCAGAGCATAACTCCGGCGCCATGGCGGGAGAACCCAAGTGTCTTCCGGCGGCTCAGGATATGTCGTGATATGTATTGCCCCATTCTCGGGGACAACCCGGATTTCGGGGTAACGTGCACCATATTTTCAAGGTACCACGAACCCTTATATAGTACGAGACTCCCCGCACTAAAGCAGACAAACTTCAAACTAGGCCCCGTCCCATACCGGGGTAATGTGGTTGCACGGGTTAATTGTTCCAAGCAACTACAAAGAAACACCAATGCCTTTTATATAAAACACCAACACCTTCTTCCTTCATGTCCAACTTCATTTGTCCCAAAACCACTTTGGAAACATTTCAGTGGAGTAGAGACTACTCCAAGGTTTTCGTAAGCATTTTCGAAATCTTCCCGGAGAGTGTTCCCATCCTAGAGTTTTTGCTCCACTACAAAGTTTTCCAAAGGCCATGATGCTAACCATCATGCCACTAACCCAAGGGATAAGTAGGTGTCGAGAGGGTGTCATCCATGAGGATGATAACAAATGACTTGTGGAGCCAAGTCGCCAATAATTGCTATCTAGAGGTGATAACAATATAACATCATCCAATTTCGTAAAAAATTATAAAACATGCAATAAGTAAGACTTGGATCAGATATGAATCAAGTTTAGATGGCTTGCCTTGAATAGCTATGTCCCTGGGCTCCTTCCTTAAAAGAAGTACTCAAGGTGTTCCACTTTCTCCTTATGCATTCTTGAGGTATTCCTCTTCCTCTCCGAGGGCGTTCGAATCTAGCGTCGCAAAATGAAAGAAAAGCATTCAATCACCACACAAGCATGCAAATGAACAAATATTTAACAAGCCATCTCAAACACACAACTAGAGAGGGAGGGTGAAAACATTCTATCAAATTTCCAATTAGTCTCCCTACTTAAAAAATAGGGTTTTCACACTAGGACTCAATACTAATAGATTAAAACTAAATATAATTCAACAAGGGGTACACTCCTCAATTACAAGTACTAGTGACCTGTAGGATACTAAAACAAGTGACTCTTGGTTCAGAAAATATTACTCCTATTAACAAGTAATTTCTGAAATACACAAAGCCATTTAAGCACTTTGATTAACAAACATGGCTACAAGAACACACAATAGGCAAACAAGGTACCTACAGATATCTAACAACAATACAAACCCAACAAAATTGGATTTGCAATTTTTTGATTAACAGATAATAAACTATGCATTTTATAGTGAAAATAACTACTGATTCAGAGATAAATCTACCAGAAAACTATAAAAGCTCAGAAAAATTATCCTATGGTCAGTAGCAAGCCTTCACAGTACAGGATCACCCAAAATTGGTTTCACTCAAAAATACTTCCCAGAAAAGGTTTTAAAATTCCCTAAAGTCAGATCTGGTATTAATTTGCAATAACAACCATGCTAAAACTAAAGTCCTAATTGAAACCAGGCCAGTGGCATGTGAAAGGTGCTACAGAGGTCTTCCCTACAAAATTGGATTTAGTCCAATTGGGTCTCTGTATCTCAAGATATGGGTTTATTAGTGAAAAGGACACATTATGCAAGATTAAAAGTTAGAAATAATCCAGAAATATTTTGAGAAACCACTTGATCTGCAAGTTGTACAAAAGGTTCCAGAACGTTTATAAAATTATAACCACAGATTTTCATGAATTTTATAATTTTATTTGGATTTTATTTCAAACAGCAGGTTAGCAGATCTGTTGGAAAAAGATATTTAGTCCTCAGAAAAAAAAGTAGTGGGCTCGATCTTAACGGGACCGGCCAGCGCAGTGCTGGGCCAGCCCAAATCTCGCCCACAGCGTACGGGAGAGGAGCCCGAACCGGTTGACAGGCGGGGTCCGCCGATCAGAGGCCACGGCCGGCCGAAACGGTACCGGGCTCTGTCGGTCGTCCAATTAAGTGAGCATCGATAGCCGATGGCCGTCTTCTTCCTCCGGTCGCAGGGCATCAGGGCCGAAACCCTAGCTTGGCTAGGCAGGCTCGGTGGCTCACCTAGTGGGCTTCCCCGGTCATGGCGAGGTGACGAGGGGACGTGGCTCAACGGGGCGACCTCGGAGAGGGGCGGCAGCGGCGGTTTTGCTTCCGGGGTGAGGATCTGCATGACGGCGATGGAGGAGCGTGACACGGAGCTTCAGAGGGTTGACGTTCTGGCATTCCTGGGTCAGAGAAGGAGCAGGGTTAGGTGTGAAATGGATAGGGGATCATTACTTAGGCACTGATGGAGGGAATGGAGCAAGAGATCGACCGCAACCGACCCGACTTCCCTGCAGATCGAGTTTGAGTTTTGGCCTTCTCCTTGGCTACACAGGTGGAGAGCTTAAGGTCTGGGCGTGGGAATTGGTAGGGGAGAGTGAGAGGAGCAGAATGAGCCAGGAATGAGGGGCTGGGGTGTCCTATAAGCTTATAACCGAGGGGGAGTGGGTTATGTCGGTTTGGGGCATGTGGGGTCTAGAGGAGGGCTCTGGTTGGGGGAGAGGGGCGGTGGAGAGTGTGAGAGGGGTCCAGAAGGTGTCTTGCTCGAGCAGGAACTAAGGGACAGGCGGCACCACCTTATTTAATTGATGGACAATTTTTTTTACATGGGTCCTCTCCTTCTTCCAAACACTAGGAGACAAAGAGAGGAGGGCTGCTATATTGCTAGGTCGACCAGAGGGTAGGGAGGGTGCTGGACTAGTCAATGGTATGGCTTGTTGGAGTTTCAAAGAAGTTTGGAAGTTGGATATGGATATGGTGACCAATGCATGCATGGACCAAATTTAAATTTTGAGTTTGCTTCACCTTGCTCCAAACAAAGGCATTGCAAGGATAGATCAGAGGGTGTCATTTGGTATGTTTAAAGAAATGGTCAAGTTGGACGACTTTTAGCATTTAAGAGGATCATCAAGATTTTGCATATGGAGAGGTGGTTGAATTATACTTTGGAAAAAATTTGTGAATGAGCAACTAGAGCTTTTGGGTTCCTAGGAGCAAACATGCATATGATAGCATGGTTGAGTCCCACCAGGTTTATTTAATGAGAGAAAGGTGCAAGAGATGGCATAGTTCCCATTCCATGCATTCCTATTTAATAAGGATAGAAATAGGAGATAGTCTTATAGGAGTTATTTCTGAGGATGAAAGAGTTGATAAGGAGCAAGAATAACATTTCCAATGTTGTTTGAGGAGGGGTTAGGTTTATGAAGAGAGTTGGTGGTGGATATTGGCAAGTGACCAAGAGAATGAAGTGAAATAAAAAAAAGGATGGAAACAGTTTTGACTAGGGTTCAAAACATAGTCACATATATGGGTGAAGGGTTCCAAATAGCACCAACAAGTACATGGGTAGTTAGAGTAGATCAAAAGGAAGAGGAATAGGTCATGGGATGGTCCCTGAACAATTATTTCGAAAATTAAGAGTGGGAGCAAAACTGCATCTGATAATAGTCAAATGGTAGCTGATTTGATTAGGGTCAGAAACAAGATTAGAACAAGTAGCAGATGACCTCAAATGACTAGGTGGTAATGGAAAGAATGGAATAATATATATCAAAGATGAGTTCTAGGAAGGTACATTACCATGGATAGGATAGATGAGCTTAATATGAGCATCAAAAAATTGAATCTGTTAACAGAAGTGTAGATAGTCTGCACACTAGGTGTTTGACGAAATGCTGCTAGAAAATATTTTTCTAAAATTGAGAGGAACCTCTTAGGGTTGGATGGGGATGGTTCCTATAACCTCAGGGGTGTTTAATTGGGCCAAAAAAAATGATTGGTGCCAAAGTCCTCAGGAAGGGCTCCTAATGTCTTATGGCAAGACATTAAAGTTAGGGTTTTAGGATTGCCATCAAAATAGGTTTTATTTGCAAGATAGAGTGAAAATAGTCTACAAGGATATCTCCATGGGACAATATATTAATTGATGGGTTTTGAATAGGTTAGGCCACGGGCCTACCCGAGGATCATATCTACACACAAGCAATTCCTCAAAGTCAAACAAAGTCACACAAAGTCAACTCACCACACGTGGTCAATCATTTGCAGCTAATCTAGCATCACCAGAAACAATGATTGAATAAGTGCTCAATGATGATCATGCCATGGTCAAGTAGAAAAGAGTTTCAAATAAAGGAGTAAAGCTCTTGTAGAATTTTCAGAAACTAGTGGAGACATAACATCTCCTTTAGAAAGTTTTCTTAAAGGTGTTTGAAATCCTTTTATAAATATCAACAAAATATAAGTTTGTAAAATAGTGGGACCACTCTACTTTGTAGGTCCCAATAATTTTGTAAATACTTCGTTTTGATAAAAGCTTTGTCTCAAAGATAAATCTTGGCTCTTGTCTTGGACAAATAAAATAATATGAAAAAGGAGAGGTTGCTAAGATAATGGTTTTGGAAAAATAGCTAGAAGCATAAATAAAGGCATGATCACAAGGGCACAAGGATTGTGTTGGTTCACAATATTGTTCAACAAGCAACTCAAACAGACATCATTAACGTAACAACCAAGACAAACAATCAAGAAATAGTACTTCCAGAGGCTTGCACAAAAAAGTTTTTGTTGGCCCTCATTTTTGGCTCACTAAACACTACTTAAACAGGGTTACAGAAAGTGGGGTGTTACACCAAGGTAGATAAACTTCGGACTAAGCCCCGTCCCATACTGGGGTAATGTGGTTGCATGGGTTAATTGCCCCGGGTGAATACATAATCACCAATGTCTTTTATTTTGAAAACCACCACACCTTTTTCCTCCATGATCATCTTCATTTGTCCAAAACCATTTTTGAAAGCATTTCAGTGGAGTAGATGCTACTCCAAGGTTTTCAAAAACATTTTCGAAACTTTTCTTTCGAGTGTTCCCATCCTAGAGTTTTTGGCTCCACTAGAAGTTTCCCAAAGGCTTTGCTGCTAATCAACAAGCCACTACTGCAAGGGTGTTGAATAGGTGTTCAATGGGATCATCTCGAAGGATGATAACAATTTGGCTTGTGGAGCTTGAGCCAACAACTACTTGCTATGAAGACTATAGCAACATAAAATCATGCATTTTAATAAGATAGAAAGAGACATGCAAATGTGTAAATAGGATTCAGATATGCATCAAGATAGATGGCTTGCCTTGGTTGGCTTGTCCCTGGTCCTCTTCGTCCTGGTACTCGTACACTTCACCTTCCTCGGTACACTCCTCGTTCGGTTCTATCGTCAGGAAAAATAATAGCACACGGATAAATATACAAGCATGCACAAGTCACAAGCATTTCAGCACTCAATAACCACGCAACCAAGGAGTATCGGAAGCAAACAAGTTTAGAAATCAAAACAAGATTTTATAGGTTTTTAGTTAACAATTAACCCTATTAGATTCTAGGGTTCCTTATTTGAAACAATACAATCAGCACCACACTCAATTAAGCATGAAGTCAAGCAATTGGACCAAACATCACATCCAGCATACTTACAGGTTGACAACAATCTTAAGAACCTAACTTTGTTGGATTTACTGAAAAACAATTTGTGGTTAATTTCCAATGAATTAAATAATAGGAAATAGCACTAGAGCACCAAAATAATCCCCAGATATTCTCTGTATTTTAGAAAAACATGAGATAAAATGTTTTGGAAAGCTCTTCCAGAACACAATCCAACAAAGCTGGATTCAACTCAAAATTCTGTTCCTACTGCAAATGATGATTTTCCTAATATGAAATACACACAATGCCATATTAATTACTGCTGTGGAAATATAAGTCCTAAAATAGCAAAACTAGTGAGTCAAGCAGGGTATCATAATGAGCTATCACTGAAAATTGAAATCATTCAATTCCAGTACACAAAACTCAAGCTTTGCAATTAAGTATGAAAAGGGGCTAATTTAACATCACTAATTATCATCTGTCCTACATTGCTCCTAAAATTATCAGACCTATGCCATCTGAAAGATATACATCTAAGCTACCCAGGGAAATTTGAATCACCTCATTTGCATGTATAGAACAAATTCTATGCAATTTCAAAGTTTGCAGGTCAAACAAAATTAACAGTGCATTTCCTAAAAAAAAATAAGACGTGGGCCAGATCCGCCCGGGCTGGGCCGATGCAGCGTGGATCCGGCCTAGATCCAGCGAGAAGGGAGGCGTGATGGTGGTGTTTGAACCTACCCGTGAGTCTGCGCGGTCAGCAGCATGGGGGTGCCGAATCGGTACTAGGCCAGCTCGGCCGTCCGATCAAGTTGCGTTCGATGGCCGACGCTCGTCGTCTACGCAGAAAAGAGTGGGGGCGGCGGAAACCCTAGCTCTCCTAGGAGAGAGGGAGGGGGCTCACCTAGGGCTGCTGGAGGTGGTTGGGAGCGGCGGTGATGGCGGCAGGATCTCGACGAAGCGGCGGCGAGGTGCGGACGGTGGAGGCGGCTGCTTCTGGCGACGGTGAAGTCCCGCGGGCTCCCGTGAGTGCGACGGTCTAGCTCGGCGATGTCAATGTCCTCCGCTGGCTCTGGATGGAGGAAACAACGAGGGTTAGCGGGAGGGGAACCAGGGGATGCTATCAGAGGAAGAAAAGGAGGGAGAAGGGTGGCGGCAACACGGCAACCTTCACCTCTTCCTCCCTGATCTCCGACGGGAACGAGCTCTCTCTCTGGCGAGGGAGAGCCAAAGAGCTCGGCTAGCTCCTGGGCAGTGCGAGGGAGCTCTGAGGGGGAAAATGGGAGGAAATGGTTGGGAGGAGAGGGCGTGCGGCCTTTTATCTGGGCGAGGAACACCCGAGGTGTTTGCGGTGGTGGTGGGGTGTTCTGAGCGGGGATTGGCTCGGGAGGGCGGTGTCGTCGCACGGCTGGGTCCTGGCGTGTGCGGTGCGCGCGTTTTGGAGGGACGTGGGTGTCCAGGGGCGCCAAGACGGGCGTGCCGACCATGCGGTCACGTCCGCGCGCGCATGTGCTCGACGATGGCCGAGGTGGTCTAACGGGCGAGAAGAGGCGAGTGTCTGCGCCAGTAGGGTGCTAGGGAGGTGTAGAGCTTGCGTGCGTGAACGAGAGTTACCGGGTAAGGGCGTAGGGTAGGTTTTTGGAGCGTGCCCAGGGTGATGTGCTCGGAGCGGGTTGGGGGTATCTTGGCGGCGGTGGTGCATGGGAGAGGGGGTTGGCTTGCCTGGGGAACACGCGAGGTGCAGAGGGAGAGATGCGCTCGCTGGTTTGGTCGGGAGGGCAGAGAGAAGGGGTGGAGGCCGAGGTGGGCTGCCTCGGTCTCTGTCCAGAGCGGGGTCGAGGGGAGAGGGGTAGGGTGCACCCCAGGGGCTGACAGGTGGGGTGGGGTGGCTTGCTGGGTTCAGGTACCCGACTGGTGAGTGGAGGAGAGGGGAGAGAAGGGCTGGAGGAGATCTTGCAAGATTTGGTCATGCATGGCTCAGGTCTGCTCTTCCTCCTTCTTTTCTTTCAAATTTTTGAGCAATGCAAGGCTGGGGTGGTGCTAGGTGCAATGCTGGTTATTTGGCTAGGCCTTGGCGCTAGGTCTTAGAGAGAAAAGATTTTGCTTCTAGAAAGAAGAGTGGGAAGAAAAGAAAGAAAAGCTCACATGAAATGATGGTGCAAAAATTAAGCCAACAAGGATCTAGGTTTGATCTTCCTAGGTTTGAATGACATTTGAAATGTTTGGCAAACCAAACACTCATAATAAATCACACTTGCAAGAATTTAAGAAGAAAGAATTCTAAAATAAAAGATTTTATAGAATCACCCAAATGCACATGAAATCATGCATACACACATATGGAATTTCAAACCCTTGCACTCATGCACACAAAATCCTAGAAAAAGTTTTAGTTTTACCTAAATAAAGCATTACTTGGTCTTATCATGTATTACAAAAAAATAGGGTGTTACAGACCTTCCCCCCTTAAAAGAATCTTGTCCCGAGATTTGGTAGCTAAGCGTTGAGTAACTCGGGAAATTCTCGTTGAAGATAATCTTCTCGTTCCCAAGTGGCCTCGTCTTCGGTATGGTTACTCCACTGAACCTTGTACATATTGATCTTCCATCTACGAGTGAGACGGACATCTTTCTCCAGAATGCATATTGGTCTCTCGCGGTAGGTCAAGTCGCGGTTAAGGTCAATGGTATCTTGGTCAACCTCCTTGAAGGTCTCGGGCTTGCTTGGGACTTGGAGACACTTGCGTAGTTGTGAGACGTGGAAAACGTCGTGAAATTCGGACAGTTTTGGGGGTAGCTCTAGTTTGTAGGACATTTCTCTGCGGCGCTCGAGGATCTTGTATGCACCAATGTAGCGGGGTGCATGTGGGGACCCCGGATTACCCATCCAGAATACCCGATATGCATACAATTCACGATCCCATGATCAGTGTGTCGTGAATCCACATATCCGAGTTGATAACAGAATTACATCATCCATTACAGTACCGAATAATATACTTACAATTGGTCACATGACCAAGTATGATATTGCCACGCAGGGCAAGCCTTCAACTAAGCAGCGGATACCAAGCAGCGTTGATGACCCATGTCATGCCTACTACCCTAGAGGCAACTGACTGGGAGACATTCCTAGTTCGCACCGGCGTCGTCGAACACCTCACCATCGTCCTCATAACCTTCTTCATAATCTGACCAAGTTAATAGCCAGGGACAAAGCCGTGAGTACATTTTGAATTGTACTCGCAAAACCATCTAAAGAGAGTGAACTGATATGCAGTTTGGCTGTAGCAAGGAAAGGCTCTAGTCTAGTTTATCCTAACTAGTCAATTTCTCGTGTCGATATAGCATGCCATACGACATCTCTATATCTTTGTTGAAACACAACTTTAGAAAATAGATTTTTGTAAACTCTCTAGGGAAGGGGGAACTCATTCATTTCTCAAGAGAGAGAGCCGGTGGTCAATCAAACATGACCACCTCCCTTTTTAAATCCAGGTCAATCACACATGACCATCCCATTTCCTTCGGCAGTACCCTGCAAGTACTCCGAACCATAGCCGTGCCACGGCAGTACCCTCCGAGTACTCCGCCCGGCACCTTTCTCCATTTCTTTCTAAAAACACTTTGATAAAACCAAAACTTGACATTGGGCAATGTAGTGATATTTCCAACCGTCCATGACCAAGGACTGGGCTATTCGAATAGGTTTACACTCTGCAGAGGTTGTACACTTTACCCACACCATTCGATAAATCCACCAGGATACCACCACGGACCATCATACACAAGTATGAGGGGTTCGGATAATCGATCAGAGCCTTCCATCTATCCACCTTAGTATGAGTGCCTACCCTGTGGAGTTTACCTCCCCGGCACGCCCCGGCAGTACCTCCTCCAGAGCGTAACTCCGGCGCCACGGCGGGAGAACCCAAGTGTCTTCCGGCGGCTCGGGATATGCCGTGATATGTGTTGACCCCCTTTTGGCGTCAACCAGGATTCCGGGGTCCTACAGACCCATATATAGTTGTGAGGCTCCCCGCACTAAGGCAGATAAACTTCGGACTAAGCCTCGTCCCATACCAGGATAATGTGGTTGCACGGGTTAATTGTTCCGAGCGACTACAAAGAAACATTAATGTCTTTTTAATAAAACCACCAACTCCTTTCCTTCCATACCTAACTCCATTTGTCCAAAACCACTTGGAAAACACTTCAGTGGAGTAGTTACTACTCCAAGGTTTTCGAAACCATTTTCAAAACTTTTCCGAGAGTTTTCCCATCCTAGAGTTTTTGGCTCCACTACAAGTTTTCCAAAGGCTTTGATGCAAATCATCAAGTCTCTAATATAGGGGTGTTGAGTAGGTGTCAAGGGTGTCATCTTTATAGATGATAACAAGTCGACTTGTGGAGCTAAGTCGTCAACTATTGCTATATAGAGAATAACAGCAATATAGAAAACAATGCATATTAAGAAAATAGTAGTAAAACAATGCAAAGTGAATTAGTAGGATTCAGATATGCAACAAGTAGATGGCTTGCCTTGAGTGGCTTGTCCCTGAGCTCCTTCTTCTTGATATTCAAAGACCTCTCCCTCCTCCGCACACTCGTCGTTCGAATCTATCGCCGGAAAAATAAAAGCACACAATAAGCATACATGCATACACAAGTCACAAGCACTTCATCACTCAACATCACATAATCAAAGAGTATCAGAAACAAACATGTTTAGAATCTAAAATAAGATTTCATAGATTTTTAGTAGCAAGTTAATCCTATTAAAACTAGGGTTTTTCAAACATAGCAAGCACAACACCACTTCACCTCAAACAAGCATGCAGGTGGCCACATAGGTCAAATAACATATTAAGCATACTTGCAGATAAGCAACAAGTTTTTTGAACTAAGATTTCATCTTATAAAAGTAAAGCTACTATATTAATAGGGAAAACAATTTCTAGTAGTAAATAACCCTATACTCAACCCAAACATCATGCAGGCATCAAACTTGATCAAAACATGTCATCCAGCATAGCATCAGATAGCTAACAACAATACAAACCCAACAAAATTGGATTTGCAATTTTCTGATTAATAGACAATAAACTATGCATTTTATAGTGAAAATAACTATTGATCCAGAGATAAATCTACCAGAAAATCATAAAAGCTCCGAAAAATTTATCCTATGGTCAGTAGGAAGCCTTCACAGTACAGGATCACCCAAAATTGGTTTCATTCAAAAATACTTCACAAAAAAGGTTTTAAAATTTCCTAAATTCAGATCTGGTAATAATTTCCAAAAACAACTATGCCCAGAATAAAACCCTATTGGCATCTAGGCCAGTGGAATTTGAAATGTTTTCTAAATACCCATCCAAAAAAATTGGATTCATCAAATTTAAGTTCCTGAATCCACATATATTGATTTATCACCTCAAAATACACTTTCTGCAAGATTAATTGCCAAAAATAAAATGGAAATTATCTTGGTAAACCAGTGGTTCTGCATGTTGGATAAAAAGTTTTAGAACACTTATAAAATGAGATCTAGCCATTTTCATGCATTTTACAAATTATTTAGGATTTAATTCAAACAGTAGTTTAACAGATCTCGAAATAAACAGAAATGAAATTATCTAAAAAAAACTAAACGGGCCAGATCCGGGCGAACCCAGGCCGCACCAAGATGGGCTGGCCCAGATCAAATCTGGCGCTCGCGGGGGCAGCGCCTGGTCGAGCTAACGGGTGGGGTCCGCAGGTCAGCGGCTAGATAGCCCAAAGCGGTACGGGGCGACCGGGGCCGTCGGATCAAGTTGGAATCGATGGCTCGCGGTCATCTCCTACCTCCAGCCGCGGTGGACAGGGACGAAACCCTAGCTCCTGCAGGGACCACGTGGGGGCTTACCTAGAGGCCTCCCCCGGCCGTGCGGACGTGACAAGGGGATGCGGTGCTCTACGATGAGCTCAGCAATGGGGGGGACGGCCGATCTGGACGCCCGAACGCAGATCTGCACGGCGGCGACGGGCGAGCTCGCTGCGGAGCTCCAGATGATCGACGAGGAGGCGTTCCTGCATCGAAATAAGGGTGGCGTTAGGTTGCTAGGGAAAAGTGGAGTGTCTGCAAGCATAAAGAGAGGTATGAAGGGTTCCAGTTCTACGCCATTCCGCCCTCCTTCCCTGCAGATTGAAGATTAGGTTTACCCTCTTCCTCCTCGGCTACAGGTCATGGAGCAGTTCTTGGTGTTTTGAGAGGGTAAGGTGGTGGTGAGGGAACCGAATGGGGGTCCAGAGAGGGGCTGTAGCAGGGTATGGCCTTATATATAGAGGGGTGGAGGTCCATGATGGTCTATGTCGGTTTGGGGCTTGTGGGGCCCAAGGGGAAGCTCTGGTTGGTCACGTAGGATGGTGGACGGTTCTGAGTGAGAATGATTGATGCCTTGGTCGAGAAGGGTGGCTGCTGCCCACTTTGTTTAGTGTCAAAATAATATTCTAGAACTCTCTTCTCCCTCTCCTTCCAAATACTAGAAGACAAAAGGGAGAGGGTGATGCTATAGGGTTAGGATGACCAGAGGGAGGTGAGTGTGATGGGGTGATCAATGGTGTGGTTTGGTGGTAGTTCTAAAGAGTTTGAAATAATTAGAGAGAAAAAAAAGCACGGTGAAATGCATGCATGTTGCATTTCTTGCAATTAGGGTTAGCCCCATATTGAGCCAAACAATGTCAGAGAAAGATGGACCAAAAGGATGTGCTTGGGTTGTGGTTAACAGCATTGCCAAGTTAGCAAATTTTTGGTATTTTTAAAGATCAACAGAAATGGGCTTTTTGAGATTTGGCTGAAATAGTTTGAACAATATAATAAAATCTTAGAAGCTGAGCAACTTAGGAATTTGGGTTCATAAGATTTAAATCCATAAGAGAGCATGGTAGAGTTTCAACAAATTTATTTGATGAGGAAAAATATGCAAGAATGACTTAATTGACATTCCCATGCATTTCGGTTATTAGGAAGATAGAATAAGAAGATGGTCCCACAAAATATATTTGTGATGAAAAAGAGATGATAGAAGGCATGAATAACATTTACAAATGTTATTTGAGGAAGGTTTGGGTTTATAGACAGAGTTGATGGTGGATGTTGGCAAGTGACCAAGAAGGTTAAGGAAAAAAATAAAATGGGGTGGACAGTTTTGACTAGGGTTCAAAGCATAGTCACATAAATGGGTGAAAGGCTTCAAAATGCACCAACAAGTGCATGGATAGTTAGAGTAGATTAGAAAGAATAGAATTAGGTCATAGGATGGTCTCTAAACAATTTATTTCGAAATTTAAGAGTGTGAGCAAAAGTGCATCCGATAACTGTCAAATGGTCAGTGATTTGATTAGGGTCAGAAACAGGATTAGAACAAGTATCAGATGGCCTCAAATGACCAAGTGGTAATGGAGAGAATGGAAGAACACATGCCAAACATGAGTTCTATGGAAGTACAATGTCATGGATAGAAAAGATGAGCTTAATACAAGTGTCGGAAAACTGAATCTGTTAACAGATACGAAGATAGTCTACACTAGGTGTTTGATAAAATGACTGCAAGAAAATATTTTGCAAAAACTTAGAGGAGACTCCTAAGATGGGATGTAGATGATTCTAATATCACCATGGGTGCTTTTCTTTGGCTAGTTTGGTTGGTTTTAAAGTTCCTCAAAAAGGGGCTCCCAATGTCTTATGGTAAGACTAAGACATTAGAGTTAGGGCTTCAGGATTTAGAGGAAAAATAACAAGATAGGCTTTATTTGGAAGCTAGAATGATAACAACTTACATGGGACAAAATATTAATTGATGGGTTTTGAATAGGTTAGGCCATAGGCCTACCCGAGGATCATATTTACACACAAGCAATTCAACAAAGTCAAACAAAGTCACACAAAGTCAACTCACCACATGTGGTCAATCATTTGCAGCTAATCTAGCATCACCAGAAACAATGATTGAATAAGTGCTCAATGATGATCATGCCATGGTCAAGTAGAAAAGAGTTTCAAATAAAGGAGTAAAGCTCTTGTAGAATTTTCAAAAACTAGTGGAGGCATAACATCTCCTTTAGAAAGTTTTCTTAAAGGTGTTTGGAATCCTTTTATAAATATCAACAAAATATACGTTTGTAAAATAGTGGGACCACTCTACTTTGTAGGTCCCAATGATTTTGTAAATACTTAGTTTTCATAAAAGCTTTGTCTCAAAGATAAATCTTGGCTCTTGTCTTGGACAAATAAAATAATATAAAAAAAGAGAGGTTGCCAAGATAATGGTTTTGGAAAAAATAGCTAGAAGCATAAATAAAGGCATGATCAAAAGGGCACAAAGATTGTGTTGGTTCACAATATTGTTCAACAAGCAACTCAAACAGACATCATAATCATATCAACCAAGACAAACAAGCAAGAAATAGTACTTCCAGAGGTTTGCACAAAAAGTTTTTGTTGGCCCTCATTTTTGCATTACCAAACTCAGCTTAAACAGGGTTGCAAAAAGTGGGGTGTTACAGTGCAAGCTTGCCCTTGACGTGGAACCGCTGCATTCCCTTGAGTGGGGTTACCCGTAGATAAACGAAATCTCCCACTTGGAAGGTAAGAGGTCTTCGTCGAGAATCTGCATAAATCTTCTGTGTAGATTGTGCGGCCTTCAAACGGTTGCGGATCAGTTGCACTTGCTCTTCGGCTTCTTTGATGATGTCAGGGCCAAACACTTGGCTTTCTCTAGTCTCTGACCAGTTGAGAGGGGTGCGGCACTTTTGACCATATAGGGCTTCAAAGGGGGCCATTTGAAGACTAGCTTGGTAGCTATTGTTATAGGAGAATTCAGCGAATGGCAAACAGTCCTCCCACTTGGTCCCATATGAGAGGACGCATGCACGAAGCATATCCTCAAGGATCTGATTGACTCTCTCGGTTTGACCTCCAGTTTGCGGGTGATAGGTTATGCTAAACGAAAGCTTGGTTCCCAAGGCTTCATGCAAGCTGTTCCAGAATCGTGAGGTGAACTGGGAACCTCTGTCCGAGACAATTACTTTGGGAACTCCGTGGAGGCTGACTATACGGGCAAGATAAAGCTCAGCCAAGCGTCTTCCATTGAAGACAGTCTTGATGGGTATGAAGTGAGCTACCTTGGTGAGGCGATCTATAATAACCCAAATGGAATCGTGACCTCGGTCTAATCTTGGTAGGCCTGTGATGAAGTCCATACCAACTTCTTCCCATTTCCACATGGGTACTTTCAAAGGTTGCAACAGACCCGCAGGTCTTTGGTGCTCGGCCTTGACATGCTGACAGACGTCGCACCGGGCAATATAAAAAGCTATCTCTCGCTTCATTCTGTGCCACCAAAACTGCTCTTTCAAGTCTTGGTACATCTTGGTGCCTCCTGGGTGAATCGAATAGGGAGTATCATGGGCCTCCTTCAAGATGAGTTGCTTCAACTCTTCGATATTTGGGACGCATAGGCGGCCATTGTACCACAACACACCTTTCTGATCAATTGAGAACCCAGGTACTTCTTCTCGTCCCATCCTACGCTTAATTCCCTCAATGCTCTCATGACCTTTCTGGGCTTCCTTGATTTCATCAAACAGAGTAGGCCGGACTTCAAGATTGGCTAGGAACCCATGGCTCACCAGCTCCAGTCCAAACCTCTCAAACTGTTCACATAGGGTAGGCTGGTTGGTCTTTAGTAGGGCATTTAGGGAGCATGGCTCTCGGCTAAGGGCATCGGCGACCACGTTCGCCTTGCCCGGATGATAATGAATGCCTAAATCATAATCCTTGATAATCTCAATCCATCTCCACTGTCTCATATTCAACTCCTTCTGAGAGAAGATGTACTTCAAGCGTGGTCGGTGTAGATCTCGCATCGGTTTCCCATAAGATAGTGTCGCCATGTTTTGAGTGCATAAACGATAGCAGCAAGCTCTAGGTCATGGGTAGGATAGTTTAGCTCATGCGGGCGCAGTTGACGGGATAGGTAAGCAATGACCATGCCATCTTGCATCAGAACACTCCCAAACCCAAGCTTGGAGGCGTCGCAATAGACGTCAAAGCTCTTGGTGATATCGAGCATGGTCAAAATAGGGGCTGATACCAGTCTCTTCTTGAGTTCTTGGAAACTATGCTCGCACTTCTCAGTCCATTCAAACTTCTTGTCCTTCTTGAGGAGCTGAGTCATCGGGTGAGCAATGCTAGAAAAACCTTCAACAAACTTCCGGTAGTAACCAGCTAATCCGAGGAATGCTCGAACTTCAGTGGGATTGGTCAGGGCTTTTCTTTCCAAGATGGAAGTGATCTTTGATGGGTCGACAGATACCCCGCCGGCTGAGATAACGTGTCCCAAGAATCCAACTTCCTTTTGCCAAAATTCACATTTGCTGAACTTGGCATAAAGTTGGTGCTCTCGCAAGGTTCCCAATACTAGCCGCAGATGCTCTGTGTGCTCTTCCTCGGCCTTAGAATAGACCAAGATGTCGTCAATGAATACCACCACCAATTTGTCGAGGAACTTCATGAACACCTTGTTCATTAGATTCATGAAGTAGGCGGGGGCATTGGTCAGGCCAAAGGACATAACGGTGTATTCAAACAAACCATAGCGGGTGGTGAAGGTGGTCTTGGGTATATCGGACTCGCGGACTTTCAGCTGATGATATCCAGTGCAGAGATCAATCTTGGAGAACACCTTGGCTCCATTCAGCTGGTCAAATAACCCTATCCTCAGCCCAAACATCATGCAGGCATCAAACTTGATCAAAACATGTCATCCAGCATAGCATCAGATAGCTAACAACAATACAAACCCAACAAAATTGGATTTTCAATTTTCTGATTAATAGACAATAAACTATGCATTTTATAGTGAAAATAACTATTGATTCAGAGATAAATCTAGCAGAAAATCATAAAAGCTCAGAAAAATTTATCCTATGGTCAGTAGCAAGCCTTCACAGTACAGGATCACCCAAAATTGGTTTCATTCAAAAATATTTCACAAAAAAGGTTTTAAAATTTCCTAAAGTCAGATCTGGTAATAATTTGCAAAAACAACTATGCCCAGAATAAAACCTATTTGCATCTAGGCTAGTGGCATTTGAAATGTATTCTAAATACCCATCCAACAAAATTGGATTCATCAAATTTGAGTTCCTGAATCCATAGATATTGATTTATCACCTCAAAATACACTTTCTGCAAGATTAATTGCCAAAAATAAAATGGAAATTATCTTGGTAAACCAGTGGTTCTGCATGTTGGATAAAAAGTTTTAGAACACTTATAAAATGAGATCTAGCCATTTTCATGCATTTTACAAATTATTTAGGATTTAATTCAAACAGTAGTTTAACAGATCTCGAAATAAACAGAAATGAAATTATCTAAAAAAAACTAAACGGGCCAGATCCGGGCAAACCTAGGCCGCACCAAGATGGGCTGGCCCAGATCAAATCTGGCGCTCGCGGGGGCAGCGCCTGGTCGAGCTAACGGGTGGGGTCCGCAGGTCAGCGGCTAGATAGCCCAAAGCGGTACGGGGCGACCGGGGCCGTCGGATCAAGTTGGAATCGATGGCTCGCGGTCGTCTCCTACCTCCAGCCGCGGTGGACAGGGACGAAACCCTAGCTCCTGCAGGGACCACGTGGGGGCTTACCTAGAGGCCTCCCCCGGCCGTGCGGACGTGACAAGGGGATGCGGTGCTCTACGATGAGCTCAGTAATGGGCGGGACGGCCGATCTGGACGCCCGAACACAGATCTGCGCGGCAGCGACGGGCGAGCTCGCTGCGGAGCTCCAGATGATCGACGAGGAGGCGTTCCTGCATCGAAATAAGGGTGGCGTTAGGTTGCTAGGGAAAAGTGGAGTGTCTGCAAGCATAAAGAGAGGTATGAAGGGTTCCAGTTCTACGCCATTCCGCCCTCCTTCCCTGCAGATTGAAGATTAGGTTTACCCTCTTCCTCCTCGGCTACAGGTCATGGAGCAGTTCTTGGTGTTTTGAGAGGGTAAGGTGGTGGTGAGGGAACCGAATGGGGGTCCAGAGAGGGGCTGTAGCAGGGTATGGCCTTATATATAGAGGGGTGGAGGTCCATGATGGTCTATGTCGGTTTGGGGCTTGTGGGGCCCAAGGGGAAGCTCTGGTTGGTCAGGTAGGATGGTGGACGGTTCTGAGTGAGAAGGATTGATGCCTTGGTCGAGAAGGGTGGCTGCTGCCCACTTTGTTTAGTGTCAAAATAATATTCTAGAACTCTCTTCTCCCTCTCCTTCCAAATACTAGAAGACAAAAGGGAGAGGGTGATGCTATAGGGTTAGGATGACCAGAGGGAGGTGAGTGTGATGGGGTGATCAATGGTGTGGTTTGGTGGTAGTTCTAAAGAGTTTGAAATAATTAGAGAGAAAAAAAGCACGGTGAAATGCATGCATGTTGCATTTCTTGCAATTAGGGTTAGCCCCATATTGAGCCAAACAATGTCAGAGAAAGATGGACCAAAAGGATGTGCTTGGGTTGTGGTTAACAGCATTGCCAAGTTAGCAAATTTTTGGTATTTTTAAAGATCAACAGAAATGGGCTTTTTGAGATTTGGCTGAAATAGTTTGAACAATATAATAAAATCTTAGAAGCTGAGCAACTTAGGAATTTGGGTTCATAAGATTTAAATCCATAAGAGAGCATGGTAGAGTTTCAACAAATTTATTTGATGAGGAAAAATATGCAAGAATGACTTAATTGACATTCCCGTGCATTTCGGTTATTAGGAAGATAGAATAAGAAGATGGTCCCACAAAATATATTTGTGATGAAAAAGAGATGATAGAAGGCATGAATAACATTTACAAATGTTATTTGAGGAAGGTTTGGGTTTATAGACAGAGTTGATGGTGGATGTTGGCAAGTGACCAAGAAGGTTAAGGAAAAAAATAAAATGGGGTGGACAGTTTTGACTAGGGTTCAAAGCATAGTCACATAAATGGGTGAAAGGCTTCAAAATGCACCAACAAGTGCATGGATAGTTAGAGTAGATCAGAAAGAATAGAATTAGGTCATAGGATGGTCTCTAAACAATTTATTTCGAAATTTAAGAGTGTGAGCAAAAGTGCATCCGATAACTGTCAAATGGTCAGTGATTTGATTAGGGTTAGAAACAGGATTAGAACAAGTATCAGATGGCCTCAAATGACCAAGTGGTAATGGAGAGAATGGAAGAACACATGCCAAACATGAGTTCTATGGAAGTACAATGTCACGGATAGAAAAGATGAGCTTAATACAAGTGTCGGAAAACTGAATCTGTTAACAGATACGAAGATAGTCTACACTAGGTGTTTGATAAAATGACTGCAAGAAAATATTTTGCAAAAACTTAGAGGAGACTCCTAAGATGGGATGTAGATGATTCTAATATCACCATGGGTGCTTTTCTTTGGCTAGTTTGGTTGGTTTTAAAGTTCCTCAAAAAGGGGCTCCTAATGTCTTATGGTAAGACTAAGACATTAGAGTTAGGGCTTCAGGATTTAGAGGAAAAAGAACAAGATAGGCTTTATTTGGAAGCTAGAATGATAACAACTTACATGGGACAAAATATTAATTGATGGGTTTTGAATAGGTTAGGCCACAGGCCTACCCGAGGATCATATTTACACACAAGCAATTCAACAAAGTCAAACAAAGTCACACAAAGTCAACTCACCACATGTGGTCAATCATTTGCAGCTAATCTAGCATCACCAGAAACAATGATTGAATAAGTGCTCAATGATGATCATGCCATGGTCAAGTAGAAAAGAGTTTCAAATAAAGGAGTAAAGCTCTTGTAGAATTTTCAAAAACTAGTGGAGGCATAACATCTCCTTTAGAAAGTTTTCTTAAAGGTGTTTGAAATCCTTTTATAAATATCAACAAAATATACGTTTGTAAAATAGTGGGACCACTCTACTTTGTAGGTCCCAATGATTTTGTAAATACTTAGTTTTCATAAAAGCTTTGTCTCAAAGATAAATCTTGGCTCTTGTCTTGGACAAATAAAATAATATAAAAAAAGAGAGGTTGCCAAGATAATGGTTTTGGAAAAAATAGCTAGAAGCATAAATAAAGGCATGATCACAAGGGCACAAAGATTGTGTTGGTTCACAATATTGTTCAACAAGCAACTCAAACAGACATCATAATCATATCAACCAAGACAAACAAGCAAGAAATAGTACTTCCAGAGGTTTGCACAAAAAGTTTTTGTTGGCCCTCATTTTTGCATTACCAAACTCAGCTTAAACAGGGTTGCAAAAAGTGGGGTGTTACAGTGCAAGCTTGCCCTTGACGTGGAACCGCTGCATTCCCTTGAGTGGGGTTACCCGGAGATAAACGAAATCTCCCACTTGGAAGGTAAGAGGTCTTCGTCGAGAATCTGCATAAATCTTCTGTGTAGATTGTGCGGCCTTCAAACGGTTGCGGATCAGTTGCACTTGCTCTTCGGCTTCTTTGATGATGTCAGGGCCAAACACTTGGCTTTCTCCAGTCTCTGACCAGTTGAGAGGGGTGCGGCACTTTTGACCATATAGGGCTTCAAAGGGGGCCATTTGAAGACTAGCTTGGTAGCTATTGTTATAGGAGAATTCAGCGAATGGCAAACAGTCCTCCCACTTGGTCCCATATGAGAGGACGCATGCACGAAGCATATCCTCAAGGATCTGATTGACTCTCTCGGTTTGACCTCCAGTTTGCGGGTGATAGGTTATGCTAAACGAAAGCTTGGTTCCCAAGGCTTCATGCAAGCTGTTCCAGAATCGTGAGGTGAACTGGGAACCTCTGTCCGAGACAATTACTTTGGGAACTCCGTGGAGGCTGACTATACGGGCAAGATAAAGCTCAGCCAAGCGTCTTCCATTGAAGATAGTCTTGACGGGTATGAAGTGAGCTACCTTGGTGAGGCGATCTATAATAACCCAAATGGAATCGTGACCTCGGTCTAATCTTGGTAGGCCTGTGATGAAGTCCATACCAACTTCTTCCCATTTCCACATGGGTACTTTCAAAGGTTGCAACAGACCCGCAGGTCTTTGGTGCTCGGCCTTGACATGCTGACAGACGTCGCACCGGGCAATATAAAAAGCTATCTCTCGCTTCATTCTGTGCCACCAAAACTGCTCTTTCAAGTCTTGGTACATCTTGGTGCCTCCTGGGTGAATCGAATAGGGAGTATCATGGGCCTCCTTCAAGATGAGTTGCTTCAACTCTTCGATATTTGGGACGCATAGGCGGCCATTGTACCACAACACACCTTTCTGATCAATTGAGAACCCAGGTACTTCTTCTCGTCCCATCCTACGCTTAATTCCCTCAATGCTCTCATGACCTTTCTGGGCTTCCTTGATTTCATCAAACAGAGTAGGCCGGACTTCAAGATTGGCTAGGAACCCATGGCTCACCAGCTCCAGTCCAAACCTCTCAAACTGTTCACATAGGGTAGGCTGGTTGGTCTTTAGTAGGGCATTTAGGGAGCATGGCTCTCGGCTAAGGGCATCGGCGACCACGTTCGCCTTGCCCGGATGATAATGAATGCCTAAATCATAATCCTTGATAATCTCAATCCATCTCCACTGTCTCATATTCAACTCCTTCTGAGAGAAGATGTACTTCAAGCGTGGTCGGTGTAGATCTCGCATCGGTTTCCCATAAGATAGTGTCGCCATGTTTTGAGTGCATAAACGATAGCAGCAAGCTCTAGGTCATGGGTAGGATAGTTTAGCTCATGCGGGTGCAGTTGACGGGATAGGTAAGCAATGACCATGCCATCTTGCATCAGAACACTCCCAAACCCAAGCTTGGAGGCGTCGCAATAGACGTCAAAGCTCTTGGTGATATCGAGCATGGTCAAAATAGGGGCTGATACCAGTCTCTTCTTGAGTTCTTGGAAACTCTGCTCGCACTTCTCAGTCCATTCAAACTTCTTGTCCTTCTTGAGGAGCTGAGTCATCGGGTGAGCAATTCTAGAAAAACCTTCAACAAACTTCCGGTAGTAACCAGCTAATCCGAGGAATGCTCGAACTTCAGTGGGATTGATCGGGGCTTTTCTTTCCAAGATGGAAGTGATCTTTGATGGGTCGACAGATACCCCGCCGGCTGAGATAACGTGTCCCAAGAATCCAACTTCCTTTTGCCAAAATTCACATTTGCTGAACTTGGCATAAAGTTGGTGCTCTCGCAAGGTTCCCAATACTAGCCGCAGATGCTCTGTGTGCTCTTCCTCGGCCTTAGAATAGACCAAGGTGTCGTCAATGAATACCACCACAAATTTGTCGAGGAACTTCATGAACACCTTGTTCATGAGATTCATGAAGTAGGCGGGGGCATTGGTCAGGCCAAAGGACATAACGGTGTATTCAAACAAACCATAGCGGGTGGTGAAGGTGGTCTTGGGTATATCGGACTCGCGGACTTTCAGCTGATGATATCCAGTGCAGAGATCAATCTTGGAGAACACCTTGGCTCCATTTAGCTGGTCAAATAGGTGTTCAATTTTTGGGAGTGGATACTTGTTTTTGATCGTCACCTCGTTCAACTTACGGTAATCCACACACAATCGAATGGTACCGTCTCGCTTGTCCACAAAAAGAACAGGCGAACCCCAAGGTGACACGCTGGGACGGATAAGACCTTTGCTGAGCATATCAGTGAGCTGCCTCTTTAACTCCTCTAACTCTTGGGGGTTCATGCGGTAGGCTCTTTGTGCTATTGGGGCTATTCCGGGAATCAACTCAATAATGAACTCAATATCCCGGTCAGGGGGCATACCTGGCAATTCTTCTGGGAAAACATCGGGGTATTCACACACCACCGGGACTTGGTCAAGGGTTGGACTAGACATAGACTTCTTGTAGTAGGCCTTACGGGATGGCATGGTTGCAATGTGCTCAACTTGCACACCCTCACTGTTGTTTACGGTTATAGACTTCCGAGCGCAATCTATGTGACCTTGATACTTGGACATCCAATCCATTCCAAGCACCACATCCAAGCCCTTAGTACCTAAGATGATCAGATCCGCTTGGAAATGCACTCTGTGGAGCTCTACTGGGACATTTCGGCAGGATAGTTGGGTTTTGGCAGTAGATCCGGGAATTTGCACTATCATAAGCCTATCCATGCAACTAGGTTTCAGACTACCCTTATCCACGAAGGTCTCCGTGACAAAAGAATGCGATGCACCAGAGTCAAATAGAATCTTTGCAGGCACGAAGTTGACGAGAAACGTACCAAGTACGACATCCGGTGCCTCCTCTGCTTTAGCTACATTAACGTGGTTCAGGCGGCCTCTGGCAACATTATCTTGGTTCTTCTGATTCTTCCCAGTGGGTCCACGGCCTTGACCCTGGTTGGGTCTCGGCACACTGAGGCTCGGTGCAGAGGGCTTCTTGAGTGGGCACTCTTTGGAGAAGTGTCCCGGCTGGCCACAAGTGTAGTATCCGCTGCCTTGGCTGCGGTTAGAGGGGTTGAATGTGTTGCAGTTGCCTCCAGAGAAATTCCCGCCAGAAGGGCGGTTGCTGAAGTACTGACGGTTTCGGTTATTGGGCCTGGGGGCTTGAGAGGCAAACCTTTGTGGCGGGGGCGCAGCCCTAGATGGGGGCAGGCTGAGGGACCGCTGACCACTAGGTCCACCTTGGCTCATCATCCTGCGCTTGCGACTCTCGCGGGCAGCCTTGTTCTTGTCTTCAACCATTATGGCGGCATCCACCATAGCTTCAAGGTCAGGATAGTGCACAGCAACAAGATAGGTTTGCAGCTCCTCCTACAGTCCATTGAGGAACCGCTCTCTCTTCTTCTTATCGGTGTCAATGTCATTGGGAGCATACCTTCCCTAGGTGGTGAACTTGTCAAGATACTCAGGAACACTCATCCCACCTTGCTTCAGAATGAGGAACTTGTCCCTCATGATCTTGATGAGACCAGAAGGAATGTGGGCCTTGCAAAACTTGGTCTTGAATGCTTCCCATGTCATCACTTGGCCCTCGGGCTGCATGGCGCGGACATTCTCCCACCATGCTCCAGCTGCTCCTGCTAGGAAGTGGGTTGCATACAACACCTTATCATTCGCTCCAACTCCGGCATACTCTAGCTTGTTCTCAATGGTACGGAGCCAGTCGTCGGCATCCAGTGGCTCAGTGGACTTGGAGAAAGTTGGGGGATTGGAGTTCTGGAAATCCCTAAGCTTGTTCTGGGGCTCATCATTGTCGTTGCCACCATTGTTGTTGTGGTGGGTGGCAATCTGGGCGAGGTGTTGGAGTGTGGCGAGGTTGGCTTGGCGCTCGGCACGTGCGGCTTCACGATCCTCTAGCATGAGCCACAGCACCTGCGTCATGTCGGGCTCAGGAGGTGGGGGCGGGTTGTTTCCAGCGTGGCCTCGCGTTTCCGGAGCCATTCTGGAGAGAAGTTTATTTTGTGAGAAACAACAATTTAAAAAGGAGGGGAAACAAGTTGTGCAATATGACATAAAAGAGATCATAAGAGACATGACTACACCAAACATCCATAAGCATATCACAACATCCACCATAGTCATCCATGTCCATCACATGCATACATACATACAAAAGAGGTGCCACAAAAGTCTAGCACACATACCACAAAGTCTCATGCCACCCATACCAAATGGTTTCAGCTGAACCATACAACACACATAAGCGCAAAAGGGGTCAATCTAGCCACTACGCGACATCCTAAGTGAGGTAGCAGTGCGCTGGGTACCTACTCGTCGGCGCTAACATGAGGAACAACCTCCTCGGGGTCCTCCTCACTCGGGGTCGCAGGCGCGTAGAAGTCCATGATAGCGTCACGGTCATCACCGCCATCGCTACCATGGTCGTCGTCATCGGTGCTCGTGGGCTCCTCGTCGTAGGCCTCCTGGTGGTCATCGTCACGGCCGAGTACCGCCTCGTTCTCCTTGCAGAGCTCGGCGGTCTCCTCCTCTAACTCGGACATGTGGCTCTCAAGTGAGGCTAGGTCATCCTCCAGATCACGGACGCGCTATTGCAGAGCCCTGTTCCTCTTCACGATCCTTCTCTTGGCAGCGAGGAGACGGTGACGAGAGAAAATGGACTCCTGAAGGTCCTCACGAAGAACGGCCAACTCCAGGACTCTCTCGTCGGCGGCCATACGGGCATGGTCCAGCTGCCCCTGAGTGTGGTGCAGTAGGGCCTTTGTGTGGTAGAGGTGGCGAATGAAGGGGGTGTGCGCGGCAGCCTGATAGGGAAGACTGTCGGAGTCGACCCGCCCGTAGTGCTCATAGCGGGTGCCGAGTAGCTCGTCGTAGTGGAGGTGGACGATGCACGAGATAGCATGCCGGAGGACACGCATAAGTCCATTGCCCCACGTGCGCTCGACCTACCGAGTAGCTCGTCATAGTGGAGGTGAACTCCTGAGAAGTCGGCAGGACCTCCTTCCCGCGGACCTGGCAAACGACCTGGTACGCCAACTCGCGGGTACCCTCCTCAAAAAGACGGTAGCCTCGGATCTCCGGACGCGGTCATCTGAGATGTGCGGCTAACTCCACCAAGTCGCGCTCAAAGACGAGCACGTCCTCGTGGGTACCGATCCGACGGTGTGCAGTAGGAGCGTCCATCTACACAAAATTTTAAGGTAGGTTGAATTAATAACTTACCCAAGTGTGCAATATTTTAAATACAGTAAAAACTTGAATTAAGATGCAAGTAGTCTAAATGCTTAAAGAATAAGGGAAGAGATGAGAGCAATATATATTTACCTTATATATATTAAGCCATCCCTTTTATTCTTAATAGTGAAAATTGTTTTTGGTCCGATCTAACGCCCATGCTAACTATGGTCTCCTAAGGTCAGGATGGCTCTGATACCAACTCTGTGGGGACCCCGGTTTACCACCCGGGATTCTCGTTATGCATACAATTCATGATCCCAGGAAGACCGTCATGAATCCACATAACAGAGTTGGCATTACAGAGTACATCATCCATTACATAAATAAGTCGATAAGTCTTACATGGCCACTTGGCCGAATTCAAATGCCTCACAGGGCAAGTTCACTAAACATTGCAGCGGAATCAAAAGTAGCATCGGTAGCCCATGTCATGCCTCTACCCTACAAGCGACTGACCGGGAGACGGATCCTAGTTCGCACTGGCGTCGTCGAACTCCTCACCATCACCATCGAAGTCATCATCATAATCTAACCAAGTTAATAGCCAGGGACAAAGCCGTGAGTGCATTTTGGAATTGTACTCGCAAACCACCTAAGAGGAACAAGTTGCATGCTGTTTGGCTGTAGCAAGAGAGGTTGGTTCAAGGCTAGTGGACCTATACTAGTCGTAGTTTCTCTTGTCGATATAGCATGTCATACGGCATCTCTATATCCTTATTAAAGAAGAGTTTTTGTAACACATTTTAGTGAAAAGCTCTAGGAAAGGGGGAACTCATTTTTTTTCCAAGAATAACAATGGTCAATCAAACATGACCACCCTCTTTCCTCGACAGTACCCTACGAGTACTCCGAACCACAACCGTGCCATGGCAGTACCCTCCATGTACTCCGAACCGGCACCTTTCTCCATTTTTCCCGAAAGCACTTTTGTAAAACCAAAACTTGACATTAGGTTAGGCAATAGCCAGTTCAACCGTCCATGACCGAGGACTCAGCTATTCGAATAGATTTACACTCTGCAGAGGTTGTACACTTTACCCACACCATCTGATAAATCCGCCGGTATACCACCACGGACCGTCATACACAAGTATGCGGGGTTTGGATAATCGATCATAGCCTTCCATCTATCTACCTTAGTACAGGTGTCTACCCTGTGGAGTCTACCTCCCCGGCATGCCCCGGCAGTACCTCCTTCAGAGCGTAAATCTGGCGCCATGGTGGGAGAACCCAAGTGTCTTCTGGTGGCTCGAGATATGGCGTGATATGTATTGCCCCATGCTCGGTGACAACCCAGATTCTGGGGTATCGCGCACCAAAGTTTCCAAGGTACCACGAACCCTTATATAGTACGAGACTGCCCACACCAAGGCAGATAAACTTCGGACTAAACCCCGTCCCATACCAGGGTAATGTGGTTGCACGGGTTAATTGCCCCGAGTGAATACATAATCACCAATGTCTTTTCTTTTGAAAACCACCACACCTTTTTCCTCCATGTTCATCTTCATTTGTCCAAAACCATTTTTGAAAGCATTTCAGTGGAGTAGATGCTACTCCAAGGTTTTCGAAAACATTTTCGAAACTTTTCTTTTGAGTGTTCCCATCCTAGAGTTTTTGGCTCCACTAGAAGTTTACCAAAGGCTTTGCTGCTAATAAACAAGCCACTACTACAAGGGTGTTGAATAGGTGTTGAAAGGGGTCATCTCGAAGGATGATAACAATTTGGCTTGTGGAGCTTGAGCCAACAACTAATTGCTATGAAGACTATAGCAACATAAAATCATGCATTTTAATAAGACAGAAAGAGACATGCAAATGTGTAAATAGGATCTAGATATGCATCAAGATAGATGGCTTGCCTTGGTTGGCTTGTCCCTGGTCCTCTTCGTCCTGGTACTCGTACACTTCACCTACCTCGGTACACTCCTCGTTCGGTTCTATCGTCGGGAAAAATAATAGCACACAGATAAATATACAAGCATGCACAAGTCACAAGCATTTCAGCACTCAATAACCACACAACCAAGGAGTATTAGAAGCAAACAAGTTTAGAAATCAAAACAAGATTTTATAGGTTTTTAGTTAGCAATTAACCCTATTAGAAACTAGGGTTTCTTATTTGAAACAATACAATCAGCACCACACTCAATTAAGCATGAAGTCAAGCAATTGGACCAAACATCACATCCAGCATACTTGCAGGTTGACAACAATCTTAAGAACCTAACTTTGTTGGATTTACTGAAAAACAATTTGTGGTTAATTTCCTATGAATTAAACAATAGGAAATAGCACTAGAGCACCAAAATAATCCCCAGATATTATCTGAGTTTTAGAAAAACATGAGATAAAATGTTTTGGAAAGCTCTTCCAGAACACAATCCAACAAAGTTGGATTCAACTCAAAATTCTATTCCTACTGCAAATGGTGATTTTCCTAAGATTAAATACACACAATGCCATATTAATTACTACTGTAGAAATATAAGTCCTAACATAGCAAAACCAGTGAGTCAAGCAAGGTATCATAATGAGCTATCACTAAAAATTGAAATCATTCAATTCTAGTACACAAAACTCAAGCTTTGCAATTAAGTATGAAAAGGGGATAATTTAACATCACTAATTATCATCTGTCCTACACTACTCCAATTATGAGACCTATGCCATCTGAAAGATATACATCTAAGATACCCAGGGAAATTTGAATCACCTCATTTGCATGTACAGAACAAATTCTATGCAATTTCAAAGTTTGCAGGTCAAACAAAATTAATAGTGCATTTCCTAAAAAAAATAAGACGCGGGCCAGATCCGCCCGGGCTGGGCCGATGCAGCGCAGATCCAGCCCAGATCCAGCGAGAAGGGAGGCGCGGCGGCGTTTGAACCTGCCCGTCGGTCCGTGCGGTCAGCGGAACGGGGGTGCCGAATCGGTACCGGGCCAGCTCGGCCGTCCGATCAAGTTGCGTTCGACGGCTGACGCTCGTCGTCTACGCGGAAAAGAGCGGGGGCAGCGGAAACCCTAGCTCTCCTGGGAGAGAGGGAGGGGGCTCACCTAGGGCTGCTGGAGGTGGTTGGGAGCGGCGGTGATGGCGGCAGGATCTTGACGAAGCCGCGGCGAGGTGCGGACGGTGGAGGCGGCTGCTTCTGGCGACGGCGAAGTCCCGCGGGCTCCCATGAGTGCGGCGGTCTAGCTCGGTGATGTCGTCGTCCTCCGCTGGCTCTGGATGGAGGAAACAACGAGGGTTAGCAGGAGGGGAACCAGGGGATGCTATCAGAGGAAGAAAAGGAGGGAGAAGGGCGGCGGCAGCACGGCAACCTTCACCTCTTCCTCCCTGATCTCCGACGGGAACGAGCTCTCTCTCTCTCTGGCGAGGGAGAGCCAGAGAGCTCGGCTAGCTCCTGGGCAGTGCGAGGGAGCTCTGAGGGGGCGAGGGAACGGTCGGGAGGAGAGGGTGTGCGGCCTTTTATCTGGGCGAGGAACGCCCGAGGTGTTTGTGGTGGTGGTGGGGTGTTCTGAGCGGGGATTGGCTCAAGAGGGCGGTGTCGTCGCACGGCGGGGTCCTGGCGTGTGCGGTGCATGCGTTTTGGAGGGACGTGGGTGTCTAGTGGCGCCGAGACGGGCGTGCCGACCGTGCGGTCACGTCCGCGCGCACAAGTGCTCAACGATGGCCGAGGTGGTCTAACGGGCGAGAGGAGGCGAGCGTCTGCGCCAGTAGGGTGCTAGGGAGGTGTAGAGCTCGCGTGCGTGAACGAGAGTTACCGGGGAAGGGCGTAGGGTAGGTTTTTGGAGCATGCCCAGGGTGACATGCTCGGAGCGGGTTGGGGGTAGCTTGGCGGCGGTGGTGCACGGGAGAAGGGGCTGGCTTGCCTGGGGAACACACAAGGTGCAGAGGGAGAGATGCGCTCACTGGTTTGGTCGGGAGGGCAGAGAGAAGGGGTGGAAGCCGAGGTGGGCTGCCTCGGTCTCTATCCAGAGCGGGGTCGATGGGAGAGGGGTAGGGTGCACCCCAGGGGCTGACAGGTGGGGTGGGGTGGCTTGCTGGGTTCAGGTACCCCGCCTGGTGAGTGGAGGAGAGGGGAGAGAAGGGCTAGAGGAGATCTTGCAAGATTTGGTCATGCATGGCTCGGGTCTCCTCTTCCTCCTTCTTTTCTTTCAAATTTTCGAGCAATGCAAGGCTGGGGTGGTGCTAGGTGCAATGCTGGTTATTTGGCTAGGCCTTGGTGCTAGGTCTTAGAGAGAAAAGATTTTGCTTCTAGAAAGAAGAGTGGGAAGAAAAGAAAGAAAAGCTCAGATGAAATGATGGTGCAAAAATTAAGCCAACAAGGATCTAGGTTTGATCTTCCTAGGTTTGAATGACATTTGAAAAGTTTGGCAAACCAAACACTCATAATAAATCACACTTGCAAGAATTTAAGAAGAAAGAATTCTAAAATAAAAGATTTTATAGAATCACCCAAATGCACATGAAATCATGCATACACACATATGGAATTTCAAACCCTTGCACTCATGCACACAAGCACACAAAATACTGGAAAAAGTTTTAGTTTTACCTAAATAAAGCATTACTTGGTCTTATCATGTATTACAAAAAAAATAGGGTGTTACAAAGACCCCTTCTTGAATCATTGTGGTGGTGGATAGTACGTACCATCGTGCCTATGGGGGTTCCATGAGGCGAATTGATGCGACAAGTTATAGGAGGTATCTCAAAGATTGTTGGTGAGGTTGTTCATGTTGTTGATGTTACTTTCAAGCTAAAATATGTCGTGGTATGTGGTGCAGAGGTGTTGCTCTTCTTGTTTTGGGCCTTCTTCTTCTTGCTGCACTTCATCATCGTGTTCCGGTACTACCTCTTCATCACCTTGTTCCTCGGGGTGGTCTTGTTCAACCTGCGCATCATAATGCAAACGTACATCCTCTATAGAAAATAGTTAGTGAGGTACATGTCGGTGCTCTAGGATAGGGGGGTCCCAGCACCTATTGCTCGGCCCGCTCCACGAGGAGAAAGGATAAGGACCCGCCAAGCAGCGGCCGGGCCAAGGCACTACCGGCCGGTCGGCCACCGCTTCCCAGCGGCGAAGAGCCATCCGCAAACCCACTTGCAGAAAGAAGATGAAGACAACCGTTGTCTGGGCTACAAATAGCCCTGGCCGTGGCACTCCTCTCTCACGGGAGGTGGGAGAAAGCCAGTGGAGAACCACACAGAGTCAGGGCATCAATGGCATGCTGAAGGCAAGAGTTGCTCCTGTGACAAGGCTTCTCAAAGATGTTGTGAGGGATCCTCGACCGACATCTTCGGAAGCTCTGCCATGGCGGTACCTCTTCGCCCTTAGCCTTTTCCCTCTGTATGGAGAAGGAAGTGAAGGCCTCTCCCCCTTGCAGGGAGGGAAGCTTGCAAGATAAGATTTCTCTCCTAGCCGGGAGAAAGTGGCGTACTAGAGAAGGCTCGTGACCTATCCCGCATGTAACATCCCAGGATGTGAGGCTAGAAATAGAGAGAACACAGAAGTGTGCATTGCATTCATGCATAGAAAATCTAGGAAATTTTCGTGCTTTTAAATAAAACTTGTCAAAGTGATTGAAGTTTCTCTTAAGTTGGTGGAACTGAAGTAGCTCATCAACTGAAGTGCGATAAACTCCAACATGACCTTTGTTAACAACCTTGTTTTGGGTAGAGGTAATTATAACAACTAAAAGAGATGAATGTGAGGTATAATTAATATGTTAACACATCACCTTAGAACTTTATATCCAATCCTACCATGATCACATGGTGTTACTTAAACCTAAATCATTGAAGCCATTCCTAGCTTAAAGGAAGACAACCCAAGTCTTACCCTTGACTCTTGATCTAACTTATTCTTAAATCTTGATCTATCTATCTAAATCTATTTATCTACATAGCCAGAAGAGAGTCTATATCAAATCCAGCATCATTCTCATCTCTTAAGATGATACTTTAGGATCTAATCCACAAACAAAGAAGTAGGGGAGACTACCCTAGTACCAAGTTGATTAGAGGAGTTATCTCAACTATAGGTGGTGTATACCACAAGGAGATTAGAACCACTTCTAAGGAGAATATCAAGTGTGTAGTATCTTGGAGTTAAGAAGTGATATTAAATTATTTTAGCTATATGGATGTTCTAAGAGAATAGTTTAGCACCAGCTACCCATGGACCTTGATTAGCCAAATGGAACCCAAGGTATATGATCAAAGGATTATAATGATCATCTTGATACCACATTGAGTGTGGAACACATGATTAACCAAGTAGAAACCTAAGCTATATGATCAATGGATCAAAATGATCATTACCATGTCACATGAAGTCGGAGAGTGACATATGTTAAGTAAGTGGATCAAATGCAACCTAGTTAGGATCCATTTATATAAAAGGTGGATGTAAGAGAAGTAATATTTATGTGGTGGGAGATAGATCCTATATGGGAATACCACAATGGTGAAGATTATATTCTTAATCTCTGAAGGTAGATCCAACCAAGTATTGATACTTAGAGAAGTAGGAGGTAAGACAAGGATTAACCACAAAGTGGAATTTGGATTACAAGTAGTATGGTATCCTATCCCTAGAAGACAACATCTAGGGTAATGCATTGATTGGATTAACTAGATCTCAAGGGCAAGCATTGATGATGATCTTGATCATAAACCTTGAGAAGGAGTATGAAGGAAGTTGAGATGAGCAAACCTCTGGACAATGTGATCATGGGGAGTATATAAAGATATGAATGTTACCTCTAATAATATTATGTAAGAACTTTAGTGTCAAGCTCAAATCATGGATTTAGGAGGAGAAGTAGATGAAGGAAATAAGAAGATATATTATGAGACTTTATGAAAGAAATAGATGATCTTGTCAAGCATATGATTATACTTATTTAGGAGGGTGATTATGCTATTTATGGAACCTAATTTGATAGGCAGATATCATCCATCATCAGGAGAGGGTAGAGGAGTTAAGAAAACCTATGCTTGTTTAGGGGGGAACATTCTTATGAAGATCCAATAGAGACCCTTGGTACAAGTCATGTTTTACTTAGGCAAAGAAACTAGATATGGGAGGAGGTAACTCAAGCCTAGACCCTAAATTCATATATAGGTAGAGCCTATATCACACTAACCATATCTTGGTGTGATCACTATCTTCTAATAGGAGTAATACAATCTTAGCATACCATCATCTACTCATTTGGAACCTTATTCTATAAAATCCCATTTTACTTGTACATCATTTTAGAGATCATAAGTAATACCTATCTTAATGTTCTTACTCCCAATCCAAGGGTTATGCCTAAGAAACAATTTTTCTAATTTAATCTGACACTGTACTTAATAATCAATCATAAACAAATATGTGCATCCATATCTCAAATCCTTAGTCTTCTTTATAAAGAAGAGATATGACTTATCATTAATAAACCCAAGTAAGATTCAGAGATCACTAGTGACATGGAAATAATCCCCTATGACATTCTCTTACTATTAGCAAATGGTGTTACACACCAAATAAAGTCCTGAAAACAATTCCTAAATAAGAAGGCAATTGTACTTGGACCATATGTATTTATTCTCTTATAAAACAATATGCAATGTAATACACCTACATCTAAATAGCAAATGATTCAAACCTGGCAAGATAATTGAAAACCCCCAAGGGTGATATTTAAATTATCTTGATGTGCACCCCATTCAACATCTAATTACACCAAGGTTATTTCTATGTGTTAATACACACCAAGGTTTATATCCTGGATTGATTTCAGAAGAACTCCTAAGTTCAAGACCTGCAAAACATATTCAAGTTCTAATTAGAGATTCAAAATCTAAAACAGAAAATAGAAGAAAAAGAAAAAGGAAAGAAAACATAACCAAAAAAATAGGGAGAGGAGCTTACCAGACCAAAGCCCACCAAGTCGGCCCAGCTTGGCAGCCATCTGGAGCCTAGCCAGGCCCGTACCGCTTCATGGTCGAGGAGAAGGAGAACATCTTCTTCTTCTTCCTCGCATGCCCGACACGGCGACAGCGAGGCCACGTCGTCGGCCGACTTTCACGACCATCGCCGCGACGATGTTGACCCATAGCTCATCGTCCCTATCCATCGCGTCTACTGGCAAGCTTGGCGCGGAGATTCGCGCCCGAAGCCTGTAACTGCATCACCGAAACATCCCGAGCATCGCTGGCAGTAGGGCGACGAGGCCTACCTTGCCTCGGCCTATAAAAGCTCGAGGTGAGCCGCCGAGTCGTGCTTGATCTTCTACAACCCCTCCCAATCCCTGAACCTCTCTCTATCTCCCGCTTTTGACTAATGGATCTCACCAGAGTTTGGTGCGCCGCCGTCAGCAGAGATCCCCCCGGAGCTCATGGACTAGCCGAGGTGGTGCGCCCGAGCTTGGTGATCATCTGGGATGAACCAAGCATCAAGGGGAAGGCTATCCCGAGCTAATTTGGCTAATTCCCTTTTTCAGTAGTCGCCGGATTTCTTGGTTAATCGGCCAGCTCCGACCATCTCTGTCCTCTACGAGTCCCATATCATCATCCAGGTGAGCTTGCGATTCTTCGAAGCCTCTTATTTAATCCTAGCATGAACCGTAGCGTGTCGCCGAGGTTTGCTGTCGAGCGCCGCCGCAGGGGAGCTCACCGGAGCCCTCTCCAGTGACCATTTGCTAGTGGCGCCGCCCCTATTTGGGTCAGCACATTCCACTGTGTCGACCACACCAAGTCGCGCGTCCCCGGGAGGTCGGAATCATCATCCCTGACGCTCGCCGGAAAATGCTGACATCAGCATCGGCCACATCTGCCTCTTTGACCTAGTCAAGCCTGCGTGGCAATTGACCTAGTCACTGACCCCACCTATCAGCGTCTTGGGCTAGTCTCAGCTTCGGTATGAAAAGGTATCTCTGTGTTAATATTAGAATTCCAGAATATAATAGAACCTTAGAAAATTTATATCTAATGCATTGTTAATCAGAAAAATGTGTATGATATATCAAAATGTTCACAAAAATAATATCTATCTGTTTGTACTACAATATCTTGTACTTATATAACATGAATTTGAATGAAATTAGAAAACATGTTTAAGTAGTATTTGGATCTTTAGTTAAAACCAACTAAAATATTTCCAACAACTTTTCTAAATAGCCAATAATTATTTGTTTACTCAAACAACCTTATTGCAATGCTTTTTCATAATTTTAGGACCGTAATTAAAAATTTACTATTAGTATTAAAAACCTAAAACTATTTCCCTAAATAATTTTAAAATACAAAAATAAAGACAAATCCTAAGTAACTATTGGCCTATATGAAAATCTATTTTCAACTATAATTTGGTAATTGAAAATTGTCTTATCAAGAGTTACTTTAAATCATGAGAATTTCTAAAATCAATTTAGGAATCATTTAAAATTGTGATTCAAACCCTACTAGCTAATAATAAAGGAACCTATGTTTTATTATTCACTACAACTTTCCTATAAAGTATTGATCACTAAAAGATAATTTTGTACTAAATCTCCATTATGAAATATGTTCTTCAAAAGCTATTATTTTAAGAACATATCAATAAGCACTTCACCAAACCATATGTTTTTTGGTAAACAATTACCTATGCATGTTAAGATTATTGTCAACCCTAAAACTAACTGGGTATCTTATCAAATAAGAATTACTTCACCTTTGCTTGTCCATAACCAACTACTTGATTGCTAGTAACAAGATACCACTTAAAAGTGCTACTTTCGAGCTTTCATCAATTGCTATACCAGTCTTTCATAATAACTCTTGTTTTAAGCTTTATCCTATTACCAATGATGGATAGTCGACTAACCTAAAATCATTAACAACCATGTTGTGGAGTGAATCTAAAAGTGCAATTCAGTATAATGAAATCATCCCAACTGGGTATACTAAACCATCGGGGTTAGGTTACGCTCAGAACGATGCAAAGCATATACTATGCGTATCATGTTGCAGATTTCTAATATCATCCCTACCGAATGATGATTGCTATTTCAGAATTGGGATTTCTATCGTATCGAAGACCCTGAGTTGCATAATCTTACAGTCAGAAAGGCAAGTTCACTCTTGCTCATATCTCTTGTTTATCTTTAGAAAATTACTTGCAAATATACTAGTGGTATTATTATGATTGTATTTAAAAGCAAAGGTTCTGCTTTCTCAAATTAATATGACTAGTGGTTAGCAACCACGGTGGTTGTCGACCTAGGAAGGTGGGCAGTGGGACCATGGTATGAGTATGGTGGAGGTCCCACTGTAATTGGAATGTTCACCTAGGACTAATAACCAATGTCGCCAGTAATTCTTGTGCCGTAAAATACGGTCAACCATAGGATCTGGAATGGGACAGAAGGGTCATCTGTATCTTTTCCCTCTTGCATATCAACGGACGCGCCGTTCCGAAGCAGTTGTCTCCCTACGCGGAGCTTCAGGATGGGTGGAATCCCATTAATGATTCCACGGTTCTGGCGGTCTATGATGGATTGCGGCAACAACGGGGGTAGAGTACCGAGGCCGGTGTTAGCACAGTGCATAACCAAACCGGTGGGGGTGACACATTGTCAAGGACAAGTATGCCGAGGTCGGCAACTACCAAAGAGTAGACCGACGAGGGTAGCGAACCGAAGTTGGAGCTGCAAAAGGGTGGGTATGCAAGGTCACGGGAAGGAACAGTGATTGGCTCGGATCATTGGCTGGGCCCCACACATGAGAAGTGTGGACGGGAAAGCTACTCGGATGTGCAACAAGGCCTTGATCTCTTATGGGTACAAGTGACCACCTCTGCAGAGTGTAAGAAAGTATCTGGATACTCCCTGTTCCGGGAAGGAGCTGCGAACATGGCAGGAAAGGAGCCCATCGAAGCTCTAATCAACCTGTGAAGGCTGACGGACATAGTTCTTCTGAATAAAAGCAACCTCCTGAAGAAATGTTTACAAAAACTTGCATTGCCAAATAACTCTTGAGTCTAAGGCTGTAGCTAGTGCATAAAACACCTTATTCCTTATATGAACTTGCTGGGTAACGCTCGTTACTCACCCCACTCCCTCATAACCCTTGCTTAGATTGAAGGCAACACAAGAAGGCAACCTTGAGATATTGAAGATGAAGATGAAGCCATCAACCAATGTCAGAACCATCAATGGAGTCAACAACTATACTAAGCTTGGTGGAAAACTAGAATAGGTGTAGAAGGGACCCAAATCCCTAATCCTAGCACCTACGTAGCTAGGGTAGTTCTGTAGCAAGCCAACTGCATTAGTATAGCTCTAGTTTTATCTTCAATGTATTCTTTCTCGTTTGTAGTCGTCAGGACTAAACCTCTACCTGTTGAGGAGGTTCTGAAGATCTTCTGTATGATGAAATTTGTAATCCTATGCACCTACCTTGGACCTGCGATGTTTCTTTGTACCACTCTGATCGATGTAATACTAGTGAGACGGTGTTTCATTGGTGTTATGTCAACGACTTGCATACTACACATGTAGTGGTATGTTGGGTCACCACAGTTGGTATCAGAGCAAACGCTTTGACCCTAGGATTAAAACCCTTTCATAGGAGACCTGTAGGTTTGGTAGTGACTATATGAAGCCTTCTTATCTAAACCAATTCTTCTTATGACCTGATATGGATATTCAACAAAAGGATACTCCTGACACACTTGAGTTAAATTTTCTTATCTGTCATTCTTAAGTGAAGTTAGATCTCTTGTTCCATACCTAGTAGCTATGACATCAAGCCTTATACAATGGATGGAAGTAGATTACAATTGGTATACAATACATGGTAGTCCAAAGAGAGGATACAACCGGAATGGGAACTATCCTATTGGAAGAGGTATACCAAGGTCATCATGTTAAACTTGAGTCATCTAAAATCATAGTAGGATGATATTGAGTGATGAAGTAAAGTTACATGAGGTAGTAGGACCTCAGGTTAAGTCATGTATGTGGATACTCAAGCATTCCATATACGAGTAAGAAGTGCCCACGGTATAAAAGCTTGGAGCTTGTGAAATTCACATGAGAATCCTTACATGACGGAGAACAACTTTATAGTAATACCAGCAATTCTATGCTGAGGAGGAAGATGTTCAAGAAAAAGGATGAATGAAGTGTTCCAAACCATGGTAACTAGGTCAAGTGTACCAGAACCATAGTCCTAGTTGGAAAAGTTTTATTGAAGCATTGAAGAGAGATCCTGTAAAAGCCATGGAGTTATAAGAGTCTTACTTGGAGGAATTAGGTACATGGAATAGTAATGCTAGAAGTTTTAAAAGATCATGTGAGGATAGTCTTCAATATAACGGTAGTTAAGTTACAATGCAATAGGAAGGCACGTATTGGTTAGCCATAGAAACCCACAAACCCTTTTGTTCAAATTTATTTGATTGCAATTGGGCAATTAGAGTAAATATTGAGACAAAGAGTAGTAGTCCACCACTATGTGCAATATAGCACAATATAAACCTATATTACTTGGTTCTATAAAGTACACATCTAAGCCTGAACTTTAGAGATGTGTTACTCAACGGGCTTATGATGATGTATGTTGCCAGCACATATTTGGATTTTTCTTGGATTTTTTATTAGTTGACTAGATCCATACATGAAGTTTAACTTTGATATGCAAGTGCATGTTGCATTATCAAGTTCTTACTTCATGGAATCGATCTAGAGGGTTAAAGGATTTATGTGAGGGAGAGACGAATTCCTAAGGCAGACCAGACAAAGATGAAGAGATCACAAGAAGGAAGTCAAATAATAGGGAATGTATGAGAAGACACCTGTAGATGGTGTATTTCTTGCAATACAAACCTTAGAAGAAGAAAAATTGATTAAGAGATACCACAGTTGGTAGCAAAAAGGTGAAGAAAAGTAGTAAGACCCATTGATGGAAGTATCATGAAGTGGTAGAAGTATGAAGTATTGGAATTTAGTGGAACTCTAAGTTCTTAAATAGTAGATCCTAACACCAGATCATGGAGTAGAACCACTAATTAGGTTAGCTACCATTGAGTTTGAGGTATTTGAGCTCGTTGTTATGCAGCCTTGGTTATGCTCAGTACATCACAGGTCGATTGAGGTGTTGTAGTACCGATGATCCATTCCGGTATTGCCTGCTGCTTTACTCAGCCTGGGAGTGGTAACCCCAGTAACCCTCGTTGCTAGCGTCACTAAGACACATAACATTTCTGTATAACTTTGATCCCTAGTCCCAAAATCTTGAATTGTAGATTGGTGGTTAAGACGTTAACAACATCTTTTCTTATCTTAGAGTGTAGTCTTTGTCTACGGACCAAGACTTGTGAGGTTTTCATGTACTAATGATTCGTTGAAGCCGTTGGTTCATTTGTATTCCTAATAGCTCTTATTTTGCTCAATATATACAATTGCCTGTCGTGGATGTCCTCCGGTACAAGAGAAACTCTGCCGGATTTCTTCTGTGGCATTGTATAGACCCTACCGTCTGAATTAGGGTAGGTAACGATGGGAAAACCCAATTCTCATCAGCCTTCAGAAATTTTGGGAATGTGCATACCTCCAAGGGTGGAATAGAAGCCCTACCTAGACACATAAACAAAGAATTCATGCCGAATATCCATAATTGCGTGGGTACACCGCAGATTTCTTCGAGAGAACTTTAGGAAAGCCTAAGGGGGAGAGTACGCCAAAAGTTGGAAGAACTAGACCAAATAAGTTGGAGTAAGAAGAAAGTCTAAACTAAGATAAGATTAACCTTATTTCCATAAGGTGATGTCGAGGTACTGTATTGATACTTTCCTCGGAAGTTCATCAGAATGGAAGTTGAGGTTTATACCTCATGGGAGCAACAACTAGACCTTAAACTTGACAAAAAGAGGTAATTAATACTTTTATGAAGTAGAGATTGGGGAGAAACCAAAGATGATGGAAGTTGGATGAAGTATACTTGAATGACACTTCCCTAAGATTCACCGTAGCTCCATTGTGAGAGCAGTGAAGGAGTTAGACAATCATGGACCATGAACCACCATTAGTACAACCACAGTTGAACTTTTCAAGCATAGAGGACCAAGATCAAATTTTTGAAGGTGAACCAAAACCCTAGATTGGATAGGCTAAATGAGTCTAATCCATTCCTTTGAATTGAATCTTTAAGTATGCCTATGCCTTAACGGACCTCTTAAGTGTCATTATGATCTCTGTGAAACCTTATTTTATAGACCATAACTAGGCCCTACATAGAAAGTTGATACCCTAGTATGGAGACCTCACCAAAATATCTTGTGAAACTAAGGAAAATAAGGTGCCGAAGACTATTGGATTCTCCAAGAGTGTCGAAAGACAACATAAGATTGATTCAAGTGACAATTTGTCAGAGTCGGACAATAAGGATTCAAGGGGGGTACTCTGAACAAAGGGATATCGCCTATATCCAATCAATTGGAGGAGGAGTTGAGAACTAGGTAATGCCAAGGATAAGCTCAGCCCAAACGTAAGAGAGTTCGAACTTCGAGGACAAAGTTAATTTTAAGGGGGAGGGTCTGTAACATCCCAGGATGTGAGGCTAGAAATAGAGAGAACACAGAAGTGTGCATTGCATTCATGCATAGAAAATCTGGGAAATTTTTGCGCTTTTAAATAAAACTTGTCAAAGTGATTGAAGTTTCTCTTAAGTTGGTGGAACTGAAGTAGCTCATCAACTGAAGTGCGATAAACTCCAACATGACCTTTGTTAACAACCTTGTTTTGGGTAGAGGTAATTACAACAACTAAAAGAGATGAATGTGAGGTATAATTAATATGTTAACACATCACCTTAGGACTTTATATCCAATCCTACCATAATCACATGGTGTTACTTAAACCTAAATCATTGAAGCCATTCCTAGCTTAAAGGAAGACAACCCAAGTCTTACCCTTGACTCTTGATCTAACTTATTCTTAAATCTTGATCTATCTATCTAAATCTATTTATCTACATATCCAGAAGAGAGTCTATATCAAATCCAGTATCATTCTCATCTATTAAGCTGATACTTTAGGATCCAATCCACAAACACAGAAGTAGGGGAGACTACCCTAGTACCAAGTTGATTAGAGGAGTTATCTCAACTATAGGTGGTGTATACCACAAGGAGATTAGAACCACTTCTAAGGAGAATATCAAGTATGTAGTATCCATGGAAGTGATATTAAATTCTTTTAGCTATATGGATGTTCTAAGAGAATAGTTTAGCACCAGCTACCCATGGACCTTGATTAGCCAAATGGAACCCAAGCTATATGATCAAAGGATTATAATGATCATCTTGATACCACATTGAGTGTGGAACACATGATTAACCAAGTAGAAACCTAAGCTATATGATCAATGGATCAAAATGATCATTACCATGTCACATGAAGTGGGAGAGTGACATATGTTAAGTAAGTGGATTAAAATGCAACCTAGTTAGGATCCATTTATATAAAAGGTGGATGTAAGAGAAGTAATATTTATGTGGTGGGAGATAGATCCTATATGGGAATACCACAATGGTGGAGATTATATTCTTAATCTCTGAAGGTAGATCCAACCAAGTATTGATACTTAGAGAAGTAGGAGGTAAGACAAGGATTAACCACAAAGTGGAATTTGGATTACAAGTAGTATGGTATCCTATCCCTAGAAGTCAACATCTAGGGTAATGCATTGATTGGATTAACTAGATCTCAAGGGCAAGCATTGATGATGATCTTGATCATAAACCTTGAGAAGGAGTATGAAGGAAGTTGAGATGAGCAAACCTCTAGACAATGTGATCATGGGGATTATATAGAGATATGAATGTTATCTCTAATAATATTCTGTTAGAGCTTTAGTGTAAAGCTCAGATCATGGATTTAGGAGGAGCAGTAGATGAAGGAAATAAGAAGATATATTATGAGACTTTATGAAAGAAATAGATGATCTTGTCAAGCATATGATTATACTTATTTAGGAGGGTGATTATGCTATTTATGGAACCTAATTTGATAGGCAGATATCAGCCATCATCAGGAGAGGGTAGAGGAGTTAAGAAAACCTATCCTTGTTTAGGGGGAATATTCTTATGAAGATCCAATAGAGACCCTTGGTACAAGTCATGTTTTAATTAGGCAAAGAAACTAGATGTGGCAGGAGGTAACTCAAGCCTAGACCCTAAATTCATATATAGGTAGAGCCTATATCACACTAACCATATCTTGGTGTGATCACTATCTTCTAATAGGAGTAATACAATCTTAGCATACCATCATCTACTCATTTGGAACCTTATTCTATAAAATCCCATTTTACTTGTACATCATTTCAGAGATCATAAGTAATACCTATCTTAATGTTCTTACTCCCAATCCAAGGGTTATGCCTAAGAAACAATTTTTCTAATTTAATCTGACAATGTACTTAATAATCAATCATAAACAAATATGTTCATCCATATCTCAAATCTCTAGTCTTCTTTATAAAGAAGAGATATGACTTATCATTAATAAACCCAAGTAAGATTCAGAGATCACTAGTGACATGGAAATAATCCCCTATGACATTCTCCTACTATTAGCAAATGGTGTTACACACCAAATAAAGTCCAGAAAACAATTCCTAAATAAAAAGGCAATTGTACTTGGACCATATGTATTTATTCTCTTATAAAACAATATGCAATGTAATACACCTACATCTAAATAGCAAATGATTCAAACCTAGCAAGATAATTGAAAACCCCCAAGGGTGATATTTAAATTATCTTGATGTGCACCCCATTCAACTTCTAATTACACCAAGGTTATTTCTATGTGTTAATACACATAAAATTCCTCTAGGAGCAATACAATGTTTCACTTTATATCTTGAATTGCTTTCAGAAGAACTCCTAAGTTCAAGACCTCCAAAACATATTCAAGTTCTAATTAGAGATTCAAAATCTAAAATAGAAAATAGAAGAAAAAGAAAAAGGAAAGAAAACATAACAGAAAAAAAATTGGGAGAGGAGCTTACCAGACCGAAGCCCACCAAGTCGGCCCAGCTTGGCAGCCATCTGGAGCCCAGCCAGGCCCGTACCGCTTCATGGTGAAGGAGAAGAAGAACTTCTTCTTCTTCCTCGCATGCCCGACACGGCGACGGCGAGGCCACATCGTCGGCCGACTTTGACGACCATCGTCGCAACGACGTTGACCCACAGCTCATCGTCCCTATCCATCGTGTCTACTGGCAAGCTTGGCACGGAGATTCGTGCCCGAAGCCTGTAACTACATCACCGAAACATCCCGGGTGTCACCGGCAGTAGGGCGATGAGGCCGACCTTGGCTCGGTGACGAGGGTTAACTCGGCAAATGTCCTAAATGAAGGACTTAGGATCGGGGAGATAGGGCGTCGGATGAAATCAAAGGTAAGATTAGTCGAAACAGGTGTATATCGAAAGTAAACTTGGGTGTTGAACCTTGCTTGCTTTCAATCTGGCCTACACCATCCCCTCCTGGCCCCTATATATAGGTGGCCAGGTCTCAAGGATCGGGTAGGGTTCGATACAGATTACAACATCGACATACGATAAGAACTTGTATTTCGACTATCATTACAATTGGGCCTAGCTTAACGGGCCTCAGGGGTACTTAACTAGTGGGCTCTATTAGCTATACCCTTGTCAGTAGCCCCTGAGATTCTACCAGAATTGCAGATTCGGGTTGAATCTCTAATCTTTAAATCTTCGACTTCTTCACATCTTCAAATTTTCGACTTGGTCCTTTGACTTATTTTCATGATAATATTTCGCAAGGGGTTTTGATGAACAAGCCTGACAACTCTGACGGATCAAGAGGTCAGTTAACTAACGGAATAGATACTTGCCACCTACTTCAAATTCAATCCCCTTGGACTTGAATTCGGGATACTGGTCAAACCCATTCTTTTGCCGCATTTGGGACTTACAAAAAAATGAGTCCCAGTGGTTCTCAGGGTACCCAGTGCATCCACCAGGATTTTCTTCGCGTCGTAAACACGGATACATACCAGAGGAGCGCATCCATGTGCGTATACCAGGCCACACAGGACGGATCCCGGGGTCTTACCTTTGTGATAAATCACGGCATTCGAGTTTCATTGCGATAACGCAACTCGAGAATCTCATGTCGCAGTCTTATTTGACTGAAAATATTCGGGTTATACAACCATAAAAACTTGCTCCCGATGGGAGTAACGACGTTTCATCGCATATTCCTTCACCTTCCATACTCCAGTGTTCGTTAATAAACATCGTCGGGTGCGCGCTCAGCGCTCCCGATGGGAGTAGCCCCCGAGGCTATAGTCGAATAAAACTGTGTTTCAAGTATAGGCTCAAATATAGTATTCTCCATCATCATACTTCAACTCGACATAGTTTATCGATAATTTCGTCGGGTGCGCGCTCAGCGCTCCCGATGGTAGTAGCCCCCGAGACTATAGTCGACTGTTTTCGGGTATAGTCTCATTAATTGATTTTTGCATTGTCGGCGCCAACCTTGTGTCTTCTTTGATGTCGTCCTTTATTCGGAAATCGTCATATTCAATACTCGTCGAGTATATGCATCTGTCTAATTTGATCTTTAATTCTTCGTCTCCTTCGTGACGTCAGTGGCCAATTTTAGCTATCCGTCACTCTGATTGAGCGCGAACCGTTTTGTGGGTAGCGCGGTAATTTTGTATTTTCCTGCCCATTAGTGGGCTGCCGCTTCCGCTCCTTTTGCCACGTCTCAGCCCACGTTCCTTCACCGAGAAGGTATATAAGGGGATAGTGGGGATCTTTACTGTTTACCAGCTCTTTCTCTCCGCCGCCACCGCCATTGCCGATCTCTGCTTCCTTCTCCTCTCTTGCATAGCCCCGAGGCGCAGATTTGTAGATGCGCATGAAGCACCTTGCGGCTAAGAACACCATGGCCAAGGGAAAGACAACGAACTCCGCGACTAGCTGGGTGCCCTCTGCCATCGTGCAGAAGGAGGTGGAGAAGGCCAGGATGGATGGCCTCATCTCCAGCAGCGACTCCATCAAGTTCCCAAGCACCGAGCGGATCCCTCAGCCCCCGAGCGGTTATCGGGTGATGTTCCTCTCCTTCCTCTTCCACGGTTTATCTCTTCCTGCCCACGAGTTTCTTCGTGGGCTTCTTTTTGTTTATGGTGTGCAGCTTCACCAGCTCACACCTAACTCCATCCTCCATATTGCTTGCTTCGTGACTCTTTGCGAGTCATTCTTGGGGATTGAGCCCCACTTTCTTCTTTGGAGATCTATCTTTCGACTCCGCCCCAGCGTTGCTCTAGCCAACAAACCCGAACTGGGTGGGGCTGTCGTCTCTGTGCGCCCAGAGGTGCAGTATTTGGAGTTTTCCATGTCTGCATCAGTCCAAGGTTGGAGGACCAAATGGTTTTACATCAAAGACCGTAAGGCCTCCTCTGAAGACGAGTATGGCCTAGCCCCCTTTGATGCCTCCAAGGAGCTGAAGAAATTGGCATCATGGTATTCGCCTCCCACAAATGCTGAAATGGAGCAGATTGCTCCTCTGTTGACCCACATCCAAGCTCTAAAAGGAGGTAAAGGAGGTGCTTTGTTGGGTATTCAACTCATGGCGTTCTTTGTGCAACGTCGAGTTCAACCCCTGCAGCATCGGCTTTCCAAACTTTGGAGCTACTCTGGCTTGGTGGACCCTTCTCGCATCTCTGGAGATCTAATGGAGAAGCAAGAAGTCAACAAGTGAGTTAGGAGCCTCACCAAGCTCACCAAGGATCATGCGGTCGTAGAATTGGCTGCTAATTATTTTGACTCTGTGCACCCCCTACCCGAGGTATGTACTTGTTTGCTTTGTACACTCGTTGTCGCATTTCATCGGTTTCCAACTGTGTTTATCCTTGTATCGGTTACTTTTCTGACTTATTCGTTTGTAGGACCACCAATTCCTCGTTTCACACCCTCCTCTTCCAGAGGAAGGGCCTCTTCCAGCTGATCTGGCCTCCACTGTATCTGAAGCCCCCGAGGCTGAAGAAAATCAGGACGGAGATGGAGCCGAAGAATCGGAAGAAGATACCAGCTCAACGACATCGCCTCCTCCTGCGCTTTCTGAAGACACTGGTGCAGACAATAAGAGGAAGCGTGTCGATGAGTTTACTTCTTCGAGTACCTCTGTGCATAGAACTGCGGCTAATGAAGCCCCTGCTCTAGAAGAAGGTGTTGAATTCTTCGACCTTATGGCATCGTAAGTGTTTCTGCGAGTTCTACGTTTTCGCTGTTCTTGCTTTCTTTCTTTCGGGTTGTATAAAACCTGTTTCCTCTTGCAGTGATGACGAGGAGCCGCAAAGGGATGCCGCGGCTGCTCCTTCTACTCAAGCTGTAATTCCCGACGAGCCTTTCGCGCAAGAAGTTGAGCCAGCTGTGCAGGCGCCAAGGACCACCAGGGCTTCTGTCAAGAAGATTCTTGTGACCCGAAGCACCAAGCGGTGGAAAAAATCCAAGGAAGCCGACGTTTCTCTTGATGCCCACGAATCCGCGGTCTCCCCTGATGATGTGAGTAAATGTCCCTGCCTTACTTTCCTTGTGTAATCTATACTCTTACGCGCCCTTCTTTCACCAGGCACTGATAAAGAAATTCGTCACCTTGGGCACTGAATGTGCTGAGTACCTAAAGGTTGCGAAAGCTTCCGAAGGTAAATTCTTTTGTCTTGTCTTTGCTTGACCTGTATGCTTCTTTTTGCTGTTTATTTGACTTCTTTCCTTTCTTTGCTAGAATGCAGATGCTCTAGCATCAACCAATGCCCACATTGCATCGCTGGAAGCCGAGATTAATGCTTCGCGAAAAGCCTTTGACGTTGCGACTGCTGCCAAAGCAAGTGCTGAGAAGTCGCATAAGTCGGCACTGGCTAAGGCGAAGAAAACGGAGAAGGCCTTGGCCGATGCTGATAAAGAGCATCTCCCGCGAGAGCAAGCCGTGGCTGAGCGGCTTCACACGATGTCTGCTGCTGCTGGAGGTACATACTCGCCTTGTCCTCTTCTTCGACTGCTGTTGCTTTCTTGCACTTGCTAATACTTTCCTTTCCTGCTTTTTTTTCTTGTCCCCTTTGTTGTACAGGATTTACCAAGGTGTCTTTGTCGACTCTGCAGCCGGGTGATGATCCTCTTATGACCGCGGTTAACTTACTCGAAGCAAACTGGATATCTATCCAGGAGATCTTTGAGTTGGTGAGCCGCGTTCTTACGTGTATGTTCGTCGGGTTGTGGCCCAAGCAAAAGGCGGAGGTTCCGAGCAATGACTTGAAGAAGCTTGTTGAAGCCTTCGATACTACTGACGACCCCGTCCTCCAGCTGAAGGGGCTTTCTTTGAAGCGAGGTGCTGAGGGTGCTATCGCGCTTTCTTATGCACATGGTGCAGATTTCGACTGGGAGAAGTTTAGCTCTCCTCATGGCCGCACCCGCTCAGAGTTAAAGGCCTTCTTCGAGAAGGCGAAGAAGCTTGCGCCTGCCATAGTGTCGATCATTTCTCCTTCAGCAGCTTCTGCGGCTTCCTTTACGCCAATTTCCTTGGCTCCAGCGACGGCTGATTCCGCGCCTCCTTCAACTGCTGGCGCTGATTTTGCCATGCCTTCCTCTGCCACGGAGCAGAATGCTGAGGTGGCGTAGACTTGGCTCCTTCGTTGTATTTTTCAATTTATGCTTTTGATTGTAAAAACCTTTAGTCGTATGCAACCCGAGAACCTTAGTCAAAGGGTTTGCATGTATGTAAATATGCTTCTTTTCTATGATATATTGTGTTAGCTTCTGAAATGTTTCTCCTTTCCTTTCTTTTGACTTCCAGTCTATGCGCATTGGTGATCGTTTGAGTCACGACCATGCTCCCTCTTCTGCCAGCGTATTTGGCTCTAAAGTTTCGTTGCCTCCTCGCCGCTGCTGCCAATGCGCAGAATATTCTTCAAGGATTTCAGATCTTGAGAATCGCTTAACTTTGGCCAAACGCCAAGCACAGATGGCTGTAGACAAAGCTAGCAAAGCTTGTGGTTTAATGAAGCAGATATCTGTTCTTGATGATAAGGTGTCTAGTCTGATGGCGAAGATTGTGCACCATGAAGAGTGCGACTCTTTCGTCATTGGCATTATCGAGGCCGCTTGCGATATGTTACGATGTAAGATTCCTTATGACTTCTCTTTTTTCCTTTTGTTCCATTGCTGCTCTGTGATGCTCTTTGTTATCTTAGGTACTTGTCTGGATTATGCTGCTGAGGCTCGTCGGGTTGCCGAGCGAAATGCGGCTCTGGAAAAAACGTCAGAGGGCATTGATAGCTTGTGGTCTGATCCTCGACGCCGCAGTACTATCGTATTGCTCCAGGACCACGCCCAACATATCGGAGAGTCTGTTGATGGCTGCCGAAGAGCTCTCATAACCATGCACTCTGTGATGCTTCCTCGCAATCCTCTACCTGGAAGTTTTCCGCTGCTACTTGACGCTTTTAGATCCAGTCAGCGTATTCACCGGTTGATTTATTTGAACTTAGTGGTGGGTGCCAACTTTGCTCTTGGGTAGATGCGTAAGTGGCACCCGAGGCTCAATTATAGTTCTATGTCGCTGAGCTATCCCTCAGGTGGAGCTAGTCTGCGAGTACATCTGGATAATACCCTGCAGCCTGCTCAAAGAATTATAGCTAGGCTGTTGCGGGAAGATGCCGCGTTCTTCCGCGAGTATCACTATTTAGATCCTTTAGGTGTAGATGATTCTGACAACCCGATGCTGTAATACTCATGTATATGTGGAACGCGAGAGTTTCTTATTTTGCGACTATATGTCTAAAATTTTCCTCAAAGCGTTTTGTATGATTCGTGCGTTTGCCGCATTTTTCTTTTGAGAGCCTCGTAAACTCGAATGTGATGAACGTTTTGTATTTATTATACTTGTAATGTAAGATACATGGGATGACCCAAGAGATCCGGCCTATGACCTGTGTTTAGGATCTAGAGGGCATTGCCCTGGGATAACTCATGGCTTTTATAGCCTTATTCTTCTACTCTACTTTGTTGTTCTTGACACTTATGCCGTCGTGGCCTTCTCTTCTTCTTCTGTAGTTTTGTCTTCTCCTGATACTTCTACTCGTGGTTTCTTTATCTCTGGCTCCACAGTATGTCCTTCGGGTAGCTTGTCGCCTTCCGTAATAGTGCTTTTCGCCTTCTCTGCATAGTTGGCTATCATGCCAAAGTTTTGCGCCATCTTGTGAAACTCCTTGTCGCATAGGTCTGAAACCTTGAAGCTTCCCTTTACTGTGATGATTCCCTTTGGTCCTAGCATTTTGAGTACTAGATACGTATAGTGAGGTACTGCCATGAATCGCGAAAACGTGGGTCGCCCGAGGATCGCGTGATACTGAGATGGCCAGTCCATGACTTCAAAGTCGAGCTTTTCTCTTCTGTAGTTTTGTTGGTTGCGGAAGCAAACGTTGAGTGCTATCCGACCTAGTGGATAATTGGCACTTCCTGGTACAATCCCATGGAAGGAACAGTCTGTTGGCTTCAGGAACTCTAGTGATATATGCATTGCTCTGAGCGTTTTCGCATACATCAAATTGATTCCACTTCCCGCGTCCATGAATATTCTGTCAACATCATACGCGCCGATTTGAGCTTTGAGTACCAGAGGCGCGTTTCCTAGCCGAGGTACTGTTATAGGGTGATCTTCTCTGTTGAATTCGATTGGTTGCTCTGACCAGTGTAGATACTCCATTGTAGCTGGAGGCGAAGTAACTGCTAGATTGACTTGTCTGGTAATGCTTTTTTTCTTCTTTGTTCGACTTGGGCACGGGTTGTATCATTGCTATAATGTGCCCCTTAGATGGAACATATCCTCCGTCATCGTCGCGTCCCTGGCTTGGCTGGTCTTGTCCTTGAGGAGCTCCATTGTTCCCTTGTTGACTTGTGGGAGGTTTGTTGTTTCCTTCGTATCCTTGTTGCTTTGCTTCGGTTTGCTTGCTTAGTGCTGCTTCTTGTAGTTTCAGGAACATTGTGCAGTCTTTCATTGCGTGCCTGGACACTCGCTTTCCATCGACGAATGCTGAGTGTATATGGCAAGGCCCGTTTAACATGTCTTCTGGCGACGGGTTGTACTCTCTGGACTCTCTTGTGGGAAACTTTTTGTAGTCCTCTTTTCCATAGCTTCGATATCCTGAGCTTCTGCGATCACTCCCTTGGTAGCTGTTGTCCTTATATCCCGCGGCTACTTGGCTGTGGGAGCCGTAGTTGTCGTAATTGCGGGATCTTCTTCTTTGGCTTCCATATCTGTTTCTTCTATCGTCCTCTGGCAATCACGCCCGCTTCTTGTTGCATGCGTCTTCTCCATCTGCAAATCGGTTTGCTACGTCCATGCGGTCTGACACTATTTTTGGCTTGATTCTGCCCATCTCTTCGACTAGGTCCCCTTGCCTTAACCCGATTATAAACGCATCGATTGCTCTTTTGTCTGAAACTTCAACTGGTAAGTTTTTGATAAGACTCCATCTTTGGATATACGCCCTTAGGGTTTCTCCGTTTTGTTGCATGCATGCTTTGACTTCTTCTATCGATGCCGGCCGCTTATATGACGACCTGAAGTTGTTTGTAAATTGCTTCGTGAGATCTTGCCAACTTCCAATAGTTTCTTTCTCTAATTTGCTTAGCCATGACCTTGCTGCACTGGTGAGGTGTAGTTGCAAACTTTGCATAGCTGTTTCTTTAGTTCCTCCCAATATTTGCACTGCTTGTAGATAGTCTGAGAGCCATGACTGTGGTTCCTGTGATCCATCGTACTTTTGTTGATCATGAGGTAGCTTGAACCCTTTGGGTACTAGCGTAGTGCGAACCCTATGGGTAAAGCACGATGCCCCCATCTCCTTTTTGTCGTCTTTATAGCCGTGCCTTTTGTGTGGAGATCGAGATCTTCGAGTTCCTCCATGTTTTGGGCTCCCAAGTTGTTTTGGTGATGGTGATCGAGATCGTCGACTACTGCTTCTGCACCGAGGACTATTGTGACGGCGAGGTGATCTTGGCTTGTGTGTTTCCTTCTTGTGATATGCCTCCTCTTCTTTTGCTGATAGCTTGTTGCCCACCATCTTCAGTCTGTTCAACACTGCTCTGTGCATATGCTCTCTTGGGTCTCCTGGACTTGGTCGAGTTGTAAATAGATACGCTTGAGCTGCCACTAGTGCTGCTTCGGGAGTTTTTGGTATGATGTTTCCCTGCTCGTCGACCGATAGGAAGGACAAGTCAAGATTTTTAGAGATGCTTTGCCTTTCTGAGTACTCGAGGTTTTCGTACCTTGAACCATGTCGACGATTCCTATTTGCGTTAGTATGTGATGCGTCGCTTCATGCTCTGTGAGCAGCGTTGCTAGCTGCAATGGCTGATTCTTTTCTTTGTTGTATCTCTATTTTCTCCTTTGCTAATTGTTTTGCCTGCTGTCTTAGGGCATAGTGATACCCCAGGAGCATATTCTTGCTGGAATTTGATGGTATCGGCGTGCCGTGCACTACGGCTGCCCTTATAACTCTCCATTCGTCGGCTGATAGTCGAATTTTTTCCCTGGTCGCGAGGAATTCTGCTGTTTGCCCTTCTGCTAGATGATTTGCTCCTCTATCAATATTCGCTGGGTTTAGTACTGGATTGTTGTTTTCATTGAATTCTTCTGAATTGTCTCCTACAATGGCGAGCACCTGACACTGTTTGCCGATTTTGTTATTAAAGCTTGAGAAGATCGAGTCATCATCTTCAGAAAGCTCTAACCCTGTCTTCCACGTATCTGTTGACTTGTCTGAGATGTTGTCGTGGCAAATCACGAGATCTTCGAGTTGGATCCCTAAGTCGAAATTTTCCACTGTTTCATCGCCTTCTGCGATTTTTCTTTCTTGTACTTCTCCTAAGCTGACCGGCGAGTTTACCTCGCTGGAAGAGCCTTCAGAATATTCCATCATTGCTACTGTTACGGGCTCACTTGCCGACGGATCTGGTTTCGCCGAATCTGAAAGGCGAGTCGAACCCGAAGGCCCGATGAAGATGCTTAGACTTCCGATTGTCACCTCCATCTCTTGGTTTTTGTCGGTTCCTGCACTGCTGTTGGCTAAAAGCGAAAAAGCCGTCAAATTCATGATTCCAACGCCCGAAGTCCCCACGGTCGGTGCCAATTGACAAGGGTTAACTCGGCAAATGTCCTAAATGAAGGACTTAGGATCGGGGAGATAGGGCGTCGGATGAACTCGAAGGTAAGATTAATCGAAACAGGTGTATATCAAAAGTAAACTTGGGTGTTGAACCTCGCTTGCTTTCAATCTGGCCTACACCGTCCCCTCCTGGCCCCTATATATAGGTGGTCAGGTCTCAAGGATCGGGTAGGGTTCGATACAGATTACAACATCGACATACGGTAAGAACTCGTATTTTGACTATCATTACAATTGGGCCTAGCTTAACGGGCCTCAGGGGTACTTTACTAGTGGGCTCTATTATCTATACCCTTGTCACTCGGCCTATAAAAGCTCCAAGAGAGCCGCCGAGTCGTGCTTGATCTTCTGCAACCCCTCCCAATCCCTGAACCTCTCTCTGTCTCCCGCTTTTGACTAATGGATCTCACCGGAGTTCGGTGCGCCACCCTCAGCAGAGATCCCCCCGGAGCTCATGGACTAGCCGAGGTGGTGCACCCGAGCTTGGTGATCATCTGGGATGAACCAAGCATCAAGAGGAAGGCTATCCCGAGCTAATTTGGCTAATTCCCTTTTTCAGTAGTCGCCAGATTTCTTGGTTAATCGGCTAGCTCTGACCATCTCTGTCCTCTACGAGTCCCATATCATCATCCAAGTGAGCTTGTGATTCTTCGGAGCCTCTTATTTAATCCCAGCATGAACCGTAGCGTGTCGCCGAGGTTTGTTGTCGAGTGCCGCCGCAGGGGAGCTCACCGGAGCCCTCTCCGGTGACCATTTGCTAGTGGCGCCGCCCCTATTTGGTTCAGCACATTCCACTGTGTCGCCCACACCAAGCCGCGTGTCCCCGGGAGGTCGAGAAAATTGTAAAAAACCACCACATTTGGGGTTAGGGTTTCAAAAAACCACCACTTTCCAGAAAAGTTTCAAAAAACCACCACTTTATTCTTTAACGTTTACAAAAAACACTGATCGCACATTTCAACGAGTTTAACGTTGTTTCTGACATGGGTTGTCCACCTGCAAGCTGACGTGGCGCTAGGTTAACGGTTAAAGGACACATACAATAGGTTGCTTATATTTTTTGGGTATTTCTGTAAAACTCCATGGGACCCACTTGTCAGATCTGTCTCCATTCTTTGTTTCTCTCTCTATGCCAAGTGGACCCCACATGTCATCCCTAACCTAGCTCCACCAATCTCACCATGGCCGCTCCAGCGTCGCTCGCTACCGGATCCTGGCGCCGCCGGTGGCCAGATATCGGCGCCGCCCGCTCCACCCGCCCACCTCGGTCGCGCCCGACCTCACCTGTGCCGTTAGGCACCAGATCCCGGCGCTGCCCGCTCCGCCCGCCCGACCTCGGCCGCATCCGACCTCGCCTGCGTCGCCGTCTACCAGATCCAGTCGTCACCCGCTCCGCCCGCCCGACCTTGGCCGCGTCCGACCTCGCCTGTGCCGCTCCCGAGCTCGCCCGCGCCGCCCGACCTTGGCCGCGTCCGACCTCGCATGCGCCGCCCCTAATCTCGCTCGCGCCGCCCGCTCGACCATGCATGCACCGCCCGTCCGCACCGCCTGCCGCGAGCTCGCCTGCGCCGCCCCGTCACCATGCGCCGCCCTGCCCCGAGGTCGCCTGCGGAGCTCACCTGCATGACCAGCCTGGCCGGAGTCAACGCCATAGTTGGAAAGAAGAAGAGAAATAAATAATTAATAAAAGTAATAAAAATGGACACAGGGTATAAAGAAACAATATATAGAGGTGTTTTTCGCAAAATTACGATGAAGCGCTATGCCACGTCAGCCCGATAGGGGCCCTTGTTGTCAGATACACCGTCAAACGACCTAATATACACAATTAGTGTTTTTTGTAATCGTTAAAGAATAAAGTGGTGGTTTTTTGAAACTTTTCTAAAAGGTGGTGGTTTTTTGAAACCTTAAACACAAATGTGGTGGTTTTTTGCAATTTCGTCCGGGAGGTCGGAATCATCGTCCCCGCGCTCGCCGGAAAATGCTGACATCAGCATCGGCCACTGTCAGCCTCTTTGACCCAGTCAAGCCTACATGGAAATTGACCTAGTCACTGACCCCACCTGTCAGCGTCTTGGGCTAGTCTCAGCTTCGGTATGAAAAGGTATCTATGTGTTAATATTAGAATTCCAGAATATAATAGAACCTTAGAAAATTTATATCCAATGCATTGTTAATCAGAAAAATGTGTATGATATATCAAAATGTTCACAAAAATAATATCTATCTGTTTGTACTACAATATCTTGTACTTATATAAAATGAATTTGAATGAAATTAGAAAACATGTTTAAGTAGTATTTGGATCTTTAGTTAAAACCAACTAAAATATATCCAACAACTTTTCTAAATAGCCAATAATTATTTGTTTACTCAAACAACCTTGTTGCAATGCTTTTTCATAATTTTAGGACCTTAATTAAAACTTTACTATTAGTATTTAAAAACCTAAAACTATTTCCCTAAATAATTTTTAAATACAAAAATAAAGACAAATCCTAAGTAACTATTGGCCTGTATGAAAATCTATTTTCAACTATAATTTGGTAATTGAAAATTGTCTTATCAAGAGTTACTTTAAATCATGAGAATTTCTAAAATCAATTTAGGAATCATTTAAAATGGTGATTCAAACCCTACTAGCTAATAATAAAAGAACCTATGTTTTATAATTCACTACAACTTTCCTATAAAGTATTGATCACTAAAAGATAATTTTGTACTAAATCTCCATTATGAAATATGTTCTTCAAAAGTTATTCTTTTAAGGACATATCAATAAGCACTTCACCAAACCATATGTTTTCTGGTAAACAATTACCTATGCATATTAAGATTGTTGTCAACCCTAAAACTAACTGGGTATCTTATCAAATAAGAATTACTTCAGCTTTGCTTGTCCATAACCAACTACTTGATTGCTAGTGACAAGATACCACTTAAAAGTGCTACTTTCAAGTTTTCATCTATTGCTATACCAGTCTTTTATAATAACTCTTGTTTTAAGCTTTATCCTATTACCAATGATGGATAGTCGACTAACCTAAAATCAGTAACAACCATGTTGTCGAGTGAATCTAAAAGTGCAATTCAGTATAATGAAATCATCCCAACTGGGTATACTAAACCATCGGGGTTAGGTTACGCTCAGAACGATGCATAACATATACTATGCATATCATGTTGCAGATTTCTATCATCATCCCTACCAGATGATGATTGCTATTTCAGAATTGGGATTTCTATCGTATCGAAGACCCTGACTCGCATAATCTTACAGTCAGAAAGGCAAGTTCACTCTTGCTCATATCTCGTGTTTATCTTTATCAAATTACTTGCAAATATACTAGTGGTATTATTATGATTGCATTTAAAAGCAAAGGTTCTGCTTTCTCAAATTAATATGACTAGTGGTTAGCAACCACGGTGGTTGTCGACCTAGGAAGGTGGGCAGTGGGACCATGGTATGAGTATGGTGGAGGTCCCACTGTAACTAGAATGTTCACCTAGGACTAATAACCAATGTCGCCAGTGATTCTTGTGCCATAAAATACGATCAACCATAGGATCTGGAATAGGACGGAAGGGTCAGCTGTATCTTTTCCCTCTTGCATATCAACGGACGCGCCGTTCCGGAGCAGTTGTCTCCCTGCGTGGAGCTTCGGGATGGGTGGAATCCCCTTAATGATTCCACGGTTTCTGGCGGTCTATGATGGATTACGACAACGACGGGGTAGAGTACCAAGGCCGGTGTTACCACAGTGCGTAACCAAACTGGTGGGGGTGACTCATTGTCAAGGACAAGTATGCCAAGGTCGGCAACTACCAAAGAGTAGATCGGCGAGGGTAGCGAACCGATGTTGGAGCCACAAAAGGGTGGGTATGCAAGGTGTGGGAAGGACTCAACATCCCGTCGCATGCATGGCCAAAAGAAGTGTGCAGCAAGAACATCCTCCGTCTTCTTGACACCAAAGTGTCCCATTAATCCTCCTCCATACGCCTCCTATAACAACAAAAGACAAACGGAACCATCTGGGATGCATAGTTTGTTAACACGGAACACAAAGCCATCATGAAGGATGAATTTGTTCCATGTTTGTAACATCCCAAGATTTTATCAAATTTTGGGGGAAATTTTTTTGCTTTAGTTTTGCTTGTGTTGATTGAAATTTCACAGCAATATAAAACTTTTTGAGTTTATTTAAAAGTTTTATTAGAAAACCATTTCAAACTTTGTATTATATCTTGAAGAACTCATTTGAGAAAATGAAAGTTTTCAAATACTAATTTGTTTTCATCAAACCTATGCAAGCATATTTGCACAGGAAGTATTTATAAAAATGGTTTATTTCAAATAAAGTTTGCATTTCCAAAATAATATTTGAAAATGAATTTCAATATTATTTCATAAAATATTTTCTCTAATTTTTAAGGATTTATTTTTCAAACCATATTGCTATTTTTGCATTATGCAAATAAAGTCCTTTTTGCCCAATTTATAAAGTTTTATTTAAAAATTAAATTTATGGTGAAAATTTAGTTATTATTATTTTAAAATGTTGTGTTGATTTTTAGAAAAATTTAGAAAGTGGTTTGAGCTCATTTGGAGCTAAAATGCAAAAGTTATGAAAGAAATAAGAAAAACAGAAAAAGAAAAAAAAAAGGAATTTGAGCCGACCGGACCGAATCCCGGCCCAGACGGCCCATCATCCGCGCTGCTGCATGCGGTAAATACTATCCGCCGCTCGGCCGTGGTCAGCCAGCGCGCGAGCCCGCAACCTACACGTTCCTAACTCGAAACCCTAGCTCCCCAACTGGCCTACCCCTCTAAAGCCCCCAGCTCCATACATCTACGTTTCTTTCCCCGAAATCCCGAAATCCTCTCTCCTAAAACTTTGACTCGAATCTTTGAGCCTCAAAACTTCGTTATTTGCTTTGGCCATCTAAACGGAAGTTGTAGATCTCGTCGAGACGTTTCAATCCTGACCAATCACATCTCTTTTCGTCCACCGTAGCTCGAGTAATCCGGCCCCAAAGATTTCAGATCCGATGGACGAGATCGGGTCTTGAGGCTAGCTCGTTGCTCAAAATCCAAATTCTTTTGGTAAGTATATTCATCTTTTAATTCTTACAATTTATTTATGGTGAGTTTTTCATTTTGAGGTACGGATCTATGTCTTTGAAACAGATCTAATTTCGAGTTAACCGGAGCCAAATCGACCTTGAAGATGATCCCCAATCGCCGTGCCTTCAACACAGAAGTTGTTCCTCTCGTCAATAGATTTCCAATGCCGCAGGTCTCACCTTGTTTCGTTCGGCGAGCTAGAAGCACGGAGCGGTCATAGTTTCAGATCTCGTAAGGTATAATCCAGATCTAGTCCACCTCGTTATCCTGATTGCTAATTAGTTTGTAGGGTAGATAGATATAATAATTCTCTACAAGTTTCATATAAAAAGTTTCTTAAAATAATTAACTTTTTATGTTGACTTTTCTGACGTCAGCAGTCAACTTAGTCAACTGGTCAAAGTCAATTTCGGTCAATTCCGAATTTAAAATTTCAGAAAATAATACAAACTTCAAAAATTAATAGAAATTATTTAGTAACTCGAAATCTTACAAATAAGATGTCTCTGGAAAGCTAAGAAACTGTAGAATCCAATAGTGAAATAATATTCCATAGTTTCAGTAATTAATTTGAAATCATTTTTAAATTGAATTAAATCCTTCTATTATACTAATTAATTCATATCTTTTGTTCTACACATCTAAAAATTACAAATTTGTAGTCTTTGCAATCCTCTAATCTTGTAGAACATCATAGAATCAAGAAACATCAAAGTTAATACGTGCACATACTTTGTGCATTTAAATCTATCTAAATCACTATTCTGATCATAACTTGAGTTCTAAAATTTATTTTGGAATGAATCCAATTGCAGTAGCTTTGTTTCACTGTATTCTATTCAGTAGTATCACTTCCCAAATTTCTTGAACCACTTCACAAATATTCAAATTCAAATATGGGAATTTGAGTATTTTCCTTCATAGATTAATTCTATTTCTTTTTAGCATTATTTCTTTTCTACCAAGGTAAATCATATGATCGCTCATAACCACCAAGATCGTCTTGACACCACCTTGACCCAATATCTTGCCATATCTCTCTTATCATAGAATCTCAATAAATCTAAAATGTTGAACCAACACTTTTTAATTGCTTGTCTTGTTTGATTATGTTTGGTTTGTATGGTGTGTTTATGTTGTGCTATTTATGTGTTATAGTTTGTGCGGAGAGCTACGTACTCTGTTGAGATAAGTGAAAGATCGTGAACTCCAAAAAGGCAAGTGATACACATTCTTCTACCTATTTTTACTACTGCATTAGTGTTTTACCAGTAGTATGCATGATAGGTTGATTTTCAACAAAGTTTATGCAATGCTAGATCCTAGTAGTATGTAGTCAACACTTGAACCCCAACATTTGCTAGGATTGCTACCATTGTTTTGAAAGTTATGCCACCTGCTTATTTTAAAAGTAACAACTTCAATGAATCCCTTGGGTAGAATGGTAGTTTGGGTTAGTGGCTACTCAGGGCTGCATGCCTAGGGGAAGGACCTAGAGTATGTGGTGTCTGGTTCAGTTCATGGCTACTCAGGGCTGCATGCCTAGGGGAAGGACCTAGAGTATGTGGTGGCTTGAGAGTGCACCTATGGTTATATAGAAGAATCTCATCACCTTTTCAAATTAATTAAAATTTGATTAGTCATTCGAGGGATGAACTCGGATGTCTAAGTAGTTCAAGATAGACTTAATCATATGGGGTCATTTTGAGGGATGGACTTGAGTGATTTTCATGTGCTCATCTCAAAAACCTTTTCAAAGAAATTAAAAATGGTTTGATATAGGATAAAACTTGCTTTATGCAAATTAGCCAAAGATCCACCAGCCAAAAGTCATGTAGTATAGTCTTTTCACAAATACCACCAAATATGTATTATTTGCCAGTACGTTGTTGTACTGACCCCTCTGGGGCTGCATATTCAAACGTGCAGGTTTTTATTCGGAAAGGAACGACCAGTAGGATCTCGAGTCTACATTCCAACATGTCTGCCCGTGGCACGTGATGAAGATAGAGGCTCACTGCAACTATGATTTGTGATGTGTACTCGTAAGGTTGAAGACATATGCAACTGGATTTACGTTGTAATATTGATGCTATTGCAATGATTACTATATTTTGTACTATGGTGCTATCTACTGATCCAGGGAATGGCACAGTAACACAGGATTTCTGCCTTTAGCAAAAGGTAGGGTGTTACAATGTTCTACCATCTCTACAATTCTACAACACATCTGTGTAAATTCAGCATCATGCAAGTATTGTTCCTTTATAGTTTCCAACCCAATTTTTTTGAAGTCAAGCTGAGATAGCATAGTATAGCGGCGCGACAAAGCATCAACAATAACATTATCTTTACCCTTTTTGTGTTTGATAACATAAGGAAAAGATTCAATAAATTCAACCCACTTTGCATGGCGACGATTCAGTTTTGCTTGACTACGAATATGCTTCAAAGATTCATGATCAGAATATATAACAAATTCTTTAGGCCATAAATAATGTTGCCAAGTTTCTAATATCCGAACCAGCGCATATAATTCTTTATCATAAGTAGAATAGTCAGACTAGGCCCACTCAATTTTTCACTAAAATATGCTACAGGTTTGCCTTCTTGTAATAACACACCTCCCAAACCAATTCCACAAGCATCACATTCAAGTTCAAACGTCTTATTAAAATCAGGAAGTTAGAGTAATGGAGCATGTGTTAACTTATCTTTCGGTATCATAAAAGCTTCTTGTTGTGCCTCGCCCCAAACAAAGGACACATTCTTCTTTGTGAGCTCATTCAATGGCGCAGTAATAGAACCAAAATCTTTGACAAAGCGCCTATAAAACCCAGCGAGGCCAAGAAAACTCCTCACTTGTGTGACTGTCTTGGGCTGCGGCCAATTCTCAATAGATTCAATCTTGGCTGGATCAACTTCAATTCCCTGTTCTGTAACAACATAACCAAGAAAAGCAACTCTATTTGTGCAAAAGGTGCACTTCTAAAGATTACCATACAAACGTGCAGCACGTAAAGTATTGAAAACAGCACGTAAATGATCCAAATGGTCCTCTAAAGATTTGCTATGTATGAGAATGTCATTAAAATATACCACCACAAAACAACCAATAAAAGCACGTAAAACTTCGTTCATCAGTCTCATAAAGGTACTAGGTGCATTAGTTAAACCAAACGGCATTACTAACCACTCATATAAACCAAACTTAGTTTTAAAAGCTATTTTCCATTCATCTCCTAATTGCATACGAATTTGGTGGTAACCACTACGCAAATCAACTTTAGAGAACATAATAGAACCACTCAACTCATCTAGCATGTCATCCAAACGAGGTATAGGGTGACGATATCGAATGGTAATATTATTAATAGCTCGACAATCAGTACACATGCGCAAAGAACCATCTTTCTTAGGTACTAAAATAATAGGAACATCGCATGGACTAAGAGACTCACGGATATAACCTTTGTCCAATAAACTCTTCATTTGTCGTTGGATCTCTTTTGTTTCTTTAGGATTGGTGCGATATGGCGCACGGTTGGGCAGCGAGGCTCCTGGAATCAAATCAATTTGGTGTTCTATCCCACGAATAGGTGGAAGTCCAGGTGGAACATCTTGTGGGAAAACGTCCATGTATTCCAGCAAAAGGTTAGCTACTGCAGGTGGCAAAGAAGGAGGCATATCCTCAAATGAAAACAGAACTTCTTTGCAAACAATGGCATAGCATGGAGTAATATTCACATCAATTTCAGCAAGATCAGATTTGCTAGCAAGTAAACAAGGATTCTTCAAACGAATTTCAGTAGCATGGTTAGAATCAGATTTAGAACTATGCTTAGGGGGTACAAAATCTGCAGCAATAATCTGATTCTCACTCTTATGTTTTTCCTCATTTTTTAATGTACTAGCTCTAGAAAGATCATCTTTCAAAATTTGTTCCGGAGTCATGGGTTTAAGTCCAATTTTCTTGCCACCATGTGTAAGAGAATACTGATTAGTTTTACCATTATGTACAGATTCTCTATCAAATTGTCATGGTCTACCAAGTAACAAAGAACAAGCTAGCATAGGTACAACATCACAATCAATAAAATCTGAATAGGTACCAATAGTAAAATGCATGCGTGCAGTTCTTGTTACCTTGAGCTTACGGGAGCTCTCAAACCATTGAATGTAATTGGGATGAGGTCGTTGTCATGTGGGTAGAGCAAGCTTCTCCACCATGTCAATACTAGCCAGATTGTTACAACTCCCTCCATCAATGATGATCCAGATAGCTCTATCCTTAACAACGCCTGTTGTTTGAAACAAATTGTGGCGTTGATCATGCTCAGCTTTGCTCAATTGCACACTCAAGACACTTTGTGCAACTAAACTCTTGTATTGATCAGCAGTTTCAGCTCCCATTACCTCCATCTCCTTGTTAGAATCAGAATTAGCACCATCACGTGCAGCAATAAGTGCCAATGTATCATCATCAAAATCACTCGCAGAGTCATATTCGCCATCTTCAAGCACCACCATCACACGTTTGGTTCTACATTCTTTTTCAATGTGACCAAACCCAAAACATTTGCAACATTCATGAGTCTTCCCCATGGAGGCCATGGAAGAAGAACTCCGTGTCGGACCAGCAGATGGTGATGGAGCAGGAGCAGATGGCGTTCTTGATGTGGGCGTGGTATACCTGGAGGTGGAAGGGCCTGGTGCATCCCTATGAGAAGGTGGAGCTGATTGGCGCGCAGACCATGAAGAAGTACAACCTGCAGAATTATTAGCTCTTATCCATGATGGTTGACGATCCTGCACTTTGAGTTCAGCTTTGCAAGCAAGATGAAATAAACGAGTAATAGTGTTGTACTCCTTATAGTCTAAAATATGCTGAATCTCCTTATTTAAACCACCAAAGAAACATGCAAGCATAGCTTCATTATCCTCTACAATACCACAACGAATCATGCCTATCGCAGCTGTAACGATACTCGCAGATGGCGGTACGAGAGGAACACGGTGAGCATGTGGTGCATGGACGCCCGACTGTGGCTTCGGTGGTAAACGGGCCAGGACTTCCTGGAACTTGGCGTTGAGCTTAGTATTGAAGGATGCCTCAAGGCCAGCAATCTTGTCCATCGCATCAGAAAGCTTGGAATCAACATCACCCAAGCGTGTGTCCATATCTTGTGCACGCCCCACCAATAGCCGAGTGAAGTGGGCATGCAACTCTGCACTAGTCATCTTCTCTAGATCAGCATCATCCTTCGTGGTTCCTGTCATGGTTAGCATAGAAGCAAGCACAAATAGATATACCTACACACTACGGAATATGGTGGAATCATGCGTAATCCGTCAAGCAGTATAGAAAGCTCTTACAAGTTCTTACCAAACAGGAGGAAGGTGATATGCAACCAACAAAGATCAGCGACTCCCAAAATTGCACAAAATGATTACCAGGTGTCGATACAAAGCACGTGCAGAAATATGTGGAGTTGTAGGAAGGCTTATATGGTAGCAAAAACAGCAAATATCAAAACAGTAATGCAATGTTGAAAGAATGCTCAACAATGGTACTGTGCTGGTCCTAGGCTAGCCCGTGCTAGAGACGCGAGCCGAGAACACTAAGAAAGTCACGGCGCGGCACAACAAGCAGAAAGAAACAGCTCAAAAGCAAGATATAAGTGAAGATCTGCAGAAATTTCCGGGTCCGAAACTTCAGAGGGCAAAAACTCGACCTTCCCGGACTCTTTTGGGAATTCTGAGCGTTCCGAAGGCTGCACAGCAATAGAACTTTTTGTGCTGAGCATTTTGAGTGGTCGCACGTCGAAAACGGAGTTCGTATGCAAAAGTTATGGCCAATTAAAGTTTGTTGTCGAAAACTGTCAAAAACTGACGAAACTATCCAATTCGGACTAAATTTGGACTAGACTAGTAGGGTCAAACCGACTTGGATGCGGATTTGACTTTTTTTCTAGAAATTTTTTTTTTATTTTTTTTTGCTCTTCTTCTTCCTCTTGCCTGGCGACCGAAACTTAACTCAAGGACTCTGAAAAAGGAACGGATGAAATTGGAAGGAACGAACAAAACCTAATGTGAAGGCGGTGGCGGAAGTATATGGCGTGGTGGTGGAAGGATATGGCGGAGCGGTGGTGCAAGCGTGCGGTAGCGGCGTGACTATGGTGATTCGAACTCAAAACACTAATGGAAGAGACACTAAGACCAGCAACTCGACACGCGGATGCAGACACAAATTCAACGATGCAAACTAAAAACACAATGCAAAGGCTCGGATGGTTTATGGGACAAGATGATCTAAACCCTAACTGTATTTTTGGCTTTTTCGTGGTTTATAGGTATGAACACAGATGCAATCTAGACTACGAAAATAGTAAATCTCACCGAGCAACCTGAAATCTGATACCACTTGATAGGGCAAAGGTGTCCGATCTTTCGATGAGATCTTGATATGTCGATTTGGTGGGTGGAGTTCATGCTTGACGATCCAACTACACGTGAAGCTCGTGCGCCTATGCAATCGCTAGGACAATCCCCGGGAGTTACCGATCTTGCGGATGCATGATCAGCCTGACCAACGAGGGTCTTAATTCCTACCTGAAATCGAGAACAAGTAAGAACTAATACTGCAATCAAGAAATTGCGGATGAAAGATGTATGCTTTATTAAAAAGGTGGGATTCCAAATAGGTGGTCTTCTTCTAGGCGATTGGCCTCAAAAATCGAGCTCGTAGTTGCAGCAATGGCTAACTTTAGTATAAACAAAATCCGAGTTCTAATGATGGCTATGGGGGGTATTTGAGGAGGAAAAGGTAGGGGTGCGACCAGCCATGGGTATGGTGGTCAAACGAAACCCTAACAGGCCTTTTCTCCTCAAATTCGGACTTCTAAAAGTGGCTGTCTTATTTGCTGCGAAAATTACATGGCCCTGGCCCAAAAATAAAAGTGACGCAACACCATATTTATCTATGGACAAATTTATGAAGTAGCTCTTTGTATATTTTGTCCAAGTCTTCATCCTTCATTATGGTGGCTTCAAAGTTCTGAAATCTTCACTCGTGGCATCTTCTTCCATCCTCAAACGCTTGCTGCCATCTCCATGCACGATCATGCTCCAATGCTTGTCCCTCTCATCCATGCTAGGTCAAACATATCTGATTTAGGCAGCATCATATTCTCATGTATGTGAGAAAGAGTTCCAAGAAACAAAAGTACTTGATAGTTAAGTTGCTTGGCACGAGCTCGAGTGATAGGTCCGTGTATGTGTTCCGTTATAGGTGCAGTGGGTGTATCAATAGATGGGATGTCCTCATCATCTAGACTAGTTTGCTTTCTTTTGGAGAAACTCCTTTTTCTCAAGTCGATATACCATGTCTAGAACCATGTTCTACGACATCTCCATATCTTTGTTAAAAACATTTAGAAAACATTTTCGGTCAAATCTCTACGAAGGTAAGACTAGAAGTTTTGAAGGGATGAGAATGGTATAAGCAACTCTATTGGCTAATTAGGATAAGTCAATTTTGTATTTAGTTTTTACCCAAATTACTATTTTACTAACTAACGCCCATGCTAACTAGGGTCTCCTAAAGTCAGGATGGCTCTGATACCAGCTCTATGGGGTCCCCGGATTACCCATCCGGAATACCCGATATGCATACAATTCATGATCCCATGATCAGTGTGTCGTGAATCCGCATATCCGAGTTGATAACAGAATTATATCATCCATTACAGTACCAAATAATATACTTCCAATTGGTCACATGACCAAGTTCGATAATGCCACGCAGGGCAAGTTCACATCTAAGCAGCGGATACAAAGTAGCATTGATGGCCCATGTCATGCCTACTACCCTATAGGCAACTGACTGGGAGACGTTCCTAGTTCGCACCGGCGTCATCGTACCCACCTTCATCTTCCTCATAGTCCTCTTCATGGGCTGACCAAGTTAATAGCCAGGGACAAAGCCGTGAGTACATTTTGGAATTGTAATCGCAAACCATCTAAGGAGAGAGAGAGTGTGTAATATGCAGTTTGGCTGTAGCAAGGATATGCTCTAGTGATAGGGCAAAGGTGTTCAATCTTTCGATGAGATCTTGATATGTCGATTTGGTGGGTGGAGTTTGTGCTTGACGATCCGACTACACGTGCGAAGCTCGTGCGCCTATGCAATCGCTAGGACAATCTCCGGGAGTTACCGATCTTGCAGATGCACGATCAGCCTGACCAGCGAGGGTCTTAATTCCTACCTGAAATCAAGAACAAGTAAGAACTAATACTACAATCAAGAAATTGCGGATGAAAGATGTATGCTTTATTAAGAAGGTGGGATTCCGAATAGGCGGTCTTCTTCTGGGCGATTGGCCTCAAAAGTCGAGCTCGTAGTTGCAGCAATGGCTAACTTTAGTCTAAACAAAATCCGAGTTCTAATGACGGCTATGGGGGTATTTGAGGAGGAAAAGGTAGGGGTGCGACCAGCCATGAGTATGGTGGTCGAACGGAACCCTAACAGGCCTTTTCTCCTCAAATTCGGACTCCTAAAAGTGGCTGTCTTATTTGCTGCGAAAATTACATGGGCCTGGCTCAAAAATAAAAGTGACCCAACACCATATTTATCTATGGACGAATTTATGAAGTAGCTCTTTGTATATTTCATCCAAGTCTTCATCCTTCATTATGGTGGCTTCAAAGTTCTGAAATCTCCACTCGTGGCATCTTCTTCCATCCTCAAACGCCTGCTGCCATCTCCATGCACGATCATGCTCCAATGCTTGTCCCTCTCATCCATGCTAGGTCCATCATTCCTAAGAGTAACAAACATATCTGATTTAGGCAGCATCATATTCTCATGTATGTGAGAAAGAGTTCCAAGAAACAAAAGTACCTGATAGTTAAGTTGCTTGGCACGAGCTCGAGTGATAGGTCCGTGTATGTGTTCCGTTATAGGTGCAGTGGGTGTATCAATAGATGGGATGTCCTCATCATCTAGACTAGTTTGCTTTCTTTTGGAGAAACTCCTTTTTCTCGAGTCGATATACCATGTCTAGAACCATGTTCTACGACATCCGCATAGCGTGACTGATTGGTGAACTCATCAATGTACTCAGACACGCTGCGGTACTTCTATCTGAGATCACGAAACTCTTTCTTCTTCAGGCCCATCACACCAGAAGAAATGTGTGCAGCCCGAAATCCTTCCTGGAACGAGTTCCATGTCACTCCTTCAATGGGATGAGTGATTTGGTAAGTGTCCCACCAGCTTGCTGCTGATCCTTCCAACAGATGAGCTGCAAACCTGACCTTTTTAGCGTCAGTGCAACCAGTTGTCACCAAGTCTTTATTGACAGAACGGAGCCAATCCATGGCCTCCAGTGGCTCAGCATCGCGTGAGAACTTGGCAGGGCGAAGCCTTAAGAACCTTGCAAGCATGTCGACCTGAGGGGGTGGTGGTGGTGGAGGGTTGTTATTGTTATTGTTGTTGTTATTCTGAGCGTTGGCCAAAAACTGAGTCATGACTTGCATGAGCTGAGCCTGGGCTTCATCATCTGCTGCATCTGTTCCTCAGGAGCGCGACGAGGAGGCATCTGTTGGGTTTGAAATAGGTGAGGTTAGACTTAGAGAAAGAGTCTAAGGGAATAAAGTTTCCTACCCATATGCATATAAACAATCCTTAAAAGAACACATACTTAAACACACACAAGCATAGGAGAACCTTTAAACCAAGCATGCAATAAACAACTCATAAATAGTTTGAAGGTACGCAAACATTTTAAGTCTAAGGGATACAATGTCTAATGCCATACCACAAGCGGTCATGGGCATAAATGCAACTCAAAGGTAAAGTGGGGTAGTCTCTCTAACTACTCTACTCTTCCATGGCGACTTCCTCCTCCTCAACATTGAAGCCATTCTCGTTGAGTAGCCTCTTGTAGTCCTGCAGGTCTTCAGTCAGGGTGTCGACCTTCTCTTGAAGCTCCCTCTTGTCGGCGTGCAGCTTCTCGATCAGATTGTGGTCCGCTTCAAGTTCGAAGTCGTTGCACTCTAACTTCTGCTTCAGCTCTCTAACTTCTTTGTTCCTGGCTTGGATCCTCTTCTCTTGATTCTTCTGCTGCTTCTCTTGAGTCTCGAACTTTGCCTCCATCTCCTTGATCCTCTGTTCCTGCTCCAAGTGTTGTTTGTCCTTCTCGGCAAGCTGGGCGCGTAGCTCGTCGTTGTTAAACAACTCATTGTACCTCTCAATGTCGACGTCCCTGACGAGGTACTCTAATTTGGCGAGGTGGATGCGCATGGGGTCTTGCTCGCTGTCAGGTAGTCTGATGACCATGCCCTTCTCGTCACGTCGGCCGTAGGGGTGGGAGTAGTGGTTCTGGAGCTCGAAGAAGTGACGTCCGCAGAGGCGTGCTATCAGTTCTTGCATGAGGAGATGGGCGCCCGCTTCTTTGTTGGTGTGGAAGGTCTTGAACTTGATTTTTTAGTCTTCGGCTCTGTCTCGCGCCCCGGCTGCGTGATGTGGATGACCTAGATGCCCTTTTTGTGAAACTTGGTCATCTCGCTCCCATTGATGAACGGGGTAGGCAGGAACAAGGCAGTGACGATGTCGATGAGGCGCTCTACGAAGCTGAAGTCCTTGAAACTGTCGGGCTTGGTGATGCGGAAGGTTGACATCTTTACGTTGGAACGTGACAAGTTAGTAAGCCGAAATAAGAAAACTTAACAAAAATGCTAAACAAAAGTAAAGAGATTTCTATCTTAGAGAAGTCAGAACTATTCCTAAGTGTTAGTAACAAAAGAAACAAGAACAACTCCTAAAATTTTTCCTAAGGGTTTTTGTCCAATCCTAGGGTCACGAACCTAAGGGCAACACTTTGCTCTGATACCATCTGTAACGTACCTGTGCTTTATTTGTGCTAGTCCCGGATCAACTGCTAGCACACACAGTTACAAGATGAAATATCAAGAATACAAAGGTCTTTATTACAACGCTTGATCCACAAAATAACATAGTTCTTTTACAACTCGAAAGGCACATTGCCACAAACTTATTACAACTCTAGAAATGACTAAGTAAATGAACTACAAGTCTTCTTTTCTTCATAGCTCCGCAAGAAGACGTGTTGGACAAAGACTCATGACCGAAGCGTAGCAATCTTCAATCTTCATAGTAGCCACCTGCAACATGATACGTTGCAGCCACGGAGGGTCAATACTTTGAATGTATTGGCAAGATGTCACTTTGGTGGACTCAATGGCACCTACACTTATATGCGATTTGGCCAGGTGGAGTTTGACTTAGCAAAAGCAAGTTTTTCCCTATCTTTTGTAAAACTCAAATTTTCCTTAGCAAAATTTTGACAAGAAGAAATTTTACTACCCAAGTTTACCCATCAAGTTTTAACTTAGAGAAATTGGGGTGAGGAGATTCTCGAACAGCTTCAACATCATGTCACTCAGAATTGTCCATAACCGGGGACATGACTAAGTACTTAGTTCTAAACACTCTGCAGAGGTGGTGCACTTTTCCCACAGGACTTAGTTAACCCATTTTGCCATGAGACTCATTTTGTCTCAAATGGCCAAGTGAAAACTAAGACGAGGCCTTTCAGGAGCATTCCCTCAGACCAAATGGACGCGTTCCATCCTATCAACATCTACCACCCTCTGTCCGCCTAGCTTGAGTTCTTGCAGCTTAGTTGACCAAGACAAAGCCCATATGTCTTGTGGTTGCACTAGAAGCTTCATCACTTGAATGTTTCCAATCTCTTTGCTCCTGGGTGGCCATCCACAAGTGAGATATACCTGGTGGTTCAGAGGTTCGATGACATGACCCCAGGGAACCAGTCAACATAAACCATTCAAAGACACATCCACCCAGGTGGTTCATTAACTTAGTTGTTTTCTTAGTTTTCCAAAAACTTGATTTTCAACACTTAGCCAAAAACATGTGATATACCCTTCCCACAACAAGTGTAAACAAGTCCTATAGCAACATCACTTCTACTAGGAGATGCAAAGCTAGGCAAAGCTAGACAAAAGACTTAGCATAAAATCTAGCAAGCAAAAGACAAACTTATAAAATCACCTACACATGCATCTTCTACTAGAAAATCTACAAGTGACAAAACTTTCAGTGGGACAAGGGAACATGGTGACACTTGCCTTGGTGAGGAGAGGAGTTGGTGCACTCGTCACAAAGGCACTCGTTGCACTCAGCACAATCTACACATAAAATATTGCAATCATAAGCACATAGCATTCATAAAACACTCATGAAAGTAAAATATGTATGCAATATGTGATTTAAACACCACAAAGACACTTAACAAGTTTCCTGGTTGTTAACTATATGCATGATGCCATGATCAAAGTTTTAGAGTTATTTATAAAGCTCAAAAATATTTTTAACACACATAGAACAATTTAAACAAGCTAAAACTACAAAGGTAAAATAAAAGGTATTGAAAAATATTCTGGACATGCTACAGTACTGAGAGGTTTCATATAGACCAAAAACAAAAAGAGTTACAGAAAAATAAAATTTACAACTATTTTTAATAGCAAAATACTAAAATAGAGTATTCAGTAATAAAATGTTTTTAGCGGATGCAAAAGTAATATATTATGCTCTAAACAGGTTCTTCTCATTTTTCTGAATCCGGAGATGCAAAGTTTGCTGAATTTGGTTAAACAGAACTCAAGTTATGAATTTTTGAAGTTTAGGCAATAAACTGAAATTTTAAAACAAAATTCAAGCGAGGGTTATGCGCGGGCTGACACGCGGTGCGACCCTATTGGTCGATACCATTTCGGGCTGATTCGGAACAGACGTCGTAGGATCTAATTAGAAATCAACGTTTCAGATCCAATGATACCCCTTTGGTAAGTGGACAAATCGAGATCTTCCGATCCAGATCCAACGACTAAAAGGAGAAGGGGAGAGGGGCTCATCGTGGGGCGTCGGCGGCGAGGTCCTGGCGGCACTGCAGTTTGACGGCGGGGTGGCTCCAGTGATCTTTGGCGATGACGAGGCGTACGATGATGTTCAGCGTGAGCAGACGAAGACGATGGCGTGGTCGAATAGCTCGAGCCTTTCCTGTAACGACGTGGGAGGGCGGCTGGAGGTTAGCGGCACGTCGGATAGATTGAGAGCGTGGGAAAAATAGATGGCTACCAAGGATTTCAAGAAATGGCGGTCATACCAGTCAAAGTGGAAGATCGAGGTGACCTTGGTGGCGAGGTTTGCGAGGGCGAGGTGTACTGGAGCTCCGGGAATTCAGTCGAGGTCGGTTGGTTCGATCTGGTGCTCGGAAAGGGTGGATACCGTGTCAGTAACACGCGCATGATCAAGGTGAAAAGAAATGGTGCAGAGGGAGATCAAGGGGAAGTTGTGGCCCACCAGTAATCAGTGACGCCCGGTGTTAGCAGTGGCGGCGCGGCGAGTTCTGAGTCGGGCAGCCTGGGGGCTCTCGGCTTGAGTGGTTTAGGTTGAAAGGCAAGGAGGGGCAGGAGTTTAAATAGGTGGAGTCCTGGAACCAAATCGTGAGTGAATCGCTCGGATTAACGCCGAGGAGATTCTTCCGGCTCGGTTGTTCCCTGCCGAAATTTGAGGAAGAAGGAGTGATGCAGGCAATGATGTCGTTGTGGGGCCCACATGGTAGCGAGTGAAGAAAGAGGGGAGAGATACCGATTCGGGGGGGAAACGTATCGGGCCATGGGCCGTTTCGCGGCTTGGGCCAAAGCTTTGCCCTGCAGCCCCCTTTTATTTTTTTCTGATCCTTCCCTTTTCTCTTTTCTGTTTTTGTTTGAAACCTTTTGGAAAACTTTCAAAACTGATTCAAAATGAAACCAAAATTTTGTAAAACTTTCCCCTGCCAGTAGAGACATAATGGGGAGTGGTTTGATCCAAAAGAACAGTAAGACAAAAACACAATTTTTGCTATGATGAGATGATTTTGAATTTATTCAAATTTTGGGATGTTACATTGGGAATAGAAACCTTTTGTTTCAACTTCTCTTCCCTAATTTTCATGAGAGCATATGTAATATGCTTTGTAAAAGCAACATTCATAGAACTAGCATTAGGACTTGAAGCAAGATTTTGCAAGAACAAAATAACTTCAGAGATATTGCAACCATCAGCATCAAAATCATTGAAAGAAGTAGAGCTATTGTCTTCCATACTCCGAAAAATTTCAGCACTTTTTGTAGAAAAAGTTTTTGCAGTTTTAGGCTTTTTTGCACAAGGAGTAGGAGTTTTCTCTGCACCATTCAAAGTAAGAGGATTACTAGCATTTGAAACAACATTACTAGAGGTGGTAATCGTACATACCTTCATATTCCTAGACATCTCGTCTTCTCTTTCCCGCCTAGCATGCAATTCTGCTAACATCCTAACATTTTCATCAATTCCAACCTGGATGGCATTCAAAGTCTTGCTTTCTTTCACATCATTAGGCAGAACTTTTAGTTTCAGAAGTTCAACATCAAGAGCAAGGCTATCAATTTTAGAAGCAAGAGCATCAATTTTACCCAACTTTTCCTCAACAGACTTGTTAAAAGCAGTTTGCTTACCGATGAAGTCCTTGAGCATGACTTCAAGCTCAGAGGCGCGCCCCTAGTGTTGTTGGAGGAATTACCATAAGAGTTGCCATAACCATTACCATTGGTAGAAGGATACGACCTATAATTGTTGCTAGCAAAATTGTTCCTATAAGCACTGTTGTTGAAATTATTATTTCTAATGAAGTTTACATCAACATGCTCTTCTTGAGCAACCAAAGAGGCCATAGGAACATTATTAGGATCAACATGAGCTATATCATTAGCAAGCATAAGCATAATAGTATCAATCTTATCATTCAAGGAAGAGGTTGCCTCAACAGAATTTACCTTCTTACCTTGTGGAGCTCTCTCGGTGTGCCACTCAGAATAATTTACCATCATGTTATCAAGAAGCTTCGTTGCGGCGCCCAAGGTGATGGACATAAAAGTATCTCCAGCAGCTGAATCCAATAGATTTCTTGAAGAAAAATTTAGTCCAGCATAGGGGTGAAAACGGACCAGATTATTTCTGACCGACCGACCGACCGAAGGCTTACGGAACGCAAAAACGAATTCGGTCGGATAGTTGCCGAATATGGTCACGGATACGGCTAGTGATTAACGGATACGAAACAGGATATTGTTTTACTAATATCCAACCGTATCCAAAGATATACCATATTTCTCGGTTATATCCAGACAATATCCGACAAAATATCCGACAATGAGTTGTTGAGTATGTGACTAGGGAGAGAAGATAAAAGAGACTTATACATTTTGTCTTATGGTACACAAACGCCACTATGCAAGGCACAAGCTATTTTTATATGAATATATATTTATGTATGTAGAAAAATTTACAAGCTAATTTTACTTTATTATCAATGAGAGATCCGACAAAATGTTTATCTGCAACCGAACCGTATTCGCTCCATATTTGGTCCATATTCGTTACTGATAGACTCCGATTCCATATTCGTATCCGCACACTATCTGCTCCGATTCCGAATTCGAAAAAAATATGATAACGAATACGGTTTCACAACTATCTGCCCGTATCCGCTCTGTTTTCACCCCTAGTCCAGCATAAAAGGTTTGGATAATCATCCAAGTAGTTAGTCCATGAGTTGGACAATTCTTTATCATAGATTTCATTCTTTCCCAAGCTTGAGCAACATGTTCATTATCGAACTATCTAAACTTCATAATATCACTTTACAAAGCTATAATCTTGGCAGGAGGATAATATTTTCCAATAAAAGCATCCTTACACTTAACCCAAGAATCAATACTATTTCTAGGCAAAGATAGCAACCAATCCTTAGCTTTTCCTCTTAAAAAGAAAGGGAACAACTTAAGCTTAATAATATTACCATCTACATCCTTATACTTTTGCATCTCACATAGCTCAACAAAATTGTTGAGATGAGCTGCAGCATCATCAGTACTAACACCAGAAAACTGCCCTTTCATAACAAGATTCAACAAAGCAGGTTTAATCTCATAAAAATTTGCCTCAGGAGCAGGTGGCACAATAGGAGTGTAGATAAAATCATTGTTATTGGTGCTAGTAAAATCACACAACTTGGTGTTCTCAGGAGTACCCATTCTAGCAAAACTAAAAGCAGACAAGTAAAAACAACAACTATAAAGGAACTAATTTTTTTGTATTTTTGATAAAAATATGCAAGCAAAAATAAAGTAAAGCAAAACAATAACAAAGTAAAAGATTGGAAGCGAGAGACTCCCCTTGCAGAAATCCTCTTTCTCCCCGGCAACAGCGCCAGAAAAATTGCTTGATGGTGTGTAGATGACCGCCCAGTTGGGAACCCCAAGAGGAAGGTATCGTGAGCACAGCAGCAAGTCTTTGCTCAGTATGAAACCAAGGTTTATCGAACCAGTAGGAGAAAGAACCAACTTCTGAAGGTTGATTCTCGCTAGCTTCGCGACAGCTCCGGACAATTTATATATGGCGCCTCGTCTAGGGCGTAGCTTTGCACCAGCAGCAACGTGGAACCTCGACACAACACAACCAAGTACTTTGCCCCAACTTACAGTGAGGTTGTCAATCTCACCGGTTTGCTGTAAACAAAGGATTAAGCATATCGAGTGGTAAAAGATAGTAGTTTGTAAGAATGTAAATAAAGCGAGTAAATGGTAAAGGGTAATAACAATGTAAAATAATGGATCGGGGTCCATAGTTCACTAGTGGTGTCTCTCCATAAGATAAATAACATGCTGGGTAAACAAATTACATTTGGGCAATTGCTAGAATAAAGCAAGCATACAAATGTCATAGGATCACTATGAGATTCACTTGGGCATTACAACATAATACATAGACCGTAATCCAACTACATCTATGACTAATAATCCACCTGCCGAATGTCATCCGAGCAACGGTTGGGTATTAAGTTGCAAGCAACAGATTATCGCCTTAAGCAAAGTGTTTAATGTAAACAATACAAATGTCCTTGAACACAAGATTGTTGTTTTCTCCCTAGTAGTAATAGCACATCTACAACCTTAGAGGTTTCTGTCACTCTCCCAGATTACTAGAGGCATGAACCCACTATCGAGCATAAATAATCCCTCTTGGAGTCACTAGCATCTACTCGGCCAAGATATCTACTAGCAACGGAGAGCATGCAAAATCATGAACAACATAGAGATAACAGAGATATGATAAATCAACAAATCAACTTGACATAGTATCAATATTCATCGGATCCCAACAAACACAACATGTAGAATAACACAACGATGATATTGATCATGATAGGCAGCTCACAAGATCTAAACATGAAGCACATGGAGGAGATGACAACCATCTAGCTACTGCTATGGACCCGTAGTCCAAGGTAGACTACTCACGCATCACTCCGGAGGCAGGCATGGTGATGAAGAAGGCCTTCGGTGGTAATTCCCCTCTCTGGCAGGGTGCCGAGAAGAGCTTCTGGACCCTCCTGATCTCGCGTTGACGATGGCGGCGGCTTGCAGTATGTTTCATGGAAATTTATCGGGCCCTTTAGGTTTTCCTCGCCAAGGAGAATATATAGGCAGAAGGGCGGCGTCAGGAGGTGGGCTAGGGGGCCACACCACCTAGTGGCGCGGCCAGGGGCTGGGCCGCGCCACCCCATGGTGCGCCTGGCCCCTGGTCCCCCTCCGTATCTGCTTTGGACTCCGTCTCATGTCGGGAAAATAGGAACTTTGGCTTTTGTTTCGTCCAATTCTGAGAATAGTTCCTGTGTAGCTTTTCTGAAACACAAAAACAGCAGAAAACAGGGAACTGGCACTGTGGCATCTTGTTAGTAGGTTAGTTTTGGAAAATGCATAAAAATGACACAAAGTGTAACAAAACACAAAGAAAATGGTGTATAAACAAGCATGTAGCCTCAAAAATTATAGATATGTTTGAGACATATCATCGACGCGAGATCGGGAGGGTCCAGAAGCTCTTCCCGGCACCCTGCCGGAGATGGGAATCACCACCGGAGGCCTTCTTCATCACCATGCCCACCTCCGGAGTGATGTGTGAGTAGTCTACCTTGGACTATGGGTCCATAGCAGTATCAAGATGGATGTCTTCTCCTCCACGTGCTTCATGTTTAGATCTTGTGAGCTGCCTATCATGATCAAGATCATCGTTATGTAATTCAACATGTTGTGTTTGTTGGGATCCAATGAATATTGAGTACTATGTCAAGTTGATTTATGATTTATCATCTCTATGTTGTTTAGGATCTTGCATGCTCTCTGTTGCTAGTAGATATCTTGGCCGAGTAGATGCTAGTGACTCCAAGAGGGAGTATTTATGCTCGATAGTGGGTTCATGCCTCTGGTAACCTGGGGGAGTGACAACAACCTCTAAGGTTGTATATGTGCTATTGCTACTAGGGAGAAAACAACAATCTTGTGTTCATGGACATTTGTATTGTTTACATTACACACGATAATCTATTGCTTGCAACTTAATACCCAACGGTTGTTCGGATGATATCCATTGGGTGGATTATTAGTCATAGATACAGTTGGATTACGGTCTATGTATTATGTTGTAATGCCCAAGTGAATCTCATAGTGATCCTCATGACATGTACATGCATTGCTTGCATTCTTTATTCTGTTAATTGCCCAACTGTAATTTGTTTACCCAGCATGTTATTTATCTTGATGGAGAGACACCTCTGGTGAACTGTGGACCCCGGTCCATTCTTTTACATTCATATTACCGTTTACTTTCTACAAGCTTTATTTACTTTCTTGCAAACAAATATCTTTTACCACACGATACGTTTAATCCTTTGTTACAACAAACTGGTGAGATTGATGTCGGTGTTCTGGATACCGGGGTATCCCAGTCCACCTGCTCCTGGGCCCCTTCAATGGCCCAGCTTCGGCCCAGGGGTGGAACGACGACCGAAGCCCAGCGGGGAAGACCCTCATGAGGAGGCACCTCATGAGGAGAACGACGGCTAAAACTGCTAAGGACCAGAAGACCGCCTCACGAGCTGTTTCTCGTGAGGGGAGGGACCCCGTCCACGTCAGCTTGGTACGTTTTCGTGCTGAGCAAGAACATAAGAGCAGAAGACTGCGTACCATCTACGCTACCCCGACAGGGAGGAGACCAGCTTTCGCCGTGCCTGCATAAAGCGGCACAGTGGTTGTTGGCCACCCCCCTAAAAATAGGGTGGACGGTGCAGGGTGCCAGAAGAGGACGTCAGCCTCCTCCACCCACTCCTGTGGACAGGCGCCACTACTCTATGAAGACTACGTCTACGGAAGATTCAAGACTACAGCTGTCCTCCCTCCTTGGCCGTTTGTGGCAACCCCTTCCCCAAGATGATAAGGGGAAGGAGGACCTTGGCACTATAAAAGGAGGGGAGGCCACCCCTTAGAGGGGATCCGATCTTCATCTTCGGGATCCTAGCTAGGCTAAGTTGGTTCTTCTACCTTCGGCCAGCTAGAGCTCTGTAACCAAGACCTTGTACTCCTCGCAAGGTATCGCGTCGTAATACAAGAAGGCAGGAAGTAGGGGTTTTACCTCACCACGAGGGCCCTAAACCTGGGTAAAGCTCGGTGTCTCTCTCTGCAGTGCGTGGTGCGTTCGACATCTCGATGCTTCCGTCACCGTGTTTCGTTGCGATCCAAGATCTCCCACGTTCAGCCCCCTGCGTTCGAATCTTTGGGTCCGTCGGGTGGTACCCCGTGTTCTTGCGACACGAAATCCATCAACATTTGGCGCGCCAGGTAGGGGGCTGTGGTGTGTTTTCTTCTAGATCTGCTTCGATATGGCCGACGCCAACACGAGGCTCGAGCATCTTCGCTGCCGCAATGCCGTCCGGGGACAAACCGAGCCCATATTCCATCGTCAACACGTCTCGGCCGAGGAGGAAGAGGAGGAAGATCTAGAGTCCTCCTACCTCCCGTCCGGGCGTATAGAGCCTTCGCTCTCCTTCACCGCCACCGCTACTTCTCACGCTCATTCTGGGAGTCAGCTAGCCCCTGCGCAGGCTCTCGCCATGGCACAGGAGCTGCTGTGCTATCAGCCCACTGCGGACGGGCGTGAGGGGTGGCGTGCTCGAATCGCCGAGCTCGTCGCCATCGCCAACGAAGACCTGGCCCAGGGAGGAGCCCAGGGCGCGGGAGAACCAGATCGGCGGCGGGGCACTGCGCCCTGGGCGCCGGAGATGGGAAGGCCGCTAAGGCCAAAAAGGTAGCTTCTCGTGTCACATCTTCGCCGCGCGGGGAGCCCAGCTGCCAAATCGTCCAACGCACTCCGGAAGACGCACGCGTCTCCCTAGAGCGCCGCCGTGAAAATCATGACCGCGCCATCGACGACATCTGCAAAGCTGGCAAGAACGTCAAGACCCCCGGGGACCCTATCTACAACCCCGGGTGCCTTGCTCTCACTCGCCAGCAACGCTACGTGGTCTGGCCTGACATGTTCAAGCCGGACATCGGCGCGCGTTATGATGGGACCACAAACCCCGTTGAATTCCTCCAGCTCCACGTCGTCGCCGTTCAGGCTGCGCGTGGAGATCAGCGTGCGATGGCCAATTGGTTTCCCATGGCCCTCAAAGATGCTCCGCGAACTTGGCTCATGAATCTTCCTCACGAATCCGTGACTTCATGGAAGGACTTGTGCCGTCAGTTCGTCGCCAACTTCATGCCCACGTACGAGCGCCCCGCCACAAAGAATGATCTTTAGGCGGTGCGTCAGTACAAGGGCGAGACGCTTCGTCAATACATCTAGCGCTTCAGCCAAATGAGGAACAAGATTCCCCGGATCTCCAATGAGGAGGTCATCTCCGCGTTCTCCACGGGCGTCTCCGACATCAAGATGAGGGAGAAGCTGTCCATCAATGATGAGCTGACTTCCGTTGTCAGGCTCTTGGAGATCGCCGACAGATGCGCCAAGGCCGAGGAGGGGAGGCTCTTCATGCTCAACCTGCCGAAGGCGCTTCCCCCAAAGCCGAAGTCCAAGGACCCCAAGCGCAAGGAGGCTGCTATCCTCGCGGCGGAGCCTGATCACAAACAGCGCCGCGGGGACCACTCCGATCGCGATAAAGGTCGACGCCATCGCTACTGCATCCTCCACAAAAAGGATACCGACGATTGTTGGATAGTCCAGAAGTTTCATGAAGAAAATGGTGTCACCAAGCGTCGTGGGAGTAGTCGTAGCCACGGCCAGGGTGGATCCCGGGGTGATCGCCACGACGACGACCGGGACAAGGGTCGCTGCCGCGATGGTCTGTCTCGTGTAGATCTCGAGCCGCTACCGCTACCGCTATCTCCACCGGCGAATGATCATCGAGAAGAGAACCAGGGGGGATATCAGGAGCCGCGAGGCTTCGCCGCCTACCTCCTGGGTGGAGCCCAAGCTCATTTGTCTAATCGTCACTTCAAGTAGCTCTCGCGAGAAATCGCAGCGGCACAGCCCAGCGCCAGCAACCGCTTGATGAAGTGGTCTACTAGCAAGACCGGCTTCGACGAGGAGGATCATCCGATCTCCACTAAGGCCGTGGGCTAAATTCCCCTCTTGTGCACGCCTACCATCAATCACATTGCCGTCAACTGTACTCTCATCGATGGAGGGGCGGGCCTCAACATCATCTCTGTTGAGGTCTTCAAGAAGATGCAGGTGCCGTACCATCGGCTCATGCCAACCCGACCGTTCTTCGGGGTAACAGAGGGTTCTACAACGCTAATCGGGCAGGTGCGCCTGCCCGTCACCTTCGGCACCCGAGACAACTACAGGACAGAAAGCCTCGACTTCGACATCGCCTACATTGCGCTGCCGTACAATGCCATCCTCGGCTATCCAGCCCTAGCGAGGTTCATGGCGGCAACGCATCTTGGCTTCAACATCCTCAAGATTCCAGGCGCCAACGGCACGATCACCATGCGCTACAACGAAAAGGACGCTCTCTGTTCTGTGGAGCATGTCTACCGTGAGGCCGCCACCATGTTCCCCGCTGATGAAGATCTGCTGGAGCACTCCGGTGACCTCACGAGGAAGAAGCAGCTCATGTCGCAAGAGCAGGCTGCTGCAAAGAAGGCCTCTCTCGAGCCCCTCCTGCCGGGCTTGTCAGGGAAGAAATTCGCCACCTCTACATCGCCCACTCCGAGCGCGGACCTGGTCCATCCGATGCTGGACATGAGCATTGGGGAAGCTACAGTACCCTCGGGGAGGAGGCCCCAGTTTACCCAAGAACGCTCTGCTACCAAGAAGGTCCCGCTCCAAGCTGGGGGCTGCGAAAACTTTGTCACCATCGGGGCAGGGCTTTCTCCCAAATAGGAAAGTGTGCTCGTCACCTTCCTGCGGGCAAACTCTGACATGTTCGCTTGGACTTTGTCAGATATGCCCGGCATTCCCAGGGAGATGATTGAGCACCACTTAGCCATGTGCCCTCAGGCACACCCCGTGCAGCAGAAGACTAGGAAGCAAGCACAAGAGAAACAAGACTTCATCATCCAAGAGATAGAGAAGCTGAAGAAGGCCAAGTTGATACGCGAGGTAGCCCACCCCACCTGGATTGCCAATCCGGTGGTTGTCCCAAAAGCTCTTCACAAGTCTCAACAAGGCCTGTCCTAAGTCCTTATCCACTCCCAAGGATAGATCAAATCGTCGACTCCACCGCCGGCTGCGACCTCCTTTGCTTCTTGGATGCCTTCTCCGGCTGTCATCAAATCAAGATGGCAAGGGAGGACGAAGAGAAGACTGCCTTCATCACACCTTGCAGTGTGTACTGCTATGTCTGCATGCCCTTCGGCCTGAAGAACGTAAGGGCCACATTCCAAAGGCTCATGCGTAAGGCCTTGGGGGCTCAGATGGGAAGAAATGCGGAAGCCTACGTCGACGACATCGTCGTCAAGACTCGGGAGAGTCGCACCTTCATCGAAGGTCTGGAGGAAACCTTCGCCAACCTGAGAAAGGTAAACATCAAGCTCAACCCCGCCAAGTGCGCCTTCGGCGTGCCGTCGGGAAAGTTGTTGGGGTTCCTCGTGTCTCATCGTGGGATAGAGGCGAACCCTGACAAAGTCAAGGCCATCGAAGAAATGCATCCTCCGCGTAATCTCAAGGAGATGCAATGCCTCACGGGATGCATGGCAGCCCTAGGGCACTTCATCGCGAGGAGCGGAGAGAAGGCCCTGCCCTTCTTCAAGCTCATGAAGTGCACTGGGAAGTTCGAGTGGACTCCGGAAGCTGACAAGGCCTTCGCCGAGCTGAAGAGGTATCTCACGAGCCCACCGATCATGGTTGCCCCAACGTTCCGCGAGCCCTTGCTGCTCTACATCGCGGCGACCCCGAGAACTGCGAGCGCTGTCCTTGTCGCTGAGCGGGACGCCAAGGTAATCGCCAAAGAGGGAGTTGATCCTCCATGCCCAGGAGCTCCTCCTGAGGAAGAAGCAGCAATTCCTTCTGCCCCTTAAGAGGAGCAGCCCGCTGCAACATCGCCGACCGAGCCGCTCTCATAGAGCGACGCTCCTGAATTCCATGAGGAGAAAACTCCTGAAGACACCGCCAAGGTGCAGAAACCCATGTACTTCATCAGCACGGTACTATGTGATGCGCGGGAGCGCTACACCATGCAGCAAAAGCTGCTCTACACCCTGCTAATCGCTTCAAGGAAGCTACGACATTACTTCTAGGGTCACCCGATTAAGGTGGTCACGGATCGGCCCCTGGAGACCATTCTACGCAACCCAAATATCACCGGACGGGTGGCAGAGTGGGCCGTGAAGCTTCAGCCCTTCGAGATCTCCTTCGAAACCACCAAGGTGATCAAGAGCAAAGCTTTGGCTGAGTTTACCGCCGAATGGACTGATCCATTCGCCGACGAGCCTCCAGAGGTGGAGCCAACGGTTCCAAGAGAAGAAGCCCTAGGCCTCTGGGTCATGCCCTTCGACGGCGCCTTCAACTTCCCCGGTGCGGGGGCTGGCGCCGTCCTCACCTCTCCCTCTGCAGAGAAGCTCTTCTACGCCGTCCAGCTTTGTTTTAAGCCAGAGCACAAGGTCTCCAACAACATCACGGAATATGAAGGACTACTCGCTGGCCTAAGAGCAGCGAATGCTTTAGGCATCAAGCGCCTCATCGTCAAGGGAGATTCACAGCTGGTTGTGAACTTCTCAAACAAGAGCTACACTCCAAAGGATGAGCACATGGCAGCTTATCTTGAGGAGCATCGAAAGATGGAAAAATGCTTCCAAGATTTGGAGCTGAAGCACATTCCACGAAGAGAAAATGTGGAAGCGGACGAAATCGCCAAGCGTGCCTCTCATCGCCTGGCAGAGCCCACCGGCATCTTCGAGGAGCGCCTCTTCAAGCCGTCCGCTTCTCCATTATTGACAGGATCTGACCTTCCGCCTGCCTTGCCACCGCCATCGAAGCAGGGGGCTCCGGATTGCGGGCCTCCTTCGGGTGACCGTGTCCTTCTGGCATTGGCGCGGTAGGAGGGAGTGGATTGGATCCTCGAGCTCAAGGCTTTTCTCATCAGCAACAGGCTTCCTGAGGACGAGTCAGAGGCCGAAAGGATAGTACGCCAAGCTTCAGTGAAGGATGGTGACTTGTACCGGAGTCGCCCAAACGGCGTCGCTCTGAAGTGCATATCTACTCACCAGGGCCAAGAGCTTCTCAGGGACATCCACGCCGGCGAGTGTGGGCATCATGCCTCTGCTTCAACCCTCATCGCAAAGGTGTACCGAAGCGGCTTCTACTGGCCATCGGCACTCTGGGACGCGGCAGAGATGGTCAAGAGGTGCGAGGCATGCCAATTCCATGCCAAGCAGATTCATCAGCCGGCGCAGGAGCTGCAAACCATCCCACTCACTTGGCCCTTTGCTATTTGGGGGCTGGATATTCTCGGTCCATTCCCTAGAGTGCAAGGGGGCCACCGCTACCTCTACGTCGCTATCGACAAGTTTACCAAGTGGGTGGAGGTGGAGCCGGTGTGCACTATTCCGGCCAGATCCGCAGTCAAGTTCATCCGTGGCCTGGTCTACCGTTTTGGTGTGCCTAACCGCATAATCACCAACAACGGTAGCCAGTTCACCAGCGGGCTGTTCCGGGAGTACTACGCATCGACCGGCATCAAGATCTGCTTCGCCTCTGTCGCCTATCCTAGGACCAATGGCCAGGCCGAGCGTGCCAATGTCGAAGTCCTCAAAGGACTCAAGACGAGAAGCTTCAATGCCAAGCTTGAAGCCTGCGGCAAAAAATGGTTAGACAACCTCCAATCCATCTTGTGGTCCATTCGGACTACCACCACCAAGCCCACTGGGGAGACTCCTTTCTTCTTGGTCTATGGGGCGGAGGCTGTTCTTCCCACCGACGTCAAGTTCGGGTCACCAAGAGTGCTCGCCTTCAACGAGATACATCAAGAGGACCTCATCAAGGATCGCCTCCTCCAGCTCGAAGAAGCTCGGTGCCAAGCGGCACTTCGTGCCGCGAGGTACCAGCAGGGACTACGCCGCTACCATAGCCGCCATGTTCGGGCAAGGACTCTGGAGGTCAGCGATCTGGTGCTGAGGAGGATACTATCTCGCGAGGGCTTGCACAAGCTATCTTCAATGTGGGAAGGCCCCTTCAAGGTGACGCACATCGCCAGGCCAGGCTCGACGCGGCTGGAAACCGCGGAAGGCGTGCCGGTGGGGAACCCGTGGAACATAGCTCATCTGCGAAAGTTCTACCCGTAGGTTCCTCACGAGGAGATAAGACCGTTGTCACGGCACTTTGTATCAGCTCAAACTGCTCTTCAGCACTGATATTAAGTTAAAGCGCATTATAGCGCCTCTGCTTCGGCATGATATAAAAATGGCATGAAGTCCATTTATTTTCTGTCGTACTACACGTGGAAGGGGGCTAGGCACAGTGTCTATGCTGGGGCCTTCGTCTGGAAAACAGCAAGCCCAAAAAACCCGAAGGGACTGAGCTCTGATCAGGGGCGACGGCCCCGTTATCGATCACCTCCACGTGCCCGTGGTGCTTAGTTCCTCGCGAAGTACACCGGAAAATAAGAAATCTTTGGGAAAAGTCCAAGGTGTGCCTAAGGCACCCGCTAAGGACCAGCGCCTCATGAGCAACCCTCACGAGGGCGCAAGGATGCGTCGATGCACTTAGCATCCGCAGGAGTCAAGATTCCCCTCGCTCGAGGAAGGCCAAACATTGCAGGATTATTGAAGACCAAGGCCGCTCCGATCATCTTGCGAAGGAGATGTAGATCCAGAGGTCCGCACCAGGCCCTTCACCTTGTGAGCAACCCTCAACGAGGTGTCGACGGCCTCTGGGCTCGCTTAAGCGTCGACGCTTTCGCGTCCGTGAGAGTCCAGCTTCCCTCACGACGAGGAAGGCCCCGTGAATCGCCACGTACGGCAATTTGCTCTTAGCTGCTGGCACAGATAGTGCCACGCTCCCTCAGGACGAGGAAGGTCCCCGTACCGGTCACAGGGGCATCTTATTCGCCTTTCTTTTTTCGTTTATTTTACCGACTTGTTTTTCGTTTTTGGGGATTTGGGGTTTTTTGTTTTCCAACTCTTTCTTCAACTACTTGTCTCAGGAATCGTCCAACATCGTCGCCGGCGCCGACCCCGTCATGAGCTCTGAGGCGCAGGGAGGCCTCCCGTAGGCGTTAACAACTCACTAGGGCTCTCGAGCGTACGGATGACCAGGACAGCGATGAGCAGCAAGAAGCGAAAGAACAAGACAATTAACGACGAAGACTTCATTAATAGCCCCCTGTGGGGGGAGAAACAGAGGAACGGCGGGGCATACCCTGCTGGCGTAAACTACATCGCAAAAGAGGGGAGGAGACTAGCTCCCCTCCCCAGAAGGCTACCACGGCAAGGCCGCTACTTTACTCCGCCGCGGGTTGGGGGTAGGTGCGGCGGACACCGGCAGCGGCGAAGATCCGCACCGAGGCCTCCAGCGTCCCCAGCTTGAAGCGGAAGACGAGGTGGTCGCCGACGCGGAGGCGGTGGCCGAGGGCAAAGGCCCTCCAGCTCCCGGAGAGGACGGCATTCCCGCCCGCTCCAAGGATGATGTCAACAGGCTAGAGGAGCTCTGGCCTGCTCTGCTCCACCAGCACGACCTCTCCGGAGGAAGCGCCGGGGGCGTCGATTACCCTCTAGACTGCGTTGGGCAGCCGGAGGGAGATGAAGCTCCAGGCGTCGACAGCGATGAGGAGCTCCAGGAAGTGGGACCCCAGAGCAATGAGGGGTCCCAGTATCTCCGCTGCCAAGCGACGGGGAGTCGCGGCCACTCTGGTCGCCGGCGGGGCCGCCTCCTGCGGCCCCGGATCGTCCGCGGCCGGGGGGAGGGGGCCCAGCGTGGCCTCCACCTCCCGGAGCACCCGATCAATGCTCCCCGAGGCGCAGGGAGCCGGCGCCTCCGCCACCGGCGACGGTGCATTCAGAGCACCTCCGGGCACTGGACCCCGAAGGGTCAAGGCACTGGAGGTCCCTGGGGCGGCGCGGGTTGCCACGCCCTGCACTGGCGCCCTGATGCGCAGGGGGTCTCCGATGCCGGGCGTCCATCAGGCAGGGACCTTCGCTTTGTTCCTGCTGCCCGGGGGGCGCCCGCGGCGCTTCGTCCCCGAGCCAGATCCAGCGGCGTCGGAGGAGGCGGAGGGATCCATTGCTTGGGGAAGCATTGAGGGAGAAGTAGCACTGGAGGAAGAGGGTGAAGTGCCGGAGGTGTCGAGGAGGCTGCATTTAAAGGGCACTGGCCGACATCGAAGCGTAAAATCTCAGCATGGGAATCGGAGCGTTGGCGCAGCACTCTGCGGCGAAGCAACGCACCATCATGACGGTTTGATGCCTCGGGGACTGCTGCGTCGCCCGCCGTTTCATCTCAGCAGCTGCGGTCGCGCCACGCGTCTGCAGCCTCTGCATCTTCACATGGTCCTCTGACCGCACGTTGACGCGTGCCGTTGGAGGGCCCAGCAGCTTCTGGGGGCCCCTGACCCTTCGCTCCCTCAAGAGGGCGCGTGCGCGGGCCAGGCTTCCGGGGGCTACTGTCGGTGTTCAGGATACCGGGGTATCCCGGTCCACCTGCTCCTGGGCCCCTTCAACGGCCCAGCTTCGGCCCAGGGGTGGAACGACGACCGAAGCCCAGCGGGGAAGACCCTCATGAGGAGGCGCCTCATGAGGAGAACGACGGCTAAAACTGCTAAGGACCAGAAGACCTCGTCACGAGATGTTTCTCGTGAGGGGACGGACCACGTCCACGTCAGCTCGGTACGTTTCCGTGCTGAGTAAGAAGATAAGAGCAGAAGACTGCGTACCGTCTATGCTACCCCGACAGGGAGGAGACCAGCTTTTGTCGTGCCTGCATAAAGCGGCACAGTGGTTGTTGGCCACCCCCTAAAAATAGGGTGGACGGTGCAGGGCACCAGAGAAGGACGTCAGCCTCCTCCACCCACTCCTGTGGACCGGCGCCACTACTCTACGAAGACTACGTCTATGGAAGACTCAAGACAACAACTGTCCTCCCTCCTTGGCCGTTTGTGGCAACCCCTTCCCCAAGATGATAAGGCGAAGGAGGACCTTGGCACTATAAAAGGAGGGGAGGCCACCCCTTAGAGGGGATCCGATCTTCATCTCCGGGCTCCTAGCTAGGCTAAGTTGGTTCTTCAACCTCCGGCCAGCTAGAGCTCTGTAACCAAGACCTTGTACTACTCACGAGGTATCGCGTCGTAATACAAGAAGGCAGGAAGTAGGGGTTTTACCTCACCACGAGGGCCCTGAACCTGGGTAAAGCTCGGTGTCTCTCTCTGCAGTGCGTGGTGCGTTTGACGTCTCGAGGCTTCCGTCACCGTGTTTCGTTGCGATCCAAGATCTCCCACGTTCAGCCCCCTGCGTTTGAATCTTTGGGTCCGTCGTGTGGTACCCCGTGTTCTTGCGACACGAAATCCATCGACAAATGACAACCTCACTGCTAGTTGGGGCAAAGTACTTTGGTTGTGTCGTGTGCAGGTTCCACGTTGCTGCTGGCATAGAGCTACGCCTAGATAAGCGCCATAAACAAATTTTCTGGAGCGTCGCCAAGTCAGCTAGCATCAACCTTCAAAAGTGGTTTCTTTCTCCTACTGGTTCGATTAAACCTTGATTTCATACTGAGGGAAACTTGCCGCTGTGCTCATCATACCTTCCTCTTGGGGTTTCCAACTGGGTGGCTAAGCACCGCCAATCAAGCATTTTTCTGGCGCCGTTGCCGAGGATTGAACAAGAAGAAGCTCCCACGTCAACCACGCGCCATCAAAGCATTTTTCTAGCACCATTACCGGGGAGAAAGAAGATTTCTGCAAGGGGAGTCTCTCGCGTCCAATCTTTTACTTTGTTATTGTTTTGCTTACTTTCTTTACTTTATTTTTGCTTGCATCTTTTTATCAAAAATACAAAAAAATTTAGTTCCTTTATAGTAGTTATTTTTGCTTGTCTGCTTTTAGTCTTGCTAGAATGAGTAATCCTGAAGTTGAGGTTCGTACTTTTAAGCAACAAGGGGGAGAAAGTTTGAAAGATGCCTGGTACAGAATTAGTGATGCCCATCATAGATGTACAAAAAACTATTCTACCATGATCCTTCTTAGGAATTTTTATGTTGGTATATCTAGTTGGAATAGGTATGTTCTTGATACTCTCGCAGGGGGTAATTTTCTGGGTACTCCTACTTTGGAAGCATGCACTTTAATTGAAAGTTTAGTGGAAGTACCACCTATTAATGTTGTTAAAACTGAGATTACTTTGGAGGAAGTTATAGAAAAACTGAGCTCTCTTGATAATGCTAGCCAGGTTAATGAATCAATAGAAAGTATTGGTAAAAGAATCACTATTTTAGAGGCTAGCACTATCCATGATAGTCCAAACCTTAGGATTGGTAAATTAGAGGAGTCTATGGAAACTTTAAGTTCAATTTTCTGTTCTCTTAAATTTAAGAAGGAGAAAGCTTTTGTTGGAAAAGAGTAGAAATTTATGTATGTTCTCAAGGTGTCTGTGCGAAAACCACAGAGTGTTTTTAAGATTGGTAAAACTTATAGTTCAACTAAGAGTGATTTGCAGGTTGAATCATCTTCGGGGGCATCTAAAGTTCCTATTGTGACAAGTGGTGTTTTCGAGGAAACGATTGATCTTAATGCTCCTTGCTTTGAAAAATACTTGATTTCCACTTTCTGCGCCTACCTCAAAGGGCGTTAAAGAAAAGCACTCTTGGGAGATAACCCAATGTTTTCTTTTCAGTACTTTTTCTTTTTGTTGAGTCTTGGAATTTTTACTACTATAATGACCTTTCCTTATCATTTTTATTTCGTTTTTGTGCCAAGAAGAACCTCTAATTGGAGGAAGGTAAGATTTGGGGAAGTTGCTGTCCTAAAATAGATTTCTGCGCTGTACCGTAAAAATTCATGAAGGTTCTCAGAACATCTTTTTGATCTGCGATTTCTTGTGCATATGCCCCAAGTTGTTGTCTAACTTTCATTAGTTTTGCACTTTTCGATTTGCGCAACAAAAGATTTTCAAAAAAATTGATATTTACCAGCTGTTCTGTTTTGACAGATTTCTGCCACTATTTGCGTTTGCCTCTTGATCTCTTTCTTTTTGAGTTTTTTTGATCATGGAACTTTTGAGTGAAGTTGCTACAGTAGCTAATGTTTTAATGGGTGCTATACTTGAGTTGAAATTGAACAAAAGAATGGATTTACTATCTTGCATACACTAATGTTGCTAATAAGAATTGTGTGAAGTTTTGTATGAAGGAAGTTTTCAAGTGTAGGGAAAGGAGAATGATGAGATGAGATGAAGTATGGACAAAAGCTCAAGCTTGGGGATGCCCATGTCACCCCAAGAAATATCCAAGAAGTACAAGCGTCAAAGCTTGGGGATGCCCCGAGGCACCCCTTCTTCATCGACAAAATATCAGGCCACCTTTCTAGACACTATATTTTTATTGCTTCGTATTCTATGCGTTTTTCTTGGAGCGTCTTTATTTTCACTTTCAGTTTTCTTTTGTTTTGTTTGCTGCAATAAATGGTTGGACCCCAACATATTTCTCTTGGAGAAGACACACTCCGTTTTTCATTGCCAAGAACACTCTAGTTTTCACTCTTATCGTTCAACGAGTGTTCTCTTTTTCTAGTACTGCGTTTAGCTTTCATTTTTTGCCTTAATTTTTGTTCAGAACTTGTTATTTCTTTGTAGCAAGGTGTGTTTAGACCTTTGGTATATGTTGATTTTCATCTTTAAGAGTTGTTTCAAAAAGGTTGATTGGTGTTGGAAAAGAGTAAAAAGTTTCATGCCTATAGTGGTACAAATGGGAGATTGTTTAGACTATGGATTAGACTTTTGCATGTCATGCTTGATGTTATTTTGATTATATGCTTAGTAGTTTTTGCTGTAGCATCACTTGTCTCAAATGACTGAGATTTCTTAATGTGCCTTTGAAACAATCATGCGTTGTTTTTATTATATGGGAGCATATTATTGTGGTATTCTCCTTTGAAGCTTTATTTGGGTTGAGTTGGCGTATGCTTACACCATGTTTGACTTTAACCAGTCGCCTCAAGCCTCTATGATCATTTGGTTTTTGACTTGTGATAACACTTTATGCTTTGGTTAATAATGTTTTGTCGCTATGCATGATTATGGCCGTTATTGCTCTCTTAGTTGGTCGCTCCCAGTCTTTTGCTAGCCTTCATCTGTACCGAGAGAGAATAATTCTCGTGCATCCAACTCCCAAAAACCAAAGTTTTCCAATGTGTCCACCATATCTACCTATTAGCAATTTGCTATTCCAAGTACATCCATCTTGCTTTTACCTATCTTCCAAATTAAAATTTTTGTTATGTGAAAATTAGTTAGTAAAGCTCTCACGAACCTGACGGCACATTTACTTTCTTGCACTTAATAAACTTGACCATTGTGGCTCTCTTATGTTGATTATATGCTTGCAAGTTGTAAGTTGGGAGTTAGCTCAGCCATGCCGTCATGGGGCACGCTTTCCACATTGCACTTATTTCTATTTAAGTTGATATTATGATCTTTTGTTTATGGATGCTTATCTGTGTGAAAGGAGTTGGAAACTTGTGGAGTTCATGGAGTTTGTATATGTGTTGGAGAAATGCCCGGGCCGCTAATCTAAGCCATGCATCATTCATGCTGGAAATTTATAGCATACCCATAGTGGACATTCGACGACGCATCTCAAAATAAAAAGCTATACCCAATGGTAAATAAAAGAGATGTCGAGGTGTCCATTGTCTGTTTGTCTTATCATTTTGATGTGGGCTAGTTTCCATGTCATCGGGCAAGAGGTACCCCGTTGGTGTTCTCAATGATACACGTATGCTTACAATGACAAGAACTTGCTTGGGACCTAAGTCGACTAGCATTGTTTAAGTACTCGTATTCACGGGACATGAGATTTTCAACTTATGATTTGTCAAGCATATATCTCATATTTGTACTCGCATTTACCTTAACCATTCAAGATGCCTATGATGGGGGCAATGAGAGCTCAAAGCTAGTAAGTACCATAATTTTTGGAAGGTTTATAAAAACTTGCAATCACTGCTTCCCTCTGCGAAGGGCCTATCTTTTATGTTCAGTCTTCATCTTCTACCTTTATGCATCGTCTAAGAAAGCATAGTTGTCATTCTAAGTATAATGTGCATGGTCCCAAAATTTATTATTGATTGATTCATGATTATGGTTTTGCTTGTTCTTAAATTATTTGTATCTAGTCACCCTCTTAAACTTGAAGGTGTCCTATGCATTTATGTTTTGCTTCTCCATGAGGGACAAGCTGAATACCACCTTTGCTATATTTTTCTGTATGCTCCTATGCATTTATGTTTTGCTTCTCCATGAGGGACAAGCTGAATACCACTTTGCTATATTTTTCTCTATTCTCGAAACAAACAATTGACTTTCATTGCATTATTACTCATGATCTTTTGTTTGTGTTACTTTTCATGTTATAGCATGGTTGCTAAGTTCTATTGTCAAGATTATATCTCTTATGCCCATGTTTAGAGTACTTTGATCTCAGCACTCAATGCTTTACATTGTTTGATCAAGATTATGTTGGTGCATGTCACCTCAAAAATTATTATTTTATTATCACTTACCTACTCGAGGATGAGCAGGAGTTAAGCTTGGGGATGCTTGATACATCTCAAACGTATCTATAATTTTTGATGCTCCATTCTTGTTTATACACCATTTGCTTTGTGTTTTGTTTACACTTCGTGGCATTTTTATGCATTTTCCGGAACTAACCTATTAACGAGATGCCACAGTGCCAGTTCCCTATTTTCTGCTATTTTGTGTTTCAGAAAAGTTACACAGGAAATATTCTCGGAATTGGACGGAACAAAAGCTGAAGTCCGTAATTACCTCATGCAAAAACGGAGTCCAAAGGAGAGCAGGAGACAGACCAGAGGCCGGCCGTACCTACTGGTGGCACGTGCACCCCCTTGGCCGCGCCACCAGGGGGTGTGACCGCCTGGTACACCCCCTGACATCGCCGTTCCGCCTATATATTCTCCTTGACGAGAAAACCCTAAGGGCCCGAACTCTTTTCCAAAAAACATACTGCAAGCAGCCACCGTCATCGATGCAAGCTCGGGAGGGTCCAGGAGCTCTTCCCGGCACCCTGCCGGAGAGGGGAATCACCACCGGAGGCCTTCTTCATCACCATGCCTGCCTCCGGAGTGATGTGTGAGAAGTCTACCTTGGACTACGGGTCCATAGCAGTAGCTAGATGGATGTCTTCTCCTCCATGTGCTTCATGTTTAGATCTTGTGAGCTGCCTATCATTATCAAGATCATCGTTATGTAATTCTACATGTTGTGTTTGTTGGGATCCGATGAATATTTAGTACTATGTCAAGTTGATTTGTGATTTATCATCTGTATGTTGTTTATGATCTTGCATGCTCTCCATTGCTAGTAGATATCCTGGCCGAGTAGATGCTAGTGACTCCAAGAGGGAGTATTTATGCTCGATAGTGGGTTCATACCTCTGGTAACCTGGGGGAGTGACAACAACCTCTATGGTTGTAGATGTGCTATTGCTAATACGGAGAAAACAACAATCTTGTGTTCAAGGACATATGTATTGTTTACATTACACGATTTGCTTAAGGCGATAATCTGTTGCTTGCAACTTAATACCCAATGGTTGTTCGAATGATATCCGGCGGGTGGATTATTAGTCATACATGCAGTTGGATTACGGTCTATGTATTATGTTGTAATGCCCAAGTGAATCTCATAGTGATCCTCATGACATGTCCATGCATTGCTTGCATTCTTTATTCTCTAAATTGCACAACTGTAATTTGTTTACCTAGCATGTTATTTATCTTTATGGAGAGACACCTTGATGACCCACAAGTATAGGGGGTGTATCGTAGTACTTTCGATAAATAAGAGTGTCGAACCCAACGAGGAGCAGAAGGTGTTGACAAGTGGTTTTGATCAAGGTTTCACTTTAAATACTAGCAAACAGGTTTTCAGGGGTATTTGGTAATGCAAATAAATAAAGTGCAAGTAAATAAAAGACAGTAGTAATAATTGCAGCAAGTGGCCCAATCCTTTTCTTTAGCAAAGGAAAAGCCGGTTGCGTAACTTATGATGACCAAACGTTCTCGAGGACACATGGGAGTTTCTGTCAAGTGCTTTCGCTTCATACCGCTAAATAATCTTTACTGGTTTGATAAGTGTTATGGGGGTGAACCTGTGCTAGCGCACTACCCTTACTAGTATAAATACACACTTGTGATTATACCCCTTGCAAGCATCCGCAAATACAAGAAAGTACTTAAGATAAATCTAACCACAGCCTTAAACTCTAAGATCCTACGCTCCCTGGTGTAATGGTTTCCCAACGGAGGTTTAGGTTTCTATCACTCCAGCAACCCCACAATTGGTAGCCAAATACACAATGCATCTCACTAGGCCCATAAATGGTGAAGTATCATGTAGTCGACGTTCACATGACACCACTAGTGAAATAGCACCACAACAAATAAATACCAAACCATTAAATATTACTCAACATAATTCCACTACTAACGACTTGACTTCTCCCATGTCCTCAAGAACTAAACGAACTACTCACAAGACATCATATGGATCATAATCAGAGGTGAAATAATGGTAAATAACAATCTGAACATAAACCTTATTTCAACGGTTCCACTCAATAGCATGAACCACAAGAGTAATCAACACCGGGAAAGTTTCCCCTAAGAATTTGACAAGATTCAACTCAAGATGTTATAGCGGGATGGCGTGGTGATGGTGGAGGTGAAGGTGCTGGTGATGGAGATGATGATGATGATGATCCCGATGAAGTCTGGCGCGATGGTGATGACGATGGCGATGATCTCCCCTCTCCATGAAGGAATTTCCCTGGCAGATTTCTGCCTGCCGAAGAGCTTTTCTCTCTGGTGTTTTCCGACCCGCAGAGGCGGCGGTGTCTATCTCTGAGCCCCCCTTGACTTAGGTTTTCGGGGACGATGAAATACGCGAAGGGGCGATGGCAGAAGTGGGCCAGGGGGCTCTCACCATAGGGTGGCGCGGCCAGGGGCTGGGCCGCGCCCCCTGGTGGTGAGGCTGCCCTGTGGCCCCTCTCGCCTTCTCCTTCCGGCTTCTTCAGTCTTCTGAGAAAATATAATTTTCTGGTATTTTTCTGGAATTTTCCTGATCTTCGAAATATGGTGCCTTGACGGTCCCTTTTCCAGCAGAATCTTGACTCCGGCAGCAAATCCTCCAATGATCATCAAACATGTAAAAACAGAGGAAATAACATAAGTATCATCTCTAAATATGAAATATATCAATGAATAACAGTAAATTATGATACAAAATAGTGATGCAAAATGGACGTATCAACCCCCCAAGCTTAGACCTCGCTTGTCCCCAAGCGAAAACTAAACTCGGTAAACATGACCACATGTTTATGGAGTGAAATGTCGATAATCAAAATACAGACAAGAAGCATCACATTCACCAAGGCACAATTTATAATAGTCAGCAACTTCCCTTTATATGATATAGACTTGCAATAAGTAAAAGGGAATCACATATAAGGATGCACAAGGTAAACTATAATTGGTGATGGCAAACCTTAGTTCTTGGTCAGAGAACAATGAACAAACTATTCTTTCTTTTGAACGGAGCCTTTTAAAACAGAGCTAATATAGCAAAAACCATATGCTCAACAAAACAAACTTTTTATATTCATAGAAAGCTTTCAAAGATATACTCCTTCAGACAAAAGCATTGTACTAATCAAAAGAAGTTAGTAAACATGATTAAACGGATCAACATATGGATGAGTGAAACATAACAACTCAAATGCTTGCTTGAGATAGAGGGGAATAGGTTGACTCAACATAAAAGTACAAGACAGGCCCTTCGCAGAGGGAAGCAGGGATTAAACATGTGCTAGAGCTTTTCATTTGTAAAACAGAGGTAAAAGTTATTTTGAGAGGTGGTTGCTTTTGTCAACGACAAGCAACAGAGTTCTTGATATCTTCCATACTAAACAAGTGAGAGCGGTTCCGAAGTGTTTGATTAGTTTGGCACATTGGTGCTCTTTTATAGCTTAGCACTCCTCCCCACCTTTTCCTTTCTCAAACCATGGCTAACCGATTCCATCGGGTGCCCACCAACATTCACATACCTAGGAGGAGTGCTCTTTTTTTCTTTTCTTTTTGAGATTATAATGGTCTGACCAGCTCCCTTGCAAAATTAATGACGAGCAGATGAAGCTGCCTAGTCGAGGGGTACTTAATTTAGTATGGAAGATAACAAACCCATCCACTACGTCCTCATGAGCTAAAAGCAGTGGCACAAAATGAGAAGTATTTGAAGGTTTTTGAAAGGTAGCACATGAAAATTTACTTGGAATGGCTTAAAATACCATGCATAGGAATTTAGAGTGGACTCTTTGGAAGTGACTTGGCTTTTGGGAATTGGATGCACGAGAAGTATTCCCTCTCAGTACAGGTTTTTGGCTAGCAAGGCTGGGTAGCAAGCATAAGAGTTGCATGAAACAAATAAACATACATATAATAGGAACAATCATGCAAACTTCCTTGAAGGTACAACGATTTTAACTTTGAGAATAATATTACTTATAAGCCTAACATGAAGAAAAACTGAAGTGATGCAACTTCAAGCACTTCTTTCTTCTTTTCTACTCAAACCTCAAGGTAATGTTGCTACCGACCAAGCTAAGTTTGCCAAAACCAACTAAATTTACTCATGCTCCCAAAGTGATACCAATACTAATCAATAAGACTAATCATATAAGAAACATTGCAAACTAAAATAAAGTGTGCGGAAAGTAAACGATAAAACTTCTCATTAATATTTCATTACCGCAACTCACACCAAGGGATACATAGATAACCAACTAAGGAGGATACTTCCACACTGCAAACTATTCTATAAGATAAATTCTCTATTCATGATATGACTCTATTTGAAAAGTAAATGAGCAAAAGGAAATGATGTGATACCGCGGCACTCCCCCAAGCTTGGAACAAGCCAAGGGGATGCCTATACCGATGACGAATTACTCCTTTGGCGGTAGCTGTGAGTCTTTAATGAGCTTCTCAATCAAATCTATCAAGTCATCGATCTTGTGACTGAGGTTACGAATCATCTCTTAATTGTGCTCAATACAATTCATGAACCTGTCAGCCAGAGAATCCCAGCTCTTGGAGTTATTTCCCCAACCTTTTTCACTCTTGGAACTTTCTTTCCCTGCACTGTTAGAACGATCTATATCCCATCCAGAGGGCAATCGTGATCCAGGCACCTTTTGAAACTGATGTTCATGTATTAGAATATGGAAAGGGTTGTTGCCTGATGGAGATGTCCGTGGAGCTAAGATGTGACGTGGCACACCCCCTCCGGTTCTTATACGTGCACTCTTCTTGAACTTGTCATGACTTGTCACCACCCCAATGCTTGCGATCATGGTGCTCGGGCGTGAACTTTGATCTTCTTCCTCGGCCTCACTTTCAACTTCTTCCTTCGGCTGAAGGTCTTGGTGGTTATCTTCCGGAGGTGCCTTCTCCTTGTCGTCGCTCGAGGAAGCCATGGTGCTCTCAAAACTAAGATCAACTCCTGACAGAAACAGCTCGAAACAAAAACACGATGAAAACACGATATACAGACCTCGGGTACTCCGAGGGGTTATATAGGTGAAAATTATATATTGAGAGGAAATCACAGGAGGAAACCGGGACGGAAACGAGCTCCGGGGTGGACTCACCACAGGGCGGCGCGGCCTGGGGTGGGCCCACACCCCCTGGTGGTGAGGAGCCACCGGACTCCGTCTCCTGCCCGTTTTCGTTTCGTGATTTTTCATATTTAGCAAAAACAATAAAAATATTAATGGAAACGTCTTTCGCGAACATTTTATGACTAGAACTGTTACCTATTCGAAAACGAACTCTGAAGGTTCCTGCATATTGTCCTGGATGAATTCTTCCGGAGAAACTGTTTGAATAACATCAACATCTTCATTATAAGAATCTCCAGCAATATAATGTTTGAGTCTTTGCCCATTCACCACTTGTGTAGTGTCATCTTTCAAAGAAGCAATCTTTATAGCACCTGAGCGGTATACTTCCACAATAACATATGGTCCTTCCCATTTAGAGAGTAATTTTCCTACAAAAAATCTGAGACGAGACCTATACAATAGAACTTTCTCACCAACATGAAACTCTCTTTTAAGAATTCTCTTATCATATCATTGCTTGACTTTCTCTTTGAAAAGTCTGGCATTCTCATAAGCTTTGTTTCTCCACTCATCTAGGGTACTCAAATCTAACAACCTTTTCTTACCGGCAAGTTTAAAATCCCTATTAAGCTCTTTCGCTGCCCAAAAAGCTTTGTGTTCTAATTCTAAAGGCAAGTGACACGCTTTTCTGTAAACCATTTTGTAAGGAGACATGCCCATGGGGTTCTTATAAGCAGTTCTATAAGCCCATAAAGCATCGTTTAACTTGCTAGCCAAGTTTTTCCTAGATCTATTGACAGTCTTCTACAAGATAGACTTGATCTCTCTATTTGAAAGCTCTACCTGCCCACTAGTTTGGGGATGATAAGCAGAAGCAATTCTATGATTAACGTCATATCTAGCAAGAGTTTTTCTAAAACTGCCATGAATAAAATGAGAACCCCCATCAGTCATAAGATATCTAGGCACACCAAACCTAGGAAAAATAACATCCTTAAGCATTTTTAACGAGGTCTCACCATCGACACTCTTTGTAGGTATGGCTTCTACCCGCTTGGTAACATAATCAACGGCAACAAGTATGTGAGTATAGCCTTTTGAAGGAGGAAAAGGACCCATAAAGTCAAATCCCCAACAATCAAATGGTTCAATAACAAGAGTATAACTCATAGGCGTTTCATTACGTCTAGAAATATTACCAACTCTTTGACATTCATCACAAGATAAAACATACCTTCTAGCATCTTTAAAAAGGGTTGGCCAATAAAAACCTGATTGTAGAACCTTTTGTGCGGTTCTATCTCCAGCATGATGCCCTCCATAAGCGCTTCCATGGCATTTTCTTAATATTTCTTGTTTCTCATATTCCGGAACACATCTTCGCATAATACCATCAACTCCTTCTTTATATAAGTGTGGGTCATCCCAAAAGTAATGTCTCAAATCATAAAAGAACTTTCTTTTTTGCTGAGCTGTAAAAGTTGGAGGCAAATACTTGGAAACAATAAAGTTAGCATAATCAGCATACCAAGGAAGGTCTCATGAAGTTACATTTATAGAAGCCAACTGCTCATTTGGAAAACTGTCATTAACAGGAATAGGATCAAAAGAAATGTTTTCCAATCTAGATAAATTGTCAGCAACAGGATTTTCAGCACCTTTCCTATCTACAATATGCAAATCAAACTCTTGTAAAAGCAATACCCATCTAATAAGCCTAGGCTTAGCATCCTTCTTAGACATAAGATATCTAATAGCAGCGTGATCAGTATGAATAGTAACTTTTGAATCAACAATATAAGGTCTAAACTTATCACATGCAAAAACAACAGCAAGAAACTCTTTCTCAGTGGTAGCATAATTCTTCTGAGCAGCATCAAGAGTCTTACTAGCATAATGAATAACATTCAACTTATTGTCTACACGCTGTCCAAGAACAGCACCAACATCAAAATCACTAGCATCACACATAATTTCATAGGGTAAATTCCAATCAGGTGGTTGAACAATAGGAGCAGTAGTTAAAGCCTTCTTAAGGGTTTCAAAAGCTTCCTTACAATCATCATCAAAGATAAATGGTACATCTTTTTGAAGAAGATTAGTAAGAGGCTTTGAAATCTTAGAGAAATCTTTAATAAACCTCCTATAGAAACCAGCATGACCAAGAATACTACGAATACCTTTAACATCTCTGGGATAGGGCATTTTCTCAATTGCTTCCACTTTTGCTTTGTCAACTTCAATACCTCTTTCAGAAATTTTATGTCCAAGGACAATTCCTTCATTCACCATAAAGTGGCATTTCTCCCAATTAAGAACAAGGTTAGTTTCTTCACACCTCTGCAAAACTTTATCAAGATTGTGCAAACAATTATCAAAAGAAGTTCCATAGACGGAAAAATCATCCATGAAAACCTCCACAATCTCTTCACAAAAACCATGAAAAATAGCAGACATGCATCTTTGAAAAGTAGCAGGAGCATTGCATAAGCCAAACGGCATACGTCTATAAGCATAAGTTCCATAAGGACAAGTAAAAGTGGTTTTCTCTTGATCTTCCTTTTTAACAGCAATCTGAGAGAAACCAGAATAACCATCAAGAAAACAAAAATGAGTCTTCTTAGATAATCTCTCTAACATCTGATCTATAAACGGTAAAGGATAATGATCTTTCTTAGTAACTTTGTTTCCTTTTCTATAGTCAATGCACATCCTATAACCAACTACTACTCTTTGAGGAATAAGCTCGTTATTCTCATTAGGCACGATAGTCATTCCTCCTTTCTTAGGAACACAATGAACAGGAGTAACCCATCTACTATCAGCAATAGGATAAATAATACCAGCATCAAGGAGCTTCAATACCTCATTTCTTACCACGTCCTTCATCTTGGGAATTAAGCGGCGTTGATGCTCCACCACTGGCTTCGCGTCTTCCTCCATATTAATAGCATGCTGACATAAAGTGGGGCAAATCCCTTTTAAATCATCAAGAGTATATCCCATAGCTCCTCGATGTTTCCTTAATATCTCCAATAACCTTTCTTCTTCCTTTCCTAAAAGCTTAGAACTGATAATAACAGGATATATTTTCTTATCATCTATATAAGCATATTTAAGATCATCAGGTAAAGGTTTTAATTCAAAAACAGGATCTTCCTTGGGTGGCAAAGTGGTACCAAGATCCTCCATAAGTAAATTGTGCTTAATCAGCGATTGTTGACAAAGAAAAATATCGTCAATCTCTTCTCTTTCCTTCCTGAAAACATCACTTTCATGGTCTTCCATGAATTGCTGCAAAGCATTATTAGGAGCAAGAGCAATAGAAGCAAGCTGTTCAACTCGAAAATTTTCATCAGGCATGTCATTTTCATAAGAAGTCTTAGCAAACTTAGAAAAATTAAACTCATAAGACTCTCCATTAAACTTAGTGAAAATTTTCTCCTTCTTACAGTCTATCATAGCACCACAAGTATTCAAAAAGGGTCTACCAAAAATAATAGGACAAGTTTTACTAGCCTCCTTACCAAGTACTAGAAAATTAGTGGGATATTTAATCTTACCGCATAGAACTTCCACATCTCGAACAATACCAAGAGGCCAAACAGTCTCTCTGTTAGCAAGCTGAACAACTACATCGATATCTTCTAGTTCACAAGAGCCAATCTCATGCATAATTTCTTTGTAAAGCTCTAAAGGAATGGCACTTGAACTCGCACCAATGTCACATAAACCATAATAGCAGTGATCTCTAATCCTGACAGAAATAACAGGAACACTTGTTTTCCTACGCCTATTAGGATGTGAAATAATGTTAGTAGCATCTTCACAAAAGAGAACATATTCATCCCCTACATCTTTAGTAACAAGGTCCTTCAATATAGCTACAGGTGACTTAATAGTAATTTGCTCATCCGGTTCTACAGCTTTCTTAGTACTTTTATTAGACACACTTACCAAAGTAGAATACTCTTTTACTGTAACGACCCGCCTTTTACTAAAGGCAAATCTCCTGTGTATCTGTGCCATTCCCTGGATCAGTAGATAGCACCACAGTACAAAATATAGTAATCATTGCAATAGCATCAATATTACATCGTAAATCCAGTTACATAGGTCTTCTACCTTATGAGTACACAGCATAAAGCATAGTTGCAGTGAGCTTCCATCTTCATCAAGTGCCACAGGCAGACGTGTTGGAATGTAAGCTCGAGATCCTACTCCTGGTTCCTTACTCGAAATAAAACCTACACGTTTGAATATGCAGCCCCAGAGGGGTCAGTACAATGATGTACTGGCAAATGACACATATTTGGTGGCATTTTTGTGGAAAGACTATACTACAATGACATTTGGCTGGTGGATCTCAAAGGCTGATTTGCATAAAGCCAATTTTATCCTATAATCCATCTTAATACTTTCTTTCAACAAATTTTATTTTTCAAGGGTCAAGACAACCCCCCATACACTACATACTGGCCGGTATGTAGTTCTGGGCGCAACTCAACAAAGTTTGGAACCTCAGGCACCACCACCCCTTCGGAGTGTATGGTCCTTAGTTCCTACCTAGGGGTTTCTAAACAAGATTTTAATAATTCAGAATCGGTGATGAGATTATTCCGTACATTCCATGTCTAGAGACTCAATTGTCCATAACCGAGGACACGGCTAATCGATTAGATTTAAACACCTTGCAAGGGTTGTGCACTTTCACCTTACGATTCATTTTATGCCCATACATAAAATGAAACGAGACCTTTTAGAAGGAGAGGGCAACTAACTGGCAAGATCCGTTCCCAACCTATAATTTTTCTACCACCGTCTTCTTGCACCTAGTTGCACTCCCACATCAAATCAGTCAAGACAGAGCCCATAATGTCATAAGGCTGCACTGGAAGTACGCTAAGCATGGAAGACATAGCCATCTCTTTATTCCTGGGTGGCCATCCACAAGTGTACGCCCAGGCAGCAACTACACGTAGTGTAGCCCCAGGTCGCCACTCAACTCCACCTCCATCAACATACCAATCCACCCAGGTGTTTCATTTTAGTTGATGTTATTAACTTTTCACAAAACACTTTCAAGTGATCATAGCATGGCATCAAAGTTAACAAAGTATTTAGCATCCTATCAAGTGGGGTTTGAGGGATAGCTACTCACTAGTAGGATCTAAGCATTTGATAAAACAGTTGAGTAAAACACCTATCATGCATACTACAAGTGGTGATAATACTAATGCATAAATAAAATAGGTGAGGGACATGTGTGTCACTTGCCTTTTTGAAGGTCACGACATTTCGCTTCTCTCAACTAAGCTTGTAGCTCTTCGCACAAACTATAGCACAGAAATAGCATACCATAAACAATCCATACAACACAATCAAACAAACAAACAATTGAAAAGTGTTTGTTTAACAATTTAGATTTATTGAGATGTTATGATAAGAAGGATATGGTAAAGGGTCATGATTTGTGAGATATCAATTTGAGAGCTTAGTTGGGAAAGATCAATATGATTTGATAGAGAATTGGACTAGGCAAAATATAGTTGATGAAGTCTTTATGCTTTACCAAAGCATGAATGAGTTTCAGAAAATGCTCATGTGAAATAAATTACACAAGAGTCGATTTGTGCAACTACGGCACTATTGAGTAAATGTGACAACACTCACTCTTAAATAGTATCTATTGCACTTAGGAACTAGGCTAGGTTTTAAGAATATTTGAACTACTCAATTGGCACATTTGCAAGTTGAATAGTTCAATACATGTGAACAAAACTAAGTAGGCATTGGATTGGGTATGAAAGATTGATATTTGAGGACATGGCTCAATTGGTTCATTGATCAACATGGTGTATAACACATACTATGGTACGGGTTATAACAACACCACATTATCAAAATCTAGGTTTAAGATGAATTCATATTCTACTCAAGTAGCACAATTGCAATTTGAGTACATATGAATTAGACAATATGATGAGTGAGGTCTTTATGCTTTATCAAAGCATATTGAGTCTTGGAATATCTCATGTGGATAAATCACATAAGAGACAAAATAGTGCAATAGCAATACTATTGAATAAGTGTAACAACAATTATTCTTACATAGTATATTTTACACTTAGGCTTAGGTTAGGAAAAGTGAAGCATTGTGTTACTCAATTAATTCGTTCGTTAATTGAATAGCTCTATGCAAGGTTAAGATTGAGTAGACATGAATAAATGGTCATAGGTAAGGAATAGGTATAGGTGATGTAAGAAACATGGCTTAAGGTTCCTGATGAGTAATTAGGATTGGGTTAAGTACTATGATGTCGATTTGATCAATACCATAGTAGCAAAGGTAGAAACTAAGATTGAAAGTATCACACTTTACTCAAATGATACATTTGTAATTTGAATAAGTGGGTACTATGCAAGATTGGTCTAAGTGAAATGATCTTGATCAAGATATTGTTTAGACAACAATGATGGCTAGGTATGATCATAGGATTCGTTAAAGTAGAAAGGAACATTGCTAAAGGATATAGTTTTATTCCTATAGTAGAAATTACTCAAATCCTCATATTAGAATCTGAATAATTGTGAAGTGTCTCAAGAAAATATGGGAGTGATGCTACTGGATATCTTGCAGTAAAACAAAGTCACTGCAATTGGAATCATCCCAAAATAAGTTATAGAATTTGGATTATCACCAAAATGGTGATTTGGACAAATTTGAATGCACAAAGTGTGTGCACGTATCAAATTTGGATTTTCTTGATCCTATGATGTTCTACAAGTTGAGAGGATTCCAAAGACTACAAATTTGTAATTTTTGGATTAACAGAACTAAAGATATGAATTGATCAAGCTAACATAAGGTTTGATTCAATTCTGCAAATAGATTCAAATTTAACCCATAAAATATAAGATTTTATGGTACTGATGGATTCTACACTTCCTAAGGATTCCAACGGTATATTATTTGTAAATTTATGAGTTACAGATCAAAAGATATGATTTCCTGAAGATTTGGATCAAATCTGATTTCAAATACTAATTCGAAATTCTGTTTAACCCGGAAGCGGCCACGTGCTCTTTTCTGATTGGCTGATACCCTTTCGGGTGGATCACGACTTGAAGCCGTTGGATTAAAGCAGATCTGAACGGTCTAGATTGACCGTACCGGTTCGTTTTAAGTGGATCTGTCCGATCCACTGGATCTCGATCGGATGGTTCTGATTGGATCTGGGGAAGGTCCTCACCTAGGGTTTGACCTCCGGCCACCGGCGGCGAGGTACGGCACTGGACTGGGCGACGGCGTCGAAGCAGAGGCTCCCGGAGGCGATGGAGAGGTCGACGAGGCGCGTCTGGATGCGGGGAAGTCGATGGTGTCCTTTAATAGCTCGATTTTGTCCCCGAGAGTTTGCAGGGCCTAAACGGAGGGTTCCAGGCGGCGGTATCCTCCTGGCCACGTTGAGGTCGTCAATCTGCCTCGGAATAAAAGGGGAAACAAGGTCAGGGAGATGCTACAGGTCTTGGGGAAAGGTTTGGGAGAAGGAGGAGGGCGCGGACCTTCTGGGGAGCGTCGGATTCGACCGGGACGTCCGCAGGAGTGGCGGAATTCCGACGAGCAATTTCGTCGCTCTGGGGCGATTTGAGCAGGGGGGAAAAGAGGGGGAAGAGAGAGGAGCGTGGGGGCTTTATAGACCGGGGTCTTGATGGCCATTACTGTGAGATATTACCGGGGGGAGTAACGCCGGCGGTTACTGGCGTGGATTCGGGCTGGAGGTGGAAGAAGGCGTCGGTGCTGACACACGGGTCCCGTCCGTCGGTGAGAGAGAGGGGAAGAGGTAGGGGAGCTGGGCTGCCGGGCTGGCTCTTGCCTTGCTGGGCTGGATTGGGTCCCGGGCACGGCCCAAGTTGGGCTGCTGGCTTTCTCTTCTTATTTTTTTGTGCTGTTTCTTTTCTTATTTTCTGTTTTCTTATTTCTTTCATAGATTTTGCATATTGAATCCAAATCAAGCCAAACCAATTTGTAAAATTTTCTAAAAATCAGAGGAACAAACTAGGGCAGTAATAAACAGGTTTTCAGAACCAAAACAAGATTTTTAATAAAATATCTCAATTAAGCCTAAAGGCTTTGCTTGCATAGAAGGATAGAAATAGAGTTTGAACTCGATTCTTTCTAAAATAGTAAAATAATAGTTTATAAAATAATGATTGAGAAACACACTCAAATATGGTTTGAAAAATCAACCTTTATTGAATAAAGTAAACTTTGTAAAACAATCTTTTGCAAGCAAGCTTGCATAAAGCTGAATAGGGTTTGAATAAAGGAGAATGAAAATAACATTTTAATACTTGTTCTTTCTCAAAGAAGTTCTTCAAGAAAAATAATAGAAGTTTAAAATAGTTTTCTAATAAAGCCTTCAAATAGACTCAAAAGTTTTAAATCCCTATGAAATTCCAATCATCTCAAGCAAAACAAAAGCAAAAAATTTCCCCCAAAATTTGATAAAATCTTGGGTCGTTACAGACTACCACCCTTAAAAGAAATCTCGTCCCCGAGATTGGAGAGGCTAGAAAGAAAGTAGGTATTAGGTTATCTGGGTTTAGGTATCTGGGTTTAGGTATCTGGGTGGCTACCACCCTTAAAAGAAAATTCCTCTTGGTGGTATCTTGATGTTTCCTCGAGTACTTGCATTTTGTTCCTAGCTTGCATTCACCGTTTTGTCATTTTCCTTGAATCGCTCTTCTCAGAAGTTTTGATATCCACAACTATGTTCAAAAGTGGGCACACCAAGGGTTCCATCCAATTCTGGTGATAAGCAGATATCATCCATCGCGTTGTCATCAACAAGGTAGTCCACATCTTCATTTACAATAGGTGGGTGTCTATTCACAAATCCGGGCACCAACCTTCCTTATGGGGTTGCTTGAGGTAACCTTACTCTATTGTAGAGCTTTCTATCCAACGGGGTAGTTGTTGAACTACTTTGGACACTGAGGAGTCACTCTTTGGTTCAATCAGAGGACCAAGCTGAGTTGTCTCCTCTTTGGGTCATTCAGAAGACCAAGCTGAGAGGGTATCCTCTCATCATCTCAACTTTCTTATCATCATCCTTAGAGGTTCTTTATCTTATGGTTGCTTCCTTATACCATTCTGATCTTCAATTTTCCACGATACCATTCTGTTCTGGTAACCTTCCTGGTCGTTGTACATCTTCCAAGAATATGTATCTAGCCTTTTCTTGGTCGGTCCTCACCAAGGCCAAGACAGTATACAGGCTATCACCATACTCCTTGTTGCTTTTTAGCTGATTTTCATTGCAGAATCTCAAAATATGACTCAGTGTCAAGTACTGCATGCTTGCCCCACGAACATGATGAGACCACACATCCCAAGGAATTGGGATGGCATCCCTCTGCAGTCCTTTCAAGCATTTCATAGGGGTAAACAAGGTGAACTCTGTAGGAGGTACTGGCACCTTTAAGGGTCGGAAGGTCGCCTTATAACCAGCATTGTTGAACCCATTCAAGTAACTGGAGCAAGTCGTGCCACTTGCCACAGGTACCAGATGGTCCTTAAGAATTCCTTTAGCAACCGTCTTCATAGTTGTTGAAAAGCGCTGAACAACTTGATCATATCTCGAAGGTGAATTTCTTTGCAGGAAAAAGGGATCTAACGAAGCTCTCATGGGCAGGAAAGTAGTTTCAGGGACTCGGAGAGTTGCTTCGTAACATCTCAGGTCGGAATGGGGTAGACTTCGGTGGCGTAGGGATCTGGAATCAGGAGGAAATCTCATAGTTGGTGGTGGCGGTCTCTATTATGATTCTCTAGAGAGGGGTGAACTCTCTCTTATAGGCTCGTGGAAGTAGCCGATCAGGCCACGTGGGGAGTCGAATCGAAGAGTCGGGGAGGTAAATCAAACAGGCAGCAGCCAAAACTGAACAGTCTTCGTATTCAAGTCCACTGAGAAAAACGTTTTTGATTCGTGTAGGCGTTCAAAAACCAAATTCTCACCGTATTCCTACGTTTTGGCCACTGGCTCACTATAAGGGATGTAACATATTATCCTTCTAAGGTTATGGTTTTAACGACGTCGTCTCTTAGGTAGGTATGTCTCTCTAGATTCACCATTCCCCATACAAGAGCGAATAATATGAGTAGTCGTCATGGGCGCGAATCCATGTCGCACTCAATCATTACCTTGTATTTGGTTTGGCGCATCTCGCATCCTAACTCTTGGTCAACCTCACTAGCTTTTAAACAAAAGTTTTGTTGAAATTGGAACCAAGTTCCCAAATTCTATTTGAAATTTGAAAACAAAATCTATCGTTCCTAGCTAGAGGTTTTCAACAAAGCTCATGGCAATGATCCTTAAGTTGTAGATCCTTTGGTTTGCCATTTAAGAGGAAATAAAATCCTTCCCATTGCTCTGTTTGCTCTTTACATTGCTCTGTTTGTCCTTTCCACCTTTCTTGCATGAGGTGGTTGAATAGTTTTACTTACACATTAACTACACCTTGGGGTGTCTTCTTATTGTTTGCGAGGTATCCTTCAGCTATCCTAGCTTTACTGGAGTCTTGGGGTATCATCCTTTGTGCAACCTCTTGCGTAATGTTCCAGTCTCTTGTACTTGAAACACTACCTCTTGTTGTTGTACTCTGTATCCTTATCGCCAAATGAGGGTCATTGTAGTTGTTCTGTCGTTGAGAACTTTGGTTTGGGTTTTAGGACAAGTTTAGGTCTTAGCATAGATGAGAATTAGATAGAAGGGATTCTAAAGAAGAAAATCTTACCCAAAACAATAGATCAAAACAATTTATCCTACAAGCAATATTTAACAAACATTCATCGTATCAAGCAAACTAGTTTTCAAACAAACGGGTAGGTACGATCATCCACAAGTCGGTATGACCATAACGTTTATTACACGTCGTTGCTTATTAAAATTTCCTAAATGGAGGTCCAACTAAAGCTTCTTGGTACTCTTCTAAGCATATCCATTGTTCTGGTCCAGCTGCTTCAGTAGATTGGTAATTTGCTCATCCTTGGTTTTGATAAGGTCTCCTTGATCACCAAGTTCAGATACCATCTTTTCCATGTCACCTTGAAATTGGCTTATGGTTTCCTTCAATGTAGTAGTGTCTTACTTTTCTTCTTTGAGGTCTTGCTGAGTATTATGAAGTCTCCACTTGAGTCTTTCTCTAGGTTCTTCGTTTGGCCTTCAATGTAGTTCTTCATGTTGAGTCAAGAAAAATATATGGAGTATCAGTCTCACACTTCTGGCACATTGTGATCTTCTATCCTTTGTTGATGATTTCAGGGTAGGGTCAGCTATAGTATTAGGAAACATTTGGAGAGGAAGTAGGAGAGAATACAAGGATTTCAAAATGCAAACATTTTTCTTTAATAAATAGAAGTAAGATGAGATAGAGAATTTTATCCTAGGGTCTTCCTATTTCTAATTCCAAACCTAGGGTCTCGATCCTACAGGCAACACTATGCTCTGATACCATTTGTAACGACCCGCCTTTTACTAAAGGCAAATCTCCTGTGTATCTGTGCCATTCCCTGGATCAGTAGATAGCACCACAGTACAAAATATAGTAATCATTGCAATAGCATCAATATTACATCGTAAATCCAGTTACATAGGTCTTCTACCTTATGAGTACACAGCATAAAGCATAGTTGCAGTGAGCTTCCATCTTCATCAAGTGCCACAGGCAGACGTGTTGGAATGTAAGCTCGAGATCCTACTCCTGGTTCCTTACTCGAAATAAAACCTACACGTTTGAATATGCAGCCCCAGAGGGGTCAGTACAATGATGTACTGGCAAATGACACATATTTGGTGGCATTTTTGTGGAAAGACTATACTACAATGACATTTGGCTGGTGGATCTCAAAGGCTGATTTGCATAAAGCCAATTTTATCCTATAATCCATCTTAATACTTTCTTTCAACAAATTTTATTTTTCAAGGGTCAAGACAACCCCCATACACTACATACTGGCCGGTATGTAGTTCTGGGCGCAACTCAACAAAGTTTGGAACCTCAGGCACCACCACCCCTTCGGAGTGTATGGTCCTTAGTTCCTACCTAGGGGTTTCTAGACAAGATTTTAATAATTCAGAATCGGTGATGAGATTATTCCGTACATTCCATGTCTAGAGACTCAATTGTCCATAACCGAGGACACGGCTAATCGATTAGATTTAAACACCTTGCAAGGGTTGTGCACTTTCACCTTACGATTCATTTTATGCCCATACATAAAATGAAACGAGACCTTTTAGAAGGAGAGGGCAACTAACTGGCAAGATCCGTTCCCAACCTATAATTTTTCTACCACCGTCTTCTTGCACCTAGTTGCACTCCCACATCAAATCAGTCAAGACAGAGCCCATAATGTCATAAGGCTGCACTGGAAGTACGCTAAGCATGGAAGACATAGCCATCTCTTTATTCCTGGGTGGCCATCCACAAGTGTACGCCCAGGCAGCAACTACACGTAGTGTAGCCCCAGGTCGCCACTCAACTCCACCTCCATCAACATACCAATCCACCCAGGTGTTTCATTTTAGTTGATGTTATTAACTTTTCACAAAACACTTTCAAGTGATCATAGCATGGCATCAAAGTTAACAAAGTATTTAGCATCCTATCAAGTGGGGTTTGAGGGATGGCTACTCACTAGTAGGATCTAAGCATTTGATAAAACAGTTGAGTAAAACACCTATCATGCATACTACAAGTGGTGATAATACTAATGCATAAATAAAATAGGTGAGGGACATGTGTGTCACTTGCCTTTTTGAAGGTCACGACATTTCGCTTCTCTCAACTAAGCTTGTAGCTCTTCGCACAAACTATAGCACAGAAATAGCATACCATAAACAATCCATACAACACAATCAAACAAACAAACAATTGAAAAGTGTTTGTTTAACAATTTAGATTTATTGAGATGTTATGATAAGAAGGATATGGTAAAGGGTCATGATTTGTGAGATATCAATTTGAGAGCTTAGTTGGGAAAGATCAATATGATTTGATAGAGAATTGGACTAGGCAAAATATAGTTGATGAAGTCTTTATGCTTTACCAAAGCATGAATGAGTTTCAGAAAATGCTCATGTGAAATAAATTACACAAGAGTCGATTTGTGCAACTACGGCACTATTGAGTAAATGTGACAACACTCACTCTTAAATAGTATCTATTGCACTTAGGAACTAGGCTAGGTTTTAAGAATATTTGAACTACTCAATTGGCACATTTGCAAGTTGAATAGTTCAATACATGTGAACAAAACTAAGTAGGCATAGGATTGGGTATGAAAGATTGATATTTGAGGACATGGCTCAATTGGTTCATTGATCAACATGGTGTATAACACATACTATGGTACGGGTTATAACAACACCACATTATCAAAATCTAGGTTTAAGATGAATTCATATTCTACTCAAGTAGCACAATTGCAATTTGAGTACATATGAATTAGACAATATGATGAGTGAGGTCTTTATGCTTTATCAAAGCATATTGAGTCTTGGAATATCTCATGTGGATAAATCACATAAGAGACAAAATAGTGCAATAGCAATACTATTGAATAAGTGTAACAACAATTATTCTTACATAGTATATTTTACACTTAGGCTTAGGTTAGGAAAAGTGAAGCATTGTGTTACTCAATTAATTCGTTCGTTAATTGAATAGCTCTATGCAAGGTTAAGATTGAGTAGACATGAATAAATGGTCATAGGTAAGGAATAGGTATAGGTGATGTAAGAAACATGGCTTAAGGTTCCTGATGAGTAATTAGGATTGGGTTAAGTACTATGATGTCGATTTGATCAATACCATAGTAGCAAAGGTAGAAACTAAGATTGAAAGTATCACACTTTACTCAAATGATACATTTGTAATTTGAATAAGTGGGTACTATGCAAGATTGGTCTAAGTGAAATGATCTTGATCAAGATATTGTTTAGACAACAATGATGGCTAGGTATGATCATAGGATTCGTTAAAGTAGAAAGGAACATTGCTAAAGGATATAGTTTTATTCCTATAGTAGAAATTACTCAAATCCTCATATTAGAATCTGAATAATTGTGAAGTGTCTCAAGAAAATATGGGAGTGATGCTACTGGATATCTTGCAGTAAAACAAAGTCACTGCAATTGGAATCATCCCAAAATAAGTTATAGAATTTGGATTATCACCAAAATGGTGATTTGGACAAATTTGAATGCACAAAGTGTGTGCACGTATCAAATTTGGATTTTCTTGATCCTATGATGTTCTACAAGTTGAGAGGATTCCAAAGACTACAAATTTGTAATTTTTGGATTAACAGAACTAAAGATATGAATTGATCAAGCTAACATAAGGTTTGATTCAATTCTGCAAATAGATTCAAATTTAACCCATAAAATATAAGATTTTATGGTACTGATGGATTCTACACTTCCTAAGGATTCCAACGGTATATTATTTGTAAATTTATGAGTTACAGATCAAAAGATATGATTTCCTGAAGATTTGGATCAAATCTGATTTCAAATACTAATTCGAAATTCTGTTTAACCCGGAAGCGGCCACGTGCTCTTTTCTGATTGGCTGATACCCTTTCGGGTGGATCACGACTTGAAGCCGTTGGATTAAAGCAGATCTGAACGGTCTAGATTGACCGTACCGGTTCGTTTTAAGTGGATCTGTCCGATCCACTGGATCTCGATCGGATGGTTCTGATTGGATCTGGGGAAGGTCCTCACCTAGGGTTTGACCTCCGGCCACCGGCGGCGAGGTACGGCACTGGACTGGGCGACGGCATCGAAGCAGAGGCTCCCGGAGGCGATGGAGAGGTCGACGAGGCGCGTCTGGATGCGGGGAAGTCGATGGTGTCCTTTAATAGCTCGATTTTGTCCCCGAGAGTTTGCAGGGCCTAAACGGAGGGTTCCAGGCGGCGGTATCCTCCTGGCCACGTTGAGGTCGTCAATCTGCCTCGGAATAAAAGGGGAAACAAGGTCAGGGAGATGCTACAGGTCTTGGGGAAAGGTTTGGGAGAAGGAGGAGGGCGCAGACCTTCTGGGGAGCGTCGGATTCGACCGGGACGTCCGCAGGAGTGGCGGAATTCCGACGAGCAATTTCGTCGCTCTGGGGCGATTTGAGCAGGGGGGAAAAGAGGGGGAAGAGAGAGGAGCGTGGGGGCTTTATAGACCGGGGTCTTGATGGCCATTACTGTGAGATATTACCGGGGGGGAGTAACGCCGGCGGTTACTGGCGTGGATTCGGGCTGGAGGTGGAAGAAGGCGTCGGTGCTGACACACGGGTCCCGTCCGTCGGTGAGAGAGAGGGGAAGAGGTAGGGGAGCTGGGCTGCCGGGCTGGCTCTTGCCTTGCTGGGCTGGATTGGGTCCCGGGCACGGCCCAAGTTGGGCTGCTGGCTTTCTCTTCTTATTTTTTTGTGCTGTTTCTTTTCTTATTTTCTGTTTTCTTATTTCTTTCATAGATTTTGCATATTGAATCCAAATCAAGCCAAACCAATTTGTAAAATTTTCTAAAAATCAGAGGAACAAACTAGGGCAGTAATAAACAGGTTTTCAGAACCAAAACAAGATTTTTAATAAAAGATCTCAATTAAGCCTAAAGGCTTTGCTTGCATAGAAGGATAGAAATAGAGTTTGAACTCGATTCTTTCTAAAATAGTAAAATAATAGTTTATAAAATAATGATTGAGAAACACACTCAAATATGGTTTGAAAAATCAACCTTTATTGAATAAAGTAAACTTTGTAAAACAATCTTTTGCAAGCAAGCTTGCATAAAGCTGAATAGGGTTTGAATAAAGGAGAATGAAAATAACATTTTAATACTTGTTCTTTCTCAAAGAAGTTCTTCAAGAAAAATAATAGAAGTTTAAAATAGTTTTCTAATAAAGCCTTCAAATAGACTCAAAAGTTTTAAATCCCTGTGAAATTCCAATCATCTCAAGCAAAACAAAAGCAAAAAATTTCCCCCAAAATTTGATAAAATCTTGGGTCGTTACATTTACCTTAGCAGGGAAAGGTGTCTTCTCAAAATAAGGTTAAGGCAAAATGCTATCAACAATACAAACTTTAGTGGCTGCAGCAGGAATATGACTAATGGAATCTTTATAAGCCGCATGATATTTGTTCCAATCTTTCTTTGGAACATCAAGATAAGAGGCAAAGGCCTTAAAACAGTTAGCAAGTATTTGAGAATCAAGACCATAAGCAGTGCTAACATTCTGAAAGTCATTGGTTCCCATAAAAGTTTTAATACATTCATAATCATAATTTATACCTGACTTCCTACCTTTGTCGTTTTCCCATCCTTCAGCATTCTCTTGGATACGGTCAAGAAGTTTCCACTTAGCATCTTCTTTCATATGAGTAAATGATCCAAAACAAGAAGCATCCAAATAATCCTTATTAGGAAGAGTAAGCGTCGCGTAAAAATTATCAATAACAATATTATTGGGGAGCTCATGAATGGGACATTTGAGCATTAGTAACTTCAATCTCCCCCACGCTTGGGCAATACTTTCTCCATCATGAGGCCAAAAGTTATATATCCGATTACGATCTTTATGAATTTCACTTGGAGGATAAAACTTGGAATAAAAGAGAGGCACAATTTCCTCCCAAGCAATAGATGGACCATCTTTAAGCAGCCGATACCACTCCTCAGCTCTGCCTTTCAATGATAAAGAGAATAGCTTCCTCTTGACCTGGCTCGGCGAAATACCTGCACACTTGAACAACTCGCATAATCTATGTATAAATAGTAAGTGATCACCCGGATGGACAGTTCCATCTCCTGAATAGCAGTTATCCATAACACGCTCAACAATTTTCATAGGTATTTGAAAAGGATCTAATTGAGCAGGTGGTGGTGGTGGTAGAAGTGTTCCCAAATAGGAAACCAAATGGAGAATTCTCCATAGCAAAATAAAATAAAAGTAAAAGACAAAAATAAAAACAATACTCATAGCGACAGTTACCTTTACCAAATCCACTCTTCAATAGCGCTTCACTCCCCGGCAATGGCGCCAGAAAATAGTCTTGATGACCCACAAGTATAGGGGGTGTATCGTAGTACTTTCGATAAATAAGAGTGTCGAACCCAACAAGGAGCAGAAGGTGTTGACAAGTGGTTTTGATCAAGGTTTCACTTTAATACTAGCAAACGGGTTTTCAGGGGTATTTCGTAATGCAAATAAATAAAGTGCGAGTAATTAAAAAACAGTAGTAATAATTGTAGCAAGTGGCCCAATCCTTTATTTAGCAAAGGACAAGCCGGTTGTGTAACTTATGATGACCAAATGTTCTCGAGGACATACGGGAGTTTCTGTCAAGTGCTTTCGCTTCATACCGCTAAATAATCTTTACTGGTTTGATAAGTGTTATGGGGGTGAACCTGTGCTAGCGCACTACCCTTACTAGGATAAATACATACTTGCGATTATACCCCTTGCAAGCATCCGCAAATACAAGAAAGTAATTAAGATAAATCTAACCACAGCCTTAAACTCTAAGATCCTACGCTCCCTGGTGTAATGGTTTCCCAACGGAGGTTTAGGTTTCTGTCACTCCAGCAACCCCACAATTGGTAACCAAATACACAATGCATCTCACTAGGCCCATAAATGGTGAAGTATCATGTAGTCGATGTTCACATGACACCACTAGTGAAATAGCACCACAACAAATAAATATCAAACCATTAAATATTACTCAACATAATTCCACTACTAACGACTTGACTTCTCCCATGTCCTCAAGAACTAAACGAACTACTCAAAAGACATCATATGGATCATAATCAGAGGTGAAATAATGGTAAATAACAATCTGAACATAAACCTTAATTCAACGGTTCCACTCAATAGCATCAACCACAAGAGTAATCAACACCGGGAAAGTTTCCCCTAAGAATTTAACAAGATTCAACTCAAGATGTTACAGCGGGATGGCGTGGTGATGGTGGAGGTGAAGGTGCTGGTGATGGAGATGATGATGATGATCCCGATGAAGTTCGGCGCGATGGTGATGATGATGGCGATGATCTCCCCTCTCCGGGAAGGAATTTCCCCGGCAGATTTCTGCCTGCCGGAGAGCTTTTCTCTCTTTGGTGTTTTCCGCCTCGCAGAGGCGGTGGTGTCTATCTCTGAGCCCCGCTTGACTTAGGTTTTCGGGGACGATGAAATACGCGAAGGGGTGATGGCAGAAGTGGGCCAGGGGGCTCTCACCACAGGGCGGCGCGGCTAGGGGCTGGGCGGCGCCCCCTGGTGGTGAGGCTGTCATGTGGCCCCTCTTGCCCCTCTTGCCTTCTCCTTCCAGCTTCTTCAGTCTTCTGAGAAAATATAATTTTCTGGAATTTTCCTGATCTTTGAAATATGGTGCCTTGATGGTCCCTTTTCCAGCAGAATCCTGACTCCGGCAGCAAATCCTCCAATGATTATCAAACATGTAAAAACAGAGGAAATAACATAAGTATCATCTCTAAATATGAAATATATCAATGAATAACAGTAAATTATGATACAAAATAGTGATGCAAAATGAACGTATCACACCTCTAGTGAACTGTGGACCCCGGTCCATTCTTTTATATTCATATTACCGTTTACTTTCTACAAACATTATTTACTTTGTTGCAAACAAATATCTTTTACCACACGATACGTTTAATCCTTTGTTACAGCAAACCGGTGAGATTGACAACCTCACTGCTAGTTGGGGAAAAGTACTTTGGTTGTGTTGTGTGCAGGTTCCACGTTGCTGCTGGCGCAGAGCTACGCCCAGATAGGCGCCATAAACAAATTATCTGGAGCGTCGCCAAGTCAGCTAGCATCAACCTTCAGAAGTGGTTTCTTTCTCCTACTGGTTCGGTTAATTCATACCGAGGGAAACTTGCCACTGTGCTCATCATACCTTCCTCTTGGGGTTCCCAATTGGGTGGCTAAGCACCGCCAATCAATGAGCTTCGATGGGTCCAAGATGCGCAGGGGCTTGGGAGCCGGCGTCGTCCTCACCTCTCCCAAGGGGGACAAGCTGCACTACATGCTGCAGATCCACTTCACCACTTCGAACAACATCGCCGAATACGAGGCCCTAGTGCATGGGCTCAAGCTAGCCAAGGAGATTGGCATTTAGAGGATCCTCTACTTTGGAGATTCTGACCTTGTGGTGCACCAAGTCTCGGGAGATTGGGACGCAAAGGACGCCAACATGGCCTCCTACCGCTTCTACGTCCAGCAGCTCTATGGGTTCTTCAAGGTTGTGAGCTCCATCAGATTCCTAGAGCAAATAATGACGGAGCAGACCAGCTGTCGAAGATCGGCTCCACCAGGCAGACAATCCCGGCTGGAGTGTCGCTGGTGATAATTCGCAAGCCCTGCAGCAGGCCATCGCTAGAGTCCGGCTCCATCTACGTGCCAGGAGATCCAGCTCCGACTAAGTCACCATTGCCGAACCCGGGGGCTGCCGCCTCGGAGCAAGAAGGAGCAGCCGGACAGCCCAACATGGCCGGCTCGACAAAAGACTCGAGGGCTACCTCCTCCGAGCCGGCCCCGGCAGTTGGCCAGCTTGGTGAAGCCGGCTCATCATCAGACCCGGGGGCTGCGGACCCTCTAGTCGCAAGCGTCTTCCACATCCGGGAGATACCATCCTGGGCGGAGCCATTCTGCAACTATCTCCTCTCAGGGGACTTGCCGCCAAACGGAGCAGAAGCCTGGCAACTTCAGCGTCGCGCGCAAGCGTATACCCTCATCAACAGCGAGCTATACAAGCGCAACATGTCAGGGATTTACCAAAAGTGCGTCGAGCCAGAAGAAGGGTGAGAGCTGCTGAGAAAAATACATCAAGGGGAGTGCGGACATCACGCGTCTTCCAGGGCCTTGGTGGCCAAATCCTTCCATCATGGGTTCTACTGGCTAACAGCCCTATAAGATGCAGATCAACTAGTGAAGCTATGCAATGGCTGTCAGCGCTTCTCCAAGCAGAGGCATACCCCAGCAGCGGCCCTCAAGACCATCCCTCTCACTTGGCCATTCGCTGTCCGGGGCGTCGACATGATGGGACCATTCAAGACAGCGTCCGGGGGCTTGACGCATCTCCTAGTAGCAGTGGACAAGTTCACTAAATGGATCGATGCCAAGCCAATCAAGAAGCTCGACGGCTCATCAACTATCAAGTTCTTTAATGAGATCATCGTGAGATATGGAATCCCGCACAACATCATCACCGACAATAGGACAAACTTCACAAAGGGCGTCTTCGCAGACTTCTGTAGCCAGAAGGGAATCCGGCTGGACCTGGCCTCAGTGGCACACCCATAGTAAAATGGCCAAGTAGTGAAGGCAAACGGCCTGGTCCTAGCCGACATTAGGCCAAGATTGGTCGAGCCCCTTGAGCGCTTAGCTGGATGCTAGGTCGAAGAGCTACCCTCTATGCTCTAGAGCCTGCGCAGCACTCTGAATCGCTCTGTCGGCTTCACACCCTTCTTCCTGGTCTACGGAGCAGAGGCTGTGCTGCCCACCAACATCAAATTCGACGCACCGAGAGTGGTCCAGTACATGCAAGAGCAAGCGAAAGAAGCTCGCGAAGCAGCATTGACCTCCTCGAGGAGGCGCGAGAGCTGGCTTTGTTCAGAACAACGCTCTACCAGCAGCAGTTGTGACGCTATCATAGCCAGAAGATCCATCCTCTCGCATTCCGCAAAGGATATCTTATGCTCCGGCTAGTCCAAAACACCAAAGACATGCACAAGCTATCTCCTCCTTGGGAGGGACCGTTCATTATCAACCGGGTGCTAGGCAATGGGGCATACTACCTCATCGATGCGCAAGAGCCAAGGAAGAACAAGGCTGATAATTCTGACAAGGAGACAGAGCATCCCAGAATGTCAATCACTTAAGACCTTTCTTCTGTTAAGGCAAAAGCTTGTACTTCGAATGCTTGTCAATGAATAAAGGATGATGGAGCGGCTCGTTACAGCCGGCTCCCAAAAAACACTTTGTGTATTTCATTTCCTGTGTTATTCACTTGACTAGCAGTCGGCTTTGAGCACCGAGCCGCAGCCGGCTGCCTCCAATAATCGAATACCCCGTCAGCCGGATGAGTACTTTGTGTGGAACGGGCTCCGAGCATAACCTCCCTCCCCTGCCTTAGGATAGCTGGCTGGGATGGAGCCGAGAGGCCACACACTTAGGAAAGCCGCTGGGGAGAAACGAAAACGCCAAACGTGTCACTCGACTAAGTTTTGAGGGTGATGGTCACTGACCGCACGCGGGCTAGTTATATCTAGATATGTCCAATGCTCTAAAAGGTTACGAGCATTCATATGATGATCATTGGACAATAGTAAAGATATTCTTATATACTTTAGAAGAATTAAGAATATGTTCTGTATGCAGAAGTGACAAATGGTTCATTGCAATGTGTTACATTGGCTTTGTCACATATACAAGTAAAATTTTATCTCAATTTTAGGCTATTTGTTTTGAGTTAGAAGGCGGCACAATAAGATGGAAGAAAGTTCCATGATAACTTGGATGAGTTTCAAAGTTAGACATTGTGACGGATACTGCAACGAAGGCTTAGTATAATTGCTCGAGAAGCAGCAAGAGAACTAGGTGTAGTTCCAAGTGTGCTAGTACCATGTAGTTCTATTGTATGACAATAGTGACAACATAGTCTCGGCAAAGAAACAAAGGTCTCACCAGAAGACCAAAATTATACGATGCCATCTCATACAAGATGAGTAATGTGTGTTGACACAAAAGATGCAAATACATACAGACCTAAATGTGTCAGCTCCGTAGAGAAGTTTACCACGTGCAACGCGTATGAATAACACTGGAATGCCATAGGCGTTAAAGGCGCAAGTATTGACTAGATTATTGACTCTAGTACAAGTGGGAGACTGAAGGAAATATGCCCTAGAGGCAATAATAATATTGTTATTATCATATTTCTTGTTCATGATAATGTTTATATTCCATGCTAGAATTGTATTAAGCGGAAACATTAATACTTGTGTGGTTTATGAACAACAACGTGTCCCTAGTATGCCTCTACTAGACTAGCTCATTGATTAATGATCGTTAAGGTTTCATAACCATAGACATGAGTTGTCGATTAATAATGAGGTCATGTCATTAGGAGAATGATGTGATGGACAGACCCAATATAAGCACAGCAATTAGATTGTGTCATTGTGTTCACAATTGCGTAACTTTTCTTATCTCAAGTGTCCTATTCCTTAGACCACGAGATAATGTCACTCCCTGGTACCGGAAGAGAGCTTTGAGGTCATCAAACGTCATCCTATGAGAGGGTGATCATAAAGCTGTCTCTCAGGTAATCAGAGCGTACTTGTTGGGTTGCAGGTATCGAGATGGAATTTGTCGCTCCCATGTCAGAGAGATATACTCCGTGCCCACTCGGTAATCAATATCATACACCGTTTGCAAACACGTGATTAATGAGTTTAATCACAGGGTGATATTGGATTGCGGAACGAGTAAAGAGTACTTGCTGCGAACGAGATTGAACTAGGTATGGCGATGCCGACGATCGAATCTCGGGCAAGTAAAATATCGCGAGAGAAAGGAATTCATATACGGGATTAATTGAATCCTGACATCGTGGTTCACCGATAATGATCTTTGTTGAATATGTGGGAGTCGATATGGATTTCCAGACCCCTCTATTGATTATTGATGGTGATCATGTCCACACATTCTCGAACCCATAGGGTCACACACTTAACGCTCATCGACGCTAGGGTAGTTTCGAGATTTATAGAAATTGTTTCGGAGAGTTACGGAATTGTTCTGGGAAGATGATTAATGATTTATTAATTAGTTGAATTAATAAATGTTAATACATATATTTATTTATTGGAAATAAATAAGGGCTAAAAGTAGTCCATAGGAAGTTTTGTTAATGGACTAATTTTGTAGCCCATATAGACAAACTACTAATAAGAAAGCAAAAGAAAATAAAAGCAAAAAGAAAGAAAAAAAAAAGAGGGCAGGGGGGCACATGGGCCGGCCGGCTGGGCCGGCCACATGCACCACAGCCCCGCCGGCTAGGCCGCACACCTGGGCCGTGCTGGGCCACATGCGCCAGAGGAGGCCAGCTGGGCCTGGCAATCGACCGCGATGGCTCCAGGCCATCGAGCGGGAGCACGCCCGCCCCTGGTTATCGATCATGATCGATCAAAGGGGCTACCTAGCGAGCTTGCTTTACGTGCGGGAGTCGATCGGCCGCGTTACATGCGCGGGACGGTATGGTTTGACCAACTTGTTCAGCACGTCCGATGCTTATAAAAAGAAGAAGATCGGGACGGCCGTGAGATCTGAATTTGTTCAGCTCTAGCTGCCACGCTGTTGTTTCTCCTGTAGCTCTCCTTTTGCCCTAGTTTGACTAGAGATTTTGCCTATCTTCTTCCACCTTGCGCGCGTAGGCGAAGCCCTACCCGCAGATACTCTTCACCATAAGCATCACGCCATCGTGCTACTGATCCCATCTACCACTCCACCGCACCTTGCTGGACCGAGGAGGAGGAGTCATCGCTGCGCTATACGTGTGCATCGCTCGGAGGCGCCGCCCGTTGTGGCGCTTGGATCGGATCGGATCACGAGGAGGAGACGCTAGTACGACTACGCCGACCACGTTCATCTGAACGTTTCCGCTGTGCGATCTACAAGGGTATGTAGATCTAATCTCTCTTGCTCGTTGTTTTGCATCTCGTAGATTAGATCTTGGCTGTTCTTGTTCGTCATCGTAGGAAAATTTTTGTTTTCTATGCCGCGAAACCCTTCATATGCGTGGATGTTGCGTCCGATTTGATCCGCCAGGCACTTTTGCATGGTGCGCTGGTACGTTGCTCCTGCGTTCTTCAGACCGAACGGCATTGTCACATAGCAATATGTGCCATAAGGTGTGACAAACGAGGTAGCAAGCTGATCAGATTCCTTCATCTTGATCTGGTGGTAACCCGAGTAGGCATCTAAGAAACATAGCAGCTCCGATCACGTCGTCGAGTCAATGACTTGGTCAATGCGAGGCAAGGGAAAAGGGTCTTTGGGAAACGCTTTGTTCAGGCCTGTGTAGTCTACACACATGCGCAGAACATTTGTGTTTTTCTTAGGAACTAGCATGGGATTTGCCACCCACTTTGTATGAATCACTTCTTTGATGAAGCCTGCTTTAAGTAGCTAGGAAATTTCCTTTGCTATGGCGTGGCGTTTTTCATCTCTAAAGCATCTCATTGCTAGTCTTACTGGTTTAGAGCCAGGGATTATCTGTAGGGCATGCTCAGCGAGTTCCCTGGGTACACCTGTCATGTCAGATGGCTGCCATGCGAAGATGTCCCGGTTCTCATGGAGGAACTCGACGAGCGTGCTTTCCTATTTGGGGGACAGGTTGTCCCTATTGAGGTGGTCTTGGCGGCATCACCAGCGACAAGTTCCACCTACTTTGTATCAACTGTAGACTTGAAGGTGGGCAGGGAGGTGGAAACTTCCTGCTTGGATGCCGGCATCTCCGCGGGGTCTGTGGTGGCATGGATTTCCTTGAACTCCTCGCCAAAGAATACTGCCTCCGCGAAGGCGGCTTCTCCATCGTCACACTCCTTTGCCTTCCTGAAGCTACCATAAACGGTGATGATGCCATCAGGTCCTGGCATTTTCAGCTGGTTGTAGATGTAGCATGGCCTGGCGTGGAAACTGTGGAAGGCGGGGCGGCCGAAGATCACGTGGTATGTACTCTTGAAAGGGACCACCTCAAAGGTTATGGGCTCTTCGTGGTAATTATTTTCATTGCCAAAGGCGACCTTGAGGGTGATGGACACGAGGGACTTTGCTTGGTGGCCAGGAACCACTCCATAGAAAGTGCACTATGATGGAGTTGGGTCTTGGTGAGGCCTAACTTTGTGAGGGTTTCCACGTACATGATGTTTAGGCTGTTGCCGCCATCCATCAGACACTTGGAGAACTCGTAGCCTTGGATCAGGGGGTTAACCACTATGGCATAGTATCCGTTCGGGATGTGCTCTGGATGATCATCGTGGCTCCATTGCACCAGCATCCCGGACCATCAGACGTACTGGCAGACTTTAGGCACGGTGGCATTTAGGGAGCGCATGGTGGCTCGCTGTGCCTTAGCCGTGGGGGGGGTCCGAGGAATGTGTGAAAGGCTCCCTTTTTGGTGCTCTTGTATGGGTTACCCATGCCAGCTCCACCCTCTGCCTTTTCGGCGGGTTTGGGCGCAGGGTTTTCGTCCATATCGCTGCTATCCTTGGACTCCTTTTCCTTGTCCGCTTTTCCTTTGCCACGAGGTCGTTGTCGTCGGGTGCGTTTGTAGCCAGCTTCTTGGTCCGCCTTGATGTCATTGACAAACTTGCAGTTCCAGTTGGTATGATTGCACTTTCCTGAAGCATCCTGGTCGGCAAAGCATGGCATGTCACGGTATTCATCGTAAGACACAGGTGCAGCCGGTGCCGTAGCGGAAGCTGAGGAGCTTCGCGGTTGGCCGCTGCTGGAATCTCGTCCCTGACTGCGTTGGCTGCTCTGTCCTTTGTCGGAGAAGGTTGTGGCTAGCATGTCCGGAGTTTGTTGCTCTTCTGGTGGGTTTTTTTTGTTTGTTGCTATTGTTCCACTTTCCAGTGTTTTGGATGGCGGAAGCCTTCAATGATTCACGGGCGTCGTCATCGGCGGCCGTGTAGTTGCTTGCAATGGTGATCATGGAATTTAGGTTTAGTTTCCCTTCGTTCCGTTCTCGTAACAGGCGATGGCGGAGTAGCTGGCCTCTCTCCAAACTATCGATGAATGCGAGGATGGCGGATTCGTCAGTAACCCCCTCACATGAGTTCTTCATATCCAGCCAACGTGCAAGGAAGGTTCGGGAGCTCTCGTCGTCTGCTCGCCGACACTGTTGGAGGTCACCTATATTGTGAGGTTGCTTGTAGGTACCCTCGAAGTTTTTAGTGAACGCAGTCTACATGTCAAACCAGGTTTGGATGGAATTCTCCGCCAAGTCATTGATCCACTGCCGTGCTATGCCGGATAGCATCAGGGGCAGATAGCGGACATCAACGTTGGGTGATCCCCTTGCAAACTGCACAGCATTGAAGTAATCTTGTAGCCAAGTTAAGGGCCTATCGACTCCATTGTATTGGCGGATGTTTTTCTTGATCTTGAACCCATGTGGGATGGGCTCGTCATGGATCCGCTGTCCAAAGCACTTTGGGCCAAGGAAGAAGGTTGTTTGAGACTTGGCAATCTTGTTTAGGTGGGTACGCGCATCATAGGGCTTCTGATCATGCGGACCTTTACGGGAGGGGTGTGACCTGGCTGGGCCGCCACCACCACCACCGCTGCCATGAGGGCTGCTTGGTGGGGATGGTGAAGGGTCACGCCTTTTACTCTTGACGTCCTGCGATGGATCTCTGCAACTGCGACAGCTTCCCTCTGCTCTTCGTGGAGCTGGATCATCGTCATGGCGGGGGGAGCCTTGCCCTTTGTCATCGCGGCGGCGTGAAGAGCGATGCTTATCCTTGTCGCTGCTGCGGTGCGCGCCGTCATCATGGCAAGATGGTTCCCTATGCATGGACCCACCATCTCGACTGGTTTCTCGTCGTGGCGGCTCGTCCCTCTGGCCAGTGTCACGACTCCTTCCCCCCTTGCCATCGTTGCCGCGTATGACAATTCCTCCCGGTGGGATTTCGAACGTTGTCGGAGTTTTGGATACCGGGGTATCCCGGTCCACCTGCTCCTGGGCCCCTTCAACAGCCCAGCTTCGGCCCAGGGGTGGAACGACGACCGAAGCCCAGCGGGGAAGACCCTCATGAGGAGGCGCCTCATGACGAGAACGACGGCTAAAACTGCTAAGGACCAGAAGACCTCCTCACGAGCTGTTTCTCGTGAGGGGAGGGACCACGTCCACGTCAGCTCGGTACGTTTCCGTGCTGAGCAAGAAGATAAGAGCAGAAGACTGCATACCGTCTATGCTACCCCGACAGGGAGGAGACCAGCTTTCGCCGTGCCTGCATAAAGCGGCACAGTGGTTGTTGGCCACCCCCCTCAAAATAGGGTGGACGATGCAGGGCACCAGAGGAGGACGTCAGCCTCCTCCACCCACTCCTGTGGATTGGCCCCACTACTCTACGAACACTACGTCTATGAGAGACTCAAGACTACAGCTGTCCTCCCTCCTTGGCCGTTTGTGGCAACCCCTTCCCCAAGATAATAAGGGGAAGGAGGACCTCAGCACTATAAAAGGAGGGCAGGCCACCCCTTAGAGGGGATGGGATCTTCATCTTTGGGCTCCTATCTAGGCTAAGTTGGTTCTTCTACCTCCGGCCAGCTAGAGCTCTGTAACCAAGACCTTGCACTCCTCGCGAGGTATCGTGTCATAATACAAGAAGGCAGGAAGTAGGGGTTTTACCTCACCACGAGGGCCCTGAACCTGGGTAAAGCTCAGTGTCTCTCTCTGTAGTGTGTGGTGCGTTCGACGTCTCGAGGCTTCCGTCACCGTGTTTCGTTGCAATCCAAGATTTCCCATGTTCAGCCCCCTGCGTTTGAATCTTTGGGTCCGTCACGTGGTACCCCGTGTTCTTGCGACATGAAATCCATCGACATTTGGTGCGCCAGGTAGGGGCCTGTGGTGTGTTTTATTCTAGGTCTACTTCGACATGGCCGACGCCAACACGAGGCTCGAGTGTCTTCGCCACCGCAACACCGTCCGGGGACAAACCGAGCCCATCTTCCATCGTCAAGACGTCTCGGCCGAGGAGGAAGATCTGGAGTCCTCCTACCCCCCGTCCGGGTGTACAGAGCCTTCGCTCTCCTTCACCGCCACCGCTACTTCTCGCGCTTATTCTGGGAGTCAGCTGGCCCCTGTGCAGGCTCTCGCCATGGCGCAGGAGCTGTTGCGCTATCAGCCCACTGCGGACGGGCGTGAGGGGTGGCGTGCTCGAATCGCGGAGCTCGTCGCCATCGCCAACGAAGACCCGGCCCAGGGAGCAGCCCAGGGCGCGGGAGAACCAGATCCGGCGCCGGGGCACCGCGCCCCGGGCGCCGGAGATGGGAAGGCCGCTAAGGCCAAGAAGGTAGCTTCCCGCGCTGCATCTTCGCCGCGCGGGGAGCCTAGCTACCAAATCGTCCAACGCGCTCCGGAAGACGCACGCATCTCCCTAGAGCGCCACCGCGAAAATCATGACCGCGCCATCGACGACATCGGCGAAGCTGGCAAGAACGTCAAGACCCCCGGGGACCCTATCTACAACCCCGGGTTCCTTGCTCTCACTCACTAGCAACGCTATGTGGTCTGGCCTGACAAGTTCAAGCCGGACATCGGCGCGCGTTACGACGGGACCACCAACCCCATCGAATTCCTCTAGCTCTACGTCGTCGCCGTTCAGGCCGCGCGTGGAGATCAGCGTGCGATGGCCAATTGGTTTCCCATGGCCCTCAAAGACGCTCCGCGAACTTGGCTCATGAATCTTCCTCACGAATCCGTGACTTTATGGAAGGACTTGTGCCGTCAGTTCGTCGCCAACTTCATGCCCACGTACGAGCGCCCCGCCACAAAGAATGATCTTAAGGTGGTGCGTCAGTACAAGGGCGAGATGCTTCGTCAATACATCTAGCGCTTTAGCCAGATGAGGAACAAGATTACCTGGATCTCCAATGAGGAGGTCATCTCCGACATCAAGATGAGGGAGAAGCTGTCCGTGAATGATGAGCTGACTTCCGTTGTCATGCTCTTCAAGATCGCCGATAGATGCGCCAAGGCCGAGGAGGGGAGGCTCTTCGTGCACAACCTGCCGGAGGCGCTTCCCCCAAAGCCGAAGTCCAAGGGCCCCAAGCGCAAGGAGGCTGCTGTCCTCGCGGCGGAGCCTGATCATAAACATCGCCGCAGGGACCACTCCGATCACGATAAAGGTCGACGTCGTTGCTACTGCATCCTCCACAAAAAGGACACCCACAATACCGATGATTGTTGGATAGTTCGGAAGTTTCATAAAGAAAATGGTGTCACCAAGCGCCGTGGGAGTAGCCTTAGCCACGGCAAGGGTGGATCCCGGGGCGATCCCCCCGACGACGACCCGGATGAGGGTCGCCGCCGCGATGGTCTGTCTCGTGCAGATCCCGAGCCGCTACCGCTGCCTCCACCGGTGAATGATCATCGAGAAGAGAACTAGGGGGGCTATCAGGAGCCGCGAGGCTTTGCCGCCTGCCTCCTGGGTGGAGCCCAAGCTCCTTTGTCTAATCGTCACTTCAAGCAGCTGTCGCGAGAAATAGCGGCAACACAGCCCAGCGCTAGCAACCGCTTGATGAAGTGGTCTACCATTAAGATCGGCTTTGACGAGGAGGATCATCCGATCTCCACTAAGGCCGTGGGCACAATTTCCCTCTTGTGCACGCCTACCATCAATAACATCACCGTAAACCGTACTCTCATCGATGGAGGGGCGGGCCACAACATCATCTCCATTGAGGTCTTCGAGAAGATGCAGGAGCCGTACCATCGGCTCATGCCAACCCGACCGTTCTTCGGGGTAACAGAGGGTTCTACAATGCCAATCGGGTAGGTACGCCTGCCCGTCACCTTCGACACCCGGGACAACTACAGGACAGAAAGCCTCGACTTCGACATCGCCTACATTGCGCTGCCGTACAATGCCATCCTCGGCTATCCATCCCTGGCGAGGTTCATGGCGGCAACGCATCATGGCTTCAATGTCATCAAGATTCCAGGCGCCAACGGCACGATCATCGTGCGCTGTAACGAAAAGGACGCTCTCCATTTTGTGGAGCATGTCTACCATGAGGCCGCCACCATGTTCCCCGCTGATGAAGATCTGATGGAGCACTCCGGTGACCTCACGGGGAAGAAGCAGCTCGTGTCGCAAGAGCGGGCTGCTGCAAAGAAGGCCTCTCTCGAGCCCCTCCTGCCGGGCTTGTTAGGGAAGAAATTCGCTGCCTCTGCATCGCCCACTCCAAGCGAGGACCTGGTCCATCCGATGCTGGACATGAGCATTGGGGAAGCTGCAGTACCCTCAGGGAGGAGGCCCCAGTTTACCCAAGAGCGCTCTGCTACCAAGAAGGTCCAGCTCCACGCTAGGGGCTGTGAAAACTTCGTCACCATCGGGGCAGGGCTTTCTCCCAAATAGGAAAGCGCGCTCGTCACCTTCCTGCGGGCAAACTCTGACATGTTCACTTGGACTCCGTCAGATATGCCCGGCATTCCTAGGGAGGTGATTGAGCACCACTTAGCCGTGTGCTCTCAGGCACACCCCGTGAAGCAGAAGACCAAGAAGCAAGCACAAGAGAAACAAGACTTCATCGTCCAAGAGATAGAGAAGCTGAAGAAGGCCAAGTTGATACGCGAGGTAGCCCACCCCACCTGGATTGCCAATCCGGTGGTTGTCCCAAAAGCTAACGGCAGTGGGAGCCTCTGCGTGGACTTCACAAGTCTCAACAAGGCTTGTCCTAAGGATCCTTATCCACTCCCAAGGATAGATCAAATCGTCGACTCCACCGCCGGCTGCGACCTCCTTTGCTTCTTGGATGCCTTCTCTGGCTATCATCAAATCAATATGGCAAGGGAGGACGAAGAGAAGACTGCCTTCATCACACCTTGCGGTGTGTACTGCTACGTCTGCATGCCCTTTGGCCTGAAGAACGCAGGGGACACATTCCAAACGCTCATGCGTAAGGCCTTGGGGGCTCAGATGGGAAGAAATGCGGAAGCCTACGTCGACGACATCGTCGTCAAGACTCGGGAGAGTCGCACCTTCGCCAACCTGAGAAAGGTAAACATCAAGCTCAACCCCGCCAAATGCGCCTTCGGCGTGCCATCGGGAAAGTTGTTGGGGTTCCACGTGTCTCATCGCGGGATAGAGGCAAACCCTGACAAAGTCAAGGCCATCAAAGAAATGCATCCTCCGCACAATCTCAAGGAGATGCAACGCCTCGCGGGATGCATGGCAGCCCTAGGGCGCTTCATCACGAGGAGCGGAGAGAAGGCCCTGCCCTTCTTCAAGCTCATGAAGCGCACTGGGAAGTTCGAGTGGACTCCGGAAGCTGACAAGGCCTTCGCCAAGCTGAAGAGGTATCTCACGAGCCCACCGATCATGGTTGCCCCAACGTTCCGCGAGCCCTTGCTGCTCTACATCGCGGCGACCCCGAGAACTGCGAGCGTTGTCCTCGTCGCTGAGCAGGACGCCAAGGTAATCGCCAAAGAGGGAGTTGATCCTCCATGCCCGGGAGCTCCTCCTGAGGAAGAAGCAGCAATTCCTTCTGCCCCTCAAGAGGAGCTGCCCGCTACAACTTCGCCGACCGAGCCACTCTTACAGAGCGACGCTCCTGAACTCCATGAGGAGAAAACTCCTGAAGACACCGCCAAGGTGCGGAAACCTATGTACTTTGTCAGCACGGTACTACGCGATGCGTGGGAGTGCTACACCATGCAACAAAAGCTGCTCTACACCCTGTTGATCGCTTCAAGGAAGCTACGACATGACTTCCAGGGTCACCCGATTAAGGTGGTCATTGATCGCCCCCCTGGAGACCATTCTACGCAACCCAAATGTCACCGGACGGGTGGCAGCATGGGCCGTGGAGCTTCAGCCCTTCAAGATCTCCTTCGAAACCACCAAGGTGATCAAGAGCAAAGCTTTGGCTGAGTTCACTGCTGAATGGACTGATCCATTCGCCGACAAGCCTCCAGAGGTGGAGTCAACGCTTCCAGGAGAAGAAGCCCCAGGCTTCTGGGTCATGCACTTCAACGGCGCCTTCAACCTCCCCGGCGTGGGGGTTGGCACCGTCCTCACCTCTCCCTCTAGGGACAAGCTCTTCTACGCCGTCCAGCTCTGTTTTAAGCCAGAGCACAAGGTCTCCAACAACATTGCGGAATATGAAGGACTACTCGTTGGCCTAAGGGCAGCGAATGCTTTGGGCATCAAGTGCCTCATTGTCAAGGGAGATTCACAGCTGGTTGTGAACTTCTCAAACAAGAGCTACACTCCAAAGGATGAGCACATGGCAGCTTATCTTGAGGAGCATCAAAAGATCGAAAAGCGCTTCCAAGGTTTGGAGCTGAAGCACATTCCACGAGGAGAAAATGTGGAAGCGGACGAAATCACCAAGCGTGCCTCTCATCGCCTGGCACAGCCCACCGGCATCTTCGAGGAGCGCCTATTCAAGCCGTCCGCTTCTCCATCATCGACAGGATCTGACCTTCCGCCTGCCTTGCCACTGCCACCGGAGCAGGGGCTCCGGATTGCGGGCCTACTTCGGGTGACCGCGTCCTTCTGGCATTGGTGCGGCAGGAGGGAGTGGATTGGATCCTCGAGCTCAAGGCTTTCCTCGTCAGTAGCAGGCTTCCTAAGGACGAGTCAGAGGCCGAAAGGATAGTACGCCAAGCTTCAGGATGCTGCGTCAAGGATGGTGACTTGTACCGGCGTCGCCCAAACGGTGTCGCTCTGAAGTGCATATGTACTCACCAGGGCCAAGAGCTTCTCAGGGACATCCACGCCGGTGAGTGTGGGCATCATGCCTCTGCTTCAACCCTCGCTACAAAGGCGTATCGAAGCGGCTTCTACTGGCCTTCGGCGCTCTAGGACGCAGCGGAGATGGTCAAGAGGTGCGAGGCATGCCAATTCCATACCAAGCAGATTCATCAGCCGGCGCAGGAGCTGCAAACCATCCCACTCACTTGGCCCTTTGCTGTTTGGGGGCTGGACATTCTCGGTCCATTCCCTAGAGTGCAAGGGCGCTACCGCTACCTCTACGTTGCTATCGACAAGTTTACCAAGTGGGTGGAGGTGGAGCCGGTGTGCACTATTCTAGCCAGATCCACAGTCAAGTTCATCCGTGGCCTGGTCTGCCGTTTTGGTGTGCCTAACCGCATAATCACCGACAACGGCAACCAGCTCACCAGCGGGCTGTTCCGGGAGTACTGCGCATCGACCGGCATCAAGATCTGCTTCGCCTCAATCGCCTATCCCAGGAGCAATGGCCAGGCTGAGCGTGCAAACTGCCGAAGTCCTCAAAGGACTCAAGATGAGAAGCTTCAACGCCAAGCTCGAAGCCTGCGGCAAAAAATGGTTAGACAACCTCCAATCCATCCTGTGGTCCATTCGGACTACCGCCACCAAGCCCACCGGGGAGACTCCTTTCTTCTTGGTCTATGGGGCGGAGGCTGTTCTTCCCACCGACGTCAAGTTCGGGTCGCCAAGAGTGCTCGCCTTCAATGAGATACAGCAAGAGGACCTCATCAAGGATCGCCTCCTCCAGCTCGAAGAAGCTCGGTGCCAAGCGGCGCTTCGCGCCGTGAGGTACCAGCAGGGACTACGCCGCTACCATAGCCGCCATGTTCGGGCAAGGACTCTGGAGGTCAGCGATCTGGTGCTGAGGAGGATACTCTCTTGCGAAGGCTTGCACAAGCTATCTCCAATGTGGGAAGGCCCCTTCAAGGTGACGCACATCGCCAGGCCAGGCTCGGCGCGGCCAGAAACCGCGGAAGGCGTGCCGGTGGGGAACCCATGGAACATAGCTCATTTGCGAAAGTTCTACCCGTAGGTTCCTCACGAGGAGATAAGACTGTCGTCACGGCACTTTGTATCAGCTCAAACCGCTCTTCAGCACTGAGATTAAGTTAAAGCGCATTATAGCGCCTCTGCTTCGGCATGATATTAAAATGGCATGAAGTCCATTTATTTTCTGTCGTACTACACGCAGAAGGTGGCTAGGCACGGTGTCTATGCTGGGGCCTTCGCCCGGAAAACAGCAAGCCCGAAAAACCCGAAGGGACTGAGCTCTGATCAGGGGCGACGGCCCCATTATCGATCACCTCCACGTGCCCGTGGTGCTTAGTTCCTCGTGAAGTACACCGGAAAATAAGAAATCTTCGGGAAAATCCCAAGGTGTGCCTAAGGCACCCGCTAAGGACCAACGCCTCATGAGAAACCCTCACGAGGGCGCAAGGACGCGTCGATGCACTTAGCATCTGTATGAGTCAAGATTCCCCTCGCTCAAGGAAGGCCAAACATGGCAGGATTATTGAAGACCAAGGCTGCTCCGATCATCTTGCGAAGGAGATGCAGATCCGAAGGTCCGCGCCAGGCCCTTCACCTCGTGAGCAACCCTCAACGAGGTGTCGACGTCCTCTGGGCTCTCTTAAGCGTCGACTCTTTCGCGTCCGTGAGAGTCCAGCTTCCCTCACGACGAGGAAGGCCCCGTGAATCGCCATGTGCGGCAATTTGCTCGTAGCTGCCGGCACAGATAGTGCCACGCTCCCTCACGACGAGGAAGGTCCCTGTGCCGGTCACAGGGGCATCTTAGTCGCCTTTCTTTTTTTGTTTGTTTTACCGACTTGTTTTTTGTTTTCGGGGATTTGGGGTTTTTTGTTTTCCAACTCTTTCTTCAACTACTTGTCTCAGGAATCGTCCAACGTCGTCACCGGCGCCAACCCCGTCATGAGCTCTGAGGCGCAGGGAGGCCTCCCGCAGGCGTTAACAACTCACTAGGGCTCTCGAGCGCACGGATGACCAGGACAGCGATGAGCAGCGAGAAGCGAAAGAACAAGACAATTAACGACGAAGACTTCATTAATAGCCCCCTGTGGGGGGAGAAACAGAGGCACAGCGGGGCATACCCCACTGGTATAAACTACATCGCAAAAGAGGGGAGGAGACTAACTCCCCTCCCCAGAAGGCTACCGCGACAAGGCCGCACCTTTACTCCACCGCAGGCTGGGGGTAGGTGCGGCAGACGCCGGCGGCGGCGAAGATCCGCACCGAGGCCTCCAGCGTCCCCAGGTTGAAGCGGAAGACGAGGTGGTCGCCGACGCGGAGGCGGTGGCCGGGAGCAACGGCCCTCCAGCGCCCGGAGAGGACGACATTGCCGCCCGCTCCAAAGATGATGTCAACAGGCTAGAGGAGCTCTGGCCTGCTCTGCTCCACCAGCACGACCTCTCCAGAGGAAGTGCCGGGGGCATAGATTACCCTCCGGACTGCATCGGGCAGCTGTAGGGAGATGAAGCTCCAGGCGTCGACGGCGATGAGGAGCTCCAGGAAGTGGGACCCCAGAGCAATGAGGGGTCCCAGCATCTCCGCTGCCAAGCGGCGGGGAGTCGCGACCACTCCGGTCGCCGGCGGGGCCGCCTCCTGCGGCCTCGGATTGTCCACAGCCGGGGGGGGGCCAGCGTGGCCTCCACCTCCCAGAGCACCCGATCAATGCTCCCCGAGGCGCGGGGAGCCGGCGCCGCCGCCACCGGCGACGGCGCGTTCAGAGCGCCTCCGGGCGCTGGACCCCGAAGGGTCAGGGCACTGGAGGTCCCTGGGGCGGCGCGCGTCGCCACACCCTGCATCGGCGCCGCGATGCGCAGGGGGCCTCCGGTGCCGGGCGTCCACCGGGCGGGGACCTTCGCTTTGTTCCTGCTGCCCGGGGGGCGCCCATGGTGCTTCGTCCCCGAGCCAGATCCAGCGGCGGCGGAGAAGGCGGAGGGATCCATTGCTTGGGGAAGCGTTGCGGGAGAAGTAGCACTGGAGGAAGAGGGTGAAGTGCCGGAGGTGTCGAGGAGGCTGCATTTAAAGGGCACGGTCGGCATCGAAGCGTCAAATCTCAGCGCGGCAATCGGAGCGTTGGCGCAGCGCTCTACAGCAAAGTGACGTGCCATCATGACGGTTTGACCCCTCGGGGACTGCTGCGTCGCCCGCTGTTTCGTCTCACCAGCTACAGTCGCGCCACGCGTCTGCGGCCTCTACATCTTCACATGGTCCTCTGACCGTGCGTTGACGCGTGCCATTGGAGGGACCAGCAGCTCTGGGGCCCCTGACCCTTCGCTCCCTCAAGAGGGCGCGTGCGCGGGCCAGGCTCCCGGGGGCTACTGTCGGTGTTCTAGATACCGGGGTATCCCGGTCCACCTACTCCTAGGCCCCTTCAACTGCCCAGCTTCAGCCCAGGGGTGGAACGACGACCGAAGCCCAGCGGGGAAGACCCCCATGAGGATGCACCTCATGAGGAGAACGACGGCTAAAACTGCTAAGGACCAGAAGACCTCCTCACGAGCTGTTTCTCGTGAGGGGAGGGACCACGTCCACGTCAGCTCGGTACATTTTCGTGCTGAGCAAGAAGATAAGAGCAGAAGACTACGTACCGTCTACGCTACCCAACAGGTAGGAGACCAGCTTTCTCCGTGTCTGCATAAAGCGGCACAGTGGTTGTTGGCCACCCCCCTAAAACTAGGGTGGATGGTGCAGGGCGCCAGAGGAGGACGCCAACCTCCTCCACCCACTCCTGTGGACCGGCGCCACTACTCTACGAAGACTACGTCTACGAAAGACTCAAGACTATAGCTGTCCTCCCTCCTTGGCCGTTTGTGGCAACCCCTTCCCCAAGATGATAAGGGGAAGGAGGACTTCGGCACTATAAAAGGAGGGGAGGCCACCCCTTAGAGGGGATGGGATCTTCATCTATGGGCCTCTAGCTAGGCTAAGTTGGTTCTTCTACCTTCAGCCAGCTAGAGCTCTGTAACCAAGACCTTGTACTCCTCGCGAGGTATCGTGTCGTAATACAAGAAGGCAGGAAGTAGGGGTTTTACCTCACCACGAGGGCCCTGAACCTGGGTAAAGCTCGGTGTCTCTCTCTGTAGTGCGTGGTGCGTTCGACGTCTCGAGGCTTCCGTCACCGTGTTTCGTTGCGATCCAAGATCTCCCACGTTCAGCCTCCTGCGTTCGAATCTTTGGGTCCGTCGCGTGGTACCCCGTGTTCTTGCGACACGAAATCCATCGACAAACGTCTTATACTTTGGTGGCGGCATATTGGACTTATGGCGGGGCGGGGCCTTGTCTTGGTGGTATCCATAAGCCGGATAGTTCTTGTGGGGTGGCGATGGATTTCTTTGATGGCCTTTGCCATGTGGCTTGTCATCAGAGGATATTGGGATGGCATTTGCCCTGTTACGAGCATCTCTTCCTCGGGCCTCTAAGGATCCAGTATGAGATTCGTTATCAGGGCGGGTACCATGATTGCCGTTACCCCGGGCTTTAGAGGCAGTACTGGACTGACATAGCGTAGGATCAGATTCGAGCCTTCGTGAAGACGTAGCCTTCTCCTGCTATACCAATGCCTTGGTCATTAGTTTTACCGCCGTCTCTAGGGCTGCCGGGATTTGGTTATTTTCCAATAGCTCCTTTGCGGCCACGATGTTCTCAATGGGCATAGACTTGACTTCATCGCGGTTCTTGTCCACATATGGCAGATTCTTGATGTACATCCTAGCCAGAGTTTCCGCGGTTGGCACGGTGAACTCAAGGTTTCGTGCCAGCTGCGGGTCGCCGCCCTCGTTAATTTGATTATGGATGAGAGTGGCGTACTTCTCCTCCATGTTTCTTGTGTGTTTCAGCGTGTCTTGAGCTTTAGCAATGTCGCCATCCAGCTTTTCACCCATCTTCTCGACTCGCTTTGCTTCCTTGAGGATTGCTCGCCTCTTCTGCTCGAGATTGTTCACGTCTCTGACATAGTCAGGGGTGATTGGATCTCCTAGAGTGCCGTAGACGACCTTGTCCATCGGAGTCGTGAAGTCTTCTGGGTGATGCACCACGGGGATGGCGGGTTGCAGAGTCCTAGGTCCACCATGGATCTCGCGCAGTTGTTCCATGGTGGGATCAACGGCTGGTGGTGGGTTACCCTGCTCTTTGCCGGCATCTCCGTCATGGGCTGTCTAAGATGGCAGATCACTGGTTGTCTGCCCAATGTCATCTCCTTTGTTGGTCATGAACACCTGCTTGGCGGCTGCTTGTTTCTCTTCTATTCCCTGCTGAGCTAACTCCGCCTCGATTCTTCTCATGGCAGCGTCATAGTGATCAGAGTCATAGCCTTTGCTATCCCAGTCATCCGATTCACCACTTTCGTTAAGTGCCTCTATGATGGATTCACCTGGGCTGTCATCTCCATTGGAGGCAGATCCCGAAGTGGTTCCTACGAAAGCAACAAGGCAATACCGCGGTGTCTCTAACGCAAGATTGTTCATGGCAGATTCATAGTGGTCATCCACCACTTCCTCCACCTCTAGGGCGGTTTGGTGGGATTAGTTTTTAGATCTTATCTAGATGACTTGGAAAGTTCCAGATCAGATGATTCCTCCTCCGTATCCAGCTCGAAAGCGGTCTGTTTGGGGGTTTCAGCCATACCAATCCGCTGAAAATTGGTTTCCGTAGCGGGTGTAAGGTCCGTCTCTCCCATGAAGATGTGGATGTCTCTGATCGGAACGACGGTAAGTCGAGTAGGGTCTTCTCTAGCCGGCACCCAGAGGTTATCCGCTGGGACGATGGGGAAGCCGGAATCGTAGAGGACATGCCCGATGGTGAAGGTCTCACCGATGCCTGCGAAGGCGGATCCCGCCTAGATCTGCGCTCCTGACGCGTTTTGCCCCACGGTGGGCGCCAACTGTCGTGGTTTCGTCAACAGATCTGCCATAGGGGTAGGTGTATGGCAGTTTGTGAAAGGGGGTGAACACGGCTGAGCGATCTGGGACGGTGGTAGCACGAGTTTACCCAGCTTCAGATCCCGCAACGGTGGCGAGACCCTACGTGCTGCTATAATTCACTATATGGCAACAAGTGCTCGGTTACAATGATGAGGTTGGCTGTTTTGCTATGCGATTGGCCGTATCTAAGTCTTGGTGCCCCAAGGGCGCCTCCATGGCATATAAAGGCGCCTGGCGTGGGCATCACGATGGTACCGGAGCGGATACAATATGTAGTCCTAGACTAAGTCCTATACGTGTACTACAACGCAACCCGCCATGGGCCTGTCTTCGGATCCGCCAGAAGCTCCTGCGTCCAGTATCCGCCATGGGCTTTCCAGCAACTGGGCCGCCCAGTAGGCAATCCGCCATACCACCTCTATGGGCCACCCTGGCCTGCTGGTTTAGGCCTACATCGCTGGTATACCTATTTGGTATATCCCCAACAGATGGAGATAGTGATGCAACAAATGATAGAAGTACATGCTGGAATAATGCAAGTAATGACCCAGGATATGGTCAACCGTGATAGCAAAGAGTTACCTCCAGGAATGCAGCAAGTACTAGATGATCATTCTCGAATGGTACAAATGATGTCCCAGATTTTGGCTTGTACCAATAACAACCTGCCCCAAAACCATCTTGGTAGCAAGGAACCAAGAGGGGATGCTGAGATAACACTGCTAGCCAGCAATATCTGTGGAGAAATAGGTCACATGTCGAAGGGATGTCATGAACAGTAACCTTACTGTAATACGAACCACCCAGTTGGGGAATGTCCCATGGCCCAGATTACTTGTTTCCTATGTGATGGAATCAAACATGTTCCTATTGAATGTAACCTTTACCCCACGGTGCATGTGGGGACCCCGGCTTACCACCCGGAATTCCCGTTATGCATACCAATTCACGATCCCAGGAAGACCGTCGTGAATCCACATAACAGAGTTGGCATTACAGAGTACAACATCCATTACATAACGATTTCATAAAGTCTTACATATGGCCACTTGGCTGAATTTAAATGCCTCGCAGGGCAAGTTCAACGGACAAGCTAAAGCTTAGCAAACAGCAGCGGATACATGCAGCGTAGCTGACCTACGTCGGGCCTACTACCCTACAGGCGACTGACCGGGAAACGATCCTAATTTGCACCGGCGTCGTCGTAATCTCCATCGTCCTCCTCATAGTCATCATCATAGTCTGGCCAAGTTAATAGCCAGGGACAAAGCCGTGAGTACATTTGGAATTGTACTCGCAAACCATCCAAGAGAAAAGTAATCATATGCTATTTGGCTGTAGCAAGGTTGCCTTGGCTTGAGGTTGTTAATGCTAGTAATTTTCTCGTGTCGATATAGCATGTCATACGACATCTCTATATCCTTATTAAAGAAGATACTTGTAAGACAAGTTTTTGTAAAAGCTCTAGGAAAGGGGGAACTCCTTTATGCTTGCCAATGGCAACCATGGTCAATCATACATAACCATTCTCCTTCACCTCGGCAGTACCCTTCGAGTACTCCGACCCATTCCCGTGCCACGGCAGTACCCTCCACGCACTCCGTCTAGCACAAACTCCATTTTTCCAAGAATCATTTTGTAAAGCAAAAAGTCGACACAGGTTAAGTATGGCCATTCCAACCGTCCATGACCGAGGGCGCGGCTATTCGAATAGATTACGCTCTGCAGAGGTTGTACACTTTACCCACACCATCCGATAAATCCGCCGGGATACCACCACGGACCGTCATACACAAGTATGCGGGGTTCGGATAATCGATCATAGCCATCCATCCATCCACCTTAGTACGGCACTACTAGAAAAAAGCTTACCCGTAGCGCACCTAATATGGCTATCCGTAGCGCATATGCCGTGCGCTGCGGGTAGCACGCCACTAGTAAAAAAATACCCGTAGCGCATGTGTGGTGCGCTACGGGTAATATGCATACCCGTAGCGCATGTGTGTATGATGCGCTACGGGTATGCATATTACCCGTAGCGCACCAGACACACATGCGCTACGGGTAATATGCATACCGTAGCCAGACACATGCTACGTAGCGCACCAGACACACATGCGCTACGGGTATGCATATTACCCGTAGCGCACCAGACACATGCGCTACGGGTATTTTTTTTTTGATTTTCGAAAATACTCTATTTATGCTGCCAAATTACAGTTTTTAATATATAATATAATACAGTATAGAGAATATAACAGGTATATAGGATAATGCAATATAAATAGCATAAAATATGCATAGCATATAAATCACATTGTTTCGAAATGAAACGATCACATTCGTAGTCTAAGACACCGACACCAACCAAGTATACAAGTTCATCATCACATCTTACATAAATGAGATAGTCTCCTACACTACGATGAAGTACACTACAACCGCAATCACCGCGGTGAGCAAGACGGCGGTGGTGACGCCGAAGATCGTCTTCCTCTCCTCTCGCAAGTGGTTCCTCCACCTAGCTTCCGCCTCCGCCATGGCGTTGTACCCTTTGTAGCTACTAGATTTAGTGTTGGGACCTACACAAAAGAAAGCATAAGAAGATTTTCTAAGCTTGCACATTCGATGGATAACAAAACTTCAGAGAAATACCACGGTAACAGAGCAAAAAACCCAGATATGTCTTGTTTTTTAGCATCCAATACAAGAGATCATCTAATATATCACTATAAACTTAATAGTGTTGGGACCTACACAAAAGAAAGCATAAGAAGATTTTCTAAGCTTGCACATTCGATGGATAACAAAACTTCAGAGAAATACCACGGTAACAGAGCAAAAAACCCAGATAGGTCTTGTTTTTTAGCATCCAATACAAGAGATTAAGACATAAGAACAGGCAACTAAGCTCTCATTTGTTTGTTTTCAAATACACATTAGTAAGAGTTCCAGACCTGGAGATTGACTAAGAAGAGCAGAGGTACCTGTGGTGTTGTACATTCCATCTGTTATAGATGATTATGAGTAAATAAGAGAACAGAGACGCTAGTTCAAAACATGGTAGTAAATTTTTCTATCTATGGTATGTTGGGTGGATAGGAGAACACCTTACAAAGAAATTCAGAGTGACAGCCATCCCAATATATTCTGTACAGCACCCTCATATTGCTAAGAAGACCATGGCCTGTAATTTCAGTCAAATAACATTGGTGAGACAAAGCCATCAAAATATAAATTATCAATGAAACCTCCGGAGTACAAGAAAAGAGGAAGATATTGCAGCAGCTATTATTTTCAATTGCAGTTTTAATCAAAATAAATATGAGATGCTTTTCTCAACAACCTAATTTTAAGCGGTACTAAAAAAAGATGCTCCAACTCAGAAGATAAGAAAGCTTCATCAGTTGGCATATATAAGTATTGAATACATGGTTTAGGGAGATTTGCGCATAACATAGAAAATGATGCGTACCATCTGGTACATGTTACAATGTAATTCTTGGTTCAGATCAATCTAAAATGAATAGAACACAACCTCGCCACCGGCTTGCACTTCCTGCAGTTCCCTTGCCTCTACCGGCCGCTGCTGACCTGTCTGCTTGGACTATTAGTTCTCTGGCACATGTAATAAATCATAGTAAGTTTCTATTTTAGTTAACTTTTCTTCTGCTTGGTAACATCTGATGCATACAATGCATCCTTGGATGACCAAAACTGAATTTTTTTACATACAGTTTTGCTTGCAACTTACTTAAGCTACAAACATCTGTTGCTCATACCTAATTTCATGGGCTTTCTTCTCATTCTTTCTATACATGCTGATACACATCTCCCAGCGACGGCACGGTGCGTGGCGTCGCTACTCCCTCCGGCAACCGGCTGCTCATCAGGCGATGTCACAGCACGCTGCCAGGGCACACATCAAACAAAGGCCATATGTGAGAGAAAATGTAAAAGCAAAAAAAGTAAGTTCAGAGGGATGAAGAAACCGACCGACTAATAGCACAAGGCGCAGAGATAGTGGTACGCGCTGCTCCCGGCGGCCACCAGTAGTTGCGAGCGGCCGCCTGTGCTGCTCCCACTCTTCTTCCCCAAATCCATCTCCTCCTCTGGGTCCTCCTCTTCCTCCCGGTTTTGAACACCACGAAGAGTTAGAGACCCATAAAAAGGCATGAGCGGACGATGCAGGAAAGGAAGTTCACCTCGAGTTGACGTCCACGCCATCTCGCTCGACCCAGCTGCAGCCCGTGCTCTCCAGTGCGGCGGCGACTCGAGTTCAGCAGCAGGGAGTGGAAGGGATGGAGAGGAGGATGGAGCTGGCGGCCCAAAGGGAGGGAGAGGATGCATGCGCGGGAAGAGAAGGGGCTGCGGTTCGAGTGAGGGGCGGCGCTGCTCCCGCGGGCCACCAGCCATTCCGCCCGGATGAGCGTCTTCTCCGACAAGGACGCCCGCGGCCCAGCCGTGCTGGGGCTCGCAGATGGCACCACGCCTGGCACCCGCCTCCCCGGCCACTCCTCCAACAAGGATGCCCGCGGCTCCGGCCGCCGGTGGCAGTGAAGGGGATTGGGGAAGGAGACATAACGTGGGAGGGGGTTGGGGGATCGAGGCTGGAGGCTAGAGGCGGATTGGGTGGGCGCACGGCCGGAGGAGCCCGGCCGGCTAGGTGGAGAAGCGCGCACGACGCGGCGGGAGGCTTTGGGGCGGGCGAGCGAGCCTGCTGGGGCGGCGGCGCGAGAGGAGAGGAGGGAGACGTAGGCGGAGCCACGCCGCGATTGGGCTAGGGTTTTCACTAGGCGGGCCTTATACCCGTAGCGCATGTGTATAGGTGCGCTACGGGTAGTTGAACTACCCGCAGCGCATGTATATCACATGCGCTACGGGTAAGTGTGGGCAGAGCTCCCCATTCGGATCTACATATACCCGTAGCGCATTTTATATATGGTGCGCTGCGGGTATGTGACATACCTGCAGTGCATGTACACACATGCGCTACGGGTAAATACCCGCAGTGCACCATATATATGCTGCGCTACGGGTAGCTGTATTACCTATAGACGTTTTCCTAGTAGTGCGGATGCCTACCCTGTGGAGTATACATCCCGGCAAAACCTGGCCGTCTACCTCCGTCGAGCGTAGTTTCAGTGCCACGGCGGGAGAAACCCAAGTGTCTTCTGGACGGGTAGCCTATTGGCGGGCCCGCTATGCTGTTGCCCACCACTTGCGACAACCCGGATTCCGGGGTCCTACAGACCTTTATATAGTACGAGGCTCCCCGCACTAAAACAGACAAACTTCCAACTAAGCCCCGTCCCATTCCAGGGTAATGTGGTTGCACGGGGTAATTGGTTTGTCGAACACTTATACACAATGCCCTTTATCAGAAATCCACCAACTCCTTCATCTCCCATGTCCAACTCTTGTTTATAAAAACCCTTTGAAAACATTTCAATGGAGTAGCAACTACTCCAAGGTTTTTGAAACCATTTTCAAAATTCTTCCCGAGAGTGATCCCAATCCTAGAGTTTTTGGCTCCACTACAAGTTTTCCAAAGACTTTGATGCTAACCATCAAGTCTCTAATAAGAGGGGCATTGAATAGGTCACAAGAGGGGTCATCTCGATGGATGATATCAAGTTGACTTGTGGAGCTAAGTCACCAACTATTGCTATCTAGAGATTGATAGCAATATAAAAACAATGCATAAAGAGAGAGCAAGTATAAGCAATGCATAGAGTAATAATAGGATTCAGATATGCAACAAGTAGATGGCTTGCCTTGGTTGGCTTGTCCCTGGTCTCCTTCCTCTTGATACTCAAAGACCTCTCCTTCCTCTCCACACTCGTCGTTCGAATCTATTGCCAGAAAATAACAACAACACACAATAAGCACACATGCATACAAGGCTCACACTTAATCATGAAACACACAACTCAACATTGAGTATCAGAAACAAACAAGTTTAGATATCTAAACCAACAATATTCTCACAAGAAAACATCATTCATAAAGAAGCAAATCAATTTCTATTAGCAACTAAACCCTATTCTCAAACAAACAAGTTGCAGGCATACACATGCATCAAGATAAGGCATCCAGCATACATTCAGGCAACTAACAATATTATAGAACCAACAAAGTTGGAATTAGGTCAAAAGAGCAAAAGGGTGATTTATCATGAATTTCCTATTCCTTTTAACACTAGACAAGCATTTTAATTCCACAAAACTTTCTGTAAACCCTAAAATTCTACCAGAGGCATTCTTAGAAAGCTACAGTAATATAGAACATACCAGAAGTGGAATCACCTGAAAATACTTATCCTACTGCACACAATAAATAAATCAAGACAAGTCTTTATTATCACTCAAATAAATACTACAAGAGATATAGTGCTTCTAAAATAGCAATTCCACTTCCTACAGCTTCACATAGCAACAGGGTATCTCTAAAAATTGGAATGAACCATTTTCATCACACACAATTTCAGATTTGGATTTGTGAAGATAAAACCCTAGATCTACAACAAATAATTCACAGATAATTTCTAATGCCCTAAAAATCAAACATGTAGTACATTCAAGAAGCCAATAACACTAGGAGCACATAGAAATTTGAATCACCATTTTTGGACTCACGGAATTATTTCTATGCATTTTTGAATATAGCAGGAGATTTCAAAAGGAATTAACAGTTTCTGAAAAAAAACAAGAAAACGGGCCAGATCTGCGGGGCTCGGCCAGATCTGAGCTGGGCCAGCCCGGTCCGGGGGATTTCCCGCGGGAGGGGGCGATTCAAATCACTGACGAGCGGGCCCTAGTGGTCGGCGGCTTGCGGCTACCGAATCGGTACCGGACGGTGTCGTCCGTCCGATTAGAGGGGAGATCGACGGCGGAGGGCCATCATCTCCGTTACGTCGGGGCTGGGGGAAACCCTAGCCCCAGCTACTGCACGCTCGAGGTCGGGGCTCACCTAGGGCATCGAAGGAGGCTGGGTGGCTGCAGGGCGGCGGCGGTGACTCCGAAACTCCTCCACGTCCAGATCCTGCACGAAGAAGAGCTCGAGGTCAGGTGCGCGGTCGTGCTCGTCTACGGTGACCTTCGGGTTCCAACGGTGATGGCGGCATCCTTGCTCTGCTAGACAAGGAACGGAACATGGGGTTAGCTCCAGGCCTAGCAGAGGAATGAGATGGTGCAGAAGAAGAGCAGGAAGGGGTGGTCAACATCGACCCACGGCTTCGCCGTCTACCCTAGCTCCGGTGAGTTTCCTCAGGCTCTGCTGCCTGGGGAAGTGACTGGCTTTGTCGCCTGGGCTCAGAGATGAGAGGGAGTGGGGTGAGGGAGCAAATGAACAGCAAGGGAGGGTTCCAGAGGGGTCGAGGGTTTTTATACTGACGGGGTGGTCTCGGTGCAGGGTGAACTTCGGTGACGACGATTGGGCGAGGGAGGCGGTGTTTCTGATGTGGCGTCGTGAGCTAAGTCCAGTGCTAGGGGTGGCTAGGGCGGGCACGCATGGCTTCGGTTGCGACATGGTCAGATTCAGCTCGGGTGCACATGAAACGGCGTGCGGCTCGGCGGGTCTGGTCAGCTAGGGTGCAGGGCAAGGGGTGCGTCATGTCGGGTGCACGATGCCGTGCACGTGCATGTGTGGAGCGGGGCGAGGGGTCGTGTGTGCGCGCGGGAACGCGCACGCCGGTCTCGGCGTCCCTGGGCGTCGTCGGGCGCATGTAGAGCGAGGTCGGGGCAGGGCCTATGAGAGGTCTGGGGCGGCAGGGCTCGATTGGTTGAGCTTGCGGTGGTGCGTGGGGTCTGGTGGCGCAGTGGTGGACGGTGGCGTCACCTCGAAGCTTCACTGCAACGGGCGTGTGTCCCGGTCACGGCGGCGAGTGAGGGAGAGGGCAAGGTGAGGTAGGAGATCGATCTCTCTGCAATGTGGGGTAGGGGTGGTGCTGGAGTGGCAGTTCTGGCCTCTGGTTGGGGGTGAGCGACGGTGGAGGGAGAAGAGAAAAGAAAGAGAGAGGGAGGGAGAAGATTTGCCCTAGATCTCCTCGGGTCTCCCCCTTCCTTGTGTCCATCGGCTAGAAGACAAGAGGAATAAGAGAGAGGGGTAGGGGTGGCTGGCTAGGTCTCTCTCCTAGTCGGTTTGCAAGAAAAGAGAGAAGAAAAAGAGGAAGAAAGAGAAGAAAGGGCCATTTGGCCGAAATTCATTTGAATTTCAAAAATTCAAAAATACCAAGAGGGGGGTAGTGATGGTTTGCTCAAATGGGTTCTATAATTGGTATAAACCATCCTGCAAGTTTTCAGAATTTTTGAATAAGTGCAAAAGAGATTTTGGTGAAGTCCTAATTATTGAATAAAGGTGCAAGAATAAAGTTTGAAATAAAGAGAGGAAAAGAATTGTTGTCATCCAGCACCCTCCTATTTGGTCAAGCTATAGCATAAAATCATAGCACTCCATCATGCACTCATGCACATGACCAATTTTGAAAATCTAAAAAGAAAAGAATTTAACTAGCATACACACACATATGCACATGAAATCATACCATGCACACAAAGAAGATCACTACCCTAGCACACAAGCTCAATTGGAACCAAGTTTTTTTTATTTACCCCACTTTCTATTGCATGGAAGCTGATTTAAATTCTGGTTACAAAAAGTAGGGTGTTACAGACCTTCCCCCCTTAAAAGAATCTCGTCCCGAGATTCGGTAGCTAAGCGTGAAGCAGTTTGGGAAACTCTCGTTGGAGATAATCCTCGCGTTCCCAAGTGGCCTCATTTTCTGTGTGGTTACTCCACTACACCTTGTACATCTTGATCTTACGTCTGCGGGTAAGACGGACGTCTTCTTCAAGGATGCGGATTGGTCTCTCCCAATAGGTGAGGTCGTGATTGAGGTCAATGGTGTTGTGGTCAATATCCTTGAAGGTCTTGGGCTTATTGGGAACTTGCAGGCATTTTCGGAGTTGAGAGATATGAAAGACGTCATGGAACTCGGACAACTCCACGGGCAGCTCCAGCTTGTAGGACATCTCTCCGCGGCGCTCTAGGATCTTGAATGGGCCGATGTAGCGGGGTGCGAGCTTACCCTTAACATGGAAGCGTTGCATACCCTTGAGTGGTGTCACTCAAAGGTAGACAAAGTCTCCCGCGTTGAAGGTAACAGGTCTTCTCTTGGAGTCGGTGTAACTCTTCTGTCTAGATTGGGCTGCCTTGAGGCGGTTGCGGATAAGCTGGACTTGTTCCTCGGCCTCCTTGATGATGTCGGGGCCAAAGACTTGGCTCTCTCCAGTTTCTGACCAGTTGAGCGGGGTACGGCACTTTCGTCCATAAAGAGCTTCGAAGGGGGCCATTTGCAGACTAGCTTGGTAGCTATTGTTGTAGGAAAATTCAGCAAACGACAAGCAGTCTTCCCACTTGGTTCCATAAGATAGAACACAAGCTCGCAGCATATCTTCAAGGATTTGATTTACTCGCTCAGTTTGTCCTCTAGTCTGCGGGTGATAGGCTGTGCTGAATGATAGTTTAGTGCCTAAGGCTTCTTGTAGTTTCGCCCAAAATCGTGAGGTGAACTGGGGGCCTCGGTCGGAGACAATGGTCTTCGGGATGCCATGAAGGCTGACTATGCGAGAAAGGTACAATTCTGCCAGACGGTTCCCATGGTCGGTGGTCTTGACCGGAATAAAGTGGGCAACCTTGGTGAGACGGTCCACAATAACCCATATAGAGTCATGTCCCCGACTCGACGTTGGTAGCCCAGTAATAAAATCCATTCTGACCTCCTCCCATTTCCATAAGGGTATCTTCAAGGGTTGCAATAAGCCTGCGGGCCTTTGGTGCTCTGCCTTGACGCGTTGGTAAACATCACATCGGGCGATGTAGAAAGCTATTTCCCTTTTCATGCCGTGCCACCAAAATTGTCCCTTCAAATCTTGATACATCTTGGTGCCTCCGGGATGAATGGAGTAAGGAGTATCATGGGCCTCTTTCAGAATGGACTGCTTCAACTCCTCAATGTTAGGAACACATAGGCGGCCATTATACCATAGCACACCTTCCTGGTCAATTGAAAACCCAGGTACTTCCTCTCATCCCATCCTACGCTTGATACCTTCAATACTCTCATGTCCCTTCTGAGCTTCCTTAATGATGTTAGAGAGAGCGGGTCGGATTTCAAGGTTTGCTAGGAAACCGTGGCTTACAAGCTTGAGTCCAAACTTCTCAAACTACTCGCACAGGGCTGGCTGGCTTGACTTTAATAGGGTATTCAGGGAACAAGGTTCTCGGCTGAGGGCGTCTGCGACCACATTCGCTTTACCAGGATGGTAATGAATGCCTAGGTCGTAGTCCTTGATGAGCTCAATCCATCTCCTCTGTCTCATGTTCAATTCCTTCTGAGAGAAAATATATTTCAGGCTCTTGTGATCAGTCTAGATCTCACATCTGTTCCCCATAAGATAGTGTCGCCATGTCTTGAGGGCATGGACAACAGTGGCAAGCTCTAGGTCATGGGTAGGATAGTTCAGCTCATGCGGGCGAAGCTGACAGGATAGGTAGGCGATGACCTTGCCGTATTGCATCAAGACACTTCCAAGCCCAAGCTTGGAGGCATCATAGTAGATGTCGAAGCTCTTGGTAATATCGGGCATGGTTAGGATAGGGGCTGACACAAGTCTCCTCTTGAGTTCTTGGAAACTCTCCTCGCACTTCTCAGTCCACTCAAACTTTTTAGCCTTCTTGAGTAGCTGGGTCATCGGACGAGCAATACTAGAAAACCCATCTACAAACTTCCGGTAGTATCCGGCTAGTCCAAGGAATGCTCGGACTTCGGTGGGATTGGTTGGGGCTTTCCTTTCCAAGATAGAGGTAATTTTTGAAGGGTCCACGGATACTCCACCGGCTGAGATAACATGGCCTAGAAACCCAACTTCTTTCAGCCAAAACTCACACTTGCTGAATTTGGCGTAAAGCTGGTGCTCGCGCAGGGTTCCCAATACTAGCCGCAGATGCTCTGCGTGCTCTTCTTCGGTTTTGGAATAGACTAAGATGTCGTCGATGAAGACCACCACAAATTTGTCCAGGAACTTCATGAATACCTTATTCATGAGGTTCATGAAGTAGGCAGGGGCATTGGTTAGGCCGAAAGACATGACTGTGTACTCAAATAGGCCATAGCGTGTGGTGAAAGCAGTCTTAGGAATATCAGATTCTCGGACCTTCAACTGATGATATCCAGTGTGGAGATCAATCTTGGAGAACACCCTTGCTCCACTTAGCTGATCAAACAGGTCTTCAATCTTAGGGAGTGGGTACTTATTTTTGATGGTCACCTCATTCAGTTTATGGTAGTCCACATACAGGCGTATGGTACCGTCTCGTTTGTCCACAAAAATAATGGGCGATCCCCATGGTGATGCGCTGGGACGGATGAGGCCTTTGCTGAGCATATCAGCGAGTTGTTTCTTTAACTCCTCGAGTTCTTGGGGGTTCATACGGTAAGGTCTTTGAGCAATAGGAGCTGTTCTGGGAACCAACTCAATTATGAACTTGATATCCCGGTTAGGGGGCATACCTGGCAGCTCCTCCGGAAAGACGTCTGGGTATTCGCATACCACCGGTACTTGGTCAAGAGTCGGCCCAGCGACAGACTTCTTATAATAAGCCTTTCGGGATGGCATGGTGGCGATGTGCTCAATCTGGACTCCATCATTGCTGGTCACAGTTATAGCTTTCCGGGCACAGTCTTTATGACCATGGTACTTGGACATCCAATCCATCCCAAGTACCACGTCCAATCCCTTTGTACCCAGAATAATCAAGTCGGCCTGGAATGACACCCCATGGATAACTACGGGTACCTCTTCGCAGGTCAAGTGTGCCCTAACTTGGGAACCGGGAATTTGAACTATCATATTGCGAGCCATTTTGGATGCGGTTAACCCACCCTTGGTCACGAACCTCTCGGTAACAAAGGAATGAGAAGCCCCAGAATCAAATAACACTCTTGCAGGGACTGAGTTGATGAGAAACCTACCCAGAACAACGTCAGGTGCCTCAGCAGCTTCTTCAGTGGTCACATGGTTCAGACAGCCTCTAGCATGGTTGGCTTTAGTCTTCGTGTTCCTCCCAGTGGGTCCACGGCCTTGACCCTGATTGGGTCGCGGCGCGCTGAGGCTCGGTGCAGATGTCTTCTTCAGAGGACACTCCTTAGAGAAATGTCTGGGCTGGCCACAAGTGTAGCAGCCACTTCCTTGGCTGCGGTTGGCGGGGTTGAAAGTGTTGCGGTTGCCTCCTGAAGGATTTCCGCCGGTGGGGCGGTTGCTTGGGTATTGGCGGTTAGGGTTATTGGGCTTGGGAGCCTGAGAGGCGAACCTCTGAGGGGGTGGCGCAGACCTTGATGGGGGCATACTGCGGGAGCTTTGGCTGCTTGGTCCTCCCTGACTTATCATCCTTCTCTTGCGGCTCTCGCGGGCAGCTTTGTTCTTGTCTTCCACCATGATAGCAGCGTCTACCAGAGCTTCCAGGTCGTTGTAAGGCACAGCGACCAGGTAGGGCTGCATGTTTTCCTGGAGTCCGTTCATGAAGAGTTCCCTCTTCTTCTCATCTGTGTCGATGTCGTTAGGGGCATACCTCCCCCAAGTAGTGAACTTGTCGAGGTACTCAGTGACACTCATCCCACCTTGCTTGAGGTTGAGGAACTTGTCGCGCATAATCTTGATAAGTCCTGTGGGAACGTGAGCTTTGCGGAACTTGCCCTTGAAGGCATCCCAAGTCATAACTTGGCCTTCGGGCTGCATGGCACGAACATTTTCCCACCATGCACCCGCTGCTCCAGCTAGGAAGTGAGTGGCGTAGAGCACCTTCTCATTCTCTCCAACTCCTGCATACTCGAGTTTGTTCTCGATAGTGCGGTGCCAGTTGTCGGCGTCAAGGGGTTCGGTGGATTTGGTGAAGGTTGGTGGGTTGGAGTTCTGGAAGTCCCTAAGCTTGCTGCGAGGCTCATCGTCGTCATTTCCACCACGGTTGTTGTGGTTGGTGGCAATCTATGCAAGGTGCTGAAGGGTGGCAAGGTTGGCTTGACGCTCGGTGCATGCGGCTTCGCGTTCTTCAAGCATGAGCCACAACACCTGCTCCAAGCTTGGCTCAGGTGGTGGGGGCGGATTGCCTTCAGCTTGGCCTCGCGTTTCCGGAGCCATTCTGGAGAGAAGTGGTTTGGTGAGATTTATAACAAGGAAACTTATGCATGCTTCAATTGAAAAGTACTAAACTCATGCACAACATAGCATTCATGACAAACATACATAACATGCTCCAACAACCATGCATAGCAAGTCCAGGCATACATCATATATATACAAGCAAAAGAGTGCGAAACATGTCCAGGCACACACACATACCACAAAGTCTCATACACCACACATAGCAAATGGTTCTAGAAAGACCATACAACAGCGATATGCAAAAGGGAGCAAACTAACAACTACGCGGCATCCTACGTGAGAGGCGAAGTGGAAGAACCTACTCGTCGCTGCTAACGTGGGGGACTAACTCCTCGGGGTCCTCCTCACTAGCAGTCTCAGGAGCGTAGAAGTCAAGGATAGCGTTGCGGTCATCACCGCTCTCGCTACCACGGTTGTCATCATCGGTGCTAGCGGGCTCCTTGTCGAAGGCCTCCTGGTGGTTGTTGTCGCGGCCAAGTACCGCCTTGTTCTCCTTGCAGAGCTCGGCGGTCTCCTCCTCCAGCTCGGACATGTGGCTCTCTAGGGAAGCCAAGTAATCCTCCAACTCGCGGACGCGCCTCCTAAGAGCCTTGTTCTTTTTCACGATCTTCCTCTTGGCAACGAGGAGACGGTGACGTGAGAAGATAGACTCCTAGAGATCCTCACGAAGAACGGCTAGCTCTAGCCCTCTCTCGTCGGCGACCATCCGGACATGGTCCAGATGCTCCTGCGTCTGGTGCAGAAGAGCCTCGGTGTGGCAGAAGTGACGGCCGAAGGGGGTGTACGCGGCAGCCTGGTAGGGAAGGCCATCGGAGTCGACCCTCCCGTAGTGCTCATAGCGGGTACCAAGTAGCTCGTCGTAGTGGAGGTGGACAAGGCATGAGATGGCATGACGCAGGACGCGCATCAAGCCATCGCCCTAGTTGCGCTCGATCACCTCAAAAGTGAACTCCGGTGAGGTAGGCGGAACCTCCTTCCCGTGGACCTAGCATACCACGCGGATAGCCAGCTCCCAGGTACCCTCCTCGAACAAGCGGTAGCCTCGCACCTCGGGACGCGGGCGTCCAAGGCGCGCGGCCAACTCGACCAAGTCTCGCTGGAAAACTAGCACGTCCTCGTGGGTGCCGACCTGTCGGTGTGCAGTGGGAGCGTCCATCTACACAAGTTTTAGAGTAGAGTTTATTAATGACTTACCCAAGTGTGCAAAATTTATACATAAGTAAAAACCTGAATTTAAATGCAAGTAATTAAAGATGATTAAAGAATAAGGGAAGAGATGAGAGCAATATATATTTACCTTTTATATATATAGCCATCTCTTTTTATTTTAAGAAAATAGTTTTTGGTCCGATCTAACGCCCATGCTAAACTAGGGTCTCCTAAGGTCAGGATGGCTCTGATACCAACTCTGTGGGGACCCCGGCTTACCACCCGGAATTCCCGTTATGCATACCAATTCACGATCCCAGGAAGACCGTCGTGAATTCACATAACTGCCATGGCATTACAGAGTACAACATCCATTACATAACGATTTCATAAAGTCTTACATATGTCCACTTGGCCAAATTTAAATGCCTCGCAGGGCAAGTTCAACGGACAAGCTAAAGCTTAGCAAACAGCAGTGGATACATGCAGCATAGTTGACCCAGGTCAGGCCTACTACCCTATAGGCGACTGACCGGGAAACGATCCTAATTCGCACCGGCGTCGTCGTAATCTCCATCGTCCTCCTCATAGTCATCATCATAGTCTGGCCAAGTTAATAGCCAGGGACAAAGCCGTGAGTACATTTGGAATTGTACTCGCAAACCATCTAAGAGAAAAGTAATCATATGCTATTTGGCTGTAGCAAGGTTGGCTTGGCTTGAGGTTGTCAATGCTAGTAATTTTCTCGTGTTGATATAGCATGTCATACGACATCTCTATATCCTTATTAAAGAAGATACTTGTAAGACAAGTTTTTGTAAAAGCTCTAGGAAAGGGGGAACTCCTTTATGCTTGCCAATGGCAACCATGGTCAATCATACATGACCATTCTCCTTCACCTCGGCAGTACCCTTCGAGTACTCCGACCCATTCCTGTGCCATGGCAGTACCCTCCACGTACTCCGTCCGGCACAAACTCCATTTTTCCAAGAATCATTTTGTAAAGCAAAAACTTGACACAGGTTAAGTATGGCCATTCCAACTGTCCATGACCGAGGACGCGGCTATTCGAATAGATTACACTCTGCAGAGGTTGTACACTTTACCCACACCATCCGATAAATCCGCCGGGATACCACCACGGACCATCATACACAAGTATGCGGGTTTCGTATAATCGATCATAGCCTTCCATCCATCCACCTTAGTATGGGTGCCTACCCTGTGGAGTATACATCCCTGGCAAATCCTGGCCGTCTACCTCCGTCGAGCGTAGTTCCAGTGCCACGGCGGAAGAAACCCATGTGTCTTCCGGATGGGTAGCCTATTGGCGGGCCCGCTATGCTGTTGGCCACCACTTGCGACAACCTGGATTCCGGGGTCCAACAGACCCTTATATAGTACGAGGCTCCCCGCACTAAAACGGACAAACTTCCAACTAAGCCCCGTCCCATTCCAGGGTAATGTGGTTGCACGGGGTAATTGGTTTGGCGAACACTTATACACAATGCCCTTTTTCAGAAATCCACCAACTCCTTCATCTCCCATGTCCAACTCTTGTTTATAAAAACCCTTTGAAAACATTTCAATGGAGTAGCAACTACTCCAAGGTTTTCGAAACCATTTTCGAAATTCTTCCCGAGAGTGATCCCAATCCTAGAGTTTTTGGCTCCACTACAAGTTTTCCAAAGACTTTGATGCTAACCATCAAGTCTCTAATAAGAGGGGCATTGAATAGGTCACAAGAGGGGTCATCTCGATGGATGATATCAAGTTGACTTGTGAAGCTAAGTCACCAACTATTGCTATCAAGAGATTGATAGCAATATAAAAACAATGCATAAAGAGAGAGCAAGTGTAAGCAATTCATCGAGTAATAATAGGATTCAGATATGCAACAAGTAGATGGCTTGCCTTGGTTGGCTTGTCCCTAGTCTCCTTCCTCTTGATACTCAAAGACCTATCCTTCCTCTGCACACTCATCGTTCGAATCTATCGCCGGAAAATAACAACAACACACAATAAGCACACATGCATACAAGGCTCACACTCAATCATGAAACACACAACTCAACATTGAGTATCAAAAACAAACAAGTTTTGATATCTAAACCAACAATATTCTCACAAGAAAACATCATTCATAAAGAAGCAAATCAATTTCTATTAGCAACTAAACCCTATTCTCAAACAAACAAGTTGCAGGCATACACATGCATCAAGATAAGGCATCCAACATACATTCAGGCAACTAACAATATTATAGAACCAACAAAGTTGGAATTAGGTCAAAAGAGCAAAAGGGTGATTTATCATGAATTTCCTATTCCTATTAACACTAGACAAGCATTTTAATTCCACAAAACTTTCTGTAAACCCTAAAATTCTACCAGAGGCATTCTTAGAAAGCTACAGTAATATAGAACACACTAGAAGTGGAATCACCTGAAAATACTTATCCTACTGCACACAATAAATAAATCAAGACAAGTCTTTATTATCACTCAAATAAATACTACAAGAGATATAATGCTTCTAAAATAGCAATTCCACTTCCTACAGCTTCACATAGCAACAGGGTATCTCTAAAAATTGGAATCAACCATTTTCATCACACACAATTTCAGATTTGGATTTGTGAAGATAAAACCCTAGATCTACAACAAATAATTCACAGATAATTTCTAATGCCCTAAAAATCAAACTTGCAGTACATTCAGGAAGCCAATAACACTAGGAGCACATAGAAATTTGAATCACCATTTTTGGACTCACAAAATTATTTCTATGCATTTTTTAATCTAGCAGGAGATTTCAAAATGAATTAACAGTTTCTGAAAAAAATAAGAAAACAGGCCAGATCTGCGGGGCTCGGCCGGATCTGCGCTGGGCCGGCCCAGTCTAGGGGATTTTGCGCGGGAGGGGGCGATTCAAATCGCTAACGAGCGGGCCCCGACGGTCAGCGGCTTGCGGCTACCGAATCGGTACCGGACGGTGTTGTCCGTCTGATTAGAGGGGAGATCGACGGCGGAGGGCCATTGTCTCCGTTACGTCGGGGCTGGGGAAACCCTAGCCCTAGCTACTGCAGCTCGAGGTCGGGGCTCACCTAGGGCGTCGAGGGAGGCTGGGCGGCTGCAGGGCGGCGGCGGTGACTCCGAAACTCCTCCGCGCCCAGATCCTGCACGAAGAAGAGCTCGAGGTCGGGTGCGCGGCCGTGCTCGTCTACGGTGACCTTTGGGTTCCGACGGTGATGGCGGCGTCCTTGCTCTACTAGACAAGGAACGGAACACGGGGTTAGCTCCAGGCCTAGCAGAGGAGCGAGATGGTGCAGAAGAAGAGCAGGAAGAGGTGGTCGACATCGACCCATGGCTTCACCGTCTACCCCAGCTCTGGTGAGTTTCCTCGGGCTCTGCTGCCCGGGGAAGTGACTGGCTTCATCGCCTGGGCTCAGAGATGAGAGGGAGTGGGGTGAGGGAGCAAATGAACAGCAAGGGAGGGTTCCAGAGGGGTCGAGGGTTTTTATACTGACGGGGTGGTCTCGGTGCAGGGTGAACTTTAGCGACAACGATTGGGCGAGGGAGGTGGTGTTTCTGATGCGGTGTCATGAGCTAAGTCCAGTGCTAGGGGTGGCTAGGGCGGGCGCGCACGGCTTTGGTCGCGGCACGGTCGGATTCAGCTCGGGTGCACGTGAAACGGCGCGCGGCTCGGCGGGTCTGGTCAGCTAGGGTGCAGGGCGAGGGGTGCGTCGCGTCGGGTGCATGATGCCATGCACGTGCATGTGTGGAGCGGGGCGAGGGGTCTCGATGTCCCTAGGCGTCGTCGGGCGCGTGCAGAGCGAGGTCGGGGCAGAGCCTATGAGAGGTCTGGGGTGGCAGGGCTCGATTGGTTGAGCTTGGCGGTGGTGCGTGGAGGGTCTGGTGGCCCAGTGGTGGACGGTGGCGTCGCCTCGAAGCTTCACTACAACGGGCATGTGTCCCGGTCACGGCGGCGAGTGAGGGAGAGGGCAAGGTGAGGTAGGGGCTCGATCTCTCTGCAATGTGGGGTAGGGGTGGTGCTGGAGTGGCAGTGCCGGCCTCTGGTTGGGGGTGAGCGACGGTGGAGGGAGAAGAGAAAAGAAAGAGAGAGGGAGAAGATTTGCCCTAGATCTCCTCGGGTCTCCCCCCTTCCTTGTGTCCATCGGCTAGAAGACAAGAGGAATAAGCAAGAGGGGTAGGGGTGGCTGGCTAGGTCTCTCTCCTAGTCGGTTTGCAAGAAAAGAGAGAAGAAAAAGAGGAAGAAAAAGAAGAAAGGGCCATTTGGCCAAAATTCATTTGAATTTCGAAAATTCAAAAATACCAAGAAGGGGGTAGTGATGGTTTCCTCAAAGGGGTTCTATAATTGTTATAAACCATCCTGCAAGTTTTTAGAATTTTTGAATAAGTGCAAAAGAGATTTTGGTGAAGTCCTAATTATTGAATAAAGGTGCAAGAATAAAGTTTGAAATAAAGAGAGGAAAATAATTGTTGTCATCCAGCACCCTCCTATTTGGTCAAGCTATAGCATAAAATCATAGCACTCCATCATGCACTCATGCACATGACCAATTTCGAAAATCTAAAAAGAAAAGAATTTAACTAGCATACACACACATATGCACATGAAATCATACCATGCACACAAAGAAGATCACTACCCTAGCACACAAGCTCAATTGGAACCAAGTTTTTTTATTTACCCCACTTTCTATTGCATGGAAGCTGATTTAAATTCTGGTTACAAAAAGTAGGGTGTTGCAGTGCATCAAATGAATCAACAAGCCAAAGGTGGATTGTACCAGTTGCTGGAAAAGACTCCTGAAGATAGAAGACCCAAGATGAAGGTGGAAATGAAAGTCATGGAAACAGCACACAACATTTTCACCAAGTGTTGCTTTTCATGTGAAGAAGAAGGACACCTATCTAGAAATTGCTCGAGGAAATGAGAAAGACTTCCCCTAGCTATAGTGGAATATGAAGAAAAGGAAGTACGAGGCCTCCTAGCCTTAGAAAGGCCCAAGAAGAAAAAGTACTATAGCAAGGTGATGTGTCTCAATTGCAAGGAGCTCGGACATTATGCGAGGAAATGTCCAGAAACAAACAGACAAAGGGGAACGGATCTTGTCACTGGTCAGAAATGCAACCAAAAGGGACGCTATGCAAGAAGATGCGCATAGAAAAGTACTTCGAAACCTCAGTGAGGTGGAATAACTGAAGGATGCCGCAAATACGAGGAGAAGACACAACAAGGTGTAGCGAACTTGGAAGCAATTGTACTGGGTGTGGCAACGTCGCAATGTGATGGAAATTGTCGATGGATTTCATGTCGCAAGAACATGGGGTACCACGCGATGGACCCAAAGATTCGAACGCAGGGGGCTAAACGTGGGAGATCTTGGATCACAACGAAGCACGGTGACGGAAGCCTCGAGCCGTCGAACGCACAACGCACTGCAGAGAGGGATGCCGAGCTTTACCCAGGTTCAGGGCCCTCGTGGTGGGGTAAAACCTCTACTTCCTGCCTTCTTGTATTACGATGCGACACCTCGCAAGGAGTACAAGGTCTTGGTTACAGAGCTCTAGCTGGCCGGAGGTAGAAGAACCAACTTAGCCTAGCTAGGAGCCCGGAGATGAAGATCCGATCCCCTCTAAGGGGTGGCCTCCCCTCCTTTTATAGCGCCAAGGTCCTCCTTCCCCTTATCTTCTTGAGGAAGGGGTTGCCACACACGGCCAAGGAGGGAGGACAGCTGTAGACTTTATTCTTTCATGGACGTAGTCTTCGTAGAGTAGTGGCGCTGGTCCACCGGAGTGGGTGGAGGAAGCTGACGTCTTCCTCTGGCGCCCTGCACCGTCCACGCTATTTTTAGGGGGGGTGGCCAACAACCACTGTTCTGCTTTATGCAGGCACGGCGAAAGTTGGTCTCCTCCCTGTCGGGGGTAGCGTGGGCGGTACGCGGTCTTTTGCCCTTGTTCTTCTTGCTCTGCACGCAAACGTGCTGAGCTAACATGGACGTGGGCCCTCCCCTCACCAGCGGAAGCTCGTGAGGAGGTCTTCTGGTCCTTAGTTGTTTTGGTCGTCATTCTCCTCATGAGGCGCCTCCTCATGAGGGTCATCTCCAATAGCTTCAATCGTCGTTTCACCCCTGGGCCGAAGCTGGGCCATTGAAGAGGCCCAGGAGCAGGTGGACTGGGATACCCCGGTAACTAGAACACCAACAGTAGCCCCCGGGAGCCTAGCCCGCGAACTCACCCTCTTGAGGGGGCGAAGGGCTGGGGGCCCCCAGAAGCTACTGGGCCCTCCAACGGCATGCGTCAACCATGCGGTCAGAGGACCATGTGAAGATGCAGAGGCAGCGGATGCGTGGCACGACCGCAGCTGATGAGACGAAACAGCGGGCGACGATGCAGTCCCTGAGGCGTCAACCGTCATGATTGCGCATCGCTTCACTGCAGAGCGCTGCGCCGACGCTTCGGTTCCCGCGCTGAGATTTGACGCAACGATGCCGGCCGCGCCCCTTAAATATGGTCTCCTCGAGACCTCTGGCACCTCACCTTCTTCCTCTAGTGCCATTTCTACCTCAACGACCCCCAAGCCGATGGATCCTTCCGCTTCCTCCGCCGCCACCGGAACGTGCTCGGGGGCGAAGAGCCGCGGGCGCCCCCAGGGCAGCAAGAACAAGGAGAAAGTTCCCGCCCGGTGGGCGCCCGGCGCCGGCGGTCCCCTGCGCCTTGGGGCGCCAATGCGGGGCACGGTGAATCGCGCCACGCCGGGGACCTCCAGCGCCCTGATCCTTCGGGGTCCAGCGCCTGGGGGCGCTCCAAACGCGCCATTGCACCTGGCGGCGGCGCTGGCTCCCCGCGCCTCGGGGAGCATCGATCGAGTGCTCAGGGAGGTGAAGGCCGCCCTGGGCCCCCTTCCCCCGCTGGTGGATGCCTCGGGGCCACAGGAGGTGGCCCCGCCAGCGAACGGGGTGGTCGTCACTCCTCGCCGCTGGGCGGTGGAGCTGTTGGGTCCCCTGATTGCTCCGGGGTCCCACTTCTTGGAGCTCCTCGTCGTCTTCGACGTCTTGAGCTTCGACTCCCTCCGGTTGCCCAACGCAGTCCGGAGGGTGATTTACGCTCCCAACGCTTCCTCCGGAGAGGTCGCGCTGGTGGAGCAGAGCAGGCCAGACCTCCTCTGGCCTGTGGACATCCTCCTTGGAGCGGACGGCAATGCCGTCCTCTCTGGGCACTGGAGGGCCTTCGCCCTCAGCCACTGCTTCACGTCGGCGAACACCTCGTCTTCTGCTTCAAGCTGGGGATGCTGGAGGCCTCGGTGCGGATCTTCACTGCTGCCGGCGTCCGCCGCACCTACCTCCAGCCCGCGGCGGCGTAAAGGGGCGGCCTCACCACGGTAGCCTCCTGGGGAGAGGAACTAGTCTCCTCCCCTGTTTTGTTATGTAGTTTGCGCCAGCGGGGTATGCCCCGTCATGCCTCCGTTTCCCCCCTTCCGGGGGTTTGTTAATGAAGTTTCCTCTACTTGTCCGCTCCTTGTCGCTCGCCATTCGTCCTGGTCGTCCGCGCGCTCGAGAGCCCTAGCGAGTTGTTAACGCCGACGGGAGGCCTCCCTGTGCCTCAGAGCTCATGTCGGGGTCAACGCCGGTGACGACGTCAGGCGATTCCTGAGACAAGTAGTTGAAGAAAGAGTTGGAAAACAAAAAACCCCAAATCCCCGAAAATGAAAAAACAAATCGGTAAAACAAACGAAAAAAGAAAGCGAATAAGATGCCCCTGTGACTGGCACAGGGACCTTCTCCGTCATGGAGGAGCACGGCACTATCTGTGCCAGCAGCTAAGAGCAAATTGCCACGCGTGGCGATTCACGGGGCCTTCCTCGTCGTTGAGGGAAGCTGGACCCTCACGGACATGAAAACGTCGACACTTAAGAGAGCCCAGAGACCGTCAACACCTCGTTAAGGGTTGCTCACGAGGTGAAGGGCCTGGCGTGGACCTCCAGATCTGCGTCTCCTTCGCAAGATGATCGGAGCGGCCTTGGTCTTCAATAATCCTGCCATGTTAGGCCTTCTTCGTTAGAGGGAATCTTCCTGCGGATGCTTTGTGCATTGACGCGTCCTTGCTCCCTCGTGAGGGTTGCTCACGAGGCGCTGGTCCTTAGCGGGTGCCTTTGGCACACCTTGGACTTGTCTTGAAGATTTTTTATTTCCCGGTGTACTTCGCGAGGAACTAAGCACCACGGGTACGTGGATGTGATCGATAGTGGGCTGTCGCCTTGATCAGAGCTCATTCCCTTTGGGTTTTTCGGGCTTGCTGTTTTCCGGGCGAAGGCCCCAGCATAGACACCGTGCCTAGCCCCCTTCCGCGTGAAGTACAATAGAAAATAAATGGACGTCATGCCATTTTAATATCATGCCAAAGCAGAGGCGCTATATTGCGCAATAACTTAATATCAGTGCTGAAGAGCAGTTTGAGCTGATACAAGTGCCGTGACAATGGTCTTTATCTCCTCGTGAGGAACCTACGGGTAGAACTTTCGCATATGAGCTATGTTCCACGGGTTCCCCACCGGCACACCTTCTGCGGTTTCCAGCCGCTCCAAGCCTGGCCTGGCGATGTGCGTCACCTTGAAGGGGCCTTCCCACATTGGAGACAGCTTGTGCAGGCCCTCGCGAGAGAGTATTCTCCTCAGCACCAGGTCGCCGACCTCCAGAGTCCTTGCTCGGACATGGCGGCTATGGTAGAGGCGTAGTCCTCGCTGGTACCTCGCGGCGCGGAGCGCGGCTTGGCACCGAGCTTCTTCGAGCTGGAGGAGGCGGTCCTTGATGAGGTCCTCTTGGCGAATCTCGTTGAAGGCGAGCACTCTTGGCGACCCGAACTTGACGTCGGTGGGAAGAACAGCCTCCGCCCCATAGACCAAGAAGAAAGGGGTCTCTCCGGTGGGTTTGGTGGCGGTAGTCCTGATGGACCACAAGATGGATCGGAGGTTGTCTAACCATTTTTTGCCGCAGGCTTCGAGCTTGGCGTTGAAGCTTCTCGTCTTGAGTCCCTTGAGGACCTCGGCATTGGCGCGCTCGGCTTGACCATTGCTCCTGGCATAGGCGACTGAGGCGAAACAGATCTTGACGCCAGCCGATGCACAGTACTCCCGGAATAGCCCGCTGGTGAACTGGCTGCCGTTGTCGGTGATGATGCGGTTGGGCACACCAAAGCGACAGACCAGCCCACGGATGAACTTGACTGCGTACCTGGCCGTGATTGTGCACACCGGTTCCACCTCCACCCACTTGGTAAATTTGTCGATGGCGACGTAGAGGTAGCGGTAGCCCCCTTGCGCTCTGGGGAATGGACCAAGGATGTCCAGCCCCCAAACTGCAAAGGGCCAAGTGAGTGGGATGGTTTGCAGCTCCTGCGCCGGCTGATGAATCTGCTTGGCATGGAATTGGCATGCCTCGCACCTCTTGACCATCTCCGCCGCATCCCAGAGCGCTGAAGGCCAGTAGAAGCCGCTTCGATATGCCTTTGCGGCGAGAGTTGACGCAGAAGCATGATGCCCGCATTCGCCGGCGTGCATGTCCCTGAGAAGCTCTTGGCCTTGGTGAGTAGATATGCACTTCAGAGCGACGCCATTCGGGCGACGCCGGTACAAGTCACCATCCTTGACGCAGTAGCCTGAAGCTTGGTGCACTATCCTTTCGGCCTCCGATTCATCCTCAGGAAGCCTGCTGCTGACGAGGAAGGCCTTGAGCTCGAGGATCCAATCCACTCCCTCCTGCCATGCCAACGCCAGAAGGACGCAGTCACCCGAAGGAGACCCGCAGTCCAGAGCCCCCTGCTCCGGCGGCGGCGGCAGGGCAGGTGAAGGGTCTGATCCTGATGACGATGGAGAAGCTGACGGTTTGAAGAGACGCTCCTCAAAGATGCCAGCAGGTTGTGCCAGGCGATGAGAGGCGCGCTTGGCGATTTCGTCCGCTTCCACATTTTCTCCTCTTGGGATGTGCTTCAGCTCCAAGCCCTGGAAGCATTTTTCCATCTTTCGATGCTCCTCGAGATAAGCTGCCATGTGCTCATCCTTTGGAGTGTAGCTCTTGTTTGAGAAGTTCACAACCAGCTGTGAATCTCCCTTGACGACGAGACGCTTGATACCCAAAGCATTCGCCGCCCTTAGGCCAGCGAGTAGTCCTTCGTATTCCGCGATGTTGTTGGAGACCTTATGCTCAGGTTTAAAGCAGAGCTAGACGGTGTAGAAGAGCATGTCCCCAAAGGGAGAGGTAAGGACCGCGCCAGCCCCCGCGCCGGGAAGGTTGAAGGCGCCGTCGAAGTGCATGACCCAGAGACCTGGGGCCTCCTCTCCTGGAAGCGTTGATTCCACCTCTGGAGGCTCGTCGGCGAATGGATCAGTCCATTCGGCGGTGAACTCAGCCAAAGCTTTGCTCTTGATCACCTTGGTGGTTTCGAAGGAGATCTCGAAGGGCTGAAGCTCCACGGCCCATTCTGCCACCCGCCCGGTGACACTGGGATTACGTAGAATAGTCTCCAGGGGATGATCAGTGACCATTTTAATCGGGTGACCCTGGAAGTAGTGACGTAGTTTCCTTGAAGCGATGAGCAAGGTGTAGATCAGCTTTTGCTGCATGGTGTAGCGCTCCCGCACGTCGCCTAGTACCGTGCTGACAAAGTACATGGGCTTTTGCACCTTTGTGGCGCCCTCGGGAGTTTCCTCCTTGTGAGGTTTAGGAGCGTCGCTCTGAGGGAGCGGCTCGATCGGCGAAGCTGCAGCGGGCGGCTCCTCTTGAGGGACAGAAGGGAATTCTGCCTCTACCTCGCGAGGAGCCCCGGAGCAGGGAGGATCAACTTCCTCTTTGGCGATTACCTTGGCGTCTCGTTCCGCGATGAGGACAACGCTTGCAGTTCTTGGAGTTGCTGCGATGTAGAGCAGCAGGGGCTCGCGGAATGTCGGGGCAACCATGATCGGCGGGCTCGTGAGATACCTTTTCAATTCGGCAAAGGCCTTGTTGGCTTCCGGAGTCCACTCGAACTTCCCAGTGCGCTTCATGAGCTTGAAGAAGGGCAAGGCCTTCTCTCCACTCCTCGCGATGAAGCGCCCTAGGGCTGCCATGCATCCCGCAAGGCGTTGCATTTCCTTGAGATTGCGCGGTGGACGCATTTCCTCGATGGCCTTGACTTTATCAGGGTTCGCCTCTATCCCGCGATGAGACACGAGGAACCCCAACAACTTTCCCGACGACACGCCGAAGGCACACTTGGCGGGGTTGAGCTTGATATTTACATTTCTCAGGTTGGCGAATGTTTCCTCCAGATCCTCGATGAAGGTGTGACTTTCTCGAGTCTTGACAACGATGTCGTCGACGTAGGCTTCCGCATTTCTTCCCATCTGAGCCCCCAGGGCCTTACGCATGAGCCTTTGGAAGGTGGCTCCTGCATTCTTCAGGCCGAAGGGCATGCAGACGTAGCAGTACACACCACAGGGCGTGATGAAGGCGGTCTTCTCTTCGTCCTCCCTTGCCATCTTGATCTGATGATAGCCGGAGAAGGCATCCAAGAAGCAAAGGAGGTCACAGCCGGCGGTGGAGTCGACGATTTGATCTATCCTCGGGAGCGGATAAGGATCCTTGGGACAGGCCTTGTTCAGACTTGTGAAGTCCACGCAGAGGCGCCCACTGCCGTTAGACTTTGGGACAACCACCAGATTGGCAATCCAGGTGGGGTGGGCTACCTCGCGTATTAGCTTGGCCTTCTTCAGCTTCTCTATTTCTTGGACGATGAAGTCTTGCTTCTCTTGCGCTTGTTTCCTAGTCTTTTGCTTCACGGGGTGTGCCTGAGGGCACACGGCTAAGTGGTGCTCAATCACCTCCCTGGGAACGCCGGGCATATCTGACGGAGTCCAAGCGAATATGTCAGAGTTTGCCCGTAGGAAGGTGATGAGCGTGCTTTCCTATTTGGGAGAAAGCCTTGCCCCGATGGTGACGAAGTTTTCGCAGCCCCCAGCCTGGAGCGGGACCTTCTTTGTCGTAGAGCACTCTTGGGTGAACTGGAGCCTCCTCCCTGAGGGTACCGCAGCTTCCCCAATGCTCATGTCCAGCATCGGATGGACCAGGTCCTCGCTTGGACTAGGCGACGCAGAGGCGGCGAACTTCTTCCCTGTCGAGCCCGGCAGGTGGGGCTCGAGAGAGGCCTTCTTCACAGCAGCCCGCTCTTGGGATACGAGCTACTTCTTCCTCGTGAGGTCGCTGAAGTGTTCCAGTAGATCTTCGTCGGCGGGGAACATGGCGGCGGCCTCACGGTAGACATGCTCCACAGACCAGAGAGCATCTTTTTCGTTGCAGAGCACGGTGATCGTGCCGTTGGCGCCCGGGATCTTGAGGATGTTGAAGCCATGATGCGTTGCTGCCATGAACCTTGCCAGGGCTGGGTAGCCGAGGATGGCATTGTACGGCAGCACGATGTAGGCGACGTCGAAGTCGAGGCTTTCTGTCCTGTAGTTGTCTCGGGTGCCGAAGGTGACAGGCAGGCGTACCTGCCCAATTGGCATTGTAGATCCTTCGGTTACCCCGAAGAATGGTCGGGTTGGCATGACCCGATGGTATGGCACCTGCATCTTCTCGAAGACCTCGACAAAGATGATGTTGAGTCCTGCCCCTCCGTCGATGAGAGTACGGTTGATGGCGATGTTATTGATGGTTGGCGTGCACAAGAGAGGAATTGTGCCAACACCCTTGGTGGAGGCCGGATGATCCTCCTCGTCGAAGCCGATCTTGCTGGTTGACCACTTCATTAAGCGGTTCCCGATGTTGGGCTGTGCCGCCGCGATCTCTCGCGACAGCTGCTTGAAGTGACAATTAGATAAAGGAGCTGGAGCTCCACCCAGGAGGCAAGCGGCGAAGCCTCGCAGCTCTTGATAGCCCCCCTGGTTCTCTTCACGATGATCATTCGCTGGTGGAGGTAGTGGCAGCAGCTCGGGATCTGCACGAGACAGACCATCGCGGCGGTGACCCTCGTCACGGTCGTCGTCGCGGCGATCGCCCCAGGATCCACCCTTGCCGTTGCTGCGGCTACTCCCACGGTGCTTGGTGACACCATTTTCTTCATGAAACTTTCGGACAGTCCAACAATCGTTGGTATTGTGGGTGTCCTTTTTATGGAGAATACAGTAGCGGCGTCGTCGACCTTTATTGCACTCGGAGCGGTCCCCGCGGCATTGCTTATGCTCGGGCTCCGCCGCGAGGACAGCAGCCTCCTTGCGCTTGGGGTCCTTGGACTTCGGCTTTGGGGGAAGCGCCTCCGGCAGGTTGTGCACGAAGAGCCTCCCCTCCTCAGCCTTGGCGCAGCGGTCGGCGATTTCGAAGAGCCTAACGATGGAAGTCAGCTCATCATTCACAGACAGCTTTTCTCTCATCTTGATGTCGGAGACGCCCGTGGAGAACGCGGAGATGACCTCCTCATTGGAGATCCTAGGAATCTTGTTCCTCATCTGGCTGAAGTGCTGGATGTATTGATGAAGCGTCTCGCCCTTGTACTGACGCACCTCCTTAAGATCGCTCTTGGTGGCGGGGCGCTTGTACGTAGGCATGAAGTTAGCGACGAACTGACGGCACAAGTCCTTCCATGAGGTCACGGATTCGTGTGGAAGATTCATGAGCCAAGTTCGCGGAGCGTCTTTGAGGGCCATGGGAAACCAACTGGCCATCGCACGCTGATCTTCACGCGCGGCCTAGACGGCGACGACGTAGAGCTGGAGCAATTCAACGGGGTTTGTGGTCCCATCATAACGCGCGCCGATGTCCGGCTTGAACATGTTAGGCCAGACCACGTAGCGTTGCTGGCGAGTGAGAGCAAGGCACCCGGGGTTGTAGATAGGGTCCCCGGGGGTCTTGATGTTCTTGCCAGCTTTGCCGATGTCGTTGATGGCGCGGTCATGATTTTTGCGGCGGCGCTCAAGGGAGACGCGTGCGTCTTCCGGAGCGCGTTGGACGATTTGGCAGCTGGGCTCCCCGTGCGGCGAAGATGCGGCGCGGGAAACCACTTTCTTGGCCTTGGCGGCCTTCCCATCTCCGGCGCCCGGGGCGCGGCGCCCCACCACCGGATCTGGTTCTCTCGCGCCCTGGGCTCCTCCCTGGGCCGGGTCTTCGTTGGCGATGGTGACGAGCTCGGCGATTCGAGCGCGCCACCCCTCACGCCCGTCGTCAGTGGGCTGATAGCGCAGCAGCTCCTGCGCCATGGCGAGAGCCTGCGCGGGAGACAGCTGACTCCCAGAACGAGCGCGAGAAGTGGCGGTGGCGGTGAAGGAGAGCGAAGGCTCTGTATGCCCGGATGGGAGGTAGGAGGACTCCAGATCTTCCTCCTCTTCCTCCTCGGCCGAGGCTTCACGACGATGGAAGATGGGCTCGGTTTGCCCCCGGACAGCGTTACGGTGGCGAAGACGCTCGAGCCTTGCATTGGCGTCAGCCATGTCGAAGCAGATCTGGAAGAAAACACACCACAGCCCCCTACCTGGCACGCCAAATGTCGATGGATTTCGTGTCGCAAGAACACGGGGTACCACGCGACAGACCCAAAGATTCGAACGCAGGGGGCTGAACGTGGGAGATCTTGGATCGCAACGAAGTACGGTGACGGAAGCCTCGAGCCGTCGAACGCACAACGTACTGCAGAGAGGGATGCCGAGCTTTACCCAGGTTCAGGGCCCTTGTGGTGACGTAAAACCCCTACTTCCTGCCTTCTTGTATTACGACGCGACACCTCGCGAGGAGTACAAGGTCTTGGTTACAGAGCTCTAGCTGGCCAGAGGTAGAAGAACCAACTTAGCCTAGCTAGGAGCCCGGAGATGAAGATCTGATCCCCTCTAAGGGGTGGCCTCCCCTCCTTTTATAGCGCCAAGGTCCTCCTTCCCCTTATCTTCTTGGGGAAGGGGTTGCCACACATGGCCAAGGAGGGAGGACAGCTGTAGACTTTATTCTTTCGTGGACATAGTCTTCGTAGAGTAGTGGTGCCGGTCCACCGGAGTCGGTGGAGGAAGCTGACGTCTTCCTCTGGCGCCCTGCACCATCCACGCTATTTTTAGGGGGTGGCCAACAACCACTGTTCTGCTTTATGCAGGCACGGCGAAAGTTGGTCTCCTCCCTGTCGGGGGTAGCGTGGGCCGTACGCGGTCTTCTGCCCTTGTTCTTCTTGCTCTGCACGCAAACGTGCTGAGCTGACGTGGACGTGGGCCCTCCCCTCACCAGCGGAAGCTCGTGAGGACGTCTTCTGGTCCTTAGTTGTTTTGGTCATCGTTCTCCTTATGAGGTGCCTCCTGATGAGGGTCTTCTCCAATAGCTTCGGTCGTCGTTTCACCCCTGGGCCGAAGCTGGGCCGTTGAAGAGGCCCAGGAGCAGGTGGACCGGGATACCCCAGTAACCAGAACACCGACATAAATCTTGAGTTTCAATCTTTGGTTTCGATCAATTGATTGATTTGAGACCTATTTTTATGGGCACCCCATGGCCGAGGAGAGTTTGTATAGGAATTTTTCCTCTCGCAAGGTTGCCGTGTTCGAGACCAATTCCTTCGAGATAGTCTGGGCCAGTGTCCTTGTCGCCGCACCCGAAGAGGAAGCCTAGAAGCGTATCCGAAGGCATCCCAAGCATCAGCGTGTCTCCTGCCAGGTTGTTGTCCGTCTGCGACTGGTCGCCGTACACCACCTCGTATCAGCATTTTTTGTCCGGCAAGCAGCTCCATGAGTCAACGTAGTCCACCGAGCTTGTGACGTGCGCCGGCTCGCTGATGTTCGACATGTTGCAGACAGCCTCGTTGCACCCGGCGACGAACCTCGGAACCTGGCGTCCTTGACGTACCCCTGGAGCGCCTGGAGCAGCATGACGGAGATGCATGTCAGGCCAAAGTAGTTGCCAAGTTGTATCGACATGTTGTGCTCGATGACGGTGATGGACGAGACCTTGGTCTTTGACAGGGGGAGTACGCCGCCGCCGTTCTTGAGCAGGACGATGCCATCATGCGCCATCTACAGGGCCAGGTTCTGGTGCTCCTGCTTCCACACTTGGTCGGCGCCATGGTTGCCGTACTGGTTGTACTTGGGGTTGCCATTGAAGAGGTCGCCTCATCCTGATGGTGAAGAGGTGGTGGAGGGCTCTGTCGATGTCCTGCTCCGTGATCTTCCCTTGCTGGATTGCCGAGAGGCCGTGCGTCTACACGTAGCCGCCACAGCTCACGTCCATTCCTGAAACGGTTATAGGTTACAGATTGTTTGCGGGCATTTTTTGTCCGGCAAGCAGCTCCACGAGTCGAGAGCCCCTGGCACTCTGGCACGAAGCAGGGCACAACGGAGTAAGTCGACGACCGCACCGGGTCAAAGAGCGGGTCCCTCTGCTCATAGCAGCCCAATCATGACATGCACTGCACCCATGATAGGTTGCCGCCAGTGTCAAACACCACAGTCATGTCCCTGGCCGGCGTCCTGATCCCGATGGACACGACGTAGTTGCCTGTGTTGCCACGCTGGGCCGGCAGGGATATGCCTTTTATCGCGGCGCGTGCGAGCATGGATACCAACACCACAGCGGCGATCTTGCTGAAGATAATATGCCCGAGAGGCAATAATAAAGTGGTTATTATCATATTCCATATTTATGATAAATGTTTATTTCTCATGCTAGAATTGTATTAATCGGAAACATTAATACTTGTGTGATTAATAAACCAAAAGGTTCCTAGTAAAGCCTCTCTTTTATACTAGCTCGTTGATTAACTGATGATCAAGGTTTCCAGATCATGAACATTGGATGTTGTTAATAACAGGGTCATATCATTAGAAGAATGATGTGATGAACACTCGCACCCATAGTAAGAATAGCAATACGATCAAGTCATCAAGTTTCATTGCTATATCAAACTCATACGAAGTAGTTCTAATCCTTAGACCATGAGATCATGTTAATCACTGATACCAGAAGAGTACTTTGATGATATCAAATGTCACACCGTAACAGGGTGATTATAAAGGTTGATTTGGGTATTCTGAAAGTGTTTGTTGAGACTCATGGATCAAGAGTGGAATTTCGCTGACCCGATGATGGGAAGATATTCTCTAGGCCCTTCTTGGTGATATTGCATTGACATCGCTTGCAAGCATGTGACTAGGTCACGGGAATGCATTATCACGGAATGAGTAAAGAGACTTCTCAGGAACGAGATCGAACTAGGTATGGTTGATACCAAATGATCGGATCTCGGAGAAGTAATAATATCGCGAGACAAAAGGAATTAACTATGTTCGTTATTGGTTCACACGATCACTAGTTCATCATTGAGTAAGTGGGAGTCATCATGGATTTCTAGATCCCGCTGATGATTATTGATCGGAGAGGAGTCTCGATCATGTCCACGTTATTCGCGAACTGTAGTGTGACACACTTAAGGTTCTCCATCGTTTTTTTAAGCTTTGAACAGTGGGAGAGCCTCCCACTGCAATTTTTATAGATTTTCAAGTTTAACAAGCTGTACAAAACAGAGGAGCTTCATGAACCTCCAAAGTCAAAGAAATGGAAACAAAACAAAAATAGGGATCTAGCTACAAACTAAAAGCCAAGTCTAAACTTGAGATTGAAGCCATTCTTTGAAAGTGTTAGCATGCTTCTTCTTAATCCTATACTTCAGAAGAGAAATTTCTTGTCTAAATATGGAACGCCAGGATCTGAGATCATGTCTCTGATTATTGAAGATGGCATTATTCCTTGTAATCCAAATGCTCCAGGTCGAGATCATTTTTGAGTGGATATGATACTCCGATCGAATTTCAGGACAGCATGAGGGTTGTTTCAGAAAAATACCGAAACTGTTTTGGGATATCAAAATAACTCAAGGGTGTATTTGTTAATGTTTGTTAATTGAATGAATTAACAAATATTAAATAAATAAAAATGTTTTATTAAATCAATAAGTGTGAATTTTAATTAGCATGAATGTCATGCAAAATTAAAATGGGGGTTACCTCATGTTGATGAGGGGGTTACCACCATGAAGGGGGGGTTACCACCATGATGAGGAGGAGGACCTCCTCATAGGGGCTGGCGCACCCCCTAAGGGGGATGCCCTCTCCTTCCCTATAAAACCCCCCCTCTCCTCCATGATTCACACACTTGGTTCTTCCCCTCTCCCACAAAGTTGCTGCCCCAAATCTGTCTTGGCTTAGCGAAGCTCTGCCGGATTGTTAGTTTGAGATTCACACACTTGGAGAAGTGAGTGTTGGAGTGTCCGGCGGATCCCCTCTTCTGCTGCCCGCTGGACCGAGGGCGTGGAGGAGACGATGACAGGCCATACGTGTGACTGAGTACGGAGGCGCCGCTGGTTGTGGCGCCTTGTACACGATCTTCGGATTGTCAAGTGAACGACTACGTCGACTATGCCAAGTGAATGACTACGTCGATTACATCAAGTGAACGACTACGTCGACTACGTCAAGTGAACGACTACCTCGACTACATGTGTCTTCGTCAAGTCTCCATCGGCAACGTTTGTGCGGGAACGTAATCCCCGCTTCCGGTCTTTGAGGGTTAGTTCTCCATTGCTACCATCTCGTAGAGTTTTCTTGGCTAGTTTGTGTTCATGCGTAGGAAATTTTTTGTTTTCCATGCTACGAGCCCATCAGTGGTATCAGAGCCATCTCTATGCGTAGTTGGTATGCACGTTTAGAACACATGGAGATGTGGGCGTTGATGATCATGTTATTGCTATTTTTTTGTATTATTTGATTATAGTGGCATAGTGGGATTGAAGCTGCTCGAGACTAACATTACGTGACGGTGTTCACGAGACTTGTACCACACTTGATATGCTTCGGCATATGTGGCTTTGCGGGTGCACGTTTTTCCCACTATAGTTATGATCTATTTTACAAAGAGTTGTTAATAATATTTTTATCACCGTTGTGGTTACATATTCGTAGGTAAGAACGGTTCTTCCTAGAAAGCCCCAAACCACGTAAAATATGCAAGACAAATTAGAAGCGTCTAACTTGTATTTGCAGGGCATGTGATGTGATATGGTTAAATTGTTTATGTTACAAATTGTATGCAATGATCCTTTTTATAAGTTATAAACAACCGGCAAGAGCCATATGGTTGTCTTTTCATTTTATGGCCTACGTGCCGAATATATATATCCAAGTGATATATTGTAATGGAGGAAGACAATCAAGGTGGTGCGCCATGAACCTTGGCGCTATGCCGGAGGAATGATGGAGATCATGCCATGACGCACAAGATGGAGATCGAATGCGTGAAGGACCATATCATATCACATTATATATGCATGTGATGTTTATCCTTTTATGCATCTTATTTTGCTTAGATTTGATCGCGTGGTAGCATTATAAGATGATCCCTCTCACATAAATATCAAGATAAAAATGTGTTCTTCCATAGAATGCACCGTCAAGAAAGTTCGTCGTTTCGAGACACCACGTGATGATCGGGTGTGACAGACTCTACGTTCACATACGACGGGTGTAAGACAGTTCTACACACGCGAGTGCTATGGTTCTACTTGGCGAGCCTAACATGTACAGACATGGCCTCAGAACACGAACCGAAAGGTTAAGCATGAGTCATATGGTTGATATGATGAACATGGTGATGTTCGCCTTTGAAACTATGCCGTTGCACGTGATGATCGTGTGACGACCTCAAATTTGATAACAAATTCGAAGTGCCCGTTATGTAATCCATCACAATCCCAGAATCAGTGTTGTGATTTACATAACGTAGTGGATATCACAGTCATAGACATGAAGAGTAAATAAAGGGGATTACATAGGTGGTCGTACAGACCAAACCTTACAATTCATCAATATGCAGCGGAATAACACGTCGGGTCCATATCATCAAGCCTCAACCGCACAGGCAGAGCCGACAGTAGGAAACGAGCCTAATTCGCAAAGTCGTCAACGATTCCTTCCTTCTTGATTTTTCTCCTTCAAGTCTGGCCAAGTTAATAGCCAGGGACAGAGCCATGAGTACATTGCATGCACTCGCAAACCATCTTATAAACAAAGTGATGAGAGGGATATGCATGGTTGATATGGTGGACTAAGCACTAAGTTTAGTTTGCAAAAGCTAGTTTTGTTTCCCAAGAATATTCATTGGTAGAAAAGAAGTTTAGTTCTCCAAGTTCAAACTAAAGAGGAACTTCAAGGGTGTCAACATCATGGTCAAGTCAAGTCAATTCCATTCAGGTCAATCACCATAAGTCATTTTCATTATTGACAAAAGCCAGGTAGAGCTTGCCAACTGTCCATGACCGCGGACGCGGCTATTCGAATAGTTTTACACTCTGCAGAGGTTGTACACTTTACCCACACCATCCGACTACTCATCGTGTGGGCAACTTCCCTGCATAACAACATATGCCACGACAAGCAGCCGACCATAATGTTTCACCTGCCCGCCTTAGCATAAACACTACCGCCTAGAGATGTACCCCTCAACACCGGAGTCTCCAAGAAGCTGTCCGGAAGGTGCAAGGTTCCCAGCCAATTGGTCTCCGGAATGCCACTAACCGAAATAGAGTCCTACCCCGGCAGTACATTTTCAATGAGGGCTCTTCGGCTTGTACCCCAACCACCTATGAAGAGGAGGACAAGGCGAAACTCGGCAACCGCCAAGGGTGCCCTGGAAAAGGAGTCCTTGGTCGGACTTCCATTTACATTTGTAGGGTCTACACTAAGGCGAAACAAACTACTCCACTAAGCCCTGTCCCATACCAGGATAATGTGGTCGTACTGTATGGCTGGCTCATATAGTACATCACTCGTTGTCATTTCGCAAATACATTCCATAGTTCTTAGTCAAGATTATTTTTCCTTCATAAAACCATCATGTAGGAGAAGTCTCCAATTCAAGCTTTCAAGTTCAAGTCACCACTTCCAAGTACGGTTCCCCTTATAGATGGCCCCAATTTAATTAGCGACTAAGCAACTAGTATGAGTGATGATACCACTAAGTATGGTTGGATAAACTCAGCTTGATGCTCTTGCTAAGCAAGATATCACTACACATCTATCATTCTACTCTAGCAATTCAATCATGCAATTTACTTAAAACAGGTAGAATGCAATAGTAAAACTAGGTATTTGGAGTATGATTCAAAAGATGGCTTGCCTCGCTTGGCAATGTCAAAATAGTCTTCTTCATCTTCATCTCGGGTTGTGTAGTCTCCATCACCATTGCCTGGTTGACTTCGGGATCCATTCTCCTTACTCTCGTTGTCGTCTAGTCGTCAAAAATCAAATAAGCATACAATCACCACACAATTTACATGCAACACATACTCAAGCAAATAAGGATACTTGGGGTAAGGGGAGCGATCTAGGAAGTCTATGGAGAGTGGTTTCGAAGATCATTGAGTTTCGATGGATGAGATGATTGAGTGGTTGTATCTAAGTACGGTTTATTTATTTTGGATTATGAAAATATCTCCTGCAAGTCCTTATTGACCAAGGTCATGGACTAATGTAGATATTTAAGATTAGGGTTCAACCAAAGAGGATTCATAGGATTTATAGTATTCCTCTTTTATTGAAGCCATTTCTAGTTTGCAAGTATTTAATAATCAAGTTTGAATCTATAAGTACAATATATTAATCCTAGTTGAATTGGATTGGGGTTTATAGATTCATATTTAGAAATGTGGTTGATTTGAATTGGTTTCATATCATTTCCATATTTGGAGATAGGTGTGCAAGTTTGAGTTTCTAATTACTACTATGTAGTATTAAATTTCCAAATACTTCCTACAAGCTCACATGGACTAAGATCAATACCTACAGATGGTATTTGGAAAATATGGTTTAACAATAAGAGTTCCATAAAAATTTCGATTATAGATTTGAGTTTAATAAAATCCTATATGGCAATTGCCTATTTAACCATATAGGTAAATAGCATTTACTTTAGAAGGTTCAAAAATGAGATCTAATGGTATAGGAAGATGGGTATCACTAATTGTGAATTTCTAAAGTTGGATTTATATTTTTAGGAATTTTATTTGAATTGATATGGATTTCCTAAGTTGGAAAAGCTCCTGTTTTGTTATTTTTACTGCAACTACTATGTAATTCTAATTGTGTTGAAACCACTTTTATTGGATAGCTTATGTTCTAAGGTTTCCAAAACAAATTCATTTGCTAGATTTGGATCGGTAGATCTCCGGGAAAATTAAATATACAAAAGCATCTGAAAGAGTTTTTCAAGAATCGAAAAAAATATATTTACGCCTTTTTTTTAAACTCGGGCCGGACACACAGATGAACTGGGCCGGCCCAGCTAACGGTCACTGACACGCGCGGAAAAAAAAATACTAAAAGGGGGCCTGACCGGAGGGGCCCGTCGGTCAGGGTTACACACCCGAATCGGTATCGGGCTCGTCCTCCTCCTCGAGGCAGAGAGGACTCACCATGGCGGTGGCTGGGAGCAGCACGGTGGCGGGGCGCGGCGCAGAGAGGATGGGAGGCGACGGCGGAGTGTCACGGCGGCGGAGGGAGCTCTTCTCGGCCATCTCCCACAATATCTGCGTCGGAAGAGGCTCGGGGGCACCGGGAACGGGCGATGGTCTGCGGGGATGTCATCGCCGGCGAGCTCGACGGAGGAAGCGAGGGGCAACGGGACCTTGTCTAGGAGGTAGAGGAAGGCGTTGGGCATCTTTCCTGCAAACAATGGCGGCCTTTTTATAGACGGGAGAGGGAGCACGGGGCGAGGGGATCTGCGGCCAGAGCACGGCCGGTGTCGGCTACAGAAGGGACGCGGCGGTCGGGGCTTTCGGCGGGAGACTGTGGAGGGTTGCAGGTGAGTCCTGGCGCGAGGGGAGAGGTCAGGACGGTCTGGTTCAGAGGGGGACATGGGAGGGGTCCGGTGTGATCTTCTTCTTCACCTCCATGTCTAACGGCCGGTGTTTGGGCAGGGGGGACAGGGGGTCGACAGAGGAGAGTCCAGGAGGGAGCTAGGTCACTGTGGGAAGGACAGAGAGGGGGCTGGCTACTGGTCCTGGTAATAACTTGCACCTTTGCCGATTTCTGCCCACCAAGTGTTTGTTGAAATGCCCGAAAGAATTCAAATTTTGAATTTTTGAAATCTGCCACCGTGGGTTGTCAAGATGTTGGATAAGGACTCCAAACATATTTTTGTTATGAAGAAATATGAGGTTTTGCAAAAATCTTATTTCAATTTTGAAGTATGGTCTCTGTTTCAGATTCAAACTTTGGACAGATTTTGAAAGAGGTTAGGGTTTGATTTTTTGCTGGAAACTTCTTGGTTGAGTTAGTATGTGAGATGGTCAAGCTCAACTAACTGACCACACCTTGGCTTGAGTTACAGATTTCTTATTCTAAGTGTCCAAAGTAGGGTAGTGGTTAACTTTTTCTAGATCATCTTTTCTTCTCTTTTTCTTTATTTCTCTTGCTTCTGGTTCTTTTGATCTTTGTGGTTCTTCTCTAATGCTTCTATTGGTTAGGTTTGAATTAACTAAACATTGCACCACCAATTAAAACCCACATGAAATCATAAAAGACCTATATTGAAATTCTATGCATACATGCAATATGAGTGAAAAAGATTTGATTGGTCCAAAAGTGTTGGTTTTCTTGGAGATAACATGGAGTTGGGAATGTGTTTGTTTGGTCTACAGGTGAGTTGTGGTGGAGAGATGCATGAGGGTATGATTCAAATATTGCTTACTATAGGTTTGGCAATTGACCCAAATGGGTTTAGCATGTAACCATGCACCAAATTTAATAGTTAGAAAGCTATTTCATTATAACAAAAATCTTTATTTAAAAATTTGAGCTCAAAGGATTTGTTTTAAAACCTGCCTCATACTCTTTTTATTTGAAGCATGGGAGCAAATGCTCAAATTCACAAGTTTTAAAAGACAAGAAATTAATCTTGTATTCAAGATAAAAGTTTTTGTTGGCTCCAAAATTTGGTATTTTAATAAATTTTATTTGTTTCTAAATTTCCAAAAATTTGGGTTGTTACAATCTTCCCCCCTTAAAAAGAATCTCGTCCCAAGATTCACAAGTTGAGATTGAGATAGATTAAGAAATGAGATTACCAGATAAGGGATAGAGTGTATATTGATTCCTATAGAGATGGAAAGATTGGGTACACCCAAAATGTGATAAGGCCAAATGGGCCAAAACACATATTCATCAATCACATAGCATTTTCAACAAACAATCAGACATTTCAAAAACAAAATATTTTAGGTTTAAACCATAGAACTTCAATAAACAAGGTCTTGTGGATTATAGGTCTGGTTTCACAAAGAGATAAAACAAGACTACTAGTATGAAACTAAGGTGACTAAGGCTTATTCTGGATTTGTGCTTCAAAGTCTTGATCCAACTTGTTCATACTAACTGTCTGGCTAAGCACAACTTCAGGATACTTGGTGTCTGATTCCTGATGGTGGATCTCTTTTTCTTCTCTTCATGCCTTTGGGTTGGTGAGGTCACTTTCTGGTGTTCTGTAAGGCTGCTTCCTTCCCCTACGAAAGTTTAGGCTATAGAGGCCTTTGACACTATCTTCAATAATGACACGGTTTCGAACTCTGCCCAGGTTGGTGTTGATAGGGTTGCCTCCAGAAGATGAAAGAGCATTTGTAGGATCTTCGGAGCCACTGGGTTTGACACTAGTTTTAGTTTTGACATGCTTGCGAGCAGGGGCAATAGGTTTGGATGCGGTGTTCCTCTTATCTGGGCACTCAGTGGAGTAGTGTCCCTTAATTCCACACTCCCAGCAATTACGGTTAGTCTTCTGTCGTTTAATATGATCATCATGCTCTTTGCTAGCCTTGACCACTTGAGATGCTAACTGGAGGTTGTTTGGAAGGATCTTTGATATATCTGACACCAGGTGGTTCATAGCGCAGTCGGCAGGAACATGTGTACTACTTTCACACATATAACATGTAATGTTGCTTGAAGGGCATTCTCCAGGTGGATGGTTGTCTTCGCAATTGGGACAGTTTCCGGGACATTGACTGGCTGGATGACCTTCTTCTCCACAACGACGACAAGCTTTCTTCTTTAGATGCTCCAGGTTTGCAATCTTCGGACTTTGACAATGGAGTGCCACATGTTGTGCTTCCCCACAAGCATAGCATATTTGTTGGGTGTGAAGATCTCCTTTCCTCTTCATTGGAAACTTGGGTAGGTTTGATGCTGCTTGGTATCTCCGGGCAATCCTTTGGAGGTGTAGTTCGAAGTCTGAGTTGGCTTGACCTCCTTGGGTACATATCTTAAATGGTGGACTTGCGAGCATGGGATGTAGAAGAGGGGTAAAGTCCTGCAGTAGATGAGGGGGAACAACTTTAAAAAGGTTTCTAACATGGGATTGGTATGGTTTAAAGTTTTGTTTGGGCCAAACAATACTAGAACATTTTTGAGAAAACAAGTTATTGGGGGTGGTTGCTACATGTTGCCGAATGGCATATGAGCAACACCTCTCCAAATCAATCATTCAAACACACAAGGCACTAAGCACACTTATTAATCGTGAGGTAAGGGTAGCTCAATACAAACCATTGAGCATTTGCTATAAGTCCTATTAGATCAAGGCTGTTGAGGTCTTCATCATTTCTGATCACTCTCGCTTTGCTCTTGAAGTCTTTGTCTCCTAGGGTTGACTCTTGTTGGAAGATTTCTGGATCAGATGAAGAGACTCTCTTTTGATGGTAGCGGTCGTAGTTGACATCCAAGGTTGAAGCCGTGAAAAAATATTGAGTCCCTAATCTTTTCATCCAAAAGTCCTTCGGTCGTAGGTCGGTATATCGTCCATAGTATATATTTGAAGTAGATGAGGAATAGAGTAAAACAAATCTTTGAAAAGACTTTGTAATTAAAGAGGTAAATAAATTCTTTGTCAAAACATCTCGAGAGTATGAGTTGAGAGTGTAAGATATTTGAAGTGAATAAGATGGGAGTATAAGTTGGGCTTTGGGTACCAAAGCAAATAAGTTGCTTTTGTAGAAATAAGTGTTTTTTCCAAAATATTACTTTCTTAGCTAACGATCATTCTAACTAAGGTCTCCTAAGGTCATGATAGTCCTTGATACCAAACTAGTGATATTAGGGACATCATTTTCTAACGACCATGCTAACTAGGGTTTCCTAGAGTCAGCCTAGGCTCTGATACCAACTTGTGATGACCTCAAATTTGATAACAAATTCGAAGTGCCCGTTATGTAATCCATCACAATCCCAGAATCAGTGTTGTGATTTACATAACGTAGTGGATATCACAGTCATAGACATGAAGAGTAAATAAAGGGGATTACATAGGTGGTCGTATAGACCAAACCTTACAATTCATCAATATGCAGCGGAATAACACGTCGGGTCCATATCATCAAGCCTCAACCGCACAGGCAGAGCCGACAGTAGGAAACGAGCCTAATTCACAAAGTCGTCAACGATTCCTTCCTTCTTGATTTTTCTCCTTCAAGTCTGGCCAAGTTAATAGCCAGGGACAGAGCCATGAGTACATTGCATGCACTCGCAAACCATCTTATAAACAAAGTGATGAGAGGGATATGCATGGTTGATATGGTGGACTAAGCACTAAGTTTAGTTTGCAAAAGCTAGTTTTGTTTCCCAAGAATATTCATTGGTAGAAAAGAAGTTTAGTTCTCTAAGTTCAAACTAAAGAGGAACTTCAAGGGTGTCAACATCATGGTCAAGTCAAGTCAATTCCATTCAGGTCAATCACCATAAGTCATTTTCATTATTGACAAAAGCCAGGTAGAGCTTCCCAACTGTCCATGACCGCGGACGCGGCTATTCGAATAGTTTTACACTCTGCAGAGGTTGTACACTTTACCCACACCATCCAACTACTCATCGTGTGGGCAACTTCCCTGCATAACAACATATGCCACGACAAGCAGCCGACCATAATGTTTCACTTGCCCGCCTTAGCATAAACACTACCGCCTAGAGATGTACCCCTCAACATCGGAGTCTCCAAGAAGCTGTCCGGAAGGTGCAAGGTTCCCAGCCAATTGGTCTCCGGAATGCCACTAACCGAAATAGAGTCCTACCCCGGCAGTACATTTTCAATGAGGGCTCTTCGGCTTGTACCCCAACCACCTATGAAGAGGAGGACAAGGCGAAACTCGGCAACCGCCAAGGGTGCCCTGGAAAAGGAGTCCTTGGTCGGACTTCCATTTACATTTGTAGGGTCTACACTAAGGCGAAACAAACTACTCCACTAAGCCCTGTCCCATACCAGGATAATGTGGTCGTACTGTATGGCTGGCTCACATAGTACATCACTCGTTGTCATTTCGCAAATACATTCCATAGTTCTTAGTCAAGATTATTTTTCCTTCATAAAACAATCATGTAGGAGAAGTCTCCAATTCAAGCTTTCAAGTTCAAGTCACCACTTCCAAGTACGGTTCCCCTTATAGATGGCCCCAATTTTATTAGCGACTAAGCAACTAGTATGAGTGATGATACCACTAAGTATGGTTGGATAAACTCAGCTTGATGCTCTTGCTAAGCAAGATATCACTACACATCTATCATTCTACTCTAGCAATTCAATCATGCAATTTACTTAAAACAGGTAGAATGCAATAGTAAAATTAGGTATTTGGAGTATGATTCAAAAGATGGCTTGCCTCGCTTGGCAATGTCAAAATAGTCTTCTTCATCTTCATCTCGGGCTGTGTAGTCTCCATCACCATTGCCTGGTTGACTTCGGGATCCATTCTCCTTACTCTCGTTGTCGTCTAATCGTCGAAAATCAAATAAGCATACAATCACCACACAATTTACATGCAACACATACTCAAGCAAATAAGGATACTTGGGGTAAGGGGAGCGATCTAGGAAGTCTATGGAGAGTGGTTTCGAAGATCATTGAGTTTCGATGGATGAGATGATTGAGTGGTTGTATCTAAGTAGGGTTTATTTATTTTGGATTATGAAAATATCTCCTGCAAGTCCTTATTGACCAAGGTCATGGACTAATGTAGATATTTAAGATTAGGGTTCAACCAAAGAGGATTCATAGGATTTATAGTATTCCTCTTTTATTGAAGCCATTTCTAGTTTGCAAGTATTTAATAATCAAGTTTGAATCTATAATTACAATATATTAATCCTAGTTGAATTGGATTGGGGTTTATAGATTCATATTTAGAAATGTGGTTGATTTGAATTGGTTTCATATCATTTCCATATTTGGAGATAGGTGTGCAAGTTTGAGTTTCTAATTACTACTATGTAGTATTAAATTTCCAAATACTTCCTACAAGCTCACATGGACTAAGATCAATACCTACAGATGGTATTTGGAAAATATGGTTTAACAATAAGAGTTCCATAAAAATTTCGATTATAGATTTGAGTTTAATAAAATCCTATATGGAAATTGCCTATTTAACCATATAGGTAAATAGCATTTACTTTAGAAGGTTCAAAAATGAGATCTAATGGTATAGGAAGATGGGTATCACTAATTGTGAATTTCTAAAGTTGGATTTATATTTTTAGGAATTTTATTTGAATTGATATGGATTTCCTAAGTTGGAAAAGCTCCTGTTTTGTTATTTTTACTGCAACTACTATGTAATTCTAATTGTGTTGAAACCACTTTTATTGGATAGCTTATGTTCTAAGGTTTCCAAAACATATTCATTTGCTAGATTTGGATCGGTAGATCTCCGGGAAAATTAAATATACGAAAGCATCTGAAAGAGTTTTTCAAGAATCGAAAAAAATATATTTACCCCTTTTTTTTTAAACTCGGGCCGGACACATAGATGAACTGGGCCAGCCCAGCTAACGGTCACTGACACGCGCGGAAAAAAATACTAAAAGGGGGCCTGACCGGAGGGGCCCGCCGGTCAGGGTTACACACCCGAATCGGTATCGGGCTCGTCCTCCTCCTCGAGACAGAGAGGACTCATCGTGGCGGTGGCTGGGAGCAGCACGGTGGCGGGGCGCGGCGCAGAGAGGATGGGAGGCGACGGCGGAGTGTCACGGCGGCGGAGGGAGCTCTTCTCGGCCATCTCCCACAATATCTGCGTCGGAAGAGGCTCGGGGGCACCGGGAACGGGCGATGGTCTGCGGGGATGTCGTCGCCGGCGAGCTCGACGGAGGAAGCGAGGGGCAACGGGACCTTGTCTAGGAGGTAGAGGAAGGCGTTGGGCATCTTTCCTGCAAACAATGGCGGCCTTTTTATAGACGGGAGAGGGAGCACGGGGCGAGGGGATCTGCGGCCAGAGCACGGCCGGTGTCGGCTATAGAAGGGACGCGGCGGTCGGGGCTTTCGGCGGGAGACTGTGGAGGGTTGCAGGTGAGTCCTGGCGCGAGGGGAGAGGTCGAGACGGTCTGGTTCAGAGGGGGACATGGGAGGGGTCCGGTGTGATCTTCTTCTTCACCTCCATGTCTAACGGCCGGTGTTTGGGCAGGGGGGACAGGGGGTCGACAGAGGAGAGTCCAAGAGGGAGCTAGGTCACTGTGGGAAGGACAGAGAGGGGGCTGGCTACTGGTCCTGGTAATAACTTGCACCTTTGCCGATTTCTGCCCACCAAGTGTTTGTTGAAATGCCCGAAAGAATTCAAATTTTGAATTTTTGAAATCTGCCACCGTGGGTTGTCAAGATGTTGGATAAGGACTCCAAACATATTTTTGTTATGAAGAAATATGAGGTTTTGCAAAAATCTTATTTCAATTTTGAAGTATGGTCTCTGTTTCAGATTCAAACTTTGGACAGATTTTGAAAGAGGTTAGGGTTTGAGTTTTTGCTGGAAACTTCTTGGTTGAGTTAGTATGTGAGATGGTCAAGCTCAACTAACTGACCACACCTTGGCTTGAGTTACAGATTTCTTATTCTAAGTGTCCAAAGTAGGGTAGTGGTTAACTTTTTCTAGATCATCTTTTCTTCTCTTTTTCTTTATTTCTCTTGCTTCTGGTTCTTTTGATCTTTGTGGTTCTTCTCTAATGCTTCTATTGGTTAGGTTTGAATTAACTAAACATTGCACCACCAATTAAAACCCACATGAAATCATAAAAGACCTATATTGAAATTCTATGCATACATGCAATATGAGTGAAAAAGATTTGATTGGTCCAAAAGTGTTGGTTTTCTTGGAGATAACATGGAGTTGGGAATGTGTTTGTTTGGTCTATAGGTGAGTTGTGGTGGAGAGATGCATGAGGGTATGATTCAAATATTGCTTACTATAGGTTTGGCAATTGACCCAAATGGGTTTAGCATGTAACCATGCACCAAATTTAATAGTTAGAAAGCTATTTCATTATAACAAAAATCTTTATTTAAAAATTTGAGCTCAAAGGATTTGTTTTAAAACCTGCCTCATACTCTTTTTATTTGAAGCATGGGAGCAAATGCTCAAATTCACAAGTTTTAAAAGACAAGAAATTAATCTTGTATTCAAGATAAAAGTTTTTGTTGGCTCCAAAATTTGGTATTTTAATAAATTTTATTTGTTTCTAAATTTCCAAAAATTTGGGTTGTTACAGATCGGTTGCGGTATAGTGAATTTGGTTCGTGTAATCACTTAAGAAAACTAAGAGGGATGTTGTTTTTAAGTGGGAGTTCACTTAGTAATTTTGAATTATAGAACTCAATTTATCATGAACTAAATCAAAGTGAATTTGCATAGTTTGTTGTAGTCATTGGCATCCGTTTACTACCTTGCGATTAGCTATAACTGAGATAATAGAACTATAGAATTCTGGATGTTAACTTTACGAATTGGTATCGTATTGTTTGAATGTCAATATAAAGTGTAAAGTCCTATTGCAAACTTTTAGCAAACCTTGGTTACTCGATAAAATTTAATAAGTAGTATTAAATCCAGAGTAACAATTCCAGTGTTAGTATCTAAGTATCACATGTGGAAGATATTTTGATATCTGAAACAATGTTTGGTCGCAATGTGATAGAGTATAATTTAGTAAGACACATGTTCTCGTATTGTATGAGAATTTGCAAAGATTGGAGATGCTAGGCGTCTAGATCTCCTAAAAGGTTTAGGAACTAACATTATACTCAAAATTCGTCCTCATGAGCTATAGTATCTTGATCATGAAAGTTGTCATGATAGGATGAATAGAAGATGTAGGTAAAATGTTTACTACACTAAAAGATTACTAAAGAATGGAATTTGGAAGAACGCCAAATATTTGATAATGGTGATCTACTTCAAAGTGGGAGTCCAAGGGTATTAGTGTTTGACTAATCATGCCTTGAACTATGTGCCATGTGAATGGCGCCACTATTGATGTGGATAGATTCTTCTAGAAGGAAAAGAATTGCTAAAAGAGAACCTGAAAATTATTTTTGTGGAAAAGAAAAGACTGGAAATGTCCAGCTCAGGTATATAGAAGATATACATGTTATGGGTGTATTCGTTGCTTGTTAAAACAATGTGGTTCTTGGGTATTTGATACTAAATTGGTTGGTATGAATTGTCATACAAAACAACGCAATACAAGAACTACAATGGCCTAATTAACTAGCAAATGAATATGGGATGATTCTCATCGAAAACAAATAAAGTGTTATTGTGTTTCGTTGGAATTAAACCTAGCCTTCAAGATTTGTTTTAATAATTGTTATTTTGTTATGGTATGATGAGAACAATGGTTGTTCATATTATTACCGCATTCATAAAAGATGAATGAACGCTTATCTTGTTGGAGAAATAACATCCATAACACTGATGCTAAAAGTGTCTCAAGACAAATGATTAGAAGATCACTTATAAGTGACACCACCGTTCAAATCATATTGTAAAGAAAACATGAAGGAACTCCATATTGATGGAATTTTGGAGTCCTTTTGATTTTGAATCAATTGACACTTGTGAAAATTTCCTAGAGATGATTAAAACTCCGTTTGTAGGCCAAAGAAGAACGGACGACTAACTTATTGGACGTTGTACATGTTGATGTATATTGTCCATTATGTGTAGCCGTGTGTGGTGAATTCTTGCTTACTTTAACTGATGTTTTGAGTAGATATATATGTATATTTACTTGATAAGGAAGAAGCATGAAATATTTAAAAATGTTCAAAGTATTTCTAGATGAAGTGGAAAATCATTGTAACAAGAGAATAAATAATTTATGATTTGATCATAAAGGAAGATATTTGAGTTACAAGTTTAGCAAACACCTAAAAGTTGAGGAATCGTTCCATAGACTTGTATTTCCCGAAACACCATAGGTGTATGGAGTGTTCGAGAGATGAAATCAAAATTTGTTTGACATCATTGGATCAAAGGTATCGTCTATAAAACTGCCATTATATTTTAAGGATAAAGCTTTAGAGACTACCGCTTTTACACTGAAAAGAGCGCCATCATGATCCGTTGAAATGACACCATATGAGCTATGGCATGGGATAAAACCCGAGTTGTCTTTTCTAAAATTTTGGTATGCTAGGCATATGTAAAATATTTACAACCAAAATCGGATAAATACGTCTTTGTAGGTTATCCCAAAGTAACTGTGGGGTATTCCTCCAGAACACCGAAGACAAAAGTGTTTGTCGCTGAAAAACGTCAAGTTTCTTGAGAAGGATTTTTTCGCAAAAAGTTAAGTAGGAGGACAATAGAACTTTGATTGGGTTATTGAACCTAAGCTATATGTGCTGAGTAGCGCAGCACTGGGAAGTGTCCCAGAGGCGGCCACAATGCGCATGGTTGTCGTACCTCAAAGGTTGTGGTCACGTAGATCTAAGTTCCTATTGAACCGCGTGAGTCGGGTAACAGTCAAATAGTTAGATTTGAGAACATATCATTATTGTTTGACAATGATGAACCGACTACATGCAAAGAAGCGATGATGGGCCCTAACTCCATCAAATGGCTAGAAGCCATAAACTTCCGTGATAGTTCCATACACGAAAAACCAAGTTTCTGAACTTGGAAGACCCTCAGAAAGGCATAAAGCCCGGTGAGCGTATTTGGATCTATAAAGACAGATAAGGATGTTTAACATCTATGAAATAGTCGACATATCGTTAAAACTGTTTACAATTATGTTCAAGGAGTTGACTGTGACAAGATTTGATCTTTCATAACGATATTTTGTCTGGACGGATTACTGTAGCAACCACTACATATGCCAAGTTTGGTATATGTTAGTTGAACAAACAAGACAATATTCTTCTAATAGAATGGTTACCTAGGACATGTACATGACATGGTCCAATGGGTTTTGTAAATTCAAAGGATGCTAAAAAGGCATGGAAACTTCAATGGTTGAAGCAAGCATCGCGGAGTTGGAATATTCACCGTGATGAAATAATTAAAAGGTTTAGTTTCATTAGATATGATGAATATGCTTACATTTGCAAGAAATTAAGTGGGAGCGTTGAGACATATTTTCAGTACATTATGTAGAAGACATATTGTTAATTGGAAATGATGTATCTTTTATTGACATAGGTTAAGAATTTCATTAAAATTAGATTTCAATGAAAGACTTAGGCAAAACCAAAATATTGGGTACCGATGTCTATGTAGATAGATCGAGGTACTAATATGGTTGTGCCAAAGTACATAGATGAAATATTGAATGAAGTTCAATATGGAAACGACAAGAAAAGTTCTTCTCGCATGGAAGAGGTTGAAACAAGATTCAGGTGTTTTTAACACTTGATGAGTGAAGCCACATGAATGATTTGATCGATCATGTATACCATGATATGTACATATCCAAACATGTCCTATGCTCCAAATGTTATGAGTATATACCAGAGTGATAAATGTCATAGGATGATCACTAGACAATAGTAAGGATATCCTTATGTGCTTTGGAAGGACTAAGGATATATATTATGTATGACGAAGTGACACATAGTTCATTGTAAAGTGTTACATTGATACTAAGTTTGTCACAAGATACAAATTAAGTTTATCTCAATTTTAGCTATATTTTTAGGCGACACAATGTAATGGAAGGAAGTTCCATGATGGATTTGGATGAGTTCCAAAGTTAAGACATTGTGATGGATTCTACAACAAAGGTTGAGTATATGGCTGCTTTAGAAGTAGCAAAGGAGGGCATTTGTGTCAAGAAGTTTGTTATCAAACTAGGTGTAGTTCCAAGCGGGCTATTACTATGAAGATCTATTGTGTGACAATAGTGACAACATAATTTTAGCTAAAGGAACTAAGGTCCCACCTAAGGACCAAATTTATACCCAACTATCTCATTTGAGAATGAGTGATGCGTAGAGACGCAAAGACATGCAATTACACACAGAGCTGAAAGTGTCAGATCTGGAGATCAGTTTTACCACATGCAACGCGTACATATAACACGTGAATGCCATAAGTGTTATATACGCAAGTATCAACTAGATTATTGACTCTAGTGCAAGTGGGAGACTGAAGAGAATATGCCCGAGAGGCAATAATAAAGTGGTTATTATCATATTCCATTTTTATGATAAATGTTTATTTCTCATGCTAGAATTGTATTAATCAGAAACATTAATACTTGTGTGATTAATAAACCAAAAGGTTCCTAGTAAAGCCCCTCTTTTATACTAGCTCGTTGATTAACTGATGATCAAGGTTTCCAGATCATGAACATTGGATGTTGTTAATAACGGGGTCATATCATTAGAAGAATGATGTGATGAACACTCGCACCCATAGTAAGAATAGCAATACGATCAAGTCATCAAGTTTCAGTGCTATATCAAACTCATACGAAGTAGTTCTAATCCTTAGACCATGAGATCATGTTAATCACTGATACTAGAAGGGTACTTTGATGATATCAAACGTCACACCATAACAGGGTGATTATAAAGGTTGATTTGGGTATTCTGAAAGTGTTTGTTGAGGCTCATGGATCAAGAGTGGAATTTGTCCAACCCGATGACGGGAAGATATTCTCTGGGCCCTTCTCGGTGATATTGCATTGACATCGCTTGCAAGCATGTGACTAGGTCACGGGAATGCATTATCACGGAACGAGTAAAGAGACTTGTCGGGAACGAGATCGAACTAGGTATGGTTGATACCAAATGATCAGATCTTGGACAAGTAATAATATCGCGAGACAGAAGGAATTAACTATGTTCGTTATTGGTTCACACGATCACTAGTTCATCATTGAGTAAGTGGGAGTCGTCATGGATTTCCAGATCCCGCTGATGATTATTGATCGGAGAGGAGTCTCGATCATGTCCACGTTATTCACGAACCATAGGGTGACACACTTAAGGTTCGCCGTCGTTTTTGAGTGGATATGATACTCTGATCGAATTTCAGGACAGCATGAGGGTTGTTTCAGAAAAACACTGAAACTGTTTCGGGATATCGAAATAACTCAAGGAGTATTTGTTAATGTTTGTTAATTGAATGAATTAACAAATATTAAAGAAATAAAAATGTTTTATTAAATCAATAAGTGTGAATTTTAATTAGCATGAATGTCATGCAAAATTAAAATGGGGGTTACCTCATGTTGATGAGGGGGTTACCTCATGTTGATGAGGGGGTTACCACCATGAAGGGGGTGTTACCACCATGATGAGGAGGAGGACCTCCTCCTAGGGGCCGGCGCACCCCCCAAGGGGGCTGCCCTCTCCTTCCCTATAAACCCCCCCTCTCCTCCATGATTCACACACTTGGTTCTTCCCCTCTCAAGCAAAGTTGTTGCCCCAAATCCGTCTTGGCTTAGCGAAGCTCTGCCGGATTGTTTGTTCAAGATTCACACACTTGGAGAAGTGAGTGTTGGAGTGTCTGGCGGATCCCCTCTTCCGCTGCCCCGCTGGACCGAGGGCGTGGAGGAGACGACGACAAGACGTACGTATGACCGAGTACGGAGGCGCCGCCGGTTGTGGCGCCTTGTACACGATCTTTGGAGTGTCAAGTGAACGACTACGTCGACTACGTCAAGTGAACGACTACGTCGACTACGTGTGTCTTCGTCAAGTCTCCATCGGCAACGTTTGTGTAGGAACATAATCCCCGCTTCCGGTCTTCGAGGGTTAGTTCTCCGTTGCTACCATCTCGTAGAGTTTTCTTGGCTAGTTTGTGTTCATGCGTAGGAATTTTTTTGTTTTCCATGCTACGAACCCATCACTTGCAGTGTATGGAGTCGACTCTAGCTTGGTCGTGCTCCAGGAGCTCGATCACCGCATCTATGAGCCCGACTACGTTCCCAAGTTCATCCCGACACCCTCCTCTCTCTACATCATCCTCACCCGCCTCGGATATGCTTCATCCCGAAGCCCCGCGCCGCCGATTTTGCCGCACACGGTCCGAGACAACACCAAGGCCTGCTTCCGTTCACCGGCGTCCTCTGAGCTCCGTTCTGGTTCCTAACCGCCTACCTCTAGCTGTACCTTGCCCCGCGACGCCGTCCCGTGCTCGGTCATCCTCTACCTCGCCTCCTGACATCGCCAAGCATGCCCTGACCAAGAAGATGACCTCCACCATGGGCACGCTCCACTCTGGCCAATGACCATGTCCTGCTAGCTCTGCCTCGTCCACCTCTGAGACATGAGTACCCATGGTCTGTAGCCTACGTCCAGCCAGGTCGCCTCCTTCCTGTCCATTATCTTTGTTCGTAGCCATGAGCGAGCTCGTCTGAAGATGGTTTACTTATGTTGCTCTTGGACATGCCTTGACCTGTAACTGTTGAAGCCTCATCCATACCTTTGTACGACAGCTATGTCGTGACTCGTGACCATGCTAGCTGCCCTCTTCCACTTCCGTGTTGCACCGACGGCAACAATAAATGTCGCGATCGGCATGTTCGTCTACGCCCATGTGCTCGCCGTCCAAGTACGAGCGCCACACCGCCTTCAAGAGCAACCTCGACTCTCACCTCAATCGCCTCCGCGACTCCACCGTGTGCTCTGGCATCACGTACAACAGCTTCACCGCATTGGTGTCGAAGACGAGGAAGGCCGGGAAAAGACAGCCCAAGGTGCATCTGCAAGCTCGCTCTACCAGTGTCGCGGCAAGCTGAACCCGGTGAGGGCGTGCGTGCGGGAGACGGTGGCATGGCTCGGCGCCATGTGCGCCATGGGCTAGGTGGGCATTTGGCCGCCAGGACATCGCTGAAGAGACAGGCAAAATCTTTTTTAGGCAGGAAGAATCTAATCATTTTTGGTGGAGCTCTTGTTTTTTGCTAATAACTAACTGGTGGCACAGGGGTTATATGTATTTTTGTGGGAGGGCAAAACGGTCTAAAAAAGTGGTTGACCACGGAAACCTTACGTACTTTATTTTTAGGTATAGACTTATAAGAGCTAAGAGCAACCTTGTCAAATGGATTTTATTTTCCCTATGAAATGGAAAACCTAAGATTCTACAACTTAAGAATTAATGCCATACGAGAGTTTACGCAAACCTCTAGCTAAGAAACAGTAGATTTGTTTTCTAAAAATTTCGAAAATGGGAAATTGGAACATTGGTTCTTTTTCTAAGATTTTTTTGTCAAAGCTAGTGGTTTACCAAGAGCTAGAATGCGAGATGCGCCAAACCGAATACAAGGTAATGATTGGGTGTGACATGGATTGCCCCCCATGACGACTACTGATATTGTTCGCTCTTACTATGAGGAATGGTTAATCTAGAGAGACATACCTACAAGGGACGACGTTGTCAAGCCTTGACCTTAGGAGGATAAGATATTATACCCCTTACGATAGGCAAGTGCTGCCAAAAACGTAGAAAAATGGTGAGGATGAACTACAGACTTACCGTTGGAGAAGACTTGCAACGGAAGATGTATTGCCAACCTTGATAACTCCATTTGCCAAAGTGCTTATAAGGGAGTGAACCATAAGGTGAAAGACCCTCAAGGATGTCGACTAGGAGGACAAAGTGAAGACAGGAGACCACCTTAACTTGGTCTTCTGATTGACCCAAAGAGTGACTCTTCAGTGTCCAAAGTAGTTCAACAAAAGACTTTGTTGGATTGAAGAATTACAATGGAGAAAAACTTGCTCAAGCCTCCCTGAGAAATACTGGAAGCCCAAGTTTGTGAATAGACACCCACCTATTGGAAATGAAGATAGAAACTAACTATGGATTCAAAAGATGACCCAGTACCAAGTCAAACCCAAGGTGTATCTGGTTGAACCCAAAGACCTAGACTACCCACAAAAGTTTGGGTGGTAGCCACCTAGGTAACCCAACCCTTCTTTCTAGCCTCTCCGAATCTCGGGGACGAGATTCCTTTTAAGGGTAGTAGTCTGTAACATCCCAAGTTCTTATCAAATGTTGGAATAAAAAAAGTTGTTCTGTTTGTATTGATTGAATTTTCACAAGGATTTAAAACTTTTTGAGGCAATTTAAAAGCTTTATTAAGAAAACTATTTTAAACTTTCTATTATTTTCTTGAAGGACTTCTTTTAAGAAAATAGAATTTCAAAATACTTTTTTGAAATTACTCAAACCTATGCAAGCCTATTGCAAAGGAAGGTTTCCAAAATGAATTTTTGTTAAATAAAGTTGCATTACTAAAAATGTGTTTTAAAAGGAATTTCAAATATTATTTCATAAATTTTATTCTCTGGTTCTAAAAGGATTTATTTTAAAACCCTAATTCTATTACAGCATTATGCAAGTAAAACCCTTTTGCTAAATTCATAAAGTTCTATTGAAAATCTTGCTTTATTTTGAAAAATAGTTTCTACTGTTTTAAAAGATTGTTTTGAATTTTAGAAAATTTTAGAATCATGTTTGATTTGATTTGGAACTATTTGCAAAAGTTATAAAAGAAATAGAAAACATAAAAAGAAAAAGGAAAGAACAAAAAAAGGTGAATAAGGGCCGTGGGCACCAAACCGACCCAAGACCAGATTTGGCCCACGACCCATCTTCCCGCACCCAAAGGGGTATCTCCTTTTCTTCCTTCACTCGCTGACAAGTGGGGCCACCTTGTCAGGCTCGTCTTCTAGCTCGGACCAGAGCCCCTCCCCAGCATGGGAGTGCCCCGAATCGTCCATCACGCCTCCCCTGCCCGATACCCTACACCCTCCTCCAAATTTTGGTCCCCTATAAGACCCTCCGCATCTGCCCCTCTTTCTGTTTTCATTTTTCCCAAACCCTAGCCGCAGCAGAGCTCGCCATGATCTCATCGCCGCCAGTCGCAACTCCGGCGAGTAATCGCTAGAGGATCCGAGCACCTCGAGCTTGCAAACCGCTCCACCGAGCCCACCTTGACATTCTGCATCTCCTGTTGAGATCTTGTGTTCCAAAGACCCCCTAGCATTGCCGCTTTCCTCCTTAACCGATGTCTCACCACCTTTCCCTAACTCCGGTCGCCACTCCTCGTCGTTGCAGGAGAGGAACCACCATGTCGACCACACCATCGCCTTTGCCTCGACCAGTCGCACACCGTCCGAACCTTCGTCCTCGTCGGAGACCACTGGAGCCTCGCCAGTGTCCGTCACCTGGGACGCACCTCGCCAGAGATCTCGCCGGAACCCTAGCCCGGGGTCAGCCTTCCCCCTCTCTCTTTTCTCAGCCGTTGGATCCTGATCCAGCGGTTCGAATTAGTTCACTTAACCAAACGGTACCGGTCAGATCCGCACCATCGAATCTCCATAAGATCCAATGGTCCAGGAAGCAGATCCGGCCGAACCGGTATAGTGCAATTAGGATGCGCCATGTGTTCCCCTCTGGTTTAATTCCGATTCAAATTTAGTTTTTTAAAACAGATTTTTGCTAAATCTTTGAAAATTCATATCTTTCAAACCATAGATCCAAAAATTACAAATTTTATGTCTCTGGAAAGGTAATAATGTGTAGAATTAAATGGTGCAATAATATTTTATAGTTTCATTAATAAATTTGAATTCATTTTTAAAATGATTCAAATACTCGTGTTGCACTAATAAATTCATATCTTTTGTTCTACACATCCAAAAATCACAAATTTGTAGTCTTTGGAATCCTCTGATCTTATAGAATATCATAGAATCAAGAAACTTAAAAGTTGATGTATGCACAAACCTTGTGCATTCAAATTTATCCAAATCATTGTTCTGATCATAATCTAAGTTCTAAAATTTATTTTGGAATGAATCCAATTGCAGTAGCTTTGTTTTCATGTGCTCTATCCAGTAATATCACTTTCCAAATTTCTTGAACCACTTCACAACTATTCAAATTCAAATATGAGAATTTGAGTATTTTCCACTATAGGGTTAATTCTATTTCTTTTCAGCATTGTTTCTTCCACAAAAGTAAATCCTATGATCACACCCATTTACCAAGATCATCTTGACACCACCTTGACTCAATATCATACCTATATAAATCTTGCATGTCTAGGTCACATATATTCAAATTACACTTGAGTTGTTTGGGTAAGATGTGATAAATCTCAATCATAGGTTTTGTTCTTGCTAATGAGGTGTTGATTTAATCTACGTCATAGAACATGTCCTTACACCATGTTATCCAACAAACTCTTTGAACCATATTATCAAGCATCATTCATTCATATCCAACCCCATGCTCATTTATTCTTGTTCTCCTGTATTGCACTATTCAATTTGCAAATGGGTTAATTGAGTAATGCAATGTTTCCCAAATCCATACCCAAGCCTAAGTGTAATGCATACTATTTTTGAGTAATTGTTGTCACACTTATTTAGTAGTATTGTTGATGCACTATTTGACACTTATGTGATTCAATTCACATGAGCCTTTCTAAATTCTATTCAGGCTTATGTAAAGCATAAAGGTTCATCAGTTAATATCTTTTCAAGCCCACGCTTTTCAAATAATTTGATCTTGCCATCTAAACTCTCAAATCCATAGTTTGCATGCCAAACCTTTTGCCATATCTCTCTTATCACAGAATCTTAATAAATCTAAAATGTTAAACCAACACTTTTTAATTGCTTGTCTTGTTTGATTATGTTTGGATTGTATGGTGTGTTTATGTTGTACTATTTCTGTGTTATAGCTTGTACGAAGACCTACGCATTTTGTTAAGAGAAGTGACAGATCGTGGACTTCAAAAAGGCAAGTGACACACATATCTTACTACCTACTTTTTACTACTACATTAGTGTTTTCAGTAGTATGCATGATAGGTGGAATATTCAACTGTTTTATAAAATGCTTAGATCCTAGTTGTGTGTAGCCATCATTTAAAAACCACTTGTTAGGATACTAAATACTTTGAAAAATATTGATGCCATGCTTTGATCACTTTGGAAAGTTGATTTGTGAACAAATTAAGAACTTCAACTAAAATGAATCACCTGGGTGGATTGGTATGTTGATGGAGGTGTAGTTGAGGGTCTCCCAGGGCCTCACGCCTCGTAGAGTGTGGGGTGGACCTTGGGAGTACACTCGTGGATTGCCACTCAGGATTAAAGAGATTACTATGTCTTCTATGTTTTAGAGTACTTCCAGTGCAGCCTTATGACACTATGGGCTCTGTCTTGATTGAGTATGATGTAAGGGTTCAACCATGAGTACTGACACGAGGTGGTAGCAGAATTATAGCGGGTATGGTCAGGCTAGTTTGGTTGAATTCTTCTTTTGAAAGGTCTTGTCTCATTTTACTCCTTGGGTAGAATGACTCTTCAGGTGAAAGTGCACAACCCCTGTAAATCTAAGCGTTTAGCCGTATCCCCGGTTATGGAAAATTTGAGTCTCTAGTCATGGAATGTACGAAAGAATCTCATCACCATTTCTGAATGCTTAAAATTTAACTAGAAACCCTTAGGCAGGAGCTTAGGGCCATGCACTATGAGGGGTGGTGGTTTTTGTTGTTCCAACTTTGTTGATGTTTCGCCCAGAACTACATACCGGCCAGTATGTGTCGGTGTACTAGATATCGGGGTATGCCGGTCCACCTGCTCCTGGACCACTACAACGGCCCAGCTTCGGCCTAGGAGCGCAATGAAGAATGAAGCCCAACAAGGAAGACCCTCATGAGGAGGAGCCTCATGAGGAGAACGATGATAAAACGCTAAGCACCAGAAGACCTCCTCGTGAGTGACTCCTTGTGAGGAGAGGGGCCAGATCTGCGACAGCTTAGTGCAATCCTGCGTTGGTGAAAGGATAAGACCAGAAGGAAGTGTGTCGCCCATGCTACCCCGAGAAGGGGGCGACCAGCTCTGCCGTGCCTGCATAAAGCTGCATGGTGGTTGTTGCTCCCCCCTAAAAATAGGGTGGACGGTGCACACTACTAGAAAATAGCTTACCCGCAGCGCACCTAATATGGCTACCCGTAGCGCATATGCCGTGCGCTGCGGGTAGCACGCCACTGATAAAAAAAATACCTGTAGCGCATGTGTGGTGTGCTACGGGTAATATGCTTACCCGTAGTGCATGTGTCTGGTGCGCTACGGGTATGCATATTACCCGTAGTGCACCAGACACATGCGCTACGGGTAAGCATATTACCCGTAGCGCACCAGACACATGCGCTACGGGTATTTTTATTTTTATTTTCGAAAATACTGTATTTCTGCTGCCAGATTACAGTTTTTATACATAATATAGTATAGTATACAGAATATAACAGGTATACAGGATAATGCAATATAAATATCATAAAACATGCATAGCATATGAATCACATTGTTTCAAAATGAAACGATCACATTCGTAGTCTAAGTCACTAGACACCGACCAAGTATGCAAGTTCATCATCACATCTTACATGAATAAGATAGTCTCCTACACTACGATGAAGTACACTACAACCGCAATCACCGCGGTGAGCAAGACGGCGGTGGTGACGCCGAAGATCTTCCTCCTCTCCTCTCGCAGGTGGTTCCTCCACCTAGCTTCCGCCTCCGCCATGGTCTTGTACCCTTTGTAGCTATTGCCCTTGAACATGTTGACTTGCTTCAAGCAATCTTCCCACTGGACGTAAACTCCAGGAACCCTACCCCTGTACACCATATACGGCATCTCTACCTTCAAGACACAAATAAGGTTAGAGAATGGAAAGCAATAGTTCATCACATAATTAAATAATACAATTAACATCACATGACATAATTAATATCAGTACGATCGATGAAGTACACCACAACTAAGTTCATTACATGACATGACAAAAGCAACGATCACAACTAAGTTCAACGATTATCTACCAAACTTGCCGTGCTAGGCAAGTTAGGATGTACTTATTAAGTTTACAACTAGTGAATCAACATTTCGGCTTGCCAACATCAGGAACAAACGGATGCCGCCTCCCGCCAGCAAGAATGGCCTGTCGTCGCCCTGAAGAAGTAGCCTCTTATCTATTTCAGCATTTGACGGCTTCATAGCGGTAGTGTAGAACAAACCCCCTTTTCTGACGAAACATCGGCACCTTCTCCCCAGCGTAGCTCAGCTCCCAGATCTCCTCGATCCTTCCATAGTATCTCTCCTTGATGTCACCGGTGTAGGCTTCCATCGTTACCCCTGGGTTCTGGTAATTGCAATTACTGTCCTTTTCCTCGGTGTAAAATGTGTAGCCATTGATATCGTATGCCTGATAGGTCATCAAGTAGTGTTCAGCGCCCTGTGACAAGGCAAACATGAGTTTTTCTTCCTCGGAAGATTGCATTGGTGGGGGATTAGCTAGAAGCTTGTCCTTGAACCAAGTCATGAAATTGGAGTTGTGCTCTTTGATTATTGCTCCTTCGGTCCTCAGCTCGCCCCTGTCACTGTACTTCTTCGCAATAGAGCTTTTGTGCTCTTCCACCCAAGGGTCGATCATGTGTTGAAGCACGACTAGGTTTGCTCTGTCAAAGTCGGCGCGCCGCCCAGTGAAGTCGACATGCATTTCGTGACGACCCTTGCGGTGACCCCATCCATCGATCCTGTCAAGGTGCTTGTTGATGGGCAGACCAACAGGGTTCTCAATGTTAAGATAATTCGTGCAGAAAGAGATGCACTCTTCTATCAGGACGCCCTTGGCTATGCTTCCATCAGGACGTGATCTATTGCGAACATATCCTTTGATGACACCATTCATCCTTTCAAATGGCATCATGTTGTGCAGGAACGTTGGCCCGAGTTGGACGATATCCTCCACGATATGGACCAGCAGATGTACCATAATTTCGAAGAATGCAAGCGGGAAGTACATCTCGAGCTCGCATAGAATGACCATGATCTCTTCCTGTAGCCTCTTGAGTTTCTTCACGCCAATTGACTTCCGAGAGATGATGTCAATGTCGTGGTTTCATCAACAGATCTGCCATAGGGGTAGGTGTATGGCGGTTTGTGGAAGGGGGTGAACACGGCAGAGCGATCCGGGACGGTGGTAGCACGAGTTTTTCCAGCTTCATATCCTGCAACGGTGGCGAGACCCTATGTGCTGCTATAATTCACTATATGGCAACAAGTGCTCAATTACAATGATGAGGTCGGCTGTTTCGCTATGCGATTGGCCGTAAGCCTAAGCTATTGAGTTGTGCCTCAAGGGCTTCCCCACGCCGGCTTATAAAGGCGCCTGGCGTGGGCTACATGATGGTACCGGAGCGGATACAAACTGGAGTCCTAGACTAAGTCCTATGCGTGTACTACAAGGCGACCCACCATGGGCCTATCTCCGGATCCGCCATAAGCTCCTGCGTCCAGTACCGCCATGGTCTTTCCAGCAACTGGGCCGCCCGATAGGCAATCCGCCATACCACCCTGATGGGCCACCCTGGCTTGCTGGTTTAGGACTACGTCGCTGGTATACCTGTTTGGTATATCCCCAATAGTAGCCCCTAGGGAACTTTAAGATCGCCATCTTCATCTGCCATGCCTCGTCTTTGGTGGAATATATCCGCCATAGCTCATTTTCTGTTCTGCGTCTGGATAGCGGTTCTTGATGGTCCTCTTTTCTCCATCTATCAATCCACCGTAAATAGCGGATCAAGCGACGTAGTTTTGCACTTAGCGAGATTTCCAGGATCCGTTGGATCATACCATAGAAATCCGCTGTAAATTTTGGCACGTAGTTCCTTCTAGGGCAAGATTCACAGCGCATGCACTGTTTTTACTGAAGTTACCATTTTACCCCGGACACGTGTCGCTAGATTAGGGTTTTTGCGATCAGGAAGAGCGGTTGTGATGGCGGGCACGAATCTCGAGGTCCGGGGCCTATATATACCCCGGCCTCTCACCCCTGGCCGGTCATAACCTCATTCACTCCCCTCACATTCTCTCTCCTCAGCACCTCCACGAGAGCTCCGTCATCTCCGGTGAGCCACCGCAGGAATTTCTCACCGCCGGTGTCTTTTCCCGCCACTAGCTGGCATCGTCTTCCTCTTCCTCGCTCGAGATCTTGGAAGTCATTTCTGCCACTCGTCTAGCCGCCATGGAACCAGAATCGCCACGCCAAGCCTCAAAGTCTGAAGCTGCAGAGAGCTCAGCGCGGTCATCTGACACAGAGTCCACCATACCTGAGACCTCGGGAGGTAGCTGGGATCCCTGCAATCTAGACGAGGGAATTCTGTCTTCATTGGAGCAAGAAGGACGAATTGTGGCCAAGGAGATTTCCAGATGGCGGGTTGACCCTGGTGCAGCCATGCCAGCCCCTTCCGACGGGGAGATCGTTATGCTGAAGTCTCACATCGACCGGGGCCTCAGCCTTTCGCCATCCTACTTCTTGAAGGGCGTGCTCCGGCATTACAGGTTACAGCTGCACCATATCGTACCCAATAGCTTCACAGTCATAGCGGGATTCGTCGCGCTATGCGAGGGATACCTGGATATCAACCCACGCGAAGACTTGTTCCGCTTGTACTTTAACATCCGCCACAACCGGGATGCGAATGGAGATCCTCGCAATTGCGGATCGGTCTCATTTGTTCCCCGGAGCGGGAAATCATACCCGTATATTACCCCGCATGATTCTGCTAAGGGATGGCGGGGATCTTTCTTCTATCAAGCTGACCAGGCCCCTCCTGAAAGGAAGTACGGCCTGCGGTCTTTTGCTGATGGCCCCGCCGAGGAGCAAGATAGCTGGGGCGTCATGGACAATTTTACCATGGACGACGAATGCCAACTATGCTCACGACGGATTTCGAAACTTGTATTTTCTAGACTGATAGGTGCCGACACCATCCACTGCTGGATCTCACGGCGGATTCAGCCTCTTCAATATCGCCCAGCTCTGATGTGCGAATATAGCGGGATTGATGATCCTCAACGCTATTCCAAGCGGGAACTATCTACTGAGGAGATCGAGAACCGAATCTGCAACATCATCGAGGTGGGACGAGATGAGCCACTGAAGCTAAAGATCCCCATGTATGAGAACGGCAACTGTCTAGAGGTAAGTGCCTCCCTGCTCCGCCATAACTATTATTTTCCTTGAATAACTTTGCATCTTTCTGCAGCTTTCTTCCCTTCCGCCATCCGAACTGAGCCGTCTTGTCCGTTATCCCCGGACGAAGGAGCTTACCGATGATGAGGACGAAACATCCTCATCTCCAAAAAGATAGAGGGTGGCGGAAGAGGAGATTGTGGCGTGTGAGCCCTCGGCAACTGTTCCTCATGGTGTTCGTGGCGCGGGCGGGCGTGTACGAGGATTAGGCAAGAGAGTTATCTCCCGCCATCCGTCCCCTGCTCTGCATGGCCATTTGGATACTGTGCCTGAGCACTCCGCCACTATCAATCTGCCAGAGCGGAAGTAAGGAAGATATCCATTTTTGTTCTCATACCATCTATAACTTGACTTGTTCTGATATGCAATTTTGACTTTGCGCGCAGGAGAAGAAAAGTTGCTGGCGAAAAGCCTCCAAGGGCCAAACCATCCCCAGCCGCTGTTCCACCTACACCTGATGCTCCTGTCCGCCCAACTGGACCTTCTACTTCTGCCCAAAGGGATAGCCAGATGGCGGATGCCTCGGCAAAGAATGCTGGGCCCTCCACTCATCCCGCTAAAAGCGTAAAGAAGGTGAGCTTCAGCGGAAAAGTGGTTGAGATGGGCGCAGGAGCTGGGGAGGCCCCAAAGTGGAAAAAGAAAGCGGAAGCTCTTTTTCGTCTTGACCACTTGCAGGAAGAGGCCAGTAACCATGTGTCATCCGCCCTGTCATCGTTTGTGCAGAGAACCAGTATTGTGAAAGAGGTATGTACTCCCAGTAGCCCCCGAGCGCCATGGCGGATTTTCATAGATGATCCGCTATGGAGCTCTAAGAAAAACTACTGTAAACTTTTGCATAGTATAGCCCCCGAGCGCTGTCATATTATACAGTGCTCTGTAGAGAACTTGAAATTTTCACACTGAGTAGCTCCCGAGCGTTATGGCGGATTATCCGACGTAAAGCTCTTAAGAAGACAAAAAATCAGTATGAGTAGCCGCCGAGCGTTATGGCGGATAACTATCCGGCATAATGCTCTAAGAGTTACTAAAAAATCATCGTGAGTAGCCCCCGAGCATTATGGCGGATAATTATCCGGCATAAAGCTCTAAGAGTGACTAACACTTCATATCATTTTTGCCAGAATTACAAAAAAGTAGTGGAGGACCTGGTCTAGGTCGTCAGCTCGCAGGAGAAGGAGCTGGCGGAAAGAAGCGCTCTTGTGGCGGACTTGCAGCAGTAGCTTGAGAATAGCGGTAATTTACTTGTTTTGGACAAGCTTAAGTTCCTTTATGCTTATTCGATCAACACTGCGCTGATACTTCCGCCATGCAGATGCTGCCAATCTTAAGTCCACACTTGAGGGGGTGGAAAAGGGCCACGCTATTGCGATGGAGGGGCTGCAGCAGCAGCTCCAAAAATCATTGGCCTTGAATACCCTCCTCGAGGAGCAGCTGAAGGACCAGGGACGCCAGAACCTGAAGAAGGACAAGGAGATAGAGGATCTCCGCAAAGCCGCCGCTGAGTTTGAACAGCGTGGAGATGGCTTTAACGAGCTCCTCGATTACTTCCAGAAGACCCTGCTAGGTATCAATGGCTCTCAACACTTTGTAGTTTATAGTTATGCCGAATTTGACTCCTTGCTTGTTTCCGCTATGCAGCGACCCTGGACCAAGGCGAAGTGGATTCCGCTGCAGGCTTGCGCATGGCTACGGACGCAGCGAAGAAGGAGCTGGATGGCCTTCTCAACGCTGGACGTCAGGCGTGCGGGAGTCTGCAGATAGCGGGCTCCGCTAACCTCTCCGCCATAGGGCTCACCAAGAAGCTGCTGCTCGTGCCTGGGCTAGTGGCGGACTGGAAGCAGTCTTCCGCTCGGGGTGGTGCCAGAATTGCCTTAACCTTGGCAAAGGCCCACTACCCCAAGCTGGATCTGGACCTGATCACCTCCGGCATCCCAGAGAGTGGCGAGGACGGAGCGCCGGTAAACGAGGCCGCCATCTGGCAGAGCATGCTGGGGTATGATCAGCTGTGTGCCCTGGGCACCCAGCTGAACGTATACTATGAAGCATACGATCTGTCGGGGTCACCAAGTGAAGCTTCGGCGTCGGTCTCTGCAGCCACCGCTGGTCCTAATGGCGGGGATGAGGTGTCCTCTGGAGTTCCGCCAGCAATTTGAGTTATGCCCTGCAATGTGGCAGGAGAAAAAACAATTGCATCAATTCGGCCCCTGAGTGGGTCTGTAAGTTAAACTTAATAACTGCGTGTATGCTCTGCACTTTGCCTGATCTGCTTGTGGCGGATCAGTGAATGCTTTTGAACTCATGGCAGTTTTTATGGAGTGGTTTTATGTGCGAAAAAACTGCCAGGCCTATTTTTATGCAACTTGCAGTTGTTTGACATGCTCAAAAAACAACACTTTGAAAAAAAATCACGCGTAGGATTATGCGATCCGCCATCCGGCTCTTTGTACTTGACTTTTCGTGAGATGGCGAAATCTTCGCACGAACAATCCGCTAGGGCGACGATACTTAATAGCAACCGTCCAAAACCCTTAGCAGATGGCGGCTTAGATCATCAAAAAGTCACTACTCAGGAATCCACACAAAGAACATCAGATGGAGATCAAAATATAAATATGCTACGCGGACCGTTAAGGTGGATTTAAAAAGACGCAAGTGCGAAGCACAATTTGTGCAAAGGTTCCACACGATCTAAATGAAGAATAAAGGAGGTAAAAGACTCAGAAAAAATCAAGAGTGAACCAAATGCTTTATTTCATTGATCATATAGAGGTGCCTATTACATAGCTAGGTAAGTGCTAAGTGTAGAAAGGACGTAGCTGTGCGATGTTCCATGGACGATCTGTTTCGTCGTAGATATCGTCAGGGTCTCTTCGTTTGCGCTTCTTGCTGGGTCGCTTATATAGCTCGCGAATATCAATGAGGTAGTAGGAACCATTCAATAGAGTTTTGCTGATGACAAAGGGTCCTTCCCAAGGCGGGGATAACTTGTGGGACTTCTGCTGTTTGAGGCGTAGCACCAGGTCCCCTTCTTTGAACGAGCGTTTGCGAACTCGCCGGCTATGATAGCGGCGGAGATTCTGCTGGTAGATGGCGGATCTCTTGGCTGCTAGGTCTCGTTCTTCTTCCAGTAGGTCCACGGATAGTTTTCTAGACGTTTCTGCATCTTCCTCCTCGTAGGCCTCGACTCTTGGGGAATTGTACTGGACATCACTTGGCAAGATTGCCTCTGCTCCGTAGACTAAGAAGAAAGGGGTGAGGCCAGTTGATCTGTTTGGCGTGGTCCGTAGACTCCATAACACAGATGGCAACTCTTCTGCCCAGGCTCCAGCTGCTCTACGTAGCGGTGCTTCTAGGCATGGCTTGATCCCTGACATGATTAGTCTGTTGGTCCGCTCAACTTGGCCATTGGACTGTGGATGTGCCACAGATGCCAGGTCAAGGCGGATTCCGTTGTGATGGCAGTATTCTTCAACTTCTCCCTGAGACAAGTTAGTGCCATTGTCGGTGATGATGCTATGTGGGATGCCGAATCTGACCACAATGTCCTTGATGAATTTTAGGGTGGTTTTGCCATCAAGCTTTCTGATGGGCTTAGCTTCCACCCACTTCGTGAATTTGTCTACCGCTACCAGGAGGTGCGTAAATCCCGAAGGTGCTATTTTTAGCAGACCCACCATGTCCAGCCCCCAGACTGCAAAAGGCCAGGTTATAGGAATCGTATGCAGTGCTGTGGCGGGCATATGGGTTTGCTTGGAGAACATCTGGCAACCTTGGCAGAACTCCACGACGTGGTCTGCATCTGCCTTGGCTGTTGGCCAGTAAAATCCATGGCGGAATGCCTTAGCTACTAGGAATCTGGCGGCGGCGTGATGCCCACATTCGCCTTCGTGGATCTCCCTTAGTATTTCGATTCCATCCACTTGGGATATGCACTTTATAAAGACTCCCGAGGTGCTTCGCTTGTAGAGCTGGCCATCTATGATGGTGTACGCTTTGGCTCTACGCTCGATTTGTCTCTTTTGGACTTCGTCTTCGGGTAGCTTCTTGTTCGTCAGATATTCCAGGTAGGGCTCTGCCCACGGCGGATTGCTGGGCAAAACCACCATAACGGGGGAGCTCGCTAGTTCCGGATTTTCTGGATCCACCATCTTGACTGATGGGACATGCAGATGCTCGAGGAATACGCCTGGCGGAACTGCCTTGCGGCTAGATCCTAACTTGGACAAGGTGTTGGCCGCCATGTTATCTTCTCGTCGTATGTGCTTTATATCATAGCCGAGGAAACTTTTGGCCATCTCATCCACTTCGTCTCTGTATGCCGCCATGACTTCATTCCGAGCTTTGTATGTGCCAGCCACCTGCTGAGCGACAAGGTCAGAATCTCCACAACACATGACGTGTTGTACGCCGATCTCCTTTGCGACGCGTAGCCCATGCAGTAGCGCTTCATACTCCGCGATGTTGTTGGTGGTTGGGAAGTGGATCTGGAGAACGTAGCTGAGCTCATCTCCCTTAGGAGATTTGAGTGTCACTCCAGCCCCCGAGCCGTGTAGTAGCTTTGAACCATCAAAGTGCATCACCCAATGCTCTGGTTCTGGGATGGGCGTAGTCTCCTGTGCTTCCTTCCAATCCGCCATAAATTCCGCCAAAGCTTGAGACTTGATGGCGGTGCGAAGCTTATAGTCGATGTCGAAAGAGGCCAATTCAATGCCCCACTTTGCAACTCATCCTGTTGCATCGCTGTTGTTGATGATTTTTTTTAGTGGAGCCTTGCTCACCACTGTGATCTTATGGTCATAGAAGTAATGCCTTAACTTACGAGAAGCTAGGAAAACTCCATATGCCAACTTTTGGTAATGAGGGTAGCGCTGCTTAGATTCCATTAGGACCTCACTGACATAGTAGACTAGTCGTTGTACGCCATACTCCTGCGCTTCCTCCTTACGCTCTACCACGATGACGATGCTGGCGACCCCGTTGGTTGCCGCCATGTATAGTAACATGGGTTCCTGGTCTTCGCGAGCTGCTAGGACTGGTGTAGTGGATAGCACTCTCTTCAGATCCTTAAGCGCAGCGTCTGCCTCATCGGTCCAGACGAATTCGTCTGATTTCTTCATCAGCTTGTAGAGTGGCAAAGCCTTCTCGCCAAGACGACTGATGAATCTGCTCACTACTACCACGCAGCCTGTGAGTCGCTGTACGTCCTTTAAGTCTTTGGGCAGGGAGATGTCGAGGATTGCCTTGATCTTCTCCGGGTTGACCTCAATTCGGCGGTGGGAGACGATGAATCCCAGAAGTTGTCCAGCTGGTACCCCGAAGACACACTTCGTGGGGTTGAGCATCATGTTGTACTTCCTCAGATTGTCGAAGGTCTCTTGCAAATCCGCTATAAGGCCATCTTGTTTTTTGGACATAACGGCGATGTTGTCCACATATGCATGGACGTTCGTCCGATTTGATCCGCCAGGCACTTCTGCATGGTGCGCTGATACGTTGCTCCTGCGTTTTTCAGACCGAATGGCATTGTGACATAGCAATATGTGCCATAAGGTGCTACGAATGACGTAGCGAGCTGATCGGACTCCTTCATCTTGATCTGGTGGTATCCTGAGTAGGCATCTAAGAAGCATAGCAGCTCCGATCCCACCGTCGAGTCAATGACTTGGTCAATGCGAGGCAAGGGAAAAGGATCTTTTGGACACGCTTTGTTCAGGCCAATGTAATCTACACACATGCGCAGAACCTTTGTGTTTTTCTTAGGAACTAGCACAGGATTTGCCACCCACTTCGTATGGATCACTTCTTTGATGAAGCCTGCTTTCAATAGCTTGGAAATTTCCTTTGCTATCGCGCGGCGTTTTTCATCTCCGAAGCGTCTCATGGCTTGTCTTACTGGCTTGGAGCCAGGGATTATCTGTAGGGCGTGCTCGGCAAGTTACCTAGGTACACCTGTCATGTCAGATGGCTGCCATGCGAAGATGTCCCGGTTCTCACGGAGGAACTCGACGAGCGCGCTTTCCTATTTGGGAGATAGACTTGTTCCAATGGAGGTGGTCTTGGCGGCATCGCCAGCGACAAGTTTGACCTATTTTGTATCGACTGTAGGCTTGAAGGTGGGCGGGGAGGCGGAAACTTCTTGCTTGGATGCCGGCATCTCTGCGGGGTCTGTGGCGGCGTGGATTTCTTTGAACTCCTCGCCGAAGAACACTACTTCCGCGAAAGCGTCTTCTCCTTCCTCGCACTCCTTTGCATTTCTGAAGCTGCCATAAACGGTGATTATGCCATGCGGTCCTGGCATCTTCAGCTGGTTGTAGATGTAGCATGGCCTGGCATGGAAGCTGTGGAAGGCGGGGCGACCGAAGATCACGTGGTATGTACTTTTGAACAGGACCACCTCAAAGGTTATAGGCTCTTCTCGGAAATTTTCTTCACTGCCGAAGGCAACCTTGAGGGTGATGGACCCAAGGGACTTAGCTTGGCGGCTAGGAACCACTCCATAAAAAGTGACAGCACTATGGCGGAGTTGGATCTTGGTAAGACCAAGTTTTGTTAGAGTTTCCACGTACATGATGTTCAGGCTGCTGCCGCCATCCATTAAGCATTTGGAGAACTCGTAGCCGTGGATTACAGGGCATACAACCATGGCGTAATATCCATTCGGGATGTGCTCTGGATGATCGTCGCGGCTCCAGTGCACCGGTACTTCGGACCATCGGACGTACTGGCGGATTTTTGGCACGGTGGCGTTGAGGGAGCGCATAGCGGCTCTCTGTGCCTTAGCCGTGGGGGGTCCAAGGAACGTGTGAAAGGCTCCTTTTTGTTTTTGATTGGGTTACCTTTGTCAGCATCACCCTCTGCCTTTTCGGCGGGTTTGGGCGCATGATCTTCGTCCATATCACTGCCATCCTTGGACACCTTGTCTTTGTCCGCTTTTCCTTTGCCACGAGGCCGTTGTCGCCGGTTGCGCTTGTAGCCAGCTTCTTGATCCGCCTTGAGGTCGTTGACAAATTTGCAGTTCCGGTTGGTGTGATTGCACTTCCCTGAAGCGTCGCGATGGGCGAAACATGGCATATCGCGGTATTCATCGTAGGACACAGGAGCGGATGGTGCCGAAGCGGGAGCTGTAGAGCTCCACGGCTGGCCACTACTAGTACCGCGTCCTCTGCCGCGCTGGCTGCTTTGACCCGTGTCAGCGAAGGTTGTGGCCACCATATCTGGAGTTTGTTGCTCTTCTGGCGGATTCTTCCGTTTATTGCTGTTGTTCCGCTTTCCAGTATTCTGGATGGCAGAAGCCTTCAGAGACTCGCGGGCGTCATCGTCGGCGGCCGGGTTAGTTTCCCTTCGTTCCTTTCCCGTAACAGGCGATGTCGGAGCAGTTGGCCTCTCTCCAAACTGTCGATGAACGCGAGGATGGCGGATTCATCGGTAACTCCCTCACAGGAGTTCTTCATATCTAGCCATCGCGCGAGGAAAGTTTGGGAGGTCTCGTCATCAGCCCGTCGGCACCTTTGGAGGTCACCAATGTTATGGGGTCTCTTGTAAGTCCCCTCGAAGTTTTTGGTGAACGCAGTTTGCATATCGAACCAGGTTTGGATGGAATTTTCTACGAATTCGTTGATCCACTGCCGCGCAGTGCCGGATAGCATCAGGGGCAGATAGCGGACAGCAACATTGGGTGATCCCCCGGCGAACTATACTGCATTGAAGTAGTCTTGTAGCCAAGTTAGAGGCCTGTCGACTCCATTGTACTGGCGGATATTTTTCTCGATCTTGAACCCATGTGGGATGGGCTCATCACGAATCCGTTGTCCAAAGCACTTGGGGCTGAGGAAGAAGGCTGTTTGAGACTTGGCAATTTCGTTTAGGTGGGTACGCGCGTTGTAGGGCTTCTGGTCCTGCGGATCCTTGCGAGAGTTTCGTGATTTTGCTGGTCCGCCGCCTCCACCGCCGCTGCCATGGGGGCTGCCTAGTGGGGATGGCGAAGGATCACGTCGTCTTTTACTCTCGCCGTCCTGCGATTGATCTCTGCAGCTACGATGGCTTCCCTCCGCTCTCCGTGGAGATGGATCATCGTCATGGCGGCGGGAGCCTTGCCCTTTGTCATCGTGGCGGTGGGAGGAGCGATGCTTATCCTTGTCGCCGCTACGGTGCTTGCCGTCGTCATGGCGAGATCGTTCCCTTTGCTTGGATCCGCCGTCCCGACTTGCTTCCCATCATGGCGGATCGTCTCTGCGTCTGATACGTCCAAAACGTATCTACTTTCCCGAACACTTTTGCTATTGTTTCTCCTCTAATTTGTGTGTTTTGAATACAACTAACACGGACTGACGCTGTTTTCAGCAGAATTGCTCTGGTGTCTCGTTTTTGTGCAGAAATTCAACTTCCAGTAAAAATTCGGGAAAAATCACCAAAAATCATATTTCACCAGAAGACCCACGGAGCCAGAAGACCGGAGGGAGAAGTGACTCGAGCCATTGTCACAAGGTGGTGGCGCGGCCCAGCCCTGGCCGCGCCACCCCTGTGTGAGGTGGCCCTAGGCCTCCTCTCGACCTCCCCTCTCGCGTACATATACCCCCTGACGACTTAAGATCGGGGGACGGCGTTTTTTCCCAGATAGACTTCCGCTGCGCCGCCGCCATCAAAAACCGCGATTCGGAACCAGGAAACTCCGTTCTGGCACCCTGCCGGGACGGGGATTCGGAGGAGATCTTCATCACCATCACCATCGACGCTCCTCCATCGACCATCCATGACTCCCCCATCCATGTGTGAGTAATTCCCCCGCTGTAGGTGAGGGGATGGTAGGGATTGGATGAGATTGTTCATGTAATTTGATATGAGATTGATAGGGCATAGTGCCTAGTATCTTTATTTAGTGCCTATGACATTGTTGCAACTTGTTATGCTTAATGCTTGTCACTTTGGGCCCGAGTGCCATGATTTCAGATCTGAACGTGTTATTATTTCTATGATGATACTTGTTGTTTATGATCTTACCTACAAGTTGTATACACATATTGTTGTCCGGAACCCGAGGCCCCAAAGTGACAGAAATTGGGATAACCGGAGGGGATGGCTATGATGTGAGGATCACATGTGTTCACCGAGTGCTAATGCTTTGCTCCGGTACTTTATTAAAAGGAGTACCTTAATTACCAGTAGTTTCCCTTGAGGCCCTGCTGCAACAGGCTGGTAGGACAAAAGATGTCGTGCAAGTTTCTCCTTGTGAGCACGTATGACTATATACGGAACACATGCCTATGATTGTTTGTACTAGGATGCTTTATCATTATTTATCTGCAATGCCCGTATCTCATTGATTTCATGAATTATCTTATCCATGCAACGCCCGTTATCCATCCCTATGCCTACAGTATTTGTTCCTACTGTTTACAACCGTTACTTCTACTGCTGCTATTTTACTACTGCTGTTACTGTTTTCCTACTGTCACTGCTATAAAACTGTTGCTACTGATAAACCGCTGCGAGTGAGACTGTTTCCAGGTGCAGGTGAATTGACAACTCATCTGTTAAGGCTTACATATATTCTTTGGCTCCCCTTGTGTCGAATCAATAAATTTGGGTAATACTTCCCTCGAAGACTGTTGCGATCCCCTATACTTGTGGGTCATCAAGACTATTTTCTGGCGCCATTGCCGGGGAGCATAGCTTTATCTGTAAGTTCACTTGGTATTCATATTGTTCGCTACAATCCTTTCATCATGGGTAAACCTCGTGATGGAAAAGTTCCTATATTGCCATCCACTACAAGAAGAGGTACGACTCTCAACACCTCTGTTGCTCTTGATTCACCTTCTGTTATGAGTAAGTTGCTTACACCACCACACCCACATGTTACTGCTACTACCTCTGCTGAGATTGAAAGTGCCACTGATAATTTAGATGATGCTTCTGCCGTGCTTGATGAGAGAGGTTCACTAGGTTCCTTTTTAGAGGCTACTATTGCTAGAGCTAAGTTGGGAAACACCACTGTTACACCTGTTAGTTCACCTGAGTCTAGGGAGTGTCCTAGTGACGATTATGATGATGATGCTTATATTGAGCTTAATGATGATTTTATTGCAGAAGCACGTGCTTCTCGTGATGCAGGTAATATTAAAGAGCTTCTTGCTAAACGTTCTGTTAGATATAATTTGTCTCCTGATCCTAAGTTTGCTGCTTCTCCTATAAATATTAGAGACAAGGATTATGATTTCTCTTTGGATTTATCTTACATATCTATTGTTGAGAAAACTCCCTTTTGTGGTACTAAAGATGAGAGTGCTATGGAGCACATGAATGAGCTTTCTACTTTGAGTAATTTGTTTTATGATGATATCAAGCTCCGCACTTACTTTGTTGCTAAGATTTTTCCTTTTTCATTGAAAGATGCTGCTAAAATTTGGTTTAATAGCTTGTCTCCTGGATCCCTTACTAGTCCTATTGCTTTGGCTAACGCTTTCTTTCAGAAATATTTTCCCGCTAGTGCTCAACATGCTGCTGTGCAGAAAATCTTTGATTTTGAACAGGGAAAAGGAGAGAAATTGCCTGAATCTTGGACAAGGTTTTGTTCTTTAATTAGAGCTTTGCCTAAAGAACCATTGCCTAAAAATGAACTCCTTGATATATTTTATAATGGACTAACGGATGAATCTAAGTCATATTTGGATAGTTGTGCTGGTTGTGTTTTCAGGGAAAGAACTCCGGCTGAAGCAGAGGAGTTAATGGCTAAAATAAGCCGGAATCATGATGATTGGACTTTAGTTGAGCCAACATCAGCATCAACTCCTGCGCCATCTACAGAGCCTACACCGAAGAAGAGAGGGATGATTGAATTAAATGATGAAGTTATGAAGGAGGCTAAGAAAGCTCTTAAGGAGAAAGGTATTAAGGCCGAAGATGTGAAGAATTTACCTCCTATTGAAGAATTATGTAAGCCAATCCCTCGCTCATCTACTATCGAGGTACACTCTCTCCAACGCTTTGATGAAAGAGATATTCCTTATACTAAACCTCCTGAACAATGCTTAGATGAATTTGATAATTTTATTGTTAAGCAAGAAAATTTTAATAGAATGGTGCATAATCATCTGTTGGAGAATTCTAGAGTTATTAACAAGATGCAGGATATTGTGGAAAGAACCGCCAATGATGTGAAGATACTTGCTAAGCATTTTCAAATGATTCAAACACAAATTGATCAGCTTACCAAGGTGCAGCAAGACCTTCTAGCTAATGCTGCAAGAGAGAAGCAAGCATGTGAAATACGCACAAGAAGTGGCGCTGCTACTCAAGACCCATTATATCCAGAAGGACATCCTAAGAGGGTTGAGCAAGATTCTCAACGCACTTCAAGTGATGATATTCCTCCCAAGAAGAAGAAGAAGCATAAAACATCCGCAGAATCCTCTGATGCAGGTAAAGATCCTAACAGTGTTTCTATTTCTGATGCTGAAACAGAACCAGGAGATGCTCCAGATAAAGAAGAAGACAAAGGAGAAGCTGAAGAAGAACCAGAAAAGATTAAGAAGAAGGCAAAGTACACCAAAGAAGACTTCATTGCCAACAAACATGGTAAGGAGAGTGAACCTTGGGTACAGAAGCCAATGCCTTTTCCTGGTAAGAAACACAAGTCCAAGGAAGAAGAACATTACAACAGGTTTTGTGAATGGATGAGACCTTTATTTTTGCAAATTCCTTTGACTGATGCTATTAGAATGCCTCCTTATGCAAAGTATATGAAAGATATTGTCACTAACAAAAGGAAAATTCCTAGTGAGGAAATTTCTACTTTACTTGCTAATTATTCTTTTGATGGTAAAGTTCCAGAGAAGCTTGGAGATCCAGGTATACCAACTATTCCTTGCTCCATTAAAAATAACTATGTTAGAACTGCCTTATGTGATTTGGGAGCTGGAGTTAGTGTCATGCCTTTTTCTCTTTATAAGAGACTTGATTTAGAAAAATTGGTTTCAACTGATATATCCTTGCAAATGGCTGATAAGTCTACTACTATTCCTATTGGTATATGTGAGAATGTTCCCGTTCAAGTTGCTAACAGCTGTTTAATATTAACTGATTTTGTTGTGTTAGAAATGCCTGAAGATGATAATATGTCTATTATTCTTGGGAGACCTTTTCTAAACACTGCAGGTGCTGTTATCAATTGCAATCAAGGAAAAGTCACTTTTAATGTCAATGACAAAGAATACACCGTTTATTTTCCCAAGAAGATTGATAGGAGGAATGCTCTAAATTCAATCAAGCATGTTGAGACCATCAAAGTTGGTCAAATTATTTGTTCAGAGCGAAAGCCTAGGGAAGAATGTCAAATTGTTATGGTTGGGACTATACCTATCAAAGTTGAGGTAACATAAGCATTAAGTGATATGCAAAGTTTTGCCTCATAAAAAGTTAGTTTGGTAACAAGACTTGATCAACCTTGTTAACAAAGTGATTTTATATGAACGAAACTTCGTTTTCACCGCTTTCACTCCTACTCACTTGCATTTACTTTCATCAAAAATTTATTCTTTCAGTTTAGTTGTATGATTAAGAGTATCTCAGAGCTGCTGTATGCTTAGTTTTGATTTGCTTGAAATCTTTTCATCCTTGTTCTTCTGAGTTTTATCGATATGCAAATTTCTGAAAAATCCTCGAAAATAAAGTTTCTCAAAAAATTCCAGAAAATTATTTATAAATTTTTATGTCAAAAATGGGGCAGAGAGACACCTGGGGGGCACCAGGTGGGGCAGCCACGCCACCTCACACACAGGTGGCGCGGCCCAGCCCTGGCCGCGCCACCCATGTGTGAGGGGGGCCCACCAGGCCACTCACTCATCTCTTCTTCCCCTGCTCTTTCTCTCTCCCGAAAAACACCAACCCATTTGCCCAAACTCGAGTTCTTGCTGTTTTTCACCCAGATTTTCGATCTCCTTGTTCAGCCCAGCATTTTTGCTGAAACTTGGATCATTTGCTCTCCGGTATGTGACTCCTCCACTTGTCCAAGTAGATTTTCTTATGGTAAAGTATTTCTTGAGTATTTTAGCATTATAGGTGACAGTATAAATGAGTATGCATGCTTGTTCTATTGTTTAGAAAGATTATTTTGATGCATGATAGCTCTCTAGTAACCCTCCATAGTAGTTTGCTACATTTGCTTGTCTTTAAATCACTTTTTATGAGTTTGTTGAAAAATTTCAGAGAAGAAGATGGCCAACTTCACATATGGAGAAGTGTTTGAAAGTGATGCACCAAGGGCATCAAGGCCTTCAAGATCCGCTGCCCGATATAGGGTATCCTATAATGAGGATCTCATGTCACCGAACCCAGAAGGGGATGATGGAGATGCACATCCATCCGCCTTTCCTTGTTTTAACTTCTTGAGTGATGCAGGGATTCTTGATGATTTCTTGCTCCTTATTAACAGGGTTGGGTTGACAGATTATGTGGCGGATGAAAGAAACCAATATGCTTTGCTTACAAAGACTTTCGTTGAAAGTTTTAAATTTATTAACTCTCATTACAATCCGTCTGTTGCATTTAAGATTTATGATTAGCCCATCACCATGTCTTTGGAGAGGTTTTGTCTTGTTTTAGGTATTCCCATGTTTGGAACGTCTAGGAAGATACAAAATCACCCCGCTGATTTGTTGGAGCTTTACCGAGGGGTGACCAATGATGATGACCGCAACGCACAGCGTGGCAAGATAAGAAATATTCAACTCCCAGCTATTAGATATTTTACTTACTATCTTGCAACTAGTGTACTTGGTAGAGAAAACACTAGCAATATCTCCAACTATCATTTAGCTTTTCTAGCCACTGCTCTTGGTGTTGGTAGGGAGTATAACCTTGGTGCTGTTATTGCTCGTCGCCTAGCTGCTAGGGGACCTATTTATGGAGGTATTATTGCTGCACGCATTGTTGCTGAGCTAGGACTTTCTATTGCTCCTAATGATGTATTGTTGGCTCCATAGAGGCTTGATCTCGCTGCTATGAAGCTCCATCACTTTGTTACTGCTAACTCTTGTGCAGGGAAATTAGTTTACAGGATGTTATTCATTGATGGAGAGGAAAGGGAAATTCCCTTTCCTCAGCCTAACTTATTCATCATTCATAAGAAGCCATGGTCGCGCACGAAGGTGGAGTTGGACGATCAGCTTAGGCTGCTTGGTTTCAATATCCAACACGGCGTGGTGGTTCAGGAGGAAGAGGAGGAGCCGCCCTATCACTTCACCACGTACCACTCCGGGGCATCCTCAAACTCTTATCAGGACGATGGAGCTTCTTCGTCACACCACGAGGGCGCCACTTCATGGCAAGGTTGGCCGAGTTGGGATTGATCTCCACTTAGGCCAAAAGCCTAAGCTTGGGGGGAGGTACGCCGACAATTCACTCATCTACATATCATATTCTGTCGGACCATTGTATATTCATGTTTTGCTTTCTTTACTATTCTTGTTCTTGTTTTCATTGCTTCCAAAACACAAAAAGACCAAAAATATTTCCGTTGTTTTCTCTATTTGGTTCTTTAGTTTTCCACCTTTGGTTTGCTTTACTTGCTATTTTCAGTTTGCTACTTGAAAAATCCAAAAATATTTTGCTTTGTTGCTATTTCCTTCCGCCTTTACTTTCAAAAATCGAAAACTCCAAAAATATTTGTTGTTTTTCTTTGGTTTTGTAAAGTTTGTACAGAGCTCAGTCTCCCGTTACTCCATTGGAGCTTGGTATTCACTTTATATTATTCAAGCTACACAAGTGAAGAGCAATAATGACGACATATGACAATCCGAGATGTGGTAAGAGGCTGGTATGAACTCTATTTGTTTTCATTTTTGTACATATACTCATTTATGTGGACATGCTTAGTCAGTTCATGTAAGGTATATGTCATCTAATGGATGCTTTGTAGTTCCTGCTTTCATATGATTAGTTTCAATCTACTATTAGCCTATAGCATGTCATGTAGACGCTTGCATGCATTGTTTTATTCATAGTATGGTATGATATTGTGGTATCCACCTCTGAAAGCTTCATTTGAATCGACTTGGCACATGCTCATGCATGCATATGACTGAACAAAAAGTTAATTAAGCCTCGATGATCTAATTTGCCTCAGAGTTCTTGTATCATTTTTATGCCTATATTAATTTTGTTTTGTCGCAAGCATGATTATGATAGTTATTGCTCTCTCGATTGTCGCTTCCCAGTCTTTTGCTAGCCTTCACTTGTACTGAGTATGAGCTCTACTCGTGCATCCATTTACCAAAAACCAAGTCTTCCAAAGAGTCCACTATAAATTCCTATGCATGGTATTTGTAAGCCATTCCAAGTAAATTTTCATGTGCTACCTTTCAAAACTTTCAACTACTTCTCATTTTGTGCCACTGTTTTTAGCTCATGGGGACGTAGTGGTCGGAATTGCTATCTTCCATATTAAATTGAGTACCCCTCGACTAGGCAGCTTCATCTGCTCGTCATTAATTTTGCAAGGGAGCTGGTCAGACCATTATAATCTTAATTCTAAAAGAAAGAAAAAAGGCACTCCTCCAATGGAATGTGAAAGTTGGTGGGCACCCGATGGAATCGGTTAGCCATGGTTTGAGAAAGGAAAAAGGTGGGGAGGAGTGCCAAAGCTTTATAAAAGAGCACCAATGTGCCAATTTTCAAAGAACTCGGAACCGCTCTCACTTGTTTATTATGGAAGATAGTAAGTCCCCATTGCTAGTCGTTGACATAGAACAACCACCTCTTAAAAGAACCTTTTATCTCTGTTTTACAAATGAAAAGCTCTAGCACATGTTAAATCACTGCTTCCCTCTGCGAAGGGCCATTCGTTTACTTTTATGTTGAGTCACCATCTTCTAACTTTAAGCACTTCTTGAGAGCATAGCTGTTATTCTTAGTATAATGTGCTTGTCCCAGAACACGGTTAATTGTGGTATAACTTTGATGCTTGTATCTTTGATATTTCTACTTCTAGTCTTCCCTTGGACTTCAGAGGTGCCTCAGCATTTATGTTTTGCTCTACAAATAAAGGCAAGCGGGATACCACTCTTTCATATCATTTATGCATATTACAATCTTGTAGCTTCTCATGTACATGTTACTTGTTATTAGCGCATTGACACTCTTTCATAGATTGCTTGACTATGAGGTGACATTAGTTGCATATTTCTTATTATGAATTGCCTGAGTACTTGATCACATAGTTAGTATATATACATCATATGAGCAAATGTGTTCGTGAAAGTTTCTTTTATCGCTCTCAGTTGTTAACTGAATTGCTTGAGGACAAGCAAATAGCTAAGCTTGGGGGGAGTTGATACGTCCAAAACGTATCTACTTTCCCGAACACTTTTGCTATTGTTTCTCCTCTAATTTGTGTGTTTTGAATACAACTAACACGGACTGACGCTGTTTTCAGCAGAATTGCTCTGGTGTCTCGTTTTTGTGCAGAAATTCAACTTCCAGTAAAAATTCGGGAAAAATCACCAAAAATCATATTTCACCAGAAGACCCACGGAGCTAGAAGACCGGAGGGAGAAGTGACTCGAGCCATTGTCACAAGGTGGTGGCGCGGCCCAGCCCTGGCCGCGCCACCCCTGTGTGAGGTGGCCCCAGGCCTCCTCTCGACCTCCCCTCTCGCGTACATATACCCCCTGACGACTTAAGATCGGGGGACGGCGTTTTTTCCCAGATAGACTTCCGCTGTGCCGCCGCCATCAAAAACCGCGATTCGGAACCAGGAAACTCCGTTCTGGCACCCTGCCGGGACGGGGATTCGGAGGAGATCTTCATCACCATCACCATCGACGCTCCTCCATCGACCATCCATGACTCCCCCATCCATGTGTGAGTAATTCCCCCGCTGTAGGTGAGGGGATGGTAGGGATTGGATGAGATTGTTCATGTAATTTGATATGAGATTGATAGGGCATAGTGCCTAGTATCTTTATTTAGTGCCTATGACATTGTTGCAACTTGTTATGCTTAATGCTTGTCACTTTGGGCCCGAGTGCCATGATTTCAGATCCGAACGTGTTATTATTTCTATGATGATACTTGTTGTTTATGATCTTACCTACAAGTTGTATACACATATTGTTGTCCGGAACCCGAGGCCCCAAAGTGACAGAAATTGGGATAACCGGAGGGGATGGCTATGATGTGAGGATCACATGTGTTCACCGAGTGCTAATGCTTTGCTCCAGTACTTTATTAAAAGGAGTACCTTAATTACCAGTAGTTTCCCTTGAGGCCCTGCTGCAACAGGCTGGTAGGACAAAAGATGTCGTGCAAGTTTCTCCTTGTGAGCACGTATGACTATATACGGAACACATGCCTATGATTGTTTGTACTAGGATGCTTTATCATTATTTATCTGCAATGCCTGTATCTCATTGATTTCATGAATTATCTTATCCATGCAACGCCCGTTATCCATCCCTATGCCTACAGTATTTGTTCCTACTGTTTACAACCGTTACTTCTACTGCTGCTATTTTACTACTGCTGTTACTGTTTTCCTACTGTCACTGCTATAAAACAGTTGCTACTGATAAACCGCTGCGAGTGAGACTGTTTCCAGGTGCAGGTGAATTGACAACTCATCTGTTAAGGCTTACATATATTCTTTGGCTCCCCTTGTGTCGAATCAATAAATTTGGGTAATACTTCCCTCGAAGACTGTTGTGATCCCCTATACTTGTGGGTCATCAGCGTCCAGCGTCACAGTTTCGTCCTCGCTTGCCATCATTGTCGCGTATGACGATTCCTCCCTTTGGGACTTCGAACGTCTTATACTTTGGTGGTGGCATGTTGGCCTTATGGCGGGAGCAGCGTTGTCTTGCTGGTATCCATAGGCAGGGTAGTTCTTGCGAGGTGGTGATGGATTTCTCTGCGGGCCCTTGCCATGCGGCTTGTCATCAGAGGATATTGGGATGGCATCTGCCCGGTTGCGAGCTTCTCTTCTTCGGACTTCTGAGGATCCGGTATGAGATTCGTTGTCGGGGTGCATACCATAGTTGCCAGTACCCCGAGCTTTGGAGGCAGTGCTGGACCTGCACAGCGCGGGATCAGATTCAAGCCGTCGTGACGACATAGCGTTCTCCTACTGCACCAATGCCTTGGTCATCAGTTTTACTGCCGTCTCTAGGGCTGCTGGGCTTTTATTGTGCTCCAATAGCTCCTTTGCGGCCACGATGTTCTCTACGGGCGTAGCCCTGACTTCATCGCAGTTCTTGTCCACATATGGCGGGTTCTTGATGTACATCTTGGCCAGAGTTTCTACGGTTGGTACGATGAACTCAAGGTTTCGCACCAGCTGCGGGTCGCCTCCCTCGTTCATCTGGTTCTGGATGAGAGTAACGTACTTCTCCTCCATGTTTCTTGCGCGCTTCAGCGTGTCTTGCACTTTAGCAATGTCGCCATCTAGCTGTTGGCCCATCTTCTCGACTCGCTTTGCTTCTTTGAGGATTGCTCGCCTTTTCTTCCCGAGATCGTTCACATCCCTGACATAGTCAGGGGTGATTGGATCTGCTAGAGTTCCGTAGACGACCTTGTCCAGCGGGGTCGTGAAGTCTTCTGGGTGCTGGACCTCGTTGATGGCGGGTTGCAGAGGCCTGGGGCCGCCCTGGATCTCAGGAAGCTGTTCCGTGGCGGGATCGGCGGCTTGTGGTGGGTTACCCTGCTCTTTTCTGGCATCTCCGTCATGGGCTGCCTGAGATGGCGGATCACCGGTTGTCTGCCCAGCGTCATCTCCTTTGTTGGTCATGAACACCTGCTTGGCGGCTGCGTTCTGTTCTTCAAGTGCTTGCTGAGCTAACTCTGCCTCGATCCTTCTCATGGCGGCGTCATAGTGATCAGAATCATAGCCTTTGCTATCCCAGTCATCCGATTCACCACTTTCGTTAAGTGCCTCTATGATGGATTCACCTAGGCTATCTTCTCCATTGGAGGTAGATCCCGAAGTGATACCTGTGAAAGCGACAAGGAAGTACCGCGGTGTCTCTAACGCCAGATTGCTCATGGCAGATTCACAGTGATCTTCCACCACTTCCTCAACCTCTAGGGCGGGCTGGGTGGGGTTATTTTTTAGATCCGATCTAGGTAACTTAGGAAGTCCCAGATCAGATGAGTCCTCCTCCGTATCCAGCTCGAAAGTGGTCCATTTGGGGGTTTCATCCATACCAATCCGCCGGAAATTGGTTTCCGTAGCGGGGGTAGGGTTTGTCTCTCCAATGAAGATATGGATATCTCCGATCGGAACGACAGTGAATCGAGCGGGGTCGTCTCTAGCCGGCACCCAGAGGTTATCCGCTGGGACGATGGGGAAGCCGGAATCATAGAGGACGCGCCCGATGGCGATAGTGTCGCCGATGCCTGTGAAGGCGGATCCCGCCTGGATCCGCGCTCCTGACGCGCTAGGCCCCACGGTGGGTAACAACTGTCATGGTTTCGTCAATAGATCTGCCATAGGGGTAGGTGTATGGCGCTTTGTGGAAGGGGGTGAACACGGCGGAGCAATCCGGGACGGTGGTAGCACGAGTTTACCCAGCTTCAGATCCCGCAACGGTTGCGAGACCCTATGTGCTACTATAATTCACTATATGGCAACAAGTGCTCGATTACAATGATGAGGTCGGCTGTTTCGCTATGCGATTGGCCGTAAGCCTAAGCTATTGAGTTGTGCCTCAAGGGCTTCCCCACGCCAGCTTATAAAGGCGCCTGGCGTGGGCTACACGATGGTACCAGAGCGGATACAAACTGGAGTCCTAGACTAAGTCCTATGCGTGTACTACAAGGCAACCCGCCATGGGCCTGTCTCCGGATCCGCCATAAGCTCCTGCGTCCAGTACCGCCATGGTCTTTCCAGCAATTGGGCCGCCCGGTAGGCAATCCGCCATACCACCCTGATGGGCCACCCTGGCTTGCTGGTTTAGGACTACGTTGCTGGTATACCTGTTTGGTATATCCCCAACAGTCAAAAAAGTGGCAGAGGCCAAACAACGTTTGACAAATGTGCTCGTCCATTATTCCTCGGATTGCAACCGGAAGTATCTGCGTCATCAGCACGTGACAGTCATGAGACTTCATCCCGCTGAACTTCTGCTTTGCCTTGTCTAGGTATCTACTTATCTTGCCTGAGTAACCGTAAGGAACTTTGACTCCTAGTAGGCAGTTGAAAAACTGCTCGATCTCCTGAGGACTTAGAGTGAAGCACGAAGCTGGGCAGTGATAATCGTTCATCTTGGCCTTTTTGCCCTTGCGACGACCTTCTGTCTCCTCCTCATCCTCCTCCTCATCATCATCATCATCATCATCATCATCATCAGGACGTCCTATGTGAAGGTCATTCCTAATCTGCATAAATTCCAAGTCGTGCCTTGCTTTCGGCCCGTCTTTGGTCCTATCCGGCATGTTGAGAAGGGTGCCAAGCAGACTCTCGCACACGTTTTTCGTGATATGCATGACATCAAGGCTATGGGGCGTGCGGTGGATCTTCTAGTACGGCAAATCCCAGAAAACAGACCTCGTTTTCCATACCTTCAGCAGCGGCTTGGGCGCCTTTCGCTTCTTTCCCAACGCTGGGCACTCTGGCCAATTTGTCAACAACTCATCGATTTCGTCGCCGCTCCTCAGAGATGGCTCTCCTCGGAGCTCAACTTTCCCATTGAACAGATCTTTGCGTCTTCTCCACAAGTCATCCTTCCGAAGCCACCTTTGATGCCCAATGAACACGGTTTTCAAAGAATAGGGATCTTTCTATAGCTGGTGATACGTTGTGTCATCCATGCACCGAATGCATGCACAGTATCCATGGACCACCTGCCCCGAGATATATCCGCAACCGAGATAGTCATGCACCGTCGTGACCAACACGGCTCTCATAGGGAAATAATCTTGTGCGACAGCGTCTCACGTATTGGGTGGTGCGTCCCATAACGTTGCTAGTTCCTCTTTCAACAGACCGAGATACAGTTGGATGTCATTACCTGGTTGTTTCGGACCTTGAATTAGTATAGTCATTTATATGTACCTCCTCTTCATGCACAGCCAGGGGGTAGGTTGTACATCCATACAAACACGGGCCACGTGCTATGGGTGCTGCTCTCGCTGCCAAACAGATTGAGTCCATCGGTGCTCACACCCAGCCTGATGTTCCTTGGATCGTCCCCAAATTCTGGGTACTTGATGTCCAATGCCTTCCACTGGCTAGCATCTGAAGGGTGTCTCAGTATCTTGTCCGCCTCATCATCATCGGCATCATCTTCTGACTTCTTCCTTTCCACGTGCCAGCACATAAGCTTTGCTTCCTTAGGGTCTGCAAAATACCGCTGTACACGATGAGTGATCGGAAAGTACCATACCACTTTTTGAGGAGCTTTCTTCCCACTCCTTGTATCGAGATGCGCCGCACACCAAACATGTGTTTCTCTCCGCGTCTTTGCCCCGATAAATCATGCAATCATTAATGCAAGCATGATATCTCACGTGCAGTAAATCTAGAGGGCACACGATTTTCTTGGCCTCCTCGATACTAGTTGGACACTTGTTCCCCTCGGGTAGACGCTCCTGCCAGAATGCCATATTTTCATCGAAGCTTCGGTCGGTCCATTTGTGCCTTGCCTTCATCTGCAGAGCCCTGAGCGTGACGTCCAAACGGGTATCCCCGGGCCTACATCCTGCATACAATGGAGTAACCGCGTCCTTCTCCAGGCTCACCAGCTTGGCTTTCTCTCTAGCCGCATCCCTAGCATTTCTCGTCTGCTTGAGAAGCAGTGCTTGAATGTCACATCCCAAAATTTTGGAATGTGAAAAATAAATAAAATAGCAACCATGTATGTTTGAATTGATTGAAATTTCACAAGGAATTAAAACTTTTTGATTTATTTTAAAGCCTTATTAGAAAAACCATTTCAAACTTTCTATTATTCCTTGAAAAACTCTTTTGAGGAAATAGAATTTAAAAATACTATTATTGCATTTATTCAAATACTATGCAAGCACATTTGCAAAGGAAATATTTTACAAAATGATTTATAAAGTTTTCAATGCCAAAGGAATGCTTGAAAATATATATCAAAAACTACTTTTATAAAAGTTATTCTCTGAATTTAAAAGGTTATTTTCAAACCATTTTCTGTTATGCAAATAAGCCCTTTGGCTAATTTATGAAATTTTTATTGAAAATTAGTTTTATTTATGAAAACATGTTTATTACTGTCCTAAATTGTTGAGTTGAATTTTATGAAAATTCACAAATTGGTTTGAATCAATTTGGACCAAATTTGCAAAAGTTATAAAGGAAATAGAAAACTGAAAAGGAAAAAGAAGAAAAGAAGGAAAAAAAATAGAAAAGGGCCGAGGGGCAACGGTTCAGCCCAGCGCCAGATGCAGGCCATGGCCCAACTAACCTAACCCAAAACGGTACCGCTGCCCCCTTCCTTCTCACACCGACAACACGGTCCCACACGTCAGCCAACCTTGTCATCGTCTACCCCGCGCCAGTCACGCCCGCGATGACCGCGCCGCGCAGTGATTTCTCCCCCTTCAATTCCCCTTTGATTCCGGCCATCAAGACTTTCCTGGACTATGCCTATTTAACCCCCTCGCTATCCCCTCTCACCCCCCTCCTTGTTCTCGCAAAACCACCGACAGGCTATCCCGGGATTTCTCGCCGGAGTAAGCTACTGCCGCCGGCAAAACCTCGACGCCACGGTGAGTTCCGAAGACGCCCCACCCTCTCTCTGTATCCTCTCTTCCTATCTTGTTCAGGCGCCCCCTCTGACACCCTCAGTTGCTCCGTTCCTGTAGTAAATCGATGCCAGCGCCAACTCCCGCAGGTCACCGTTGCCTGGAGCCGCTCCGGTCGCCCCTCCTTGAAGCTCCAGGAAGAAATCGACGCCACCGACCTCGCTCCCATCCTCGCCGCATCGACCTGCACCTCGTCCGCACTTCCCCAACACTAGAAGACCATCGGAGAGCCGTCACCGTCGACCACCTGGGCCGCAACCTCGCCACCGGTCGCCAGAACCCTAACCCGAGGTGATCAATCTCTCACTTTCCCTCCTGGCCGTCAGATCTAGATCGGATGGCATGTAACAGATCACTTATCTGAACAGGTACCATTAGATCTGAGCTGTCCAGGACACTTTAGATCGAACGCACCAAATCGTGGATCCGGCCGAACTGTTTTTGACCAATGAAAATAGACCACGTGGCAGCCCCCTGTTTAACCCGAATTCAAATTATATTTTAAAGGGCAGAAATGATCTGAATCTTATAAAATCAATATCTATTGTTCTGTTTATCCAAAAATTGCAAATGATATGTCCCTGGAATCCTAGAAATGTGTAGAACAGTATTCTGCAATAAAATTTGACTTTTGAAATAGCTAAAATCATTCAAATTCAAACATGTGAATTTGAGTAATTTTGATATAATTCAAATTCTACAAATCATTTTTAATTGGTTCTTTTTGTAGTAGGATCATATTGTTATCCTCTATCCATTATAACCACTTCAAAAATCATTTGGACCAATTTTATCAAATATTCAAATTCAAATGGAGATTTGAGTATTTTCTTCCTAGATTTATTTCTATAATTAATTTAGGCATATTTCCTTTTGCAAAATTGATTATCTTGATAATAGAAAACCACCTGAACACTTCACACACCTTTCTCACACTTTTCCAAGATCAACTCCATTAATTCATTCTTTTGCAAGTTACAGTTGTATTTCAAGCACCTTGCAAAATATCAAATTCCTAAAAATCCTATCATGCACTTTTGTGCTATTTGTTTTGTTCCACTAGAACCAAGAAGCGCGATTTATGCTAAGTCCTAATGACCACATAAAATTCACCATGACTTAGTAAAAATCTACTCTCTACCTTTGCCCAAGTGCAAAACCAAAATTCTTCTAAGTGTTTGACTACTATATCCAACAAAGTGGCAAATGAGTCTTCCATACCAAGACCATGGAGAAGAAGTCGAAGAAGAAGAAGACAAGAGATGAAGTCAAACAAGAAGATCAAGATCAAAGAGCCAAGTCAAGAAGATAGAAGAGATAGACCTCAAGACTTAGAAATATATTCATCCAACTTCTCCACCAAGCCTAAGATTTCCTTTGAACTATTTTGTTAAGTACTAGACAATTCTTAACAGCTTAGAAAACTCCCATCACTCCCTGTAAGTCTTTGACTTAGCCATTTTATCCATTTATATCAAGCCAACTTCATGCCCAATCCTTTGTCCAAATATCACTAAGACAAATCAGGACTAAACTAAAACTATAAACACGTTTGTCTTGTTTGATTATGTTGCTTGGATGGTGTGTTTATTTTGTGTTATATTTTATCTTTTAGTTACACGGAGAGCTACGTGTTTTGACTAAGAGAAGTTCAAACTTCAGAAAACTTACTAAGGCAAGTGTCATCATCTTCTTGTCCTACTAAAGAGTTGTCACTAGTAGCTTTTCTTGTAGAAGATGCATGTGTAGGTGTTTTATAAACTTATGATTTTATGAGTCTTTTGTCCAGCTTATGTCCAGCTTTTGCATCACCTATTAGAACTGCTGCTGCTATAGGTTGCCTTACACTTGTTGTGGGAAGGGATTATCACATGTTTTGACTAAGTGTTGAAAACCATTGTTTTACAAAAACCAAGAAAATAACTAAGTTAATGAAACACCTGGGTGGAAAGTGGTAAGAATGGATTTGTGTTGAGTGGTTCCCTGGGGTCATGTCATCGAACCTCTGAACCACCAGGTGTATCTCACTTGTGGACGGCCACCCAGGAACAAAGAGATTGGAGACGCTCAAGTCGTGAAGCTTCTAGTGCAACCACGAGTCATATGGGCTCTGTCTTGACTAACTAAGTTGTGAGAACTCAGCCAGACGGACAGAGGGTGGTAGATGATGATAGGAGGGAACGCGTCCAGGTTGGTCTGAGGGATTGCCTCTGAAAGGTCTCGTCTTAGTCTTCACTTGGCCATTTGAGCAAAATGAGCATCATGGCAAAAGAGGTTGACTAAGTCTTGTGGGAAAAGTGCACCACCTCTGTAGAGGGTTAAAACTAAGTACTTAGCCATGTCCCCGGTTATGGACAATTTTGAGCGACATGATTTTGAAGATGTTCAAGGATCTCATCATGCCGACTTCTTTAAATTAAAACTTGATGGGACAACAAGGGTTTTGTTGTGTGATTATAATTATGTACACCTGGTGGATTCCTGTGTGTGCATAATTTACTAGGAGGACCTGGTGGATTCAAGTGTGTCCAATAGTGTTTTAAAAGAGAATTAAGGTTTTGACAATTGATGTAGGTATCTATCGACCAGTGTGTCCCGTAAGATAACTACGGCCAGTGGCTAGAGGGGTAGATCACCCAAGTCAAGTTGTCCAGCTAAATGCTTTGCTTAAAGAATTGATAGGATAAAATTGCTTAGTGCAAATAGGTCTGAAGCTCCACCTAGCCAAATATTCATTTAAGTGTTAGGTTCCATTGTGTCCACCAAACAATGACATCTTGCCAATACAATTCAAGTGTATTGACCCTTTGTGGCTACAACATTTCATGTTGCAGGTTTTTACGATATGAAAGGTACGACAGGGTTACGAGTCTATCCGCAGCATGTTCGCCTGTGGCACATGAAGAAGAAGGACTCCATGCTAGTTTTGATTTCGTTGTAAACTCTAAAAGCTCTATGCTATGAGCATTGTAGGTTCTTTATGTAATTGCTGGATCATGCGATGTAATAAAATGACCTTTGTTTCTTGATATTACATCTCAAACTGTGTGTGCTAGCGTTGATCCAGGGACTAGCACTGAAAAGCACAGGGATCGTCATCTTTAAAAGATGAGGTCACTACAAGATGGTATCAGAGCATTGTGTTGCCCTTAGGTTCGTGACCCTAGGATTGGACAAAAAACCCTTAGAAATATAGGATTTGCTTTTATTTCTAAGTTAAAAATTTACATTCATTACCTCGTAAACTCTTCCCTTAGTCATTTTTGTCTCTACTTCTCCTCATTTCAACTCAAGGATGAAGAGCTTCAACTTTAACAACTCAAAGGACTTCAAGATCCACCCACCTCTATCATCAAAGGAAGCAAATTGAAGGAGTTTAGAAGAAGAAGTCTAAAGCATCAATAGTTCTAGGACTTAGAAATTCTTATGAAGGATCATGATAGCAATAGGACCAACAAACTATTTAGCAAATGATGAACTACCTGCCCAACTCAAGGAGATGACATTCTAGGAGCAAGAAGACAAGTTCATATTCAAGAGAAGCATAAGAAGATGAGAGAGATGAAAGACCCTAGGATGAAAAATCTAAATAATTTAGTTTTTATTGAAGGGGTGTTTGCAATTTTAACTTCTTCCATTTCCATCTACTTCATCTTCAAAAATATTCCCTTTTTCTTTAGAGATCATATCTCATAAAAACATCAAGAAGAGACTGATGCTCCATATATTATTCCTCGACTCTGCAAGAAGCACTACATGGAAGCTATTGAAGAGCTAGGAGGAAGACTCAAGTGTAGACTGCACAACACCTAGAAGGACCTCAAAGATGAGAAGAGTAGACTACTACCCGGAAGACATCCAAGAAGCTTTGGTTGGACCCCCATTTAAGATCTATGTAAGAATGACATCATAATACGTTATGATCATATCAAATTGTGGTATGACCATACTAGTTTGTTTGTGGTTGAACCATGTTGCTTGATGTGATGAATGATTGTTAGATCTTGCTTGTGAGATGAATTGCATTGACCTGTTGTGTATGGGTAGGATACTTCTTTAGAATCTTTATATCTATTCCCATCTACATCCAAACCCAACAAGTGTTTTCTTGACAAGCCTCCATGAAGACAATAACATCGATAGATCCAGCTAAGATGCTCAGTATCAAGAAGAAGCGTAGAACAAGAGATGGCAAACCGAAGGACCTTCAAGCTAAGAGTTAATGCCATATGAGAGTTTACGCAAACCTCTAGCTAGCTAAGGATCGATAGATTTGTTTTCTAAAAAATTCTTAACAGGAATTGAAACATGGATTCAATATCCATAGAATCTTTTTAGTGAGGCGACTAAGAGTTAGTATACGAGATGTACCAAACTGAAATACAAGGTAACGATTGGGTGCGTTATGGATTGGCCCCCATGATGACTACTCAATTGTTTGCTCTTGATATGAGGAATGGTAAATCTAGAGAGACATACCTACAGGAGAGACGACGTTGCTAAACCAGAACCCTAGGAGGATAACATATTGTAATAGGCAAGTGTTGCTGAACGTAGGATTTCGGTGAGGACGAGTCACAAGCTTACCGTTGAAGATGACTTGCAAGTCTATGAAGATCAAATAAGGGTATGAAAAGAATCTTTGAGAACATCTCAACTTGGTCTTCTGATTGACCCAAAGAGTGACTCTTCAGTGTCCAAAGTAATTCAACAAATGTCATCGAAGCACTACAACGGAGGAAGTTATACTCAAGCCATGTTGAGGAAGAGTGGATGCTATAGTATGTGAATGGACACCCACCTATTGGAAATGAAGGTAGAAGCTACATATGGTACAAAAGATGACCTAGTGCCAAGTCAAAACAAAGGTGTGCCTACTATGAACCCAAAGACCTAGACTACCCACAAAAGTATCTTTTAAGGGTGGTAGCCACCCGGATCCCTAAACCCAGTACCCCAAACCCATCTTTCTTTCAAGCCTCTCCAAATCTCGGGGACGAGATTTCTTTTAAGGGTGGTAGTCTGTCACATCCCAAAATTTTGGAATGTGAAAAATAAATAAAATAGCAACCATGTATGTTTGAATTGATTGAAATTTCACAAGGAATTAAAACTTTTTTATTTATTTTAAAGCCTTATTAGAAAAACCATTTCAAACTTTCTATTATTCCTTGAAAAACTCTTTTGAGGAAATAGAATTTCAAAATACTATTATTGCATTTATTCAAATACTATGCAAGCTGTAACATCCCAAGATTTTATCAAATTTTGGGGGAATTTTTTTGCTTGTGTTGGTTGAAAATTCACAGGGATTTAAAACTTTTTGAGTCTATTTGAATGCTTTATTAGAAAACTATTTTAAACTTTCTATTATTTTCTTGAAGAACTTCTTTGAGAAAGATCCAGTATCAAAATACTATTTTGAATTTATTCAAACCTATGCAAGCTTATTTGCAAAGGAATTTTTACAAATGGTTTATTCTAAATGAAAGTTGCCTTACCAAAAACTTATTTGAAAATAAAACTTTTATAGAGTTTATTTTCTGATTTGTAAAGGATTATTTCTAAAATCCTATTTCTATTATAGATTATGCAAGCAAGCCCTTTGGCCAATTTGTAAAGCTTTTCTTAAAAATCATACTTTGTTCTGAAAACTTGTTTTCTCACAGTTCCAGATTGCTGTGTTGAATTCTAGGAAATTTTACAAATTGATTTGAATCAATTTGAACCAAATTGCAAAAGTTATAAAAGGAATAAGAAAACAGAAAAAGAAAAGAGAAAGAAAAAGAGAAAATAAGAAAAGGCCGCGGGGAAGCTTTTCGGCCCATCAGAGGAACCAGCCCACGGCCCACCCGGCCAACTCCCGAACCGGTACCCTATCCCGCTCTCTCACTCGCTGACATCGGGCCCCACCTGTCAGCGCGAGATCATCTTCTTCCTCTGTCCGGAAATCATGCCGGTGACCGTTTCCCCCGCAGTAACTCCCTTCTCCCCTTAAATCCCCTTCATTGCCTGCATTAATCGATGCATAACCACAGCTATAAGACACCCTCGCAGACCTCCTCCATCTCCCTTTCCTCCTCCTACGCGAGACGCCACCAAACGGACGCAATCGCTCGTCGGAGGTCCGCACGTCTGCGAGCATCCCCGGTAAAATTCGCCAACGACGGTGAGCCCGAGCCCCTCCCCTCACCTCTACCCTCTTCACCTCGAACCGGCGCATCCCCCTGACACCTTTTCTTGCCTTGTTCTGCAGCCAATCAAGCTCCCCGGAGCTCTCCCGAAGCACATCGTCGCCCAGCGCATCTCCAGCCGTCCTCTGCTTCCTCCCCTGGAAAAGATCGAGGCCGCCGTGGTCACCATCGAGTTCCTCTCGTCGCGGGGAACGTCGTCGTCGACTTCTTCTCCTCGGGACACCACCGGAGCCTCGCCGGAGATCGACCTCTGCACGCACATTGCCGGAGTTCGCCGGAACCCTAGCCTCACTGTGAGCCTCTCCCTCCCTTTCATCTTCGCCCGTCAGTTCTAAATCAAACGGTCCACAGCAACTCACTTACCCGAAGGGGTACGGAGTGATCTGAGCCCTCAGATCTTCTTTAGATCTAACGGCAAGCAGAGCCAATCCACACGAAGAGGTACCCTCGAATAGGAACATGCCACGTGTCGCGCCCAGATCTGTTCTGATTCAAATTAGGTTCAAATCAATTTCAAATCATCTGCAACTTGCATAATTCATATCTTTTGATCTGTAAGTCCAAAAATAGCAAATAATATACCGTTGGAATCCTTAGGACATCTAGAATCCAGTAGTACAATAAAACTTCATATTTTATGGGTTCAATTTGAAACTATTTTCAAATTGGAATCAAACCTTCTGTTAACCTAATTAATTCATATCTTTTGTTCTGTCCATCCAAAAATTACAAATTTGTAGTCTCTGGATTCCTCAGAACATGTAGAACATCATAGGATCAAGAAAATCCAAATTTCATACGTGCACACACTTTGTGCATTCAAATTTCTCCAAACCACTATTTTGGTGATAATTCAAATTCTATAACTTATTTTGGAGTGAAACCAATTGCAGTAGCTTTGTTTTACTGCAAGCTATCCAGTAGAATCACTATCCAAAATATTTGAGTCACTTTGCAACTATTCAAATTCAATTATGAGAATTTGAGTAATTCCATTATAGAATTAATTCTATAATTCTTTTCAATATAATTCCTTCTACAAAATTGAATCTTATGATCATACCTAGTCACCAATGTTATCTAAATAACATCTTGATCAAGATCATATTCACTTAGACCTATCTTGCATAGTACCCACTTATTCAAATTTCAAATGTGTCATTTGAGTAAAGTGTGATACTTTCAATCTTAGTTTCTACCTTTGCTATTATGGTATTGATCAAATCAACATCATAGTACTTAACCCAATCCTATTTACTCATTAGGAACCTTAAACCATGTTTTCAAACATCATCTATACATATCCATCACCTATAGCCATTTACTCATGTCTACTCAATCTTAGCCTTGCATTGAACTATTCAATTTGCATTTGAGTTAATTGAGTACTTCAATGTTATATGAATCCTAGCCTAAGCTTAAGTGTAATATGTACTATTTAAGAATAATTGTTGTCACAACTATTCAATAGTATTGCTATTGCACTATTTTGTCTCTTATGTGAATTACCCACATGAGATATTCCAAGATTCAATATGCTTTAATAAAGCATAAAGACCTCACTCATTATATTTTGTCTAATTCATATATATTCAAATTGCAATTGTGCTACTTGAGTAGAATATGAATTCATCTCAAACCTAGATCCTATTAATGTGGAGTTGTTATAACCCGTACCATAGTATGTGTTATACACCATGTTAATCAATGAACCATTTGAGACATGTCCTCAAATATCAATCATTCATACCCAATCCAATGCTTACTTAGTTTTGTCCACATGTATTGAACTATTCAACTTGCAAATGTGCTAATTGAGTAGTTCAAGCATTCCTAAAAACCTAGCCTAGTTCCTAAGTGCAATAGATGCTATTTAAGAGTAATTGTTGTCACGTTTACTCAATAGTGTTGCAGTTGCACAAATTAACTCTTGTGTAATTTATTTCACATGAGCTATTCCTAAAACTCTTATATGCTTTGATAAAGCATAAAAACTCCATCAATTATATTTTGCCTAGTCCAATTTTCTCTCCAATCATATTAATCTTTCCCAACTAAGCTCTCCGATTTATATCTCACAAATCATGATCCTTTGCCATATCTTTCTTGTCATAACATATCAATAAATCTAAATTGTTAAACAAACCCATTTCAATTATTTGTTTGTTTGATTGTGTTTGTATGGTATGTTTATGGTATGCTATTTCTTGTGTTATAGTTGGTGCGAAGAGCTACGTGCTTAGTTGAGAGAAGTAAAATGTCGTGATCTTCAAAAAGGCAAGTGACACACATGTCCCTTACCCATTTTACTTATGCATTAGTGTATTCACCTCTTGTAGTATGCATGATAGGTGAATCATTCAACTGTTTTATCAAATGCTTAGATCCTAGTAGTGTGTAGCAATCCCTCAAACCCCACCTGTTAGGATGCTAAATACTTTGAAAAATATTGATGCCATGCTTTAATCACTTGTTAAAAGTGTTTTGTGAACAAATTAAGAACTTCAACTAAAATGAAACACCTGGGTGGATTGGTTTGATGATGGAGGCGATGTTGAGTGGCGACCTGGGGCTGCCCAATGTGTAGTTGTTGCCTGGGCATGACCTCGGGCTACGCATTGTGTAGTTGCTTCCTAGGCGTTCACTTGTGGTTTGCCACCCAGGAACAAAGAGATGGCTATGTCTTCCATGCTTAGAGTGCTTCCAGTGCAGCCTTATGACATTATGGGCTCTGTCTTGACTGATTAGATGTGGGAGTGCAACTTGTCGGCAAGAAGTGGTGGTAGTTGAATTGTAGGTTGGGGACGGAGCTTGCCAAGTTAGTTGCCCTCTCCTTCTAAAATGTCTCGTTTCATTTTATGTATGGGCATAAAATGAATCGTAAGGTGAAAGTGCACAACCCTTGCAAGGTGTTTAAACTAATCGATTAGCCGTGTCCTCGGTTATGGACAATTGAGTCTCTAGACATGGAATGTACGGAAGAATCTCATCACCGTTTCTAAATTATTAAAATTTGTCTACAAACCCCTAGGCAGGAACTAAGGACCATACACTCCGAGGGGTGGTGGTGCCTGAGGTTCCAAACTTTGTTGAGTTGCGCCCAGAACTACATACCGGCCAGTATGTAGTGTATGGGGGTTGTCTTGACCCTTGAAAATAAAATTTTGAAAGAAAGTATTAAAAAGGATTTTAGGATAAAATTGGCTTTATGCAAATCAGCCTTTGAGATCCACCAGCCAAATGCCATGTAGCATAGTCTTTCCACAAAAATGCCACCAAATATGTGTCATTTGCCAACACATCATTGTACTGACCCCTCTGGGGCTGCATATTCAAACGTGCAGGTTTTTATTTTGAGTAAGGAACCAGGAGTAGGATCTCGAGACTACATTCCAACATGTCTGCCTGTGGCACGTGATGAAGAATGAAGGCTCACTGCAACTATGCTTTATGCTGTGTACTCGTAAGGTTGAAGACCTATGTAACTGGATTTACGTTGTAATATTGATGCTATCGCAATGATTACTTATTTTGTACTGTGGTGCTATCTACTGATCCAGGGAATGGCATAGATACACAGGAGTTCTGCCTTTAGTAAAAGGCGGGGCGCTACAGAATGGTATCAGAGCATAGTGTTGCCTGTAGGATCGAGACCCTAGGTTTGGAATAGACTAGGAAGCCCTAGGATTCTTTCCTCTCTCTTCAAAAAGAAAATCAATTCAGTTTTCTAAATGAGATCAATCTATATACTCTTAGTTTGAAATTTTCTTGTAAGACTTACCCCATTCATTTGTTTTACACTACTCTTCTTTCTAATTTAGATGACCAACCCCACTGGTCCTTTCTTGATGGATTCGATGTCAACTACTAAAAGCCCAGTGATGATTATGACCCTGGAGTGTGAGACTGAGTTTCCCAAAGCCTTGAAGAACCTCATGTTAAGTATGGGAATGCAAGAAGAAGCTGATTACAAAGGATTTCCCGTGATGGATGAAGGTGAAGAATATTGGTGGGTGCAGCTTCATCTATACAAGAATAAAGAAGATGACCACAAGAAGATGGGACTTTGGATGTTCACCAACTCCGAGATGTATCCATCATTTCTAGACTCAGCGAGATGTGCTGCTTGGTCAGCTATAAAGTAACTTGGAGAAAGACTCAAGTGGAGACTTCATAATACTCAACAAGACCTCAAGGAAGAAAAGGAAGACACTACTACATTGAAGAAAACCATAAACCAACTTCAAGGTGACATGAAAAAGTTGGAAGCTAAACTTAGTGTTCAAGGAGACATAATCAAAACCAACGATGAGCAAATTACAAATCTACTGAAGCAGCTGGACCAGAACAATGGATCTGCTTAGAAGAGCACCAAGAAGCCTTAGTTGGACCTCCATTTAGGAAATTTTAATAAGCAACGACGTGTAATAAACGTTATGGTCATACCGACTTGTGGATGATCGTACCTTCCCATTTGTTTGAAAACTAGTTTGCTTGTTATGATGAATGTTTGTTAGATATTGCTTGTAGGATAAATTGTTTTGATCTGTGTTTGGGTAGGAATCTTCTTTAGATCTTTTCTATCTAATCCTTATCTATGCTAAGATCTAAACCTATCCCAAAACCCAAACCAAAGTTTTCTCAACGACAGAACAACTACAATGACCCTCAGTTGGAGATAAGGATACAGAGTACATCAACAAGAGGAAGTGTTTCAAGTACAAGAGACTGGAACATTACGCAAGAGGGTGCACAAAGGATGATACCCCAAGACTCCAGTAAGCTAGGATGGTTGAAGGATACCACGCAAACAATAAGAAGACACCCCAAGGTGTAGCTAATGTGGAAGTAATACTATTCAACCACCTCATGCAAGAAAGGTGGAAAGAGCAAACAGAGCAATGGAAAGAGCAAACAGAGCAACGGAAAGAGCAAACAGAGCAACGGAAAGAGCAAACAGAGCAATGGAAAGAGCAAACAGAGCAACGGAAGGAGCAAACAGAGCAATGGAAAGGATTTTAATTCCTCTTAAATGGCAAACCAAAGGATCCACAACTTAAGGATTATTGCCATGAGCTTTGTTGAAAACCTCTAGCTAGGAACGATAGATTTTGTTTTCAAAAATTTAAAGTAGAATTTGGGAACTTGGTTCCAATTTGAACAAAACTTTTGTTTAAAAAAAAAGTGAGGTTGACCAAGAGTTAGAATGCGAGATGCACCAAACCAAATACAAGGTAATGATTGGGTGCGACATGGATTGGCCCCCATGACGACTACTCATATTGTTCGCTCTTGTATGAGGAATGGTAAATCTAGAGAGACATACCTACATGAGAGACGACGTCGTTAAACCATAACCTTAGGAGGATAATATATTACATCCCTTATAGTGAGCCAATGGCCAAAACGTAGGAATACGGTGAGAACTTGGACTTTTGAACGACTACACGAATCAGAAACGTGTTGCTCAGTGGGCTTTGAATACGAAGACTGTTCAGTATCGGCTGCTGCTAGTTCGGTTTACCTTCCCGACCCTTCGTTTCGACTCCCTACGTGACCTGTTCGGCTACCTCCCTGAGCCTATAAAAGAGAGGTCACTCCTGTCCAGAGAGTCACAACAGAGACAACCACCACTACCTATGAGATTTCCTCCTGATTTCAGAGCCTTACGCCACCGAAGTCTACCCCATCCCGACCTGTGACATTTTGAGGCAACTCTCCAAATCCCTGAAACTACCTTCCTACCCATGAGAGCTTCGTTAGATCCCTTATTCTTGCAAAAGAATTCATCTTCGAGATATGATCAAGTTGTCCAGCGCCTTCCAATGACTATGAAGATGGTTGCGAAAGGAATTCTTAAGGACCATCTGGTACTAGTGACAGATAGCATGATGAGCACCGATATCAAGAAAAGATTCAACAATGCTGGTTATAAGGCGACCTTCCGTCCCTTAAAGGTGCAAGTACCTCTTACAGAGTCCACCTTGTTTACCCCTGTGAAATTCTTGAGAAGACTGCAGAGAGATGCCATCCTAATTCATTGGGATGTGTGGTCTCATCATGTTCATGGGGCAAGCATGCAGTACTTGGCACTGGATCATCTTTTGAGATTCTTGGAATGAAAATCAGCAAAAAAGCAACAAGGAGTATGGTGATAGCCTGTATGCTGTCTTGGCCTTGGTGAGGACTGCTACTCGTGTGATGACGCCAGAAAAGAGCTGTGGCGTTTAGTTGACGTGGGAGCAGTAAGTCCTTGTGCGTGGTGATGACCAGCCCGTTGGGAACCCCAAGAGGAAGGTATGATGAGTGTAGCGGCTAGTTTTCCCTCAGTTAAGAAACCAAGGTTTAATGTCGATCTTGAAGAAGAGAGACGGTGACGACTGAAGGTGATGCGGACTGGCTTAGTAACTTCCAACAAGGGCGCCGTTAACGATACTTGTTGACTCGTCTTCGGCCAGCAGCAGCGCGGAACCTGCACACACACAAACAAATACTTTGTCCCCAACTTGCGATGAGGTTGTCAATCTCACCGGTTTGCTTGAAACAAAGGTTATGAGTGTATCGAGTGGAAAACTGTAGTAATATGCGAGTAAAGTAAACAGTGCGGGAAAAGTAAACAGGTGATTGCAATATGATTAAAATAGGACCGGGGTCCATAGTTCACTAGTGGTGTCTCTCCATAGATAAAATAACATGCTGGGTAAACAAATTACAGTTGGGCAATTGATAGAATAAAGATAACGTGATATGTCAAGAAGATCACTATGAGATTCACTCTGGGCATTACAACAAAATACATAGACCGCCATCCAACTGCATCTATGACTAATAATCCATCCCCGGGGATATCATCCGAACACCCTAGAAGTATTAAGTTGCGAACAACAGATAATTGCATTAAGCAAAGTGTGTAATGTAAACAAAGCATATGCCCTTGAGCATATGAATGTTGTTTTCTCCCTAGTAGCAACAGCACATCTACCACCTTAGAGGTTTCTGTTACTCCCCCAGGTAAAATAGAGACATGAACCCACTATCGAGCATAAATACCCCCTCTTGGAGTCACTAGCAACTACTCGGCCAAGATAGCTACTAACAACGGAGAGCATGCAAGATCATAAACAACATAGAGATAACAAAAGATATAATTCAGTACAGCAACTTAATCATAAACACCAATATTCATCGGATCCCAACAAACCAACATCATAGTATTACATAACGGTGATCTCAATCATGTAGGGCAGCTCATGAGATCTAAACATGAAGCACATGGTGGAGAAGACAACCAGCTAGCTACTGCTATGGACCCATAGTCCAAGGTAGACTACTCACTCATCGCTCCGGAGGCAAGCATGGCGATGAAGAAGACCTCCGGTGGCGATTCCCCTCTCCGGCAAGGTACCGGGAAGAGCTTCTGGACCCTCCCGATCTTCGGGTCGACAGCGGCGGCGGATCGCGATGTATTCTGGAAAACTGATCCGGCCTTAGGTTTTTCTCGTCAGGGGGTATATATAGGCGAAGGGGCGATGTCAGAGGGGAGACCACGGCCCCTCACGTGGGCCTGGCGCGGCCAGGGGGTGGCCGCGCCGCCCCTGTGTGTGGGGGCCACGTGGCCCCCCTCCGTCAGGTCTTCGGATGTTTGGGAGCTTCCCCGTGAAATATGACTTCAGGAACTTGTTTTGTCCAATTCCGAGAATATTTCCTGTGTATCACTTCTGAAACACAAAAACAGCAGAAAACAGGAAACTGGCACTGTGGCACTTCGTTAATAGGTTAGTTCCGGAAAATGTATAAAAATGCCACTAAGTGTAACGAAACAATAGGCAAATGGTGTAAAAACAAGCATGGAGCATCAAAAATTATAGATACGTTTGAGACGTATCAAGCATCCCCAAGCTTAACTCCTGCTCGTCCTCGAGTAGGTAAGTGATAACAAAAGAATAATTTTTGAGGTGACATGCACCTACACAATCTTTATCAAATATGTAAGCATTGGTGAGCTGGGATCAATAGAACTTAAAACATGGGCATGAAAGATATAATCATGACAATAAGAACTTAGCAACCATGTTGTAAACATGCAAATGAACACAAACAAAAGATCATGAAAATGAAACAATGAAAGTCAAACGTGTGTTCAAATCATAAGGAAAAACATACAAATGGTTTTCAGCTTGTCCTTCAAAGAGAGCAAAACATAAATGCATAGGACACCTCAAAGTTTAAGAGGGCGACTAGATACAAATAATTTAAGAACAAGTGAAACCAACAATATGAGTCAATCAATGAACCTTGGGACAATGCATATCACACTAAGAATGACAACTATGCTCTCTTAATGGTGCATAAAGAAAGAAGGTGGTGACTCAACATAAAAGTAAAAGAAAGGCCATTCGCAGAGGGAAGCAGTGATTTAAACATGTGCTAGAGCTTTTCATTTGTAAAACAGAGATAAAACTTGATTTTGAGAGGTGGTTGTCTTTGTCAACGACTGGCAATGGGGTTCTTACTATCTTCCATACAAAAATAAAGCAAGTTTTTGAGAGAGAGATTGGCACTTCGTGCTCTTTTTATAAAACTTGGCACTCCTCCCCACCTTTTCCTTTCACATACCATGGCTAACCGATTCCATCGGGTGCCCACCAACATTCACATTCATTGGAGGAGTGCCTTTTTTTCTTTCTTTTTTTCCTTTTTTTTCTTTTTGGAATAAGCAATATGGAAGATAGCAAATCCGACCACTACGTCCCCATGAGCTGAAAACAGTGTCACAAAACGAGAAGTATTTTGAAGGTTTTTGAAAGGTAGCACACGAAAATTTTACTTTGGAATGGCTGACAAATACCATGCATAGGAATTTATAGTGGACACAATGGCAAACTTGGCTTTTAGGAGTTGGATGCACAAGTAGAGCTCATACTCAGTACAAGGCGAGGGTTAGCAAAAGACTGGGAGCGACCAACTAAGAGAGCAATAATGGCCATAATCATGCAAAGCGACAAAGCGACATTAAAAGAAGCATACGATGGCATCAAAAGTCAAAAACTAAATGATCAAGAAGGCTAATGGCGACTTTGGAAGAGTCTAACATGTGTGAGCATGCGCCAAGTCAACCCAAATAAAGCATCAAGGAGAAAACGAAAATAATGCTTCCATACAATAAAAACAACGCATGATTTTTCAAAGGCTCATTAAGCAATCTCAGTTATTTGAGACAAGTCATGCTACAGCAAAACCACTAAGCATATTATCAAAAAGACATCAAGCATGACATGAAAAAGCCTAAGCCGCAGTCTACACAAGCTCCTTCTTGTACCACTATTTTGCACAAAGCTTTTTCTCTTTTCCAACACCATTTGAAATTTTTAAAGACACCTCTTTTGATGAAAACCAATGAAGATCAGAGGCAAAAATACACCTTGATGAAAAGATATGACAAGATCTGAACGCAAATCAAGGTGAAAACGAAAACCAAAAGCAGTAGCAAAAAAAGTAGAACACTCGATTTTTAATAAGAGTGAAAACTAGAGCGTTCTTTGCAAATGAAAACGAGTACATCTCCTCCAAAGGAAATTTGTTGGGGTCCAACCATTTATTGCAGCAAACAAACAAACTAAACAAACTAAGAAAACTAAAACAACTGACGCTCCAAGAAAAACACATAGTGCATGAAGCAATAAAAATATAGTGTTTTGAAAGGTGACCTGATTTGTGCCGATGAAGAAGGGGTGCCTCGGGGGCATCCCCAAGCTTTGACGCTTGTACTTCTTGGATATTTCTTGGGGTGATGCATGGGTATCCCCAAGCTTGAGCTTTTGTCCATTCTTCAACTCATCTCATCATTCTCCAGTCCCTACACTTGAAAACTTCCTTCATACAAAACTAAACACAATTCTATTAGCAACATTAGTGTAAGCATAAAATATATTCAACCTCCTTTAGCTTCAGGTTTCAACCCAAAACCACCACATATAAAGTATATACTACTGTAGAAACTTCCACAAGAGTTCCATGATAAAAAAGAACTCAAAAGAAAGCGATAAAGTGGCAAAAACAAATATTGGCAGAAATCTGTCAAAACTGGACAGCTGACAAAGGACGAATTTTTGAGGGATTTTCCGTTGCTCAAATCAAAAAGTGTTCAACTAAGAAAAGTTTGGATATAACCTGGGGCATATGCACAAGAAATCGCAGGTCCAAAAGATATACAGAGAATTTTCACGAATTTTTACGGTGCAGCACCGAAAACAGTTTCAGGACAGCAATAACCCCAAATCTTTACCTCACTCAAATTAGAGGCTTCTCTTGGCACAAAAACGAAATAAACAAGATAAGGAGCGGTCATTACAGTAGTAATGACTTCCAAGACTCAAATAAAAGAAAAAGTACTGAAAAGTAAACAATGGGTTATCTCCCAAGAGTGCTTTTCTTTAACGCCTTTGAGCTAGGCGCAGAAAATTGCGAATCAAGTAATATCAATAGATGAAGCATCAAGCTCATAATTTGCTCTAAGAATAGAGTCAAAAAGTAATTTCTTTCTTTTCCTAGGGAAGTGTTCCATACCTTTCTTTAGTGGAAATTGATATTTGATTGTGCCTTCCCTCATATCAATGATGGCACCTACAGTTCGAAGAAAGGGTCTTCCCAAAATAATAGGACATGAAGCATGGCATTCAACGTCCATAACAAGAAAATCAACGGGAACAAGGTTATTGTTAACCACAATAAGAACATCATTAATCCTTCCCAAAGGTTTCTTCTTAGCAACATCAGCAATAGGAACATCAAAATAACACTTTTCAAGCGGTGGTAAATCAAGCATGTCATAAATCTTTCTAGGCACAATAGAAATACTAGCACCTAGATCACATAAAGCATGGCAATCATAACCATTAACATGCATATCAATGATGGGTTCCCAACCATCTTCTAACTTCTTGGGAACCGAGGCTTTTTGCTTCAACTTTTCATCCCTAATCTTTATGAGAGCATTGGTAATATGCTTAGTAAAAGCAATATTTAAAGAACTAGCATTGGGAGTCAAAGCAAGCTTTTGCAAGAACAAAATAACTTCAGATATATTGCAGCCATCAACATCAAAATCATTAAAGGAAATAGAGCTATCATCTCCCACACTCCGAAAAATTTCAGCACTCTTTTGAGAAAAAGTTTTGGCAGTTTTAAGCTTTTTAACACAAGGAGTGGGAGTTTTCTCTACACCAATCAAAGTAAGAGGGTTGCTATCAGTAGGAGCAACATCATTAGAGGTAGTAATAGTACATACCTTCATCTCTCTAGCCATCTCATCTTCTCTTTCCCACCTGGCATGCAATTCCGCTAACAATCTAATATTTTTATCAATTCTAACTTGGGTAGTATTAGCGGCAGCAACAATATTGCTCACATTCACATCATTAGGAAACACTTTTAATTTCAGAAGTTCAACATCATGAGCAAGGCTATCAACTTTAGAAGCAAGAATATCAATTTTGCCTAACTTTTCCTCAACAGACTTATTAAAAGCAGTTTGCTTACCGATGAAGTCCTTGAGCATTACCTCAAGCTCGGAGGGCGCGGCCCTAGTGTTGTTGTAGGAATTACCATAAGAGTTACCATAACCATTACCATTGGTAGAAGGATACGGCCTATAATTGTTACTAGCAAAATTGTTCCTATAAGCATTGTTATTAAAATTGTTATTTCTAATGAAATTCACATCAACTTGCTCTTCTTGAGCAACCAGAGAGGCCAAAGGAACATTATTAGGATCAACATGAGTCCTATCATTAGCAAGCATAGCCATAATGGTATCAATCTTATCACTTAAGGAAGAGGTTTCCTCAACAGAATTTACGTTCTTACCTTGTGGAGCTCTCTCGGTGTGCCATTCAGAATAATTTACCATCATGTTGTCGAGTAGCTTTGATGCGGCGCCCAAGGTGAGGTACATAAAAGTGCCTCCAGCAGCTGAATCAAGTAGGTTCCTTGAAGAAAAATTCAGTCCTGCATAAAAAGTTTGGATAATCATCCAAGTAGTCAGTCCATGAGTGGGGCAATTCTTTACCATAGATTTCATTCTTTCCCAAGCTTGAGCAACATGTTCATTATCAAACTGAGTAAACTTCATAATATTGCTGCGCAAAGCTATAATCTTAGCAGGAGGATAGTATCTACCAATAAAAGCATCCTTACACTTAGCCCATGAATCAATACTATTCTTAGTCAAAGACAGCAACCAATCTTTAGCCTTTCCTCTCAAAGAAAAAGGAAACAATTTGAGCTTAATAATATCACTATCAACATCTTTATATTTCTGCATCTCACATAGCTCAACAAAATTGTTGAGATGAGCTGCAGCATCTTCAGTACTAGCACCATAAAATTGCTCTTTCATAACAAGGTTCAATAAAGCAGGCTTAATCTCATAAAAAGTGGTAGCAGGAACAGTTGGTGCAATAGGAGTGCAGATAAAATCACTATTGTTCGTTCTAGCAAAGTCACACAACTTGGTGTTTTCAGGAGTACCCATTTCAGCAAAACGAAAGTAAACAAGTAAAAACAACTACCAAGGATTCTAATTTTTTTGGGTTTTTGATATAAAAAGCAATGCAGGTAAAATAAAATAAAGTAAAGCAAAACAAATAACAAAGTAAAGAATGTGTGTGCGAAGAACTCCCCTCGCAGAAGTCTTCTCTCTTCCCCGGCAACGGCGCCAGAAAAGGAGGCTGCTACTCGTGTGATGACGCCAGAAAAGAGCTGTGGCGTTTAGTTGACGTGGGAGCAGTAAGTCCTTGTGCGTGGTGATGACCAGCCCATTGGGAACCCCAAGAGGAAGGTATGATGAGTGTAGCAACTAGTTTTCCCTCAGTTAAGAAACCAAGGTTTAATGTCGATCTTGAAGAAGAGAGACGGTGACGACTGAAGGTGATGCGGACTGGCTTAGTAACTTCCAACAAGGGCGCCGTTAACGATACTTGTTGACTCGTCTTCGGCCAGCAGCAGCGCGGAACCTGCACACACACAAACAAATACTTTGTCGCCAACTTGCGATGAGGTTGTCAATCTCACCGGTTTGCTTGAAACAAAGGTTATGAGTGTATCGAGTGGAAAACAGTAGTAATATGCGAGTAAAGTAAACAGTGCGGGAAAAGTAAACAGGTGATTGCAATATGATTAAAATAGGACCGGGGTCCACAGTTCACTAGTGGTGTCTCTCCATAGATAAAATAACATGCTGGGTAAACAAATTACAGTTGGGCAATTGATAGAATAAAGATAACGTGATATGTCAAGAAGATCACTATGAGATTCACTCTGGGCATTACAACAAAATACATAGACCGTCATCCAACTGCATCTATGACTAATAATCCACCCCCGGGGATATCATCCGAACACCCTAGAAGTATTAAGTTGCGAACAACAGATAATTGCATTAAGCAAAGTGTGTAATGTAAACAAAGCATATGCCCTTGAGCATATGAATGTTGTTTTCTCCCTAGTAGCAACAACACATCTACCACCTTAGAGGTTTCTGTCACTCCCCCAGGTGAAATAGAGACATGAACCCACTATCGAGCATAAATACCCCCTCTTGGAGTCACTAGCAACTACTCGGCCAAGATAGCTACTAACAACGGAGAGCATGCAAGATCATAAACAACATAGAGATAACAAAAGATATAATTCAGTACAACAACTTAATCATAAACACCAATATTCATCGGATCCCAACAAACCAACATCATAGTATTACATAACGGTGATCTCAATCATGTAGGGCAGCTCATGAGATCTAAACATGAAGCACATGGTGGAGAAGACAACCAGCTAGCTACTGCTATGGACCCATAGTCCAAGGTAGAGTACTCACTCATCGCTCCGGAGGCAAGCATGGCGATGAAGAAGACCTCCGGTGGCGATTCCCCTCTCCGGCAGGGTGCCGGGAAGAGCTTCTGGACCCTCCCGATCTTCGGGTCGACGGCGGCGGCGGATCGCGATGTATTCTGGAAAACTGATCCGGCCTTAGGTTTTTCTCGTCAGGGGGTATATATAGGCGAAGGGGCGATGTCAGAGGGGAGACCACGGCCCCTCACGTGGGCCCAGCGCGGCCAGGGGGGTGGCCGCGCCGCCCCTGTGTGTGGGGGCCATGTGGCCCCCCACCGTCAGGTCTTCGGATGTTTGGGAGCTTCCCCGTGAAATATGACTTCAGGAACTTGTTTCGTCCAATTCCGAGAATATTTCCTGTGTATCACTTCTGAAACACAAAAACAGCAGAAAACAGGAAACTGGCACTGTGGCACTTCGTTAATAGGTTAGTTCCGGAAAATGTATAAAAATGCCACTAAGTGTAACGAAACAATAGGCAAATGGTGTAAAAACAAGCATGGAGCATCAAAAATTATAGATACGTTTGAGACGTATCAAGGACCGACCAAGAAAAGGCTAGATACACATTCTTGGAAGATGTACAACAACCAGGAAGGTTACCAGAACAGAATGGTATCATGGAAAATTGAAGATCAGAATGGTATAAGGAAACAACCATAAGATGAAGAACCTCTAAGGATGATGATAAGGAAGTTGAGGAGATGAGAGGATACCCTCTCAGCTTGGTCTTCTGAATGACCCAAAGAGGAGACAACTCAGCTTGGTCCTCTGATTCAACCAAAGAGTGACTCCTCAGTGTCCAAAGTAGTTCAACAACTACCCCGTTAGATAGAAAGCTCTACAATAGAGTAAGGTTACCTCAAGCAGCCCCATAAGGAAAGTTGGTGCCCATATTTGTGAATAGACACCCAGCTATTGTAAATGAAGATGTGGACTACCTTGTTGATGACAACACGATGGATGATATCTGCTTATCACCAGAATTGGATGGAACCCTTGGTGTGCCCACTTTTGAACATAGTATTGGACATCAACATTTCTGAGAAGGGCGATTCAAGGAAAATGACACAACAGTGAATGCAAGCTGGGAACAAAATGTAAGTGCCTAAGGAAGCATCAAGATACCACCAAGAGGATTTTTCTTTTAAGGGTGGTAGCCACCCAGATACCTAAACCCAGATAACCTAATACCTACTTTCTTTCTAGCCTCTCCAATCTCGGGGACGAGATTTCTTTTAAGGGTGGTAGTCTGTAACATCCCAAGATTTTATCAAATTTTGGGGGAATTTTTTTGCTTGTGTTGGTTAAAAATTCACAGGGATTTAAAACTTTTTGAGTCTATTTGAAAGCTTTATTAGAAAACTATTTTAAACTTTCTATTATTTTCTTGAAGAACTTCTTTGAGAAAGATCCAGTATCAAAATACTATTTTGAATTTATTCAAACCTATGCAAGCTTATTTGCAAAGGAATTTTTACAAATGGTTTATTCTAAATGAAAGTTGCCTTACCAAAAACTTATTTGAAAATAAAACTTTTATAGAGTTTATTTTCTGATTTGTAAAGGATTATTTCTAAAATCCTATTTCTATTATAGATTATGCAAGCAAGCCCTTTGGCCAATTTGTAAAGCTTTTCTTAAAAATCATACTTTGTTCTGAAAACTTGTTTTCTCATAGTTCCAGATTGCTGTGTTGAATTCTAGGAAATTTTACAAATTGATTTGAATCAATTTGAACCAAATTGCAAAAGTTATAAAAGGAATAAGAAAACAGAAAAAGAAAAGAGAAAGAAAAAGAGAAAATAAGAAAAGGCCGCGGGGAAGCTTTTTGGCCCATCAGAGGAACCAGCCCACGGCCCACCCGGCCAACTCCCGAACCGGTACCCTATCCCGCTCTCTCACTCGCTGACATCGGGCCCCACCTGTCAGCGCGAGATCATCTTCTTCCTCTGGCCGGAAATGATGCCGGTGACCGTTTCCCCCGCAGTAACTCCCTTCTCCCCTTAAATCCCCTTCATTGCCTGCATTAATCGATGCATAACTGCAGCTATAAGACACCCTCGCAGACCTCCTCCATCTCCCTTTCCTCCTCCTACGCGAGACGCCACCAAACGGACGCAATCGCTCGTCGGAGGTCCGCACGTCTGCGAGCATCCCCGGTAAAATTCGCCAACGACGGTGAGCCCGAGCCCCTCCCCTCACCTCTACCCTCTTCGCCTCGAACCGGCGCATCCCCCTGACACCTTTTCTTGCCTTGTTCTGCAGCCAATCAAGCTCCCCGGAGCTCTCCCGAAGCACATCGTCGCCCAGCGCATCTCCAGCCGTCCTCTGCTTCCTCCCCTGGAAAAGATCGAGGCCACCGTGGTCACCATCGAGTTCCTCTCGTCGCGGGGAACGTCGTCGTCGACTTCTTCTCCTCGGGACACCACCGGAGCCTCGCCGGAGATCGACCTCTGCACGCACATTGCTGGAGTTCGCCGGAACCCTAGCCTCACTGTGAGCCTCTCCCTCCCTTTCATCTTCGCCCGTCAGTTCTAAATCAAACGGTCCACAGCAACTCACTTACCCGAAGGGGTACGGAGTGATCTGAGCCCTCAGATCTTCTTTAGATCTAACGGCAAGCAGAGCCAATCCACACGAAGAGGTACCCTCGAATAGGAACATGCCACGTGTCGCGCCCAGATCTGTTCTGATTCAAATTAGGTTCAAATCAATTTCAAATCATCTGCAACTTGCATAATTCATATCTTTTGATCTGTAAGTCCAAAAATAGCAAATAATATACCGTTGGAATCCTTAGGACATCTAGAATCCAGTAGTACAATAAAACTTCATATTTTATGGGTTCAATTTGAAACTATTTTCAAATTGGAATCAAACCTTCTGTTAACCTAATTAATTCATATCTTTTGTTCTGTCCATCCAAAAATTACAAATTTGTAGTCTCTGGATTCCTCAGAACATGTAGAACATCATAGGATCAAGAAAATCCAAATTTGATACGTGCACACACTTTGTGCATTCAAATTTGTCCAAACCACTATTTTGGTGATAATTCAAATTCTATAACTTATTTTGGAGTGAAACCAATTGCAGTAGCTTTGTTTTACTGCAAGCTATCTAGTAGAATCACTGTCCAAAATATTTGAGTCACTTTGCAACTATTCAAATTCAATTATAAGAATTTGAGTAATTCCATTATAGAATTAATTCTATAATTCTTTTCAATATAATACCTTCTACAAAATTGAATCTTATGATCATACCTAGTCACCAATGTTATCTAAATAACATCTTGATCAAGATCATATTCACTTAGACCTATCTTGCATAGTACCCACTTATTCAAATTTCAAATGTGTCATTTGAGTAAAGTGTGATACTTTCAATCTTAGTTTCTACCTTTGCTACTATGGTATTGATCAAATCAACATCATAGTACTTAACCCAATCCTATTTACTCATTAGGAACCTTAAACCATGTTTTCAAACATCATCTATACATATCCATCACCTATAGCCATTTACTCATGTCTACTCAATCTTAGCCTTGCATTGAACTGTTCAATTTGCATTTGAGTTAATTGAGTACTTCAATGTTATATGAATCCTAGCCTAAGCTTAAGTGTAATATGTACTATTTAAGAATAATTGTTGTCACAACTATTCAATAGTATTGCTATTGCACTATTTTGTCTCTTATGTGAATTACCCACATGAGATATTCCAAGATTGAATATGCTTTAATAAAGCATAAAGACCTCACTCATTATATTTTGTCTAATTCATATATATTCAAATTGCAATTGTGCTACTTGAGTAGAATATGAATTCATCTCAAACCTAGATCCTATTAATGTGGAGTTGTTATAACCCGTACCATAGTATGTGTTATACACCATGTTAATCAATGAACCATTTGAGCCATGTCCTCAAATATCAATCATTCATACCCAATCCAATGCTTACTTAGTTTTGTCCACATGTATTGAACTATTCAACTTGCAAATGTGCTAATTGAGTAGTTCAAGCATTCCTAAAAACCTAGCCTAGTTCCTAAGTGCAATAGATGCTATTTAAGAGTAATTGTTGTCACGTTTACTCAATAGTGTTGCAGTTGCACAAATTAACTCTTGTGTAATTTATTTCACATGAGCTATTCCTAAAACTCTTATGTGCTTTGATAAAGCATAAAAACTCCATCAATTATATTTTGCCTAGTCCAATTTTCTCTCCAATCATATTAATCTTTCCCAACTAAGCTCTCCGATTCATATCTCACAAATCATGATCCTTTGCCATATCTTTCTTGTCATAACATATCAATAAATCTAAATTGTTAAACAAACCCATTTCAATTGTTTGTTTGTTTGATTGTGTTTGTATGGTATGTTTATGGTATGCTATTTCTTGTGTTATAGTTGGTGCGAAGAGCTACGTGCTTAGTTGAGAGAAGTGAAACGTCGTGATCTTCAAAAAGGCAAGTGACACACATGTCCCTTACCCATTTTACTTATGCATTAGTGTATTCACCTCTTGTAGTATGCATGATAGGTGAATCATTCAACTGTTTTATCAAATGCTTAGATCCTAGTAGTGTGTAGCAATCCCTCAAACCCCACATGTTAGGATGCTAAATACTTTGAAAAATATTGATGCCATGCTTTAATCACTTGTTAAAAGTGTTTTGTGAACAAATTAAGAACTTCAACTAAAATGAAACACCTGGGTGGATTGGTTTGATGATGGAGGCGATGTTGAGTGGCGACCTGGGGCTGCCCAATGTGTAGTTGTTGCCTGGGCATGACCTGGGGCTACACATTGTGTAGTTGCTGCCTAGGCGTTCACTTGTGGTTTGCCACCCAGGAACAAAGAGATGGCTATGTCTTCCATGCTTAGAGTGCTTCCAGTGCAGCCTTATGACATTATGGGCTCTGTCTTGACTGATTAGATGTGGGAGTGCAACTTGTCGGCGAGAAGTGGTGGTAGTTGAATTGTAGGTTGGGGACGGAGCTTGCCAAGTTAGTTGCCCTCTCCTTCTAAAAGGTCTCGTTTCATTTTATGTATGGGCATAAAATGAATCGTAAGGTGAAAGTGCACAACCCTTGCAAGGTGTTTAAACTAATCGATTAGCCGTGTCCTCGGTTATGGACAATTGAGTCTCTAGACATGGAATGTACGGAAGAATCTCATCACCGTTTCTAAATTATTAAAATTTGTCTAGAAACCCCTAGGCAGGAACTAAGGACCATACACTCCGAGGGGGTGGTGCCTGAGGTTCCAAACTTTGTGGAGTTGCGCCCAGAACTACATACCGGCCAGTATGTAGTGTATGGGGGTTGTCTTGACCCTTGAAAATAAATTTTGAAAGAAAGTATTAAAAAGGATTTTAGGATAAAATTGGCTTTATGCAAATCAGCCTTTGAGATCCACCAGCCAAATGCCATGTAGCATAGTCTTTCCACAAAAATGCCACCAAATATGTGTCATTTGCCAGTACATCATTGTACTGACCCCTCTGGGGCTGCATATTCAAACGTGCAGGTTTTTATTTCGAGTAAGGAACCAGGAGTAGGATCTCGAGACTACATTCCAACATGTCTGCCTGTGGCACGTGATGAAGAATGAAGGCTCACTGCAACTATGCTTTATGCTGTGTACTTGTAAGGTTGAAGACCTATGTAACTGGATTTACGTTGTAATATTGATGCTATCGCAATGATTACTTATTTTGTACTGTGGTGCTATCTACTGATCCAGGGAATGGCACAGATACACAGGAGTTCTGCCTTTAGTAAAAGGCGGGGCGCTACACAAGCACATTTGCAAAGGAAATATTTTACAAAATGATTTATAAAGTTTTCAATGCCAAAGGAATGTTTGAAAATAGATTTCAAAAACTACTTTTATAAAAGTTATTCTCTGAATTTAAAAGGTTATTTTCAAACCATTTCCTGTTATGCAAATAAGCCCTTTGGCTAATTTATGAAGTTTTTATTGAAAATTAGTTTTATTTATGAAAACATGTTTATTATTGTCCTAAATTGTTGAGTTGAATTTTAGGAAAATTAACAAATTGGTTTCAATCAATTTGGACCAAATTTGCAAAAGTTATAAAGGAAATAGAAAACTGAAAAGGAAAAAGAAGAAAAGAAGGAAAAAAAATAGAAAAGGGCCGAGGGTCAACGGTTCAGCCCAGCGCCAGATGCAGCCCATGGCCCAACTACCTAACCCGAACCGGTACCACTGCCCCCTTCCTTCTCACACCGACAACACGGTCCCACACGTCAGCCGACCTGGTCATCGTCTACCCTGCGCTAGTCACGCCCACGATGGCCGCGCCGCGCAGTGATTTCTCCCCCTTCAATTCCCCTTTGATTCCGGCCATCAAGACTTTCCCGGACTATGCCTATTTAACCCCCTTGCTTTCCCCTCTCACCCCCCTCCTTGTTATCGCAAAACCACCGACAGGCTGTCCCAGGATTTCTCGCCGGAGTAAGCTACTGCCGCTGGCAAAACCTCGACGCAACGATGAGTTCTGAAGACGCCCCGCCCTCTCTCTGTATCCTCTCTTCCTATCTTGTTTGGGCACCCCCTCTGACACCCTTAGTTGCTCCGTTCCTGCAGTAAATCAATGCCAGCGCCAACTCCCGTAGGTCACCGTTGCCTGGAGCCGCTCCGGTCGCCCCTCCTTGAAGCTCCAGGACGAAATCGACGCCACCGACCTCGCTCCCATCCTCGCCGCATAGACCTGCACCTTGTCCGCACTTCCCCAATGCTAGAACACCACCGGAGAGCCATCGCTGTCGACCACCTGGGCCGCAACCTCGCCGCCGGTCACCAGAACCCTAACCTGAGGTGATCCCTCTCTCACTTTCCCTCCTGGCCGTCAGATCTAGATCGGATGGCATGTAACAGATCACTTATCTGAACGGGTACCGTTAGATCTGAGCCGTCCAGGACACTTTAGATCGAACGCACCAAATCGTGGATCCGGCCGAACCATTTTTGACCAATGAAAATAGACCATGTGGCTGCCCCCTGTTTAACCCGAATTCAAATTAGATTTTAAAGGGCAGAAATGATCTGAATTTTATAAAATCAATATCTATTGTTCTGTTTATCCAAAAATTGCAAATGATATGTCCCTGGAATCCTAGAAATGTGTAGAACAGTATTCTGCAATAAAATTTGACTTTTGAAATAGCTAAAATCATTCAAATTCAAACATGTGAATTTGAGTAATTTTGATATAATTCAAATTCTACAAATCCTTTTTAATTGATTCTTTTGCAGTAGGATCATATTGTTATCCTCTATACATTATAACCACTGCAAAAATCATTTGGACCAATTTTATCAAATATTCAAATTAAAATGGAGATTTGAGTACTTTCTCCCTAGATTTATTTCTATAATTAATTTAGGCATAATTCCTTTTGCAAAATTGATTATCTTGATAATAGAAAACCACCAGAACACTTCACACACCTTTCTCACACTTTTCCAAGATCAACTCCATTAATTCATCTTTTTGGAAGTTACAGTTGTATTTCAAGCACCTTGCAAAATATCAAATTCCTAAAAATCCTATCATGCACTTTTGTGCTATTTGTTTTGTTCCACTAGAACCAAGAAGCGTGATTTATGCTAAGTCCTAATGACCACATAAAATTCACCATGACTTAGTAAAAATCTACTCTCCACCTTTGCCCAAGTGCAAAACACTCAATCTCATCACCTCCAAAATTCTTCTAAATGTTTGACTACTCCATCCAACAAAGTGGCAAATGAGTCTTCCATACCAAGACCATGGAGAAGAAGTTGAAGAAGAAGACAAGAGATGAAGTCAAACAAGAATATCAAGATCAAAGAGCCAAGTCAAGAAGATGGAAGAGATATACCTCAAGACTTAGAAATATATTCATCCAACTTCTCCACCAAGCCTAAGATTTCCTTTGAACTATTTTGTTAAGTACTAGATAATTCTTAACAGCTTAGAAAACTCCCATCACTCCCTATAAGTCTTTGACTTAGCCATTTTATCCATTCATATCAAGCCAACTTCATGCCCAATCCTTTGTCCAAATATCACTAAGACAAATCAGGACTAAACTAAAACTATAAACACTTTTGTCTTGTTTGATTATGTTGCTTGGATGGTGTGTTTATTTTGTGTTATCTTTTATCTTATAGTTACACGGAGAGCTACGTGTGTTGACTAAGAGAAGTTCAAACTTCAGAAAACTTACTAAGGCAAGTGTCATCATCTTCTTGTCCTACTAAAGAGTTGTCACTAGTAGCTTTTCTTGTAGAAGATGCATGTGTAGGTGTTTTATTAACTTATGATTTTATGAGTCTTTTGTCTAGCTTATGTCCAGCTTTTGCATCACCTATTAGAACTGCTGCTGCTATAGGTTGCCTTACACTTGTTGTGGGAAGGGATTATCACATGTTTTGACTAAGTGTTGAAAACCATTGTTTTACAAAAACCAAGAAAACAACTAAGTTAATGAAACACCTGGGTGGAAAGTGGTAAGAATGGATTTGTGTTGAGTGGTTCCCTGGGGTCATGTCGTCGAACCTCTGAACCACCAGGTGTATCTCACTTGTGGACGGCCACCCAGGAACAAAGAGATTGGAGACGCTCAAGTTGTGAAGCTTCTAGTGCAACCACGAGTCATATGGGCTCTGTCTTGACTAACTAAGTTGCGAGAACTCAGCCAGACGGACAGAGGGTGGTAGATGATGATAGGAGGGAACGCGTCCGGGTTGGTCTGAGGGATTGCCTCTGAAAGGTCTCGTCTTAGTCTTCACTTGGCCATTTGAGCAAAATGAGCATCATGGCAAAAGAGGTTGACTAAGTCTTGTGGGAAAAGTGCACCACCTCTGTAGAGGGTTAAAACTAAGTACTTAGTCGTGTCCCCGGTTATGGACAATTTTGAGCGACATTATTTTGAAGATGTTCAAGGATCTCATCATGCCAACTTCTTTAAATTAAAACTTGATGGGACAACAAGGGTTTTGTTGTGTGATTATAATTATGTACACCTGGTGGATTCCTGTGTGTGCATAATTTACTAGGAGCACCTAGTGGATTCAAGTGTGTCCAATAGTGTTTTAAAAGAGAATTAAGGTTTTGACAATTGATGTAGGTATCTATCAACCAGTGTGTCCTGTACGATAACTACGGCCTATGGCTACAGGGGTAGATCACCCAAGTCAAGTTGTCTAGCTAAATGCTTTGCTTAAAGAAATGATAGGATAAAATTGCTTAGTGCAAATAGGTCTGAAGCTCCACCTAGCCAAATATTCATTTAAGTGTTAGGTTCCATTGTGTCCACCAAACAATGACATATTGCCAATACAATTCAAGTGTATTGACCCTTTGTGGCTGCAATGTTTCATGTTGCAGGTTTTTACGATATGAAAGGTACGACAGGGTTACGAGTCTATCCGCAGCATGTTCGCCTGTGGCACATGAAGAAGAAGGACTCCATGCTAGTTTTGATTTCGTTGTAAACTCTGAAAGCTCTATGCTATGAGCATTGTACGTTCTTTATGTAATTGCTGGATCATGCGATGTAATAAAATGACCTTTGTTTCTTGATATTACATCTCAAACTGTGTGTGCTAGCGTTGATCCAGGGACTAGCACTGAAAAGCACAGGGATCGTCATCTTTAAAAGATGAGGTCACTACATTGAACGTAAGGGTTCTGCACCCAGCTACCTGACGGTGTTCCATCTTCTCCGGCATCTTGATCATCTTCACCGCCACCATGTCCAGCATCTTGATCTTCTTCACCATGTGTATCATCTTGATCATCTTGACCTTGTCCGGCATCTTCATCTTCTTCACTATGTCCGGCATCATTTCCGGCATCGTCATGTCTGGGAGAATCTTCGTGATCACCACCATGCCCTTCCTCGTTATTTCCCGTCGCTACCCCATGCACTTTATTGGCATCTTCATGGCTTATCCACCAAGTGTAGCCATCCATGAAACCGTGAGATAGCAGGTGGCTCTGCAATACTCCGGAATAAGGGTCAAGATAGCACTTTAGTTTGCATCTCTTACATGGACATTTTATCTTCGTCTGGTTATTTTGAATCATATCGTGGGTTGCTATCGGGACCCCCGGGATCTAAGCAATACAGAGATGTTATGTGTATTAGTCACACTAGCAACGAGTGATACTGGGGTTACCAGTCCCAGGCCGGAACACCATCGGCAGGCAGGCCGGAATTAAACCATCGGCTCTACACATCTCGAAGCACCGTGAAACTAATCATAACCAAGACTGTATAACTGAGAGCTCGAGAATCTTAAACCCCTCTCGTGCACTTTATATACATACATGCATCATTCACGAGATGGGTAACCATAGTTGGTACACAACAGTGACTCTACGACTCAAAAGGTAATACTTCAAAGCTCCTAGCAGAGCAAAGAACCAAAGAATTACAAACAGAGGTCACTGACCAACATTACATCAAACAACGGAAGGAAGGTTATGCTATTAGACATAGCAAGGATAACATGGCCTAAGAGGCTAGAAGCATAACAGCGACAACCCATTCCGCAGCCCCAAGCTGCTGTCTGGGAACCCCAAGCTACTCATCGGTGTCGATCTTCGAACGGAACTCATCTTTGTTGTGGAACTTACTCTGCTGCAAAAATATCAACAAAGGGGGGGGTGAGTACATAAGGTACTCAAGCAAGACTTACGTATCCTATTAGCTAAACTTGGTTAAGAAAGGCTTTCTGTGGAGTTATTTTGCGTAAAGCAATCTTTATTTGCATAAAACAAGTAAGAGTAGAAGCTCGACTACTCAGAATATTTAAAAGGGGTAAGAAAGCGATATCTTTAATCATTGAGACATCCACCGAATCAATATCACCAGAACCTATCCACTAGGATCACCCCCTCTTTCCACCTAGAGGAAGCATCCTAAGCTCACATCATTTGCCAAGTTTTACGATTAGGTTAAAGTTCTCTATGATCAAGCATCTGTCTCCAAGTCGTCCATAACCGTGGACACGGCTTTTCGAAAAGATTTAACCCTGCAGGGGTGTACAACTTTACCCACACGTGATGACCGTCTCCATAGCCACATGACGTCATTCCGTGAGACGCTGGCGAAGTGGTGATCGCCTACAACCTTTACCTCACGTCAACCTATTCCATGAGCCACGCTGAAAGGTTCTAGCCGCCATCGCGAGATCGGCCGTTCTCGGACGCGGAACCGTTCATTGCATGGCGAGGTTGGTTTACCAGAGGAATCCGCCTCAAGCAACCTTGGCTGCATTCCTATATGATGCACCTCTTCTCTTTTCCAACTTGCTCCAAACATTTCCGATGCATATGCCAAATGGAAAGCCCGAACTAGGTAGCTCATGGATGGTCTAAGCAAGTTAGTCAGTCGACGGGAGTCCCATTCCTCCACGTGTGGTCGTACGCTCAGTCTTGGATCAAGAGACAAGAACTCGGGTCCTAGGGCGGCAAGAATGAGTCAAACAACCACATCCCAATGTGGCGGCTCATCCAAGCCTTTTAGCATGTTTAAACACACAATTCTCATCTTACCACGTCATCCTGTCATACTAGATTCATTTGCATCTCTGATTCATTAAACATATGTACCAGAGTAAACAACTAAGCATAGCTAAGCATTTCAGATATAAAGCTCTAGCGACGCACAGAAGCAAAACCTGGTCATGCTAGGAGCAGTGGATCAGGATATTTAGGCGACAAGAATGGAACATGCATTAGATAGGATAACTCTACCTATCGATAAAAGACAGTTGAACCGTGTGGTACAAAATAGTAAGTTTTGAAATACTTTAAAACCATAGGTTTTGAGGGGGGGCTGCTTGCCTTATTTGTTGATAACCAAATAAAATAGATATCCGGGGTTCTCCTTCTTGACTTGTTCATTGATGGACAAGTATTGATCATCGATATTGCACACTCGATCTCGTTGCTCACATCATCTTCGAATCCTATCGCGGAGAAGCAGAAACACACCAAAAAAGAGAACAACATTCAATACATGGCATAATGCAATGCACATACAATATGATGGTATGACAAGATTATTGGTACTGAATTTAAACCCTAAAACATAGATAGCATCTTTAATTGGAATTCGAATACAATGGCAAAGGCATTTGAATTACTCCATATTGAAATAAGGGTTCGATTTGTTCTTCTATTATAGATAGGATTCAAAGTTGCTTAATCATGCATGATTTTGATATCAAGATGTAGATCTTGTTTTACTAAACATTTTGAAAGGTCACTCATATTTTTCTGACAAGCAGATAATAATCTATAATTTTACAAGATTTGCAACTTTTCTGAAATTCCTGGAATTAAAAACAGGCTGCAGGGACTTTTTACACCCGGGGTCATTTGACCCACTGAAGCTAACAGAAGGGGCCCGGGCCACATAGGCTGGCCACGCTAGCCTGGTCGGCTGGGCAACGGCCCAGGCCGACCGGCTCCCAGGCATCTCCGGCGGCCAGCCATGGCGGCGGCTACGGCGTGGAAGAAGGAGGGGGAAAGGGGGCGGCCGGACTAGGAGCTCACTGGGAACCCACCGGTGGGGTTGGCTTGGCCGGAGGATGGCCAAAGACGATGAATTTCGGTGGCGGAGGAGCTCGTTTCCGACGAGGTATCCGCGATGCCGGCGGCAATTCGAGGCACTTCGGGCCAATTCCTTCGAGGGGGAGGTTGCAGGCGGCGCGGCGCACCTTCTCAGCACGTCGGGCAGCATGGGGCGCGCGGAATCGGCGGCGCTAGGTGGCGGCCATGTACTACTATGAGTTCATGAGAGAGAGAGAGAGACCAACGGGGAAGAAAGGGAAGGGCGACCAGGGAGAGAGAAAGGGAGGAGGGGGGCGTCCAGGTGCGACTCTAGGAGGTCTTTCTCGTCGCCAGGAAGCAGGAGGTGGCGAGCAGGAGGTGGCGTCGGGGTCTCCTGGGAGCTCCATGCAGGTGCTCCTGTAACTCAACGAAGAAGACATGTGTATTTTGCATATAGCCCCCTGGCTTTGGGGAGTTTCCCATGGAACTTGAAAACTGCACTAGTTTGCATCGCTTGATGATTTAAATTCGTTCAAATTTTTTTGAAAATCTTCAGGGGCTTTCATGCGACCCAGCAAAAGCTTAAATTTATTTTATTTGACATTTTTAAACACTTGAACTCACTTTGCAATTCTTTGATTAGAGTTTAAATTTGGTCACTTGTAGGGTTTCCAATTTAGTTTCAAATGCAAAAATTTCTTAGTGCATTTTAGATGATGCTCATGATGCAAATGCAAATACTTACAAACATGGGATGTTACAGTTGTGGCTTTCATATATCTTGCCACGATGCCTTCGCTCATGGAGCGGACCATGGTCGCCTGGTATATAAAGAGCAAGAGAATATTTTAGAACCGGCCACATACACATATGGTCGTCCAAAAATTTCGGCATGACCTTGCCTAAATTTGGACCTATGCGTGGTGCCAAAATATGCCGAAATGGAAGTGAATCAACATTTCGGCAAAACAACATTGGCACCATTGGCAAATCAACATTTCATAAACATATACAAGCTAATGCATACATATATATATACAAACGCGCGCCGATGCCACACAATCATGCATAATACAAACAAATGATGCCACACGCGCGTACAAGCATACCCGTAGGGCATACAAACACCGTTGCCACACAATCTTAAGCATGGATGTCCTCATATTACTCACCTATTATAGAAGTTACCGCGATACAAGAGCCCGAGAGATTGTGTATGGATGAGAATGTAATAAAGTGATATCTAAAGGTCGGGAGACATTGCACTCACATATCTACCAACCAAAATAGCTCTAATAAGCGAAAATAGGTGAAAGAATGATGGAAATAGGTTGGGGAGGAGGAGGGGGTCGACCAGAATGAGAGGGGGAGGAGAGTGGGCAATGATTGGTGTTAGGTGGCTCATTGCCTTAAAAATCTGAAACTCAGGTTACCCGTAGCGCATGTGATAGACATGCGCTACGGGTAGTTCAACTACCCGTAGCGCACCTATCCATATGCGCTACGGGTAATAAGGCACTGCCTCTCCCCACACTTACCCGCAGCGCACGGGACAGAATGCGCTACGGGTAATTCAATTACCCGTAGCGCATTCTTGACCCATGCACTACGGGTAAGTGTGGGGAGAGCTCCCCATCCGGGCCTACATATACCCGTAGCGCATTTTATATATGGTGCGCTGTGGGTATGTGACTTACCCGCAGCGCATGTGCACAGGTGCGCTGCGGGTAAGTACCCGCAGCACACCACATATACGGTGCGCTACGTGTAGCTGTACTACCTATAGACATTTTCCTAGTAGTGGCAGGGTGCCAGAGGAGGACGTCAGCTTTCCTCCACCCACTCCCGTGGACCGGCGCCACTACTTTACGTAGACCAAGACCATCGAAGACCGAAGACCACAGCTGTCCCTCTCCGTGGCCGTATTGTGGCAACCCCTTCCCCAAGTTGATAAGGGGAAGGAGGACCTGGGCCCTATAAAAGGAGGGGAGGCTGCCCCTTAGAAGGGATCCCCAATTCTCAAGTTCTAGCTAGGCTAAGTAGGTTCTTCTACCTTCGGCCGGTTAGAGCTTGTAAACAAGACCTTGTACTCCTCGCGAGGTGTCGCATTGCAATACAAGAAGGCAGGAAGTAGGGGTTTTACCTCACCACGAGGGCCCTGAACCTGGGTAAAGTTCGGTGTCGCTCTCTGTCATGCAGTGTGCTCTCTGGCGTGTCGAGTCTTTCGTCGCCGTGTTTCATCGCTCTCTAGATCTCACGCGTACAGCCCCTACGTTTGAATCCTTTGGGTCCTTCGCGTGGTACCCCGTGTTCTTGCGACACGAAATCCACCGACATTTGGCGCTCCAGGTAGGGGGTTGTGGTGTGTTTTCTAGATCTGCTTCGCCATGGTCGACGCTAACGCAAGGCTCGAGCGTCTTCGCCGCGCAACGCTGCTCGGGGTAACACCGAGCCCATCATCCGCCGCCAACGCATCTCGGATGAGGAGGAAGATCTCGAGTCCTCCTACATCCCATCCGGGCGCACAGAGCCTTCGCTCTCCTTCACCGCCACCGCTACTTCCCGTGCTCGTTCTGGGAGGCAGTTGACTCCTGTGCAGGCGCTCGCCATGGCACAAGAGTTGCTGCGCTACCAGCCCACTGAGGACGGGTGCGAGGGGTGGCGCGCTCGAATCGTCGAGCTCATCACCATCGCCAACAAAGACCAGGGTGCGGGAGAGCCAGATCCAGCGGCGGGGCATCGCGCCCCGGGTGCCAGAAATGGTAAAGTTGCTCAGGCCAAGAAGGAAGTTTGCCGTGTGGCATCTTTGTCGCGCGGAGAGCCCAACTACCAAATCGACCAATGCGCTCCAGAAGACGCACACGTCTCCCTTGAGCACCGCCGAGAAAATCATGACCGTGCCCTCGACGACATCGGCGATGCTGGCAAGAACGTCAAGGTTCCTGGGGAGCTCGTCTACAACCCCGGGTGCCTCGCTCTTGCTCGCCAGCAGCGCTACATGGTCTGGCCTGACAAGTTTAGGCCGGACATCGGCGCGTGTTATGACGGGACTTCCAACCCCGTCGAGTTCCTCCAGCTCTACATCGTCGCCGTTTAGGCCGCACGCAGAGATCAACGCATGATGGCCAACTGGTTCCCCATGGCCCTCAAGGAAGCGCCGCGAACTTGGCTCATCAACCTTCCCCACGAGTCCGTAACCTCGTGGAAGGATCTGTGCCGGCAGTTTGTGTCTAACTTCATGCCCACGTATGAGCGCCCCGCCACAAAGAACAATCTTAAGGCGGTGCGTCAATACAAGGGCGAGACGCTTCGTCAATACATCCAGCACTTTAGCCAGATGAGGAACAAGATTCCATGGATCTCCAATGAGGAGGTCATCTCCGCATTCTCCATGGGCGTCACCGACATCAAGATGAAGGAAAAGCTGTCCATGAATGACGAGATGACCTCCGTGGTCAGGCTCTTCGAGATCGCCGACAGATGCGCCAAGGCCGAGGAGGGGAGACTCTTCGTGCACAACCTGTCGGAGGCACCTCCCCCAAAGTCCAAGTCAAAGGACCCCAAGCACAAGGAGGCTGCTGCCCTCACGATGGAGCCTGACCACAAGCAACATTGTGGGGACCGCTCTAAGCGCGACAAGGGTGGACGACACCACTACTGCATCCTCCACAAGAGGGACACCCTCAATACTGATGATTGTTGGGTTGTCCGAAAATTCCATGACAAAAATGGAGTCACCAAGCGGCGCGGGAGTAGCCAAAGCTACGACCGAGGCAGCTCCCGAGGTGACCGCCGCAACAACGACCGGGACGAGGGTCGCCGGCGCGACGACCCATCGCGCACGGATCTAGAACCTCTACCGCTGCCTCCACCGACAAATGACCACCGAGAAGAAAACTAGGGGGGCTACCAAGAGCCACGAGGCTTTGCTGCCTACCTCCTGGGAGGAGCTCAAGCTCCGCTGTCAAATCGTCACTCAAGCAGCTGTCGCGGGAGATCGTGGCAGCACAATAAGCTTGGTTTCGACAAGAAGGACCATCCTGTCTCCACCAGGGACGTTTGCACGATTCCCATCATGTGCATGCCCACCATCAATCGCACTCTCATCGATGGAGGGGCAGGCCTCAACATCATCCCTGTCAAAGTCTTCGAGAAGACACAGGTGCCATATCACCGGCTCATGCCTACCCGACCGTTCTTTGGAGTGATAGAGGGTTCTACCATGCCCATCGGGCAGGTTCGCCTGCCCGTCACCTTCGGCACTCAGGACAACTATAGGACGAAAAGCCTCGACTTCGACGTCGCCTACATCGCGCTGCCCTACAAATCCATCCTCGGCTACCTAGCCTTGGCGAAGTTCATGGCGGCAACGCACCACGGCTTCAACGTCCTCAAGATTCCTAGCGCCAACGACACGATCACCATGCACTGCAACGAGAAGGATGCTCTCTGCTCAGTGGAGCATGTCTACCTGGTGGCTGCTGCCAAGAAGCAGCTTGTATCACAAGAGGTGGCCCCTGCCGATGAAGATCTGCTGGAACATTCAAGTGACCTCGTGAGAATGAAGCAGCTTGTATCACAAGAGCGGGCTGCTGCCAAGAAGGCTTCGCTCAAGCCCCTTAAGCCTGGTGTCGTGGGAATTTAGAGATAGTAGCCATGGGGTGGCTTATCGGAGGGGCTCGACGTTGGTGACGATGGGTCCGGCTCGGGATTGTGCCAACAGAGACACCACGGTTTACCCAGGTTTAGGGCCCTCCCGGTTGGAGGTAAACCGCTACTTCCTGCCTGCTTCGTATTGATCGAGTAATAGCAATTACAGTGCTCCTCGAGCTGTTCGGCTAGAGGAGGAAGAAGAAGATCGGATCTCCCCTACGCTAAGGGTCCAGGCCCCCTTATATAGACGGGGGCCTGGTTACAGGTTTAGATGGCGATTCGACCGGCTGCCGGCTTCCCGGCGGCGGTGTCTTTGGCGTGATCCTCTGACCCTGCTCTGGCAAAGGCACTTTATAAAGTGCTTTTCCCCTGGACCGGCATCTGGGGGGCATATCCCCTCTCCTCTGCCTCGGATCCCGTCGTGGGGAAGGGTCTTCAATCTCTCATTGGTTGGACGTGGTCGTGGTGCTCGTCACTCCTGTCCTGCGCCCCTGCCGACCTTGTCGGGGCCGTTCCGCTTTTGGCTAGACAGCCGTTGGGGAGTTTTGTCTCCATCGCCCGGCTCCAGTTCTCCTCGGTGGAGTCGTCAGCCGGCTGCTGGCGCAGCCGGCCCTTCGGGCAGAGCCGGTCTTCTTGTACTGAAGCCGTGGGGACTCCTGGGACGCCAGCCGGCATATTGACCGGCCCGTGGTGCGCCCCCTAAGTCATCCCCACGACACTAGCCCCCGAAACTGGCGAAGTTTCATGGGCTAGCATGGGGCTTCGGCGGGTTCTTCTTTTAGCCGAAGTCTTGCTCGTCCTCGTCGAAGTCCTAGGATTTTTAGTTCGGCCTGGTCGCTCTAGTCGTCGAGGCTGGGCCTCGCGGAGTTTCTCCGGCCGTCTCGGCACGAACCGGCTCCGGTGGTGGCCCGGCTGGCGACCGCAAGCCGGTGAGCCGCGAGCCGGCTTGCCTCCTCCTGGGAACCTGCGCCGCTTCGAATCTCGTTCCCACGCGGTGGCCGGCGCAGCGCGCCAGTGTCCAGTCTAATCGTTTTGACCCTTTGGCCGCCATAATGATTTCGGCGGACGTCACATAACGAGGCGGGGCAGGCGTCAGCGGCGCGTCCCATCGAAACGCCGCGCGTGTGATTAAATCGCATTAAACCGGCTCAGCTTTTCATGCCCCGCCAGCCCTTAAATCCTGGAGCTCTCGAGGGTTTTCTTCACTCCCGAGCGTCTCCACTCCTTCTCCCCCTGACAAACCGTCGCCCCCGCTTCTCCCACCGCGACCTTGATGTCGTCACTCAGGACGTCCAGCGGGGCCGGGGCCGGAGCCGGCGAGGGGCCGGGTGAGCACGAGCGCGGTCGTCCACTTGGAGGCCCGGCGGCGACGCCGCCGTTGCCTCGGAAGCGCGGTCGCCCGCAGGGCAGCCGGAACAAGAAAACCCTGGCCGCGCTCGCGGCAGCAGCTGGCACCGCGGCCGCCACCCGGCCTCTCGGGACCGGCCGCTCCTCCAACCTTGCCGCGGCCCCTGGCGGGATCGTGGCTATGGCCGCCGGCGGCGCCGTGGTTCCCGCGGCCGCGACCTCTGTCGCCGGCCTCACCGGGACGCCCCTGCAGGCGGCAGGGGCCCTCGTCGGCGCCGCGATGGCGTTCGGGGCCGCTCCTCCGGGCCTCGCCGGCCTGGACGTCGGCGGCTCCTCCAGCACGGCCGCTGGGAAAGTGCGGAAGGCGCCGCCGCGGCCGCCCACCAGGCAGCGGCTTTCCTATGTTCTGGTGCATGGGTTCGCCACCGCCGTGGCGCCCCTGCTGGCCGGGAGCAATGAGCGTCTACCGCTCCCTGCCAGCTTCATCGGCACCATGGGGAAGAATCCCCCGACGAGCTTCATGATCGAGGATGGCAGCGGCGGGCAGCCGCTGTACGACGTCGAGGTCCTCCATGACGGGGAGGGGAAGAGCTACCTCACCGGGGGGTGGGGGCGGTTCTTCCACGACTACGGCCTGGAGCGTGGGTGGTCTCTCATCCTGACCCACCGCGCCGGGTCGCACATCCTCTGCGTCCACGTCATCGACGGCTCCGACTGCGCCCGCGCCTACCCCCCTGGCCATGATCGGCGAGCTGCCCCGAAGCTTCCCTCTCGGCGACGCCGTCGTCAACAGGAGTCTAGGGGTTAGGTGGGGGAGTCCTTTTGCTACTCCGGCCCTTAGCGTGGCCCTTATTATGTAACCACCAGCCGTATGGCTAAGAACCTCTTTAATTTCGTGCAAATCTTTACTTGCTTTTCATCGCTTGCTGTGTGAATGTCTCCCTTCGCTGTGTGCCTTTGCCATCGAGCAAACGTCTCCCGCCCGACGCCGTTGTGATGCGATGGTTCTTCTCTTAGCGAAACCGCTGTCGCGCGAATCTGTAGATAGGGACCGCGATGGTCGTTGGCCCGCGCTGACGCTCCGGGCGGGCTCTTCCGGCTTCAACGCGGAGGGAACAGTGCTTCCGCTTGCCGGCTCCGGGGGGAACGGACCAGTCCCAGCTCAGCGGGGTTGAGGCGGAGACTGAGTCTTGTACCGGCTCGGGCGAGGTCGAAGCCGGCACGTTTCCTTTCCCGAGCCTTCGCGCGTCCCAAGCCACGGTTGGAGTAAATCTCCCAGTTTCCGGCTCTAGCCGCTCCTTTGCGAGTGTTAAGTTTAAATTTCGTTGCTCGTTTGCTGATCGTGTCACAGCGCCAGCTGAACAAACAGCCGGCGAGGTACTGGAGCCGGCCTGCTTCTGAGGGCCAATTCCCTTTCCCCCTAGCCCCCGAGTTTTGGGGTAGCTGGACTATCAGCTAGCTCGAAACTAACTCTTCACGGACGGTGCCAATGCCAAGCGAGGTAGCTCTAGCCTCGAACCTCTTGGGCGTGGCTTCTCAGCCCAAACATCAAAAACAGTGACTATCCGCTACTCGCTGGCTTTGCCTTCGTCCGGTTCCCTCAACCTTTTCCTTAATCTCCCCACCCTTCGGCCCTTCTACCCCCAACCGGCAGCCTGGTGCCGGTTGGTCTCCCTTGGGCCGGCAGCCGAATGCCGGCCTAGGGTGGGAGCATGCCGCGGAGTGAGAAGTAGTACTTCGGTCTGTCGGGCCCCCGACTCGTGCTAGCCAACGCTTAGTTAACAGACACTACCCTTAACGCCTGGTTGAGCGGTTTTTCTATCGTTTATGGTTCCGCTCTGTGGCTTTCCTTCGTATGTGGCCTGCCGGCTCCTATCCGTCCGGCTGCGCGGAGCCGGAAGGCGGAGATTGGGCTCGAGACCTTCTTCATACGTAGTACTAATCCGGCTGGCGAGAGATCGATTTTTTCGGGGCTGCCGGCTGTGGCTCGATGCCTGGAGCCGGCTGCCGGTCAAGTGAATAACGCAGGAAGCAAAACATACACGAAGTGTTTTTCTCGGAGTCGGCCGTAACTAGCCGTTCCGTTTTCCTTTATTCATTGACACGCTTTTCGGGGTACAAGCTTTTGCCTTAGCAGAAGAAAGGTCTTAGGAGACTGACATTCCAGGGACGCTCGGTCTCCTTGTCAGACTTATCTGCCTTGTTCTTTCTGGGCTCTTGTGCGTCGATGAGGTAATATGCCCCATTGCCCAGCACCCGGCTGACAATGAACGGTCCCTCCCAGGGAGAAGACAGCTTGTGCAAGCCTTTAGTGCTTTGGACCAGCCGGAGTACGAGATCACCCTCGCAAAACGCGAGCAGGCAAATTTTCCGGCTGTGGTATCATCGCAGCTGCTGCTGGTAGAGTGCTGATCTAGCCAGAGCCTGCTCTCGAGCCTCCTCGAGGAGGTCGACGCCATCTTAGCGAGCTTCTTTTGCTTGCTTCTTCGTGTACTGGACAACTCTGGGCGCGTCGAACTCAATGTCCGTGGGCAACACCGCTTCTGCTCCATAGACTAGGAAGAAAGGTGTGAAGCCAACAGAGCGGTTTGGAGTGGTGCGCAGGCTCCAGAGCACTAAGGGTAGCTCTTCGACTCAACAGCCGGCTGAGCGCTCGAGAGGCTCGACCAGTCTTGGTTTGATGCCGGCCAGGATCAGCCCATTTGCCTTCTCCACTTGTCCATTTGACTGAGGGTGCGCTACTGACGCTAAGTCTAGCCGGATGCCCTTCTGACCACAGTAATCAGCAAAGACTCCCTTCGCAAAGTTCGTCCCATTGTCGGTGATGATGCTATGGGGAACTCCATATCTTGTGATAATCTCGTTGAAGAACTTGATTGTGGACGAACCGTCGAGTTTCTTGATTGGCTTGGCCTCGATCCACTTGGTGAACTTGTCTACAGCAACCAGCAAATGCGTCAAACCCCCGGGTGCGGTCTTGAATGGCCCCACCATGTCCAGGCCCCAGACCGCGAACGGCCAGGTGAGCGGGATGGTCTTGAGGGCTGCCGCTGGAGTGTTTCTGTGCTTGGAGAAGCGCTGGCAGCCGTTGCACTGCTTCACCAGCTGCTCCGCATTCTGCTTGGTCGTTGGCCAATAGAAGCCATGGCGGAAGGCTTTGGCCACCAAGGCTCTGGAAGATGCGTGATGTCCGCACTCCCCTTGGTGTATTTCTCTTAGCAGCTCTGTCCCTTCTCCCGGCTCGATGCACTTCTGGTAGATGCCTGACACGCTGCGCTTGTACAGCTCGCTGTTGATGATGGTGTATGCCCCAGCTCGACGCTGAACTCGCCTAGCTTCCGCTTCGTCTTGCGGCAGGTCCCCGGTGATGAGGTAGTTGGAAAATGGTTCCGCCCAGGAAGGTATCTCCCATATGTGGAAGACACTGGCGACCAGAGGGTCAGCAGCCCCCGGGTCCGTCGTTGAGCCGGCTTCGCCCAATTGGCCGGCTGGGAGAGCGGGCGTGGAGCCGGCAGTCCCCTCGTCCTTCGCCGAGCTGGCTATGCTGGGTTGGCCGGCTGCCTCCTTCAGATCCGAGACGGTAGCCCCCGGGTCCGGTGGCGGTACCTGAGCCAGGGCTGGGTCTCCAGGCACATAGATGGATATGGACTCCGGCGAAGGCTTGATAGACGGCTTGTGAATGATCTCCAGGGACACCCCCGGCTGGGATATCCTGCTTGGTGGAGCCGATCTTGGACAGCCGGTCTGCTTCCTCGTTGTTTGCTCTGGGGACATGGTGGAACTCGCAGCCTTCGAAGAATCCGCTGAGCTGCTGCACGTAGAAGCGATAGGAGGCCATGTTGGCGTCCTTTGCGTCCCAATCCCCGGAGACCTGGTGTGTTACCAGGTCAGAGTCTCCGAAGCAAAGAATCCTCCTGATTCCAATCTGCTTGGCCATCTTGAGCCCGTGCACCAGGGCTTCGTACTCGGCGACGTTGTTCGACGCACGAAAGTGCATCTGCAGCACGTACTGCAGCTTGTCTCCCTTGGGTGAGGTGAGGACGACGCCGGCTCCCAAGCCCCCGAGCAGCTTGGAGCCATCGAAGTGCATGCGCCAGTGGGTGGAGTCCGGAGGCGGCGGCAAGTACTGGTGCTCTCCCCAGTCAGCGAAGAAATCCGCAATGATCTGCGACTTGATAGTCATTCTGGGCTTGTACTGAATGGTATGAGCTGCGAGCTCGATCACCCATTTGGCCACTCTTCCTGACGCATCCTTGCACCCGATGATCTCCGAGAGCGGTGTGGTGCTCACCACCATGATTGGGTGCTCCTCGAAATAATGCTTCAGCTTCTTGGCCGCCATGTACACGCCATACGCGACCTTCTGGTAGTGCGGGTAGTTCTGCTTGGAGAGAGTGAGCACCTCACTCAAGTAGTACACCGGGCGCTGAACCGGCAGCTCTTTGCCTTCCTCGGTGCGCTCCACCACGATCACTACGCTGATGACGCGTGGGGTCGCTGCGATGTAGAGCAGCATTGGCTCCCGAGGAGCCGGCGCTGCCAGGATTGGCGCGGTGGACAAGGCTTGCTTGAGGTCGTTGAAGGCGTCGTCGGCTCGCTGGGACCAAGCGAAGTGGTCCGTCTTCTTCATCAGCTGGTACAGCGGCATGGCCTTCTCCCCGAGCCGGCTGACGAACCGGCTAAGCGAGGCCAAACATCCAGCGAACTTCTGCACATCTCTGAGCTGGGTGGGCTTCTCTAGGGCCTCGATGGCTTTTATCTTCGAGGGGTTAGCCTCGATCCCTCGCTGGGAGACGATGTAACCTAGGAGCTGCCCAGCCGGCACACCAAAGGTGCACTTCTCAGGGTTGAGTTTCATGCGATAGCGTCGCAAGTTGGTGAAAGTCTCCTTGAGATCGTCCAGGAGCGTGCTGCTCTGCTTGGTCTTCACCACCACGTCGTCCACATAAGCGTGCACGTTCCTCCCAATCTGCTTCTGCAGACATTGCTGCATAGTTCGCTGGTAAGTGGCTCCAGCGTTCTTCAGGCCGAACGGCATGGTAACGTAGCAGTAGGCTCCGTACGGGGTGATGAAGGAGGTCTTGATCTGATCCGGCTGGAAGAGCGGGATCTGATGGTAGCCTGAATAGGCGTCCAGGAATGACAACAGGTCGCAACCGGCTGTGGAGTCGATCACCTGGTCAATTCATGGCAGCGCAAAAGGATCCTTGGGGCAGGCCTTGTTGAGGCTGGTGTAGTCGATACACATTCGCCAAGTGTTATTCTTCTTCAGAACCAAAACTGGGTTCGCGAGCCAGTCAGGGTAAAACACTTCCATGATGAAGTCGGCTGCAAGGAGCCGGGCAATTTCCTCGCCAATAGCTTTCCTCTTTTCTTCTGCAAACTACCGCAACGGCTGCTTGACCGGCTTGGCGTCTGGCCGGACGTTAAGTGCGTGCTCAGCCAGCTCCCTCGGCACACCAGGCATGTCCTTTGGAGACCATGCGAAGATGTCCCGATTCTCACGGAGGAAGCTGGTGAGCTCGCTTTCCTATTTGGCAGACAAGCCGGTGCCGATGATGACGTACTTGGAGGGGTCGCTCTCGTCCAGCAGGATCTTCTTGTTGTCGTTAGCCGGCTTGAATTGCTCCACAGGCGACTGGCAAACCGGTACGTCTTGCTGGGTCAGCTCCACACGATGCAGAAGCTGCCTCTTCTCCTCGGCGACAACCAGCGCCTCTGCCAGCTGCGAGCTCTCCTTTGCGCAGGCCAGGGACTTCTTGAAGTTTCCCGAGACTGTGATCACACCTCTGGGCCCTGGGAGCTTCATCTTCAGATAAGCGTAGTGTGGAACCGCCATGAACTTGGCCAGGGCTGGGCGACCTAGTAGCGCGTGGTAGGGACTACTGATGTCCACCACCTCGAACCAGATGGGCTCGCGGCGGCTATTCCCCTTCTTCCCAAAGAGAACCTCCAGCTGCACCTTGCCCAAAGGGGTGCAAGAATGCCGAGGCACGATGCCATGGAAGGTGAGCCGGCTAGGTTTCAGCTAAGCAAGCGGGATGCCCAACTTCTCCAGAGAGCTTCGGTAAAGAAGGTTGATACTACTACCGCCATCGATGAGCACGCGGGAGAAATGGCACATGTGCATATCGGAACACACGACAGGATCCACGACCAGAGCGTACTCCCCAGGACTGGGCATCAACCTCGGGTGGTCCTCGCGCCCCCAGGTAATGGCCGCCTCGGACCAGTGCATGAACTGGGGCTCTGCAGGCATTATGGCGTTCACCTCTGCTTCATGCCAAAGGTCGCTCCTTTTGTCTTTGCCGGGGGTAGTGAAGATGTGATACTGCTCCACATCTGTCGGGAAGTCATCATCTTGATCCGGCTCGCCTCCAGCTGGGTCGCGCTGTTGGTCCTCCTGACCTCCGGCCGGTTGAGCCTGCGACGTATCAGGGATCTGCCGAGCACGCTGCTCCAGCTCTCTCATGAAACGGCACTGACGCGTGGAGTGGGTCGCTTCCCTGCCCGGGGAGGTGTGGAATTTGCATGGCTGATCAAGTGCAGCATCGAGGGTGTACTTGCCCTCTTTGCGCTTATGACCGCTGCCTGCAGCCCCCAGGCCTCCTTGGTCTGAAGCCGCTCGCTTTGAGCTAGCAGGTCCCCTAGAGGACGTCTTGACATGGTCGAGCCACAGGTGGATGTGCAGCGCCGGTGGGCGAGCCTGGGACTCCGACCCTGGCGCTGACTCCGCGATCAAGCATGGTCTGCTTGCTCCGCCGCCCTGCTGGGGGCGGCGGCCTTGGGCGTTGCCACTCGGAGCACGGCCGCCCTGTCCACGCCCTCCGCGGCCTCGGCTTGCCGACGGCGACCACTGGATCTGGCCGGGGACGATGGTGGCGAAGCTGAGGTACGAGTTACGAGCGGGCTCGGTCGGCGCGTCTCCATGCGCGTCATAGAATTCACCGAGCGTGGTGCTCGCGCGGCGCCGGTTGGCCTCGTCCTCAGCCACCTTGCCAAGGAGAATGAGGCGCGTCCGCTCTAGGGCCTCGGCGACCCGGGCAGGATCGATGACGCGGTCGAGGGGAGCGCGCAGGTCCACCACGGAGACGTCCAGGGCGTCCTGCTCTGGGAGTGGAGCGTCTTGCTCCTGAGGAGGTGGGCGCTCGAGCGACGGGCGCTCGGGGCGCGGTAGGTCGTCGCCCCCATCCTCTCCCAGGGTCATCACCTCGACCACGGCGCCAAGGTTGCTGCTTTCACCGCAGCTCGAGCCTCCGTCGCAGAGGGAGTCGAAGACGTCGGTGATCTCCTCCGGGAAGGGCTTGGCGACGTAGAAGCGGTGGCTGCCGACGTCGAGGAAGGAGCCGCTATTGCCGAAGCCGTTCTTGAAGTGGGCCAAGTTGTCGTCGACGCAGTCGAAGGTGCCGAACCTCCAGACGAGACCGGAGGCGACCTTCTCACCGGAGGGTCCCGGCCGGAACTTGACTCCGCTCGCCACCGCGCTTTGCCCCACGGTGGGCGCCAACTGTCATGGGAATTTAGAGACAGTAGCCATGGGGTGGCTTATCGGAGGGGCTCGACGTTGGTGACGATGGGTCCGGCTCGGGATTGTGCCAACAGAGACACCACGGTTTACCCAGGTTCAGGGCCCTCCCGGTTGGAGGTAAACTGCTACTTCCTGCCTGCTTCGTATTGATCGAGTAATAGCAATTACAGTGCTCCTCGAGCTGTTCGGCTAGAGGAGGAAGAAGAAGATCGGATCTCCCCTACGCTAAGGGTCCAGGCCCCCTTATATAGACGGGGGCCTGGTTACAGGTTTAGATGGCGATTCGACCGGCTGCCGGCTTCCCGGGGCGGTGTCTTTGGCGTGATCCTCTGACCCTGCTCTGGCAAAGGCACTTTATAAAGTGCCTTTCCCCTGGACCGGCATCTGGGGGGCATATCCCCTCTCCTCTGCCTCGGATCCCGTCGTGGGGAAGGGTCTTCGATCTCTCATTGGTTGGACGTGGTCGTGGCGCTCGTCACTCCTGTCCTGCGCCCCTGCCGACCTTGTCGGGGCCGTTCCGCTTTTGGCTAGACAGCCGTTGGGGAGTTTTGTCTCCATCGCCCGGCTCCAGTTCTCCTCGGTGGAGTCGTCAGCCGGCTGCTGGCGCAGCCGGCCCTTCGGGCAGAGCCGGTCTTCTAGTACTGAAGCCATGGGGACTCCTGGGACGCCAGCCGGCATATTGCCCGGCCCGTGGTGCGCCCCCTAAGTCATCCCCACGACACCTGGCATGTCCGGGAATAAGCCATCTACATCTGCATCAGCCGAGCCAAGCGAGGACCTGGTCCATTCGATGCTGGACATGAGCATTGGGGAAGCTACGACACCCTCAGGAAGGAGGCCGCAGTTCACTCAAGAGTGCTCTGCTACAAAGAAGGTTCCATTGAAGGCTGGGGGCTGCAAGAATTTCCTCACCATCAGGGCAGGGCTTTCCCCCGAATAGGAAAGCGCACTCATCACCTTCCTGTGGGCAAACTCTGACATGTTCACTTGGACACCGTCAGATATGCCCGGCGTTCCCAGGGAGGTGATTGAGCACCACTTAGCCGTGTGCCCTTAGGCACACCCAGTGAAGCAGAAGACAAGGAAGCAAGCACAAGAGAAACAAGACTTCATCATTCAAGAAATCGAGAGGCTGAAGCGGGCCAGGTTGATACGCAAGATGGCTCACCCCACATGGATTGCCAACCCGGTATTCGTGTCAAAAGCTAACGGCAATGGGTGCCTCTGCGTGGACTTCACCAGTCTCAACAAGGCCTGCCCTAAGGATCCTTACCCGCTCCCGAGTATAGATCAAATCATCGACTCCACTGCCGGCTGTGACCTCCTTTGCTTCCTGGATGCCTTCTCCGGCTATCATCAAATCAAGATGGCAAAGGAGGACGAAGAAAAGACAGCCTTCATCACACCTTGCGGGGTGTACTGCTACATCTGCATGCCCTTTGGCTTGAAGAACGCAGGAGCAACCTTCCAGAGGCTCATGCGTAAGGCCTTGGGGGCTCAGATTGGAAGGAATGTGGAAGCCTACGTAGATGACATCGCCGTCAAGAGTCGTGAGGGTCATACCTTCATTGAAGACCTGGAAGAAACATTCGCCAATCTATGAAATGTAAATATCAAGCTCAATCCCACTAAGTGCGCCTTTGGTGTACCATCGGGAAAGCTGCTAGGATTCCTCGTGTCGCATCGCGGGATAGAGGCGAACCCTGACAAGGTCAAATCCATCGAAGAAATGCATCCACCACAAAACCTTAAGGAGATTCAATGCCTCGCGGGGTGCATGGCAGCCCTGGGACGCTTCATCGCGAGGAGCGGAGAGAAGGCTCTGCCTTTCTTTAAGCTCATGAAGCGCACCGGGAAATTCTAGTGGACCCCGAAAGCTGACAAGGCCTTCGCCGAGCTGAAGAGGTACCTCACGAGCCCACCAATCATGGTCGCCCCAACATTCTGTGAGCCCCTGCTGCTCTACATTGCCACAACTCCAAGGAGCGCAAGCGCCATTCTCGTCGCAGAGTGGGACGCTCAAGTAATCGCCAAAGAGAAGATTGATGCTCCATGCCCAAGGGCTCCTCTTGAGGGGGAGGCCGTGGTCCCAGCTTCTCCTCGTGAGGAGCCACCCCCTGCACCCTCACCGACCGAGCTGCTCCCTCAGAGCGTTTCTCCTGAGCTTCATGAAGAGGAAACTCCCGAAGGCACAACTAAGGTGCAGAAGCCTGTCTACTTTGTCAGCATTGTTCTACGCGACGCACAAGAGCGCTACACTACGCAGCAAAAGCTGCTCTATACCCTGCTCATCGCGTGAAGGAAACTACGTCACTACTTCCAAGGCCACCTGATCAAGGTGGTCACTGATCAGCCTTTGGAGACAATCTTATGCAACCCGAACCTCACCGGGAGGGTGGCAGAATGGTCTGTGAAACTTCAACCATTCGAGATCTCCTTCGAAACCACCAAGGTAATCAAGAGCAAAGCTTTAGCAGAGTTCACCGCTGAGTGGACTGATCCATTTGCTGATGAGCCCCCCAAGGTGGAATCTACGCTTCCTGGAGAGGAGGCCTCATGTCTCTAGGTCATGCACTTTGATGGCGCCTTCAACCTTCTTGGCGCGGAGGCTAGGGCTGTTCTCACCTCTCCATCCGGGGACAAGCTCTTCTATGCTATCCAGCTCTGTTTCAAGCCAGAGCACAAGGTCTCCAACAATATTGCAGAATACAAAGGGCTTCTTGCTGGCCTGAGGGCGGCAAGCGCCTTGGGCATCAAGCGCCTCATCGTCAAAGGAGATTCACAGCTGGTTGTGAACTTCTCCAACAAGAGCTACACGCCAAAGGATGAGCACATGGCGGCTAACCTCGCTGAGCATTGGAAGATGGAGAAGCACTTCCAAGGCTTGGAATTAAATAACATCCCTCGAGGGGAAAATGTGGAGGCAGATGAAATTGCCAAGCGCGCCTCTCATCGCCTGGCGCAGCCAGTCGGGGTCTTTGAGGAGTGCCTCTTCAAACCGTCAGCTCTCCACCATCAGCAGGGCCAGAGCTTCCTCCCGTCTTGCCGCCGCCACCGGAGTAGGGGGCTCCGGACTGTGGGCTGCCCTCAGGCGACCGTGTTCTCCTAGAGCTGGCAAGGCGGGAGGAAGTGGATTGGATCCTCGAGCTCAAGGCCTTCCTCATCACCGACAAGCTACATGAGGAGGAATCGGAGGCTAAAAGAATCCTGCACCAGGCTACAGGATACTGCATCATGGATGGCAACTTGTACCGGCATCGCCCAAGGGGCGTCGCTCTGAAGTGCATCTCGACTCATGAAGGCCAAGAACTCCTCAGGGACATCCATGTCGGCGAGTGCGGGCATCATTCCTCAGCCGGCACACTCGCCTGGAAAGCGTATCGCAATGGCTTCTACTGGCCTTCGGCGCTCTTAGACGCCGCTGAGATGGTCAAGAGGTGTGAGGCGTGCCAATTCCACGCGAAGCAAATTCATCAGCCATCACAGGAGCTGCAGACCATCCCGCTCACTTGGCCCTTCGCTGTTTGGGGGCTGGACATCCTGGGTCCATTCCCAAGGGGTCTATTGCTACCTCTATGTCGCCATCGACAAGTTCACCAAGTGGGCGGAGGTGGAACCGGTGCGCACCATTCCGGCTAGGTCAGCTGTCAAGTTCATCTGTGGGCTGGTATGCCGTTTTGGTGTGCCCAACCGCATCATCACCGATAACGGCAGCCAGTTCACCAGTGGACTGTTCCGGGAGTACTGCGCATCGGTTGGCATCAAGAATCGCTTCGCTTCTGTCGCTCACCCCAGGAGCAACGGGCAAGCAGAGCGTGCAAATGCCGAAGTCCTCAAGGGCCTAAAGACAAGAAGCTTCAATTCCAAGCTCAAGGCCTGCGGCAAAAATGGTTAGACAACCTCCAATCCGTCCTATGGTCCATTTGTACCAGTGCATCCAAGCCGGCCGGGGAGAATCCATTCTTCCTGTTCTATGGGGCGGAGGCTGTCCTTCCTACCGACGTCAAGTTCGGGTCGCCAAGGGTAGTCACCTTTAACGAGCTGCATCAAGAGGACCTCATCAGCGATCGCCTCCTCCACCTTGAAGAGGCCCGGTGTTAGGCGGCACTTCGTGCTGCAAGATACCAGCAGGGCTTGCGCCGCTACCATAGCCATCATGTTTGAGCAAGGACTCTAGAGGACGACGATCTGGTGCTCAGGAGGATACTCTCTCGCGAGGGCCTTCACAAGCTATCGCTGATGTGGGAAGGGCCCTTCAAGGTGACGCACATCGCCAGCCCAGGCTCAGCGCGGTTGGAAACCGCAGAAGGTGTACCAGTGGGGAACCCGTGGAACATAGCTCATCTGAGAAAGTTCTACCCGCAGGTTCCTCGCGAGGAGATGAAGACCGTCATGACGGCACTTTGTATTAACAATTTGTATTAAACTGCTTATCAGCACTAAGACTAAGTTAAAGCGCATATAGCACCTCTGCTTCGGCATGATATTGTAATGGTATGAAGTCCTTTTATTTTCTGTTGTACTCCACGCGAGGGGGGGCTAGGCACGGTGTCTATGCTGGGGCCTTCGCCCGAAAAACAGCAAGCCCGAAAAACCCAAAGGGACTGAGATCTGGTCAGGGGTGATGGCCCCAATATTGATCACCTCCACGTGCCCGTGGTGCTTAGTTCCTCGCTTAGTACACTGGAAAATAAAAAAAATTCGGAAACTCCAAGGTGTGCATAAGGCACCCATTAAGGACAGGCGCCTCGTGAGCATCCCTCGCGAGGGCGTTTTGACGTGTCGATGCATTAGCATCCGCAGGAGCCAAGATTCCCCTTACTAGAGGAAGGCCTTACATGGCAGGATCATCAAAGACTAAGGCCGCTCCAATCATCTTGCAAAGAAGACGCAGATCCGGAGGTCCGTGCCAGGCCCTTCGCCTCGCGAGCAATCCTCGTTGAGGTGTCGTGCGCCACTGGGCTCTCTTAAGTGTTGATGGCTTCGTGTCCGTGAGAGTCTAGCTTCCCTCATGCCGAGGAAGGCCGCGTGAATCGCCACATGCATCAATTGCTCTTTACTGCTGGCACAGATAGTGTCGCGCTCCCTCACGACGAGGAAGGTCCCTGTGTCAGTCACAGGGGCATCTTATTCGCCTTCTTTTTTTGTTTGTTTTATCGATTTACTTTGTCGTTTTTAGTGATTTGGGGTATTTTGTTTTCCAACTCTTTTTTCAACTCTTTTGTCTCAGGATGTGCAATATTTGTCACCAATGCCGACCCTGCTTTGAGATCTGAAGCGCAGGGAGGCCTCCCACGAGCGCAAGCAACTCACCAGGGCTCTCGAGCAAGCGGAGGACCACGACAGCACAAGGAAGCGAAAATCAAAAGGAGAACAGGCAGCAATCAGGAAATGACTTCATTACTAGTAAGCCCCAACGGGGGAAGGTGCAAAAGCATGGCAGGGCATACCCCGCCGACGATGACAACTATTCAAAAGAGGGGAGGAGAGCAGTTCTCCTCCCTAGAAGGCCTCCGGGACGATGTGTTGCCTGTCAAAACCCACCGGCGAGCAGCGACGAGCAACACGAAGAGCCGGGAGGCTCCCAGAGCTGCTGGTGGGCCCTGGTCCCTCGGTCAACGGCCCGCAAAACTCCGGCACACGTCCTGGCTGATGCGAGGGCGTGCCACCTGACCTATACCTGATCAGGAAGGTGATGGATTGCTTCGATTAGTTTCCTGCATGGCAGACACGTAAACGTTAAATACGAGCCTCGATCGGCTCTCAGGTTTCCCTGCGAATCGGCTCAGGTAGCCGATTGTCCCATGGATCTGCATTGGATCTACGATAACATGGGGTTTTGCTTTATCGATACAAGTCAAATCGATCTACGACAGTTTAACGCTTTCACCACATAATTGGAACATCCCACACGTAATTGAGCCTGGTAGATACGAACGATAACGGAAAACTAACCCTAGAGGAGGCCAAAAAACCAACGTAGAGTCAATTCCCGGAACAACTCCTCTCGAATTGGCAAACCATATCCTTACGTACTACTGGATCGTTCAACCCGTTTGTGAGGCCAAACCATGCGGATATTAAACTAATCCTTGGAGAACAAGGAACAACTATGACAGATTGAATCGACTGAATACAGATCAAGCAAGATGCTGCCCTTACACCCAAAATAGGTGCAAAGGCAGCGAGATCTCTAAGGGCAGCAAGACTAAGCAAACATAAACAAAAAGCACTGATGCTAGCCCAAACAGATCTAAGATAACAGTATTACTCGCCATCAACAAGGCTTCAGTACGAGCAACACTAAATAACACATAAGCATATGCTGCCTAGATCGCAAGATGCGATCTAGGCAGCACGACGCTTACCTGAAAGAAACCCTCGAAACAAGGGGTGGCGATGCGCCGAGATTGTGTTTGTTGCGAACGTGGTCGTCCTCTTTTCTCAATAACCCTAGGTACATATTTATAGTCCGGAGACTTTCTATCTTTGGAATAAACCTAACAACTCTATCTCTTGCTTAAACCGAAACGAACTCTATCATAATATACAGATACACGGGCAATTAGCCCAAATCCACGCGCAAGGCCGATCCAGCCTCCAAGCCCATCTTGATTACGGCCCATCTCCTCATTTGGCCAAAATGTGGCGATAACACATGCCCCCCTGGTTTTGGCAATAATAATTCCAAAACCACTCTGTTTTTTTTCTTCATCGGGTCACGCGTTGCAGAGCAGAACCGTCATATCGCCTCCTCATCATGATGCCTCGCCTTATCAACTTCTCCGCAGTGCACGATTTGACAACTCTGGCACCACATCCTCGGAAACCGCTATGGCATTGAACCACCTTCCACTATTCCCCTTATTTAAATCTATCCGAACCATTTGCATCCTCATTCTTCTCCCATAGCCAAAAAACCCTCTTCCTCCGCCATGGACTCCTCTTCTTCCTCCAACACATCCGGCCTTTCCTACCAATCATCCGACTCCGTCAACCGGGAGCCGACGCCGGAGCACCCGCCGATGGCGGCGTACGAAGCTCTCGCCCCACAATGGTGGGACGAGAGAGACTGGGACTTCGCCGCCCAGTCAGAGGAAGACGAGTCCATGACCGACGGCGAGGAAGACCTCCAACTCCTCGTCGACGGGGAACTGGAGGCGGAGAGCGCCGACGACGCCGTGTCCTGGGGCGAGGACATCGGCTCCTCCGATGAGGAGGAAGAAGCAGAGGAGGACACCTCCTCCGACGAGTACCCGCCGGTGAAGCGCTTCCACGCCGGGTCCAGCGAGGACACCAACGACGACGACGAGGACGAAGAGGCCCCCGCTGCCAACTTTAGCAGCAGCGGTGAGGACTACGCCGGCAGCAGCGCCGATGACAGCGAAGACGGCGGCGGCAATGGCAACGGCGACGACGACGACGCCGCTTTTTAGATTAGGAAGTAGTAGTACTAGTAGTAGATCTCTATTTTGTAAGCAATCGGCTCCATTGTAAACAACCATCTTTGGAATCAATAAAGCTTGCTTTTCCCCATTTGATTTTGCCGATAGTCAAATAGGTCAACGTTCCAAAAGCCGATAGTAACGAACCGGCTTTCACCATACCACGCTTGATATAGTCAACCAAGTCAAAACCTAAAGAGCCGATGGCAACACATCGGCTTTTTCCCACAAACGTTGGCAAGGTCAAACTCGGTCGCTTATTTAGACAAGTCTGAGCGGTCACTTTCCAATTTCAACGGTAACCTGCAACCATCTTCAAAAAGGCTAACTCAGACCTCCAATTGCCTCATTGAACAAATCGGGCTCACGGCGACACGAACCCTAGATTCCCCACCGCATAGACCCATCTCCGCCGGCAAATTAGATGGCTGAATCGTCCAGCGCCAACACAGCGGTCTCCGGTCTGAAGGTAATCCTTAACTGTTCCTCGCAATCCGAGCACGGTGCTAGAGTTAACAGCAAACACCTGAATTAATGCTTTATCCCATCATTGAAATTTTAGGTTTCAGACATTCTGCTGCCGCATCCTTCCATCCCAAATTCTCTCTGCCTTGGCCCCCGTGCAGAATCTAGTCCTGCCCATCTAATCTCTTGCGAGGCAAACAGAATCCCCTTCGTAAGCCAAAACTTAGATTTGGATTCTTGGGCCGACTGCTTACGAGCCTGGCCTAATCCTCCCGAATATTGGGTTTCTTGGTACAGTAGGGTAGCCAAAACTTACCAACCCCAATGGGAAACCACGGGAATAGCCGATGCCTTGTCTTTGTCATTATCTCCCCTTGAGAAGCATGAAAATCTTCTAAAAACCATCGGCTATTTCTGGTCTGATGCTCTGAACTGCTTCATGTTCGGCCACGGCCCCATGACACCAACTCTGTTAGACGTGGTGATGATTACTGGTCTGGACGTCACATCACCCAGCCCCTCTGCTTTTATGCTGCCAAAAGTCCCCTTCAAGCTTTCTTCCAAAACAGATTGCACGAACTGGGGTGCTTATCTTCGAAGCCACATGAAAACTAAGGGCCCTGTCACAGAGAAAGAACACACGGCCTTCCTCAATTTCTGGCTGGAACATTTCATATTCTGTGGCCCTTCCCTTGCTCCAACCAAGAATTATCTTCCCTTGGCCTACGAACTTGCCAGAGGCACTCAACTTGGCATCGGCAAACTGTTCCTTGGAGAAGTCTATCGATATCTCCAGTTGATGTCTGTCAAACTATCCTCCCACATAGCAGTCAAAACAGGAGGTCCTTGGTGGTTTATTCAACTATGGGCTCAGCTGTACTTTCAAAACCATATCCCAAACTTCCCCCTTTTGGCCATTGCACCTTTCCAGATGCCAAAGGGAAGCAGATCCGATGCACTAGCTACGGCCAAGCTCTGTATAGCCTGCCAGGTAGTAAACTGATCCCTCATGAAGCATCCAAGTGGTTCAGCATTTTCTTCCAAGGCCTGGACAATCCTATCTTCTTTCCTTACACGGAGGAATCGGAAAATTTTGAAAATCCAACCTCCTTCAGGCTAGACAACTTTGCCGATGACACTAGCACTCGGCAACTATTTTCCACCGTGATCCATCCCTGCTTCCTCCCAGTTGGCATGAGCACATCCAACAGAATAATCAAGCCTGGATACGAGTTCTACCAGCCGGTCGTAGCAGCTCGGAAATTTGGCCTTGGGCAAGTACCTCCCCATTTCTTTCTCCACCACCTCACAGAGAGCAGAGCTGACCTGCCCGATTCTCTCATCAGTCAGAGGTGTTATTCCTTCTTTGATGCTCTGACCATCCCAATTCCTAACAACCTCACTTTCGCTTCATCAACCGATGGTTTTGAGGACTGGTGGTCGATGTGGAAGACTCATGCCTTCAGAAGAGCTCTGGGACCATTGCTGGAATAGCTCGATGCTGAATATGACATCCCCGTAGAACAGGTACTGCTACTTGTAAATTTTCTTGATGCAGCTCACGACGATGCTTTTAATATCCTGCTCTGTCTTCTTGCAGCGACAAGATGGTCCAGAACCTACCAACGAGGATGGCTCCCCCTTCGAATTCCTCCCACCGGCTCCTGTGGTCCTTTTCTGCAAAAACTCGCCACCTTTGAAACAGGTCGTGATGCAGAACCAGCCGATATTACCAAAATCGGCTTCCAAGAGCCAAGCAACTTCCGGGTCAGCTGCCCCCCGAGTTCCAACTAAAACAAGAACGGTGGTGAGGAAGATAGTGGCCAAGAAAACTTCGAGGCGCCGGAGCCCTTCTCCAGAGAGCTCGCACGTACGCTGATTCATGCCTTGGTTGATCTCATTTATCTTTGTAAACATGCTCGTGCTTACCAACTCTCCCTTTCTTACAGGTCTCCATCGAAGACACCTCCAGCGAGGAAACACCATCCAACCGAGGAGATTCAAGCTCAGCAGACTCTGAGAGAACCACCACACCGAGCCAGCCAGATGTGCCACCATCGGCTTCCAGGAAAAGGCCTGTTCCTGAACCCGTTGCCCCCCGAGCATCAGTCGAGGCGGGGCAAGCTGTGAGCCCCAAGAGGGCTCGCAAGGGACTGCAAACTTCTTCTCCGAGCCAGGAGGCTTCGCAAGTAATTATCCTCCATACTCTTACCACTCCTTTTTATGCCGATTCATTGCTATTCACATCGGCTAAGCACCTTTCATGCAGACGAAGGACACTCCTAGTGGGAAAGTCGGGGAAGTGTCGATGCCTTCCGCAAGCCTGGATCTAGTAATCCCTGAAGGTATAGATAAAACGGTTGCCAATCTGGCCAAGCCATCAGCAACAACACACGAGCCGATTGTCTCGCCGTCGGCTTTCCCCCTGATCTCAGGAGAGGTATGTTCGCTTCTCTCGACTCATCCTTCCCTGTTTGATGCATACTGACGCCACTTCTGCCTGCCAGGGTTGTGATATCTCAGGCTTGCTGACGTTCGACCCTGAATCCATCGAACCAGCTCTCTCTGTCGCCAACGATGAACCACGAGCAAGCGCTGTTCTACCTCAATTCCAGCGTCTCAAAGTCTTGCTATCCTCCCCAATCGAGAAGTTGGTCGAGGGTTCTGAAGAGGTGAAGAGTGTTCTTGACGAAATCAAGGACCAACTCCCGGTAGCATTGCAGGTGAAGCTTTGGCCAGTTGTGACTCTGTCTTTCTACGGGTCAAGGGTGAAATTGGCTCGTGAGAGGATCAATCTACGCCACGCCCAACTCCCACTGAAGGCCGATATTACAACCAAATGCCAGCGGCTCAATGAGAAAAAGGCGTCTTTGGATGCCAAAACTGACACCTCTGTCAGCGCCGCCGAGCTTGCATCCTTAAAAAAGGAACTGGAAGATCTTGAAGAGAAGGTCCGGGCGACTAAAAAGCTCGTTCATGACAAGGAAGCATTCATCGCCCGCTCCCATGACGAAGCAGAAGGCCTCAAAGCTCAACTGAAGACTGACCTGGCAGAAATACGTGCCCTGAGCAAGCAGCTAGTGACGGGCAAGGACGATGATGACGAAGCCGAGATCGCCGAGGTGGATCGTGTCCGTGCTGACGCCCTCCATGCCTTCGAGGCATTCCTTCAGTAGCTTATTCATGTAACCTGACACCTGCTCGTAACAGTCTGAACCTTGAGAGTCGATGGCTGTGCACTGTTTTTTTTTATTTATTTGGCCGATTTCATGTATCGGCCCCCATGTTTCACTGGATGTATTTTTTCTACCGGCCGATTTCATGTATCGGCCCCCATATATTTTTTTTTTACTGGCCGATTTCGTGTATCGGCCCTCATATTTCACTGTCCATCATCCCACATGCTTGGGAAATATTTCTTGAGATGCTGACCGTTGACAGCCACTGGGAATTTCACACCGTCCAGCTCCTCAAGCATGTACGCGTTGCCCCTTAAAACTTGGTCGACCCTGTATGGCCCGTGCCAATTCGGAGACCATTTACCGTATGCTGCATCCTTAGTACCCAATGGCAATACAGCTTCCCATACCAGATCCCCAACGTGGAACTCCTTTGGTCTCACCTTCTTATTATATGCACGAGCTACCTTGGCTTTGTTCTCTTTAATCTTCTCAAGCGACCACAGCCTAAGTTCAGTTAAATCCTCAACACTGTCACTCATCAGGGCTGCATATTCTTCAGTTGTTAGATCGTTCTGAAAAGTGACACGTCTCGATCCAGCCGTAATCTCCCAAGGCAATACGGCTTCTTGTCCATAGACTAGATGGTATGGCGAGGTTTTTATCGCTCCATGACATGACATGCGATAAGCCCACAAAGCTTCTGACAAAACCTCGTGCCAACGCCTAGGGTGCTCGTCGATTTTTCTCTTGATCAGCTTGATAAGGCTCTGATTGGACGCTTCAGCTTGCCCATTTGCTTGAGCATAATATGGAGATGATCGGATCAGCTTAATTCCCGCGTCCTCGCAGAACTCTCTAAACTCGTGAGAAATGAAGACCGAACCTCCATCGGTCGTGATAGTTTGGGGAATCCCGAATCTATGAATGACATGTTCTTTCACGAAATTGATAACATCCTTCGAGTTTACTGACTTCATAGGGACGGCTTCCACCCATTTAGTGAAATAATCCGTAATGGCCAAAATCCACATGTGGCCTTTGCTTGATGGAGGATTGATCTTGCCAATCATATCCATGCCCCAACCTCGGAATGGCCAAGGCTTGATGATGGGGTTCATCGCTGATGCAGGTACCATCTGAATCTTCCCGAATTTCTGACATGCTTGACACCCTTTATAGTACCTAAAACAGTCCTCAAGCATGGTGGGCCAATAAAACCCTGATCGCCTGATCAACCATTTCATCTTGTGAGCCGATTGGTGAGTTCCACAGGCGCCTTCGTGTACCTCGTGTAGAAGCCGATTTGCCTCGGCTGGCCCCAGACATTTGAGCAGTAACCCTTCCAACGTCCTGTAGAACATGTCATCCCCAATAAGCACATACTTCATGGCCTTGTACCTTATCCGTTTAGGTGCCCCCCGAGCCGAATCTTTCAAGTAATTGAAGATATCGGCTCTCCAGTCGTCCGCTTCCAGGAACTGTACCTGAACATCAGTTCCATCTGCTATGTCCTTGTAGCCTGAAGCCATCTGTGCAAGATCATTCGCTTCGGTATTACTTGTATTCGTCCGTGAGTTGGGAAATCACCAATTTGGAGTCTCCAAAAAGTTCCACTGCTTCTGCTCCGGCTTCAATGAGCAACTCCATTCCCTTGCGTATTGCCTCATACTCAGCGACATTGTTGGTGCAAGGGGTAGATAGCCTGATGGAGAAGGAATATGTTGCCCCCCGGGGCGACACGAGTAGAATGCCGATGCCGCAACCATCATCACAAGCCGATCCATCGAAAAACATAGCCCATGCACGTACAGACAGTGCTGCTATATCAGTGTTGATTCGTTCAGCAATAAGATCGGCCAACGCCTGTCCCTTAACCGCTTTGGCGGGTTGATACCGGATATCAAATTCCGATAGTGCAAACATCCATTTGCCAAGTCGGCCTTTCAACACAGGAGCCGACAGCATATGTTTTATGACATCTGATTTGCATATGATGATAATCTCTGCTGACAGCAAGATGTGTCGCAGCTTGGTGCAGGTGAAAAATAGGCAGAGGCATAACTTCTCGATCTCAGGATATCTCGTCTCTGCATCCAGCATCCTTCTGCTGATGTAAAACACAACTCGCTCCAGACCATCATAAACTTGCACCACCACCGAGGCGATGGACGTGTCAGCCACTGACAAGTAAACGTAGAACGGCCTATCCTGCTGCGGTGGAACCAACACTGGTGGCTTCGTTACATATTCTTTGATCTCGTCGAAGGCTCGTTGTTGTTCTATCCCCCAGCGGAACTCCTCATCAGATTTAATTTTCACCAGTCCCATGAACGGCTCTATTCTTCCTGACAGATTGGAGATGAACCTTCTGACGAAGTTGATCTTGCCGATGAGACACTGCAGTTCTTTCTTCGTGGTGGGTGGCTTCATCGTTCGCACTGCCTCCTGACTTTTCAGGCCGATCTCGATTCCGCGTTCATGGACCAAGAAACCCAAGAACTGACCGGCCGTCACACCGAAGGCACACTTCTTTGGATTCATCCGTAGTCCGAATTTTCTGGTTCGGTCCAGGACGCGTCGCAGATCGTCCAAGTGTCCTTGTACTGAAGCAGACTTGACTACCACGTCATCGATATAAATCTCCACCAGTTTGCCGATCAGATCATGGAAAATGTAATTCATGGCTCTTTGGTATGTGGCGCCGGCATTCTTCAGTCCAAATGTCATGACTACATATTCAAACAACCCCACCGAACCTGGGACTCTGAATGCAGTCTTGTGTATATCTTCTGGAGCCATAAAAATTTGATTGTAACCGGCATTGCCATCCATAAAGCTCAAGACCTTATGACCAGCAGCTGCGTTGATCAATGTCTCTGCTACCGGCATCGGATATTCATCCTTTGGAGTGGCTCTATTGAGATCCCGAAAATCTATGGCAACACGCCATCGGCCATCCTTTTTCTCTACAGGTACGATACTAGAGATCCACTCAGCATACCTGCATGGCCTGATGAACCCAGCTTTCAACATTTTCTCGATCTCTTTCTTGACTTCCTCTAAAATTTCGGCCTTCATCTGTCGTGCTCGCTGCTGGAATGGCCGAAACCCTTTTTTAAGCGGGAGCCGATGCTCAATGATGCTCCTGTCTAACCCGGGCATCTCCGTATAGTCCCAGGCAAAGCAATCTGGATATTCTTTCAACAAAGCTATCATCGGACCCCGCAGATTCGGATCTAACTTTTTGCTGATAAATGTCGGTCGTGGCTTATCCCCAGGACCGATGTCAATCTCCTCTAGCTCATCAGCGGATGTAAACCCATACCCCAGCTTTCCGTCACCTGCTAACTCGATGCTGAACACAGGACAAAAGTTTGGTGAGGATAACAAAGATAATTTGGGCCGATTGCAGGAATCGGCCCCCTTTTTGATTGCACTACTCAAGGAAGGTTTACAACTTATTTGTGCTCTACAATGGTAGGGAATCTCCCTACTACGACTACATGACATGCTTGTCGTAAGATCACTGCTTTTTATTTTTTGTGGCCGATCGCAGGGATCGGCCTTACCACGCACAATCGTGGGCTTTGCTACTCTGTCAGGCCAGTGGATAAGACCAGCCTCACCCCGTTTTTTGTAGCTTCAATGCGCTCACAGCCGTCTAGACTGACTCCAGAGATCGGCTCTTGGTCTTCTGCGTCCCAAATGTTCATGCCAGCTATTGAGATCTCGATCGAATCATCTGCATGAATGACCTCCACTTCATCTCCATCCCACTGTATCAGGCATTGGTGCATCGTGGATGGAATGCAGCAGTTAGCGTGAATCCAATCCCTTCCCAGCAAGACGGCGTAGGTGCTTTTGCTGTCAACAATGAAGAACGACGTAGGGATGGTTTTTCTACCCACGGTCAGATCCACGTTCAGAACGCCTTGCGTTTCTGAAGCTTGGCCGTTGAAGTCGCTGAGCGTGACGTTGGTTTTGATCAGATCTGCAGTGGAGTGTCCCAAACGCCGCAGCATGGAGTATGGCATTATATTGACTGCCGCTCCGGTGTCAACCAACATCTTGCGGACAGGCTGCCCATTGATATAACCTCTCAGGTACAGGGCTTTCAGATGTTTGTAGCTCTTCTCCTGTGGCTTTTCAAAGATGACCGGCCGTGGGCCGCAGTCAAACTGTGCCACTGGTAGTTCTTCGGTTCTTGGAGCGCAAAACTCTGACGGAAGCATGAACACCATGTTTGTGTCAGCCGATGTCTTCGCATCGGCTTTTACTAGTTTGGGGCGCCACTCTTTCCTTTTTGGACGGGCCTCCGTCTCCAAGGTTTGCTGAATTTTTACGGCCAAATCAGGCCGGGCTTTCCTTAAAGTGTGGAGGTACTGCGCTTCGGCTTCCTCCAAGCTACGTAGCCGCTGAACTCTACGCTTTTGGGAGTGTCTGAGTCCATCGGGACACCACCTTGGCCGGTGATATCTGTCTTCTTCTTCATCCTCTGACTCCTCGAGATCTTTTGCTCGAGATGACTCCCCTTGCCCGTTCTGAGGCCGGAGAGGCCCTAGACGCTTGAACACTGAAACTGGACCTGTGTCATCCTTCTGTTGTCCACATTCCGGGCAGTTGTCGACTGTAGGCAATCGGCTCATTCCCGCATCCCAACAGTACTTGAAGAAAGGACAATCCCAATGTTTATCCACGCCTTCCTTTTCCTTTGACCTTCCCCTAGCGCGGTGCTCATATTCTTCATCATCTCTATCATGCCGACGGTATCTCCCATCGTATGCGTTGGTCCAACGATCTCCTTCATCATCTCTGTCGTACTGCCGACGTCGGTCATACTGACGCTCATACTTGTTAAGGAGATGCGTGGAGTGTGGTTTCTGATATCGCACGCTTTTCACTTGTTCCTCGGTTATATACCGCCTATCATAACGGGGCCGGTCGCGTGGACCGGCCTCTTCCTTTCCTTTGCCCCGGGAGTGGCCGCTTTCCTCCTTATACTTGCCATGGTGGTACACAGGCCCTGCCATGTTAATATCGAACGAGAAATCTAGCTGACGCCTCGTGGAGTGGCTGTGCTCTACCATGTTGATGCCAGGAAACGGATTTGTGTCCACTTTCATGGCGAACTGCCCAAGGATCAGACGGCCCTGTTCTATCGCCGTTTGGATCTGCCGACGTAGCTCTTTGCAATCATTGGTGGTGTGGGTGAACGAGTGATGCCACTTGCAGTATGATCTCCCGTTCATCTCTTGCGCCGTAGGGATTTTATGGCCTTCGGGTAACTTCAGCTGCTTTTCCTTCAGCAGTAAATCGAATATCTGCTCAGCTTTGCTTACATCGAAGTCGAACCCTTTTGCAGGCCCTTGCTGTTTCACCCATTTGCAGGACACAGGATCTGCCCCCCGAGCCCATTCAGCCACGGCTATCTCCTGGTCTTCTACAAGATCCTCTTCTTCTGCATCGACCAGGCTTATCGGACGTTTGAACTTGTCTTGGTACAACTCAGGGTGGCGCTGTTCATACATTGTCAGTTTCTGGACCATGTGCGCCAATGAATTGTATTCTACTTGGAAGGCCAGATCCTTGATCGGTGCTAAGAGACCCAACACGGCCAGCTCGACCGCTTCTTTCTCAGTTAAACGAGCCGAATAACATCGGTTCTTGACAGTCCTGAAACGCTGAATATACTCGGCTACCGTTTCTCCCCGCTTCTGCCGCACCTGCGCCAGATCGGCAATGCCAGCCTCGGTAGCTTCTGAATGATACTGAATATGGAACTGTTCTTCCAGCTGCTTCCAGGTCCGGATCGAATCTGGTGGCAACGAGGTGTACCACCCAAAAGCTGGTCCTGTCAGAGATTGCGCAAAGAACCTCACGCGTAACTGATCCGATGCTGAAATCATGCCTAACTGTGCCAAATATCGGCTCACGTGCTCGATCGAGCTAGACCCTTCTGAACCATTAAATTTTGAGAACTCAGGGAGCCGATACTTGGGTGGAAGCGGAATCAGATCATACTCGTTGGGGTACGGCTTGGAATAGCCGATTGTTCTCCTCTTCGGCACGAAGCCGAACTGGTCTCTCAAGATGGTACTGATTTGCTCCACCGTTTGAGCTGCAGGGGCTAAATTCTCATGACTCGTTCCGGTGGCATACTTAGCTAGCCACGCCTGTTTATCAGCGTCCATCCCGGACATCCCTGCTCCCGAAATCCCTACTCCAGAAACACCTGCCCCAGAAATCCCTGCGGTTGCAATCTGGTTCGTGCGCATCAGGCTGTTGCAGTCCGGCACGTATGTGCACACATATCCATGTGGGATTTCTTTAGGTGGTTCAACCAGGAATTGGTAATCACCAGGATCACCTCCAATCTTGTAGACGACGTACGCCGGTGTCCCCGGTGGCTCCGGAGCTGCAAGCGTGAATGGTAGCTGTGGCCTGGTCTGGAGCGGTCTTTCTCCCTGGTGAGTCCCTAGGGTAGGCCCCGACGGAGAGTACTGATGTTTCATGATCTCCTGAACCACGCGAACCGCGACGCGCTCGAAAGCGTTCACCAGGCTCTCAGAATGGCGGTGAAGAGAATGAGCCACCATGTAATTGACTTCCTGTCGCAGAGCTCTGGTGCGATCCTCTGAAGGAACAGACAGATCCACCTCATCGAGAGCGCCTTCGGGTGAGAACCCTTTCCACCTGATGCCATGCTTACGGGTCCTCTCAAAAGAGCCGATGAGATCGGCTTCGAAGAGAGCTTTGATATCATCATACCTCTTCTTGTGCTCATCAGACAGATCGTCGTACGTGATTGGTCTGTCCCCCATCGCAGCGTCAGATGTTGATGCAGATGTTGTTGAAGGTCCCACCGGGCGTGCCAGAATGTGTTGCCTGTCAAAACCCACCGGCGAGCAGCGACGAGCAACACGAAGAGCCGGGAGGCTCCCAGAGCTGCTGGTGGGCCCTGGTCCCTCGGTCAACGGCCCGCAAAACTCCGGCACACGTCCTGGCTGATGCGAGGGCGTGCCACCTGACCTATACCTGATCAGGAAGGTGATGGATTGCTTCGATTAGTTTCCTGCATGGCAGACACGTAAACGTTAAATACGAGCCTCGATCGGCTCTCAGGTTTCCCTGCGAATCGGCTCAGGTAGCCGATTGTCCCATGGATCTGCATTGGATCTACGATAACATGGGGTTTTGCTTTATCGATACAAGTCAAATCGATCTACGACAGTTTAACGCTTTCACCACATAATTGGAACATCCCACACGTAATTGAGCCTGGTAGATACGAACAATAACGAAAACTAACCCTAGAGGAGGCCAAAAAACCAACGTAGAGTCAATTCCCGGAACAACTCCTCTCGAATTGGCAAACCATATCCTTACGTACTACTGGATCGTTCAACCCGTTTGTGAGGCCAAACCATGCGGATATTAAACTAATCCTTGGAGAACAAGGAACAACTATGACAGATTGAATCGACTGAATACAGATCAAGCAAGATGCTGCCCTTACACCCAAAATAGGTGCAAAGGCAGCGAGATCTCTAAGGGCAGCAAGACTAAGCAAACATAAACAAAAAGCACTGATGCTAGCCCAAACAGATCTAAGATAACAGTATTACTCGCCATCAACAAGGCTTCAGTACGAGCAACACTAAATAACACATAAGCATATGCTGCCTAGATCGCAAGATGCGATCTAGGCAGCACGACGCTTACCTGAAAGAAACCCTCGAAACAAGGGGTGGCGATGCGCCGAGATTGTGTTTGTTGCGAACGTGGTCGTCCTCTTTTCTCAATAACCCTAGGTACATATTTATAGTCCGGAGACTTTCTATCTTTGGAATAAACCTAACAACTCTATCTCTTGCTTAAACCGAAACGAACTCTATCATAATATACAGATACACGGGCAATTAGCCCAAATCCACGCGCAAGGCCGATCCAGCCTCCAAGCCCATCTTGATTACGGCCCATCTCCTCATTTGGCCAAAATGTGGCGATAACACGATGCCACCTCTTCACTCCGCTGCGGGAAGGGGGTAGGTGCGGTGGACGCCATTGACATCGAAGACCCGCACCGAGGCGTCCAGCGCCCCCAGCCTGAAGCAGATGACGAGGCGGTCACCGACATGGAGGTGGTGGCCGAGGGCGAAAGCCCTCCAGCGCCCGGAGAGGACGGCGTTGCCGCCCACGCCGAGGATGACGTCCACAGGCCAGATCAGCTCTGCCTGCTCTGGTCCACCAACACGACCTCGCCAACGGAGAGGCCAGGAGCGGAGAGCACCCTCCGAATCGCCTCGGGCAACCGGAGGGTGGTGAAGCTCCAGTCTTGGATGATGACGAGGAGCTCCAAGAATTGGGACCCCGGCGCGATGAGGGGTCGCTAGGCCTCCGCTGCTAGGCGGTGGGGAGTCGCGACCACGCCGGTCACGAAGGGTGCCACCTCTGGTGGCACCGGGGCTTCAGCGGCTGGGGGAAAGGGGCCCAAGATGGCCTTTGCCTCCCGGAGCGCCCGATCAATGCTCCCCACGGAGCAGGGAGCCGACATTGCCTGCCACCAGCGGTGGCGGCGTAGCCAAGGCACCTCCTGGTGCCGGAACCTGAAGTGTCAGAGCAGAGGAGGCCCTCGGGGCGGCGTGGTTCTCTCCGCCCCGCGCCGGCGCCCCAATGTGCAAAGGACCTCCAGCTCTGGGCGCCCCGATGGCCGGCACCTTCGGCTTGTTCTTTCTGCCTAAGGGGTCGTCCCCGGTGTTTCTTCCCCATGGTAGTGGATCCGATGGAGGCGGAGGAGGAGGAAGGATCCATGGCGCTGGGGAAGCTCTCTCTTTTCCTCTTCGGTGCTGGAGTAGTCTAGGGCAAGTGGAGTGCAGGGGAGTTTGAGGAGACGCCATTTAAAGAGGACAGCCGACGTCCAAACATCAAGTCCCAGCGCGGGAATTGGAGCGTTGGTGCAGTGCTCCTGCAGTGAAGTGACGCGCCATCATGGCGGTTTGACGCATCAGGCATCGTTGCGTCGCTCGTCGCTTCGTCTCGCCAGCCAAGGTCACGCCACGTGTCCGTGGTCTCTACATCTTCACATGGTCCTCTGACCACATGCGTTGACGCATGCCGTTAGAAGGCCCAACAGCTACTGGGGTTCCCTGACCCTTCGCTCCCTCGAGAGGGCGCGTTTGCGGGCCAGGATCCGGGGGGCTACTGTCGGTGTACTGGATACTGAGGTATCGGAAACGACTCACTGGCGTGCGCAATCACTCGTTTCGCTTAAAAAAATGGTACGTGGGATGGCCCGTTTACCTGCCGTCGTTCACATCCGGTCGCACATGATTTTGTTTACCTGCCTTGTTCACATCCGTTCGCATAGGAGTTTCCGTTTGCTTTTTGTGTGAAATGTACTCTTCTCTCTCTTTCACGTATGTTTCTCATTTCTTTTTTCCTTTTTTCTCTTATGCATATGTTTCTTATATGCTTCTCTTTCTTTCTCAATATTTGTACTATTCCTTTTTTTTCATTTTTTCATATTGTTTTTTCTTTATATATTATTTTTTCATGTTTTTCTTTCTTAACCTAACATTTTTTATTCAGGGGACTTCATGATTTGTTCTGGGTCGCTAATTTTTTTCCTTTTTGTCTAAATTTTTTGTTCCTTCGCAACTAAAATATGGTTTCAATTAGTCCGACGTGAATTCACGATTTGTTTGGGGTCACCAAAGTTTTGTTCTTTTTGTCTAAATTTTTGTTCTTCAGGGATACAAAAATGTTCATCTAGTCTAGCTCGAATTCATGATTTGTTCCACGAACGCTAAGGTTTTCTTCCTTCTTGTCCAAATTTCTATTCCTGAGAACTAAATGTTGTTCCAATTTGTCCACCTTAAATTTATGATTTGTTCTATAGGTCGCTAAAGTTTTCATTTTTGTTCATTTTTAGTGTTTTCATTTTTCATGGTCATTGGGCGCTAGATTTATGTTTTCCACATTTTATTCCAACATATGTTTTTTTGTTCCTTCAATATATGTTTCCAATTATAATGTGATTTTGTTCTACGTAGTCTAAATTTGAGTTCCTTGTATATATGAAACTTGTTCCTCGGACTTATACATTTTTTCCTTGTGATGATGAGATTTGTTCCCCACACGATAAAGTTTGTTTCTCCGTATCAGAAATTTTGTTCATCAGAAACTAAAGTGTTGTTCCAGTTTGTCTATCTCGAATTCATGATTTGTTCCACGGTCTCTCAGGAACTAAAAATATTGTTGCAATTAGTCTGACTCGAATTCATGATTTTGTTTCTCTGGAACTAAAATGTTGTTCCAATTTGTTTGAATCAAATTTATGATTTGTTCCATGGTGTCTCAGGAACTAAAAATATTGTTTTAATTAGTCTGACTTGAATTAATGATTTTGTTTCTTTTCCTCCAAATTTTTGTTCCTCGGGAACTAAAATATTGTTCCAATTAGTCTGACTCAAATTTATGATTTGTTCCACGGTAACTAAAGTTTTGTTCTTTCTTATCATTTTTTTGTTCCTCAGGAACTAAATTGTTGTTTCAATTAGTATGAATCAAATTCATGATTTTGTTTCACGGTCGCTAAAGTTTTATTCCTTTTACCCAATTTTTGTTCTTCCAGAAATAAAAAGTTGTTCCAATTAGTCTGACTCAAATTCATTAGTTATTTTACGGGTCGCTATAACTTTGTTTCTTCTTATCTAGAATTTTGTTCCATGGGAACTAAAATGTTGTTCCAACTAGTCTGACTCTTCATATTTTTACGGGTCGCTAAACTTTGTTCTTTCTTAGCCAAATTTGTGTTCCTCAAAAACTAAAATGTTGTTTCAATTAGTCTGACTTGAATCATGATTTGTTTTGCGACCGCCAAAGTTTTATTCTTTCTTACCTATTTTTTTTGTTCTCGGTAACAAAAATGTTGTTCCAACAGTTTGAGTCGAATTCATGATTTGTTTTACGGGTCTCCTATTGTCAACCTGGATACTAAAAAAATGTTCCAATTAGTCTAACTTGAATTCATGATTTGTTCTGCTGTCGCTAAACTTTTGTTCCCTGTGTAATCTTGATTTGTTCCACGGCCTCCTCTGTAGTCGCGATTTGTTTCATGGATGCTATATTTTTGTTTCTTTGTTTTTAGCCATGCTTTGTTTTGGGGGTGAAATATTTGTTCTCCATGTAGTCTTGATTTGTTAGGCAGCCTCTATATTCGTGATTTGTTCCGCAAGCGCTATATTTTGTAGCCATAATTTGTTCTGCAGAATAAATTTTATACCCCGTGTAGTCTTGATTTATTCCCCGATCTCATTTCTATTTGTGATTTGTTCCGCAGATGCTGTATTTTTATTCCTTTTTTGTAGCTATGATTTGTTCCGCGGACTAAAATTTTGTTTCCAATGTAGTCTTGATTTGTTCCGTGGCCTACTCTGTATTCGTGACTTGTTCCCTGGACGATGTACTTTTGTTCCTGCTTTTGTAGCCATGATTTATTCCATGGACTAAACTTTTGTTTGCTATCTAGTCTTTATTTGTTCCTAGGCCTCCTCTTGACGTAGTCGCACTATGCCATGATTTCATTCCACGGACTAAATATTTGTTTCCTATGTAGTATTGATTTGCTTCATATCCTTAATTTGTTGTTCCTTCTTTGTAGTAGTGATTTGTTTTGCGGACTAAAATTTTGTTCTCATGTAGTCTTAATTTATTCCGCGGCCTAAATTTTTGTGTCTCAGTAGTCGTGTGCTAAATTTTTGTTCCTTTTTTGTATTCGTGATTTGTTCCATTGACTAATTTTGTTCCACATGCAACATTTATTTGTTTCACGGTCTAAATGTTTGTTCCTTTGCGATTGCTTTGTTTCCTTTGCAGTCATGCTTTTGTTCCACGGTCATTTCTTTTGTTCCCTCACATTTCGTTCCGCGTTTAGAGTCATTTAGTTCCTTCACGATAGCATAGTTCTCTTTGCAATCAAGTTTTGTTCCACGATCCCTACATTTTTATTCCTTATATATTAATTTGTTCCTTCACAGTAGCATAGTTCTCTTTGCGTTTATATTTAATTTGTTCCTTCACAGGAGCCTTTTTTTTCCCTTTGTAGTCATATTTTGTTCCATGGTCTCTATATATTTGTTCTTCATCGATTTGTGTCTTCGTGCTAGCCATATTCCATTTACAGTCATGTTTGTTTCACAGTTTCAATATTTTTTTCCCCCACATTATACAGTTTTATTTGGTGATTAGGTTCTATTTTTGTCCCTAATTATTTCAAAAAATGCACCCTTTTAAAAATTCAGATTTTATTTCTTTTTGGGCACTACTACTACAGCCGGACTACATGCCACCTAGTACATCGATTTCCTTATTTTTCGTAAAGCTCGGTCGAGTCTCACCTAATTACTTGTCAGCAATATGTATGCTTTAATGACTGCTATGCATTTTTTCCATGGTTCACTTGACACGTGACTCCTTGCTGGGTAACATCCAAAAGCAAAGCAGGTGCATACTTTGACCGGTAGTGAAAATAACGCGTATGCAGACTCTAGCAGACTCTCGTAGCTTTGCTGGACATCACGGTGCTACAGTGCAGCTGACCGACAGTGCACTGCGCCACGCGCTCTTTAGTTTTTAGTCCCACCTCAACAAGTCGATGGAAGTGGTACCAGCTTAAATAGACTCTTCCGGTTAGAGTTGGCGTGTTACGGCCGGTTTCTCGCGGCCGGGAGCTTGGCTCAGCCTGACATCCTGCACGAATAACATCTGAACTGAATTGGGCTTGCTGCTAAGAAAAGCCCATATTTCGATCCTTGTGCGAAATGAAAAATAGGTGACGCGCGGGCGCCACGGAGGGAAAACGACTCGGTAGCGCGCGAGCAGCGACGCTTCGCGTTTTTTTTCCTTTGTTCATTTGTGTCCTTCCAGGAGCATACGTACGCCTTTTCTTTGCCTTTTTGTCAGTTCTATTTTTTGTTTTTTTTTTCTAGTTCGGTTTCTTATGGTTCTATTTCAGTTCTGATTTCTATTTTATTTATCCTTTTTATAGTGTCGATATGTTCTGTTTTATTTATTTTGCAGTTTCCTTTCTTATTTTATTATTTTGTTTTTAATTACCATTTTTACTTTATTTTCTTTGCCATATTTTTTTGTACCCAACTGAATAAAAACTTATTCCTTTTATTTCTAAAGATGTGTTTTCCTTATTTTAGATAATTAGTTTCATAGTTTTTTGTTTATGGAACTAATTCTGTTCGATGCAACGTTTTTTTTGTTCCTACTATATTTTTTGTTCCGTTGTTCTAATTTTTTTTGTTCCACTTACTTTACAAACTTTGCGTCACTAATATTGTTTGTTCCCTAATGTATATTTTTCCTTCATTTTTTTGAAATGTTTTGTTCCTTTTACTATACAGAATTAGTTCCACTATTTTTTTGTTTCCTAGTGTATAATTATTTTTTCCTTTATTAAGAATGTTTTGTTCCTCTTACTTTACAAAATTAGTTCCCCTAATATTTTTGTTCTTAGTGTATAATTATGTGTTCCTATTGTATAATTTTTTGTTCCTTCATTCATAAAGTTCATTTTCTCTTATGACACAAAATTAGTTTCACAAATAATTTTTGTTCCCTAGTGAATAATTTTTGTTCCCTAGTGAATAACTATTCCGTGGACTAAATTTTTGTTCAGCGTACTAATTTTGTGTTCCCCATGTTGTCTTTTTTTAATGGCCTATGTTGTGTTTCCTCTTTAGGCAGACGCTAAATATTTGTTCCTTCCTTTTTTTCTGTGGTCGCTAAAGTTTTGTCTCTTATTTTACCTTTTTGTTTCCCAATAATTAAAATATTGTTCTAGTTAGGCTGAGTCGAATTCATGATTTGTTCTGTGATCGCTAAAGTTTTGTTTCTTCTTATTAAAATTTGTGTTCCTCGGCCCTAAAGTTTTGCTCCTTCTTATTCAAATTTGCGTTCCTCGGGAACTAAATTTTGTTGCAATTAGGCCAAGTCGAATTCATGATTTATTCCACTGCCGGTAATGTTGTATTCCTTTTGAATCCAAACTTTTGTCCTCGGGAACTAAAATGTCATTTCAATTAGTGTGACTCAAATTTTGGAATTGTTTAGCAATCGCTAATGTTTTGTTCCTTAGCCAATTTTTTGTTCCACGGGAATTAAAATGTTGTTTCAATTAGGCTAAGTCGAATTCATGATTTGTTCCATGATCGCTAAAGTTCTGTTCCTTTTTATTCAAATTTGTGTCCTCATGAACTAAAATTTCGTTGCAATTAGGCCTAGTCAAATTCATGATTTGTTCCATGGTCGCTAAAGTTTTATTCCTTTCTTATCCAAATTTTTGTACCTCAAAAACTTGAATGTCGTATCAATTAGTGTGACTCAAATTTAGGAATTGTTCTGTGATCACTAATGTTTTGTTCCTTAGCCAATATTTTGTTCCGTGGGAACTACAAAGTTCCAAATAGGCTGACTCAAATTCATGATTTTTTCCATGGTCGTTAAGGTTTTGTGTTCATATTACCTTTCTGTTTATTCATATTTTATCTTTCGTCTTCATTATGGTTCTATTTCAAGTCATGTTTTTGTTCCCTGTATAGATGATATTTATTCCACGGATGCTAATTTTTTGTTCCTTGAGTGTGATGAGAGTTGTTCCTCCGACGCATTATTTCTTGTTCCCTGAGTAGACAAGATGTGTTTCTGGGGTGCAATATTTCTTGTTCCCCAAGAAGACATTTTTTGTTCTTTGGACATAATACTTTTATTCCCCGAGTAGACAAGATTGTGTTCCCCAAAAACTCTATTTTTGTTCCCTGTATAGATGATATTTGTTCCACAGATGCTAATTTTTTGTTCCTTGAGTGTGATGAGAGTTGTTCCTCCGACGCATTATTTCTTGTTCCCTGAGTAGACGAGATGTGTTCATGGGGTGTAATATTTCTTGTTCCCAAGAAGACATTTTTTGTTCTTCGGACATAATACTTTTTGAAAGATCATATCGAGCCCCATGTGTGGTTTTGGTAATTAATGACAATCCCTATGGACTAATGGTTGCATTGAGTTATATGTGTAGGACTTGTCCATAGACAATGCTTGAACCATTTGTTGGAGTCAAGGTAGTAAGAAGAAGATTATGTGTTGACCAAGGTGTTATTCAAGGAGTGATCCAAAGATTGGTCTTAAGAGAGTTGAGCTTATGTCAAGTGTGTCTTGAAGAATAAGATTGAGTGAGCTCTCATGTGTATCCCCAAGACACCATTATTATGGAGAAAGAAGAATTGATTCGAGGATTGATCAAGTCAAAGCGCAAGTTCAAGATGAGCAACTAGAAGAGAACATATGCTTGAAGCTTGCCATCTATATTGTGATCATGGATATGTGAAGATATGCTTAAAGAGAGTCTCTTCCATAGTAGAGTATGGGGGAGCAATCCGCAAGACTTCACCAAGCAAGCTCAATCAAGAAAGGTGGTCCAACTTGAGAAGATCAAGATCGTCTTTATCCACCTCAAGTGGAATGCTCAAGGCAAAGGTATGATAGTGTTAGGGTTTCTTTCTTACCGGTCTCATGGTGTTTGTTGTGAGACCGGGTTATAGGATCGGTAGCCGTACTATCAAGAGGGGCTCTCGAGTGAGTAACTTAATTGTATCGTTCGGAGAGAGCTCAAACCTTTGCATACTTGGCATCATCTTTCTTGGTTCTTATTTGGGTTTTATCCATGTGAGGTTCTAGAGCTTGTGGTTATTTCCATGACAAGCTCTAGCTCATCAAAAACGGATTTCGCATGAAGCTCTTATTGCGTTTTTTGATGTTTGGAGGTTTTACCGGTTTGCCTTCAAAGAGAGGTCAAACCTTTCATCATTTGGTTTTATACTCCCTAGTTGGACTATGATGTTTCTATGGATGAAGTTGTAGAGCTCGTTGTGGTGATTCCAACGAGCCCAAGATCATCGAAAACGGAGTCCGGATGAAAAAGTTATCACCGTTTTCGTATTGCAATTTCTGCTCGGCGTCACCCAGTAAGGGGGGCGGATATTCCGGCCAGGGGGGCGGATTATCCGGCCTGGGGGCGAAAATTTCGTTTCGGAATTTCTGCTAAGGACCAGAGTCGGTGTCACCCAGTATAGGGGGCGGATATTCCGGCCATATTTTGGCCGGATAATCCGCCCCTCCAAATCTGCAACGGCCATATTTCATGGGGGGGGTATAAATACCCCTTCTTCCACCTTGGGCTGCACACGAATTGGGCTTCTCTCTCCTCCATTGTTGACTTTGCAAGCTTGCCCTTCCTCCTCCATTCCTCCCATGATTCTTGCATCTTTTTGAGGGAAAAGAGAGAGGAGATCTAGATCTATCTTTCCACCAATCCATCTCTCCTCTAAGTGAGGGGAACATAGAGGATCTAGATCTTGGAGTTCTTTGTGGATTTCCTTTGTTCTTCCTCTCATATCTCTCCATAGCATTAGTTGCTTTGGTAGGATTTGAGTGAGAAGGATTTGAGCACCTTGTGTGCTCTTGCCATTGCATAAGTTGCATCGGGTTGAGTTCTCCCCGGAGATTCGAGTAAGTGAAAGTTTGTGAGCTTATTACTCTTGGGTTCTTGGAACCCTAGACGGCTTTGTGGCTTTGTGGTGCCTTTGTGGCTATTCTTGGGAGCCTCCAATTAAGTTGTGGATGCGTACCCCAAGCTTTGTGTAAAGGCCCGGTTCCGCCTTAAGGAACCCCTTAGTGGAAGAGTGAGCTAGGCCTTTGTGGCGCAAGCTCACACCGGAGAATAGGGTGAGGCCTTTGTGGCGTTTGTTAGGCCTTTGTGGCGATACCACACCCCTCCAACGAGACGTACTCCCTTTCAAGGGAGGAACTCGGGAATACATCATCGTCTCCGCGTGCCTCGGTTATTTCTATACCCGAGCTCTTTACTTATGCACTTTATATTGTGATAGCCTTCGTGCTTGAAGTCATATATCTTGCTATCACCTTGTTACTTGTATTGCTTAGCATAAGTTGTTGGTGCACATAGGTGAGCCTAGTTTATTTAGGTTTTATGTGCTTGACAAAATAAACGCTAGTTTAATTCCGCTTTTGTTCAAGCCATTCGTAAAAATTTGATATCGCCTATTCACCCCCTCCCCCTCTAGGCGACATCTGTGTCCTTTCACTTTTGTTCCTCGAGTAGACAAGATTTTGTTCCCCAGAAGCTCTATTTTTGTTCCCTGTATAGATGATAGTTATTCCACGGATGCTAATTTTTTGTTCCTTGAGTGTGATGAGAGTTGTTCCTCCGACGCATTATTTCCTTTTCCCTGAGTAGACGAGATGTGGTCATGGGGTGCAATATTTCTTGTTCCCCAAGAAGACATTTTTTGTTCTTCGGACATAATACTTTTGTTCCCCGGGTAGACAAGATTTTTGTTCCCCGGACACTCTATTTTGTTCCCTGTATAGATGATATTTGTTCCACAGATGCTAATTTTTTGTTCCTTGTGTGTTGAGAGTTGTTCCCCTGACGCATTATTTCTTGTTCCCTGAGTAGACAAGATGTGTTCCTGTGGTGCAACATTTCTTGTTCCCCATGAAGACATTTTTTGTTCTTCAGAAATAATACTTTTGTTCCCGAGTAGACAAGATTTTGTTCCCCGCACACTCTATTTTTGTTCCCTGTATAGATGATATTTGTTCCACGGATGCTAATTTTTTGTTCCTTGAGTGTGATGAGAGTTGTTCCTCCGACACATTATTTCTTGTTCCCTGAGTAGACAAGATGTGTTCCTGGGGTGCAATATTTCTTGTTCCCCAAGAAGACATTTTTTGTTCTTCGGACATAATACTTTTGTTCCCCGAGTAGACAAGATTTTGTTCCCCAGAAGCTCTATTTTTGTTCCCTGTATAGATGATATTTGTTCCACGGATGCTAATTTTTTATTCCTTGAGTGTGATGAGAGTTGTTCCTCCGACGCATTATTTCTTGTTCCCCGTATGGACGAGATGTGTTCATGGGGTGCAATATTTCTTGTTTCCCAAAAAGACATTTTTTGTTCTTTGGACATAATAATTTTATTCCCCGAGTAGACAAGATTTTGTTACATGGACACTCTATTTTTGTTCCCTGTATAGATGATATTTATTCCATGGATGCTAATTTTTGTCTAAAGAGTTATTACCGGTTCTAGTCGTGATTTATTCCACGTACGCTAAAATAATGATTTAGATAGTACAATTTTTGTTCTATTATTACTAACAATTTATTTAGCATGCACTAATTTATTTTTCCATTTCTAGTCTATCATTGTTATGCTACAGTGGTAGCCTTTGATTAGTCCGGCGATATACTAATATATTTTGCACTTATTTTTCTATATTTTTGTGCATACTTATTCATTTATACCATCAGTATGCACGGAATCTGCTTAAAAAGCTACGTGCAAAGTCGTACTTCTTCTTTTGCCTTTTCTATACCATGCATGCACGTGGACCGTTAGAGCCGATCATTCAAAACTAATGCTAAACCTTTTTTTGTTTAGTTCTGACAACATGCATGCATAACGTCCAATTAAAGCATTAGCGTACAACACAGCATTGCCTTACTTGCATGCCTGGGTCACCCTAATACGCGCGCCCAGAACTCAAATTTAGTCCCACATCGGAACTTCACGGAAATTTTAACCAAGTTATATACTCTAACCCGAACATACAACCAAGCCAGCTGGATGCGTGCGCGAAACGCGATCATACAGGACGGTTGTGTTGAGAGCGTGCGCCTTGTAAAATTATTCGCTGACACATAATGGGCTGCCCAGCGCTCCGACTGTTAACATGGATCGGCCCAACAGTCAAGCAACGAATCGAAACCTGCACGATGCGATCGCGCGAGCGCTAGGGAGGAGAACCCTACCGAGGAGGATCCGAGGTATCCCGGTCCACCTGTTCCTGGGCCACTTCAACGGCCCAACTTTGGCCTAGGAGCGCAATGAAGAATGAAGCCCAACAAGGAAGCTACTCATGAGAAGAACGATGATAAAACGCTAAGGACCAGAAGACCTCCTCACGAGTGAAACAACTGATTAACCATCGAGCAATCACACCCCATCCTGCCTGATCATCCCCCAGCAATATTGAACTTCAGAACTCTTTGTGTTACTGAAAAATTCCAGATATTCAATTGTTCAACACTGTTCTGTGCGTACCAAAACTGGACCTGATATGGGAGTCTCACTTTCTGTAATCTCATTTATGTTGTTCCACCAATGCCACAAGGTGGTGAAGACCTAAACGTGTTTGTCCTCCCGACGCTCTGTAGTACTCCATGTAAAAGAAGCTCTTGCTTCTACGTTGCTCCATCCTTAGTCCATGCCAAATTTCTTTGACTGCTTTGCGCTTCACAAAAAGGTGCCTTCCATCTTCATCTACACACCCATAGAAAAGGCACTCTTGTTTTCTGAAATCAGCACTTTCTTTGACAAGTTGGTTTTCAAATTACGGGACACTCTCCAAGTAAACATTCTGATTTTATTTGGGCAAGGTAAATACCAGATACACTGTCAGTAGTTGTCATCACGTCTATAAAAAGTCCTGATCACTACAATAGGAAGTGGCAAGCCAAGCTAAGAGAAACATTGTGTGCATGAGAAGAGTTCCTCTTCCTCCTCTCTCTGTTTGATGTCGGAAAGATGTTCTAGCAACTGTAGTCCATGACAGAGGGTGCGGATGAGCACGCAACGTTAATACGTTATGCTCGGCGCTGATAGCCATCTCATCATCGATGAAGAAGACCTGGCTCTCTCTAAACTCTGATCATATTCCTGAGTTCAGGGATTCCGCGGCAGCTGCCAGGAAACGTTCTTGGCTAAGCGTATCACTACCAGCACCAGCCCTAGTTACCTACGGTGTTTTGGTTCGGTTGGGACTCTGTTTGATGAACGTATACGGTGTTTTGGATTCGATGGGACTTTGTATAAGGGACGGACGTGATGGGATCGGACTGATGGGACTATGTATGAGAGACGTATGTGATGGGATCGGACCGGCCAAGGAAATCTTTCTTGAGTAATCAACAAAGTGAGACGGACAAAAGCGTATTTTAAGTTGGACAAAAACGTATTTTACGGATACGGACTGGTCCTTTTGCAATCTTATCTTCATCTCTATCTCCACTACTTATAAAAGTACGAACATCTCCATCTCCATCTCCATCTCCATCTCCACTACTTATAAAATCTCCATCTCCATCTCCACTACTTATAAAAGTACGAACATAGCAGGAACAATACATCTCAGCCTTCTATTCCATCAGATCAAACGATCCAAAACTCTCTGATGATATTGCATAACATCCCCGTTTCCACTACATTATTATATCTCACCCAGGACTCTCCAATGACATTGCACGACGTCCGCTTTGCATGTCCACCAATTTCGGATCAGGTCCACTAATTGTGGTAATTATTGCTCCAGAATTTACACACACATAGGCTGTTTTTCTCCTAACTGTTAGTAGGTCCACTGATTGTGGTGATTATTGCTCCAGGAATTGCACTTACGATTGCCAGTTATTGTAGATTTGAATCCCAACCAAAGAAGAGACCACCGTCTTACAGGTTGCTTCACGACAGACGAACCACAAGTACACTACCTGATTGGCTCCGGCGCATTGGCGCCATCGTCGCCCCTTGCTCCCGACTCCATTGTTCATGTCTCGCCGCCTTGTGCCGGCGTACTCCTGATGTCAGACTACTCGCCGTCATGACGCTTCCGTGGACTTTGGCTTCCTGTGACAACACCTCGCGACCCTCCACCGCCTCGGGAGCCTCAAAACTCGCCGGTCAGGCCTGTCGCAAAATACAGCTTCGAGTCAATAATCACCTTAGTAAGTCCCGGCTGCCAAATATATGATGTACAAGAGATAAATCATTACACATAAACGTGCAATGGTTCTTGATATGCAGATGGCTCAACAATCAAATAGGTTCCTTTCATCGAGGAGGAAAACGCTCTCCATTCCAAGAAATAACGAACACATTGGCAAACAGGTGAAATTATGGAGTTACAGAATCCACATGATCTTGAGTTGAACTGACTGTTAAAGTGTTGAAACAGGGAAAAACACCTATGTAATTGTATCATTGACAAATGTTGGAGATGCTGCACAGGTCAATCAACCTACCCCAAACATAAGTAGAGAGGTCAAGGAACAAGGATGGTATGGCCGACTGACTGAACAACAAAGAGCAGAGTACCTACTCAAACAACGTGAAGCCAAGACAACGAATGCGAGCAGCTGCTGATTCCACAAAGAATGCTCAACCAGACCTGACACTTGAGACACCTGGTATTATGAATGTCTTTTACTACCAACGTCACTCAATATGTTATAATTTTTTATAATGTTGTCTATCCACAATTATATAGTTATTTCCAATCCAGGACTGAATATTTGCGCAAGTGGGATATTACAAATGCTACTTTGCAGCAATCTAATCTCATGCAAGGTACACACATGATATATTTTTAAACTGGTAATCAAACATATATATTTATTTTCAAGTGTTAGAAATATGGACTTACATTCCACATTTGAGTTTGATGTACTGTTAAATTAAACAGGCCAGAACACCAATAAAGTTGCAACCTGCCCAAACAAAGCAGAGGGGTCAAGGATGGTATAGCCGAATGACTGAACAACAAAGAGCAGATTATCTTTTTTTAGGTAAAGAGCAGATTATCTACTCAAACAATGCCAAAGCCGACAACGAAAACGAGTTGCTTCTGACTCAATAAATGTTCAAGCTACGACAACTGGTATTACAAATGAGCGTGGTACAACCATGACATACATATCTACTCGCTTTACCTGGTTTTCAGGCAAACAAGGTTGTTTGTTGTTATTAGGTACTGTATCAAGTTTGATTCGAACACCCCAGCCAAATGTGCAATCAAGTCTAACTTGTCGAGGAAAACTATCCAAGATTAGCAGCAATGAGCGATCCCGATTCAGTGGTTTAGGGCATCATTCGCCAGTCACACCTAACACCATAAACTTCAACACCCAATTGTTAGTCCACTATGCATGAGTGCTATTCATGGTGATAATTATATTCAAAACTTGCTACTAGGCTTCGAAACTGTATGCCCCAGCCCAGGTAAACACATATGCTTCGTTGCAGACTTGTACAACAGCGACATAGAGAACGGGCGTGCATACCCCTTACCCGGGTGAGAACCTGTATCAAACCCCCTTCCTCCCCTCCCCCCGTGCTACAGTAGCCGAGAGAGAGACAGAGAGAGCCGACCCAATCCGCGGTCGCTCTCGCCGGCGCTGCCGACTGAGAGCGGCGGTGGGGAGGTGCCGGCGGCCGTAGATATAGTTTTAGTTGTTTGCTTCGTGTAGTAGTGGGCTTCTTGCCGTCAGCGGAGGAGTTCCTCGGATCTGGCCGGCCAGATCCAGGCTTAGGGTTGTCTCCGCCATGGTTGGGCTTCTCCAGTGAAGCAACCCGTGGGTTCGCGGACTGATGGCGCGGTCTTGATGTAGGTGATTCTTCTTCTTTAGTCCTCGGTAATGGTACCAGAAAACTTGTGATGTTTTGCTGGCGTGTAGTTGATAATGTAAATGACCGGCCAGTTGGAAACCCCAAGAGAAGGTTTGATGAATATAGCAGCAAGTTTTCTCTCAGTTATAAAACCAAGGTAGTCAATCCAGTAGGAAAAAGCCAATACTCCAGAAGGTGATGCCTGCTAGCCTAGTGACACTCCAACAAGGGCGCCGTTAACGATATCTTGTTAGCGCGTCTTCAACTAGTAGCAACGTGGAACCTGCACACAACACAACCAAATACTTTGTTCTCAACTTACGATGAGGTTGTCAATCTCACCGATTTGCTTGAAACAAAGGGTATGAGTGTATCGAGTGGAAAACAGTAGTAGTATGCGAGTAAAGTAAACAGTGCGAGTAAAGTAAACAGGTGATAGCAATATAAAGGAAATAGGACCGGGGTCCACAGTTCACTAGTGGTGTCTCTCCATAAGATAAAATAACACATGCTGGGTAAACAAATTACAGTTGGGCAATTGATAGAATAAAGACAACGTGATATGTCAAGATGATCACTATGAGATTTACTCTGGGCATTACAACAAGATAATAGACCGCCATCCAACTGCATCTATGACTAACAATCCACTTGTGGTGAATCAATCCGAGAACTCCACAAGTATTAAGTTGCGAATAATAGATAACTGCATTAAGCAAAGTGTGTAATGTAAACAAAGCATATGCCCTCGAGCATATGAATGTTGTTTTCCCCCTAGTAGCAACAGCACATCTACAACCTTAGAGGTTTATGTCACTCCCCTAGATTAAATAGAGGCATGAACCCACTATCGAGCATAAATACCCCCTCTTGGAGTCACTAGCAACTACTCGGCCAAGATAGCTACTAACAACGGAGAGCATGCAAGATCATAAACAACATAGAGATAACATAAGATAAAACTCAGTACATCAACTCAATCATAACACCAATATTCAGCGGATCCCAACAAACATAACATGTAGAATTACATAACGGTGATCTCGATCATGTAAGGCAGCTCACGAGATCTAAACATGAAGCACATGGTGGAGAAGACAACCATCTAGCTACTGCTATGGACCCATAGTCCAAGGTAGACTACTCACTCATCGCGCTGGAGGCAAGCATGGCGATGAAGAAGACCTCCGGTGGCGATTCCCCTCTCCGACAGGGTGCCGGGAAGAGCTTCTGGACCCTCCCGATCTCGGGTCGATGACGACGGTGGATCACGATGTGTTTCTAGAAAAGTGATCGGGTGTTTAGGTTTTTCCCATCGGGGGGTCTTTATAGGCGAAGGGGCAGCGTCAGAAGTGAACCAAGGGGCCCACACCATAGGCCGGCACGGGCCAGGGGCAGGCCGCGCCCCCTGGTGGTGTGGCCTCCCTCTGGCTCGGTTCCGTCTCCTCTTCGGTTCTCTGGAAGCTTCGTTAAATATCTGGACGTCTGGCTTTTGTTTCGTCCAATTCCGAGAATATTTCCTGTGTAACTTTTCTGAAACACAAAAATAGCAGAATATAGGGAACTGGCACTGTGGCATCTCTTTAATAGGTTAGTTCCAGAAAATGCATAAAAATGCCACGAAGTGTAACAAAACACTAAGCAAATGGTGTAAAAACAAGCATGGAGCATCAAAAATTATGGATACATTGGAGACGTATCACGGACCAACACCGCCTTCAATAAGCCGATGCCGCCTTCCGCCATCCGTCTTCCCGGCGGACAGAGGTCCTGCTCTGCCGCGCTTCTCCTGGCCGGCCGTGGTGGTGAGGAGGGGTTGCGCGGAGGAGCAGAGGGCGCATTGCTCTTCCATCTCGGCCGGCTGTGGTGGCAAGGGAGGGGGCTTGGCGTAGCCCCCTCTCCTGCTCATCGAGGAGACGGCCATGTCTTGCTGGCGTTTGTAGCCTCCTTTCGCCTTCTTCCCTTGCGTCGTGGCGGCGTCCGGTTTGTCTTGGTGGAGGCGTCTGCCCGCGTCTGCCTGGGAGCACCTCGGGAGCTTCTATCTGGCGGCTTACGGCGGTTGGTTTCCGTCATCCCATCCGGACTCAAGGGTGTAGGCCACCACTCCCTCTGCTTCGCCCGCCGTGCTTGCTTTGTTGCCGCTTATGGTGCGGCGGCTGTGGACGACGACCTCGTCGGAATCTGGAGATGATGCTCCGGACTGGATCATGTTTCTGTTCTTAGCCCAAGGTCCCTTCCGCACTTTTGCTGGGCCAAATTGTATTTTCATTTCTTTGGGGGGCCTCTCTGCAATTGTCTAACCGACAGGTGTGGAAATGAAGCAGCTTCGGGGTTCCTCGAGACCTGTCTCCGTTAAAAAAACCTGGGTGAGGGAAAGAGGAAGTCCCGTAGCATGGTAGCAGTTGTGCTAGGCGGCGGAATCGAACCAGAACGGTGACCCGGCTGGGCCTCCATCCCGCTGCACCCCTGGAGGCAAGAAAACCTGCACGAGGTCGCACACCACCATCCTATGGAGCGTCAGCTCCAGCAGCGCCTCGCCGTCCGTGGATCCAGCCTCCTTCGTCCTCGTTCCCGTGCTGCGGACACCTGGGAACACGTTCATGATGCCGCCGCGGATGAGGAGGACGTCGTCTCGGGAAATTGGAATTGTTTCGCCGGAGACTCCCCACCGTCGGTGCCTAGCGCTAGGTTGCCCCCGAGCATGCCGAGCTTGAGCACCTCCATGAGAACTTCACCGGGCGGATTCGACGAGGACGGGCGGGGAAGAGAAGGGGGGTGCAACTCCTCGCGCTGCCGGTGGGGGCAAATGGGAGGGGCGTCCTGACCAAAGGAAATGATACAAAGCTGCCGACGGTGGAGACAGGAGAGGGGGTGTAGGACCTCGGGGGAGGTGGGGAACGAGGCTCGAGAGAGAGCTACAGAGCCGTGGACTGTTGAGTGTGGGTGTCCGATTTTTCTTCTTCGTTTTGCATCTAGATGGGGATGTGTATTATACAGTTGTTTTTCTTACAATATTGCACACTCTTGGTTACTAACAAGCTAACGGTGCAACACACATTTTATCTGCGATTTAGTTAGCAATGCCTTGTATTGGAATGTTCCTTCCAAACAAAATAAACTTGCAGGGTTGCTCTCGAAAAAAAATTGTACTAAAGAAAACAAGAAAGCTCAATTCCACGATAGCAACCTCTGGTCCACGGTTCCGTGAACTAATGTGTTTGGGGAAATAAAAAATATGGACATGATTAAACAAAGGTGGCACCAGAATGGATAGCCCAATACCATCAATGAGCACAACGACGAGACAGAACAAACAGATGGGCAGCCCACCCGACATGGAAGATGATCTGGTAGCTAACTGTGCCACGTAAGGTGCAAATATTCACCTGGAGAGCACTCCACGACAGCGTTCCCTGCCTCTACACTCTGGCAAACAGACGAACAGACATGTTTCCAAGACTCCAATGGTAAGCCAGTGATACCCGGAGAAAACGTTGCTATAAATAATGATTGTCTTTATTGAATGTATATCAAATTTTGCATCCTCAAAATTTTGTAATCATGAAGGTCATGTTGTGGTTAGTGGATGTTAAATTTGATGGAGTATTTCACAGGAGATATTTTGGTTCATGTATTTATTATAAGTAATTATAACACATTTGGGTGATCGTAAATTTTATGTAAAGACATGTATGGATTGTGTATTCGACTTTCGTTCACATCATTGGACATGGGACACATTTAAGTGGTTTGATAGAAAACCCCGCTAAAAGGGAAACAAAGTTCATGATATATGTTTTTATGATAGAGTATGAGATTTTGCATGTGCACGCTTACTAGTATAGTTTAGATAGATAGAAGATTAGATACTGGCTAATAAGTGCCATATTTTTATGTCCATGCCATTCTTTCTTCAATAATCATCTTTACCTAAAATCTCCCTCGAGGCAAACCTGATCGTAGTCATCAAGGCGGAGTAGATGCATGTATGCATTTTCTTAGCCACAGGCTCCAACAACTCACTTGTTACTTATATGTACTGAGACGCAATATGTGAGTAATTCGCTAAAAGAAAAATATATTTTGCTATACTATATTTATACACATAGCTTCGCTTCACTCCAGAGATGTACTTTTGTTTGCATCGGTAGCTATTTCACAGAATGTAGAGTCGGTTGCTGTCTATAAGACCTTGTAATATAATTTATGGCCAACCTTGTAGTTAACATGCCCAATAGTTAGCTAAAAATATACTACTTTATAACTATATAACTGATATAATACTCTCACAAATTATTTAGGAGCACTTGCAAGAGCTAACTCTTATATAAGAGTTCACTTCTATTCTCTCTCCTCTACCGCATCCTAAAAATACTAATTTAATCCTGACTGGACTACTTGCAAGGCCAGCTAGCGCAACAATGATCGACGCGCACACTATCGTATTCACAACCAGTCCCTCTCAGCGACTTGGCGAGAGGACTGGCAGCCTGGCGGTTTGCGCAGGTGTCAAAGGAAACGTCAGGGAAACTGCGCCGCGTGCTCTGTTTACATTTTGGTCTGAAGACTGAACGCTCAAGAGATAAGTTACACAGTCTTACACAGTCATGCTGAATCTGCAATAAAGAGAGATTCTTTTATATCCTGTGTGGTGCTCGTGAAGTTCACGCTCGTAGTCTTCCCAGGCAACATGCCGTGGAGACCTCTGGTTCGTGTAGTACAGAGAAAGGGACAGCGGCAAATTAAACGTGTGTTTGGTTGCTGACCAAATGAGGGATGGGATGGGATGATCCTTCTTTTTCTTATGTTTGATTGTAATTGGGGTGGAATGAACCATCCACCAGGAGGGAATATTTCCTAAAAATGATGGACCGAGTTATCCGCCAAAATCGGTCGGACCAACCCATCCACATTCTGCTAATCGCTGGACCACCGACTAATCTTTGTCTCCTTTCCTAACCGGTCGCTACCATTGATCTGTGCCTTCAAGTCCACCTTCCCCGTCTAACTAAACGGATTGTCGATGCGTATTTGTGCATGCTCTTTTCAGCCTATCTCTTTATGACAAAAGAATTAGTACTTCTGCGATCCAACCATCTTGATTTATTCGTTTCATTTGACATTCAGAATATTAAAATGTAAAAAACTCCCCTAGGAGTTCCATGACGCAAAAACAATTTTACTTTTTTAGTTTTGAATCCCCCTTAGCGTTTATAAGTACTTATTTCTGTATAAGTCATCCGCACGTTACTTTGGCATGTCATAATTGTGTTTAGAAAAAAAGATAAGAACACAATTCACACTCGGCTAAAATATTTTTTTAAAGACCAGGCGCAATGCTACTATTTTTTTTTGACAAACCATTCGTACAAAAGAGACAAATTCACGCTCTACTATTATTTTTTTCCAAGAAAACCCTTCATACTCATCTTTGTACTTACTACATTTTTTGTAACTTGGGATATATATAATACCCCCATTTCAATGATTAAGGTTTACATTTTTTATAAAAAAGTCAAACTATGTAAAATTTGACCAACATTTTAGAGCCAATCATTAACACGTACGTTGTCAAATCTATACCGTTAGGTATATCATAAAATATATTTTAATATGAGATCTACATAACATTATAGTTGTTGATAGTTTTCTCTAGAATTTTTATTAAACTTTGCTTTGCTTGAATTTTTTTAAAAAATCCTTATTCAACAAAATGGAGGGAAATATTTAAATAAAGTACTAGAACTTAAAGATTTATCTGATAGCATGTTTCTAAGACTAAAAGTTCCCGTTGCAACACGCGGGGTATCATCTAGTTTATATTAAAGATTATGGCTAAACACATTCTATCCCATCGCCCAGATTGCACAAACCAAACAAAATATGGGATCACTGTAATGTGAACCATCCAATCCACATAATGTAGACCATCCCATCCCATCCTCATTAGTCCAACAACCAAAAACACGCTAAATTCAGAGGAGTGAGCATGTTCGGAGCAGCCAAATCACAAGCATTTGCAGCCAAATTCAGCAGCGCACAGGTTTCCTCGCTGAAATCTCCGATTGGGAGTAAAGAAGAACACCAGCAGGGTCACGGCTAGGTAGGTGTCTCGTCGGCGTCCTCGTCTCCAAGCCTGTGTGACCCATTGAGCAACGATTCTTGTTGCGCATGACGTGGCGGCGCCGCTGGGCGCAGGCCATACTTACCACCAACACCCATGCGCGTTATCGTCCTGTTGCATCCGTCCCGCTATGCCTTTCATTCGGGTTTGGTGCCTCGTGGACTTGGGGAGAGTTTTGGGTGGTTGCGTAGTTGCGTTGCGTCTACCCCCTGAACATCCGAGCACCTCTCAAAAGCGTCACGGCTGACAACATCCACGTCGCCACTGTCCCAGGAACCTTGTCTGGTTCTGAGTTTTTCCTGGGGCAAATTTGTGCCACGATACGGGTGATGTCTAGGTAACTTCTTTTCCCTGTCAATCAGTCAATGTAGTTGTACTCTTATGATTATTGTTGTAAAGATTTGAGAATGACCTCCTTTGTCATTGCACGTGTATCTAGAAGTACATCGCATCCATTATTGTATTGTCTGCTGGATTCATTTCGGATATACAACCAACAGTAATACTAGTTGTATATTCTAAAAGGAAGATATATACTGTTCACCTTCCATGTGTACCTATTCGTAGGTACTTCCTCGGTTCTAAAATATAAGATGTTTTAGCTTTGTGAAGCAATTGTATTTAGACATCTTTTAGTGTGTAGGTTTACTCGAATATACACACTAGGCCCCGTTTGGGAGCTCTATTTTTTTGAAGTATTCTCATAATAATTCTGTTTCTAAAAATAATGAAGTATGGAATACTTCAAGGCGTTTGGGTTAGAGGAATAAGATTGTTTTGAAAACTGAAGTATGGCTAAAACTGCAGTTTTTTTTAATGTATTAGATATTTCAGCCCCGACCTATTTTTTCCTAAACGGAGAAACGCGCCCCTGGCAAAATGCATCCAGAGTTATACTATGCAACTTAAGGCAGGGGTTGTACACCACAAGTGTTGTAGTTATATGCATACCAAGTGTAGCGCTCTACCTTTAGAAAAAGGCAGAACTCATGTGTTAAGTGCTACTCCCTGGATCACTGATAGCACCACAGTACAAAATATAGTAATCATTGCAATAGTATCAAATATTACAACGTAAATCCAGATACATAGGTTTTCAACCTTACGAGTACACAGCTGAAAGCACAGTGGCAATGAGCCTCCATCTTCATTACGTGCCACAGGCAAACATGTTGGAATATAGACTCGAGATCCTACTAAACGTTCCTCGTCCAAAAAACCTACACGTTTGAATATGCAGCCCCAATAAAAGGGGTCAGTACAACAACGTACTGGCAATTGACACATATTTGGTGGCTGTTGTGAAAGAACTATACTACATGATATGGCTGGTGGATCTCACAAGCTAATTTGCATAAGGCCAATTTTATCCTAAATTCCTTCTCAAAACTTTCTTTCAAAATTTTAGTTTATAAGGATCAAGACAACCCCCATACATTACATACTGGCCGGTATGTAGTTTCTGGACGAAACTCAACAAAGTTGTACTAACATAAACCACCACCCCTTGGAGTGTATGGCCCTGAGCTCCTGCCTAAGAGTTTTTAGTCAAGTTTTAAAGCATTCAGAAACGGTAATAAGATTCTTTCGTACATTCCATGACCAGAGACTCAATTGTCCATAACCGAGGACAGACTAAACGCTTAGATTTTTGACACCCTACAGAGGTTGTGCACTTTCACCTTAATACTCATTTTACCCAAAGAATAAAATGAGACAAGACCTTTCAGAAGAAGTATTCAACTATCTGGATCTGACCGTGCCCCCTATAATTCTGCTACCACCCTCTGTCAGTACCCATGGCTGAACCCTTAATCCTACTCAATCAAGACAGAGCCCATAGTGTCATAAGGCTGCACTGGAAGTACTCTAAAACATGGAAGACATAGTAATCCCTTTAATCCTGAGTGGCAAACCCGAGCAGTATCCTGAGTACACATCCTTACTGGCATGTGCCCCAGAACCCACCTACTTCGCCTCTTCTTATCAAACCAATCCACCCAGGTGGTTCATTTTAGTTAAAGTTGTTAATTTATTCACAAAACAACTTTGACAAGGTGAACATAGCATAGCATCAATATTTTTCAAAGTATTTAGCATCCTATCCGGTGGGGTTCATGGATAGCTACACACTACTAGGATCTAGCATTTTGTAAAACAGTTGAATATTCCACCTAACATGCATACTACTGAAAACACTAATGAAGTAGTAAAAATAGGGTAGAAAATATTTGTGTCACTTGCCTTTTTGAAGATCACGCTCTTTCACTTCCCTCAACTAAGCACGTAGCTCTTCACACAAACTATAACACATAAATATCACAACATAAACACACCATACAATACAATCATAACCAAACAAGACAAGCAACTGAGAAGGGTTAGTTTAACATTTTTGTTTTATTAGGATATTGTTATAGAAGAGATATGGCAAAGGATTATGGATTGCAAGAAATAGATTTGAGAGTTTGAGTGGCAAGATCAAATGATTTGGAAGAATTGAACTAAGCAAGATATAATGGATGTAGTCTTTATGTTTTACTAAAGCATGAATAGAATCTTGAAATGACTCAGGTGAATTGGATCACATAAGTGTCAAATAGTGCAACAACAATACTATTGAATAAGTGTGACAACAAATATTCATAAATAGCATATATTACACTTAGGCATTGGGCAAGTAAGCATTGAATTACTCAATTAACTCATTTGCAAATTCAATAGTTCAACATATGTGAACAAGATTAAGTGGGCATGGGGTTGGATATGAATAAGTAATACGTGGGAATATGGTTCAAGGTTTCTATTGGGTACATGTAGTATGATCATGTGCTATGATGTTGATTAAATCAACACCGCAAAAACAAAAGTAAAGTCTATGATTGAGATGTATCACACTTTACTCAAATAACTCAATTGTAATTTGAATATGTGTGGGCTAGACAAACATGATTTAGATAGTATGATATTGGATCCAGGTGGTGTCAAGATGATCTTTGATAGTTAGCTATGATCATAGGATTCACTATAGTTGAAAAATAAACATTGCTGAAAAGAAATAGAATTAATCTATGAAGGAAAATAATCAAATTCTCATATTTGAATTTGAATGTTTGTGAAGTGGTTCAAGAAAATTGGGAAGTGATGCCACTGGATAGATTACAGTAAAACAAAGCTACTGCAATTGGATTCATTCTAAAATAAATTTTAGAACTCAAATTATGATCAAAATAGTGATTTGGATGAATTTGGATGCACAAAGTGTGTGCACGTACCAACTTTGATGTTTCTTGATTCTATGATGTTCTACAAGATTAGAGGATTCCAAAGACAACAAATTTGTAATTTTTGGATGCATAGAACAAAAGATATGAATTAAACAGTGAAACATATAGATTTGAATCAATTTGAAAATGAATTCAAATTAATTACTAAAACTATAGGATACTATTGCACCATTGGATTCTACTCTTTATTAGCTTTCCTGAGACATGAAGTTTGTAATTTTTGGATCTATGGTTTGAAACATATGGTGACGAGGTTCGACCCCGGCAATGCCCCTGCTTGAGGGCTTTCGATTCATGGAGCGTATGTGGGATCCGGCGAACTCGACGGCGGTCGATAAATGATGAGGGGCACACGAAGTTTACCCAGGTTCACGTCCCCTCGGTGGAGGATCGCTACATCCTGCTAGCAATCTAGTATATGAGCATAGTTGTGTTTACAGGGTGCCGCCATAGGCGGAGAGTTGTCTGTCTAAGGGCGTCTCCAAAGCGAAACGCGCCCCGTGGCATCGGGGTTGTTGAGTATGTCGGAAATTGGGGTCGAGGCCACTACTATGATGGAGTGGCATTCGAAGTAATGAGGCAGCTTCTTCCCTGTCATGTATATAGCGTATGCTAGCTTCTGATAATGAGGGAACCTTTGCTTGGTCGGAGACAGGACCTCACTGAGATAATATACCAGTCTTTGCACTCGTGCTCCTTGCCGTCTTCTGCGCGTTCGACCACTAGGGCAGAGCAGACCACCTGATTGGTTGCGGCTATGTACAGCAGCATCGGTTCTTTCTCTCGAGGTGTGACCAGGACCAGGGATGTCGAAAGGCGACTCTTAAGGTCATCGAATGCCGCCTGCGCCTCCTCTGTCCAAGTAAACTTGTCCGTCTTCCGGAGAAGCCGATAGAAAGGGAGAGCTTTTTCGCCTACCTTGCTTATGAAGCGGCTAAGCGCCGCTAGATGACCTGTCAACTGCTGGACATGTCGAAGCGTCTTTGGCGGCTGCATGTTGATGATGCCCTGAATCTTCTCCAGATTGCCCTCGATTCCTCTCTCGGAGATGTGGTAGCCCAACAGCTGGCCTGTGGGTACTCTGAAGGAGCATTTCTTTAGGTTGAGCTTGATGTTGTATCGATCGAGATTGGCAAAGGTTTCCCGCAGATCGTCGAGCAAGCTATCTGCCTTCGCGGACTTAATGACGATGTCGTCGACGTAGACCTCGACATTGCGACCGATCTGCTGCTTCAGGCATGCCTGCATGCACCGTTGATAGGTGGCTCCTGCGTTCTTTAGCCCGAAGGGCATCGTCGTGTAGCAATATACCCCGTGCGGGGTGATGAACGCAGTCTTGTCCTCGTCTTTGACTTTTAACCTTATCTGGTTGTATCTAGAGTAGCGTCGAGGAATGAGAGATGCTTGCAGCCGGCGGTGGAATCGATGATCTGGTTGATCCGAGCAAGCGGAAAGTAGTCTTTCGGGTAGTGTTTATTTAGTGCCGTGAAGTCGATGCACATCTTGTAGATCTTGGTGTCCTTGTTTTCCACTATGACCGGTGGTGAGAGCCACGTGGCCTCCTTTATTTCTCTAATGAATTTCGCCTCGAGGAGGCGATTTATCTCTTTGCCCATTGACCGGGCCTTCTCCGGATTGTAGCGGCACATCGACTGTTTGATGGGCTTTGCGTTAGGAAAAATCATCAATTCGTGCTCAGCGAGTTCCCTAGGGATGCCTGGCATATCTGCTAGACACCAGGCGAACATCCTCCAGTGCTCACGGAGGAACTCGACGAGCACGCTTTCCTATGCAGGGGAAAGGGAATTCGACACCCGCGCGGTTTTAGAGGGATCCGTCGGGTGGATCTGGTGTTCCCGCGTGTCTTTGTTGGCGTCGAATGATAATTCTGGGGCGTTCTGCTGCGCTGGTGGGTCTATATCCATGTTGGCATTCTCCCTAATGTGGTGGAGCTCTTCGTGAATCCCGAATGTCTGGGACAAGGTGTTGAAATCCTTGTCGCAATTCTTGGAGCAGGCGAAACTTCCGGTGATCATCACTGGTCCTCTGTTTGCGGGCATCCGCAGCTTGAGGTAAGCATGATGAGGCACCGCCATGAATCGGGCGAACATCGGTCGCCCGAGGATGGCGTGGTACTGCGAGCTCCAATCGACGACCTCGAATTTGATCTTCTGTTTTTTGAAGTTCGCGGGTGTGCCGAAAATCACATCCAAGTGAACCACCCCCAGAGGGTATGTCGGCTTCCCTGGGACAATTCTGTGGAAACAAGTCTCTGTTCGTAAGAGATCGTTCATCGGGATCTTGATCTTTCGCAGCGCGTCTGCGTAGATGAGGTTTAAGCTGCTTCCTCCGTCCATGAACATTTTTTTGGAGGTAAAACCTCCTATCTGCGCTTCGAGGACTAAAGCATGGTGTCCTGGGCGTGGGATATTCGGTGGGTGATCTGACCGGTTGAAGCCGATCAGGTGCTCTGACCAGTTCAGGTATTCGGGCGATGCTGGTGGTGCATGCTCGGCGTGGAAAACTTCCCTTCCGCGCTTCCTCTGGACACGATTTGTTGGGCGTCCCCAAAGCGAAACGTGCCCCATGGCGTCGGGGTTGTTGAGTATGCTGGAAACTGGGGTCGAGGCCACTACTATGATGGAGTGGCATTCGAAGTAATGCGGCAACTTCTTCCCTATCATGTATATAGCATGTGCTAGCTTCTAATAATGAGGGAACCTTTGCTTGGTCGGAGACAGGACCTCACTGAGATAATATACCGGTCTTTGCACTCCGTGCTCCTTGCCGTCTTCTACGCGTTCGACCACTAGGGCAGACCTGACCACCTGATTGGTTGCGGCTATGTACAGCAGCATCGATTCTTTCTCTCGAGGTGTGACCAGGATCGGGGATGTCGAAAGGCGATGCTTAAGGTCGTCGAATGTCGCCTGTGCCTCTTCTGTCCAAGTAAACTTGTCCGTCTTCCAGAGAAGCCAATAGAAAGGGAGAGCTTTTTCGCCTAGCTTGCTTATGAAGCGGCTAAGCGCCGCTAGATGACCTGTCAACTGCTGGATATGTCGAAGTGTCTTCGGCGGCTGCATGTTGATGATGGCCTAAATCTTCTCCGGATTGCCCTCGATTCCTCTCTCAGAAATGAGGTAGCCCAACAGCTAGCCTGTGGGTACTCTGAAGGAGCATTTCTTCAGGTTGAGCTTGATGTTGTATCGATCAAGATTGGCGAAGGTTTCCCGCAGATCGTCGAGCAAGCTATCTGCCTTCGTGGACTTAATGACGATGTTGTCGATGTAGACCTTGACATTGCGACCGATCTGCTCCTTCAGGTATGCCTGCATGCACCGTTGATAGGTGGCTCCTGCGTTCTTTAGCCCGAAGGGCATCATCGTGTAGCAATATACCCCATGCAGGGTGATGAACATAGTCTTGTCCTCGTCTTTGACTTTTAACCTTATCTGGTTGTATCCAGAGTAGGCATCGAGGAATGAGAGATGCTCGCAGCCGGCGATGGAATCGATGATCTGGTCGATCTGCGGAAGCGGAAACTAGTCTTTCGGGCAGTGTTTATTTAGTGTCGTGAAGTCAATGCACATCCTATAGATCTTGGTGTCCTTCTTTTCCCCCATGACCGGTGGTGAGAGCCACATGGCCTCCTTTATTTCTCTGATGAATTTCACCTCGAGGAGGCGATTTATCTCTTCGCCCATCGACCGGGCCTTCTCCGGATTGTACTGGCACATCGACTGTTTGATGGGCTTTGCGTTAGGAAAAATCTTCAATTCGTGCTCGGCGAGTTCCCTAGGGATGCCTGGCATATCTGCTGGACACCAGGTGAACATCCTCCAGTGCTCACGGAGGAACTCGACGAGCGTGCTTTCCTAAGCAGGGGAAAGGGAATTTGGCACCCGCGCGGTTTTAGAGGGATCCGTCGGGTGGATCTGGTGTTCCTGCATGTCTTTGCTGGCGTTGAATGATAATTCTAGGGCGTTCTGCTACGCCGGTGGGTCTATATCCATGTTAGTGTTCTCCCTAAATTGGTGGAGCTCTTCGTGAATCCCGAATGTCTGGGACAAGGTGTTGAAATCCTTGTCGCAATTCTCGGAGCAGGCAAAACTTTGCTGATCTTCACTGGTCCTCTGTTTGTGGGCAACCGCAGCTTGAGGTAAGCATAATGAGGCACCGCCATGAATTGGGCGAACGCCGGTCGCCCGAGGATGGCGTGGTACTGCGAGGGCCAATCAACGACCTCGAATTTGATCTTCTGTTTTCTAAAGTTCATGGGTGTGCCAAAAATGACATCCAAGTGAATCACCCCTAGAGGGTACGTCGGCTTCCCTGGGACAATTCCGTGGAAAGAAGTCTCTGTTGGTAAGAGATCGTTCATCGGGATCTTGGTCTTTTGCAGCATGTATGCGTAGATGAGGTTTAAGCTGCTTCCTCCGTCCATGAACACTTTTTTGGAGGTAAAACCTCCTATCTGCGCTTTGAGGACTAAAGCATGGTGTCATGGGCGCGGGATCTTCGGTGGGTGATCTGACCGGTCGAAGCCGATCGGGTGCTCTGACCAGTTCAGGTATTCAGGCGATGCTGGTGGTGCATGCTCGGTGTGGAAAACTTCCCTTCCGCGCTTCCTCTGGACACAATTTGTCGGGCGTCCCCTCTGTATCATGGGCTCGAAACTTCGTGGCGGTGGGAATGCTTCTTCTTCGACGACCGGCTGTCGCGGTTCGATGACGTGCTAGATTGTGGCGGCCTGGTGGCCCTGTTGCGCCACGTTTGGTGGCGGGTTAGGTGGCGGTGGTGGTGCGTTGTAAGCCACAACACCTGCAACCGGCTGCTCGGTTTGCATCTTCTCCTGCAGCGCTTGACTGAGCCGAAGGAATTCCCTGCACTCGATGAGGAGATGTGCAGGTTTTCCCCTTCCGTCCTTGTCGATGTAGGTGTGCTTGGTACACCCCCCATTCAGCATTTGTTTCGCTGAAAGCGGTGGTTGATCGCGATGTCGGCGCCACTCCATTTTTGGCCTCGAATCATGGCCAGCGCCTCTACTACTGCTTCTGTAGTAATTGTTCCCCTGCCTTGGGCCAACGTGGTTATCGTCGTGGTCGTTGTTCACGTAGCCTGCTGCTACCATGTCTGTTGTATCCGAATCTCCAAAATAGCTTCAACGTTCCTTCTGTCGCACTCATCGTGAACCGAAGTGAAGCTGATCCTTTGGGTCGACGTCGCGTTCTAGCGAACGACGATGGCTCCTCGGGTTTGCGATGGAATCTTCTCCGTCAGCCCACTCGTTGGCGAGGCTCATGAGGTGGTCGATGGTTTTGGGCTTGCATCATCCCAACTCTTCCCTGAAGTCCCGCCGGACGAGGCCGTCTCAAAAAGCATCGATGGTTATTTCGGGCGAGATGTTCTCCGAAGTGTTTTGCAGGCTGAGCCAGATCTCAGGCTTTCTCCTGTCTTCTGAATGCATAGACGCAGTTCTTCAAACGACGTTGGCCGTCGTGAGGTGCCTCGAATGTTCGCGATAAAGGCCTGTCGAAACTCCTCCCAAGAGCGGATGCTATCTGGAGCAAGGTTATTGAGCCATGCCCTTGTGTTATACTTCAGATGCAGCGATAGTAGCTGAAGAGCATTCTCTCTGGATCCCCCGCTAATGGTGATGGCGGTTATGAAGTCATCGATCCTAATTCGAGGGTCCTGCTGCCCATTGAACTTGACTACCCCATCGCTGAGCTTGATTCCCTTTGGTAGCGGTGTGGAGCGAATTAGGAGGCTGAAGCACTCCGCTCCACATAGTCCATGGCGACTGTTGTCAAGTGTTTCCAGTTTGCACTCATCCTCGAAACGGCGTGCCTCGCGCCGTGCGCATGCCAGGTCGACCCTGATCTGAGCTAGGCCATGTCGAAGCTCATCGTTGATAGGTTCCATGACTTGAGGCCTTGGTGCTACTGCTGGCGCCGGTTCTTGCTGTCTGAGCTGCTATGCCGAAGGGATGTTTCTTCTTGGCGTTGCGTCGTGCCCTTGCTCATTCGTGCCTTGGAGCACCCTGACGCCCTCAAGTGCAAAGTTTCGGAGATGACGCATATGCTCGTCGCCATTAGATGCGTTTGCAGCGATGTAAGCCGCAGCAGCCATGATTGCAGCCTCCTTGGTCTTGGGCAGTAATTCGGCTTCATTAAATTCTGCCTCCAAGTTCCTGGTGATGTTATGCGTATCACCCCCAGGTGGGAGATCAGATCGTGATCTGCGCGGGACGCTCGAGGAATAGTGTGACAACAACTCAGCGCGTCGTCTGCTGAACGCGTCAGCTTCGTCTCTTCGTCGCTCTAGGATTCGCCTCTCGCTGCTGATCTGGTCCTTCTGCTCCTAGATGATGAACCGGAGCATGGCCACCTCTTCAGGGCTAGGATTAGGTCCCAAGGGTACCTCGCCCGGGTAGACCTACCTTGCGTGTCGGATCTAGTTTTGCGTGATGAATCGGCCGCCAGCGTTTGACCGATCTCGATTGCTATTGGCTCCCTGTTCGTTCCCGTCTCCATGCAATGCCATCATGCAGTGCCCCCCGAATAGCAGAACTGAGTCGTCGCTGATTTCACCCTGTGCCAGAGGGTATATGTCATCATCTCTGATACACAATCCCGCCTTGATCATGGTGTCGGAGTCGTAATCGACCATGTATCCGCTGCCAGATATGGTGGATTCGCTGAAATATGAGCTAGCTGAATTGCCAATTTTCCCCTTGGCCTCGGGATAGACATCATCGTCTGAGCACGTGTAGTCCGAGCATAATCCCTTGACGTAATCGGGGTCGTAGGGTGTAGGTTGGAGCGTGAGGGCGTTTAGAGCCCGTTCGCATTCAGATATCGTCGGGTAGATGGCAGCAGTGCCCTCCCCCCCGAGGATTTTCGTAGCTGGCGATCTCGTGAGACGAGAAGTCTCCGGTGCCCACGAAGTGGTAAGTGTCGCACTCGACGCAATATGCGGTGGTTCGGGATGGTGGTGGATCTTGAAAATCGTTTGACCCGACTGATGGGATCGATATCTCCAGTCTTAGATCTTCCTCCGATGGTGTCGGTGGTGTTGCTGTCAAAGTAGTGCCTCCGGTAGCCGGTGGCGTGCTTGTATCCACCGTGAGCGGGGTCGATTCACTGATGGAGATCAGCTCGGCGGTGCCGTCATTGTCCACGTGAAAGTTGAATGACCCGAAGGCCATATCGAAACCTCCGGTCCTTGCCACGACCGTCCCCGTCGTACTTGAGATTGGGTCGATGGTAGTAGTTGTTGAATAATCGACGGCGGGCGTTGGAGTGGATTCGATGATGCTTGGCGATGTGGTGTCGATGATGGCAGTTGGCGAATCGGTGTCGATGATGGTCGGCGCAGCGATACCGACGATGGTGGGTGATGTAGCATCGAGGTCGATGTCGATGTTGATGGCGGACGAAGCGATGTCGATGTCGATGGCAGATGAAGCGATATCGATGGTGGTTGGTGATGCAGAATCGACGGCAGTTGTTGGTGGTGAACCGTCGACCCTTGTCGTTGTGAACAGATCGGCGATGGTTGGTGAAGGAGCCAGCAAATCCATAGATCCAGATCCCGTCGTCCCCACGGTCGGCGCCAATTGACGAGGTTTGACCCCGGCAATGCCCATGCTTGAGGGCTTTCGAGACATGGAGCGCTTGTGGGATCCGGCAAACTCAACGGCGATCAGACGGCACAGGGAAACACAGGTTTTACCCAGGTTCGGCCCCTGACGAGGGTTAACTCGACAAATGTCCTAGATGAAGGACTTAGAATCGGGGAGATAGGGCGTCGGATGAACTCGAAGGTAAAGTTAGTCGAAATAGGTATGCGTCGAAAGTAAACTTGGGTGTTTAACCTGGGTTGCTTTCAATCTGGCCTACACCGTCCCCTCCTGGCCCCTTTATATAGGTGGCCAGGTCTCAAGGATCGGGTAGGGTCCGATACAGATTACAATATCGACATACGGTAGGAACTCGTATTCGACTATCATTACAATTGGGCCTAGCTATACGGGCCTTAGGGGTACTCAACTAACGGGCTCTATTAACTATACCCTTGTCAGTAGCCCCTGAGATTCTACCAGAATTGCAGATTCGGGTTGAATCTCTAATCTTTAAATCTTTGACTTGATCAATTCTTCGACTTCTTCTTATCTTCAAATCTTGGACTTGGTCTTTTGACTTATTTTCATGATATTCTTTCGCAAGGGGTTTTGATAAACAAGCCTGACAACTCTAACGGATCAAGAGGTCAGTTAACTGCCGGAACAGATACTTGTCACCTACTTCAAATTCAATCCCCTTGGACTTGAATTCAGGATACCGGTCAAACCCACTCTTTTGCCGCATTTAGGACTTACAAAGAATGAATCCCAGTGATTCTCATGGTACCCAGTGCGTCCACCAGGATTTTCTTCGCATCATAGACACGGGTACATACCAGCAGAGCGCATCCATGTGCGTATACCAGGCCACACAGGACGGATCCTGGGGTCTTACCTTCGTGACAAGTCACGGCATTCGAGTTGCGTTGTGATAACGCAACTCGAGAATCTCATGTCGCAGTCAAATTTTGACTGAAAATATTCGGGTTTCTACAACCATAAAACTCGCTCCCGATGGGAGTAACACTCCTGCACTTCTCCAACTCTAATGCTTTACCAAGAAATATCGTCGGGTGCGCGCTCAGCGCTCCCGATGGGAGTAGCCCCCGAGGCTATAGTCGAAAAAGACTTTTTCAAGTATAGGCTCAAAATATAGTGTAGTCCATCATACTTCAACTCGAGATACTTCAACTCGAGATACTTTAAGAACATCTTGTCATCGAATACTAGTCCACCACTTCAGAGAGAAGTTGTATTCACCATTCTTGAAAATAGTAGCCCCCACGGCTATAATCGAAACTCCTTTGTATACAGTCTTGTGCACCTATTTTGCACTTGTCGGCGCCATCTTTCTTCTTTCTTATATTATCTTCTTTATGACATCAATGAGTACGTCACTCTGTACCATTGCGAACCATTGCGTGGGTAGTACTGTAAATTTCTTAATTTTTGACCGTTAGTGGGCTTACCGTTTCCGATCTTTGCGCCACGTCTCAGCCCACGATCCTTCTCTCAGAAGATATATAAGGAGGATCGTGGGGAATTTTACTGTTTACCAGCTCTTTCTCTCCGCCACCGCCGCCATTGTCGATCTTGCCTCCTTCTCCTTTCGTGCATAGCCCCCAGGCACAGATTTGATAGATGTGCGTGAAGCACCTAGCGAGCAAGAACGCCATGCCCAAGGGAAAATCGAACGCCGCGACCAGCTGGGTGACCTCTGCCATCACGAAGAAGGAGGTGGAAAAGGCCCGGACGGACGTCCTCATCTCCGCCCAAGATTCAATCAAGTTTCCAAGCACGGAGCGGATCCCGGAGCCCCCGAGTGGTTATCGGGTAATGTTCCTCGCTTTCCTCCTCCGTGGTCTTTCTCTTCCTGCCCACGAGTTCCTTCGTGGGCTTCTCTTTGTTTACGGTGTGCAGCTTCACCAACTCACACCTAACTCTCTTCTGCACATTGCGTGCTTCGTGACTCTCTGTGAGTCATTCTTGGGCATTGAGCCCCACTTTCTTCTCTGGAGGTCAATCTTTCGGCTCCGCCCTAATGTTGCTTTGGCTAGAAAACCCGAACTGGGCGGAGCCGTCGTTTCTGTGCGCCCTGAAGCACAATACCTTGAATTTTCCATGGCCGCATCTGTCCAAGGGTGGAGGACAAAGTGGTTCTATATCAAGGACCGCAAATCCTCTCCTGGAGATGAATACGGCCTACCTCCTTTTGATGCTTCCCAGGAGGTAAAGAAATTGGCATCGTGGGATACGCTCCCCTCAGATGCGGAAGTAGAACAAATTCTTCCTCTTCTGTCTCGCATCAAGGCTTTAAAAGGAGGTCAAGGAGGCGCTTTGTCGGGTATTCAACTCATGGCTTTTTTTATCCAACGTCGAGTTCAACCCCTACAACACCGCCTTACCAAACTTTGGAGTTACTCCGGCTTGGAAGATCCTACCCGCGTCTCTGAAGATCTGATATCGAAAGAAGATGTCGACAAGCAAGTCAGAAGTCTCACCAAGCTCACCAAGGATCATGTAGTTGCTGATTTGACCGCTGATTTCTTCGACTCCGTGCACCCTCTTCCTGAGGTATATATCTGCTTACTTCTTGGCTTCTTGTTGTCGATTTTCGTGTTTCTCAAACTATGTTTTCCTTTTCCTTATTTACTCTAGTAACGCGTTCGCGTGCAGGGGCACCAATTTCTCCTCTCGCGCCCCCTCTTCCAGAGGCAGGGCCCCTTCCGGCTGATCTGGCCATGTCTGTATATGAAGCACCTGAGGCTGATGATAATCAGGACGGAGATGATGCCGAAGAATCAGAAGAGGATACTAGTTCGTCGACATCGTCTCCTCCTGTGCAGCCTGAAGACACTGGCTTGGACAAGAAGAGGAAACGAGTCGACGAATTTGCTTCTTCGAGTTCCTCTTTGCAACAAGCAGTTGCGGAGAAATCCCCTGTATTGACAGAAGATATGGAATTCTTCGACCTCCTGGCATCGTAAGTGCTTTATTTGAGTTCTCCACTTGCACCTTTCTTGTCTTGTTTCTGTAGTATGGCATATAACATATTTTCTTCTTTATAGAGATGACGAAGAGCCGCCAAAAGATGATACAACTGCTCCTTCGATGTCGCCAGTGACCGCTGCCGAGCCCACTAAGCCAGTTGCCACAACGAGGGTCACCAGGGCTTCTGTCAAGAAGGTTCCGGAAAATCGAAGCAACAAACGCTCAAAGAAGGCCAAAGAACCCGACGTTTCTCTTGAGGCCCATGTATCGACGGGTTCTCCCGACGATGTGAGCAACTTCTTTTGCTTTTCCTTTTCTTGTCTTTCCTTTGCATATACTTGTGCTCTTACACGCCCTTTCTCTTTGGCATTATTGAAGAGATTTGTCGCCTTAGGCACGGAATGTGCTGGATACCTGAGGGTTGCGAAAGCTTCCGAAGGTACACTTTTGACGTCCAGTCACAACTTTTTCCTTGTACTTATCCTTTGCTATTTATCTGACACGCTTGCGTTTTCTTCTGTAGCTGCTCTGGCAACGGCCAACGCTCGAATTGCGTCGCTGGAGGCGGAGCTCCGTGCTTCACAGAAAGCTTATGATGCTGCGGCCACTGCCAAAGCAAACGCTGAGAAGTCGCAGAAATCTGCGCTTGGTAAGGCGAAGAAAGCTGAAAAAGCTTTAGCTGATGCCAACAAGGATCATGCCCAGCGAGAGCAAGCCGTGGCAGAGCGTCTTCACACAATGTCTACTGCTGCTGAAAGTGAGTGTTTCGCCTTGTCTTCTATTTTCAACTTCTGTTGCACTGTTGTACTTGCTGACATTTTCCTCTTCTTTTTCTCTTCTATCTGCTTTGTGTCGTGCAGGATTTACCGGGGTATCTCCGTCGTCCCTGCCACCGGACGAGGATCCTCTGATGACTGCGGTTAACCTACTCGACGAAAACTGGATATCTATCCAGGAGACTTTTGAGTTAGTTAACCGCGTTCTATCACGACTGTTTGTCGGGTTGTGGCCAAAGAAAAGGGCAGCAGTTCCGAAGGACAACTTGAGTAATCTTGCCAAGTCCTTCGATACAACTGAAGATCCCACCCTCCAGCTGAAAGGGCTTTCTATTAAGCGCGGCGCCGAGGGTGCTATTGCACTGTCTCTTGCGCATGGTACGGACTTCGACTGGGAGAGGGTGAGCTCTCCTCATGGCCGCACCCGCGACGAGATGAAGGCTTTTTTCGAGAAGGCGAAGAAGTTGGCGCCTGCATTGGTGACAATTATTTCCCCTTCGGCATCCTCTGCGGCATCTACTGCACCACCTCTAACGGCGGAAAATCCAGTGCCGCCGTCGACTTCTGGCGAGGAATTTGCCGTACCTTCTTCTGCCACGGAGCAAAATGCTGAGGTGGCGTAGGCTCGGCTTCTTTGTAGCTTTTAATTTTCTCCTTTTGAATGTAAAAAACTTTAGTTGCGTGCAACCCGAGAACCTTAGTCATAGGGTTGTGCTCTTATGTAAATACATCTTCTTATGAATTCCTGTGCTGCCTTTCTGAAATGTTTCTTCTTCCTTTTCTTTGGCTTTCAGTTGATGTATATCGACGACCCTTTGGCTTGCGGGCCTGCTCCTTTCTCTGCCAGTACGTTCAACTCGAGGATTCCGTGGCCTCCCAGTCGATGTGATCAATGCGCAGAATACTCTGCAAGGATTTCTGATCTTGAGGTTCGCTTGACTTCAGCCAAATGCCAAGCTCAGATGGCGTTAGATAAAGCTAGCAAAACTTTTGTCCTGACGAAGCATGTATCAATTCTTGGTGATGAAGTGTCCAGCTTGACAGCAAAGATTTTGCATCACGAAGAATGCAATTCTTTTACTCTTGGTATCATCAAATCCGCCTGCAAAATGTTGCGATGTGAGTTTCCTCTCAACTTATTTTTTCCTTTTTGCTCCACTGCTACTTTTATGATATCCTTTGCCCTTATAGGCACTTGCTTGGATTTCGCTGCTGAAGATCGTCGGGTTACCGAGCGAAGTGCGGCTCTAGAAAAAATGTCCGCAGGTGTTGAAAATTTATGGTCTGATCCTCGACGCCAGAGTGCTGTTGTATTGCTTCAGGACCGTGCCCAGCACATTGGCGAGGCAGTGGATGGCTGCAGGAGAGCTCTTGTAACTATGCACTCGGTCATGCTTCCTCGCAATCCTCTGTCTGCTACTTTTCCATTGCTTCTTGATGTTTTCAGATCCAGCCAGCGAATCCAACGGTTGATAGAACTGAACTTAGTGGCAGGTGCCAATTTTGCTCTTGGGTGGATACGCAAGTGGCAGCCAAGACTCAATTATAGTTCTATGTCGCTGAGCTATCCTCCGGGTGGGGCAAGCCTTTGAGTACACTTAGAGAGTACCTTGCAGCCTGCCCGACGAATTATAGCCAGGCTGTTGCAAGAGGACTCCGCATTTTTCCACGTGTTTCACTACTTAGACCCTTTAGGTGTAGATGATTCTGACAACCCGATGTTGTAAGACGTATGTGGAACGCGAGAGTTTCTTTATTTCGCGACTGGATGTCTGAAACTTATTCTCAGAGCGTTTTTTGTATGAGTCGTGCGTTCGCCGCATTTTCCCTTTGAAAGACTCGTAAACTCGAATATGAGGAACGCTTTGTCTTTATTATATCTGTAATGTAGGATACATGGGGTAACCCAATAGATCCGGCCTATGACCTGTGTTCTGGATCTAGAGGGCATTGCCCCTGGTATAACTCGTGGCTTTTACAGCCTTATTCTTCTACTTTATTTTATTATTCTTTGATGCTTATGCCGTCATGGCTTTCTCTTCTTCTCCTGTATTTTTGTCTTCTCCTGATGCTCCTACTCGTGGTTTCTTCATCTCGGGCTCCGCAACGTGTCCTTCGAGTAGCTTGACGCGCTCTGTAGTCGTGCTTTTCGCCTTCTCTGCGTAGTTGGCTGTCATGCCGAAGTTTTGCGCCATCTTGTGGAACTCCCTGTCGCAGAGATCTGAAACTTCAAAACTTCCTTTTACTGTAATTATTCCTCTTGGTCCTGGCATTTTAAGTACCAAATATGTATAGTGAGGCACTGCCATGAATCGCGAAAACGCGGGTCGTCCGAGGATCGCGTGATATTGAGATGGCCAGTCCATGACTTCAAAGTCTAGCTTCTCCCTTCTGTAGTTTTGTCGGTTGCCGAAGCAAACATTGAGTGCTACTCGACCCAGTGGGTAATTGGCACTTCCTGGCACGATCCTGTGGAAGGAACAATCTGTTGGTTTCAGGAACTCTAGTGATATATGCATTGCTCGGAGCGTTTTTGCGTATATCAAGTTAATTCCACTCCCTGCGTCCATGAATATTCTGTGAACATCGTACGCACCGATTTGAGCTTTGAGTACCAAAGGCGTGTTTCCCAGCCGAGGTACTGTTATAGGGTGGTCTTCTCTGTTGAACTCGATTGGTTGTTCTGACCAGTGCAGGTACTCCGTTGTGGCTGGAGGTGAAATGACTGCTAGGTTGACTTGTCGAGTTATACTCTTCTCTTCTTTGTTCGACTTGGGCACAGGTTGTATCATTGCTGTGATGTGTCCTTTTGATGGAACGTACCCTTCGTCGTCGTCGTGTCCCTGGTTTTGCTGGTCTTGTCCTTGAGGAGCTCCGTTGTTTCCTTGTTGTTTTGCCGGAGGATTGTTGCTTCCTTCAAATCCTTGTCGCCTTGCTTCGGTTTGCTTGTTTAGCACTGCCTCTTGTAGTTTTAAGAATGTTGTACAATCTTTCATTGCGTGTCTTGATACTCGCTTCCCATCGATGAACGCTGAGTGTATATGACAAGGTCCGTTGAGCATATCTTCTGCCGACGGGTTGTACTCTCTGGGTTCTCTTGCGGGAAACTTTTTATAATCCTCCTTTCCATAGCTTTGGTATCCCGAACTTCTGCGCTCGCCTCCTTGATAACTGTTGTCTTTGTATCCTGCGGCGACTTGGCTATGGGAGCCGTAGTTGTCGTAATTTCGGGACCGTCTCCTTTGACTTCCGTATCTATTTCTTCTATTGACCTCTGGGGATCGCGTTCACTTGTTGTTGCATGCGTCTTCTCCATCTGCGAATCTGTTTGCTACGTCCATGAGGTCTGACAGTGTTTTTGGCTTGATTCTACCCATCTCTTCGACTAGGTCTCTTCGCCTTAATCCAATGATGAATGCATCTATTGCTCTTTTGTCTGAAACTTCGACTGCCGAATTTTTGATAAGGCTCCATCTTTGGATGTATGCCCGCAGTGTTTCGTCGCGTTGTTGCACGCATGCTTTGACTTCTTCTATTGATGCTGGCCACTTGTATGTCGACCTGAAGTTGCCTGTGAATTGCTTTGTGAGGTCTTCCCAGCTTCCAATAGTTTCTTTCTCTAGTTTGCTCAACCATGACCTTGCTGCTCCGGTGAGGTGTAGTTGTAAACTCTGCATTGCTGTTTCTTTGGTTCCTCCTAATATTTGCACTGCTTGTAGATAATCTGATAGCCATGATTGTGGTTCCTGTGATCCGTCGTACTTTTGCTGATCATGAGGTAACTTGAATCCCTTGGGAACTGGAGTGGTGCGAACCCTGCGGGTAAAGCACGATGCCCCCATCTCTTTTTCGTCGTCTTCATAGTCGCGTCTTTCATTTGGGGATAGCGATCTTCGGGTTCCACCGTGCTATTTTGGTGATGGCGATCGAGATCGTTGCTTGCTGCTTCTGCACCGATGACTGTTGTGACGGTGAGGTGACCTTGCTTTGTGCACTTCCTTGTGGTGATATGCTTCTTCTCCTTTTGCTGATAGCTTGTGGCCCACCATGTTGAGTCCGTTCAATGCTGCTCTATGCATATGCTCTCTGGGATCTCCTGGACTTGGTCGAGTTGTAAGTAGATATGCTTGCGCTGCTACTAGTGCTGCTTCAGCGGTTTTCGGTAGGATGTTCCCCTGCTCGTCGACCGATAGGAAGGACGAGTCGAGGTTTTTGAAAATACTTTGCCTGTCGGAGTTCTCAAGGTTGTCGTACCTTGAACTGTGTCGGCGATTTTTCCTTGCGTTCCTATATGATGCGTCGCTTCGTGCTTTTCGAGCAGCTTCGCTAGCTGCAATGGCTGAATCTTTTCTTCTTTGTATCTCTATTTTCTCCTTTGCTAATTGCTTTGCCTGCTGCCTTAGGGCATAATGATACCCCAAAAGCATGTCTTTGCTAGAATTTGATGGTATCGGCGTGCCGTGTTCTACGGCTTCTCTTATTATCCTCCATTCGTCGACTGATAGTCGAATTTTTTCCCTGGCTGTGAGGGATTCTGCTGTTTGCCCTTCTGCTAGGTGATTTGCTCCTCTATCGATATTTGCTGGGTTTAGCACTGGGTTGTTATTTTCATCGAATTCTTCTGAGTTGTCTCCCACAATGGCGAGCACCTGGCATTGTTTGCCGATGTTACTGTTGAAGCTTGAGAAGGTCGAGTCGTCATCTTCAGAAAGCTCTAACCCTATCTTCCATGTGTCTGTTGATTTGTTTGAGATATCATCGAAGCAGATTATGAGATCGTCGAGTTGGACTCTTGCGTCGAGGTTTTCCTTTACTTTGTTGTGCGCCTGACACGCTCTTTCTTCTGAGTCGAAATTTTCCCGAATTTTGTCGCCTTCTGTGATTGGTGCTTTTTCGAAGCTGACCGGCCAGTTTACCTCGCTGGAAGAGTCTTCTGATGATTCCAACGTTTCCTCTATTTCAGGCTTGTTTGCCGACGGATCTGGTTTCAGTCGAATCCGAGAGGCGGGATGAACCCGATGGCCCGATAATGATGCTCAAACTTCCAATGGTTAACTCCATCTCTTGAATTCCGTCGAGTTCTGAACTGCTGTTGGCTAAAAGTGAAAAAGCCGTCGAATTCATGATTCCAACGCCCCAGTCCCCACGGTTGGCGCCAATTGACGAGGGTTAACTCGACAAATGTCCTAGATGAAGGACTTAGGATCAGGGAGATAGGGCGTCGGATGAACTCGAAGGTAAAGTTAGTCGAAATAGGTATGCGTCGAAAGTAAACTTGGGTGTTTAACCTGGCTTGCTTTCAATCTGGCCTACACCGTCCCCTCCTGGCCCCTTTATATAGGTGGCCAGGTCTCAAGGATCGGGTAGGGTCTGATACAGATTACAATATCGACATACGGTAGGAACTCGTATTCGACTATCATTACAATTGGGCCTAGCTATATGGGCCTTAGGGGTACTCAACTAACGGGCTCTATTAACTATACCCTTGTCAGTAGCCCCTGAGATTCTACCAGAATTTCAGATTTGGGTTGAATCTCTAATCTTTAAATCTTTGACTTGATCAATTCTTCGACTTCTTCTTATCTTCAAATCTTGGACTTGGTCTTTCGACTTATTTTCATGATATTCTTTTGCAAGGGGTTTTGATGAACAAGCCTGACAACTCTAACAGATCAAGAGGTCAGTTAACTGCCGGAACAGATACTTGTCACCTACTTCAAATTCAATCCCCTTGGACTTGAATTCGGGATACCGGTCAAACCCACTCTTTTGCCGCATTTAGGACTTACAAAGAATGAATCCCAGTGATTCTCAGGGTACCCAGTGCGTCCACCAGGATTTTCTTCGCGTCGTAGACACGGATACATACCAGCAGAGCGCATCCATGTGCGTATACCAGGCCACACAGGACGGATCCCGGGGTCTTACCTTCGTGACAAGTCACGGCATTCGAGTTGCATTGTGATAACGCAACTCGAGAATCTCATGTCGCAGTCAAATTTTGACTGAAAATATTCGGGTTTCTACAACCATAAAACTCACTCCCGATGGGAGTAACACTCCTGCACTTCTCCAACTCTAATGCTTTACCAAGAAATATCGTCAGGTGCGCGCTCAGCGCTCCCGATGGGAGTAGCCCCCGAGGCTATAGTCGAAAAAGACTTTTTCGAGTATAGGCTCAAAATATAGTGTAGTCCATCATACTTCAACTCGAGATACTTCAACTCGAGATACTTTAAGAACATCTTGTCATCGAATACTAGTCCACCACTTCAGAGAGAAGTTGTATTCACCATTGCTGAAAATAGTAGCCCCACGGCTATAATCGAAACTCCTTCGTATACAGTCTTGTACACCTATGTTGCACTTGTCGGCGCCATCTTTCTTCTTTCTTATATTATCTTCTTTATGACATCAATGAGTACGTCACTCTGTACCATTGCGAACCGTTGCGTGGGTAGTACTGTAAATTTCTTAATTTTTGACCGTTAGTGGGCTTACCGTTTCCGATCTTTGCGCCACGTCTCAGCCCACGATCCTTCTCTCAGAAGATATATAAGGAGGATCGTGGGGAATTTTACTGTTTACCAGCTCTTTCTCTCCGCCACCGCCGCCATTGTCGATCTTGCCTCCTTCTCCTTTCGTGCATAGCCCCCAGGCACAGATTTGATAGATGCGCGTGAAGCACCTAGCGAGCAAGAACGCCATGGCCAAGGGAAAATCGAACGCCGCGACCAGCTGGGTGACCTCTGCCATCACGAAGAAGGAGGTGGAAAAGGCCCGGACGGACGGCCTCATCTCCGCCCAAGATTCAATCAAGTTTCCAAGCACGGAGCAGATCCCGGGCCCCCGAGTGGTTATCGGGTAATGTTCCTCGCTTTCCTCCTCCGTGGTCTTTCTCTTCCTGCCCACGAGTTCCTTCGTGGGCTTCTCTTTGTTTACGGTGTGCAGCTTCACCAACTCACACCTAACTCTCTTCTGCACATTGCGTGTTTCTTGACTCTCTGCGAGTCATTCTTGGGCATTGAGCCCCACTTTCTTCTCTGGAGGTCAGTCTTTCGGCTCCGCCCCAATGTTGCTTTGGCTAGAAAACCCGAACTGGGCGGAGCCGTCATTTCTGTGCGCCCTGAAGCACAATACCTTGAATTTTCCATGGCCGCATCTGTCCAAGGGTGGAGGACAAAGTGGTTCTATATCAAGGACCGCAAATCTTCTCCTGGAGATGAATACGGCCTACCTCCTTTTGATGCTTCCCAGGAGGTAAAGAAATTGGCGTCGTGGGATACGCTCCCCTCAGATGCGGAAGTAGAACAAATTCTTCCTCTTCTGTCTCGCATCAAGGCTTTAAAAGGAGGTCAAGGAGGCGCTTTGTCGGGTATTCAACGCATGGCTTTTTTTATCCAACGTCGAGTTCAACCCCTACAACACCGCCTTACCAAACTTTGGAGTTACTCCGGCTTGGAAGATCCTACCCGCGTCTCTGAAGATCTGATATCGAAAGAAGATGTCGACAAGCAAGTCAGAAGTCTCACCAAGCTCACCAAGGATCATGTAGTTGCTGATTTGACCGCTGATTTCTTCGACTCCGTGCACCCTCTTCCTGAGGTATATATCTGCTTACTTCTTGGCTTCTTGTTGTCGATTTTCGTGTTTCTCAAACTATGTTTTCCTTTTCCTTATTTACTCTAGTAACGCGTTCGCGTGCAGGGGCACCAATTTCTCCTCTCGCGCCCCCCTCTTCCAGAGGCAGGGCCCCTTCCGTCTGATCTGGCCATGTCTGTATCTGAAGCCCCCGAGGCTGATGATAATCAGGACGGAGATGATGCCAAAGAATCAGAAGAGGATACTAGTTCATCGACATCGTCTCCTCCTGTGCAGCCTGAAGACACTGGCTTGGATAAGAAGAGGAAACGAGCCGACGAATTTGCTTCTTCGAGTTCCTCTTTGCAACAAGCAGTTGCGGAGAAATCCCCTGTATTGACAGAAGATATGGAATTCTTCGACCTCCTGGCATCGTAAGTGCTTTATTTGAGTTCTCCACTTGCACCTTTCTTGTCTTGTTTCTGTAGTATGGCATATAACGTATTTTCTTCTTTATAGAGATGACGAAGAGCCGCCAAAAGATGATACAACTGCTCCTTCGATGTCGCCAGTGACTGCTGCCGAGCCCACTGAGCCAGTTGCCACAACGAGCGTCACCAGGGCTTCTGTCAAGAAGGTTCCGGAAACTCGAAGCAACAAACGCTCAAAGAAGGCCAAAGAACCCGACGTTTCTCTTGAGGCCCATGTATCGACGGGTTCTCCCGACGATGTGAGCAACTTCTTTTGCTTTTCCTTTCCTTGTCTTTCCTTTGCATATACTTGTGCTCTTACACGCCCTTTCTCTTAGGCATTATTGAAGAGATTTGTCGCCTTAGGCACGGAATGTGCTGGATACCTGAGGGTTGCGAAAGCTTCCGAAGGTACACTTTTGACGTCCAGTCACAACTTTTTCCTTGTACTTATCCTTTGCTATTTATCTGACACGCTTGCGTCTTCTTCTGTAGCTGCTCTGGCAACGACCAACGCTCGAATTGCGTCGCTGGAGGCGGAGCTCCGTGCTTCACAGAAAGCTTATGATGCTGCGGCCACTGCCAAAGCAAACGCTGAGAAGTCACAGAAATCTGCGCTTGGTAAGGCGAAGAAAGCTGAAAAAGCTTTAGCTGATGCCAACAAGGATCATGCCCAGCGAGAGCAAGCCGTGGCAGAGCGTCTTCACACAATGTCTACTGCTGCTGAAAGTGAGTGTTTCGCCTTGTCTTCTATTTTCAACTTCTGTTGCACTGTTGTACTTGCTGACATTTTCCTCTTCTTTTTCTCTTCTATCTGCTTTGTGTCGTGCAGGATTTACCGGGGTATCTCCGTCGTCCCTGCCACCGGACGATGATCCTCTGATGACTGCGGTTAACCTACTCGAGGACACTGGATATCTATCCAGGAGACTTTTGAGTTAGTTAACCGCGTTCTATCACGACTGTTTGTCGGGTTGTGGCCGAAGAAAAGGGCAGCAGTTCTGAAGGACAACTTGAGTAATCTTGCCAAGTCCTTCGATACAACTGAAGATCCCACCCTCCAGCTGAAAGGGCTTTCTATTAAGCGCGGCGCCGAGGGTGCTATTGCACTGTCTCTTGCGCATGGTACGGACTTCGACTGGGAGAGGGTGAGCTCTCCTCATGGCCGCACCCGCGATGAGATGAAGGCTTTTTTCGAGAAGGCGAAGAAGTTGGCGCCTGCATTGGTGACAATTATTTCCCCTTCGGCATCCTCTGCGGCATCTACTGCACCACCTCTAACGGCGGAAAATCCAGTGCCGCCGTCGACTTCTGGCGAGGAATTTGCCGTACCTTCTTCTGCCACGGAGCAAAATGCTGAGGTGGCGTAGGCTCGGCTTCTTTGTAGCTTTTAGTTTTCTCCTTTTGAATGTAAAAAACTTTAGTTGCGTGCAACCCGAGAACCTTAGTCATAGGGTTGTGCTCTTATGTAAATACATCTTCTTATGAATTCCTATGCTGCCTTTCTGAAATGTTTCTTCTTCCTTTTCTTTGGCTTTCAGTTTATGTATATCGACGACCCTTTGGCTTGCGGGCCTGCTCCTTTCTCTGCCAGTACGTTCAACTCGAGGATTCCGTCGCCTCCCAGTCGATGTGATCAATGCGCAGAATACTCTGCAAGGATTTCTGATCTTGAGGTTCGCTTGACTTCAGCCAAACGCCAAGCTCAGATGGCGTTTGATAAAGCTAGCAAAACTTCTGTCCTGACGAAGCAGGTATCAATTCTTGGTGATGAAGTGTCCAGCTTGACAGCAAAGATTTTGCATCACGAAGAATGCAATTCTTTTACTCTTGGTATCATCGAATCCGCCTATGAAATGTTGCGATGTGAGTTTCCTCTCGACTTATTTTTTCCTTTTTGCTCCACTGCTACTTTTATGATATCCTTTGCCCTTATAGGCACTTGCTTGGATTTTCCTGCTGAAGATCGTCGGGTTACCGAGCGAAGTGCGGCTCTAGAAAAAATGTTCGCAGGTGTTGAAAATTTATGGTCTGATCCTCGACGCCGGAGTGCTGTTGTATTGCTTCAGGACCGTGCCTAGCACATTGGCGAGGCAGTGGATGGCTGCAGGAGAGCTCTTGTAACTATGCACTCGGTCATGCTTCCTCGCAATCCTCTGCCTGCTACTTTTCCATTGCTTCTTGATGTTTTCAGATCCAGCCAGCGAATCCATCGGTTGATAGAACTGAACTTAGTGGCAGGTGCCAATTTTGCTCTTGGGTGGATACGCAAGTGGCAGCCAAGACTCAATTATAGTTCTATGTCGCTGAGCTATCCTCCGGGTGGGGCAAGCCTTCGAGTACACTTAGAGAGTACCTTGCAGCCTGCCCGACGAATTATAGCCAGGCTGCTGCAAGAGGACTCCGCGTTTTTCCGCGAGTTTCACTACTTAGACCCTTTAGGTGTAGATGATTCTGACAACCCGATGTTGTAAGACGTATGTGGAACGCGAGAGTTTCTTTATTTCGCGACTGGATGTCTGAAACTTATTCTCAGAGCGTTTTTTGTATGAGTCGTGCGTTCGCCGCATTTTCCCTTTGAAAGACTCGTAAACTCGAATATGAGGAATGCTTTGCCTTTATTATATCTGTAATGTAGGATACATGGGGTAACCCAATAGATCCGGCCTATGACCTGTGTTCTGGATCTAGAGGGCATTGCCCCTGGTATAACTCGTGGTTTTTACAGCCTTATTCTTCTACTTTATTTTATTATTCTTTGATGCTTATGCCGTCATGGCTTTCTCTTCTTCTCCTGTATTTTTGTCTTCTCCTGATGCTCCTACTCGTGGTTTCTTCATCTCGGGCACCGCAACGTGTCCTTCGAGTAGCTTGACGCCCTCTGTAGTCGTGCTTTTCGCCTTCTATGCGTAGTTGGCTATCATGCCGAAGTTTTGCGCCATCTTGTGGAACTCCCTGTCGCAGAGATCTGAAACTTCAAAACTTCCTTTTACTGTAATTATTCCTCTTGGTCCTGGCATTTTAAGTACCAAATATGTATAGTGAGGCACTGCCATGAATCGCGAAAACGCGGGTCGTCCGAGGATCGCGTGATATTGAGATGGCCAGTCCATGACTTCAAAGTCTAGCTTCTCCCTTCTGTAGTTTTGTCAGTTGCCGAAGCAAACATTGAGTGCTACTCGACCCAGTGGGTAATTGGCACTTCCTGGCATGATCCCGTGGAAGGAACAATCTGTTGGTTTCAGGAACTCTAGTGATATATGCATTGCTCGGAGCGTTTTTGCGTATATCAAGTTAATTCCACTCCCTGCGTCCATGAATATTCTGTCAACATCGTACGCACCGATTTGAGCTTTGAGTACCAAAGGCGCATTTCCCGGCCGAGGTACTGTTATAGGGTGGTCTTCTCTGTTGAACTCGATTGGTTGTTCTGACCAGTGCAGGTACTCCGTTGTGGCTGGAGGTGAAATGACTGCTAGGTTGACTTGTCGAGTTATACTCTTCTCTTCTTTGTTCGACTTGGGCACAGGTTGTATCATTGCTGTGATGTGTCCTTTTGATGGAACGTACCCTTCGTCGTCGTCGTGTCCCTGGTTTTGCTGGTCTTGTCCTTGAGGAGCTCCGTTGTTTCCTTGCTTGTTTTGCCGGAGGATTGTTGCTTCCTTCAAATCCTTGTCGCCTTGCTTCGGTTTGCTTGTTTAGCGCTGCCTCTTGTAGTTTTAAGAATGTTGTACAATCTTTCATTGCGTGTCTTGATACTCGCTTCCCATCGACGAACGCTGAGTGTATATGACAAGGTCCGTTGAGCATATCTTCTGCCGACGGGTTGTACTCTCTGGGTTCTCTTGCGGGAAACTTTTTATAATCCTCCTTTCCATAGCTTTGGTATCCCAAACTTCTGCGCTCGCCTCCTTGATAACTGTTGTCTTTGTATCCTGCGGCGACTTGGCTATGGGAGCCGTAGTTGTCGTAATTTCGGGACCGTCTCCTTTGACTTCCGTATCTATTTCTTCTATTGTCCTCTGGGGATCGCGTTCGCTTGTTGTTGCATGCATCTTCTCCATCTGCGAATCTGTTTGCTACGTCCATGAGGTCTGACACTGTTTTTGGCTTGATTCTACCCATCTCTTCGACTAGGTCTCTTCGCCTTAATCCAATGATGAATGCATCTATTGCTCTTTCGTCTGAAACTTCGACTGCCGAATTTTTGATAAGGCTCCATCTTTGGATGTATGCCCGCAGTGTTTCGTCGCGTTGTTGCACGCATGCTTTGACTTCTTCTATTGATGCTGGCCGCTTGTATGTCGACCTGAAGTTGCCTGTGAATTGCTTTGTGAGGTCTTCTCTGCTTCCAATAGTTTCTTTCTCTAGTTTGCTCAACCATGACCTTGCTGCTCCGGTGAGGTGTAGTTGCAAACTCTGCATTGTTGTTTCTTTGGTTCCTCCTAATATTTGCACTGCTTGTAGATAATCTGATAGCCATGATTGTGGTTCCTGTGATCCGTCGTACTTTTGCTGATCATGAGGTAACTTGAATCCCTTGGGAACTGGAGTGGTGCGAACCCTGCGGGTAAAGCACGATGCCCCCATCTCTTTTTTGTCGTCTTCATAGTCGCGTCTTTCATTTGGGGATAGCGATCTTCGGGTTCCACCATGCTGTTTTGGTGATGGCGATCGAGATCGTTGCTTGCTGCTTCTGCGCCGATGACTGTTGTGACGGTGAGGTGACCATGCTTTGTGCACTTCCTTGTGGTGATATGCTTCTTCTCCTTTTGCTGATAGCTTGTGGCCCACCATGTTGAGTCCGTTCAATGCTGCTCTATGCATATGCTCTCTGGGATCTCCTAGACTTGGTCGAGTTGTAAGTAGATATGCTTGCGCTGCTACTAGTGCTGCTACAGGGGTTTTCGGTAGGATGTTCCCCTGCTCGTCGACCGATAGGAAGGACGAGTTGAGGTTTTTGGAAATACTTTGCCTGTCGGAGTACTCAAGGTTGTCGTACCTTGAACCGTGTCGGCGATTTTTCCTTGCGTTACTATATGATGCGTCACTTCGTGCTTTTCGAGCAGCTTCGCTAGCTGCAATGGCTGAATCTTTTCTTCTTTGTATCTCTATTTTCTCCTTTGCTAATTGCTTTGCCTGCTGCCTTAGGGCATAATGATACCCCAAAAGCATGTCTTTGCTAGAATTTGATGGTATCGGCGTGCCGTGTTCTACGGCTTCTCTTATTATCCTCCATTCGTCGACTGATCGTCGAATTTTTTCCCTGGCTGTGAGGGATTCTGCTGTTTGCCCTTCTGCTAGGTGATTTGCTCCTCTATCGATATTTGCTGGGTTTAGCACTGGGTTGTTATTTTCATCAAATTCTTCTGAGTTGTCTCCCACAATGGCGAGCACCTGGCATTGTTTGCCGATGTTACTGTTGAAGCTTGAGAAGGTCGAGTCGTCATCTTCAGAAAGCTCTAACCCTGTCTTCCATGTGTCTGTTTATTTGTTTGAGATATCGTCGAAGCAGATTATGAGATCGTCGAGTTGGACTCTTGCGTCGAGGTTTTCCTTTGCTTTGTTGTGCGCCTGACACGCTCTTTCTTCTGAGTCAAAATTTTCCTGAATTTTGTCGCCTTCTGTGATTGGTGCTTTTTCGAAGCTGACCGGCGAGTTTACCTCGCTGGAAGAGTCTTCTGATGATTCCAACGTTTACTCTGTTTCAGGCTTGTTTGCCGACGGATCTGGTTTCGTCGAATCCGAGAGGCGGGATGAACCCGATGGCCCGATAATGATGCTCAAACTTCCAATGGTTAACTCCATCTCTTGAATTCCGTCGAGTTCTGAACTGCTGTTGGCTAAAAGTGAAAAAGCCGTCGAATTCATGATTCCAACGCCCCAGTCCCCACGGTCGGCGCCAATTGACGAGGGTTAACTCGACAAATGTCCTAGATGAAGGACTTAGGATCGGGGAGATAGGGCGTCAGATGAACTCGAAGGTAAAGTTAGTTGAAATAGGTATGCATCGAAAGTAAACTTGACTGTTTAACCTGGCTTGCTTTCAATCTGGCCTACACCGTCCCCTCCTGGCCCCTTTATATAGGTGGCCAGGTCTCAAGGATCGGGTAGGGTCCGATACAGATTACAATATCGACATACGGTAGGAACTCGTATTCGACTATCATTACAATTGGGCCTAGCTATACGGGCCTTAGGGGTACTCAACTAACGGGCTCTATTAACTATACCCTTGTCAGCCCCCTTGTAGGGTAAAGACCTACGTCATGCTTTTCTGACTTTATTAATGAGGTGGCTTCAATGGAGGTGTTACAGCGATGGCGTAGATTGGATCCAACCGAAAAATGGAGAGCTCTCGAGATTACCAGCACTCGGGTGTATGGTGGCAAAAGGTGTCTAGAGATGTTCTTGGATTTCCCTCCCAACCTTTTATATGCGAAGGTTGGGTCTCATGATTTCTCTCCAAGTCAACTACGTACAAAGTCGGTAGGTAAAACCCTAATCGAGTGCTAATCCAACTAGGCTTCTTCCTTCGAATCTTCGCCTTGTATGGGAAGTCTTGCTCCTGGGCCACGCCCGGCTGTTGTCTTCGTGGGCCTTGTTATCCCTTTAGTGGATGTCCCTCCTGGACCAAAAACCAGGTAGGCGAATATCGAGGGCCCATTTGTCATTCCTTCATCATTGTTCCTCACATTCTTTAGGCAGGTGTCCTATTTCTCCACAGATTTTGTAGGCTAGCAATGTTATCTTAGCTTCATCTCTTGGTTCCTTGCTACCAAGATTGTTTTGGGGCGGGTTGTTATTGGTACTAGCCAAAATCTGGGGCTTCATGTGTACCATTAGAGAATGATCATCCAGTACTTGCTGCATTCCTGGTGGTAAATCTTTGCTATCTGAGTCGATCAAGTTCTGAGTCAAAACTCGCATCAACTCTGCATGTACTTCTACCATACATTGTATTGCTATAACCAACTGAGGTTTGTTGAGACATTTTATGGCTTCGAGAATACATCTGTTTTGATTGTGGGTCCTACCCAAACACAGCAGATCAAGACAATTCATCTTATAAAATCACTCATTTAATATTCATTACACAAACTCAAAAAGCATCTTCTATTAAAAGTATGGTCACACCCTAGTTTGGTATGATCAAAAAACATAACGTAAGATTCGTGCGGTTCTACGACTAATAGTATTGGTGGTCTATTCTACTTGAACTGTGTTAGGTATGCCTTCGTATTCCCAGTCCGACGGCGTTTGACTCTGGTGCCTATGTGCTCCTCGCTGTTCTTCTCCATAGGAGTCTCTTCTTCTTTAGCCTTGGACACCACTTGTTCCTTGGGGTCATTCTTGGGTGTCTCCGAGGTTGACTTCTTAGCAGCTAGCAGTGCCTTCTTCTTGGTAGGCCATGAATCAAACTTCATCAGGTACTGGTTGAGATATGCACATTGTCCTTGTAGTCCCGCAATCTGCACAGCCTGATCTTCTGTCTTGAATGCCAACTTATCATTAGTCGCCTCAAGTGACTTGTTCTTCTCCTTCAGCTTCTGTATGGTGTTCTCTAGCTGTTCAATCTTCTCATCTTTTTCCTGGAGTTGATACTTGGCATCATCTGTGGCATCCATCTCATTGTGGAGCATGCGCTCCATGTTGAAGGCATAGCTCTCCATATCTTCCAACTAGATCTCAGTCCAAGGTAGACCCTCACGGAGTCCTGGAGTACTCAATGCCCATCCATCGGAGTTGCATCTCCCAAACTGGTGAAAAGAGTTGTTCATCTCGGATATCTCCTGGATGTACATACCGCAGATGCGAGCTAATGCCTCCTCCATGGCCATCATGATCCTAGTCTCCCAACCTGGGTACATCCTCGAGTACACCACTGTCTCCGTGGGTGGCTCAATGGTACGTCCTTTGATCTTCGTCTTGATCTCCTAGCGAATGATCTCCGGAATTTCACAGGGTATCACTCTACCCCGAAAAGTGGGAGGGGACATGTCCAGCGCTCGAGAGCGGCGGGAAAGCTGGTCGCTAAAGCACTCGGTGTCATCATCAAAGGGTGTCTTCATCTTGGTGAATTGGGCCATCTAAACGAGGAAGAGAAAGGAACTGTGTTAGTAAATGAATATGGTAAGTCAAACAAGAATCTAAATAATGGATTGCAGTGCAAATAAATTCTTAAAATTTTGAGAAAACGGAATGAAAAGTTTTGTGATAAAATCCTAGGGATTCCTATTTCTAATCCAAACCTAGTGTCTCGATCCTACAGGCAACACTATGCTCTGATACCATTCTGTAGCGCCCTACCTTTAGAAAAAGGCAGAACTCCTGTGTTAAGTGCTACTCCCTGGATCACTGATAGCACCACAGTACAAAATATAGTAATCATTGCAATAGTATCAAATATTACAACGTAAATCCAGATACATAGGTTTTCAACCTTACGAGTACACAGCTGAAAGCACAGTGGCAATGAGCCTCCATCTTCATCACGTGCCACAGGCAGACATGTTAGAATGTAGACTCAAGATCCTACAAAACGTTCCTCGTCTGGAAAACCTGCACGTTTGAATATGCAGCCCCAATGAAAGGGGTCAGTACACTAACGTACTGGCAATTGACACATATTTGGTGGCTGTTGTGAAAGAACTATACTACATGATATTTGGCTGGTAGATCTCACAGGCTAATTTGCATAAGGCCAATTTTATCCTAAATTCCTTTTCAAAACTTTCTTTCAAAATTTTAGTTTATAATGGTCAAGACAACCCCCATACATTACATACTGGCTGGTATGTAGTTTCTGGGCGAAACTCAACAAAGTTGGAACAACAGAAACCACCACCCCTCGGAGTGTATGGCCCTGAGCTCTTGCCTAAGAGTTTCTAGTCAAGTTTTAAAGGATTCAGAAACGGTGATGAGATTCTTCCGTACATTCCATGACCAGAGACTCAATTGTCCATAACCGAGGACATGGCTAAACGCTTAGATTTTTGACACCCTGCAGGGGTTGTGCACTTTCACCTTAAGACTCTTTTTACCCAAAGAATAAAATGAGACAAGACCTTTCAGAAGAAGCATTCAACCATCCGGATCTGACCGTGCCCCTATAATTCTGCTACCACCCTCTATTAGTACCCATGGCTGAACCCTTAATCCTACCCAATCAAGACAGAGCCCATAGTATCATAAGGCTGCACTAGAAGTACTCTAAAACATGGAATACATAGTAATCCCTTTAATCCTGAGTGGCAAAACCGAGCAGTATCCTGAGTACACGTCCTTACTGGCATGTGCCCCAGAACCCACCTACTTTGCCTCTTCTTATCAAACCAATCCACCCAGGTAGTTCATTTCAGTTGAAGTTGTTAATTTATTCACAAAACAACTTTCACAAGGTGAACATAGCATAGCATCAATATTTTTCAAAGTATTTAGCATCCCGGTGGGGTTCATGGATAGCTACACACTACTAGGATCTAGCATTTTGTAAAACAGTTGAATATTCCACCTAACATGCATACTACTGAAAACACTAATGCAGTAGTAAAAATAGGTAGAAAATATGTGTGTCACTTGCCTTTTTGAAGACCACGCTCTTTCACTTCCCTCAACTAAGCACGTAGCTCTTCGCACAAACTATAACACAGAAATATCACAACATAAACACACCATACAATACAAGCATAACCAAACAAGACAAGCAATTGAGAAGGGTTGGTTTAATATTTTTGATTTATTAGGATATTGTTATAGAAGAGATATGGCAAAAGATTATGGATTGCAAGAAATAGATTTGAGAGTTTGAGTGGCAAGATCAAATGATTTGGAAGAATTGGACTAAGCAAGATATAATGGATGTAGTCTTTATGTTTTACTAAAGCATGAATAGAATCTTGAAATGACTGAGGTGAATTAGATCACATAAGTGTCAAATAGTGCAACAGCAATACTATTGAATAAGTGTGACAACAAATATTCATAATAGCATATATTACACTTAGGCATTGGGAAAGTAAGCATTGAATTACTCAATTAACTCATTTGCAAATTGAATAGTTCAACACATGTGAACAAGATTAAGTGGGCATGGGGTTGGATATGAATAAGTAATACTTGGGAATATGGTTCAAGGTTTCTATTGGGTACATGGAGTATGATCATGTGCTATGATGTTGATTAAATCAACACCACAAAAGCAAAAGTAAAGTCTATGATTGAGATGTATCACACTTTACTCAAATAACTCGATTGTAATTTGAATATGTGTGGGCTAGACAAACATGATTTAGATAATCATGATATTCGATCCAGGTGGTGTCAAGATGATCTTTGATAGTTAGCTATGATCATAGGATTCACTATAGTGGAAAAATAAACATTGCTGAAAAGAAATAGAATTAATCTATGAAGGAAAATACTCAAATTCTCATATTTGAATTTGAATGCTTGTGAAGTGGTTCAAGAAAATTAGGAAGTGATGCTACTAGATAGATTACAGTAAAACAAAGCTACTACAATTGGATTCATTCTAAAATAAGTTTTAGAACTCAAATTATGATCAAAGTAGTGATTTGGATAAATTTGAATGCACAAAGTGTGTGCACGTACCAACTTTGATGTTTCTTGATTCTATGATGTTCTGCTAGATTAGAGGATTCCAAATACTACAAATTTGTAATTTTTGGATGCATAGAACAAAAGATATGAATTAAATAGTGAAACAGATAGATTTGAATCAATTTGAAAATGAATTCAAAGTAATTACTGAAACTATAGGATACTATTGCACCATTGGATTCTACTCTTTATTAGCTTTCCAGAGACATGAAGTTTGTAATTTTTGGATCTATGGTTTGGAAGATATGGATTTTAAAAAATTCAGCAGAAATCTGATTCAAATTCTAATTTGAAATCTATTTAAAACAGGGGCTGACACGTGGCATGTTCTTATTTGTTGATACCATTTCGGTCGGACTAGGTTTTAGGGCCGTTAGATCTAAGTGAGATCGGGTGGCTCAGATCTAACCATACCCCTTCGCTGCTGGATATAATCTAAGTCGCTAAAGGAAGATCGGACGGTCCAGGGAGCAGGGGAGGAGCTCACCGGCGAGATCTAGGGTTCCGGCGACTAGCGGGCTCGGGCACGGTCGATTCCGTTGCTGCGGAGCTCCTCGGTGAAGACAAAGGTGACGACGAGATGCGCGCAGGCATGGCGAACTCGACGGTGTAGGTGGTGTGGTCGATCGCGTCCAGGTGCAGCGCTAGGGCTCCGCCGAAGCTCCCAGGTGCTACGGCGATCCCATGGAAAATAAGACGAGCTCGGACCGCGATTTGTTGTGGGGTTTTACGGGGGAGATAGAAGGGGCGGAGGGGGTATTTATGGGGGTTTTGCGTGCACGAGGGGCTAGGTTTCGGGGCTAGACGAAATCGGACGGCGGCGGGCGACTCCGTGCTCGAGCCGGACTCTGTCCAGAGGAAGGAGATGACCTGACAGGTGGGCCCCACCTGTCAGTGTCCGAGCGCGGCGGCGGCGTAACGGTTCAAGGCGCGGGGTCTTGCTGGGCTGGGCCGGCTTCAGAGCCCGGCCCGAATCGGTGCCCTCGGCCTTTTCTCTTATTTTTTTGTCCTTTCTTTTTCTTTTTCTGTTTTCCAAATTGTTTCTTTCCAAAAAATTTGCAATAAGCTTCAATTCAACTCAAATCAATTTCTAAAATTTTCTAAGATTCAAAACAATGTTTAAATTAGTAAGAAACTAGTTTCCCAAAATAAAACAAGATTGTCAAAAAGACTTTATAAGTTTAGCAAAAAGGCTTTGCTTGCATAATGCAAAATATAAATAGGGTTTGAAAATTAATCCTTTGAAATAAGAGAAAATATTTTTATAAAATAACACTTTGAAAATCATTCTCAATCATTGTTTTGAAAAAAGCAATATAACACATTTTGTAAATAATTCTTTTGCAAGCAAGCTTGCATAGAATTATGTGCAAGAATAATATTTTTGAAACTTTCATTTTCTCAAAGGAGTTCTTCAAGAATTACTAGAAAGCTTGAAATAGTTTTCTAATAAATCTTTTAATTAAACTCAAAAGTTTTAAATCCTTGCCGATTTTCAATCAATACAACAAAACAAAAACAAAAAAAAAATTCACTCCAAAATTTGATAAAATCTTGGGATGTTACACCAAGGACAGCCTGCGCCAGACCCGAGTGATCGAGGGCCAGAAGCCAGATGCTACGACGGTGACGTTACAAAGCAGGACTTGCCGTGATAGTACAAGTAACGCAGAATTTATAAACGTATTGAATAGTCGAAGCAGAAGCATTCAATCGTGAGCAACTCAGGCAACTACCGTGCATGCAATAGCCATGTACAAATCTATCTGTCAAAGGAGATTATGCATGCAACGCAACAATCAGTCAAATGAGCGGTAAAACAGCACTTTGTAAACGACTTGCAGTTTTTGCCAAAACTGAGAAATACTACGGTATGAAGAAACTGCAGTATTCATTCCCCACGCATTGAAATACTTCAGTTTTGCAATATTTCTGTTTTAGAAAAACTTTGTTGCCAAACTAGGCCTAAAAGATGTCTAGATGCATTTACTTCACAAATCTAAAACATCTTATATTTTGAAATGAAGGGAGTAGTATACTATGCTACAGCAGAAACGGCTAAACTGAAATCTAGTGCAGAATCTTCGGTAAAAATTACTGTAACAAACATATATAGATAAAAACACCACCGCGGGGAGACGCCGCCGGCCCGCCCTAGAAGCCCTCCGCTCCGCTCCCTCCACCCGCCGCCGCCGGCTCCTTCGCCAGACAAAGTCCCGGCGGCGTGCTGGCAGCGGATGTTTCTCACGTCCTCGACTCGGTGCGGAGGCGGCGGCGCCCACTCGACCTCGCCAAGGACGTTGTCGCCGGACGACGCAGTCAGGGTTCACGATGGCCAATGGTCCTGTGGAAAGGAAGGGATGGGATATTTTTCACGGCGGTCGACATATCGAAGGTAGGGACGGTCGATGGCCATGGGCCCGATCTGGGTCTAGATGCGCATGGTCAGGACATGGTCATTTTTGTACCTGTTGTGTTGGATTCGTCATCGACGGCGATTCACGGTGGCTCTAGGTTCGTCCAACATCACGAGGTCATCTAGGACTGCAATCCCGGGCATGGTAGCGGTGACCCACTCTTCTGTCGAAGTTGGTTGGTCAGTTGAATAAAGGTGGTGGTCTTAGGGTTTCTCTCGTGCCAAGATAAAGTTCTGCTAGATGCACACCCTTATTGATTTGGTCGGAGTGTCGAGTTTCAGAAGGCTCCGCTTACGAACTCCCCTGGGCACATCATGCCTGGAGTTCGCTAGATTGGATGAATTTGGTCATGCGCACCCATGTTTTATTCTGACCATTTGGTTTCAGAGGAAGCGAGGCGAAACTCTATTGTCTATTGCCATCATGTGACACGTCTTAAGGTCCATTGTGAAGTCAGAGATAGAGAATGACATAGAAGTCGAGTTTCTAAGGACTAGAAATGGTGGTTTGTGTCTTTGTGGTGACGAGGAACATGCTTGGTGATTCGTGAATTGTACAAGCGGTATTGTAAAGTGGGGGCGACAGGATAGGAGAAGTTCAAACCCTACCTTGGAGGTTAAAAATCCAAGGTCCGGCCTTCATTGGTTGTGCCTAGGAATAGCCTTGCGGAAGGCATTGTTTTTTTGAGCGAGGTCTTTCTCCAGGGTGAAAGCCTATGATCTATGATCGGGGCGATGACAATGCTTGTGCATTGTTTTCTTCTTGGAGCATTGCTATTGGAGAAGCTGAACTTCTGGTGCTGTTTTAGTGGTGTTTGTTTTTGCTGCTACGAGGAATAGATTAGCGGGACTTTTCTTTTCTATAATTCTTCTTCTGTTTTTTGACTGGATGCATTCATAGCGCCATTAGGGCACTGCATTGCTACAGATAGGGATGAAAATGGTGCATAAATTTTCTGACTTTTCCACAAAAAAATAGATATGAAATTATGGAAACAGAAATGGAATTTTACGAAATGAAAACGAAAATAGAACAACATTTTGGAGCGAAACAGACCCGGAAATGGAAATTCCTTTTCCGACTGATACGTAGTTTCCATTTTACAGTTGTTTTGCCTGGTCAATTTAGCAGATTCAATACATGATTTTTTAAAATCGAACCGCCTAAACAATCCATGCTCTACTCTCTTTTACACTAAGCAATCATGATAGGGTTGTGGAGCAAGTTTATCAGTTTGCTTGAGCTGGTCTGGTTTCTTTGCATAAATTAAGTGGTTTTTTATTCTGGTAATCATCTGCTTTTTATCCGTGTCCGCCTCGTATTCGTTATCCGTTTTCGCATTTGTTTCTAGAGTTTCTATATCCGTTTTTAGTTCCATAAAAAATATGAAAACAAATGTGGCACTACTCAGTTTCGTCCATTTCCGCTCTGTTTTCATCCCTAGTTGCAGAGGCTGAATATAACTGGTATCTCCGCAATATTGATATATATTATTTATGAAAAAAAGATAGGAACATACACAGGTTTAGTGTTGTGTGTCTCGCACCGATAGACCAGAATACATCTTGTTCACTGTTGAGTTTATAATGTATATGACACGTACCTCGTCTAGTGTATATTGTACTTTCCGACACATAATAAACTAGCTATGCCACAATCCAAATGAGAAAAAACCCATTGCAGTGCACAATGCACACCCGTCTAATAAATTACAGTGCACATTGTTGCAAAACTAAAATTGACACTGCTCCAGACCTCCATTTAAATTGGAGGGGAGAAAAGAAACATACTTTTTTTGAAACAAATAAAAGAACATACTCATCCTGGTTCTAAAGAAGTATGTGCACTGATTTGTGTAAAATGAAGAACTAACAAATCTAAATTCTAATAAGAAGGCTAATGGGAGAGCGGAAGGAGGTCCGTCATCGGGCTTGGGCGGAAGCGAAGCGGATGCGTTAGCCCATAACGTGCCACTGCCTATTTATACTCCTTGTAAGCCGCCGTCTAAGGTTTATCTTATCATAAGGTAACCCGCGCCGTTTATAAATACCCCCGATATAGTGAAGTTTTGCTCGCTTGCGCTCATATTTTTTCCTCTCATAACAGCACGGAACGCCTATACGGATGGCCCGAAGCCGTTGGGTTAGGTGTCATCGGCGTTTGGGGGCACTGGCTTAGGTCCAAATGCCGTCGGCATTGGTGATTTTCGTTTTTTTATTTAATTTTTGAAGAAAAATAATCATTTTTTTAATTTTTTTTTAAAATTTTTTATTTTCTTTGAATTTTTTGATATCTCTCTAATGACACTAGAACAATGACTTCCCGCTCGGTCACCCATCATCAGATTGCTATAAACCCAGTATGCTTAAGTTCTAAGTTCTATTTGAATAAACTACCCCTACACTCCAAAGTCCTTATTGATATTAGTATCATATCAATCTTCTTAAGCCATGTGAATCTATATGACTGTGTGTAAGTATGTATGTGTATATCTCTATATATGTGTGTGTAAGTATGTATGTGCATGTGTATATGTGTTTGTTAACATTTTGAAAAAAATTAAAACTTTGAATTTTTTATAAAAAAATCAAAGAAAAAAATTCAAAAACAACAAAAGAATCATTTTTGGATCCGCAACACGTCATTTCTTCTCTAAACTTTAACCATTTGGCCGCCACATTTGGCCACCTCTCCCTTGGCCGCTGCCCTAGGTGCCTTGGGGGAGGGACAAGGTGAGTCCCTTCCCCACTATATAAAGGGGGCCCAGGGAGAGATGGACACAACACAATTCCACGAGCCTGGAGCTCTCCTCTCTCCCTGGTGCGCCGCTCCTCTCCACCTCCACCTCTCTTTCTCTCGCGCGCACATGGCCTCCCAAAGGGCTACGTAGGATTGAGCCAACTCCACCACTGCACGCCATCATGCTGCTGAGTTTCTGAATCCTGTCCAAAGCCATCTACTTCTGCAATCTTGGCTGGATCGGAGATTCCGAGGGTCATCGTGATCACCGTACGTGTGTGAGTACATGGAGGTGCAGCACTTGTGGCGCCAGAGTCGTTGCACCAAGTTCTACAACGTCCTTGAGGTCGGCTACGTCGGCTTCATCATCAACGCCTATGCGAGGGTGTAATCCCCGCGTTCGGTGTTCAAGGGTATGTCGCCGAATACCAGTTGACAATTGCAGCATTACTAATAGATAGATCCTTGGGCAATTTGGGTTGCGTAGAAATAAATTTTTGTTATTTGCATTGAACCCCAACAGTGGTATCAAAGCCGGATCTATGCGTAGTATGCTTGTACAGTTAGAACACATTGTAATAATGTGGGCATTTATCGTTTTATTGTTACCCTCTTTCATGCATTCGCTTGTATCTGTGGCATAGTTGGATTGAAGCGGCCCGAGACCGACATTACGCGTTAATTCGCGAGACTAGTTCCACAACTGTCATACGGCATGCACCATATCCGTGGGCTGCCCGAGACCAACTGTTTCTCAAATTATAGTGGATATGGTGTCTGCAATGGAAGGCCCTTAACAAGAACTTAAAGAAACAACATGATTATCAGTGTTGTGGTTTCATGTTTGTAGGTAAGAAACGTTTCTTGTATGCAAAGATAAAGTAGAATCGTCTAACTTTGTTTTGCAGCGAGGCGTGTGATGTGATATGTTCAACACGGTAAGTTATGTGATACTAACCGCAGCTTCAAGACGATGGTGCCGTGGACTTGGAGATCATGCCGGATCGCTCGATGGAGATCAAGCGCGTCGATGAAAAAACCATATCATATCATGCATTATTTACATTTGATGTTATTGTGTGACTCTTATTTGTGCTAGTATTTAGATACACGATGGTAGCATAGAAGAAACCATCCCTAATCAAAAACCAAAGAAAATGTGTTCTCCCTTACGTGTGCAATCACCAAGAAAGATCTTTGTTATGAAGCCGACCGTGATGATCGGGGGCTAGACATCTCTAAGTTCACATATGGTGTGGGTAGAAGCCATGTATGTGCCACGCAATACACTAAGGTTAACTTGGCGAGCCTAGCATGTGTAGACATGGTCTCGGAACATGGACACCGAAAGGTCGAGCATGGGTCACAAGGTTGTGCGATTGACATAGTTTTGTCTACCTCTGATATTGCATCACCGGTTGTGATGATCAGGGGAGGTGTAGTGGAGAAGGACCGTGTAATAACTAGAAAAGTTTTAGGGATGTTGTTCTAAGTGGGAGTTCTAGATAATAAACTTGTTTAATAAATTGAACTCATATTGTGAACTTTAGTATTTATACCTTTGCAAATTTGTGTATATGAAAGCCCATATCAATTTCATGCCCTTGTTTGATGGAGAACCTCTTAAGGCCGATGGGTCAAACTTCATAGACTGGTACCAACGCTTAAGGGATTCGCTCCAGCGATCCAATGCACTTTTAACGATAATAGAGCCACTGGGGTGAGGACCTGATGTTGATGCGGATGAGCTTGAGGAGGATGCGTTCCGTGACAGACGGGACTATTACACCTTGACCGAAACAGCAATCATCGACGCCTTAGAGCCTGACATGAAGGGTTGGTTTTACACCACCGAATCCAATTTAGTGATCGGATATCTCAAGAATCGTTTCGAGCCTCAAGTGCGGTTGATGGTGTATAACTGTCTGAATGAGTTCTACTCACTTAAGATGGAGGAACACACCAGTGTGGGTATACATCTAGCTAAGATGCATGGAATTCACAGGCGCTTGATTCTGGAGTTTGATCATGAGATACCAGATCTTTTGGCCAACGAAGCAGTACTTCATTCGTTACCTCCTAGCTATAGGAGATTTGTCATAGGCTTTGTAATGGGAGGTGAATTAGTCACTTTCCATGAGCTCGTGTCAAGGGTGAGGACCTTGAAGGTGGAACCCATTCAAGGCGAGATCGTCGATCTGGCATGTATATGTGATATACAGTGTTATAAATGTTTCATAAACACTTATGCAGCTTTGAGTATGATACTAATTCCAGTTTTAAGAAAATAGGAGATGCGGAATGAAGTGTTCATGGAGGAGATGGCCATGGCACCCCGAGGATGACATGCTTGATGTTTACCGGCGCCGATCTACCTCAACATCTATCTTCAAGTCCTTAGGAATTTGAATAAAAGTTTTGTAATTGAATTGTGTTAAAGACCTTGTGATTCTCTCAGATTTGTGAGACATATTTATTCGTGTGTAATAAACAAGTCTATTGTTTCATTGCCATGAATAAAGCCTTTTAGATCAATATGATTATGAATATGTTATTCTTATTTCACTCTTGTTGATATAATTGCAAGCATTTATAAATTAATGATTTAAAGTCTTTGTTCTATATTGTCTGTACATAATAATGATTCAAGTTCATTTATGAAAATACTTATGTGTATGAAAATTTCATAGCAATGAGATTTAAATATATACTTTTGAATTGTGTCAATTGCTTATATGTTTATGGTAATTTCATATCGATGGAATTAAATGCGATTTTGATAATTGATCGATTTCCCATGTGATCCACACGCCATTTATTAAAATGATTAAAACAGTTCATGTTAAAGTGTAAAATACACAAGTATTGATATTATGCATAAATAATATGTAGTATTTCATCAAACTAGAGGTTATCATTATTTTGCGAATTCTTTATTAAAGATTTAGTGATTATTCGAATTACTAAATAAATTGAATTATTTGAGTTGTACAAATAGTTTCATGGAATAAAGAAAGATTTGAACTAAGTCAAGTGATTCGATTAAAAAATGACTAAGTTTGAAAGATTATGATTTGGAGAAATTTGATGAATATGTTCAACAAATAATAATGCCAAAACACTTCAAGTTATTGAAAAGTTTATGCATTGAAATCATATTCGATTGGACATTATTTAGGAAGATAAATCATCTGTTGTGCCATTAAATTATAATTTAAAGTACCACGTTGAAAATAAGCATTAAACCCAATGTAAATAAGAAGCCATACAAATAATACTATATGTATTATAGTGTTATTTATAAAGATTCTGAGTTATTCTTGATAATTCGAAATTAAAAGAAATTCTTTGTAGAAAGTCCTTATATGAATATGGACATGTCTTTTGAAAACTAAAAATTGCAAAGTTTGTATTCCAAAATGTATTGGTGCACTTCAGAGATATTGTTTTCTCGGTAGAAGTGTTAAAAGGAAGAAAATAAAGGATCAATTAAAGTAACCGACTTTATCTTTATAATATCAGAATAGCACAACGGAATATGTTATGAAGCAAAGGTCTATATTAGAAAAGAGAAATTAATGATAGTGATCATAATTAATTCCTTTATTGAATAGGATTCATGAATAAAATTGCAGCGGTTTGCAAAGTGAATTCATGATTTACTTGTTAGGTTATTGAAACTAGACATACCTACGAACTATGAAGAAAAGATGGTAGACTTAAATGCGAGAAATGACTTAGAATCATATTAAAGATTATATTTGAGGAGTAATTGTTACTTGATCTTATTAAATAAATTGTATTACTTAATTCTTCTAATAATACAAGATTATAAGGAAGAAATGAATTTTTAATAAAAGACATAAAAGCTCAATTTTCATAAAAGTGTTTAAACAAATTCATTGGATTGGCTACAATATGTAGCGATGCTTAAAGTCTTTTAAGAATTCAATAGATTGTCAAAATTGCAAGTTTTTAAATCAGTTTAAGATAAGGTAGTGGTTTAACAATTCTATTGAAATTAATAACTCGCATTTAAGGTACCTCTATTTGATACATGATCAAAGGATTTTTTGGAAGAGTCCAAAATAATCGAGAGAAATTTTTACATTAATATGAGTAGGAGAAATGAAAAATAGCTTTACTCTTATCTGTAAGAGTACATATTATGAGTGGGAGCTCACTTCAAATGTAGGAGTACATATTCTGAGTGGGAGCTATGACAAAATTAATCTATGTGAATGACATATTATAAATAAGTGTGTTTGGTATCATAATCTATTAATTCGAATTAGTAAGTGGAGAAATAGGCATCCAGAGAGATGGTTTTAAAGCATTAAGTCGGAATGTATATTGGTCATAATTTTGAATGTCTAGAATGTGTGAGTCAACAGGTTTTGACTAAATGACTAAGGAAATATTGAGTTAGAACTCAATAATGGTTAACGGATGCATCTCATTATTTGCGTGATCTAAAAACCATGTTTTACAGAAAGACAAAAATGTGACCCAATTTCAAGTGTTGAAAGGCTTGTTCAGAAATGATTACAGAATCATTTAACCAAGAAAAGCCTGTCCTTTGAGTTCCATGGAAGAACCAATGATATATTTCTGAAAGAAAGTGAATGTTCACTGATTTTAGAAATTTGGGAAATAAAAACTCCTTCAAGATTGAAATCTTAAGCTAATGAAAGCTTGATTGGGCATTAATATTGCATTTATGCGATTTCAGTTAAATATACATAAATTAAAAGATGTTTTGGAAAGTGGCAAGTATAATGTTATGGCTAAGAAAGTTTGTCTTCTAGATGTGTGTGATTCTGTTTTGCTCTATATGAGAAAATCAAAGTGATTGATCAATTATAATTGCAAAAGCAACAATACAAAGTCACACTCTTCTGCCTAACATATACTTAACAACATCATGCGATGATGGTAAAGTGTCACACAAAAGTGACAATTTGCAAAGGATATAAAAGATCTGAGTTGCGCAGATTGCTAAACGAAGCTCCTCACAAGCAAGCATGATCAAGGATTCATATGTCTGATATGTTCCATGATCGGTAAACAAATGCAACTGGATTATTTGTAATCTAGTGCAAGTGGGATACTGAAGGAAATACTCCCTAGAGGAAAATAATAAATGATTTATTTACATATTTCATATAGTTCATAATAAGTTTAATACTATGCTATAACTATGTCAATTGGAAACATTGATATAGGTGTGGTATTAAATGAAAGGAGTCCCAGTAATCCTCTAATTGCTAGTTCATTGTTCAACTGATGATCGAGGTTTCCAAATCATGGAGCATTATGCCAATTGATAACGAGATCATGTCATTTAGTAATTCCATGGTGGACATACCCAAATGATAGTATTGCAACACAATCATGTCATGATGTTCACTTTTCGATATGAAGAAAGTGTTGTAACTTAATCCTTAGACAGTGAGGTTATATTTAATCACTACTTCTGGAGGAAGCTTTGATTGCATCAACCGTCACACCATAACAGGGTGACTGAACAGGTGTCTTTTGGGTTCTCCAATGGAGTATGTAGAGGCGTATGAACCAAGAGTGGGATTTGTTCATCTACATGATGGATATGGTACTCTAGGCCCACACAGTGATATTACATCCAAAGCTGCGCAGCATGTGACTAGGTCACGGGGATGGAATACCACGACACGAGTTAAACATCATTAGTCGATAACAAGATTGAACGAGGTATATGGATACAGACGATAAGATCTCGGACTATGGTAGTATCAGCAAAACAAAGGGATAGGTACATCAATGTTTATGGTTCAACGACTAAAAGAACTTCATAGAATGCACAAAGGTCATCACAGATATCAAGATCTGATTGATGATCATTTACTGGAGAGAGTTCTCGGTAATGTCTGTAGTGTTCTCAAACCATTGGGTAACACACTTAAGGGTTCACGATGCTTGAGATAGTTTCGGTAATATTCAAAAACATCGAGTGTTGATTTAAGAGAGATGGAACCGTTCCGATAAAGTCCAAAATAGTTTCGGCGGAATCCGAAATAGTTTCGGTGGAGTCAAAAAGTGTTTTGATGAAGTCCGGAAGTGTTTCAGAGTATCGGGGAATTAATTATGAGTTAATTGATATTAATTCAATAATTAAAATAGGCAAACCACCTTATTGGGCCCCTCATGGAGGGAAGCCCAATAAGGCCATATGCGCCCCCTCTTATTGGATAAGGGAAGGGGGCGCCATGGGCCCCTAGGCCCTAGCCGGTTGGGCTAGGGCTAGGGTTTCAGTGGGGGGCTGGCTGGCCCCACCCTGGCCGCCCCGCCCTTGGCCGCCTCTCCCTTGGCCGTCGCCCTAGGTTCCTTGGGGGAGGGGCAAGGTGGACCCCTTTCCCACTATATAAAGGGTGCTCCAGGGAGAGATGGACACGACACAATTCCATGAGCCTGGAGCTCTCCTCTCTCCCTGGTGTGCCGCCCCTCTCCACCTTCACCTCTCTCTCTCTCTCTCTCTCTCTCTCTCTCTCTCTCGCGTGGCCTCCCTAAAGGTTGTGTAGGATTGAGACAACACCACCGCTGCACGCCGTCATGCTGCGGAGTTTCCAGATCCTGTCCAAAGCCGTCTACTTCCACAATCTCGGCTGGATCGAAGATTCCGGGGGTCATCGTGATCTCCGTACGTGTGCGAGTATGCGGAGGTGCTGCACTTGTGGCGTCGGAATCGTTGCACCAAGTTCTACAATGACTTTGAGGTCGGCTACGTTGGCTTCATAATCAACACATGTGTGGGGGTGTAATCCCCATGTTCGATCTTCAAGGGTATGTTGCCGAACACCAGTTTACCGTTGCAGCATTACTAATATATAGATCCTTGGGCAATTTGGGGTTGCGTAGAAATAAATTTTTGTTATTTGCATTGAACTCCAACAGTGGTATCAGAGCCAGATCTATGTGTAGTATGCTTGTACGGTTAGAACACATTGTGATAATATGGGCATTGATCGTTTTATTGTTACCCTCTTTCGTGCATTCGCTTGTATCTATGGCATAGTTTGATTGAAGCGGCCCGAGAACGACATTACGCGTTCGCATAGGCTTTTTGGTAGCTACAGTTCAAATAAGCACAGTTCTGGCACTCCGAATGCCAAGAAGGTATGATTCATCCCGTGGAAACCCTATACTCGGGGTCAAAATATATGTACATACTAACCTATATATTTGTGTGCCAAAAATTAGCTCAATCAGAGAAGATTTAGAATGTTGAAAGCCATACCTAACTTAACCCCGTTAACCCTAACCCCATAACCCTATCGAGGTTAAAATCGCCGAATTCCAAGTTTGATTTTATTCCCTTAAAAAGGGTCACATAAGATGAGACTACGTGAAGGTCTTGCGTTGTTCAGCATTTTTGAATTAGTTATGATTTTCATAGACCCCTAGAAAATAACCCTATCTAAAAATTAAAAGGGCACATAAAGTTTTTTGCAAAATATATCGAAATTCAAGTTTCTTAGAGGTCACGTAACATAACTACATCTCAAAGGATTTTTTTGATTTTTTATCATTTTCTTTTATTTTTCACAAATCAAAAAGGCCATATCTGAAAAAAAGAAAATACCTAAGCCGACACCTTTGTGATAAAAAAAAGAAAATACCTAAGACGACGGCTTTACCGTCGGTTAGATCCCCAGAAAAATCTACGCCGATGACATACCTAAGTCGACGGGTGGATTTTGGCCACGTCCGAGGCCAGGACCTAAGCCAACAGCCCTGATAAAAAGCCATCGGGTTAGAATCTGACAGTCGGCGTATAACATTTTTCCTGTAGTGTCTCTTTGTTGGAGAGATTTTTTCAGGTTAAATCTTATGTTTTCATGCTGTGATTTTGTTTTGATTCTTCATTATTTCCTATCGTGTTTATAACAAGAAGTACATAATAGGAAACGTTTACGTGTGCATTTGTTTAGCAAACTAGCACACATGCCCGTGCGTTGCACCAGGAAGTAAAGAAAATTATTTTTTCATAAATAACATCAGCACAATTCTAAATATCCCCAAATTCCATCAAATTACTGTTACTATCAGGTCTATCCATAGAAGTGAAATAGAACTGAAAACAGTTTTTTACATGTGAATTTTGAGAAATTGTTTTTTTACTTTTATGTAGTCAGTGCATTGCCAGCCTCCGACATGATATGTCGTGTTTGGTTCATTAACCACCTTCAATTCTTTAGCTAGACTTAAATTTTCACCACACATTTCTGTTTTGTTTCCTTTCTTGCTTTTTTTCACCTACACTATCGAATTCAATATCATGGGATGTGGGCCAAATCATGTAAGCGAGCATGGCCAGCATAATATGCGAGTCCACCTTTTGCTGCCGGAGTGCCATTGAAATTCAGCACATCTTCGACGACGGAAGATACTACAACTCGAGGGAAACAACAATCAGGATACGTGAAGACTCAGGCGCGTCCTGAGCGGAGGTCCGTGACCGTGAGAGCAAGACACCCAAGTCGGTGGTGGTGCATATACGAAGTAAATTCATCGTGCATACGCACAAAAGCCACCAACCTAGGTCTGTGACTATGGTCCGCATGCATGCATAAAACCACTCAGCTCATATAAGCTACCAGCAAGCTAACACGAACGCATCAGCTTAGCTAGCACATGCACGCACTTGCACAGCTTTGCCTAACCGTTCAGGATCTCCGCCACCGAACGCTGACGATAGTAGTGTAGCTTGTCAATGACCTTCTACTATATGAATTTCCATTCGCAGATGCAGCCATGGGTGCACGCACAGGAAAATATGCCGACATGCACAAACGACGGCGGCCGTAGTCCGAGAGGACAACCTCGCGGTGGGGATGATCAGCACGCACTGTGTTCAGTGAGGTTGTAGAAGTTGTTGGGGTTCTAGCTATGGCACCGACGGTGGCGGCTAGGTTTACGCGCGCTCCACAGAGACAGCTTCTCGTCTAGCAATCACAAACCAAAGATGTAGTGGGCGATGGCGGCGAGGCGAGAGGAGGTGTTAGGCCTAAGTCCCGAGCGGCTTGAATTAAGGGGTGCCAAGGTGCGGCTTTTATTGAAGCGATCGATAACTGAGGATGGAATTCGTGATGGAGTCAGTTTCAAATACTATACTTTGTACTTTTCTGCATGATCGAACGGAGGATGTAAGACATATGTTGCGTGCTTGGTCAGGATAGCCCTTTCTATACCAAAACTAATCAAATTGTATCTTTAATGGATTCCAACGCAACACACAAAACCTGCAGAGACGTGTACGGACGAAACATAAAAAACACAAATAAATCGAATAGTTTTTTCACTTACCGGTGGCATTGAGGGTAATATGTAGTTTGGTGAAGAGTTTTTTTACTTACCGGTGGCATTGAGAGTAATATGTAGTTTGATGGAAGGATATATCGGTTCAAAAAAAGTGTTGAACAAACCAACCACGAAAATCTTACGTTCTTTATTATTTAGTAGAGATGACTTGAATAATTGTGCATGTGCACCGAGCTAGATATTTCACTTCTTGTATAGTTCAGGCCTGATCTTTGCCGATACATAAAAAATTAGTCCAAATCATTACCCGATATCCAAGTTTGCATAGAAAATGATCTAGTTGGTTAGTCAACGAGAATCACTACCCAATATCCAAGTTTGGATAGAAAATGATCTAATCACCTCATCATGCGATCATGGGTCATCACAAGATAGCTGATACCTGATGTATGCGAGTGCATAGATCGATATAGCTAGTTTTAAAATAGAGTTATCAATCCTACAGAGAGCCTACTCGCTGCAGTTCAGAATGCTCTTTATTACTATTTATCAAAGGATGCTTGAAAGCTATCTTTGATTTTAAGTACTTCCTCGATACCGGATTATAGGGCAATTATGCACTTTGAGACAAACTTTGACCTTTAATTTTAGTCAAGAGAATATAAGATATATTATATAAAAATTATACCATTAGATTCATATTTAGAAGAACTTTCCAATGGTATAATTTCTATGTCAAATATGTCATATTTTCTTGATTAAAATTAATGGTTAAAGTTTGTCTTAAAATACATATTTACCCAATAATCTAGTATGGAGGGAGTAGGAATAACGAGTGTACTTGCATGGCGAATGAGACATCAGAATAAAGTAAACTAAGGTGACTAGTGAGACAATGAACATCACGATGTAGAAGATAATGAAACTGTGATGGGTGAAAGCATTCTATGGACTATTGATTCCATCGCTAGCATTTGTACTAAGCATTTAATAAGATGGTTATTGACGCTAATTTCTTTCCTCATGTATTTTATATGGGAGGAGCTTCTAGATAGGCGATTGCTGACAAATCATCAGCATGAACCACCCCTCATCACCACAACAGTTGTACCCTATAAATTTAATATCCCAGGATGTGAGGCTAGAAATAGAGAGGAAACAGATGTGTGCATTGCATTCATGCATAGAAAATCTGGGAAATTTTCGCGCTTTTAAATAAAACTTGTCAAAGTGATTAAAGTTTCACTTGAGTTGATGGAATTGAATTAGCTCATCAACTGAAGTGCGATAAACTTCAACATGACCTTTGTTAACAACCCTGTTTTGGGTAGAGATAATTATAATAACTAAAAGAGATGAATGGGAGGTAGAATTAAAATGTAGTACATCACTTTAGAACCTTATATGCAATGCTACTATGATTATCATGGTATTTCATAAACCAACTCCTTCAAACCATATCTAGCATAGGAGAAGGCCACACAAGTCTTACCCATAACTCTTGATCTATTCTATCATCATATCTTGATCTATCCTATTCTTTCACATCTAAATCCATTCATCTTGAGAACAATAAGAGAGAGTCCATATCAAATCCAATACCAATCTCATATCTTAAAATGATACTTTAGGATCTAATCCACAAGCTCAGCAATAGGGGGAGACTACCCTAGTACCAAGTTGATTAGAGGAGATGTCTCAATTATAGGTGAGGTGTATACCTCAAGGAGATATTACTAATGAAGATATCCAATGTGTAGTACCCTGGAGTTGAGAAGTGATATGGAGTTCTCTTAGCTAAATGGTATTCTAAGAGAATAGCCTAGCACCAGTGAACCATGGATCTTGATTAGTCAAATGGAACTCAATCCATATGATCAACGGATTATAATGATCATCTTGATATCACATTGAGTGTCGGACACATGATTAACCAAGTAAAAACCTAAGCTATATGATCAATGGATCAAAATGATCATTACCATGTCACATGAAGTGGGAAAGTTACATATGTGAAGTCAATGGATCAAAGCTAACCAGATTATGGTACATAGAAGGTTGATACAAGAGAAGTAGTATTTATGAGGTGGGAGATAGATCCTATATGGGAATGCCACAATGGTGGAGATTATATTCTAAATCTCTGGAGGTAGTTAGAATCAACAATTGAGGCCTAGAGAAAAGAAGTAGAATGTAAGACAAGGATGAATCACAAGGTGGAATGTGTATTGTAAGTAGTATAGTATCTTATCCCTAGAAGTCAACATCTAGGGTAATGCATTGATTGGATTAACTAGATCTCAAGGGCAAGTGTTGATGATGAGCCTAATCATAAAACCTTGAGAAGGAGTAAGAAGTATGTTTATTTAAGCACTCAAAGGGAGTGAGTTATATAACCTTAGGATTAGAAATGATATAAAGGTTATCCCTAATAAGATTATGTAAGAGCTTTAGTGTCAAGATCAGAACATGGATTTAGGGGGAGGAGTTGATGAAGGAAATAAGAAGATACATTATGGGAGTTGATAAAGGAAATAAGATGATCATGTCAAGTACATGATTTTACTTGTTGATGGAAGGTAGTAACTATTTATGGAACATTGTCTGATAAGCAGATATCATCCTATACAAGGCAGGAGTAGGAGAGTTAAGAAAATCTATCTTTGCTAAGGAGGAAAGATTCTTATGGAAGTCAAATGGGAAGCCCTAGTGAATATACAACTTTCCATTAGGCAATGCAACTGGATACAAGTAAAGGAGATCCCTAGCTTAAGCCCCAATTCCTATTTAGGTAAAGCTTATATCACACTAACTCTAGTCCTGGAGTGATCATAGTCCTTTCAGTAAAGGAGGGTGCAATCTTATCAAACTCTACACCTTTCACCCATGCCTTTGGAACCTATTCTCTAATTCATATTGTAGCTTATGCATTACTTTGTGATCATGAGTAAAACCCTAGAATGATATCCTATCTCTAAACCCAAAAGGTGTGCCCAAACCATAATCCTTCAAAGGTAATCTAAGATCTTTATCTAGGGATTAACCACACAAGTATGTATCCAAGTCAGAATCTCAAGCAAGCCATTCTTGTGAATAGTATGAATACTCCTATATTATAAGATAAATAATAAAGAATGTGTAAATCACTTGGAGTATTATTTAGGACATTTCAATGGCATTAAGAACTAGGGTGAATAGAAAATTATGTTAAAGGAACCTATATCTGCATAATAAGTCAAACATTAGATATAATATTCAATAGTAAATATTCAATAGTAACTATTTGACCCCAAAATGCAAATTCCTACATCTTATTATGGAACTCACCCAAGCCTTAACAAAATGCTTTGGACACTCTTATAGTAGTATTTGAAACTATTCCTATATAGAGGCTAAGTAAAACCCTAGTACCAAATAAATAATTTTATGTGCTTATGCACATAATTACTCTTTGATGTATATTTAAATATACTAGCCATCATACATTTGCTCTAGTAAAGTTCCTAAAATAAAACCTGCAAAACAAATTATCAAAATCTAATTAGAATCTGAAATACAAAACAGAGAAAAAGAAAAGAATCAGTAACAGAAAAAAAGAGAATGGCTTACCTGGCCGCAGCCCACTAGCGCGGCCCAGCTAGCCAACCCATCTGAAGCCTGGTCTAGATACCGTTTCAGTATCCGACCGATAGGCGGGACCCAGCTGTCAGGGGTCGATGTCCCCATCTTCTTCCTCTCTTCTCCCGTGTGGTCGACACGCCGCCGACGAGCTCCACCCCAGCGCAGCGATAAGGACCACCTCGGACTCCGACGACCTACCAGATCATCGTCCTGATCTTTTCCTCATCTAATGCCAGTAGGAGCACTGCGATTCGCGCCCTTTAGCCACACCTCGATCTTCATCAGATCTCGACCATCGCCGCCACAGAGACAACACCGCCGACCTCACCTCGTCCTATAAAATCTCCCTGAGCTTTGCAACGTAACCCTAATCCTCCGCTGTAGCGCCCCACCTTTTGCTAAAGGTGGAACTCCTGTGTAAATTTGCTATTCCCTGGATCAATAGATAGCACCACAGTTCAGAATATAGTAATCAATGCAGTAGTATCAAATCTATAACGTAAATCTAGTTATAAAGTTCATCTACCTTACAAAGTTGCACAGCATGAAGCATAGTAACAATGAACCTCCACCTTCTTCAAGTGCCAAAGGCAAACATGTTGGAATGTAAGCTCGAGATCCTATTTAATGTTCCTCTACAAACAAAACCTGCACGTTTGAATATGCAGCCCCAAAGGGGTCAGTACAACAACGTACTGGCAAATGACAGATATTCTAGTGGCATTTTTGGAAAGACTAAACTACATGACATTTGGCTTGTGGATCTCAATGGCTAATTTGCATAAGGCCAATTTTATCCTACAAACTCCTCTAGGGGTTACTAGCCAAATTTTAAAGCATTCAGAAAAGATGATGAGATTCTTCCGATCATTCCGTGACTAGAGACTCAATTGTCCATTCCGAGGACTCGGCTAATTAATTAGATTTTAGACACCTTGCAAGGGTTGAGCACTTTCACCTTAAGATTCATTTTATGCCCATACATAAAATGAAACAAGACCTTTCAGAAAAAGCATTCAACCAAACGGATCTGACCGTGCCTCCTATATTATGCTACCACCCTCTGTCAGTACCCATGGTTCAACCCTTAATCATACTCAATCAAGACAGAGCCCATAATATCATAAGGTTGCATTGGAAGTACATCTAAGCATGGAAGCCATATTAATCTCTTTAATCTCGAGTGGCAATCCCAAGCAGTATCCTGAGCTACACATCTGTACAAGCATGTGCCCCAGAACCCACCTACTCCGACCTCATCTTATCAAACCACTCCACCCAGGTAGTTCATTTTAGTAGAAGTTGTTATTTTATTCACAAAACAACTTTAACAAGTGATCAAGCATAGGATCATATTTTTCAAAGTATTTAGCATCCTATCAGGTGGGTGTTTTGGGGATAGCTACTCACTACTAGGATCTAGCACTTTATAAACATTTGAATATTCACCTATCATGCATACTACTAAAAGTCACTAATGCACAATAAAATAGGTAGGGGATATGTGTGTCACTTGCCTTTTGATGTCCAAGTTCTTTCAGTCCTCTCAACCAAGTATGAAGCACTCCACACAAGGCTATAACACATACATAACACAGCATAAACACACCATACAAACACAACTCAAGCATAACAAATATTTATAAAAGTTTGCTTAATCTCTTTGAACTTATTGAGATGTTATGTTTAAGAAGGAATCTGGTAATGGAACAATGGATTGCAAGATTTGAATTTTGTGAGTTTAATTGAAGAGAAGATCTTCATGGTCAAAGAGGATTTAACTAGGCAATTTCAACTAATGAGTTCTTTAGGCTTTATTAAAACATGGGTAGAGATTTATGAAGCATTGACATACTCAATTAACTCATTTGCTAATTGAACATACAAGTGAACAAGATTAAGTGAGTAAAGGATTGAGTATGAGTAGAAGACACTTAAGATTATGGTTTAAGGTTTCTATTGAGTACATGGAATATGATCATTAGTCATGATGGTAGAATTAAATCAATACCACAATAGCAATAATAGAATCTAGGGTTGAGTTAATTCACACTTTACTCAATTAACATAAATACATTTGAATAAGTGGAAATTAGACATATAGACTTGGATAGGCATGATCTTGGGTCAAGGTGATATGAAGACATGCTTTGGTATCTAGGCATGATCATAGGACTTACTAATGTAGAGAGAAGCAATGTTGAAAGGGATTTAGAATTATTTCTATGATAGAATTACTCAAATCCTCATGTTAGAATTTGAATAATGGTGAAGTGGTTCAAGAAAATATGGTAGTGACACTAGTGAATAGTTTACAGTAACACAAGGCTAATGCAATTGAAATCACCCTAAAATAATTTATAGAATTCAAACTATGCTCAAAATAGTGATTTGCTTAGATTTGAAAGTACAAAGTGTATGCACATCTCAAATTTGAAATCTTTTGATTCTATGATGTTCTACAGATTCATAGGATTCCAGGGACTACAAATTTATAATTTTTGGACACTTGAAGCAAAAGATGTGAATTAAATAAACTAACAGATGTGCTTGATTCAATTTAAATATGAATTCAAATTGAATACTGAAACTATGATATTTTATTGCAGTAATGGATTCTACACGTTACAAGGTTTCCAATGGTATATTATTTGTAATTTTTCGAGTTACAAATCGAAAGATATGAATTTCTAAAGATTTGACACAAAATCAGATTCAAATTCTAATTCAAAACGAGATTAAACCCGGGACAGACACGTGGCGTGATCTGATTGGAAGGTACCAATTCGGTCGGATTAGGGTTAGGGGCTGTTGGATCTAAGTTAGATCAGACGCCTTTGATTGAACCGTACCGGTTCACTTAAGTGATCTATCAGCACCACTGGATCAAGATCTAATGGTGGGGATTTAAAGCGGGAGGGTGAAGCTGACCTGGCTAGGGTTCCGGCGAGATTCCGACGAGGTGCATGCAGGTGGTGGTCTCCGGCGATGCTCCGGTGGTCCTTGGTCGACGGCTAGAGTACTATGTTGTTCAGCGGAGTGAGGCGACCTCGGGTGCGTGAACGAGGTTGTCGATCGTTTCCGATTTCAGCAATGAAGTATGGCTGGAACTCCGCTCGGCGTCGGCGACCTTCAAGTGTAAATGCCAAGCTCGAATTACTACGAGATTGGGCGAGATAAGAGTGTCAGCGGGTGCGCCAGAGGAGAAGAAGAAGATTGGAAGAGGGGAAGGGTGCTCGGGCTCACCAAGGGGGTCGGAATCGGGTGTCGACGGCTGCAGACACGGCGGACTCCGATGAGAAAATTCGCGCAGCCCGGTAGTGTTCTGATGCGATTGATGGAGGGAGATTGGAGGGGGCGTCGAGGGGGTTTTATAGCCGCTCTGGCTTGGCAAGGGGGTTAGGGTTTAGGGTGAATCGGATGGATGAGCGCGACGCTGTGTTCAGTTCGGTCTCCTGCTCGAGGTAGGAGACGACTGACAGGTGGGGTAGGGACGTTAGCGGGGTGAGAGAGAGATCTGGGGAGTGGGGCCCGGGTGTCAGCAGCGAGGAGAGAGGGGGGGCGTACCGGTTTGGGGTCTGGGCGTAGTTTGGTTGGGCTGGCCATCTCGGCCTGGGCTGATTTGGTCCCCGGGGCCCTTTTCCATTTTCTCTATTTCCTTTTCATTTATTTTTCTATTTTTCTGATTTATTTCATATCATTTGCATATTTTCTTAAATTTGATTCAATTGGATTCCTAAACTCTTCAAATCATTCAGCATAGTGCAATCTAGCCAGTAAGTAACAAGTTTTCAAAACCAAAAATAGTTTTTGAATAAAACTTTATAGGTTAGTAGAGAGGTTTTGCTTGCATGAAATATGAATTAGGGTTTTGGAGAAAATCCTTTAAGAATAGAAGAAAAAGTATTTATAAAATATTGATTGTGCATCAATCTCAATCATGGGTTTGATTTAAGACAACTTTTAACAACCAAAACATTTTTTGTGCTCTGTCTCTATGCAACTTGCTTGCATAGATTCTTAAATAGGGGAAAGAAAATAATATTTTGAAATCTTCCATTTTCTCAAAGAAGTTCTTCAAGAATTTAATGGAAATTTTTAAAATAGTTTCCTAATAAAGCTTCCAATTAAACTCAAAAAGTTTTTTTAAAATCCCTGTGAATTTTCAATCACACATAAAATCAAGGCAAAAATTTCTCCCCAAAATTTGATAAAAACTAGGGATGTTACAGACTACCACCCTTAAAAGAAATCTCGTCCCCGAGATTGGAGAGGCTAGCAAGAAGATAGGTTTTGAGTTAACTAGGTGGCTACCACCCTTAAAAGAAACTTTTGTAGGCAGTCTAGATACTTGGGGTTCAACCAGAACCACCTTGGTATTGACTTGGCACTGGGTCATCTTTTGAAACCATAGATAGTCTTCTTCTTCATTCCAGTAGGTGGGTGGCTATTCACAAATCCGGGCACCAACCATCCTTAGGTTGCTTGGTTGATACCTTGCTCTATTGTAGAGCTTCTATCCGGCGGGGTAGTTGTTGAACTATTTTGGATACTGAGAGGTCACTTCTTTGTTTCCTGTTGAACTACTTTGGACACTGAAGAGTCACTCTTTGGGTCAATCAGAAGAACAAGCTGAGAGGGTATCCTCTCATCTTCTTTACTTCCTTTTTATCAACAATAGAGGTTCTTTATTTTATAATTCTTCCTTATGACACCATTCTATCTCATTCCGGTAACCTTCTATGTTGGTAGGGTTCCTTTGGCGAGACATCTCTCACAACAATCTTTCTTCAATCATAGGCTTTGAGGTTTCATCCTTACCATTTTAACTAATCCTTCGTGGGTTAAGATTCAGAATTCCAGATACTAATTTTTAACTTTGGAACCAGAATCCTTCGCTTTCTAAATAGGGTTTTGCGACAAACTTCTAGGTACGAATATTGAATTTGTAGATTTCCTTAGCTTGACATTACTCAAGAAGCTTTTATTCCACCCTATTAAATTCTGCTTTGTCCTTACATAATCCTTCTACTTCTATTACAACCAGTAACTGGTAAGCATCCATTTTCTGTTGGCCATCCATGATTTCGCCTGCTCTCTAGTCTTCTAGGTCCTCTAGGTCAATGATGGTTGCAGATGTGCTTCCCTCCGGGCAGGTACTTGAATAGTGTCCCCTTTCCTTACACTTGAAATGAGTGATCTTGGTAAGGTCCTTCTTTATCATACCTCCTGTATTGGTTTTGTGCTCCTTTTTCGGGCACTGGTCTGCAAAATGTCCCTGCTCTCGGCAATGAAAGCATGTAATGTGGCTAAAGTCCTGCTTCTTCCTCTTCTTCTTGGTAGGTATCTCCAAGGCTAGAAGATCTTTGATTTCATTTCCTTGACATTCCACTTTGGCTGTGGGAAACCTTTCTCGTTTCCTTGTGTATTTCCCTAGTAGATGCTCTTGCCTTCTATTGATTAAACCACTCTGGGTGATGGTGTCAGGAATCTCCTCCTGGTCCTTGGCTTCCATCTTCCCTTTTGGACCTTGGATTTCTGGGGTACCTTCTAGTAGATGTCTCAATTTCTGCCTAGCTTGCTGATTCAGTTGTTGTACCGTGAAATAGAACTTACATTCTTTGGGTACATGGTCGATTCCCTCACATAAGAAGCAAGTGACCTTAGCTCTGGGGCATTCTCCAGAAGGGTGTCCAACTTCTCCACAGATCTTGCAGGCTGGCATGGTTGTCTTGATTTCCTTTTCCATCCTCCTGTTGCACTGGTGGTCTTGGGGCAGGTTGGTACTTGCTAAGATTTGGGGAATCATCTGTACCATACGAGAATGGTCGTCCAGTAGTTGCTGCATTCCTGGTGGTAACTCTTTGCTATCTGAGTTGATCATGTTCTGAGTTATGGCTTGCATTAGTTCAGCATGTACTTCTACCATCCGTTGTATTGCTGAAATCATCTGGGGTCTGTTAAAGCTATTCCGGTGTTGGGGGTGCATCTGTTAGGGTTTTGGAGACAAGTTTTAGTACTTAGCATAGATAAGGTATAGATAGAGACGGTCTAAAGAAGATTCCTACCCAAATAGCAGATTAAGACAATTCATCTTATAAAATCACTCATCAAGCATCCATTACATAGGAAAAACCAAAAGACCCACTCCTAACAAAAGTATGGTCATACCACAACTTGGTATGATCAAAATATGTATCGTAAAGTTCGTAACTCTAAGTCTAATGGTACTCGTGGTCTATTCTACTTGAACTGCGCCAAGTATGCTCTAGTGTTTCCTGTCCGACGGCGCTTCACTCTCGTACCAATGGGCTCCTCACTGTCCTTCTCTGCTGGAGTCTCCTCTTCATTGGCCTTGAACACCACTAGTTCCTGGTGATCATTCTTGGGCACCTCCGGTGTTTCCTCCTCGGCAGCTCGTAATGTCTTCTTCTTGGTGGGCCAGGGCTCATACTTCATCAGATACTTGCTGAGATATGCACACTGTCCTTGTAGTCCTATATTCCGTGCAGTCTGATCTTATGTCTTGGCTTTCAGCTTGTCATTTATTGCCTCAAGTAATGCATTCTTCTCCTTCAGCTTCTGAATGGTGTTCTCCAGTTGGTCTATCTTCTCCTCCTTTTCCCGGAGTTGGTACTTGGCATTATCAGCGGCGTCCATCTCATCATGGAGCATGGTTTCCATGTTGAAAGCATAGGTCTCCATATCTTCCAGTTGAATCTCAATCCATGGTAAACCTTCGCGGCGTCCTGGGGTACTCAATGCCCATCCTTCATGGTTACGTCTCCCAAATTGCTGAAAAGTGTTGTCCATGTCAAATATCTCCTTGGGGTACATTCCACAGATGCAAGCTAGTGCTTCCTCCATGGCCATCATGATCCCAATATCCCAACCAGGGTACATCCGTGAGTACACCACTGTCACTGTGGCTGGCTCGATGGTACGTCCTTTGATCTTCGCCTCGATCTCCCAGCGCTTGAACTCCGGAATTTCACAAGGTATCACTCTTCCTCAAAAAGTAGGAGGGGCCAAGTTTAGTGCTCGAGAAAGGCGAGAAAGTTGATCACTAAAGCACTCTTCGTCATCGTCAAAGGGTACCTTCATCATGGTGTATTGGTCCATCTAAAGAAGAAAGGATGGAGTTAGGTTAGTAAATGAATATGATAAGTATTACAAGAAAATTCAAACCCAAAATAAGTTAAGTTTCGAAAAGTGAATAATGAAGAAAAATTCCTAGGGTCTCCTAGTCTAATTCTAATCCTAGGGTCTCGATCCTACAGGCAATACTATGCTCTGATACCATTCTGTAGCGCCCCACCTTTTGCTAAAGGTGGAACTCCTGTGTAAATGTGTTATTCCCTGGATCAATAGATAGCACCACAGTTCAAAATATAGTAATCAATTCAGTAGTATCAAATTTATAACGTAAATCTAGTTCTAAAGTTCATCTACCTTACAAAGTTGCACAGTATGAAGCATAGTAACAATGAGCCTCCACCTTCTTCAAGTGCCACAGGCAAACATGTTGGAATGTAAGCTCGAGATCCTATTTACCGTTCCTCTACAAACAAAACCTGCACGTTTGAATATGCAGCCCCAAAGGGGCCAGTACAACAACGTACTGGCAAATGACACATATTCTGGTGGCATTTTTGAAAAGACTAAACTACATGACATTTGGCTTGTGGATCTCAAAGGCTAATTTGCATAAGGCCAATTTTATCCTACAATCTTTGCAAAACTCTTTTTATCAAAATTTTAGTTTATAAGGGTCAAGACAACCCCCATACACTACATGTTAATTAGGCATGTAGTTCTGGGCGAAACTCAACAAAGTTTTTGGACCAACCAGACAACCATACCCTGTCAGGGGCATAAGCCTGAGCTCCTCTAGGGGTTACTAGCCAAATTTTAAAGCATTCAGAAAAGATGATGAGATTCTTCCGATCATTCCATGACTAGAGACTCAATTGTCCATTCCGAGGACTCGGCTAATTAATTAGATTTTAGACACCTTGCAAGGGTTGTGCACTTTCACCTTAAGATTCATTTTACGCCCATACATAAAATGAAACAAGACCTTTCAGAAAAAGCATTCAACCAAATGGATCTTACCGTGCCCCCTATATTATGCTACCACCCTCTGTCAGTACCCATGGTTGAACCCTTAATCATACTCAATCAAGACAGAGCCCATAATGTCATAAGGTTGCACTGGAAGTACATCTAAGCATGGAAGCCATATTAATCTCTTTAATCCTGAGTGGCAATCCCGAATAGTATTCTGAGCTACACATCTGTACAAGCATGTGTCCCAGAACCCACCTACTCCGACCTCCTCTTATCAAACCACTCCACCCAGGTAGTTCATTTTAGTAGAAGTTGTTAATTTTATTCACAAAACAACTTTAACAAGTGATCAATGATACGTCTCAAACGTATCTATAATTTTTGATGCTCCATGCTTTGTTTTACACCATTTGCCTATTGTTTCGTTACACTTAGTGGCATTTTTATACATTTTCCGGAACTAACCTATTAACGAAGTGCCACAGTGCCAGTTTCCTGTTTTCTGCTGTTTTGTGTTTCAGAAGTGATACACAGGAAATATTCTCGGAATTGGACGAAACAAGTTCCTGAAGTCATATTTCACCGGGGAGCTCCCAAACATCCGAAGGAGAGAAGGAGAGGGGCCACGTGGGCCCCACACACAGGGGTGGCGCGGCCAGGCCCCTGGCCGCGCCGGCCCCGTGTGAGGGGGCGTGGGACCCCCTCTGACAGTCCCCTTTCGCCTATAAGTACCCCCTGACGAGAAAAACCTAAGTCCCCGATCAGTTTTCCAGAATACATCGCGATCCGCCGCCGCCGTCGACCCGAAGATCGGGAGGGTCCAGAAGCTCTTCCCGGCACCCTGCCGGAGAGGGGAATCGCCACCGGAGGTCTTCTTCATCGCCATGCTTGCCTCCGGAGCGATGAGTGAGTAGTCTACCTTGGACTATGGGTCCATATCAGTAGCTAGATGGTTGTCTTCTCCACCATGTGCTTCATGTTTAGATCTCATGAGCTGCCCTACATGATTGAGATCACCGTTATGTAATACTATGATGTTGGTTTGTTGGGATCCGATGAATATTGGTGTTTATGATTAAGTTGCTGTACTGAATTATATCTTTTGTTATCTCTATGTTGTTTATGATCTTGCATGCTCTCCGTTGTTAGTAGCTATCTTGGCCGAGTAGTTGCTAGTGACTCCAAGAGGGGGTATTTATGCTCGATAGTGGGTTCATGCCTCTATTTCACCTGGGGGAGTGACAGAAACCTCTAAGGTGGTAGATGTGCTGTTGCTACTAGGGAGAAAACAACATTCATATGCTCAAGGGCATATGCTTTGTTTACATTACACACTTTGCTTAATGCAATTATCTGTTGTTCGCAACTTAATACTTTCGGGGTGTTCGGATGATATCCCTGGGGGTGGATTATTAGTCATAGATGCAGTTGGATGGCGGTCTATGTATTTTGTTGTAATGCCCAGAGTAAATCTCATAGTGATCTTCTTGACATATCACGTTATCTTTATTCTATCAATTGCCCAACTGTAATTTGTTTACCCAGCATGTTATTTTATCTATGGAGAGACACCACTAGTGAACTGTGGACCCCGGTCCTATTTTAATCATATTGCAATCACCTGTTTACTTTTCTCGCACTGTTTACTTTACTAGCATTTTACTACTGTTTTCCACTCGATACACTCATAACCTTTGTTTCAAGCAAACCGGTGAGATTGACAACCTCATCGCAAGTTGGGAACAAAGTATTTGTCTGTGTGTGTGCAGGTTCCGCGTTGCTGCTGGCCGAAGACGAGTCAACAAGTATCGTTAACGGCGCCCTTGTTGGAGTGTCACTAAGCCAGTCCGCATCACCTTCAGTCGTCACCGTCTCCCTTCTCCTGATCGACATACCTTGGTTTCTTAACTGAGGGAAGACTAGCCGCTACACTCATCATACCTTCCTCTTGGGGTTCCCAACGGGCTGGTCATCACCACGCACAAGGACTCACTGCTCCCACATCATTACACGAGTAGCAGCTAATTTTCTGGCGCCGTTGCCGGGGAAGGAAGAGAAGACTTCTGCGAGGGAAGTTCTTCGCACACACATACTTTACTTTGTTATTTGTTTTGCTTTACTTTATTTTATTTTACCTACATTGCTTTATATCAAAAACCCAAAAAAAATTAGAATCCTTGGTAGCTGTTTTTACTTGTTTACTTTTGTTTTGCTGAAATGGGTACTCCTGAAAACACCAAGTTGTGTGACTTTGCTAGTACGAACAATAGTGATTTTATCTGCACTCCTATTGCACCAACTGTTCCTGCTACTACTTTTTATGAGATCAAGCCTGCTTTATTGAACCTTGTTATGAAAGAGCAATTTTCTGGTGCTAGTACTGAAGATGCTGCAGCTCATCTCAACAATTTTGTTGAGCTATGTGAGATGCAGAAATATAAGGATGTTGATAGTGATATTATTAAGCTCAAGTTGTTTCCTTTTTCTTTGAGAGGAAAGGCTAAAGATTGGTTGCTGTCTTTGACTAAGAATAGTATTGATTCATGGGCTAAGTGTAAGGATGCTTTTATTGGTAGATATTATCCTCCTGCTAAGATTATATCGTTGCGTAGCAATATTATGAAGTTTACTCAGTTTGATAATGAACATGTTGCTCAAGCTTGGGAAAGAATGAAATCTATGATTAAAAATTGCCCCACTCATGGACTGACTACTTGGATGATCATCCAAACTTTTTATGTAGGACTGAATTTTTCTTCAAGGAACCTACTTGATTCAGCTGCTGGAGGCACTTTTATGTCCCTCACATTGGGCGCCGCATCAAAGCTACTCGACAACATGATGGTAAATTATTCCGAATGGCATACCGAGAGAGCTCCACAAGGTAAGAAGGTAAATTATGTTGAGGAAACCTCTTCCTTGAGTGATAAGATTGATACAATTATGGCTATGCTTGCTAATGATAGGACTCATGTTGATCCTAATAATGTTCCTTTGGCCTCTCTGGTTGCTCAAGAAGAGCAAGTTGATGTGAATTTCATTAGAAACAACAATTTTAATAACAATGCTTATAGGAACAATTTTGCTAGTAACAATTATAGGCCGTATCCTTCTACCAATGGTAATGGTTATGGCAACTCTTATGGTAACTCCTACAACAACACTAGGGCCGCGCCCTCCGAGCTTGAAGTAATGCTCAAGGACTTCATCGCTAAACAAACTGCTTTTAATAAGTCTGTTGAGGAAAAGTTAGGCAAAATTGATATTCTTGCTTCTAAAGTTGATAGCCTTGCTCATGATGTTGAACTTCTGAAACTAAAAGTGTTTCCTAATGATGTGAATGTGAGCAATATTGTTGCTGCCGCTAATGCTACCCAAGTTAGAATTGATGAAAATATTAGATTGTTAGCGGAATTGCATGCCAGGTGGGAAAGAGAAGATGAGATGGCTAGAGAGATGAAGGTATGTACTATTACTACCTCTAATGATGTTGCTCCTACTGATAGCAATCCTCTTACTTTGATTGGTGTAGAGAAAACTCCCACTCCTTGTGCTAAAAAGCCTAAAACTGCCAAAACTTTTTCTCAAAAGAGTGCTGAAATTTTTCGGAGCGTGGGAGATGATAGCTCTATTTCCTTTAATGATTTTGATGTTGATGGCTGCAATATATCTGAAGTTATTTTGTTCTTGCAAAAGCTTGCTTTGACTCCCAATGCTAGTTCTTTAAATATTGCTTTTACTAAGCATATTACCAATGCTCTCATAAAGATTAGGGATGAAAAGTTGAAGCAAAAAGCCTCTGTTCCCAAGAAGTTAGAAGATGGTTGGGAACCCATCATTGATATGCATGTTAATGGTTATGATTGCCATGCTTTATGTGATCTAGGTGCTAGTATTTCTATCATGCCTAGAAAGATTTATGACATGCTTGATTTACCACCACTAGAAAAGTGTTATTTTGATGTTCCTATTGCTGATGTTGCTAAGAAGAAACCTTTGGGAAGGATTAATGATATTCTTATTGTGGTTAACAATAACCTTGTTCCCGTTGATTTTCTTGTTATGGACGTTGAATGCCATGCTTCATGTCCTATTATTTTGGGAAGACCCTTTCTTCGAACTGTAGGTGCCATTATTAATATGAGGGAAGGCACTATCAAGTATCAATTTCCACTAAAGAAAGGTATGGAACACTTCCCTAGGAAAAGAAAGAAATTGCTTTTTGACTCTATTCTTAGAGCAAATTATGAGCTTGATGCTTCATCACTTGATATTACTTGATTCGCAATTTTCTGCGCCTAGCTCAAAGACGTTAAAGAAAAGCACTCTTGGGAGATAACCCAATGTTTAGTTTTAGTACTTTTTCTTTTATTTGAGTCTTGGAAGTCATTACTACTGTAATGACCGCTCTTTATCTTGTTTATTTCGTTTTTGTGCCAAGAGAAGCCTCTAATTTGAGTGAGGTAAAGATTTGGGGTTATTGCTGTCCTGAAACTGTTTTCGGTGCTGCACCGTAAAAATTCGTGAAAATTCTCTGTTTATCTTTTGGACCTGCGATTTCTTGTGCTTATGCCCCAGGTTATATCCAAACTTTTCTTAGTTGAACACTTTTTGATTTGAGCAACAGAAAGTCCCTCAAAAATTCGTCCATTATCAGCTGTCCAGTTTTGACAGATTTCTGCCAATATTTGTTTTTGCCACTTTATCGCTTTCTTTTGAGTTCTTTTTGATCATGGAACTCTTGTGGAAGTTGCTACAGTAGTATATACTTTATATGTGGTAGTTTTGGGTTGAAACCTGAAGCTAAAAGAGGTTGGATATATTTTATGCTTACACTAATGTTGCTAATAGAATTATGTTTAGTTTTGTATGAAGGAAGTTTTCAAGTGTAGGGATTGGAGAATGATGAGATGAGTTGAAGAACGGACAAAAGCTCAAGCTTGGGGATGCCCATGCATCACCCCAAGAAATATCCAAGAAGTACAAGCGTCAAAGCTTGGGGATGCCCCCGAGGCACCCCTTCTTCATCGGCAAAAATCAGGTCACCTTTCAAAACACTATATTTTTATTGCTTCATGCACTATGTGTTTTTCTTGGAGCGTCAGTTGTTTTAGTTTTCTTAGTTTGCTTAGTTTGTTTATTTGCTGCAATAAATGGTTGGACCCCAACAAATTTCCTTTGGAGGAGATGTACTCGTTTTCATTTGCAAAGAATGCTCTAGTTTTCACTCTTATTAATCGAGCATTCTAGTTTTTCTGCTACTGCTTTTGGTTTTCGTTTTCGCCTTGATATGCGTTCAGATCTTGTCATATCTTTTCATCAAGGTGCATTTTTGCCTCTGAACTTCATTGGTTTTCATCAAAAGAGGTGTGTTTAAAAATTTCAAATGGTGTTGGAAAAGAGAAAAAGCTTTGTGCAAAATAGTGGTACAAGAAGGAGCTTGTGTAGACTGCGGCTTAGGCTTTTTCATGTCATGCTTGATGTCTTTTTGATAGTATGCTTAGTGGTTTTGCTGTAGCATGACTTGTCTCAAATAACTGAGATTGCTTAATGAGCCTTTGAAAAAATCATGCGTTGTTTTTATTGTATGGAAGCATTATTTTGGTTTTCTCCTTGATGCTTTATTTGGGTTGACTTGGCGCATGCTCACACATGTTAGACTCTTCCAAAGTCGCCATTAGCCTTCATGATCATTTAGTTTTTGACTTTTGATGCCATCGTATGCTTTTTTTTAATGTCGCTTTGTCGCTTTGCATGATTATGGCCATTATTGCTCTCTTAGTCGGTCGCTCCCAGTCTTTTGCTAGCCCTCGCCTTGTACTGAGTATGAGCTCTACTCGTGCATCCAACTCCTAAAAGCCAAAGTTTTCCATTGTGTCCACCATACATACCTACTAGCAATTTGCTATTCCAAGTAAATTTGACTTGCTTTTATATTCTCTTCAAATTAAACTCTTACCAGTGTTATGCGAAATTCGGTCAGTAAAGCTCTCACGAACCGGAAGGCACACTTTACTTTTTCTTGTTCTAAAAATTTGACATTGTGGTCTTTTATGCTGAGTTGTTATGCTTGCAAGTTGTAAGTTGGATTCTAGCCCAACCATGCCGTCATGGGGCAAGCTTTCAACATTGCACTTCTTATTTGAGTTGATATTGTGATCTTTTGTTTATGGATGCCCGCTGTGTGAAATGAATTGGGAATCTTGTGAGGATCATGGAGTTTTTATATGTGTTAGGGAAACGCCGGGCCGCCAATCTAAGCCATGCATAATTCATGGTGGAAATTTGCAGCATACCCATGGTGAACATTCGACGACGCATCTCACAATAAAAAGCTAAACAATATAGCAAATAAAAGAGATGTCGAGGTGTTCATTGTCTGCTTGTCCTGTCATTTTGGTGTGGGCTTGTTCCATGTCATCGGGCACGGAGGTACCCCATTGGCGGTTCTCAATGATAGGCATATACTTACAATGACAAGAGCCTTGCTTGGGACTCTAAGTAAACTAGCATAGTTTGGGTACTCGTATTCACGGGACACGAGGTTTTCAACTTATGATTTGTCAAGCATATGCATCATAACTGTTCTCGCATTAACTTTAACCATTCAAGATGCTTATGATGGGGGCAATGAGAGCTCAAAGCCGGTAAGTACCATAATTTTTGAAGGTTATAAAACTTGCAATCACTGCTTCCCTCTGCGAAGGGCCTTTCTTTTACTTTTATGTTGAGTCACCACCTTCTATCTTTATGCACCATTAAGAGAGCATAGTTGTCATTCTTAGTGTGATATGCATTGTCCCAAGGTTCATTGATTGACTCATATTGTTGGTTTCACTTGTTCTTAAATTATTTGTATCTAGTCGCCCTCTTAAACTTTGAGGTGTCCTATGCATTTATGTTTTGCTCTCTTTGAAGGACAAGCTGAAAACCATCTTCATGTTTTTCCTTATGATTTGAACACACGTTTGACTTTCATTGTTTCATTATCATGATCTTTTGTTTGTGTTCATTTGCATGTTTACAACATGGTTACTAAGTTCTTATTGTCATGATTATATCTTTCATGCCCATGTTTTAAGTTCTATTGATCCCAGCTCATCAATGCTTACATATATGATCAAGATTGTGTAGGTGCATGTCACCTCAAAAATTATTCTTTTGTTATCACTTACCTACTCGAGGACGAGCAGGAGTTAAGCTTGGGGATGCTTGATACGTCTCAAACGTATCTATAATTTTTGATGCTCCATGCTTTGTTTTACACCATTTGCCTATTGTTTCGTTACACTTAGTGGCATTTTTATACATTTTCCGGAACTAACCTATTAACGAAGTGCCACAGTGCCAGTTTCCTGTTTTCTGCTATTTTTGTGTTTCAGAAGTGATACACAGGAAATATTCTCGGAATTGGACGAAACAAGTTCCTGAAGTCATATTTCACCGGGGAGCTCCCAAACATCCGAAGGAGAGAAGGAGAGGGGCCACGTGGGCCCCACACACAGGGGTGGCGCGGCCAGGCCCCTGGCCGCGCCGGCCCCGTGTGAGGGGGCGTGGGACCCCCTCTGACAGTCCCCTTTCGCCTATAAGTACCCCCTGACGAGAAAAACCTAAGTCCCCGATCAGTTTTCCAGAATACATCGCGATCCGCCGCCGCCGTCGACCCGAAGATCGGGAGGGTCCAGAAGCTCTTCCCGGCACCCTGCCGGAGAGGGGAATCGCCACCGGAGGTCTTCTTCATCGCCATGCTTGCCTCCGGAGCGATGAGTGAGTAGTCTACCTTGGACTATGGGTCCATAGCAGTAGCTAGATGGTTGTCTTCTCCACCATGTGCTTCATGTTTAGATCTCATGAGCTGTCCTACATGATTGAGATCATCGTTATGTAATACTATGATGTTGGTTTGTTGGGATCCGATGAATACTGGTGTTTATGATTAAGTTGCTGTACTGAATTATATCTTTTGTTATCTCTATGTTGTTTATGATCTTGCATGCTCTCCGTTGTTAGTAGCTATCTTGGCCGAGTAGTTGCTAGTGACTCCAAGAGGGGATATTTATGCTCGATAGTGGGTTCATGCCTCTATTTCACCTGGGGGAGTGATAGAAACCTCTAAGGTGGTAGATGTGCTGTTGCTACTAGGGAGAAAACAACATTCATATGCTCAAGGGCATATGCTTTGTTTACATTACACACTTTGCTTAATGCAATTATCTGTTGTTCGCAACTTAATACTTTCGGGGTGTTCGGATGATATCCCTGGGGGTGGATTATTCGTCATAGATGCAGTTGGATGGCGGTCTATGTATTTTGTTGTAATGCCCAGAGTAAATCTCATAGTGATCTTCTTGACATATCACGTTATCTTTATTCTATCAATTGCCCAACTGTAATTTGTTTACCCAGCATGTTATTTTATCTATGGAGAGACACCACTAGTGAACTGTGGACCCCGGTCCTATTTTAATCATATTGCAATCACCTGTTTACTTTTCCCGCACTGTTTACTTTACTAGCATTTTACTACTGTTTTCCACTCGATACACTCATAACCTTTGTTTCAAGCAAACCGGTGAGATTGACAACCTCATCGTAAGTTGGGAACAAAGTATTTGTCTGTGTGTGTGCAGGTTCCGCGTTGCTGCTGGCCGAAGACGAGTCAACAAGTATCGTTAACGGCGCCCTTGTTGGAGTGTCACTAAGCCAGTCCGCATCACCTTCAGTCGTCACCGTCTCCCTTCTCCTGATCGACATACCTTGGTTTCTTAACTGAGGGAAGACTAGCCGCTATACTCATCATACCTTCCTCTTGGGGTTCCCAACGGGCTGGTCATCACCACGCACAAGGACTCACTGCTCCCACATCATTACACGAGTAGCAATCAAGCATAGCATCATATTTTACAAAGTATTTACCATCCTATCAGGTGGGTGTTTTGGGGATAGCTACTCACTACGAGGATCTAGCACTTTATAAAAATTTGAATATTCACCTATCATGCATACTACTGAAAGTCACTAATGCACAATAAAATAGGTAGGGGATATGTGTGTCACTTGCCTTTTGATGTCCAAGTTCTTTCAGTCCTCTCAACCAAGTATGAAGCACTCCATACAAGGCTATAACACATACATAACACAACATAAACACACCATACAAACACAACTCAAGCATAACAAACATTTATAAAAGTTTGCTTAATCTCTTTGAACTTATTGAGATGTTATGTTTAAGAAGGAACCTGGTAATGGAACAATGGATTGCAAGATTTGAATTTTGTGAGTTTAATTGAAAAGAAGATCTTCATGGTCAAAGAGTATTGAACTAGGCAATTTCAACTAACGAGGTCTTTAGGCTTTATTAAAACATGTGTAGAGATTTATGAAGCATTGACATACTCAATTAACTCATTTGCTAATCTATACATATATAAAAGTTGCAAGAGATAGAGACCCATCAGCTATGCCACGTTATGTTTTGTTACAGTAACCGGGTCTACAGTACCTTCACTTCTTTATTTCCCTGCCGCTGGGAGGACAGGTGAATCAGGCATCATTTGGTATTCTTTCTAGATATTTCTTGACCCCATCCTCCACCGCTTAGTCTACTCTTATCTCTTCTCCAATCCCGCACGTCTCTCTCTCTTCTCCCTCACCTCCCCTTCCTCTTCTTCTCACCTCCCAAATTTCCCACTGTGTACCTCAATCTTTGATGCCTGGCGGGCAGCAGCTATGCCATGTGTGGGGTTCTGTTTTCCAATCGATTCCCCAGCGATTCCTAGCTCCATTGCCTTCTCCCTCCCCCCGATGTCCTCCAATCTTTTGGTACTGTAGATGTGCAAATTTGCACATCTACAGTACCATATCGGTGGTCGTGCGGTTAAAGCGGTGCACAGAGCCACGTCTTCACGTCGTGGGCTAATTTAGGGTCGTGGGCTAATTTAGGGCCAGCCGCGTGTTACGGCCTTCCCTCTCCAGAAATTCCTCCCACCTCCTCTGCCGACCTCCTCTCTTCCCACTCTCACGCCCTCCTCCACACCCCATGGCGATGGAGAAAATAGAGCTGCTAGAAAGGAGAGGCCCAGAGGAAGCGCTCACCGTGGTCGTGGAGATGGGGATGGAGGACGACGCCAACAACATCGGAGAGCCGGGCGCCCCTGCCACGAGGCCCCCCTGCCTGAGTTCTTGCTCCTGCGTCGCGGCCGCCGTGGAGGATCGACGAGGGACTCGACCCCAGCGGCTGGTATGTTGTCTGGGGGCTTGACGAGCCTCTGCTCGCTTTTTCTATCCAGAAGGAGGGGCTCGATGTCAACGATCCAAATATATCGCCTCAACACCAAAGGGGACGAAGCCAGCAACCACCAATCGATGATTTGGTGCGTAGGTATGCCATCCTCCAGTTCGGCCTTCTCCTTTCCATGACCGATCTTGGTTGATTCATCTTGACCCCTTTCCTCTACTCTGGATCTCACCTCCTTTCCATCTCTTTCAAGTAGCAGTGTATGCGGCAAGGATGGAGACGACCGCGTTAAAAGTCGGGACCGGCAGTGACAGCACGGCACCGATGTTGAGGCACTTCTCGCTTGCGTGATCGATTGATCCTTGCCCAGAGGAAGCTCCCGGCGAGCCGGCCGATGAGACTCAGCAGCATGTAGCGTGGTGCCATGGCGCCCTTCCCTCTGGCTTCGCCCAACGTCTGTTTGACGTTTTGTCCAAGAGGGAACGCTGCCGGCGACACCAAAGCGGCAATAGGAGATGGTGCGTCCATCGGTCACCTGATACTTCGGCTCCAACAGGCTGCTGGTGCCGGTGGCTCTTGAGAAGCCAAACCACATGAGCTTCACGGCGGCTCCAGAGCTACACCACATGGAGCCAGGCGTCCCGTTGAGTCCCGTGACCACTGACACAGGGACTCCAACCGTGTACTGACATCGCCTCCTTTCCCTCGATATGGTCTTCTATCTCCCACTTTTATTGGCTCTTTTAGGTTCTATTAAGTAGACATCATTGGTTCACCACAACACAATTCCTTTGATTTAACTGGCAGGTTTGTTGTTTCAATGCCACAGCAGTGGCAAACACAGAAGCAAGTTTGGAGAATCTCAGCTCCTTTCTGTTCTTCATTCCGGGGCGACATCCAAAAGGAAAACTTGGTTTGGGGTGGAGCTTAGCCAAAGTAGCAGTGCGTGCAGGAGCAGGACACATTCATCTGGTAAATAGAAGTTTGCTCATTACGAACACTTCATTTATTTTGACCTTTCCTAACTTCTTTGAGCAGTTCACTATTAGCTATAACCTTTCTTAATCTGGTATTCGTACATAGAAATAGCACCATGTGTCTCAAAATCGTCTCATTGTTTTTCATCGTTTGTTAACAGGAAAGATCTTTTTTGCAATCTGACCAGTACAAAATGATGTGAATTCCATTCAACTTATGTTGTGCAGGTCAGAAGTTTGAGAGGTTGTTCCAGTATTGAAAATGATTATATTCTATTCGTGATGTTTTAGGTTCTAAATAGAAGATTTTTTTATATCAGGTGGATATATTTGCTCACTACATATTTGTCCAGGATGACAGTTCTAGGCTGCTTTAATGTGAAGGTCGGATAGTAGATTGATTATAGGTTTCAGTTATTTATGTTTTCTCACCACTACATGTATTGTCTCCCTTCATCTAAAAAGGTCATTATTTTTCTATCATCAATATCAGTACTACTATCGAATGCGTCCATTTATTCTTATGTTAGTCCACTAAGGAAAGTTGAGCTTATTGAATTGTGATGGGCCTTATATAACCAATAATATATGTGTATTTTTATTGACATCTTAAATGAAAGACTGATAACATATAGGCCAGGTCGAGCCCTATGCCAGCCGATTATGTGATGATGTGTTGATCAAAGTACAAGTGTACAGTTTAAAAAAGTTAGTTTGTATGAGTGGGACTTATGTGCTTGCTTTTGTCGACTTATACTACTCAGCTATGCAATAGATGTTCTAGCTATAATCTAGCACGATACTATAGTAGTCTCTTTCTTTATGAATCTGAGCATCACTCTTAAGTAAATATGTAATCTAATTTGGAAATAGGAAAGATGGATAAGAGCGCCGTTGTCTTAATTTACTGCACTATCACCGTATTTTGCTTAGTATGGTGCTCTGCTTTGAGATTACTTTCTTCTTTTCCAAGTTAGTTTGTTATGTCATTTGTAGCTGGATTATTGTGGGTGTGGGTTAGAAGAAGCAAAGGAGTATAGTCCTTGGAATTCTGTTTGTTGATATTAATCGACTAGATTACGCATGACAACTGCAATGAAGTTTTCCTTTTCTGTAAGTTGTTGGTTGAAATTATGTGCCATCGTGATCTGGGGGATATTTGTTACTAAAGCTTGAAACAGCCCTTTACTTTATTTAATACTTGCTAATACAAGGTTTTTGGCAATAGTGTAGTAATCCTGGATGGAATGTTTTCTATCTACATGCTGCTGTGGTAAGTTTTATATACCATTCGATGCAATGATTTCTACTGGTACATACAGAATATAAATTCATCATTCGAATTTTTAAAATTAATTGCAACATGAAGACCATAAAATTTTAAGTGATGGCCATGTTGTTTACGTACTGATATCGTGAGTTCTATTAACAAGAAAATATCTCTATAAGTTAATGAGTTGTTGAGAAAGAAGAGTAATCTGAATAAGTATTTCATAATAATGTATTAAAATCAACAGTACATATATCTCCCAGACATTTTCTAATTACCATGTTCGTGATATAAACAGTATCTTCCGATCCAGCCAAAGATCCTTCTATGTAAAAATGGCTACAGAACTATTCAAATAAGCTTTATAATGGAAGCACTATGTATATGTATGCTTGAAATATTGTGGATGGGCAGTTCAAAAATGTAAATTGAGGATGCAATACTTAAAATGGATTCTCCTACTCTGAATCTTCTAAGTCAGCTTACATATATGTTTTCAAATTGTTGTAGATCTGGTTAATATATGACATTCATGATAAAGAAAAAATATGAGTCTAAAGGAACATCACTCATTCCTATGCCACGAGTGCAGGTAGCTAATTATATGTACCTTCCAATATATTTGGTTGTTTCCCTCCACCAGAAGGAATAATCTGCAGACGCCGTTAGTTTTTTAACATAGTTATTAGTGAAGCCCTTGAATCATATTTATCCATGAAAAGCCATAATGATTATATCTGTTATCCAAGATCATAATCATAAAAAAAATGTCAACTGCTTATCCTACAGATACGTGTTGACTGTATCTTATACGTAAGTTAGCCCAGATTATTCATTCTTGAGGTTCCCATCACTATAAAACTTATAAGAATTGATCGTCTGAAATTTCTTGCAGGAACAAGGTGCAGCCTTCTAGCTACTTCCTCCTGCAACTATTTGGTGCTAAAACTACTTATATGAACTAAGGCTCTATGTTGTAACGAGATACCTCCCTTGAAGTCACAGTGTCACCAGATCCTAACTGCAAGCTCAATGTAACAAGTTCAGTCTATATCCAATTTATGTTACATGTGGTGTTCTATTTTCCGCATCTCATTGCTTATGTTGGATTTTGTAACTTTACTCAGCAACAATATACAGTCTATGCATAATGGTATATTTTCTTGCCTCTCCAATATTTTGTTTATCTATTGGTCTGCTGAAGACTCATTGGGAATGGGTTTCACTTAATTAGGTGCAAACAAATAGCAATACAAAATAATTGAAGTCTCAGTAGAACAGCAACATCTTAAGATTGGGTGTATTCAGTTCTATTGATTTGGTTAGCAATTTAGCATCGATCTGCAGTTTCTACACCGTACTTCATACAGCTATTGGTTCACCAGTAACCCATTGGAAGTAAGCATCGACGAACAGGAACAAAATATGAAATTGACTGATATAAGCAGCGAGTAATAGCGTACCAGGCCATCAATCCGTCACTTGGAGCTCTGATCCAACGCTGCAGAAGCAAAACTCCCAGGCGGCACCCCACCGCCCAAGTTCTGGCTGCAGCACGGCCAGTCGTCGCCTTCGGACTTCCATTCGCCAGTGCACAAGCTGGCGCGGCCGCAGCAGGCGGCAACGAAGAGAGCCTCCCCCATCGCCAGCGGGGAGTTCTAGATTCTCCCCAAGCCCCCACCAAGCGCCACCCCCTGTAGCCAATGGCCACGGAACAGCAGGAGCAAGCGCCACTGCAGCATCTTGTGGAGAAGAAAAGCAGGAATAGGTGATAGTGACCACCGGTGAGCTTACCACGCGAACCAGCTCACTCTCTTCTCTGTTTTGTTTGTCATTTCTTTCTTTTCTTTTGAATATAAAAGATATTTTTTATTATTGAAGCCTCCGTTTTGTTTGTCATTTCAGATTTTCGATCAACTGCAGGCTCAAGCAAAAGAGAAGGAAACACTACCAAACATCGTGTAAGAACATTGAAATGTAAGACAATAGATTCCACGGTTCTAATCAAGTTTTCAACAAAGTTATGTACTATTGGAATTGTTCTGAACCTTATTTTAGCAATCACATGGAAAGAGGATGTGGAGCGATACCAACCTGGCACCGCTCTGCTGCAGGCGGGACTCGGGCCTTGCTTCCCGACTGAAAGAGGTCGCCACGACCTGTCTGTGGGTTAAGTATTGGGGGCAAGGTCATCCGGCATGGGGAAAAATCACAACACCTAGGATTCACCGAACCATGGGTTGCGCCACAGCCCACAACAACCCACCACGGCGCCTGCCCGAGCCACAAGATCTAAGTACAAGACCGTGCCTGCTATGTGGAAGCATGTCATCTTCAAACTGTAAATTTTATGCATACTCTCTACGCATGTATTCTGTAATTTATGTTTCTTCGTTTGAAGTCATTACACGAGTGGATAATTACAAATTAATTAACAATTACCTAAAGGTTAAATATCTTCATGTGCTCCTAAAATTATAATATTTGACCTTATAGCACATAGGCAAGGCAAACAATTGAGATTTATCAGTAATATATTTTTATTGTTGCAATCTGGAATTTTTCTTCCAAACCTGGAATGCGTAACTTCACAGTGCATTTATATATTAAAAAATCTGGGAGCCACATGGACTTCCAGGCAGGACATATGAGAGACCAAGGAGCACTGTATCAAAATACATGCGGATCAACACAAAATAATATGGATCAAAGAGAGTATTGCATTTCTGCTTACGACTATCATAGATAAAAAAATTACATAATCATTAATCTTTACTCAAAGACTAGTTAAATGCCCGTGCGTTGCGACAGCCTCCTAGTTGAACATACAAGTGAACAAGATTAAGTGAGTAAAGGATTGAGTATGAGTAGAAGACACTTAAGATTATGGTTTAAGGTTTCTATTGAGTACATGGAATATGATCATTAGTCATGATGGTAGAATTAAATCAATACCACAATAGCAATAATAGAATCTAGGGTTGAGTTAATTCACACTTTACTCAATTAACATAAATACATTTGAATAAGTGGAAATTAGACAGATAGACTTGGATAGGCATGATCTTGGGTCAAGGTGATATGAAGAGATGCTTTGGTATCTACGCATGATCATAGGACTTACTAATGTAGAAAGAAGCAGTGTTGAAAGGGATTTAGAATTACTAGTTAAATGCCCGTGCGTTGCGACGGCCTCCTCAAACCCATGTTTTACCAATGCTAATCTTTTTTTATAAACAGAAACATTACGAACATTCTCAAATTATATATCTTCCCAAACAATTAAATGAATTCATTCTCAGATTGTTTATAGAATATTTTTAAAGAGTGTTATACTTTTTCCATGAATCATTTATATCTTTAAGGGATTCAAACTGTGCTTCACTAATTCGTTCAAAAAACATCTGCATGTAACCCTTTCCGTAGCAAGAAGAGTTTGTATAGGAATCAAGATCTAAAACTATAAAAGAAATCAGGGGCGAAATAACCTAAAGCTAGACATGGACCATTCTTGTTGATTCCGTCTCAAACTCCTAACGTCTAAAAGAAACCAAAAATTAGAAAGATCTATCAAGTTTTTTACCTAACTATAAAATTGACGCATTGAAGTTCACCAATCACACCATAGGCCTACCGACTCATTTCAATCTTGCACTCCATGCGAATATATTCATCTCCACGATCTTAGTAAAATTAGAGTGCGCCCAGGGCTGCAGAGTTTGACATTGACTTGACTTAGTATGGGGTATATGCGATCAACTCACCAACTTCTCCTTGGTACCACAAATACATCGGGACTGTGTTAACAGTGCAGGTCAAGTCTGATTGACTTATGGACATCGTATTTTTCTACGGACTTGCTGTTGTTGGTATACCAGCCAGTGGCATCAGATATTAGACCTTGTCGTTAGGCTACCCATGAATTGCTGATCTTTTCTGCAAGTCGAAGTGTTTTGTTGGGATTTTTGGGGTGCTGAAAGTTCAAAGGGAGTATTTGGTTCAGATTTCAAAGGTTTGTATGAAAAATTCAAGTATTGTATGTAGGTTTTGAAGCACTAGAGCAATACGTTCAGCTAGCTGTGCAAGCAAGCTAGCAGCAAGCTGAATCGATTCCCTGGACGATCGCGAGCTGGCTTGGTGCGGAACGAGCTAGCTAGCTGAAGTCGATCGGAACGTCTCGGCGGAACTCTGTGAACTCGGCAACAGCAAACACAGATTGGAAAAACGATTTTGGTGGTGCGTACAACTTGCACCTTTTCGTGGTTTTTCTCTTGCTTATAAAGACTTACAAACCGGCCTTGCCGCGTCCAACTCGTCACCGGGACGGAGACCAACACGACGCGACCCGGAGCTGTTTACAACTTAGCAGACTCCGGTTTAGACTCAGACGTGAGTAACTTTTCTAAATAGAAATCTAACCAAACTTTACTAGGAAAACTATCTAGGACTCTTTGGATGACTACGTATCCTAAATCAACTAGGTTAACATCTTCATTCACCTCCTTAACCTGGTTGCTTTGCGTCCATCTGTTGAACTCCGACTTTCTTCCTCATCTCGATGAACTTCTGCTTCCCGAGGGACTTCGTAAGAATGTCGGCAAGCTGGTCATTGGTGTTCACGTGTTGAACTTCGATCATCCCCTCCTCAACGCACTCCCGGATGTAGTGGAACCGGACGTCTATGTGCTTGCTCCTCTCAGTGATGTACCGGGTTCTTGCACAATGAGATTGCAGCTTGGTTGTCGATCTTCAGTGACACCTTCTGCACCTCCTTCTTTGTAAGATCAGCTAGGAGTCTTCTCAGCCACACACCCTGACAAGCCGCCGTGCTCGCCGCAATGTACTCTGCCTCACATGAAGACAGTGCCACCACCTTTTGCTTCTGAGAATTCCAGCTGATTAGATTCGGACCTAGGTAAAATACCATGCCCGATGTGCTCTTCCGATCATCAACATCGCCTGCCATGTCGCTGTCTGAATAGCCATGAAGGATTAATCCTTCTTTTCCCTTTTTATACGTGCAGCCAAGATTGATAGTGCCTTTCACATAGCGCAAGATTTTCTTGACGGCGCTCATGTGTTCGGTCGTGGGGTTCTCCATGAAACGACTCACGATCCCGACTGAATAAGCTAAGTCTGGTCGGGTATGCACCAAGTATCTTAGGCTGCCCACGATGCTTCGATACGTCGTGGTGTCCACCGGCGGATTTGAGCTGATCTTGCTCAACTTATGACGTTGGTCCATTGGAACTTGTACCACGTTGCAATCTGCCATGCCGCACTTGTCCAATAACTTGACCGCGTAAGCCGACTGGCTTAGGGAAATTTCACCAGATTTTTGCTTCACTTCGATGCCTAAGTAATAGCTGAGTAATCCCAGATCACTCATGCTAAACTTCTTCTTCATCTGCGCCTTGAAACCTTCAATTTCTTGCGCGTTGTTTCCGGTGATAATCAGATCATCGACATAAACTCCAACTAGCAGGTTCGAATCTTTGGAGTTCTTTGTATAGACGGCGTGCTCGAGGGGACATCTCTTGAAACCGAGAGAGACCAAACATTGGTCCAACTTTGAGTTCCAAGCTCTTGGTGCTTGCTTTAGCCCGTATAGCGCCTTCTTGAGCTTGTAAACTTTCTCTTCTTCGCCTTTCTTCTCGTAGCCGAGGGGTTGTTCCACGTACACTTCTTCCGTGAGATCACCGTTGAGGAAAGCGGATTTAACATCCATGTGATGAACTTTCCACTCCTCTTGTGCTGCCAAAGCTAGGAGCAGCCTCACAGTCTCGAGTCGAGCAACCGGTGCAAACACCTCCTCATAGTCAACTCCTTGACGTTGTACGTAGCCCTTTGCAACGAGTCTTGCCTTGTACTTCACAACAGCACCCTTCGTGTCCTTCTTTAACTTGTAAACCCACTTCAAACCAATAGGCTTATGGTTCGGACGTCGGGTTACCAAGGTCCATGTGCCGTTGCTTTCAATCGCCTTAAGCTCCTCATCCATGGCGTGCTTCCAACTTGGATCTTTGCTCGCCTCTACAAAGTTCGCCGGCTCATCAACTCCGAGCAAACATAGTCCAGAGTAGTCGAGTGTAACTGGCTTGGCGTGCTTGTAGATTTTCTTGAGGGTCTTATAGCGTCGTGGACCCGATGAGTCCGTTGTGGCTTGCGAAGGAGGAGACACAAATTGTGTCGGTGTCGATGCACTTGAGGATGGCGAATTTTTTGGCAAGCTTGGCGCCGAATCGTCGGCGTCCATGTCGTTGGCGTAGTCGTCATGACCGTGACCATCATCGTGATAGTCATCGTCACTTTGCGCCTCGTGGTGATCATGATCATCATGCGTCGTGTCATGAGCATCATTGTTGCCAAGATCTTCTCCCGTGCTTGCATCTTCATCGTCGGTGTCCGCATTGTGGTGATTGGGATCACCTTGGTCACCATGGTCGGGCGTATCGTCGGACATCTGTACATCCTTCCCTGCATTATCATCACTTGGGAAATTAACCGTGAATATGTTACCGGTTGGAGCTTCGTCCGCTGCGCCGCTCCAGTTCCACGCTTGTTTTTCTTCGAACACAACATCGCGTGAAACGCGTAGACGCTTAGTATGTGGGTCATAGAAGCGGTATGCTTTGGTGCCGGAATTCCTCTCGTATCCGATGAACACCATCTTGGTGCTCCGATCGGCAAGCTTTGAGAGGTGAGGCTCCGCCGTCTTCACATGAGCCACGCACCCAAATGTCCGTAGATGTGACACATTCGGCTTACGTCCGTAGATAGCTTCATACGGAGTCTTGCCAATCACCGCCTTCGTTGGAGCCCGATTGAGAAGATAGACCGCCGTCGTGACGGCTTCACCCCAGAAGGCCCCTGGCATGTTCTTGCTCTTTAGTAAGCTCCTTGCCATATCCACGACGGTTCGATTGCGCCTTTCAACAACCCCGTTCTGCTGTGGCGTATAAGGCGCCGTGAGGAACCTCTTTATGCCGATCTTCTCGCAGTAGTCGTTGAACTCGTTTGACGTAAATTCTCCGCCGCGGTCTGTCCGTAGAGCTCGAACCTTGAGCTTGTGTTCCATCTCCGTTGCAGCCTTTAGCTTCTTGAATGCTTCAAACGCCTCATCTTTAGATCGTAGGAGAACGACCCACATGTATCTCGAGTAGTCATCTACCACAAGGAAAAAGTACTTCTTTCCTCCATGAGTTGCTGGCGTGATTGGGCCACATAGATCACCGTGGAGCAGCTCAAGTGCAGCACTTGCACGATAGGTAGATACAGCAGGGAACGGTGCACGGTGTTGTTTTCCAATCAAGCACCCGTCACACACTCGATCAACATGGTCGATTAACGGCATCCCCGATACCATCTCCATCTTCGACATCTTCTTCAAGGCATGGAAGTTGACATGTCCAAATCTAGCATGCCATAACCATGAGTCATCATCACTCTTGGCGAGCCAACACTCCGGTTGAGATTGCTCAATGTTGAGAATATAGAGCCTATTCCGCGTGCGGTTTACACGCGCTAGCACGTCTCGGAGTCTGTCGTAGATCGTCATCACTCCGTTCTCGACGTTCACCTTGCATCCATTCTCATCAAGTCGCCCAATAGAGATGATGTTGTTGCGAAGCCGTGGGATGTAGTAGACTCCGGTGAGTATGCGGTGTTCGCCCGTGAGGCACTCAAATAGGACAGAACCTTGCCCACAAACCTCGACAGATGAACCATCACCGAATTTTACCGAGCCTTCAACATTAAGTTCTAGCTCGAGGAATTTCTCCTTGCATCCTGTCATGTGATTACTGGCGCCTGTGTCTAGATACCATGACATGTTCTGGTTCCCGGATAACTTTGGTATGACTTTCTTCTCTTGAAGTCGCACCTTCCGGTTAGGTTTTTCAACCACCGTTTGGGAGAGATTGCAAACTTCGGCCATTAGAAGAGCTGGGCCGTCGTCTTCCTGCTTCGCCAAATTTGCCTTCATCTCCCGCTTGTTAGGCTCCGGACAATTCTTTGCATAATGACCCATCTCATTGCAGTTGTAGCACTTGACCTTGGACATATCCAAGTTCCGTGGCTTCCGCTCGTTAGATCGGTCACCTTTGCCACGCCCTTGTGGCTTGCCTTTTTCTTTGCCTTTGTCGTTGTTCCCGCCGCGCTTTGAGTTGCTCGATCCTTCGCCATCACGCCTTCCTTTGCTGCTTGGAGCTTCCCAATCAGCACGTGAGTAAAGCAGTTGATCGACGCCTCCTCCCTTGCCTTTCCGACAGCCACGAGAATTTTCTTCCCACGTCCGCAAGCGCCCGATCGCCTCCGTTATGGTCATGTTCTCGATGTCGGTAAGCTGCTCAAGTGTGCCGATGATGTACGTGAATTTATCAGTCACTGAGCTGAAAAACTTCTCCACAATCTCGGCTTCCTCGAGCTTTCCACCAAGCGCGCGGATCTCAGCCACCAAAGTGGTTATTCGCATGGCATAATCGTTCACCGATTCTGTTTCCTCCATCTGCAACTTGTGAAGTTGGCGCTTTAGCACTTGTGCCCGAGCCTTCGTGACGCGATCTTCTCCGATCCTCATCTCCTTGAGTGCTTCCCACGCCTCTCTTGCCGTCTCGAACTCCGCCAATGACATCAGCACGGAATCCGGCACGGACTGGGCTATGGCGGCCATGGCACCTTCGTCGCACTCCTCGTCGACCTCGTCGTCGGTGATTGCCTGCCACACTCGGAGCTGTCGAAGAATAATCTTCATCTTCACCGACCAAACACCGTAGTTGGAGTCGGTAAGCTGCGGGTACTGCACAGGGATATTGCGATGCACCGTCATGTTGGCACCGCTCGCCCCGTTGGTTGCTTTCTTTGCCGCCTTCTTCACCTTGCCGCCGTTCTTGTCCGCCTTGGAGCCGATGTTGTCGCCGGACTTCGAGTTGTCGACGGACTCGACGTCGCTTGTGTCGCCCATCTTCTTCCTCTAGATCGACGCAGCTCTGATACCAATTGTAGGTTTTGAAGCACTAGAGCAATACGTTCAGCTAGCTGTGCAAGCAAGCTAGCAGCAAGCTGAATCGATTCCCTGGACGATCGCGAGCTGGCTTGGTGCGGAACGAGCTAGCTAGCTGAAGTCGATCGGAACGTCTCGGCGGAACTCCGTGAACTCGGCAACAGCAAACACAGATTGGAAAAACGATTTTGGTGGTGCGTACAACTTGCACCTTTTCGTGGTTTTTCTCTTGCTTATAAAGACTTACAAACCGGCCTTGCCGCGTCCAACTCGTCACCGGGACGGAGACCAACACGACGCGACCCGGAGCTGTTTACAACTTAGCAGACTCCGGTTTAGACTCAGACGTGAGTAACTTTCCTAAATAGAAATCTAACCAAACTTTACTAGGAAAACTATCTAGGACTCTTTGGATGACTACGTATCCTAAATCAACTAGGTTAACATCTTCATTGTAGAAGTGAACCTGGTCAATCTGGTCTCTCTTATCTCCTTGTCACCCGAACAGAGATAGAGTGCGGCAACGGCTGCTGCGGAAGTGAGTGAGAGCGGTGGCGCCGTCGAACCTCCCTTCACCACCAAATCGTCGACACTTCTTTTCTGCACATTTTCGTGCTGCTTTCAACCCCATGGTTTGGTCCCCATCTAAATAATCTGCACCCACCGCAACAACAACTTGATCAAGTACCAAATCACAAAGCACCACACAGAGACATTTAGGATACTATGAACCTGCTCGGATGCCTTCTTCTTCGCTAAATCCTTGACTCCGCTCTTCACTCCATGAAATTGCGCTCCACTTAGAAAGTCTGAAGCTATGAAAACGTTCGGCAGCCAACTCTGAACTCCGGATTCTGAAAACGACATCTACCCCGCCATGCTTCCGTGCCAGAGTCCACCAACTTGCTCTCAGAGAGCAGGAAAACAAGAATGTCAAGCTGCACCCTAATGGTGCTGATGCTCGTGAGAATCACCGCGCTCTTCATCAAGATTCTTCCAATAGCTGTTCTACATCCTGGGTTTGGGCAACCCGCTGGAGCACAACGGAAATTGGAAGCGGCAGAGCACCACGACCGGAAGTGGCGGCACCGGCCGAAATCGGCGGCGGAGCCATGGCAGTGCGATACGACAGGGGAGGTTGAGGCTGGTTGCTGGGAGAGAGGAGGCAAAGCTCCTTGCCACAGTCCAAACAAACACCGTTAGATTACAGCTACAAGTTGCCAGGCAAGGCACATAGAGACACGAGCTAGCAAGCAAAAGTACCTTCGTCATTGGCGAGCTCGGCATCAAAGTTCGACGGCAGCAAGGGGTTATCATGGTAATGGTAGTAGCTCTCGGACTCACTGCAGGCGACAACGATGCGCTTGAACCACTTCACTATCCGCCCGCCGATGAATCCCGGTACGACGAGGCGCACGGGGAAGCCGTGGTCCAGCGCGAGCGGCTCGCCGTTCTGCATGTAGGCGAGGATGACATTGCGGGCCGGGTCCATGGCGACGGCGCGCCGGAGGCTGGTGCCATACTTGCACCCGCGCCACCAGCCAGGTCCTCGGCGTCCTCGAAGCACACGTTGTCGGCGCCAGTGGCCTCGCCCATAACGCCGCACTGCCATAGCACGTCGCGGAGGCGCGCGACGCGCCACGCGGAGGTGGAGACGGCGCCGGGGCCCCAGTTAAAGACCGCGGACTGGCGCACCATGTTCTGCTCCTTGCAGCGGTTCCCCGCACACACCAGCATCACGGGCAGCTCCATCGCCTCGAACTGCATGGCGAGCTGCTCCATGGTGATCTGGGCAGGGCGCTTGATGAGGCCGGTCACCTTGACGGTACAGGTCGAGCTCTAGGCCCCACATCCGTCCCCAGCGCCGTCGAGCTCTAGGCCCCAAATCCCTGCCCGTCCGCCGCTAGGCTCAAATCCCCAGCTCCTCCCCGTCCGCCCCAATCCGCTCAGCAACGTATCAAGCACGAGCGGTGGCGTGAGGCCCGGTGCACGAGAGTGCAGAGTGCTCCTTTCTCTTTTTTGGAACCGTTTGCGCATGCCGAGGAAACTTGGCATCGTGGGTTTGCAAGGACCATGGGATGTGGCTTGCGGTTCCTTTTGATTTTCCAGTATGCGGGATGCGGGTGAGTTTTTTCTTCAATACGGGAGCGGCACGACATACGGCCAGGCATCCATCACCTCTAGACTCTTAATATAGTTTAGATTTATATGATAGAATTACTCAAATGCTCATGTTAGAATTTGAATAATGGTGAAGCGGTTCAAGAAAATATGGTAGTGACACTAGTGAATAGTTTACAGTAACACAACGCTAATGCAATTGAAATCACCCAAATATAATTTATAGAATTCAAACTATGCTCAAAATAGTGATTTGCTTAGATTTGAAAGTACAAAGTGTATGCACGTGTCAAATTTGAAATTTTTTGATTCTATGATGTTCTACAAATTCATAGGATTCCAGGGACTACAAATTTATAATTTTTGCACACTTGAAGCAAAAGATGTGAATTAAATAAACTAACAGATAGGTTTGATTCAATTTAAATATGAATTCAAATTGAATACTGAAACTATGATATTTTATTGCACTAATGGATTCTACATGTTACAAGGTTTCCAATGGTATATTATTTGTAATTTTTTGAGTTACAGATCGAAAGATATGAATTTCTAAAGATTTGACACAAAATCAGATTCAAATTCTAATTCAAAACGAGATTAAACCTGGGACAGACACGTGGCGTAATCTGATTGGAAGGTACCGATTCGGTCGGATTAGGGTTAGGGGCCGTTGGATCTAAGTTAGATCGGACGCGTCTGATTGAACCGTACCAGTTCACTTAAGTGATCTATCAGCGCCACTGGATCAAGATCTAACGGTGGGGATTTAAAGCGGGAGGGGGAAGCTGACCTGGCTAGGGTTTCGGCGAGATTCTGACGAGGTGTGTGCAGGTGGTGGTCTCCGGGACGCTCCGGTGGTCCTCGGTCGACGGCGAGAGTACTACGGCGTTCAGCGGTGTGAGGCGACCTCGGGTGCATGAACGAGGTCGTCGATCATTTCCGATTTCAGCGATGAAGCACGGCTGGAACTCCGCTCGGCGTCGGTGACCTTCGAGTGTAGATGCCGAGCTCGGATTACTGTGAGATTGGGCGAGATAAGGGTGTCAGCGGGTGCGCCAGAGGAGAAGAAGAAGATTGGAAGAGGGGAAGGGTGCTCGGGCTCACCGAGGGGGTCGGAATCGGGCTTCGACGGCTGCAGACACGGCGGACTCCGACGAGAAAATTCGCGCAGCCCGGTGGTGTTCTGATGTGATTGATGGAGGGAGATTGGAGGGAGCGTCGAGGGGGTTTTATAGCCGCTCTGGCTTGGTGAGGGGGTTAGGGTTTAGGGTGAATCGGACGGATGAGCGCGACGCCGTGTTCGGGTTGGTCTCCTGCTCGGGGTAGGAGACAACTGACAGGTGGGGTAGGGACGTCAGCGGGGTGAGAGAGAGATCTGGCGAGCGGGGCCCGGGTGTCAGCGGCGGGGAGAGAGGGGGGGGTGTACCGGTTCGGCGTCTGGGCATAGTTGGGATGTTCTGGCCATCTCGGCCAGGGCTGATTTGGTCCCCGGGGCCCTTTTCCATTTTCTTTATTTCCTTTTCATTTCCTTTTCTGTTTTTCTGATTTATTTCATATCATTTGCATATTTTCTTAAATTTGATTCAATCAGATTCCTAAACTCTTCAAATCATTCAGCATAGTGCAATCTAGCCAGTAAGTAACAAGTTTTCAAAACCAAAAATAGTTTTTGAATAAAACTTTATAGGTTAGTAGAGAGGTTTTGCTTGCATGAAATATGAATTAGGGTTTTGGAGAAAATCCTTTAAGAATAGAAGAAAAATATTTATAAAATATTGATTGTGCATCAATCTCAATCATGGGTTTGATTTAAGACAACTTTTAACAACCAAAACATTTTTTGTGAACTGTCTCTATGCAAGCAAGCTTGCATAGATTCTTAAATAGGGGAAAGAAAATAATATTTTGAAATTTTCCATTTTCTCAAAGAATTTCTTCAAGATATTAATGGAAAGTTTTAAAATAGTTTCCTAATAAAGCTTCCAATTAAACTCAAAAAGTTTTTTTAAAATCCCTGTGAATTTTCAATCAGACATAAAATCAAGGCAAAAATTTCTCCCCAAAATTTGATAAAAACTTGGGATGTTACATCCGCCACCCCTTCATACCCTCTCAATCCCTCTCCCTTTCCCTCTATCTTCTCCACCAAGCCACAGTACCTCGCCGGAGATCTCCAAGACCGCCGTCAATTGAGGCCACCTCTTGGACCATGGAGCGGTCTCAGAGGACCGGCTTGTTCTCTAAATTTTTATGGAGTAACCACGCACCCAGGGAAGCTCTCAGTAAAGAAAATTGCGCGATTCTTATCTGTAGATGCTCGCCGGAGTTACAGTCGATACACTCATCACCGACCACCCCCAAGCCCCTCGAGCCTCTCTTCGTGTTCAGGGTGAGTAGGCGCACCTCCAGAGAAATTTGTTTTGAAGTTTAGGGATTCGTAGCTCAATCCCGTTGGTCGCCGGAGTTTACCGCCGCAGTAAGTCGTCGCCGGCAATGCTCCGATGACCAATTTGTGGTGGCGTTGGTATGGTTCGACTCGTGTTAGTGTACCGTTTCTAGCAACGCATTCTGCACATCCCGGGGAGGCCTCAGCCACCGTCTCCGGCGATCGCCGGCGGTAAGCCACTCCGAGTCAACTATTTGACTCAATCGTTGCTGCGTGGCAGCTAACCTGGCCACTGGGCCTACAAGTAATAGACAATGGCTAGAGCAGCTGCGGGTATAAAAAGTATCTGACCACTTATTTGCAAATTTCAGAAAATAGTAGGAACTTCAGAAATTCATATGTATTTCATTTTTAATCAAAAAATGCAAGTAATATTTCAAAATGATCACAAAAATCACATCTATCTTTTTATGTTATCACATTTCATACTTGTGTACAATAATTTTGAGTGCAATTTAAAAACATGATTAAGTATTATTTTTGAATATGAATTTGAAACAAATTTCGACATCAAATACTATTTTCAAATATCAAATGAATGTTTGCACAATCAAACAACTTTGTTGTAATTATTACTTCAGTATTTTAGGGTATTAATTATAACTTATCTATTAGCACCTTAAAACCCTGAAACAACTTTTCCTAAATAATTTTGAAGTGCTAAATTTAGGAAAATATATAAAGAAATACTAGTCCGTATTCAGGAACTTATCATAAACTCTAAATAGTGTTCCTCAATTATTCCTTAAGACTCATATTTGATCATGAGTAGTTGTTAACCAAAAATTAAAGAGAATATATAAACCCTAGAAAATAGTATGGCCACTTAAAAGAAACTATGTTTTATTAATCCTTCCAAGATTTATAAAGGAAGTATGGCCACTTAAAATGAATTTCTATACTAATTAATCTTTTTTAGAATTTGTTCTTCAAAATTTATTCTTTTAAGAACATATCAAATAAGCATTTCACCAACCCATAGACTTTCTAAATAACAATTGTTTAGGTATGTTAAGATTGTTGTCAACCCTAACAATAACTAGGTACTACTATTGTTATGAATTACTTCAACGTTGCTTGCTTATGATCAACTAATTGATTGCTAATCATCGATGCAACTTAAAATTGCTACTTTCATGTCTTCACTATTCATCATCATCCTCTTGTAGATCATGTAACAACTCAGAAATTGTAATCCACTTCTTATTAAATAAAGTACCAAATTTTGGACCCAAATAAAACTTTTTACTCATTATTTTATGCATACATGTATTTTCTACTCTATGTATTCTATGATTTCATGTGTGTTGTTTTTGATTGTGTATTGTCTAGTTAATTCTAAGTGAACCAACAGAATCAATTGAGAAAGATTATAAGAACCAAAGCAACCAGAAATAAAAATAAGAAAGAAAAAGAGAAGGAAAAGATGATCTAGGAAATCTGTTTGACTACCCTACTTTGAGCCCTTGAGTTAAGAAACCTAGAACCCACCTTCATGTTTGGCCAGTGAGTTGAGCTTAACCAAGTTGTGGACTAACTCAACCAACAAAGATTTACCCAAATTTCAAACCAGAACACCACTCAAACTTGAGCCAAAGTTTGAATCTGAAACAGAAACCATATCAAATTTGAAATATAAATTTTTGCAAAACTCAACCTTTCACTGTAACAAAAATATGCCTGGGTATCTTATCCAATATGATGAGCACCCAAAGTGGAAAAATTTGAAAAATCAAATTTTGGGTTCTTGCGGGCATTTCAACAAACACTTGGTGGGCAGAAATCTAGCAAAATCGCATCAACTGTTTGCCACAGTGTTGGGCAGCCCTAGCCCTAGTCTCTGACCTCCAAGCAGTGCTCTGGGATCTCCTGGGTCGATTCCTTGTCTCCCCTGCACAAGCACCGGCCGTGAGACATGGATGGCATGGAAGAAGAGCACACCGGACCCCTACCATGCCCCCCTCTGAACCAGACCATCTCAGCCCCTCCCATCGCGCCAGGATGCTCCTACAGCACGCAGCAGCCCGCCGCCCACGCCAGAACCAAGCCTTGCCCCTCCCACGGCCGACACACACGGTGTGCTGGCCGCCTCTGGACCTCGCCGGTGCTCCCTCTCCCGCCTATAAAAGGGCGCCCTTCTTCCCTGAAAAGAACCACACCATCCCCAGCACCTTCCTAGACAACGTTTCCCTCGCTCTCGTGCTCTCAGTCGAGCTCGCCGACCTCGACGTCCCCGCAGGCCACCGCACGTTCCCGGCATTGCTGAGCTTTCCCCGGAGCTGTACCTGCTGGAGGTGGCGGAGGAGGACCCCCGCATCCGCCCTGCATCCTCGCCGCCGGTCGCCGCCGCTCCGGTGAGCCTCCCCGTCGCCGCCCTGCTCCCAGAGCTTGCTCTCGTTTACGTTCCAGTAGCGCCCGGGGAAGAAGCCCCGATACCCTTTCGTTTTAAGTAGCGGGCCCCCCTTGTCAGCTTTTATTTTTTTTTCACTTAACCTCCAGCCAGCTTTAGCCTAGTGGGCCGGCCCGGTAGCCTCCTGTGTGCGGCCCAGTTTGGATTCAGCACTAATCTTTTCCCGTTTTTATTTTTTTTCCGCCCGATTTTCGAACTAAATTCAGCACTGTTTTTACAATTCAAATTCCCGGAGTTTTACAAATCCGTTTTTAGCAAATAAATATGCGTTGGAAAGCTTATAAAATACTCTACACAGTAGAACTGGTTAGAATTCAAAATAAGTTAGGAATTTAATTAGATATGAATAGTGGGACCATAGCTTTATTAATCATGAAAGATTTCTAGAAAATTATTTAAGCCATCAAAAATCATGAAAATTAAAATGTGAACTCACTAATGACCCCTCTTACTGTTAGTCAACACTAATCTACCCAAACCATATTAGTGTGATCATTTAGACCCTAACCCAAACCTATTTGTTAGCATAAAATGATAGATCACTAGTGCACACTTAGAATTAATTGCCCTCTTTACCAATTCACTTAGTGGACCCATCCCACCTAAACTTGTCTTAGTAACCCTAAATCAACACCAATGCTGCACAAGTGAACCACTTATGCTACTTAGTAAAGAATCTAGCTTGCACACTTGAAGAAAACTTAGAAGAAAGACTTACAATCCAACACCATAACAATGCAACATGAATGCTTTGGTTAACAAACACAGATGTGTGCTTGGTGTGTTGTTAGCTTGGTGAAGTGATGGTGTGCTTTGTGTTTATTCGTTATTAGACGCTAGTGTTGCCGAGGAGGATATTGGAGGGGATTATTATTATCAAGAAGAAGAAGAGAACCCCGGACACTTTGCCAACCAAGGCAAGCCATCTTTTGATTCATACTCCCACTACCTAGTTTTACTATTGCATTCTACTTATTTTAAGTAAATTGCATGATTGAATTGCTAGAGTAGAATGATAGAAGTGTATTGATGTCTTGATTATCAAGGGCATCAAGCTGAGTTTATCCAACCCTAGTTAGTAGTACTCTCACTCAATGTAGTTGCTTAGTCGCTAATAAAATTTGAGGCTATCTCTGGAGGAACCCCATTTGAAAGGTGGTGACTTGAACTTGAAACTTGAAATGGGAGATTGCTCCTACACGATGGCTTTATGAAAGAAAATAATCTTGACTAAGAACTATGAAATGTATTTCTCAATTGACAACGAGTGATGTACATGGGTGCCAATTATAACGTACAACCACGTTACCCCTATATGGGAAGGGGCTTAATCCGTAGCTTGTTTATCTTAGTATGGGAGGTCTTGCATCAAATCTTCATGGAAGGACTCCACGGGCGGATACTTCTTGACCAAGTGGTTTCCACTAACCCGGTACCCGGGATGGGCAGAACTAGAGGCGCCGGAGCGGGAATTCCGTATCCCGGGCTCTAGGGAAGGATCCTATACTAGGATGAGCAAGTGAAAGGTTTTGTTTGATTATCTGAAACCCGCATACCTTTGTGTATGGCGAACCGTGGAATTCTCCCGGCAGATGTATCGAATCTTGTGGGTAAAGTGTACCCCTCTGCAGAGGTTTTCAAACTATTCGAATAGCCGAGTCCTCGGTCATGGACGGTTGGCAAACTCTACCTGGCTTTTGTCAAGACTAAAAATAACAAGGGTAAACTTGGTGAATGACATGAATTTGAATTGACTTGACTTGACCATGATCTTGACCCATTGAAGTTCCTCTTTAGAATGAACTTAGAGAACTAAACCTCTTTTCTACCAATGAGCATTCTTGGGAAATAAAACTAGCTTTTGCAAACCAACTTAGTGCTTAGTCCACTATACCCAACCTTGCATATCTACTTCATCTTTTCATTTATAAGATGGTTTGCGAGTGCATCCAATGTACTCACGGCTGTGTCCCTGGCTATCAACTTGGCCAGACTATGGGGAGGAATACCAGGAGGAAGGGTATGAAGAAGAGTACCAGAACTAAGCTCGTCTCCGTGAGTCGCCATTTGCCTGTAGGGAGAAGGCATGGGCCGAAGACGTTATTTCCGCTGCTATATTGTGTTGTAATATGACTTGGTCTATATGACCATTGTATTTGAATCATCGTATTGTAATGTCTATGGAACTGGTTACCAACTACGTTATGTATATCGCAACAATGATTCTGGGATTGCGGTGGAATACATAACGGGCACTTCGAATTTGTTATCAAATTTGAGGTCGTCACAGATCAGAATAATGATAACTCCTAAAAACAATAACCTTGTTCTTGTTACACTTGATTCTTTTACTTTTATAGGATTGTCAGTTAACCTAAAATCCTTAACAACGTTGTGTGTGCAATTGATCTTAAAAGTGCAACACATCACAAAGAAGTCATCACAACCCAACAACAATAAATCATGGGGATTAGGTAACGCTTAGAACGGTGCATATCATATCTTATGCAAATCATGCTGCAGATTTCTAACATCATCCCTACCGGATGATGATTGCCATTTCAGAATTGGGATTTATATCATATCTAAGACCTTGACTCGCATAATCTTGTAGTCAAAAAAGGCAAGTTCACTCTTGCTCATACCTCTTGATTATCTTTATCAAATTACTTGCAAATATATACTTGTGGTATTACTACTGCATTTAAAAGCAAAAGGTCCTGTTTTCATAATTAATATGAAGTAGTGGTTTCGACCGGAATGGTTGTTACCCTAGGATAGTGGGCAATGGGACCATGTTATGGGTATTGATGGAGGTCCCACTGCAACTGGAAAGTTCACCTAGGAATTAATAACCAATGTAGCCAGTGATTCTAGCACCGTAAATAACGGTCAACCGTAAGATCTGGAATGGGACAGAGAAGTCAGCTGTACCGACTTCCTCTTGCATATCAATGGACGCACCATACCGTAGCTGCATCCTGCTGGGTTGTAGTAATGGGTGGGACCCCTTAGTGCCCACACATATCGGTGGTCTATGATGGATTGTAGGAGACCAACGAGGGAAGCCCGAGGTCGGGAAATCTACCAAAGAATAGTAGGCCGGCGTGGGGTATATCTGCCGAGGTTGAGACTACCAAAGGGTAGGAGGTCGGCGTGGGTAAGTTAAATCGAGGTCATGACTACCTTCGGGTAGGAGGCCGGTGTGGATTGTATCAATCGAGGTCGGGACTACCAAAGAGTAGGAGGCGGCGAGGATTGTTTCCGAGGTTGGAACTACAAAAGGGTGGGTATGTGAGGTCATGGAGGAGGACAGTGATTGGCTTGGATCATCGATTGGGCCCCATACCTGGCTTGGATCATCGATTGGGCCCCATACCAAGGAAGTATGGACGAGGCTCGCGACTCAGATGTGCAACAAGGCTTTGATCTCTTATGGGTATAAGTGACCACCTCTGCAGAGTGTAAGAAAGTATCAAGATACTCCCTGTTGTGGGAAGGAGCTGCGAATGCGGCAGGAAAGGAGCCCATCGAAGCTCTAATCAACCTGTGAAGGATGACGGGCATAGTTCTTCTGAATAAAAGCAACCTCTTGAAGAAATGTTTATGAAAACTTGCATTGCCAAAGGACTCTCAGGGTCTAAGGCTGTAGCTAGGGCATAAAACACCTTATTCCTTATATGAACTTGCTGGGTAACGCTCGTTACTCACCCCACTCCCTCGTAACCCTTGCTTAGATTGGAGGCAACACAAGGAGGCAACCTCGAGACACTGAAGATGAAGATGAAGCCTTCTACCATTGTCAGAATCATCAATGGAGTCAACAACTATACCAAGATTGCTGGAAAACTATAATAGATGGAGAAGGGACCCAATTCCCTACTCCTAGAACCTTAGTAGTTAGGGTAGTTCTATAGTTTCTGTAGCAAGCCAACTGCATTAGTTGTAGCTTTAGCTTATGTGGGGACCCCGGTTTACCACCCGGAATTCCCGTTATGCATACAATTCATGATCCTAGGAAGACCATCATGAATCCACATAACAGAGATGGCATTACAGAGTACATCATCCATTACATAAATAAGTCGATTAGTCTTACATGGCCACTTGGCCGAATTCAAATGCCTCGCAGGGCAAGTTCACTAAACATAGCAGCGGAATCAAAAGTAGCGTCGGTAGCCCGTGTCGTGCCTCTACCCTACAGGCGACTGACCGGGAGACGGATCCTAGTTCGCACCGGCGTCGTCGAACTCCTCACCATCGTCATCATAGTCTTCTCCATAATCTGGCCAAGTTAATAGCCAGGGACAAAGCCGTGAGTACATTTTGGAATTGTACTCGCAAACCACCAAAGAGGGAACAAATTGCATGCTATTTGGCTGTAGCAAGGGAAGTTGGTTCAAGGCTAGTGCTCAATTCTAACTATAGTTCCACGTGTCGATATAGCATGTCATACGATATCTCTATATCATAGTTTCTCTTGTCAATATAGCATGTCATACGACATCTCTATATCCTTATTAAAGAAGAGTTTTTGTAAAGAATCTTTAGTAAAAGCTCTAGGAAAGGGGGAACTCATTTTCAAGAGAAGAGCTGGCGGTCAATCAAACATGACCACCATCTTTGTTAATTCCAGTCAATCACACATGACCATTTCCATTCCTTCGGCAGTACCCTACAAGTACTCCGAACCATATCCGTGCCATGGCAGTACCCTCCGAGTACTCCGTCCGGCACCTTTCTCCATTTTTCCGAAATCAACCTTTGAAAACAAAACTGACATTGGGCTAGGCAACTGTCGTCCCAACCGTCCATGACCGAGGACTCGGCTATTCGAATAGATTTACACTCTGCAGAGGTTGTACACTTTACCCACACCATCTGATAAATCCGCCGGGATACCACCACTGACCGTCATACATAAGTATGCGGGGTTTGGATAATGGATCATAGTCTTCCATCTATCCACCTTAGTACAGGTGCCTACCCTGTGGAGTATACATCCCCCACAAACCCTGGCCGTCTACCTCTGCCGAGCGTAGTTCCAGTGCCACGGCGGGAGAAACCCAAGTGTCTTCCGGACGGGTAGCCTATTGGCGGGCCCGCTACACTGTTGCCCACCACTTGCGACAACCCGGATTCCGGGGTCCTACGAACCCGTATATAGTGCGAGGCTCCCCGCACTAAAGCAGATAAACTTTGGACTAAGCCCCGTCCCATACCGGGGTAATGTGGTTGCATGGTTTAATTGTTCTGAGCGAACGCCTAGTGATCACCAATGTCATATCAAAACCACCATCTCCGTGTCCTCCATTTTGATCAAAACCATTTTTGAAATCACTTCAGTGGGGTAGGTACTACCCCAAGGTTTTCGGAAACATTTTATAAACTTTCTTTGAGTGTTCCCATTCCTAGAGTTTTTAGCTCCACTAGAAGGTTTATCAAGGGCTTTGTTGCTAATCAACAAGCCACTAGTTCAGGGGTAATGAGATAGGTAATCAAGGGGGTCATCTCGATGGATGATAACAATTTGACTCGCGGAGCCTGAGTCAACAAATAATTGCTACAAGAACTATAGCAATATAAATCCATGCACTTTAATAAAACAGAAGGAGACATGCAAATGTGTAAATAGAAGTTCAGATATGCATCAAGTTAGATGGCTTTCCTTGGTTGGCTTGTCCCTAGTCCTCCTCGTCCTGATACTCGTACACTTCACCTTCTTCGGTACACTCCTCGTTCGATTCTATCGCCGGGAGAAATAACAACGCACAAATAAATACACAAGCATACATAAGTCACAAACATTTCAGCACTCCATACCATATTATCAAAGAGTATCAGAAGCAAACAAGTTTAGAAATCTAAACAAGATTTTAAAGGTTCTTAATTAGAAATTTATCCCTTTTAGAAACTAGGGTTTCTTATTTGATGTGATCACAACAACTTAGCAACCAATTCAAGCATGCAGGCACTCAATGAATCAAATAGCACACCTATCATAATTGCAGGTTGACAACAATCTTAAGAACCTAACAAAGTTGGATTTACTGAAAAACAAGTTGTGGTTAATTTCCTATGAATTAAACAATAGGAAATAACACTAGAGCACCAAAATAATCCTCAGATATTCTCTGAGTTTCAGAAAAATATGAGGTAAAGTGCTCTGGAAAGCTCTTCTAGAACACAATCGAACAAAGTTGGATTGAACACAAAATTCCATTTCTACTGCAAGTGGTGATTTTCCTAAGATTAATTACACACAATGCCATTTCAATTACTACTGCAAGAACATAAGTCCTAAAATAGCAAAACCAGTGAGTCAAGCAATATATCAATATAAGCTACCACTGAAAATTGGTTTTACTCAATTTCAGTACAAAAAACCCAAGATTTGCAATTAAGTAAGAAAAGGGGCTAATTTAACATTACTAATTATCTTCTCATCTACAGTGCTCCTAAAATCATGGGACCTATGCCATCTGAAAGCTAATGACTTAAGCTACTCAAGGAAATTTGAATCACCTCATTTGCATGCACAGATCAAATTCTATGGAAATTCAAAGTTCACAGAACAAACAAATTCACAAAGTATTTTCTAAAAAAAACAGCGCACGGGCCAGATCTGCCCGGAACGGGCCGAGGCGGAGCAGATCCGGCCCAGATCCAGCGCGGCAGCGGCACCGTTTTAACCTACCGGCGGGGCCCGGCTGTCAGCGGCCCCGGGTTACCAAATCGGCACGCGTCGTCCCTGGCCGTCCGATTAAGTGACGATCGACGGCGCTCGTTCGTCGTCTCCGCGACAGGGGGATTAGGGCGGCAGCGAGGCTAGGGTTTGCTGGGAGTGGCGAGGGCTCACCTAGGGCGTTGCTCAGCGACAGAGAGGAGTAGCGGTGGCTGCGGGGCCTTCGCGTGGTCGAGTCTCACCGTTGGTGAAGCAGAAGGGGGCTTTGGGCGATGGCGTGGTCGAGGGAGTCCTGCACGCGCTCCGGCTATGCCTCGGCGATGTCGTCGTCCTCTGCTAGCTCTGGATGGAGGAAACGATGGGGGTTAGCGAGAGGTGAACCAGGGGGGTGCTGACAGAGGAAGACAGGAGGGAGAAGGACAGCGGCATCGACGGCAACCTCCACCTCTTCCCGTGCAGCACCCGAGCGAGATCGAGCTCTCCCCAGCGAGGGAGAGCCAGAGGCTTTGGCTGCGGCTCTGGGTGGTGATGCTGGTGTGCTGGGGACGCAAATGGGCAAAAAGACGGGAGAGAGAGGGGGGCTTGGGGCTATTTAACTGGCGCGATGGCCTCGGTGACCGGCGCGGTTGGTCGTGGCGTTCGGTGTGGGTATTGGCCAAGCTGGGCGGTGGCATCCAGTGCTGGGCGAAGCGTGCGCGGCGCGGACGGTTTTTGGACGGGCGTGGGTGGCCGAGGGCGTCGAGACGGGCGTGCCGACCGTCTAGTCACATCTGCGCGCGCTGGTGTTCGACGGTGGCCGTGGCGTCTAACGGGCGAGAGGGCAGGCATAGTTGCGCCAGTAGAGTGCTCGTGTCACGTGGAGTCCGTGCGTTTGAACGAAATCGACCGGGGGTGAGCATGGGGTAGGAAACGGGAGCGTGCTCTGGGTGACGTGCTCGGAGCGGGTTGGGGGTCGCTTGGCGGCAGTGGTGCATAGGAGAGTGAGCGGGCTCGCCTGGGGAATACGCGAGGTACAGTGGTGCTGGTGCGCGCCTTCGTTTGGTCGGGGAGACAGAGGGGAGGGGTGGACTTCAAGGTGCTCGACCCGGTCCTCTGTCCGGAGCACGGTCGAGGGTGGGGGCTAGGGCTTACCCCTACGGCTGCCAGGTGGGGTAGGGTGGTGGTCTAGGTTTGGTTACCCTCCTGGCGAGTGGTGGAGCGAGATGGGAGAGAGAAGGGAAGATATGCAAGATCTTTGCATGCACTAGGGCTCAGGTTCCCTCCTCCTCCTCGTTTTCTTTCAAATTTTTCGAGCAAGGCATGGCTAGGGTGGTGCTAGGTGCAATGCTGGTCATTGACTAGGCTTTGGTGCTGGATATTAGGGAGAAAATATTTTGCTTTAAGAAAGAAGAATGAGAAGAAAAGAAAGAAAGAAAAAAGCTCACATGAAATGATAGGTCAAACACACAAGAATTTGAAATACAACATAATATTCTAACTTGGGAAAAAGGTTTGGAAAGTTTGGAGTCAAAATCCTAGGTCACTTAATCTTGCTAGAATTAAAGAGAAAAGAAAACCGAAAAGAAAAGGGGTTTAAATAAAATCCACTCATGCACATGAAATGATAGTGCAAAACAAGCAAGCAGGATCTAGGTTTATTCTTTCTAGGTTTGAATGGCATTTGAGTTACTTGCAAGCTAACACACATCATAATTCACACTTGCAAGAATTTAAGAAGAAGTATCTTGAAATAAAGATTTTATAGAATCACTCCAATGCACATGAGATCATGCATACAAGCACACAACATCTTACTAAAAATTTTAGTTTCTCCTAAATAAAGCATTAACTGGTCTCAATTATGCATTACAAAAAGTGGGCTGTTACAGACCTTCCCCCCTTAAAAGAATCTTGTCCCGAGATTCCGTAGCTAAGCGTTGAGTAACTCGGGAAACTCTCGCCGAAGATAATCTTCACGTTCCCACATGGCCTCATCTTCGGTGTGATTGCTCCACTGAACCTTGTACATGTTAATCTTTCGCCTACGGGTGAGACGGACATCTTTCTCCAGAATACGGGTTAGCCTCTTACGGTAGGTCAGGTCATGATTAAGGTCAATGGTATCTTGATCATCCTCCTTGAAGGTCTCGGGCTGGTTAGGGGCTTGGAGACACTTGCGAAGCTGGGAGACGTGGAAGACGTCGTGAAACTCGAATAACTTTGGAGGTAGTTCTAGCTTGTAAGACATTTCCCCTCGGCGTTCTAGGATCTTGTACGGGCCGATGTAGCAAGGTGCAAGCTTGCCTTTGACGTGGAAACGTTGCATACCTTTGAGTGGAGTCACCCGGAGATAGACAAAATCTCCTACTTGGAAGGTAAGGGGTCTTCGTCGAGAATCCGCATAACTCTTCTATCTAGATTGCGCGGCCTTCAAATGGTTTCAGATTAGTTGTACTTGCTCTTCGGCTTCCTTGATGATATCAGGACCGAATACTTGGCTTTCTCCGGTTTCTGACCAGTTGAGAGGGGTTCAGCATTTTCGGCCATATAGGGCTTCGAAGGGGGCCATTTGAAGACTAGCTTGATAGCTATTGTTATAGGAGAATTCGGCGAATGGCAAGCAGTCCTCCCATTTGGCGCCATAGGAAAGGATACAGGCGCGAAGCATATCTTCAAGAATTTGGTTGACCCTCTTGGTTTGACCTCCAGTTTGCGGATGATAGGCTATGCTAAATGAAAGCTTGGTCCCTAAGGCTTTATGGAGCTTTGCCAAAAAACGAGAAGTGAACTGGGTACCTCAATCGGATACAATGGTCTTAGGTACTCCATGTAAACTCACAACCCTGGAGATATATAGATTGGCGAGTTCTCTACCATTGTCGGTGGTCTTGACCGGAATAAAGTGCGCGACTTTGGTTAGGCGATCAACAATGACCCAGATAGAGTCATCTCCCCTATTTGACCTCGGTAGGCCAGTTATGAAATCCATACCAACTTCTTCCCATTTCCACATGGGCACCTTCAGGGGTTGCAGCAGACCCGCAGGCCTTTGGTGCTCGGCCTTGACACGCTGGCAAACGTCGCACCGGGCAATATAAAATGCTATCTCTCACTTCATTCCATGCCACCAAAACTGCTCTTTCAAGTCTTGGTACATTTTGGTGCCTCCTGGGTGAATCGAGTAGGGAGCATCATGGGCCTCCTTCAGGATGAGGTGCTTCAACTCTTCGATACTAGGGACGCATAGGCGGCCATTATACCACAGCACACCTTGCTGATCAATCAAAAACCCAGGCACTTCTTCACGTTCCATCCTGCGCTTAATTCCTTCAATGCTCTCATGTCCTTTCTGAGCTTTCTTGATTTGGTCAAAGAGAGTAGGTCGGACCTCAAGGTTGGCTAGGAACCCATGGCTCACAAGCTCAAGTCCAAACCTTTCAAACTCTTCACATAGGGTAGGCTGGCTGGTTTTTAGCAGGGCATTTAGGGAGCAGGGCTCTCGGCTGAGGGCATCGGCGACCACGTTCGCCTTGCCCGGATGATAATGAATGCCTAAATCATAATCCTTGATGAGCTCAATCCACCTACGCTGCCTCATATTCAACTCCTTCTGAGAGAAGATGTACTTCAAGCTCTTGTGGTCGGTGTAGATCTCACATCTGTTCCCCATAAGATAGTGTCGCCAAGTTTTGAGTGCATACACAACGGCAGCAAGCTCTAAGTCATGGGTAGGATAGTTTAGCTCATGTGGGCGCAGTTGACGGGATCGGTAAGCAATGACTTTGCCATCTTGCATCAGAACACTCCCAAGTCCAAGCTTGGAGGCGTCGCAATAGACGTCAAAGCTTTTGGTGATATCGGGCATGGTCAAGATAGGAGCTGACACAAGTCTCTTCTTGAGTTCTTGGAAACTCTGCTCACACTTTTCGGTCCACTCAAACTTCTTGTCCTTCTTGAGGAGCTGAGTCATCGGGCGGGCAATGCTGGAAAAACCTTCAACAAACTTTCGGTAATATCCAGCTAATCCGAGGAATGCTCGAACTTCAGTGGGGTTAGTTGGGGCCTTTCTTTCTAAGATGGAAGTAATCTTTGATGGGTCAACGGACACTCCCCTGGCTGAAATAACATGGCCTAAGAATCTAACTTCCTTTAGCCAAAATTCACACTTGCTGAACTTGGCATAAAGCTGGTGCTCTCGCAAGGTTCCCAATACTAGTCGCAGATGCGCTGCGTGCTCTTCCTCAGTCTTGGAATAGACCAAGATGTCGTCTATGAATACCACCAAAAACTTGTCAAGGAACTTCATGAACACCTTGTTCATGAGATTCATGAAGTAGGCTGGGGCATTGGTCAGGCCAAAGGACATCACGGTGTACTCGAATAAACTGTATCGAGTGGTGAAGGCGGTCTTGGGGATATCAGACTTGCGGACCTTCAGCTGATGATATCCAGTGTGGAGATCAATCTTGGAGAACACTTTAGCTCCATTCAGCTGGTCAAATAGGTCTTCAATTTTCGGGAGTGGATACTTGTTTTTGATCGTCACCTCGTTCAACTTACGGTAATCCACACATAGTCGAATGGTACCGTCTCGCTTGTCCACAAATAGAACAGGCGATCCCCAAGGTGATGTGCTAGGACGGATAAGACCCTTGCTGAGCATATCAGCGAGCTGCCTTTTTAACTCCTCTAACTCCTGGGGGTTCATGCGGTAGGCTCTTTGTGCTATAGGGGCTGTTCCGGGAATCAACTCAATAATGAACTCAATATCCCGGTCGGGGAGGCATACCTGGCAACTCTTCGGGGAAGACATCGGGGTACTCACATACCACGGGGACTTGGTCAAGGGTTGGTCCAGACACAGACTTCTTGTAGTATGCCTTTCGGGATGGCATGGTTGCAATGTGCTCAACTTGAATACCCTCACTGTTGGTTACGGTTATAGACTTCCTGGCGCAATCTATGTGCCCTTGGTACTTGGACATCCAATCCATTCCAGGTACCACATCCAAACCCTTAGTGCCTAGGATAATCAAGTTGGCTTGTAAAGATGCCCCATGGATAACTACAGGTACCCCTTCGCAGCACAAATGGGCTTTAACTTGGGATCCAGGAATTTGTACTATCATTTTGCGTGCCATTTGAGTCGCGGACAACCCTCCCGCGGCCACAAATTTATCAGTGACAAACGAATGCGATTCACCCGAATCAAACAACACCTTTGCAGGGACTGAGCTGATGAGAAACGTACCAAGGACAACATCAGGGGCTTCGGCTGCTTCCTCAGCGGTGACATGGTTCCGGCGGCCTCGTGCAGTATTGGCTTGGTTCTTCGGGTTCTTCCCAGTGGGTCCACGGCCTTGACCCTGGTTGGGTCTCGGCGCGCTGAGGCTCGGTGCAGAAGGCTTCTTCAGAGGACACTCCTTAGAGAAGTGTCCAGGCTGGCCACAAGTGTAACATCCGCTGCCTTGGCTGCGGTTGGTGGGGTTGAATGTGTTGCGATTACCTCCGGAGAAGTTCCCGCCCGAGGGGCGGTTGCTGGAATACTGGCGATTTGGGTTGTTGGGCCTGGGGGCTTGAGAGGCAAACCTCTGTGGAGGGGGTGCAGCCCTGGATGGGGGCAGGCTGCGGGACCGCTGTCCACTAGGTCCACCTTGACTCATCATTCTCCGCTTGCGGCTCTAGCGGGCAGCCTTGTTCTTGTCTTCAACCATTATTGCAGCATCCACCATAGCTTCCAGATCAGGATAGTGCACAGCTACAAGGTAAGTCTGCAACTCCTCCTGCAGACCATTGAGGAACCTTTCCCTCTTCTTCTCATCCGTATCAATGTCATTGGGGGCATACCTTCCCCAGGTGGTGAACTTGTCAAGATACTCAGGAACACTCATCCCTCCTTGCTTCAGATTGAGGAACTTGTCCCTCATGATCTTGATGAGTCCAGAAGGGATGTGGGCCTTGCGAAACTTGGTCTTGAATGCTTCCCAAGTCATAACTTGACCCTCGGGCTGCATGGCATGGATATTCTCCCACCATGCTCCAGCTGCTCCAGCTAGGAAGTGGGTTGCGTACAACACCTTATCATTGGCTCCAACTCCAGCGTACTCTAACTTGTTTTCAATGGTACGGAGCCAGTCGTCGGCATCCAGTGGCTCAGTGGACTTGGAGAAAGTTGGGGGATTGGAGTTCTGGAAATCCCTAAGCTTGTTCTGGGGCTCATCATTGCTATTGCCACCATTATTGTTGTGGTGGGTGGCAATCTGGGCGAGGTGTTGGAGTGTGGCGAGATTGGCTTGACGCTCGGCACGTGCGGCTTCACGATCCTCTAACATGAGCCGCAGCACCTGCGTCATGTCGGGCTCATGAGGTGGGGGCGGGTTGTTTCCAGCGTGGCCTCGAGTTTCCGGAGCCAATCGGGAGAGAAGTTTATGTTGTGAGAAACAACAATTTAAAGTGCAGGCGAAACAAGTTATGCAACATGAAAGGAGATCATAAGAGACATAACTACACCAACATCCATAAGCATACATCATCAACCATAGTCATCCAAGTCCACCACATGCATACATACATACAAAAGAGGTGCCACATAAGTCTAGCACGCATACCACAAAGTCTCATGCAACACATACCAAATGGTTTCAGCTGAACCATACAACACACATGAATGCAAAAGGGGTCGACCTAGCCACTACGCGACATCCTAAGTGAGATAGCAGTGTGCCGGGTACCTACTCGTCGACGCTAACGTGAGGCACAACCTCCTCGGGATCCTCCTCACTCGGGGTCGCAGGAGCGTAGAAGTCCATGATAGCGTCACGGTCATCACCGCCATCGCTACCACGGTCGTCGTCGTCAGTGCTCACAGGCTTCTCATCGTAGGCCTCCTGGTGGTCGTCATCGTGGCCAAGTACCTCCTCGTTCTCCTTGCGGAGCTCGGCGGTCTCCTCCTCTAACTCGAACACGTGGCTCTCGAGTGAAGCTAGGTGATCCTCTAGATCACGGATGCGCTGACATAGAGCCCTATTCCTCTTCATGATCCTCCTCTTGGCAGCAAGGAGACGGTGACGAGAGAGAATGGACTCCTACAGATCCTCACGAAGAACGGCCAACTCTAGGCCTCTCTCGTCGGCAGCCATACGGGCATGGTCTAGCTGCCCCTGAGTGTGGTGCAGCAGGGCCTCCGTGTGGCAAAGGTGGCGACTGAAGGGGGTGTGTGCGGCGGCCTGGTGAGGAAAGCCATCGGAGTCGACTCGCCCGTAGTGCTCATAGCGGGTGCCGAGTAGCTCATCATAGTGGAGGTGGATGAGGCGCAAGATAGCGTGTCGGAGGACACGCATAAGTCCATCGCCCCACGTGCGCTCGATCACCTCAAAGGTGAACTCTGGAGAGGTCGGTGGGACCTCCTTCCCGCGGACCTGGCAAACGACCTGGTACGCCAACTCGCAGGTACCCTCCTCGAAGAGTCGGTAGCCTCGAACCTCCGGACACAGGCGTCCGAGTCGCGCAGCCAACTCCACTAAGTCACGCTCAAAGACGAGCACGTCCTCGTGGGTACCGACCTGATGGTGTGCAGTAGGAGCGTCCATCTACACAAAATTTTAAGGTAGGTTGAGTTAATAGCTTACCCAAGTGTGCAATATTTTAAGTACAGTAAAAACTTACATTAAGATGCAAGTAGTCTAAATGCTTAAAGAGTAAGGGAAGAGATGAGAGCAATATATATTTACCTTATATATATTAAGCCATCTCTTATAAATTTTTAATAGTGAAAATAGTTTTTGGTCCGGTCTAACGCCCAAGCTAACTAGGGTCTCCTAAGGTCAGGATGGCTCTGATACCAACTCTGTGGGGACCCCGGTTTACCACCCGGAATTCCCGTTATGCATACAATTCATGATCCCAGGAAGACCATCATGAATCCACATAACAGAGATGGCATTACAGAGTACATCATCCATTACATAAATAAGTCGATTAGTCTTACATGGCCACTTGGCCGAATTCAAATGCCTCGCAGGGCAAGTTCACTAAACATAGTAGTGGAATCAAAAGTAGCGTCGGTAGCCCGTGTCGTGCCTCTACCCTACAGGCGACTGACCGGGAGACGGATCCTAGTTCGCACCGGCGTCGTCGAACTCCTCACCATCATCATCATAGTCTTCTCCATAATCTGGCCAAGTTAATAGCCAGGGACAAAGCCGTGAGTACATTTTGGAATTGTACTCGCAAACCACCTAAGAGGGAACAAATTGCATGCTATTTGGCTGTAGCAAGGGAAGTTGGTTCAAGGCTAGTGCTCAATTCTAACTATAGTTCCACGTGTCGATATAGCATGTCATACGACATCTCTATATCATAGTTTCTCTTGTCGATATAGCATGTCATACGACATCTCTATATCATAGTTTCTCTTGTCGATATAGCATGTCATACGACATCTCTATATCCTTATTAAAGAAGAGTTTTTTAAAGAATCTTTAGTAAAAGCTCTAGGAAAGGGGGAACTCATTTTCAAGAGAAGAGCCGGTGGTCAATCAAACATGACCACCATCTTTGTTAATTCCGGTCAATCACACATGACCATTTCCATTCCTTCGGCAGTACCCTGCAAGTACTCCGAACCATATCCATGCCACGGCAGTACCCTCCGAGTACTCCGTCTGGCACCTTTCTCCATTTTTTCAAAATCAACCTTTGAAAACAAAACCGACATTAGGCTAGGCAACGGTCGTCCCAACCGTCCATGACCGAGGACTTCGCTATTCGAATAGATTTACACTCTGCAGAAGTTGTACACTTTACCCACACCATCCGATAAATCTGCCAGGATACCACCACGGACCGTCATACACAAGTATGCGGGGTTTGGATAATCGATCATAGCCTTCCATCTATCCACCTTAGTACAGGTGCCTACCCTGTGGAGTATACATCCCCGACAAACCCTGGCCGTCTACCTCTGCCGAGCGTAGCTCTAGTGCCACGGTGGGAGAAACCCAAGTGTCTTCCGGACGGGTAGCCTATTGGCGGGCCCGCTACACTGTTGCCCACCACTTGTGACAACCCAGATTCCGGGGTCCTACGAACCCGTATATAGTGCGAGGCTCCCCGCACTAAAGCAGATAAACTTCGGACTAAGCCCCATCCCATACCGGGGTAATGTGGTTGCACGGTTTAATTGTTCTGAGCTAACGCCTAGTGATCACCAATGTCATATCAAAACCACAATCTCCTTGTCCTCCATTTTGATCAAAACCATTTTTGAAATCACTTCAGTGGGGTAGGTACTACCCCAAGGTTTTCGGAAACATTTTATAAACTTTCTTTGAGTGTTCCCATTCCTAGAGTTTTTAGCTCCACTAGAAGGTTTATCAAGGGCTTTGTTGCTAATCAACAAGCCACTAGTTCAGGGGTAATGAGATAGGTAATCAAGGGGGTCATCTCGATGGATGATAACAATTTGACTCGCGGAGCCTGAGTTAACAAATAATTGCTACAAGAACTATAGCAATATAAATCCATGCACTTTAGTAAAAAAAAGGAGACATGCAAATGTGTAAATAGGAGTTCAGATATGCATCAATTTAGATGGCTTGCCTTGGTTGGCTTGTCCCTGGTCCTCCTCGTCCTGATACTCATACACTTCACCTTCTTCGGTACACTCCTCGTTCGATTCTATCGCCGGGAGAAATAACAACGCACAAATAAATACACAAGCATACACAAGTCACAAACATTTCAGCACTCCATACCATATTATCAAAGAGTATCATAAGCAAACAAGTTTAGAAATCTAAACAAGATTTTAAAGGTTCTTAATTAGCAATTTATCCCTATTAGAAACTAGGGTTTCTTATTTGATGTGATCACAACAACTTAGCAACCAATTCAAGCATGCAGGCACTCAATGAATCAAACAGCACACCTATCATAATTGCAGGTTGACAACAATCTTAAGAACCTAACAAAGTTGGATTTACTGAAAAACAAGTTGTGGTTAATTTCCTATGAATTAAACAATAGGAAATAGCACTAGAGCACCAAAATAATCCTCAGATATTCTATGAGTTTCAGAAAAATATGAGGTAAAGTGCTCTGGAAAGCTCTTCCAGAACACAATCCAACAAAGTTGGATTCAACACAAAATTCCATTTCTACTGCAAGTGGTGATTTTCCTAAGATTAATTACACACAATGCCATTTCAATTACTACTGCAAGAACATAAGTCCTAAAATAGCAAAACCAGTGAGTCAAGCAAGATATCAATATAAGATACCACTGAAAATTGGTTTTACTCAATTTCAGTACATAAAACCCAAGATTTGCAATTAAGTAAGAAAAGGGGCTAATTTAACATTACTAATTATCTTCTCATCTACATTGCTCCTAAACTCATGGGACCTATGCCATCTGAAATCTAATGACTTAAGCTACTCAAGGAAATTTGAATCACCTCATTTGCATGCACAGATCAAATTCTATGGAAATTCAAAGTTCACAGAACAAACAAATTCACAGAGTATTTTCTAAAAAAAACAGCGCGCGGGCCAGATCTGCCCGGAACAGGCCGAGGCGGAGCAGATCCGGCCCAGATCCAGTGCAGCAGCGGCACCATTTGAACCTGCCGGCGGGGCCCGGCTGTCAGCGGCCCCGGGTTACCGAATCGGCACGTGCCGTCCCTGGCCGTCCGATTAAGTGACGATCGATGGCGCTCGTTCGTCGTCTCCGCGACAGGGGGATTAGGGCGCCAGCGAGGCTAGGGTTTGCTGGGAGTGGCGAGGGCCACCTAGGGCGTTGCTCAGCGACGGAGAGGGGTAGCGGCGGCTGCGGGGGCTTCGCGTGGTCGAGTCTCACCGTCGGTGAAGCAGAAGGGGGCTTCGGGCGATGGCGTGGTCGAGGGAGTCCTGCACGCGCTCCGGCTATGCCTCGGCGATGTCGTCGTCCTCTGCTAGCTCTAGATGGAGGAAACGATGGGGGTTAGCAAGAGGTGAACCAGGGGGGTGTTGACAGAGGGAGACAGGAGGGAGAAGGACGGCGGCATCACGGCAACCTCCACCTCTTCCCGTGCAGCACCCGAGCGAGATCGAGCTCTCCCCGGCGAGGGAGAGCCAGAGGCTTTGGCTGCGGCTCTGGGTGGCGATGCTGGTGTGCTGGGGATGCAAATGGGCAGAAAGACGGGAGAGAGAGGGGGGCTCGGGGCTATTTAACTGGCGCGATGGCCTCAGTGACCGGCGCGGCTGGTCGTGGCGTTCGGTGCGGGTATTGGCCAAGCTGGGCGGTGGCATCCAGTGCTGGGCGAAGCGTGCGCGGCGCGGACGGTTTTTGGACGGGCGAGGGTGGCCGAGGGCGTCGAGACGGGTGTGCCGACCGTCCAGTCACATCTGCACGCGCAGGTGTTCGACGGTGGCCGCAGCGTCTAACGGGCGAGAGGGCAGGCATAGCTGCGCCAGTAGGGTGCTCGTGTCACGTGGAGTCCGTGCGTTTGAACGAAATCGACCGGGGGGTGAGCGTGGGGTAGGAAACGGGAGCGTGCTCTGGGTGACGTGCTTGGAGCTGGTTGGGGGTCGCTTGGCGGTAGTGGTGCATGGGAGAGAGAGCGGGCTCGCCTGGGGAATACGCGAGGTACAGTGGTGCTGGTGCGCGCCTTCATTTGGTCGGGGAGACGGAGGGGAGGGGTGGACTTCGAGGTGCTCGACCCGGTCCTCTGTCCGGAGCACGGTCGAGGGTGGGGGCTAGGGCTTACCCCTGCGGCTGCCAGGTGGGGTAGGGTGGTGGTCTGGGTCTGGTTACCCGCCTGGCGAGTGGTGGAGCGAGATGGGAGAGAGAAGGGAAGATATGCAAGATCTTTGCATGCACTAGGGCTCGGGTTCCCTCCTCCTCCTTTTCTTTCAAATTTTTTGAGCAAGGCATGGTTGGGGTGGTGCTAGGTGCAATGCTGGTCATTGACTAGGCTTTCGTGCTGGATATTAGGGAGAAAAGATTTTTCTTTAAGAAAGAAGAATGAGAAGAAAAGAAAGAAAGAAAAAAGCTCACATGAAATGATAGGTCAAACACACAAGAATTTGAAATACAACATAATATTCTAACTTGGGGAAAAGGTTTGGAAAGTTTGGAGTCGAAATCCTAGGTCACTTAAACTTGCTAGAATTAAAGAGAAAAGAAAACCGAAAAGAAAAGGGGTTTAAATAAAATCCTCTCATGCACATGAAATGATAGTGCAAAACAAGCAAGCAGGATCTAGGTTTATTCTTTCTAGGTTTGAATGGCATTTGAGTTACTTGCAAGCTAACACACATCATAATTCACACTTGCAAGAATTTAAGAAGAAGTATCCTGAAATAAAGATTTTATAGAATCACTCCAATGCACATGAGATCATGCATACAAGCACACAATATCTTACTAAAATTTTTAGTTTCTCCTAAATAAAGCATTAACTAGTCTCAATTATGCATTACAAAAGTGGGCTATTACAGCTTAGTCTTCTAGTTGTTCTTTCTCGATTGTAATCGCCAGAACTAAACCTCTACCTGTTGAGGAGGTTCTGAAGATCTTCTGTATGCTGAAAATTGTAATCCTATAGCCATACCTTGGACCTGCGATGTTTCTGTTGTACCACTCTGATCGATGTAATACTAGTGAGACGGTGTTTCATTGGTGTTATGTCAACGACTTGCATACTACATATGCAGTGGTATGCTGGGTCACCACAGTTGGTATCAGAGCAAACGCTTTGACCCTAGGATTAAAACCCTTTAATAGGAGACCTGTAGGTTTGGTAGTGACTATAGGAAGCCATCTTATCTAAACCAATTCTTCTTATGACTTGAGATGGATATTCAACAAAAGAATACTCCTAACACACTCGAGTCAAAGGTTCTTACCTATTATTCTTAAGTGAAGGTAGATATCTTGTTTCATACCAAGTAGTTATGACATCATTAGAGCCTTACATAAAGGATGGAAGTAGATTACAATTGGTATACAATACATGGTAGTCCAAAGAGAGGATACAACCGGAATGGGAATTATCCTATTGGAAGAAGTATACCAAGGTCATCATGTTAAACTTGAGTCATCTGAAACTGTAGTAGGATGATGTTAAGTGATGAAGTGAAGCTATATAAGATAGTAGGACCCTAGCTTAAATCAGGTATGTGGATACTCAAGAATGCCACATACAAGTAAAAGTACCTATAGTATAAACACTTTAAACATGTTAGATTCACCTGAGAATCTTTACGTGATGGAGTGGAACCTTATAGTAAAACTAGCAATTTCAAGCTGAGGAGGAAGATACTCGAGGAGAATGGAGAATGAAGTGTTCCAAACCATGATAACTAGGCTAACTATGAAAGAACCATAGTCCTAGTCGGAGAAGATTTATCAAGCACACTGGAGAACCCCATGGAAATCATGGAGTTGTATGAACCATGCTTAAACGATGTAGGTGCTTAGAGCAGCCATGCTAGAAGTTTCAAGAGATCATGTGAGGATAGTCTTCAATAGAATGGTAGTTGATTTATAATGCAATAGGAAGGCACGTATTGGTTAGCCATAAAAACCCATAAACCCCTTTGCTCAAATTTATTCGGTTGCAATTGGACAATTGGAGTAAATCTTGAGACAAACAGTAGTAGTCCACCACTATGTGCAATATAGCACGATATAAACCTATATTACTTGGTGCTATAAAGTACACATCTAAGCCTGAACTTTAGAGATGTTTTACTCAACGGGCTTATGATGATGTATGTTGCTAGCACACATTTGGACTTTTCTTGGAGTTTTATTGATTGACTAGATCCATACATGAAGTTTAACTCTTATATGCAAATGCATGTTGCATTATAAAGTTCTTACTTCATGGTATTGATCTAGAGGGTTAAAGGGTTAGTGTAAGGGAGAGACGAATTCCTAAGACAGTCAAGACAAAGACGAAGAAATCATAAGAAGAAGGAAGCCCAACAAGAAGGGAATGCAAGAGAAGTGACTTAAGAAACAACATATTAGGATTCCAATGGTGAATTTCTTGCAAATCAAGCTCTGAAGAAAGGAGTATGATTAGAAGAAGCACTAATTAAGTTAGCTACAATTGAGTTTGAGGTATGTGAGCTCGTTGTTATGCAGCCTTGGTTATGCTTAGTACATCATGGGTCGATTGAGGTGTTGTAGTACCGATGATCCATTCTGGTATTGCCTACTGCTTTACTCAGCCTGGGAGTGGTAACCCCAGTAACCCTCATTGCTAGCGTGACTAAGACACATAAAATTTTTGTATAACTTTGATCCCTAGTCCCGAAATCTTGAATTGTAGATTGGTGGTATGACGTTAGCAATATCTTATCTTATCTTAGAGTGTAGTCTTTGTCTATGGACCAAGACTTGTGAGGTTTTTCATAGGTTTTCGTGTTTATAATGACCCGTTGAAGCTATTGGTTCGTTTATATTCCTATTAGTTCATATTCTGTTCAAGTTATACAATTGCCTGTCATGGATGTCCTCCAGTACAAGAGAAACTCTGCCAGTAGATCGGTGGGAAAACCCAATTCTCATTAACCTTTAGAACTTTTGGGTAAGTTCATACCTCCAAAGTGGAATAGAAGCCCTACCTAAACACATAATCGAATAATTCATACCGGATATCCACAATTGTGTGGGTACTCTGCAGATATCTTCGAGGAACCATTAGAAAGACATCATAGTAAGATAGACCAAGACTAATAGTCTAACCATGGAGTCCAAATGGTTAGAGGACGAGACTTATAGAGACTATTAGAAGAGTCTAAGGGGGAGACTAGGCTTTGAGTTTGAAAGAAGTATACCAAATAAGTTGGAGTAAGAAGAAAACCTGGATGAAGAAGGAGGGGTTCAGGAAAGCAAAAGGTGTTGAAGCTGAATGAAGTACGATAAGTAAACTTTCCTAAAATCCTGCTTTTCTCCATAAGGAGAAAGGTGAAGGAGTTTGAAGAAGTTAACCATGAACCACCACTAGTATGAACCATAGTTAGTATCTTTTCGAGCATAGAGGACCAAGATCAAATTTATGAAGGAGAACCAAAACCCTAGGTTGGATAGGCTAAATGAGTCTAATCCATTCCTTGGAATTGAATCTTTAGGTATGCCTATGCCTTAACGGACCTCTTAAGTACCATTGTGAGCTCCATGAAACCTTATTTTATGAACCATAACTTGACCTAAAGTAGAAGGTTGATACCCTACTATGGAGACCTCACCAAAAAGGCTGGTAAGACTAAGTAAACTAAGGAGCTGAAAAGTATTGGATTCACCAAGAGTGTTGGAAGACAGCGTAGGATTGATTCCAGTGATAATTGTTTAGAATCAGATAAAGAGGATTCAAGAGACATCCTGAACAAAGAGATATCATCTATATCCAATTAATTGGAGGAGGAGTTGCAACATGGATGATAACAACAACAAGTTCATCCCACAACGTACGAGAGCCCATACTTCGGGACAAATTTTATTTTAAGGTGGAGAGCCTGTAACATCCCAGGATGTGAGGCTAGAAATAGAGAGGAAACAGATGTGTGCATTGCATTCATGCATATAAAATCTGGGAAATTTTTGCGCTTTTCAATAAAACTTGTAAAAGTGATTGAAGTTTCACTTGAGTTGATGGAATTGAATTAGCTCATCAACTGAAGTGCGATAAACTTCAACATGACCTTTGTTAACAACCTGTTTTGGGTAGAGATAATTATAATAACTAAAAGAGATGAATGGGAGGTAGAATTAAAATGTAGTACATCACTTTAGAACCTTATATCCAATGCTACTATGATTATCATGGTATTTCATAAACCAACTCCTTGAAACCATATCTAGCATAGGAGAAGGCCACACAAGTCTTACCCATAACTCTTGATCTATTCTATCATCATATCTTGATCTATCCTATTCTTTCACATCTAAATACATTCATCTTGAGAACAATAAGAGAGAGTCCATATCAAATCCAGTACCATTCTCATCTCTTAAAATGATACTTTAGGATCTAATCCACAAGCTCAGCAGTAGGGGTAGACTACCCTAGTACCAAGTTGATAAGAGGAGATGTCTCAATTATAGGTGAGGTGTATACCTCAAGGAGATATTACTAATGAAGATATCCAATGTGTAGTACCCTGGAGTTGAGAAGTGATATGGAGTTCTCTTAGCTAAATGGTATTCTAAGAGAATAGCCTAGCACTAGTGAACCATGGATCTTGATTAGTCAAATGGAACTCAATCCATATGATCAAAGGATTATAATGATCATCTTGATATCACATTGAGTGTGGGACACATGATTAACCAAGTAGAAACCTAAGCTATATGATCAATGGATCAAAATAATCATTACCATGTCACATGAAGTGGGAAAGTGACATATGTGAAGTCAATGGATCAAAGCTAACCAGATTATGGTACATAGAAGGTTGATACAACAGAAGTAGTATTTATGTGGTGGGAGATAGATCCTATATGGGAATGCCACAATGGTTGAGATTATATTCTAAATCTCTGGAGGCAGTTAGAATCAACAATTGAGGCCTAGAGAAAAGAAGTAGAATGTAAGACAAGGATGAATCACAAGGTGGAATGTGTATTGTATGTAGTATAGTATCTTATCCCTAGAAGTCAACATCTAGGGTAATGCATTGATTGGATTAACTAGATCTCAAGGGCAAGTGTTTATGATGAGCCTAATCATAAAACCTTGAGAAGGAGTAAGAAGTATGTTTATTTAAGCACTCAAAGGGAGTGAGTTATATAACCTTAGGATTATAAATGATATAAAGGTTATCCCTAATAAGATTATGTAAGAGCTTTAGTGTCAAGCTCAGAACATGGATTTAGGGGGAGGGGTTGATGAAGGAAATAAGAAGATACATTATGGGAGTTGATAAAGGAAATAAGATGATCATGTCAAGTACATGATTTTACTTGTTGATGGAAGGTAGTAGCTATTTATGGAACATTGTCTGATAAGCAGATATCATCCTATACAAGGTAGGAGTAGGAGAGTTAAGAAAATCTATCTTTGCTAAGGAGGAAAGATTCTTATGGAAGTCAAATGGGAAGCCCTAGTGCATATACAACTTTCCATTAGGCAAAGCAACTGGATACAAGTAAAGGAGATCCCTAGCTTAAACCCCAATTCCTATTTAGGTAAAGCTTATATCACAGTAACTCTATTCCTGGAGTAATCATAGTCCTTTCAATAAAGGAGGGTGCAATCTTATCAAACTCTACACCTTTCACCCATGCCTTTGGAACCTATTCTCTAATTCATATTGTAGCTTTATGCATTACTTTGTGATCATGAGTAAAACCCTAGAATGATATCCTATCTCTAAACCCAAAAGGTGTGCCCAAACCATAATCCTTATAAGGTAATCTAAGATCTTTATCTAGGGATCAACCACACAAGTATGTATCCAAGTCAGAATCTCAAGCTAGCCATTCTTGTGAATAATATGAATACTCCTATATTATAAGATAAAGAATAAAGAATGTGTAAATCACTTGGAGTATTATTTAGGATATTTCAATGGCATTAAGAACTAGGGTGAATAGAAAATTATGGTAAAGGAACCTATATCTGCATAATAATTCAAACATTAGATATAATATTCAATAGTAACTATTTGACCCCAAAATGCAAATTCCTACATCTTATTATGGAGCTCACCCAAGCCTTAAAAAAATGCTTTGTACATCTTATATTTACTAATTGGAGGCACCGTACAAGTCTCCAGGTTAAGTTTAGAGAATTTCGTCCGACCGATTTAGATCTAACTAATTTCGAGCCGTAGGATGTACAAATAGACTGCGATGGTCCGATCCCTTCCCCGTCACGTTTAATTACGGCTCCCTTCACTACCGATGAAAAAAAAATCTCCTAACGTTGCCTATTCACCTCTCGTGGCGGCGGCTACATCAACCGCGATCGAGCAGAAAATTGCGCTGATGGAATCTTGCTAAACCAGCATAAGGCGGAGAAGCCTCATCTGCTTGCCATTGCGTTGACCTCTCCTGCACGTGCTGCTGTTGTAGGGCCGACCACCATGGAGTTTCTGTGTCTTCGGCTACCTCCACCTGTTGTACAACATGAGGCGACGAATTGCAATAAGTACGGGGTAATTGGCCATGCAGCGGTTGATATTTGTGCAATGCTGGTCCAGGATTTTGATTACAGGTAAATACGATAGATTGCATTTCTACTACATAAGATATGTTGATGTTCTCATGTTCGCGTTGTTCAATCTGTCCGGCCAGGGCCCTTATGCAAAGCTCTTCTCTATATGCCAAACTTCATCCTAATGCGTACCATACACTAAGACTCAGACACTGATTGATAGATCTCATTACAGGTCAAATTTTTGGTGCTTTATACTCTGCATAAGTGCTCATGCCGTCATGCGTTGGTTTCATCTCATCAGGGTGTCATAGAGCTATACATGTTACTAACCTAGCAGGTGCCGTGGGTTGCGTCATATAAGATAGAAGATTCAGCCGACATGCCCCGTGTTAGCTGCGAGCTTCAATGTTCTGACTGCGCGTGTGGCCTTTCCAGTTTTCAACTATGTCCGCAAGATGGGTGAACCTTTGGTGTTCTAGATGGGTTTTGACTGATGCTTTTTTCCCTTTGATTGTTAGTTTAGAGAAATTGGAATATTTGCTTAGTTGTGCTTGCCTAACAATGTGAGATGCAGAAGAACACTCAGGATTAACATGCATATTTTTCCTTATTCTTTTCCACTGAGTATAAGTTCAGGTGAATTTGCTTTGTTTCTTAGTGCCTGCATCGCATTGTGAGATATATGATTCAAGAGATAACGTCAATGGGAGAGGGCATAGTTGAACTTAATATCTTGGTTTGTTAACATCTTATAAGCAAATTACCTTTTTATTTTCACTTTACTGAATCTATATACAGCTGCTTATTTTATCAGTCATTGGTCATAGAATTTTCAAGTTTTATCCTGTACCAATTAGCATTTGCAGTCACCAATTGATCAAACTGTTTCATGCTACACTATTTAGTATTTGATTGCTAATGCTGGATTTGGGCCATCACGATGGCATCTCCTCTAAGGATACTCTGGGTCCTACTAATAAAGCAGCCATCTCAACTCTGAAAATACTTTGACATTACAGACATGTACTAGCTACGTGTCCTAATTAACAGTCTCGCAGATATGAAAATATATTGCAAGTTATGCATGCCTTCATTTTTCTAAATCTACATGTAACATTTTTAACTTTATTTCATGATACATACATAATTGGTGCACACGGCACTTTTGAAGTCATCAGCCTCATCACACGTGTATTAAGGCCACCTTAGACACCAGAACATGCTGCATGTTTGCGAGGTTTATGTCTCGCATGCCTCCCTCTCTTCTTCCTACTTTTGAATACCTCTTATAAACAGCCAAATTTTGTAACAGGAACTCAAGTGTTGCAAAGCATCACACATAGTGCGCGAGAAGTAGCTCCTAAGGAACAATCACTTTATTTAGGATATGGCTCAACCTCAAGTGTATGATGATATAACTTTCACGGTATATAACTAAATTTGTCAATTAGGATTTATCATAGTATGAAAATTAATGCTGTTGTATGGCAAAAGGGAACCCAATATTCCGAAACCAAGAAGTGCCTATATCGATTGATTCCTTCTTTGACTTCAATCTTACAAAATAGTAATCAAAGTAATCTATTATGAAAATATTATGTAATCTTTACTCAGCCTAACAAAGATTTACCTGTTTTGTAGGAGGGACATGTGGCTTACTTAGCACATAACGTTTTCCAATATTTCTAATTTCCAAGATATATAAAGATTGTCTTGAAAGCAACCATTTATCATCTTTTCACCTCCGCTAGCCTGTGCAGATGCACGGGTTGACGACTAGCTCTTATAGTAGTATTTGAAACTATTCCTATATAGAGGCTAAGTAAAACCCTAGTACCAAATAAATAATTTTATGTGCTTATGCACATAATTACTCTTTGATGTATATTTAAATATACTAGCCATCATACATTTGCTCTAGTAAAGTTCCTAAAATAGAACCTGCAAAACAAATTATCAAAATCTAATTAGAATCTAAAAATACAAAACAGAGAAAAAGAAAAGAATCAATAAAAAAAAGAGAGAAGGGCTTACCTGGCCGCAGCCCACTAGCACGGCCCAGCTAGCCAACCCATCCGAAGCCTGGTCTGGATACCGTTTCAGTATCCGACCGGTATCCGACCGACAGGCGGGACCCAGCCGTCAGGGGTCGACGTCCCCATCTTCTTCCTCTCTTCTCCCGTGTGGTCGACACGCCGCCGACGAGCTCCACCCCAGCGCAGCGATAAGGAACGCCCTGAACTCCGATGACCTGCTAGATCATCGTCCTGATCTTTTCCTCATCTAATGCCAGTAAGAGCGCTGCGATTCGCGCGCTTTAGCCACACCTCGATCTCCGTTAGATCCCGACCATCGCCGCCACAGAGACAACACCGCCGACCTCACCTCGCCCTATAAAATCTCCCTGAGCTTCGCAACTGATACGGGGTGGCCTTCGGACACCTCCGCCTCAAGACCGCCAAGTCCCCCGCAAGGACCCATGACAAGAGCTCAAGCTAAAGCCATCCATGATAAGGTGAACTTGCTCCTAAACACACTTGATCTAGAACATACATTGAATGGTTCGCTACTGATACGTTGCAAACGTATCTATAATTTTTGATGCTACATGCTTGTTTTACACCAATTGCTATATGTTTTGTCTACACTTTGTGGCACTTTTATGATTTATTTGGACTAACCTACTAATAGTTGCAAATGTGCACAATGTTGATCACGTTACGGGTCGAAGTGGGACTTTTATGGCACTTTTATGATTTATTTGATGTGTAGGAATTACCAAGAATACAAGTGGAAACCTTGTTAGAGTCAAATTGGGACTTTCCAGAAATCTGTGCCAAAACTCTTTTCGAAGATGATCACGTTACGGGTCGAAGACAGCGTCAAACGGAAAACTCTTCAATTACAAAGTTGTAGGGAATTTCATGGCGAACGTTCTGGATATAAAATTCACCTGATTCCGAGTCCGGACGGACGAGATAAGCCTGCTCCATTGGGGCCCAAGATGGGGAGATGAGAATCCGAGAGACTATATAAAGGGGGGAACCCTAGCTCGTGGGAGACACCTCCTCCCACGAATTTGCAGCCACTAGAGCCACGTTTTCGCCTCCCCCATGGATCCCATCTCCATGGGGGAGGGCTCCCATGAAGCCATGAAGGAAGGGGGCTAAGGGGCGGCGCTCCCCATGATGCCGGCGGCGGGGGAGTCCCCCGCGCCGCCGCCGGCACCGCCGTCGCCATCCGCGGCCCTCGCTGCTCATCTCCGCCATCTTCACCGCTATCTCCATCACCAACTCCTCCTATTATGCAGTGGTTCATCCTCCCACACACCTTTGTACCGTCCTATATAAACATGGTGTTTGATGCTATAATATTTATCCTATGATCTATGTCATGTTTGCATAGTTTATTTGTTCTTAGATTGATTTGTTGAATGTCTTTGGTTCATTAGAGCTGTATGTTGATATGGTACTGTCCTTTGGTGTCCATTATATTTATGCGCGCATGGATTAAACATCTTAGGGTTAGTAGTATGTGCAAAAGGAAGGGGGTAGTTCTGCCGGAGTGACAGAAACCTGAGGACGCAAACCGGAACGTTGCACGTATGGGAGTAAGAGGACCATTAACTTAAGGCTATGGTTGGGGAAACCTTAATGCATTGTTAGTATTTGCGGATGCTTGCTAACAATCCAATCATATAGTACTTGTATTTCCAAGTAGTAAAGTGCTTGTATATTTAGCCTCTCCCACATAGAAAACTGCATCGAAGACAATGAACCCGATTTATTCGCTAATTGAACTTGGACAAAGCCACCACTATTACCACCACTTTTCCACACTCATGGTACTGTTAGTTTATGGTTACTTAGTATATTTTATTGCTGCAACACTAACAATTACTTTCTTGTATTTATTATCTTGCAAAGTTATCTCTCATACCCATATTGTTACTCTAGTTTTATTTCCTAGATAATGCAAATGTTTAGTGTGCGTAGAGTTGTATCATTGGTTGATAGAACTTGAGAGAACATTTATCCTACCTTTAGCTCCTCGTTGGGTTCGACACTCTTACTTATCGAAAAGGCTACACACGATCCCCTATACTTGTGGGATATCAAGACCTTTTCTGGCGCCGTTGCCGGGGAGCAATAGCGTGTGGGTGAATATTCTTGTGTGCACTTGTTTGCTTTATCTCTAAATAGTTTTTACTTCTAGTTTTAAGTTGTTCTCTATCTTAGTATGGATAGGGAATGCGAATTACAAAAAAAAATTGGGATTTCTATTTTTGTGCCCCTGGGTTGTTAGTTGTGCTCAGTTTTCCCCAGCCGCTTAACTTTTCCTCAGTTTTCCCCTCGCTCTAGTTTGAAACCCCTCGCAGATGCTCGGACGGGAGGGTTGCCGTCTGGTCAGAGGCCTTGACCGTTACTGGTGACGGCTAGGGAGCCGCGGTGGTTGTGAATTGACCGATGCTTTTGAATGGTGCTGACGGGTAGGGTCAGGAGACATGTCGGAGCAGCCATCCATCTATCGCTGACGTGTGGGCCGTTTTATTTCCTGATTGTATACGCGATGCTGCCAATGACAAATGGGGCCGCTCTATAGGGCTGCCGCAGCCAATGACCAGTGGGGTCGTGTATTTTTTAGGAAAAGACATATATTGCCGCTCTTTGGGGCCTCCGCAGCCAATGACCAATGGGGCCGCTCTGTGGGGCCGTCGCAACCAATGACCAGTGGAGTCGTCTATTTATTTAGAGAAAATCATATATTACCACTCTGTGGGGCCTCCGCAACCAATGACCGCTGGGGTCGTCTATTTATTTAGAGAAAATCATATAGAGCTGCTCTGTGGGGCCGCCTCAGCCAATGACCGCTGGGGTCGCCCTTTTTCTTAAGCTAGACCCAGCAGGTGACTATTTTCGCTAGAGAGAAGCAACAAGTTCGCTAATTAATTTTTCTTAAGCTAGACCCAGCAGGTGACTATTTTCGCAGCTTAATCTAAAGTGAATCTTATGCTAAACATGGCTAGAACCTAGTGTTGTGTATCTCATTAGTCATCGGAGAACCGCTGACAGCTCGTTCCCCACCCTCGGACGGAGCAGCCATCGCCGGCGCCTCGTCGCGCCACCGGCTCTGTCCCCCGGCGGCATCGGATGGACTGTGGCGCTGCACGTCAACCACGGCTCCAGCACTTGTTTCGTCCGCACGCATTGTACCCACCGCAGGAAAGTCCACCGCAAGCAGATCCGCCGCCCACGATGACCGAGATTTGTTCCGCGCACCAATTGGTAGTATAGCTTGGTAAGACCTCCGCTTCCGCCTCCCCCGCCCCCTAATCGATTCGGTTCCCATAATTTATGGGAGTTTGTAGGTGCGAGATAGTCCTCAATGTCTGGTCGTAGCGGGTACACCGGCGAGGGTGGGGATTCGATCATGTCGTGGCCACGTTCTACTTCTCCTACCTCGTCGGAAGTGCAGGTATCTAGCTTCTGCTCTCTGTACTACCGTTGAATTTAAGTGCCGCCATGGCCTGTTGGAGTGATTTCAGTTGTTCTTTTTTCCATTATTGTTATAGTTCGCCAGGCAAGCCGATGATCTATGGTACATTGCATACCAAGATGAATCAACCCAGTGGTGTAGCCAGAGGATGGATTTGGAGGAGAAGGTGGCCAATTTAGGTGATGAATTGGCCCGTAAAAACCTGATGAGATTTGAGCTGAAGCGTACTGTGGAGGAAGAAAAGAAGAATTTAGAGCTTATTCGCAAGGAGAAGTTGATACTTGAGACAGATCTTGCCGTATCTGATCAAGTGGTAGAAAATCTAGAACATGAACTTCAAGTGATGGGAGAGGCGAAAAGTAGATTCATCTGGGCAGTTTTATTAGGTGTCATCCCTGTCCTAGCAGTTATGTGGTTGTGGTAGATGATTTAGATAGTATAGAATTGTTATTCAGTAGATGGCTCTAACCACTGTATTTTGGTGTGGCCCTAACCACTGTATTTTGGCGTACAAATTCCTAGTTGTGCTAAGTAATGCGTGCGATAATTTTAGCATGCATGAACATCTTATAAAAGTGAAGGGATCCCAAAAATGAATTTGGACGAGTTCCAAAAGTGAAGGGATCCCAAAAGTGAAAGCATGTACCAGCCTCTCGGATCAAATACATATCAATCTTCCCAATCAAGTTGGGATAGAATTCAAATCATATATTCGGATGTATAGGGACACATCGAGAAAGTGGAGAAGCTTTTTTTGAGATGGAGGCTGTAGTTCGAACAATTTTATCCCAAATTGAAATTGAAAATTCAAATTTATCATAATTTATCCCAATTTGCAGCGTTGAACACGGCCGCGCACCGATGTGCTAGAAGGGCCTGAACGACGGGCGGCTGAGGGGTGGTCATCTGCGCCATCCGCAAACTCAGACATGGAGGAGGGCTAGATCTGCGGCTTCGCAACCACTCTTGGCACCACTACCGTCTTGGTGGCTGGATCTGCGCCATCCGCAAACTCGGACATGGAGGGGGCTGAATCTGCACCGTCGCAGCGATGTTGTAGGCGATGGCTTCAATCGTCTTGGCATCGATGACCACTGTCAACACGGCCGCCGTCTTGGTGTCCATCAGCAACAGATCTGAGGAGGGCAACGGAAGTGAGACATCGGCAGACTCTGACATTGAAGGCTGGATCTGCGCCGTCGCAGCGATGTTGTAGGCAATGGCTTCAATTGTCTTGGCATCGATGACCACTGTCGACACGGCCGCCGTCTTGGTGTCCATCAGCAACAGATTTGAGGAAGGCAACGGAAGTGAGACATCGGCAGGCTCCGACATTGAAGGCTGGATCTGCGCCATCACAGCGATGTTGTAGGTCGCAGCGATGTTGTAGGTGATGGCTTCAATCGTCTTGGCATCAGTGAGCACTGTCGACACGGCCGCCGTCTTGGTGTCCATCAGCAACAGATCTGAGGAGGGTAACGGAAGTGAGACATCGGCAGGCTCCGGCATTGAAGGCTGGATCTGCGCCGTCGCAGCGATGTTGTAGGCGATGGCTTCAATCGTCTTGGCATCGGTGAGCACTGTCGACACGGCCGCCATCTTGGTGTCCATCAGCAATAGATCTGAGGAGGGTAACGGAAGTGAGACATCGGCAGGCTTCGACATTGAAGGCTGGATCTGCGCCGTCGCAGCGATGTTGTAGGCGATGGCTTCAATCGTCTTGGCATCGGTGAGCACTGTCGGCACGGCCACCGTCTTGGTGTTCTTCATCATCAACAGATCTGAGAAGATAAACGAAAGTGAGACAGAGAGAGACATTTCAACTATTTTTGAGGGTTAGATCCTCACCGGCACTCTTAGATCCTCACTGGCACTCTTAGATCCACGCCGCCGCACGGTTAGATCCGCGCCGCCGCACGCACGGTTAGATCCGCGCCGCTGCACACTGCAGTTCCGCACGGCCGCACGCACGGTTAGATCCGTGCCGCCGCATGCACGGTTAGATCCGCGCCGCCGCACGCACGCACGCACGCACGCACGCTGCAGATCCGCGCCGCCGCGACCGCCAGAGTAAGAGAGGAAGATGCGACTGCTAGGGTTGGTAGGTATGTGCTCTGCTCTTCTCTCTGTATGTGTCCATCGAGGTAGAGAAAGATATACAGGCCGTCCGATCATAAATGATCCCACGGTGCAAGCGTACGTTGAGCTATCAACCAACCAAGATCCATGTGACATACATCTCGACCAATCAGAAATTAGCCAGTGAGTACAAGTGAGGAAAACTGAGTAGAACTAAGAGGGGGAAAAGTGAGGAAATGTTTATCGGAAGAGCAAAACTGAGTAGGACTGAGTAAAACAAGTGGACCCGGAGGGGGAAAACTGAGTAAAACTAAGTAAAACAGGGGCACCCAAATAATAAAGGGAGTAAGGGAAATTGAAGCTTTTGGCATAAAAATTGTTAGATTGTGTTATTTGAACAATATAGTACATTTTGGCCGATATGATATTGTTTGCAATTCAAAGATACACAAGTGTGATAAATTTGGACTCATTTGGACAAAGTTTGTAAGCATAGTGGGTATTTGGGAGGTGTGTTGAGTAGAAAGCCCTGCATCCTCATAGCTAGTAGCTCATGGACTAGGAAGTGGTTTTGGGAAAAACTTCATATCTCTATATTTCCTTTTCCATTATTATATCTCTAGGTTGTAGGTAACATAACAAGACTCCATGGGAAGGTTCCACCATGTTTTGAATTATTTTGAATTAAACTAAACCCAAAACTATATTTTTTGAGTTTAGTCACTTAGAAAATGATAAATTTCCATTTCCATTATTATTTCTCTAGGTTGTAGGTAACATAACAAGACTCCATGGGAAGGTTCCACCATGTTTTGAATTATTTTGAATTATTTTGAATTAAACTAAACCCAAAACTATATTTTTTGAGTTTAGTCACTTAGAAAATGATAAATTTCCTTTTCCATTATTATTTCTCTAGGTTGTAGGTAACATAACAAGACTCCATGGGAAGGTTCCACCATGTTTTGAATTATTCTGATTTTTTTTGAATTAAACTAAACCCAAAACTATATTTTTTGAGTTTAGTCACTTAGAAAATGATAAATGTGGCTTAAGCGATGAACTTATTTGAGGTGCATGACCATAGAAAACTTGCAATAACACATACATTCAAATTAATTGTTCAAAATAAAATCTTTCTCTTGCTCCTGGTGTGACTCGCTGGGTCCACCACCTTACTCCGGGTAACCCTACCAGGGATATTACCGGTGTCTACCTTCCTTTTGCCCTCTTTCTTGTTTTCTTCTTCTTCTCTTCGGGTTGTGCCAAGACCGAGACAACCATATCATACGAAGCTTGTGCTCTTTCTTCTAATGCATTTTCTTCCCTTGCTTGTACAATCTGCTCTTGATCCATCAGTTTACCCAGCTCTCGATCAATTCCTTCACTCAGCTGTCTATGCATTACTTCAACGGCCTCTAGATCCATCTGTTCCCTCTTCTCTCGATCCATCGGTCCAAGCAGCTCTCGATTCATCTGTTCAAGCAGCTCTCAATCCATCGGTTCAAGCTGCTCTCGATCCATCGGTTCAAGCAGCTCTTGATCCATCGGTTCAAGCAGCTCTCGATTCATTGCTTCAATCTCCTCATGTTGAATTGCTGCTTCATTCTCCTCTGCATTTGCTGCTCCTACCTGATCTTCCATTCCAAAAGCTGGGTCAACTGGATTTTTACAAAGCCTAGCAATGTGTCCAGAGGTTCCACAACGTTTGCACTTACGTCATCGAATCGGTGCACCACCCTTTACACTAGCTCTGATCCTATTCTTCCTCGGCCTACTTGCTGGTCTAGTAAAAACTGGAGAGTATTGTTTGAAGTCTGGATCGACTTTCATCCATTGGTCTTTTCCCAACAAGGTAGGAACATTCATAGCATATGCAGCCCTAAATTTCGCAACGGAGAAATATTCTAACACATACTGATCAACTTCACCTTCTGCACCCGCTATAACACTCATGAAAAACAATGCGTGTATGCAGGGTATCCCACGGATCTGCCATCGCCTACAATGGCATATCCTATCAACCAAACTCACTGGATACCTCCACTGCCTGTTTTTACTGTCAGTGTAGGTTACCTCAGCCTCCATTCCTTTTCTGATGCATTTCATCTTCAATTATTTTGCCTTGGCATGCAAAGACTTAATCAAAGATGGGAGCATGAGATGGCCAACGTATTTTGTGAGTGCAATTCTTTGACGCAGATCGATCTTTATCATGATCATCTGCCTAATCTTATCAAATATTTGCCACAGCATAAGCCCTTTCAATGACTTGACCTTTGCATTGAAACTCTCCGCAAGGTTACTTGTTACATAGTCTACCTTGCAAATTTCATTGAATTGGCTTCTTGACCACACCCTACCTTGATGTTCATCCAAGTACTCCTTCACCCCAGGTTTTTGTTTATACAACACTTCCAAATAAAACAGATGCTTCCTACTGCTGCATGTGTATGCAGCTGGCCATAGGTTGTCAGTATAAACTTTACCCTTGAATTTCTTTGTAAAATTCGGTACCAAGTGTCGCATACATTCCCTATGCTCCACTCCAGGGAATACTGCATCTACTACACTCTCCAAACCTTTGCAAGCGTCTGTGTGGATAGCAAGTCCTGGTGGATGACCTATAAGGTCGCGCAAATTCTGCAGAAACCAAGTCCAACTTACCTCTGACTCAACCTCCAAAACTCCATAAGCAACAGGGAACATCCAATTGTGTCCATCAACTGCAGTAGCAGCAAGTAGCTGTCCTTTAAACCTGCCATGAAGAGCTGTTGCATCCATGGCCAAATAAGGCCTGCAACCGTCCAGAAAGCCTTTCCAGCAAGCTTTGAAACAAACAAAAGCCCTTCTAAAACATTCCTTCTGCATTATCCTCCCGCTTTTCAATTTGTAGGGAACTGTATGCTTGTCTATCGCTACAACACTGCCTGGACTAGCCATCTCCACTTCAGGTTTGAAAGTGTAAAGCAACTGAAAGCTTTCATTCCATGGACCATTGATCCTGTCAAGAGCCATTTCCTTTGCATAGAACATCCTCATGTAAGGTATTTTATATTAAACTTATCAGATATCAATTTTATGAGTGCTGTTGGACCAAGTGATGGAGTTTCTCTCAGCCAATCTATGATTGCATCTGCCAACCACCTAGTCTTCGCTAGCTTTGATTTCTCCTCTGGCGCTCCCGCTCGTGGTGGACAAGTATGGTCGATCGAGTTCTTCTTTATCTGAAACATAATTATAAGGGATGTCAGTAACAGTTAACAAATTTTACATCGTGATCTAAAATACACAACTGGTTGGCGTAGTACCTGAACCATGGTGCTTCTGAGCATTGTGGATGCATGCAGCCTCCACTTACACCTCTTGTATGGGCACTTAACTGTGAACCTACCTGTCTCACTTTTAATAACCTCATAATCATTCTTTGTGAGAATGCAATATGTAGTAATTGCATTACGGCAGTCCATCATCGTTTGAAATACGGTGCCTTCTGCAAGCTGAGGATCCTCCCTAATCCACTCAATTGTTGGCAAGTCATCACCTTCGTAATCGGCTAAAACGAGGCTATCATTGTTCTCATCCTTCTCTTCATCATCAGTGTCATCAAATTTGGCACCTTGTGCAATATCTTCCATGTATTGATCCTCCATTGCCTACTTACTGCATCGATCTACCAATTCAGGAAACATCAACTCATCCTCATCATCTTGAGGAGACGGATCCTCAATCTCTGCATCGTCCTCCACATCGACCGCAGGAATGATCTGGCTACCACTACCACTAGCACTAGGGACAGATGGTGCTTCTATGGACCAACAAGGAGCAGGGCGGCGCACACGATTAGCAGAGGCAGCAACACTAGAGAGACATGATGCCTGACCACCTGATGATGCCCCAACACCAGATGATGCCTGGACCCTGTCCACATGGATTCGAATTTTACCGACATGGCAAGAATCATTTAAAGCAAAAAGAATTCCCAGATCATCGTCGGAAATTAGTGGAACATATCTTCCCTCCGTGCTATTGAAATATTGGAAATCAACTGAATCGCCAGCGCCCCAGGGGTATTGAGCGTAGATGTTATCTTTTAAATCTCTCAATGAGATGGTAGTTGCAACCACCGCTGGGATGTAAAATCCGCTCACATTGCGTTTAGAATCACGCAAAAAGCTAGTATCCAGCCTAACCACCAGCCGAAAAGCCAGCGCTGGATCAATCCTATTCGAAAAGCAACGCAGTTAGTTGAGCAACAACGATTCGCGCTCAAAAACTGCCTACTGTTAATTCACATAGGCAGACGATGCTTACCCAGATGGAATCCATGCGTTAGATCCCTCCGATTCCCAATCTTCTCTGCCGTTGAGGGGCATAATCGGCACACCAGACGGATGTACAAACTCTACCGCGATAGGGGTAGATCTAGTGGAGGCGGAGCCCTCTCCGCCTCCCGGGGGTGGTGGTGGGGGCGGGGGCGGCTCGGGGGTGGACGACGCCATAAGGTAGGAGGGCAGGACGGCGTGGCGGCGGAGGGGCGGTGAGCTCTTCCAGTCTCGGGCGGAGGGGAAAGCTTTGGGTGAGTGACCGCCAGTCCGACGTGTCTCATTGGGTCAACAGTCAACACCATTCAAAAGCGACGGTCCATTCACAACCACCGCGGCTCCCTAGCCGTCACCGGTAACGGTCTAAGGCCTCTGACCAGACGGCAACCCTCCCGTCCGAGCGTCTGCGAGGGGTTTCAAACTAGAGCGAGGGGAAAACTGAGAAAAAGTTAAGCGGCTGGGGAAAATTGAGTACAACTAACGACCTAGGGGCACGAAAATAGAAATCCCAAAAAAATTATAGTTGTACTTGTTACCTAAAAAAGTTTTCAAAAAGGAAAGTGATTGGAAAGATGAGTAATGGTTAAGTGGGGGTCGACCTTGAACACTTGTGTTCATGCCTATGAAACCAAAACAAATCTTTCCATGGAAGCTTTTCAGTTAAAAACTTGTACATATTGTGTATATTGTGTATATTGTATATATTGTACATATTCCTCTGTACCATAAAAGTAAAGTGATAATTGTAGTTCCTAGTTACTTGGAAGTTGATAGTTTTGCTTTGCTGTCCAAAAACAGATTTTCTGTGCTTCACCGTATAAAATGTTTAAAATCACCAGAACGTGATATTGACCTGAAATTTCTTGAGTGCAAAGTAATGCTTATTGTCTTTCTTTCATTAGACTAACTTTTTCTGATTTGAGTTACGTAGCTGTCTCAAAAAATTCGATTTTCACCGACTGTTCTGTTTAGACAGATTTGTGTGCTTCACTATAAAAAATCGTGAAAAATCTCAGAGTAGTGTTTTGTTCTGAAATGTTTTTATGCATAAACCTGAGATTATGATCTGTCTTTATTTAGTTTGGAGTTTTTCGATTTGAGCTACCTAACTATCTCGTTGAGTGTCATCTTTACAGGCTGTTCAGTTTTGACAGATTTCTTAGTTTATTCAATATTATATTTGGTGTTATTAGTTTCATTAGTTTTTCGACGGACGACAGAAATCATGAATACCTTAGTATATTCAGTGGCAAATGTTGAGTTTAGATTATGAAACTTGTCAATGCTTGAACATGAGTGGATTTTACTTAATGAGTACTAACCCTACTAATGAGTTTTGTGAAGTTTTATGTGGATGTAGCTTATAAGTTCTAATCAATATGGTGATATGAGATGAACAAGAAGACACAAGAGCTCAAGCTTGGGGATGTTTAGGTGCATCCCAAGAACATGTCCAAGAAGATACAATCATCTAAGCTTGGGGATGCCCAAGTCATCCCCCTATTCATCAATTAACATAAGGTTGTCTCCTTCATGCTCTATATTACGCATCCACATGATATGTATTGTGTTAACTTGTATTATAATTGCTTTTATATGTCTTGGTTTTATCCTCTTTAATTTTATTAGGCTCTTTATTTTGTTTTTATTGCTTCTTTACTTTCACTATTAATTGAAAACAACAAAAATAGTTCCTTTTGTTTTGCTTCTTTGTTTGGCTCTCTATTCTGCGCCTAGCTCAAAGGCATTAAAGAAAAGCACTCTTGGGAGATAACCCATGTTTTCTTTTCAGTACTTTTTCTTTTATTTGAGTCTTGGAAGTTATTACTACTGTAATGACCACTCCTTATCCTTTTTATTTCGTTTTTGTGCCAAGAAGAACCTCTAATTTGAGGGAGGTAAGATTTGGGGAAGTTGCTGTCCTGAAACAGATTTTAGTGCTGCACCGTAAAAAATTGTGAAAATTCTCAGAATATCTTTTTGACTTGCAATTTCTTGTGTATATGCCCAGGTTATATCCAAACTTTCATTAGTTCTGCACTTTTCGATTTGAGCAACAGAAGGTCCTTGAAAAATTGACCTTTGTCAGTTGTTCTGTTTTGACAGATTTCTGCCACTATTTGTGTTTGCCGTTTATCGCTTTCTTTTTGAGTTCTTTTGATCACGAAAATTTTGGGGAAGTTGCTGCAGTAGTATATGCTTTATATGTGGTGGTTTTGAGTTGAAACCTGAAGCAAAAAGGGTTGATTCATTGTTATGCTTACACTTATGTTGCTAATAGATTTGTGTTTAGTTTTCTATGAAGGAAGTTTTCAAGTGTAGGGATTAGAGAATGATGAGATGAGTTGAAGAATGGACAAAACCTCAAGTTTGGGGATGCCCATGTCACCCCAAGAAATATCCAAGAATTACAAGCGTCAAAGCTTGGGGATACCCCCGAGGCACCCCTTCTTCATCGGCAAAAATCAGGTCACCTTTCAACACACTATATTTTTATTGCTATATGCATTATGCGTTTTTCTTGGAGCGTCAGTTGTTTTAGTTTTCAGTTTTGTTTAGTTTTGTTTGCTGCAATAAATGGTTGGACCCCAACAAATTTCTTTTGGAGAAGTTGCCTTGCTTTTGATTTGCCAAGAACACTCCGTTTTTCACTCTTATCATTTCAACGAGTGTTCTCTTTTTCTAGAACTGCGTTTAGCTTTCGATTTTCGCCTTGATTTATGATCAAATCTTGTTATATCTTTGCACCAAGGTGTATTTTTGCCTCTGGTCCGTGTTCGTTTTCATCAAAAGAGTTGTTTATAAAAAGTTCGAATGGTGTTGGAAAAGAGAAAAAGCTTTATGCAAAAAAGTGGTACAAGAAGGAGCTTGTGTAGACTGCGGCCTAGGCTTTTGCATGTCGTGCTTGATGTCTTTTTGATAGCATGCTTAGTGGTTTTGCTATAGCATGACTTGTCTCAAATGACTGAGATTGCTTAATGAGCCTTTGAAAAAATCATGCATTGTTTTAATTATTTGGAAGCATTATTTTGGTTTTCTCCTTGATGCTTTATTTGGGTTGACTTGGCGCATGCTCACACATGTTAGACTCATACAAAGTCGCCATTGCCTCTATGATCATTTATTTTTTTACTTTTGATGCCATCTTATGCTTATTTTAATGTCGCTTTGTCGCTTTGCATGATTATGGCCATTATTGCTCTCTTAGTTGGTCGCTCCCAGTCTTTTGCTAGCCTTCATATTGTACTGAGTATGAGCTCTACTCGTGCATCCAACTCCTAAAAACCAAGTTGTTCCAATGTGTCCACCATACATACCTATTAGCAATTTGCTATTCCAAAGTACATTTGACTTGCTTTTATCTATCCTTCAAATTAAACTCTTTTTGGTGTTATGCGAAAATTGGTCAGTAAAGCTCTCACGAACCTGATGGCACACTTTACTTTTCTCGTTTTAAAATTTTGACATTGTGGCTATCTTATGTTGAGTTGTTATGCTTGCAAGTTGTAAGTTGGAAATTAGCCCAGCCATGCCGTCATGGGGCAAGCTTTCAACATTGCACTATCTTTCATTTGAGTTGATATCGTGATCTTTTGTTTATGGATACTCGCGATGTGAAATAAGTTGGGAATCTTGCGGGATCATGGAGTTTTTATATGTGTTAGGGAAACGCCAGGGCCGCTAATCTAAGCCATGCATCATTCATGGTGGAAATTTACAGCATGCCCATAGTGGACATTCGACGACGCATCTCACAATAAAAAGCTATACCAATGGTAAATAAAAGAGATGTCAAGGTGTTCATTATCTGTTTGTCTTATCATTTTGATGTTGGCTTGTTCCATGTCATCGAGCAGGAGGTACCCCGTTGGCGATTCTCGATGATACACATATATTTACAATGACAAGAGCTTGCTTGGGACTCTAAGTCGAGTAGCATGAGGTTTGGGTATTCGTACTTCACGGAACATGAGGTTTTCAACTTATGATTTGTCATGCATATGCATCATAAGTGTATTCGCATTAACTTTAACCATTCAAGATGCCTATGATGGGGGCAATGAGAGCTCAAAGCTAGTAAGTACCATATTTTTTGAAGGTTTATAAAACTTGCAATCACTGCTTCCCTCCGCGAAGGGCCTTTCTTTTACTTTTATGTTGAGTCTCCACCTTCTATCTTTATGCACCGTCTAAGAGAGCATAGTTGTCATTCTGAGTATAATGTGCATTGTCCCAAAGTTTTCATTGATTGATACATGATGTTGGTTTCACTTGTTCTCAAATTACTTGTATCTAGTCGCCCTCTTAAACTTGAAGGTGTCCTATGCATTTATGTTTTGCTCTCTCATGAAGGACAAGCTGAAAACTATTTGTATGTTTTTCCTTATGATTTGAACACACGTTTGACTTTCATTATTTCGTTATTCATGATCTTTCGTTTGTGTTTATTTTCATGTTATAACATGGTTGCTAAGTTTTTATTGTCAAGATTATGTCTCGTATGACCATGTTTTAAGTTCTTTGATCCCAGCACTCAATGCTTTACTTAGATGATAAAGATTGTGATGGTGCATGTCACCTTAAAAATTATTCTTTTGTTATCACTTACCTACTCGAGGACGAGCGGGAGTTAAGCTTGGGAATGCTGATACGTTGCAAACGTATCTATAATTTTTGATGCTCCATGCTTGTTTTACACCAATTGCTATATGTTTTGTCTACACTTTGTGGCACTTTTATGACTTATTTGGACTAACCTACTAATAGTTGCAAAAGTGCACAATGTTCTTGTTTTACACTTTGATGTGTAGGAATTACCAAGAATACAAGTGGAAACCTTGTTGGAGTCAAATTGGGACTTTCTAGAAATCTATGCCAGAACTCTTTTCGAAGATGATCACGTTACGGGTCGAAGACAGCGTCAAATGGAAAACTGTTCAATTACAAAGTTGTATGGAATTTCACGGCGAACGTTCTGGATATAAAATTCACCTGATTCCGAGTCCGGACGGCCAAGATAAGCCCGCTCCACTAGGGCCCAAGATGGGGAGAAAGGGGGGAACCCTAGCTCGTGGGAGACACCTCCTCCCACGAATTTGCAACTACCAGAGCCACGTTTTCGCCTCCCCCATGGATCCCATATCCATGGGGGAGGGCTCCCATGAAGCCATGAAGGAAGGGGGCTAAGGGGTGGCGCTCCCCATGATGCCGGCGGCGGGGGAGTCCCCCGCGCCGCCGCCGGCGCCGCTGTCGCCGTCCGCGGCCCTCGCTGCTCATCTCCGCCATCTTCACCGATATCTCCATCACAAACTCCTCCTATTATACAGTGGTTCATCCTCCCACACACCTCTGTACCGTCCTATGTAAACATGGTGTTTGATGCTATAATATTTATCCTATGATCTATGTTATGTTTGCATAGTTTATTTGTTCTTAGATTGATTTGTTGAATGTCTTTGGTTCATTAGAGTTGTATGTTGATATGGTACTATCCTTTGGTGTCCATTATATTTATGCACGCATGGATTAAACATCTTAGGGTTAGTAGTATGTGCAAAAGGAAGGGGGTAGTTCTGCCGGAGTGACAGAAACCTGAGGACGCAAATCGGAACGTTGCACGTATGGGAGTAAGAGGACCATTAACTTAAGGCTATGGTTGGGGAAACCTTAATGCATTGTTAGTATTTGCGGATGCTTGCTAACAATCCAATCATATAGTACTTGTATTTCCAAGTAGTGAAGTGCTTGTATATTTAGCCTCTCCCATATAGAAAACTGCATCAAAGACAATGAACCCGATTTATTCGCTAATTGAACTTGGACAAAGCCACCACTATTACCACCACTTTTCCACACTCATGGTACTGTTAGTTTATGGTTACTTAGTATATTTTATTGCTGCAGCACTAACAATTACTTTCTTGTATTTATTATCTTGCAAAGCTATCTCTTATACCCATATTGTTGCTCTAGTTTTATTTCCTAGATAATGCAAACGTTTAGTGTGCGTAGAGTTGTATCATTGGTTGATAGAACTTGAGAGAATATTTATCCTACCTTTAGCTCCTCGTTGGGTTCGACATTCTTACTTATCGAAAAGGCTACACACGATCCCCTATACTTGTGGGATATCAGCTACCTCATGGCAACATCATTTGTGCAGTCTGTTATGAACCACATGGAGAGGCGACCAAGGACGAAGAACACGAAGAGGAAGCATGGAAACGCTGGAAGAAGAAGTCGGAGCAAGCGACGAACTGGCTAAAGCCGGCCACAACATCGGCTATAGCCAGCCACTGGCTTAAGCCGGCCCCAGCACCTGCTATAGCCGGTCACACCGGCTAAAGCCGGACTTAACACTGTCTATAGCCGGTCTGACCGAGTCAACACGCCTTTGGCCCTGAAGCCACCCATGTAATCTTCCCTAATTTACCAAATTGCCCCCAGGTCGTGGCTACCTATTTATATGGCTCTCTTTCTCCACTCAAGACTTAGATAAGAATTAAGATAAGACATGGCATCATGCCTCTTCCCTTAGGGAAACTTGCTACTAGATCTCACATCTAGAGTAAACCATCATCCTTCTTTGTTTGGGATCTCTTCTAGTTGGGGAATTCTACCTTGAAGTGGATCTCTTGCATACTTGTGTGTGTAATTCTATCCATTGGATTGGTATCTTCCCCAAGTGGAATTCTATCCCTAGTAAATTAATCTCTCACAAGGAATTCTACTCTTGGAGTCTCTTCCTTGTGATTCTATTGAGTTGGTGAATCGGGCCAACAAGGACAACCGGTGTGTATCTTGTGTGTGTGTGTGTGTGTGTGTGTCTTCGATTTATTCATCGTGTTCATCGTGTTCATCCTCGTTCCCCGCCACAAATATCGTGAATCCGTGAAGATCGGGCCACACCCAAGGAGTCAACCCCTATCATATGGTATCAGAAGCTTTTGGTTGCCACGGATTTACTCTTGTTTGTGGTTTCCACCATAAATTTCAAAAATACAAAAATAGCCCTAAATTGCCTCGAATTTTGATCTCTTGATTTGTTGTGTTTTGTGTGGTTTTGATCCATAGATTTCGTGTCTCAAGTGCTGACCTACCTTCCTTTGCGTTCCCTTAGCCTAATTCTTCCTATTTCTTCAACATTTGAGGTTTTTTGTGCCCAATTTCTGCCACCAAAGATGAACTATTTGCGAAATTTCCCGATCCGGCTAAAGCCGGTCTGCGCACAGCAAATAGCCGGTCTGCCCCAGTTTCTCGAAAAAGACCAAACCGGCTAAAGCCGGTCTGCACACCGGCTAAAGCCGACCTAGACTGGTTCACGCAGATTTTCTTCTTCTTTCCAAACCCCTCTTCCTTTGGTGACCTTGTCCTTTGAGAGTGGCTTTCTTAGTGTTGCAAAGCATCGTACACTTGACCCCAGCATTGTGAGAGTGTGTGTCTATACCAAGCTCTACCAAGTTTTGATGTGGACCAAGAGCAATAGAAAAGAGATACTTCCAATCAAAAAAAAAGAGAAAGAAAGAGAAGAAACAAATAGTGTGTGTGTGCCATCCATAGTCCACAAATACAAAAGAGTCCACAAGCTTGTAAGCAAAAGAGAGAGTGAGAAGAGAGGCAAGTGTGCGGATCTCGGTGCTTCTCCTTTTTGCAACCAAGCCACGGTCTCTCGAGTGTTAGTATGACATTGAGCGTAGTCTTCGTTAGGATCATTTTGTCGTGCTCGTTTTGTCCGTCGCACTAACCCCATCCATCTCCACGTGTGTGTTTCTTTTTGATCGCCCTTTTGACTTTTGAAATTTTTGTATCACCTCCACATTTGATAATACACTTTTCTTTTGATCATTTTCGTTTGGCATTGCCACTTTTCCTTCCCATCCAATAGATAGCCTTTTGCGTGTGTTCTAACTTGTGCACAACAGTTGTCATTGGGTGTTTTCATCAATTCAATTGATTTACGGGACATGTTTCAAGTGTATTTTCCTCTAACCACCTCACCTTTCAACCAATTTCTCCTTCTATTGTGACCATGCCTAGGAAAGACACCTCGGAACAAGGTGAGGAGTCCTTGGCCGAGCGACTCGATGCCCTCCAAGCTACCAATGCATCCGAGTTCAGTGCCATCAATGACACACTCCAACGATTTGACGACCACATACTCGCCAACGACAACCATCTATTCACCACAAACGCACATCAACAAGCCACCGACAAGAACCTCGCCAACCTTAAGCGCGACATTGACAAAAGGTTCGATGACATCACCGCAAGGTTGGAGGACTCGCACGCAATGCTCGCCGCAAGGATAGAGGACTCGCAAGCAACGCTCACCACAAGAATGGAGCAACTCACGTCGTCTGTCGACAACTTGGCGCGCCAACGTCACTGCTCAAGGTCGCACTCGTCAAGATCTTCTTCCCGCTCCAACCATGTGGATGACCATGCGCGTCCCCAACAGCCTTGTCCTCAACCTCACAAGCATGGTGCTCATGGTCCACACTGCCACGATGGCGAACAACAAGGCCATCATGAACATCTTCATCAATCTCACGAGCAACTACAACATGATGCTCCATGTTGGGTGAATCAAGAGCGTCCCCAAGCGGACCACCCACCCCAAGGCCAAGCACACCAAGGAGCTCCACCCATTGTCAATCAAGATCGGCCCCAAGAGAAGCATCCTCCTCAAGGTCAAGCTCAACATGACGCCCCACCTATTATCAATCAAGAATGACAACTTCTCCATGTGGACCACCCACAACTTCCCAACGCCACCGGGCACGTCGGCCGACCTCCACAACAAGATGGACAATGCCATCTCCCACATGACCATGATGGTCATCGTCCCATTCTCCATGATCAAGATGGATGCCGACACCATGACCACCACCGCCGCCATGAGTTTCACCATCAACATGATCACCACGGGGCGTTAAGTGAAGATAGTGTGCAACCTCGCCGACACCGTCCAAACCATGATGAGGAACCGCGATTCCACCCACACCATCGACACCGTGACCAAGACCTACACGCTAATGCAAGACCTCCGCGTCAACCATTTGATGAAGATGCAAGACCGCCTCACCACCAACATGATGATGATGCAAGACCTCCTCGCCGCCCACATGATGCGGACGACAAGTTTGGCAAACTCAAGTTCACCATACCCAAGTTCACGGGCGACGACGACGCCGACGCCTACCTCTCATGGGCCATCAAGGTTGACAAGATCTTCCGAATGCACAATTACTCCGAAGAGAAGAAAGTCGCCAAGGCTTCCCTTGAGTTTGAAGGCTACGCCAATATTTGGTGGGAGCAAGTGATGGCCGGACGTGAAGAAAACCTACAAGAACCAATTGCAACTTGGGAAGAAATGAAGCTTGAAATGCACACCCGCTTCGTACCGGACCATTACACCCACGATCTCTTCAACAAGCTTCAAAAGCTAACACAAGGCACCAAGTCCGTGGAAGAATACTTCAAGGAAATGGAATTGACTATGATGCGCATCAAGTTGGAGGAGAGACAAGAACAAAAAATGGCACGTTTCTTCAATGGATTGAACTTTCCCATCAAGCGCATTGTGGAGTTCCTACCTTACACTACCTTGAGGGACCTTTTACACAAAGCGACTCGAGCCGAGCGCCAACTCCACGAAGATGCCAAGTATGAGCGCACCAAGGGCTTCTTCGCCTCCCGTAACTCTTCGGCAAGCACACCACCGACACCCCAACCGTCGTTTGCATCTTTGTCCAAGACTTTCTCCAAACCACCACAACCAACAACTCAAGCTCACACACCTACTACAACCACCTCCTCCAAAGCATCATCGACACCACTCAAAGTAACTTGCTTCAAGTGTGGCGTTCAAGGACACAAGTCATTTGAGTGCAAAAACACTAGGGTGATGATCACCAAAGACAATGGCACCATTGACTAGTATGATGAAGATGAGTATGAAGCCTTTGTCCAAGCGGTCATTGCCATGGAAGCGGATGACATGGGTGATGAAGAGGACCATGTGCTATGCACTCATGACACTAGCCCATCCCTTGTCATCACAAAGGTTTTCACTACTCACTCCCAAGACTTGGAAGACCAAAGATGCAACATCTTGCAAACAAAAGCCAGCATTTATGGAAAGTCAATCAAGGTGATCATTGATGGAGGAAGTTTCCACAACCTTGCAAGCACCGAGTTATGTTCCAAGCTCAATCTCCAACTATGCAAGCATGCTCACCCATACCATGTGCAATGGTTAAGTGACAATGGCAATGTCAAGATTGAACACACCGTCTCCGTTACATTCAAGATTGGAGCTTATGAAGACACGGTGGAGTGTGATGTTGTTCCCATGACGGTATGCCACGTGCTCCTTGGCCGCCCTTGGTAATTTGACAAGAAGGCTATACACAATGGCTATTCCAATGCTTACACCTTCAAGGAAGATGACAAGACCTTCACGCTTCGCCCAATGACTCCTAGCCAAATTATTGCGGACAATGCAAAGGCTTTAGCGAGGGTCCAACAAGTTTCCATTCCAAGTGAGAGAGTGATGAGCGACCTAGCCACAACAAAGAAAGTGAGCGCCACAAGCCATACATGAGCGATAAAATCACCCACGCCTTGATTGCCACCAAAAGTGAGATGATGGATTTACACCACAACCCATCCACCTTGCACTTTGTGCTCATTTGCAAGGGCACCGTTCTCACTACTAATGATCATTCCACGATTCCTTCTCCTTTGTTGTCTCTTTTGAAGGAATTCCAAAATGTCTTTCTGGACGAACTTCCACATGGACTACCACCTCTACGCGGCATCGAGCATCGGATTGACCTCATCTCGGGCGCACCCCTTCCAAACCTCGCCGCGTACTGCACAAATCTGGATGAGACAAAGGAAATCAAACGTCAAATTCATAATCTTCTACAAAAGGGTATGTTCATGAAAGCTTATCTCCTTGTGCCATTCCGGTAATTCTTGTCCCCAAGAGTGATGACACACTTCGAATGTGTATGGATTGTCATCCCATCAATGCCATTACTATTCGTTATCGCCATCCTATTCCTCGCTTAGATGAAATGCTTGATGAGCTTGCGGGTTCCACTATATTTTCTAAAATTGATCTTCGTAGTGGATACCATCAAATACGCATGGCCATAGGCGATGAATGGAAGACGGCATTCAAGACCAAACTTGGTCTCTATGAATGGCTTGTCATGCCTTTTGGATTGTCTAATGCACTGTCGACTTTTATGCGTCTTATGAACCACGTTTTGCGATCTTTCATAGGAAAATTTGTTGTGGTTTATTTTGATGACACCCTCATTTATAGCAAGTCATTTTTGAACCATGTTTCCCATGTTGAGCAAGTCTTGCACATTCTTCGCAAATAAAAGCTTTATGCAAACCTGCCAAAGTGTAACTTTGCTCAAAACAAGTTGGTTTTTCTTGGATTCGTTATCTCTCACAATGGCATTGAAGTAGACAATTCCAAAATTGAGGCCATACGAAATTGGCCAACACCAACAATGGTTGGCCAAGTGAGAAGTTTTCATGGCCTAGCCAGTTTTTACCGTTGCTTTGTTAAAGATTTTAGTACCATTGCTTGCCCTATAAATGAACTCACAAAGAAAAATATACCTTTCGTTTGGGGCAAAGCTCAACAACATGCTTTTGATGAACTAAAGAAACGCTTTACAGAGGCACCATTGCTTGTTTTACCCGATTTCCAACAAACCTTTGAAATTGAATGTGATGCTAGTGGAATTGGAATCGGTGGTGTTCTCATGCAAAATGGACGCCCCGTTGCTTATCATAGTGAAAAGTTGGATGGTGCACGCCTCAACTATTCGATCTATGACAAAGAACTCTTTACTCTTGTTCGTGTTTTGGAAGTTTGGCAACATTATCTTTGGCATAAAGAATTTGTCATCCATTCGGACCAGGAATCCTTGAAGTTTCTGAAAAGCCAAGCAAATTTGAATAAACGTCATGTGAAGTGGGTTGAATTGATTGAATCTTTCCCTTATGTCATCAAGTACGAAAATGGCAAAGAAAATGTGGTCGCGGATTCTCTATCCCGTAAAAATACCACCCTTCTCACTTGCATTGACACACATATTTTGGGTTTGGATGAGCTACCGAATTTGTACCCTTCCGATTCTTTCTTTTGAACCATATTTGAACAATGCTCGAACTCCCGAATTGTCAATGATTTCTATTTGCATAAGGGTTTCCTTTTTAAAGCTAACAAATTATGCGTACCCGAGTCCTCTCTTCATATGTTGTTATTGCAAGAGGCACATGGTGGAGGACTCATGGGACATTTCAGACGGGAGAAGACTTATGCCATGCTGTCAATGCACTACTTTTGGCCAAGGATGTACCGCGACATCGAGAGGCACATCCAACGATGCACTATATACATACAAGCTAAGTCCAAATCTAATTCCTTTGGTCTCTATATGCCTTTACCTATCCCACATGCACCATGGTCGGACATTAGCATGGATTTCGTTTTGGGTGTGCCACGTACACAAAATGGTCATGACTCAATATTTGTGGTCGTTGACCGTTTTTCCAAAATGGCACAATCATTCCATGTCATAAGACCGACGATGCTTCACATATTGCTAATTTGTTTTTTAGGGATATCATTCGACTTCATGGGTTTCCAACAAGCATCGTGTCGGATCGCGACGTCAAGTTCATGAGCTACTTGTGGAAGACCCTAATGTCCAAGCTAGGGATCAAGCTCCTCTTTTCTTCATCATCACATCCCCAAATGGACAGACAAACCAAAGTGGTGAATGGAATCTTGGAAACCTCCTACGCATGTTGATCAAAAAGAACCCAAAGTCATGGGAGGAGTGCATTCCTCATGCGGAGATCGCCTACAACCGCGCTCAACATAGCTGTTGGGGATATACCAAATGGGTATACCAGCGACGTAGTCCTAAACCAGCAAGCCAGGGTGGCCCATCGAAGGTGGTATGGCGGATTTCCTACCGGGCAGCCCAGTTGCTGGAGATACCATGGCGGTACTGGACGCAGGCACTTATGGCAGATCCGAAGATAGGCCCATGGCGGGTTGCCTTGTAGTACACGCATAGGACTTAGTCTAGGACTCCAAGTTGTATCCGCTCTGGTACCATCGTGTAGCCCACGCCAGGCGCCTTTATAAGCCCGGCGTGGAGCAGCCCTTGAGGCAGAACACAACAACTTAGGTTTACGGCCAATCGCCTAGCAAAACAGCCAACCTCCTCATTGTAATCGAGCACTTGTTGCCATATAGTGAATTATAGCAGCACGTAGGGTCTCGCCACCGTTGCGGGATCTGAAGCTGGGTAAACTCGTGCTACCACTATCCCGGATCACTCCGCCGTGTTCAACCCCTTCCACAAACCGCCATACCCCTACCTCTATGGCAGATCTGTTGACGAAACCACGACAGTTGGCGCCCACCGTGGGGCATAGCGCGTCAGGAGCGCGGATCCAGGCGGGATCCGCCTTTGCAGGCATCGGCGACACTGTCACCATCGGGCGCGTCCTCTATGATTCCGGCTTCCCCATCGTCCCAGCGGATAACCTCTGGGTGCCGGCTAGAGAAGACCCCGCTCGATTCACCGTTGTTCCGATCGGAGATATCCATATCTTCATTGGAGAGACAAACCCTACCCCCGCTACGGAAACCAATTTCTGGCGGATTGGTATGGCTGAAACCCCCAAACGGACAGCTTTCGAGCTGGATATGGAGGAGGACTCATCTGATCTGGAACTTCCTAAGTTACCTAGATCGGATCTAAAAAACAACCCCACCCAGCCCGCCCTAGAGGTAGAGGAAGTGGTGGAAGATCGCTGTGAATCCGCCATGAGCAATCTGGCGTTAGAGACACCGCGGTACTGCCTTGTTGCTTTCACAGGTATCACTTCGGGATCTACCTCCAACGGAGAAGGTAGCCCAGGTGAATCCATCCTAGAGGCACTTAACGAAAGTGGTGAATCGGATGACTGGGATAGCAAAGGCTATGATTCTGATCACTATGACACCGCCATGAGAAGGATCGAGGCGGAATTAGCTCAGCAGGCACCTGAAGAGCAGAACGCAGCCGCCAAGCAGGTGTTCATGACCAACAAAGGAGATGACGCTGGGCAGACAACCGAGGATCCGCCATCCCAGGCAGCCCATGACGGAGATGTCGGCAAAGAGCAGGGTAACCCGCCACAAGCCGCCGATCCCGCCACGGAATAGCTTCTTGAGATCCAGGGCGGCCCCAGGCCTCTGCGACCCGCCATCAACGAGGTCCAGCACCCAGAAGACTTCACGACCCCGCTGGACAAGGTCGTCTACGGAACTCTAGCAGATCCAATCACCCCTGACTATGTCAGGGACGTGAACAATCTCGAGAAGAAAAGGCGAGCAATCCTCAAGGAAGCAAAGCGAGTCGAGAAGATGGGCCAGCAGCTTGATGGCGACATTGCAAAAGCTCAAGACATGCTGAAGCGCGCAAGGAACATGGAGGAGAAGTACGTCACTCTCATCCAGAACCAGATGAACGAGGGAGGCGACCCGCAGCTAGTGCGAAACCTTGAGTTCACCGTACCAACCGTGGAAACTCTGGCCAAGATGTATATTAAGAACCCGCCATATGTGGACAAGAACCGCGATGAAGTCAGGGCTACGCCCATTGAGAACATCGTGGCTGCAAAGGAGCTATTGGAGCATAATAAGAGCCCAGCAGCCCTAGAGACGGCGGTGAAACTGATGACCAAAGCATTGGTGCAGCAGGAGAAGGCCACGTCGTCACGACGGCTCGAATCTGATCCCGCGCTATGCAGGTCCAGCACTGCCTCTAAAGCTCGGGGGGCTGACAATTATGGTACGCGCCCTGATAACGAATCTCATACCAGATCCTCAGAAATCCGAAGAAGAGAAGCTCGTAACCGGGCAGATGCCATCCCAATATCCTCCGATGACAAACCAAATGGCAAAGGCCCACAGAGAAATCCATCGCCACCTCACAAGAACTACCTTGCTTATGGATACCAGCAAGACAACGCTGCTCCCCGCCATAAGACAAACATGCCACCTCCAAAGTATAAGACGTTCAAAGTCCCAAAGGGAGGAATCGTCATACGCGACAATGATGGCAAGCGAGGGCGAAGCCATGACGCAGGACACAGAGACGATCTACCACGACGGGAAGCCAGTAGAGACGGCGGATCCAAGCGAAGGGAGCGATCCCGCCATGACGACGGCGCGCACCATGGCGGCGACAAGGATAAGCATCGCTTTTCTCGCCACCACGATGACAAAGGGCAAGGCTCCCGCCGCCATGATGATGATCCATCTCCATGAAGAGCAGAGGGAAGCCGTCGCAGCTGCAGAGATCAATCGCAGGACGGCGAGAGCAAGAGACGACGTGATCCTTTGCCATCCCCACCAGGCAGCCCCCATGGCGGCGGCGGTGGCGGTGGCGGACTAGCAAAATCACGCAACTCTCGCAAGGATCCGCAGGACCAGAAGCCCTATGACGCGCGTACCCACCTAAATGAGATTGCCAAGTCTCAAACAGCCTTCTTCCTCGGCCCAAAGTGCTTTGGACCACGGATCCATGATGAGCCCATTCCACATGGGTTCAAGATCGAGAAAAATATCCGCCAGTACAATGGAGTCGATAGGCCTCTAACTTGGCTACAAGACTACTTCAATGAAGTGTAGTTCGCCGGGGGATCACCCAATGTTGCTGTCCGTTATTTGCCCCTGATGATATCCGGCACTACGCGGCAATGGATCAACGACTTGGCAGAAAATTCCATCCAAACCTAGTTCGATATGCAAACTGCGTTCACCGAAAACTTCGAGGGGACTTATGTAACACCCGAATTTCCAGAAATTCAAAATGACCGTTATGTATTCCACCACAATCCCAGAATCATTGTTGTGATACACATAACGTAGTTGGTAACCAGTACCATAGACATTACAATACGAATAGTTCAAATACAATGGTCATAGTGACCAAGTTCATATTACAACACAATATAGCAGCGGAAATAACGTCTTCGGGTCCATGCCTTCACCCTACAGGCAATGGCGACTCAGGAGATGATCTTAGTTCTGGTACTCATCTTCATAACCTTCCTCCGGATATTCCTCCCCATAGTCTGGCCAAGTTGATAGCCAGGGACACAGCCATGAGTACATTGGATGCACTCGCAAACCATCTTATAAACAAAATGATGAAGTAGATATGCAAGGTTGATATGGTGGACTAAGCACTAAGTTTAATTGCAAAAGCTAGTTTTATTTCCCAAGAATGTTCATTAGTAGAGAAGTAGTTTTAATTCTCTAAGTCAATCTAAAGAGGAACTTCAAGTGTTGGTCAACATCAATGTCAAGTCAAGTCATTCACCAAGTTCACCATAAGTTGTTAACATTCTTGACAAAAGTCAAGTACAGCTTGCCAACTGTCCATGACCGCGGACGCGGCTATTCGAATAGTTTTGGAACCTCTGCAGAGGGGTACACTTTACCCACAAGATTCGATACATCTACCGGGAGAAATCCACGGATCGTCATACACAAAGTATGCGAGGTTCAGATAATCAAACAAACTCCTTCACTTGTCTACTCTAGTATAGGATCCTTTCCTAAGAGTCCATTCTGGCACTCATAGTTTTGCCCGCTGCAGAGTGCTGCATGAATGGAAATTTTCCACTCGGTTCGGAAGCACCCACGCATGGTGTCGTGGGGATGACTTAGGGGGCGCATCACGGGCCGGGCAATATGCCGGCTGGCAGCCCAGGAGTCCCCACGGCTTCAGCACGAGAAGACCGGCTCCGCCCGAAGGGCCGGCTGCGCCAGCAGTCGGCTGGCGACTCCACCGAGGAGAACTGGGGCCGGGCGATGAAGACAAGGCCTCTCAACGGTTGTCTGGCCAAAAGTAGGATGGCCCCGACAAGAGCGGCAGGGGCGCAGGACGGGAGTGACGAGCGCCACGACCACGTCCAGCCAATGAGAGATCGAAGACCCTTCCCCACGATGGGATCCGAGGCAAAAGAGAAGGGATATGCCCTCCAGATGCCGGCCCAGGGGAAAGGCACTTTATAAAGTGCCTTTGCCAGAGCAGGGCCAGAGGATCACGCCAAGGACGCCGTCGCCGAGGAGCCGGCAGCCGGTCGAATTGCTACCTAAACCTGTAACCCGGCCCCCGCCTATATAAGGGGGCCTGGACCCTTAGCATAGAGGAGATCCAATCTTCTTCTTCCTCCTCTAGCTGAACAGCTCGAGGAGCACTGTAATCGCTACTATCCAATCAATACAAAGCAGGCAGGAAGTAGGGGTTTACCTCCAACCGGGAGGGCCCTGAACCTGGGTAAACCGAGGTGTCTCTGTTGGCACAATCCCGAGCCGGACCCATCGTCACCAACGTCGAGCCCCTCCGATAAGCCTCCCCATGGCTACTGTCTCTAAATTCCCACGACAGTTGGCGCCCACCGTGGGGCAAAGCGCGGTGGCGAGCGGAGTCAAGTTCCGGCCGGGACCCACCGGCGAGAAGGTCGCCTCCGGCCTCGTCTGGAGGTTCGGCACCTTCGACTGCGTCGACGACAACTTGGCCCACTTCAAGAGCGGCTTCGACAACAGCGGTTCTTTCCTCGACGTCGGCAGCCACCGCTTCTACGTCGCCAAGCCCTTCCCGGAAGAGGTAACCGATGTGCTTGACCCACTCTGTGACGCAGACTCCGACGACGGCGAAAGCAGCGACTTTTGCAACATGGTCGAAGTGCGGGCCCTGGAGGAGGATGGTGGCGGCGGCCTACCGCGCTCTGCGCGCCCGCCGCTCGAACGCCCACCTCCACCGGAACAAGACCTTCCACCTCCAGAGCGGGACGTGCTGGACGCAGCCATCACGGACCTGCGCGCTCCGCTCGACATCTCTGCGGACCCGGTCAAGGCCCCCGAGGATCTGGAGCGGACGCGCCTCAACCTCCTCAAGGAAGCGGTCGACGTCGACGACACCCGTCGGCGCGTCCTCTCCATGATCAACGAATACAACGTCGCCCATGGCTTCACCCTAGCTGGAGATGGCCCAAGCCGGGCGGGACAAGTTCGTCAGCGAGGCCGCGAGCTGGGCGCGGAACTGAACCAGGCGGCGCCCTCGGCGAAGCTACCTCCGATCATCAACAAGCCCACCTACAGCACGCCTACGAAGAACCTCCACGCCGCGTGCTACATCACCTCTGAACTGGATGGACTGCAAGGCGAGGACCTATGGGAGAAGCAAGCCAGGATCTAGGAACTCCTGGACGCTGCCGATCTATAGAAGCAGGCGATGGAGCCATGCGGAGAGGCGAGCGGCACACGAGGCGAGAACCGTATCGTCATGGCTGGTCAGAACAAGTCGCATGGAGAAGCCTCGTCGCCAAACCATGGCCCGGCGGAGCACAGCCGGAGCAACCGAGCTCCTGGCAAGAGCGGTGGAAATCACCGCACCCAGCACTCCGGCCATCACAAACGGCAGCCTCGAGATCCGGCCGCGGTCACCAGCAAGCCGCGCCACCCTCCTCGGGTGGAGGCAGCGGAGCCGGCGCGCGGCAGGTCCGCGGCACCGGACCAGCCGGCTCGGGGAGCCGGTCAAGGCGCTCAAGGTCATCAACCAGCTCGCTCGCACGTGAGCCAGAGGATCGGGGAACGCGTCAGCCCGCCAAAGGACGACGCCCGCCATCGGCTCAACCTGCTGGCGGACTCCAAGTTCGACGAGGAGGAATCCTCGGCAGGGCCGGTCTGCTTCGGCCCTCGCATCCGCAACGAGCCTTTCCCGGCCAAGTTCGCACTCCCGCGAGACATGCCCAAATACACTGGGGCAGTGAAGCCGGAAGACTGGCTGTCAGACTACGTCACAGCCGTCGACATCGCGGGCGGCAACAAGAGGACTGCGGTGCGTTACGCACCGCTCATGCTGACAGGATCTGCTTGGACGTGGCTCAATAGCCTGCCGGCTCTGCAGATCAATTCTTGGCATGATTTCCAAGAGGCGTTCATCAAGAACTTCACGGGGACCTACAAGCGACCGCCCCACCCATGACAGCTGGCCCTCTGCAAGCAAGGCCCCGACGAGCCAGACCGTGATTACCTCACGAGATGGTCTGAGCTGCGCAACTCATGCGAAGGGGTGGGCGAGGAGCAAGCCATCGGCTACTTCACGGACGGATGCAGAGAAGGGACCCTGCTGAAACACAAGCTCCACAGAGCCGAGCCGAAGTCAATGGCGGACTTCATGGCGATAGCGGACAAGTACGCTTCCGCCGACTCTGCTGCAAGAGTGCAGTGTGTTGAACCAGCGCCAGCCAGAGGCCAATCCCAGCCGGCAGCCGGCCAAGGAGGACATCACAACCGTGATCGACACGGCAAAAGGAAAGATGAGCGCCGTGACAACTAGGACGGCTCTCAGCAAGTGGCCGCTGTTCAAGGAATCCCGGGGGCTACGGGTGGAAGCCAGAAGCGCAAAGGAGACAAATTCAGCAAGGACAAGTACACCATCGAGGTGATGCTGGATCAACCTTGCAAGTTCCATAGCGTTTCAGGCAAGCCGGCAGCGCATACCACCCGCCAGTGCAGCTTCACCAGAGATCTGGAACAAGGGAACCACCAACTGCCTGGACCTCCGCCAGGCCTGCTGGCTGAAGCGCAAGGAAACAAGAATCGACAACCGGCCAAGGCAGCAGGGGACTACCCCGAGGAAGCGAATGTGGAACAATACCATGTGTTCACTTCCCAGGTGGAGGAGCCAAAGGATGAACCATGGTTCCGTGTCGAGGTGAATGCAATCGTGCAAGTTGGACCCTCAGTACATGCATTGGTCTGACGCGTCGATTTCCTGGGGACGTGAAGATCACCCGCCGCTCATGCCGAGGCCCGGGGGCTACACGCTGGTCTTGAACCCAATCGTGTTCTCTGAGACGCATACCTGCCAATTCTCACGTGTACTCATCGATGGAGGCAACAGCATCAACCTTCTCTACCGAACTTCGATGGAGAAGCTCGGGATCCCAGAGATCCAAGTGAAGCCAACCAAGCTCACCTTCCATGGGATTGTGCCCGGGCACTCCTGCACGCCGATGGGAAGGATTGAGTTGGAGGTGCTGTTTGGCGAGAAGGACAATCATCGTCGCGAGCCGATCTGGTTCGAGGTGGTAGACCTCAACAGCCCCTATCACGCGCTGCTTGGTCGACCAGCCTTGGCCAAGTTCATGGCAGTCCCGCACTATGCATACTTGAAGATGAAGCTCCCAGGCCCTCGCGGGGTGATTACTGTCACTGGATGCTACAAGAAGTCAATAGAGTGCGCAAGAGCTAGCTCCAAGCTGGCGGAGGCCTTGGTCATTGCTGAAGAGAAGCGGCAGCTGCTCCAGAGGGTGGCGGCAGTCCAGCCGGGCTGCCTGGCGTCGGGACTGCCGACTCCACACCTCAAGCTGGCAAGCCTGTCCAAGGAAGCCCCGCCCAAAGCGGGCAAGGAGTCAGAAGCTCTTGTCTCGGGGGCTGGCTCCTCCTCGAGGTAGGGGGAAGCGTTTCGCAGCTTCGCCTGAGACAAGTCCAAGATCGCTTAAGACCTTCGGCTAAGCCAAGGCAAAAACCTTGTATCTCGAAAAAGTGTCGTTGAATAAAAGAAAGTTGGGTGGCATACGGCTGATCCCTGGAAAAAGTGCTCTGAAGTACCTTTTACCTTTCTAAGCGTTATTCACGGGGGCTGGAAACCGGCTCCAAATGGGAGCCGGCAGCCCCAACCCGACGAAACGATCATCCTGTAAGCCGAATGAGTACTGTGTGCGGACCGGACCCCAAGCCCAACCTCCACCCTGCGCCGCGCGGGATGGAGCCGGCAGGTCACCCACCTAGGAAAGTCGCTAAGAGGAAACGCCCCCAACCCGACGAAACGATCCTCCTGCAAGCCGAATGAGTACTGTGTGCGGACCGGACCGCGAGCCCAACCTCCACCCTGCGCCGTGTGGGATGGAGCTGGCAGGTCACCCACCTAGGAAAGTCGCTAAGAGGAAACGCCCGCGACCCGACGAATCGAATCCCTTGTCAGACGAACGAGTACCGTGTGCGAACCGGACCCCGAGCCCAACCCCCAACCCAAGTTGAGGGCGATGGAGCCGGCAGGTCATTCACATTGGAAAATCGCTAAGAGGACAGAACGCGGAACCATTGACGAGCGCTCACCCAAAGACCGCGCGCATTGGTTAATAGTTGTGCGTGGACTGGATCAAGCCAGATCTCTTATACGCTGAAGTACTACTCCTCATCCTGCGGCACGCTCCCGCCCTAGACCGGCATTCGGCTGTCGGTCCAAGGGAGACCAGCCGGCACCAGGCTGCCGGCTGGGGGTAGAAGGGCCGAAGGATGGGGAGATAAAGGAAAAAGCGGAAAGAGGTCAGGTCAAATCCGGTTCATAAACAACTAGAAACCAATACGTAGGGATTTCAGGGCGAAGCGTCATTGGTACATACGAACAAAATGTTGTTGGGCACGACATGAGTTCAGCGTACATAAAAATGAATAAGAAAATCTTGACACAGTCAGGAGGCGCTTGGCGAGCCAGCCGGCTCCAGCGGAGTAGCGTCGCCAGTGCGAGATGCCAAGACGAAGTCATCGCCGCTGGGGGATGGCAGAATGGAGCGACCAGCGAGATCCTCGGGGGCTTTCTGAGGCTCTTCCGCAGAGCCGGGCTCGTCGAAGTCCATGCCATCCAAAGATTCGTCACTATCCCCAGCGTCGAAGAGCGCGTCGGTCTCGGCACACTCAGCAATGGCACAGGCGCGTTGGCGGAGCTTGGTTTTGTCGAGGCCCGTTAATCCGCCTTCACGAAGATTCTCCAGCTGGTCCAGGTTGACACCGGGATACCAGGAGAGCACGAACTCTAGAGCCTGTTCAGCACCGGCCCGAGCTGCGGACTCCTTCCAGATGTCAAGCCGGTTGGGTGCGAGAGGGATCCACTGGAGGAGCGCCTGGATCTCGCCAGGCACCGCTCTTCCCGGCCACAAGGTTTCGAAGACGGAAACAATGGCTTCGCGGAGATCCCTGCCCAGCTTGGCAACCGGATGGAGTCGGCCCTTGGTCAACGCTACCAACTCCCCTGAGGTAAGCTCGGCCTTGGGATCACTGCTGGGGACGATCTTTTGATCCGCCCTGTATTCCTTCAGCGCCGCTGCGGCGGTCTCGTTGGAGTCAGAGAAAGCTCCTGCGAGGGCAATCAGAGAGTGAGAAGGCGGCATGAAAGGGCAAGAGCTGAAAAGCAGGAAGGAAAGGATACCACGAAGAGCTTCCTCCAGCCCTAGCAAGCCGGACTGAGCCTTGCGGTCGCGGGCGCACCAAATGCCGATCTCCTTGACATAACGCTCACTGTCAAGCCTCCAGAGAGTCTCCAGCTCGTCGATTTGGGCGCCGCGGCTCTCGACTTCGCTCCCCAAGGTGGCGCGAAGCTCTTTCACCTTGCTGTCGAACTCCGTGGAGAGGATTCTCTTCTCTTCGGCCAGCCGATGATCAAACTCCAGCCGCAGCGACGACTCCGCCTCTCGAGCTTTCGCCAGCTCAGTTTCCAGCTCCTGAGCCCGGGCGGCCTGGGCTTGCAGACCCTGAAGCTCCTCTGCGTGCTTTCGCTTGAGCAACTCAACAGCGTCGGCCGACATCGAGTTGGCCAATTGGGACTCAAGCGAAGCAATGAGCGAGGCGGAATCTGGAAACGGAGATATGAGAGCGGGAAGGACAGCGGCAGAGTTTTCGAAACAAGGGGTCCCGAGCTCACCTGACAGCTTCTCTAGCTTTTTCTTCAAGTCTTGGTACTGAATCTTGCCGGCGCGGTACTTCGCCAGCAGCTTCTGAAAGACATTGGCTCGAAGCGTGTTCAGCTCCTGCGGAAAACGGAAAGGCAACGATTCTTAGCGAAATTCATTTTCGAGCCAGCTGTCTCTACAGCTACCTCGAAACTCGGGGGCTAGGATGTATGGCAAAATGGACCATGAAACCGCAGATCATGTCTCCCAATTAGCAGAAGAAACCAGAGGCTAAAGGCGCAGTACTCACATTGGTCGTCTGTATAGCGTCAAGGAGTTGGAAGCCGGCATTCTGAAGCGACCCCTTGGCAACAGTAAACTGCTTGTCCAGCTCCGCCAGAGTCGGCTTGCTGCCCTGCACCTTGAGTTTTTCTCCAACATCAGCACTCGAGGCGGTGTCTGCCCATTCCTGCTGAAGCCGGCTGGTGGAGCTCAAACTTCCAATGCTGGACTCAGCCACGGCGACAAGAGCCTTTCCACTGGAGGCGCCCTTGGTCACTACCTCAGGAGCTGGCGAGTCATCACCATGTTCGTTCCTCGCCACTCGAGTGGTGAGGAGCCCTTGCGAAACTTCGCCAGAGCCGGAGACCAGCCCAAGGAACAGGGAATCAACAGCCACGCCGGCCCTCGTCCCAGCCGCAGGCACCACGTCCTGCACGCTCGACACAAGCTCAAGACTGGAAGGAGTCTGGGCAGCGGGCCCCGGGAGCTCCAGGGACCTCGCGCGTACCGAGGCCTCTTCCGTGGCTCCTGCTGCGGCCTCGCGCGCACCCTCTTGATTGGGCGGATCGGAGGACGCGTGGATAGCGGCGTCGTCCCTCGCCGTGACATTTTCGGTGGCAGGAGGTAGGGGCGTGACAACCCCAACCGAAGTAGTCTCCTCGACGGGCGCGGAATCAGTCTCAGGTGTGGCAGCCGGATGGGGAACAACGTCCGCAGACACCTCTGGGTGCGCAGGATCCTCTGTCCTAGCTTCGCCCGCCACAGGCTTCAACCGCGGAGAGCAACGATCATCTTCAACGCGACCCGAGTCGCCGCCAATCTCCTGCCTGTGCGCCCTCTTGTGGCAGGAGGGCTCGAGAGCCGGAGTCTCGATTCCCTCGGAAGCGACGGCGGGAGGAGGTTGGGCAGCCGAATCAACAGAAAGGGGCGACCTGCAGAGACGGCGTCCCATGACCAAGTCAATTGGGACCGCAACGGTAGAGTAAAGGTGAGAAGCAAGGAAGCGGGAGGCTCACCCGGCTACGGCGATAGCCCGCCGTTTGGCCACCTTCTTCACCTTAGGTTGGGGCATGTCCCGCGCTGCCGGCTTCGGTTTCTTGCGCTTGTCAGCCGGCTCGGAGGAGGCCGGCTAGGCCTTTCTCTTGGCGCCGGCCAGATCGTCTCTAGCCGCTTCTGGGTCTGCCGGCTCCGGGGCGGCCGAACATCGCTCTGGAAACTCCGGCAGATCCACGATCGGAGGAGCCTGAGCTCCAGCAGCGGCAGCGGTGGCTACATGAAGGGCTACGCCCCCGAGGGTGGTAGCTGACCCTGTTTCATCATCATCATCCTCGAGCCAATCTCTTAAGAGGGAGGGGCCTGGAAACTTACTGGAATGACTGAGGGGCTCGCCCGAGTCCGCGAGCTCCTCATTTCCTCCGTCGCCATGAGTGGCGGTTGAGCTTTCGATGGCGGCCTGAGAACTAGCATCCTTTACCTCCTCGGCTTCGTCCCAGACAACTTTATCATCCGATTCGGCCCTGTCAGCGGTGAAGCCGGCTTGACGCTGGGTCAAGTTCTCCGCTGCCTGCAGGGCAAACAAGTTCTGCCCAGACCAAGTAGACAGAGGTCAGCAGATCAGAGTCGCAAAAGGAGAGAGAAGGACATGGGCCAGGTCCGACGAGCTCACCTCAGCAATTGGGTTGTCCCGGTCATGAGGCTCCAGTCCCCACGTCCACGAGGCTTGGAGCTTGACATCGGCGATGCGGTTCGTTTTCCGAGCCACCTCCAACGCAGACAGCGCCTTGGAGGAATGACGAGTGGGATCCCTGGCGGACCCCAGGAAACACATCTTGTGCGAGCGGCGTTGAAGCGGTGACACGCGGGCGACCAGGAAGGCGAGGAGAAGGTCGGTCGGCTCCAGGCCACCCTCCGTTTGCAGTGTGGTGATCCGCTGAAGAATCTCCTCCATGTCCGGCGATGGGCGAGGAGGAGCGGCACTCCAGTTATCCCGCTCGGGCCCGCCCGCCTCAAACGGCGGCAAGTTGATATGGTCTTCGCCCTCCTTTAGGTTCTTCACGTAGAAGAAGAAACGCTGCCACTTCTTGCAAGACTCCTTCCCTTTTATGCCAGAGAAGTTTGCGGACTTGCGGGCGTAGAAGGAGGCGGTGCCGCGTATCACCGGAACGGTTTCCGCCGTCTGGGTCTTGAAGTAGATCAGCCGGCAGAACAGCTTGACGTTGGGCCAGATGCCCAAATACGCCTCGCAAAGGGTCGCGAACGCGGACAATACCATCATCGCGTTCGCCCCAATGTGATGCGGTTGCAAGTGAAAGTGGTCCAGGAATTGGCGCATGAAGCTGCTGGCGGGCAGCGCGAAGCCCCGGGGGAAATGGTCATAGAAGACCACCATCTCCCCAGGCCCAGGAGCGGGGACCAGTTCGCCGCCGGCGGGACAACAACTCACGAGGTCCGCGGGCGGAAGCACTCGACCCCGGCGCAGCAGCTCGATCTGTTTCTCCTTCACCCAAGAGCCTTCCCAGGATCCCTTCGGCAAAGCGGGCGGAGCAGCGTCCTTACCCGTGGCCGCTCCCTTCCCTTTGGGCCGGGACGCTTTGGGAGCCATCCGGGTACGGATCTGGATGAGCGGAATGGCGGCGGAGCAAGCGAGGAACCCTAATCCCTTGAAGACGAAGCTCGGGAGCAAGGGATTCTAGGTGGAGCAAATCCAGAAGGAAGAAGAGAAGCGGGCGACCGATGCTCAGTTTCAGGAATGGTCCCTGGTTTAAAAGTGAGGGGGCGGGTCAGTTGCCCATTTCACCCACGATGGGTCGGCAACTGACCCCTTTCGTCATGAACCACGATCGCGTAAAGGTTGGGCAACCGCCGTGGTTGCCGCAAGAGATCGTGGGCCGGGGCCGATTGGACGTGACGTGATGGCGCGTGGACAAGTCGTGCCTCGGTCCAGCCCCCGAGGGAGCAAGTCCCAAGGAGCCGGACAGCGGCGGATGGCCGCGTGGCGGTCGCCAGCCGGATCGGTTTCGGAGCTGGCCCGTCCCGAGACGGCCGGGAGAACTCCGCAAGACTTGACCTTAATGATTGGATCGACCAAGCCGGACCAGAACCCTGGGACTTCGACGAGAGCGAGCAAGACTTCGGCGAGAAGAGGAAACTGCCGAAGCCCCATGCTGGCCCATGAGACTTCGCCAGTTTCGGGGGCTAGTGTCATGGGGATGACTTAGGGGGCGCATCACGGGCCGGGCAATATGCCGGCTGGCGTCCCAGGATTCCCCACGGCTTCAGCACGAGAAGACCGGCTCCGCCCGAAGGGCCGGCTGTGCCAGCAGCCGGCTGGCGACTCCACCGAGGAGAACTGGGGCCGGGCGATGAAGACAAGGCCTCTCAATGGTTGTCTGGCCAAAAGTAGGATGGCCCCGACAAGAGCGGCAGGGGCGCAGGACGGGAGTGACGAGCGCCACGACCACGTCCAGCCAATGAGAGATCGAAGACCCTTCCCCACGATGGGATCCGAGGCAAAAGAGAAGGGATATGCCCTCCAGATGCCGGCCCAGGGGAAAGGCACTTTATAAAGTGCCTTTGCCAGAGCAGGGCCAGAGGATCACGCCAAGGACGCCGCCGCCGAGGAGCCGGCAGCCGGTCGAATTGCTACCTAAACCTGTAACCCGGCCCCCGCCTATATAAGGGGGCCTGGACCCTTAGCATAGAGGAGATCCAATCTTCTTCTTCCTCCTCTAGCCGAACAGCTCGAGGAGCACTGTAATCGCTACTATCCAATCAATACGAAGCAGGCAGGAAGTAGGGGTTTACCTCCAACTGGGAGGGCCCTGAACCTGGGTAAACCGAGGTGTCTCTGTTGGCACAATCCCGAGCCGGACCCATCGTCACCAACGTCGAGCCCCTCCGATAAGCCTCCCCATGGCTACTGTCTCTAAATTCCCACGACACATGGCTTACTTCTATAAAAGATGATACAAGATCTCCCATACTAGAATAAACAAGCTACAGACTAAGCCCCTTCCCATTTAGGGGTAATGTGGTCGTACGGTAAGGGTTGGCTCACATGGTACATCACTTATTATCATTTAGAAAATACATTCCATAGTCCTTAGTCACGATTATTTTCCTTCATAAAAACATCATGTAGGAGAAATCTCCAATTCAAGTTGTCAAGTTCAAGTCACCAATTTCAAATAGGGTTCCCCTTATAGAAAGCCTCAATTTTATTAGCGACTAAGCAACTACATAGAATGATGATACCACTAAATAGTGTAGGATAAACTCAACTTGATACTCTTGCTAAGCAAGATATCAATACACAACTATCATTCTAGAGTAGCAATTGAATCATGCAATTTACTTAAAAACAAATAGAATGCAATAGGAAAACTAGGCATGTGGAGTATGATTCAAAAGATGGCTTGCCTTGGTTGGCAAAGTGTCCTGGGTAGTCTTCTTCTTCTTGATAAAATCCCCCCTCAATATCCTCTTCAGCAACACTAGCGTCTAATAACGAATAAACACAATGCACACAATCACTTAAACAATACCAACAACACTCCAAGCACACATACTTGTTTTCAAACAATAGTAGTCATGTTGAATTTTATTGAGTTGGTTTGCAAGTTTTCTTCCAAGTTTCCATTAAGTGTGCAAGTTGGATTTTCTACCATGTGCCATGTGTTGTTCACTTTCTTAGCATTGGTATGAGACTAGGGGTATTAGGGCTAGTTCAAGTGGAGAGGGATTAATTAAGTAAATTGGTAGTGAGGGAAATATCAAACTAAGTGTATATTGGGATCTATCATTTTATGCTACAAACTAAGATTGGATTAGAAGTTAATTGACGGTACTAACAAGGTTTCAAATGGTAATGGCTCTAGTAACCAGTAGGTAGGGTAGTTTAGGAGTTCAAAAACTTAAGTTCAAGATTTTCTAATTCCTAATTAACTTTCTAGAATAATTTCTAAGGTTAAAGGCTGCGGGTTAATTTGTTTTTATTAAATTAAATAGCTAACTCAAATCAGATTACAACCAATTTCAGGGGCTAGGTTATTTTCTAAGCTTTCCAACGAGTATTTTTTTTGCTAAAAACGGATTTATAAATCTCCTGGAATTTGAATTGCAAAAATAGTTCTGAATTGAATTCGAAAATCGGGCGGGAAAATTAATAAACAGAATGGATCAAATCCGAACGAAACTGGGCCGCACACACAGAATTGACTGGGCCGGCCCACTAGGCACACCGCGGGTGGGAAGAGAAAAAGAAGAAAAAACACTATGCTGACAAAGGGGTCCGGCTTGTCAGACCTAACCAAAACGGTACGCCCAGTCTTCTTCCTCCTTGACGCGAGACTCACCGTGGTCTGCAGAGAAACGAGCGGCGATGGGGGGGCGGCATAGAGGAAGCGGAGCTCGCCGGCGATGAAGCAGAAAAGGTTCCGGCGGCTCTTCTCGTCCACCTCCCGCCGTCCGTTCCTCCAACGGCGGCCGGACGCGGTGGCGCCACCCGCGCCCAGAAGCTCGCCGGCGTCGACGGCTATGGCTACCGAGAGAGAACTGAGTAGGGAGAGGTTGTCTGGGAGGTTGCTGGGGATGGTGTGAGCTCGATGGCATGCTCGGAGGGGGCTTTTATAGGCCGGAGAGGGCTGGCACGAAGGTGGCCGAAGGTGGGGGGTCCGGCGGCATGCATCGTTCAACACCGGGCGCGGTGGCCTTGGGAGCGTGCTGGCGAGGTGAGGTCATGGCGCCGGGGTACTGTAGGCGTGCCCTGGCGTGCTCACGCGGGTCGGTATCGTGCAGAGAGGCAGAGGGAAAGGAGAGGGGGTCCGGGCTGTTTCTCCACTTTCTTCCGAGTCTCACGGCCAAGGTCCGGGCAGGGGAGACTGGGGATCGACAGCAAGGTGAGAGATGGAGTCCACGGGTACTGCTACGAGCGCTATGGCGTATGAGGACGGCATCAGCTATAGTACACGCGATTTTTCTGAAATCTTGTTCACAGGTGTTCGACGAAATGCCTGAACCAAATTCAAATTCAAATTTTTGAAAATTTCCTCCGTGGGTTGTCAAGGTATTCAACAAGGTTTCCAAAGATATTTTTTATTGTGCTGAAAGGTGATGTTTTTGCGAAAAACCTAATTGTAATTTGGAATGGTTGCTGATTAAGATTCAGACTTTGGCAGAAGTTTGTGTTAGGTTAGAATTTTAATTTTTGTTTGAAACTTCTTGGTCAAGTGAGTATGTGGTCTGGTCAAGCTCAACCAACTGACCACACACTTATTTGAGTTACAGATTGCTTAATCTAAGTGTCCAAAGTAGGGTAGTCAATAACATTTTCTAGCTCACACTTTTCTTCTCTTTTCTTTATTTCCTTTGCTTCTGGTTTCTTTGGTCCTTGTAGTTCTTCCCTAAGGCTTCTGTTGGTTAAGTGTGGATTAACTAAACATTGCACAACAAATTATAACACACATGAAATCATAAAATGCATATATTAGAAATCCATGCATACATGCAAAATGAATGAAAAAGTTTTATCTTGGTCCAAATTTTGGCTCTTTAATTAATAGGAAATGAATTACAAATTTTTGAGTTGTTACAATTTACAAGAGACCCCATAACATTGGTGACCTCCAAAGGTGTAGACGGGCTAACGATGAGACCTCCCGAACTTTCCTCGCGTGATGGCTAGATATGAAGAACTCCTGCGAGGGGGTTACCGACGAATCCGCCATCCTCGCGTTCATCGACAGTTTGGAGAGAGACCAACTGCTCCGCCATCGCCTATTGCAGGAAAGGAACGAAGGGAAAGTAACCCTTAATTCCATGATCACCATTGCAAGCAACTATACGGTCGCCGACGACGACGCCCGCGAGTCTCTGAAGGCTTCCGCCATCCAGAATATTGGAAAGCGGAACAACAACAATAAGCGGAAGAATCCGCCAGAAGAGCAGCCAACTCCGGATATGGTGTCCACAACCTTCGCTGACAAGGATCAAAGCAGCCAGCGCGGCAGGGGACGCGGTACTAGTAGTGGCCAGCCGCAGAGCTCTATAGCTCCCGCTTCGGCGCCATCCGCCCCTGTGTCCTATGATGAATACCGCGATATGCCATGTTTCGCCCATCGCGACGCTTCAGGGAAGTGCAATCACACCAACCGGAACTGCAAATTTGTCAATGACCTCAAGGCAGATCAAGAAGCTGGCTTCAAGCACAACCGACGACAACAGCCTCGTGGCAAAGGAAAAGCGGACAAAGATAAGGAGTCCAAGGATGGCAGTGATATGGACAAAGATAAGGAGTCCAAGGATGCCAGAGAGCTGCTATGCGCTCCCTCAACGCCACTGTGCCAAAAATCTGCCAGTATGTCCGATGGTCTAAAGTACCGGTGCACTGGAGCCGCGATGATTATCCAGAGCACATCCCGGATGGATATTACGCCATGGTGGTATGCCCTGTGATCCACGGCTACGAGTTCTCCAAATGCTTAATGGATGGCGGCAGCAGCCTGAACATCATGTACGTGGAAACTCTGACAAAACTTGGTCTTACCAAGACCCAACTCCACCATAGTGCTGTCACTTTTTATGGAGTGGTTCCTAGCCGCCAAGCTAAGTCCCTCGGGTCCATCACACTCAAGGTTGCCTTCGGTAGTGAAGAAAATTACCGAGAAGAGCCTATAACCTTTGAGGTGGTCCTGTTCAAAAGTACATACCACGTGATCTTCGGTTGCCCCGCCTTCCTCAGCTTCCATGCCAGGCCATGTTACATCTACAATCAGCTGAAGATGCCAGGACCGGATGGCATAATCACCGTTTATGGCAGCTTCAGAAAGGCAAAGGAGTGCAAGGAAGGAGAAGCCGCTTTCGCGGAAGCAGTGTTTTTTGGCGAAGAGTTAAAGAAATCCATGCCGCTACCGACCCCGCGGAGATGCCGGCATCCAAGCAGGAGGTTTTTGCCTCCCCGCCCACCTTCAAGCCTACAGTCGATACAAATTAGGTGGAACTTGTCGCTGGCGATGCCACCAAGACCACCTCCATTGGGACAAATCTGTCACCCAAATAGGAAAGCGCGCTCGTCGAGTTCCTCCGTGAGAACCGGGACATCTTCGCATGGCAGCCATCTCACATGACAGGTGTACCTAGGGAACTTGCCGAGCACGCCCTACAGATAATCCCTAGCTCCAAGCCAGTAAGACAAGCCATGAGATGCTTCGGAGATGAAAAGCGCCGCGCCATAGCAAAGGAAATCTCCAAGCTACTGATAGCAGGCTTCATCAAAGAAGTGATCCACACAAAGTGGGTGGCAAATCCTGTGCTAGTTCCTAAGAAAAACACAAAGGTTCTGCGCATGTGTGTAGATTACACTGGCCTGAACAAAGCGTGTCCAAAAGATCCTTTTCCCTTGCCTCGCATTGACCAAGTCATTGACTCGACGGTGGGATCGGAGCTACTATGTTTCTTAGATGCCTACTCAGGATACCACCAGATCAAGATGAAAGAGTCCGATCAGCTCGCTACGTTGTCCGTAACACCTTATGGCACATACTGCTATGTCACAATGCCATTTGGTCTAAAAAACGCAGGAGCAACGTATCAGCGCACCATGCAGAAGTGCCTGGCAGATCAAATCGGACAAAACATACACGCATATGTGGACGACATCGCCGTTATGTCCAAAAAGCAAGATGGCCTTATAGCGGATTTGCAAGAGACCTTCGACAATCTGAGGAAGTACAACATGATGCTCAACCCCACGAAGTGCGTCTTTGGGGTACCAGCTGGACAACTTCTGGGATTCAACGTCTCCCACCGTGGAATTGAGGTCAACCCGGAGAAGATCAAGGCAATCCTCGACATCTCCTGGCCCAAAGACTTAAAAGACGTACATCGACTCACAGGCTGCGTGGTAGCAGTGAGCAGATTCATTAGTCGTCTTGGCGAGAAGGCTTTGCCACTCTACAAGCTGATGAAGAAATCAGACGAATTCGTCTGGACCGACGAGGCAGACACTGCGCTTAAGGATCTGAAGAGAGTGCTATCCACTTCACCAGACCTAGCAGCTCCCGAAGACCAGGAACCCATGTTACTATACATGGCGACAACCAACAGGGTCGTCAGCATCGTCATCGTGGGAGAACGTAAGGAAGAAGCGCAGGAGTATGGCGTACACCGACCAGTCTACTATGTTAGCAAGGTCCTGATGGAATCCAAGCAGCGCTACCCTCACTACCAAAAGTTGGCATACGGAGTCTTCCTAGCTTCTCGTAAGTTAAGGCATTACTTCTATAACCATAAGATCACAGTGGTAAGCAAGGCTCCATGGAAGGACATCATCAACAACAGCGAAGCAACAGGACGAGTTGCAAAGTGGGGCATTGAATTGGCCTCTTTCGACATCGACTACAAGCCTCGCACCGCCATCAAGTCTCAGGCTTTGGCAGCATTTATGGCGGATTGGAAGGAAGCGCAGGAGACTACGCCCGTCCCAGAACCAGAGCATTGGGTGATGCACTTTGATGGTTCAAACCTGCTACACGGCTCGGGGACCGGAGTGACACTCAAATCTCGTAAGGGAGATGAGCTCAGCTACGTTCTCCAGATCCACTTCCCAACCACCAAAAACATCGCGGAGTATGAAGCGCTACTGCACGGGCTACGCGTCGCAAAGGAGATCGGCGTACAACACATTATGTGTTGTGGAGATTCTGACCTTGTTGCCCAGCAGGTGGCTGGCACATACAAAGCTCGGAACGAAGTTATGGCGGCTTACAGAGACGAAGTGGACGAGATGGCCAAAAGTTTCCTCGGCTACGATATAAAACACGTACGACGAGAAGATAACATGGCAGCCGACACCTTGTCCAAATTAGGATCTAGCCGCAAGGTAGTTCCGCCAGGCGTATTCCTCGAGCATCTGCACGTCCCATCAGTCAAGATGGTGGATCCAGAAAATCCGGAACTAGCGAGCTCCCCCGTTATGGCGGTTTTGCCCAGCAATCCGCCATGGGCAGAGCCCTACCTGGAATATCTGACGAACAAGAAGCTACCCGAAGACGAAGTCCAAAAGAGACAAATCGAGCATAGAGCCAAAGCGTACACCATCATAGATGGCCAGCTCTACAAGCGAAGCACCTCAGGAGTCTTTATGAAGTGCATATCCCAAGTGGACGGAATCGAAATACTAAGGGAGATCCACGAAGGCGAATGTGGGCATCACGCCGCAGCCAGATCCCTAGTAGCTAAGGCATTCCGCCATGGATTTTACTGGCCAACAGCCAAGGCAGATGCAGACCGCATCGTGGAGCTCTACCAAGGTTGCCAGATGTATTCCAAGCAAACCCACATGCCCGCCACAGCACTGCATACGATTCCTATAACCTGGTCTTTTGCAGTCTGGGGGCTGGACATGGTGGGTCCGCTAAAAACAGCACCTTCGGGATTTACGCACCTCTTGGTAGCGGTAGACAAATTCACGAAGTGGGTGGAAGCTAAGCCCATCAGAAAGCTTAATGGCAAAACCGCCCTAAAATTTGTCAAGGACATTGTGGTCAGATTTGGCATCCCACATAGCATCATCACCGACAATGGCACTAACTTGTCTCAGGGAGAAGTTGAAGAATACTGCCATCACAACGGAATCCGCCTTGACTTGGCATCTGTGACACATCCACAGTCCAATGGCCAAGTTGAGCGGACCAACGGACAAATCATGTCAGGGATCAAGCCACGCCTAGAAGCACCGCTACGTAGAGCAGCAGGAGCCTGGGCAGAGGAGTTGCCATCTGTGCTGTGGAGTCTATGGACCACGCCAAACAGATCAACTGGCCTCACCCCTTTCTTCTTAGTCTACGGAGCAGAGGCAATCTTGCCAAGTGATGTCCAGTACGATTCCCCAAGAGTCGAGGCCTACGAGGAGGAAGATGCAGAAGCATCCAGACAACTATCTGTGGACCTGCTGGAAGAAGAACGAGACCTAGCAGCCTAGAGATCCTCCATCTACCAGCAGAATCTCCGCCTCTATCACAGCCGGCGAGTTCACAAACGCTCGTTCAAAGAAGGGGACATGGTGCTACGCCTCAAACAGCAGAAGTCCTACAAGCTATCCCCGCCTTGGGAAGGACCCTTCGTCATCAGCAAAGCTCTACTGAACGGTTCCTACTACCTCGTTGATATTCGCGAGATAGATAAGCGACCTAGTAAGAAGCGCAAACAAAGAGACCCTGACGATATCTATGATGAAACAGATCGTCCATGGAACATCGCACAACTACATATTTTCTACACTTAGCACTTACCTAGTTATGTAATAGGCACCTCTATATGATCAATGAAATAAAGCATTTGGTGCACTCTTGATTTTTTCTGAGTCCTTTACCTCCTTTATTGTTCATTTAGATCGTATGGAACCTTTGCGCAATTGTGCTTTGCACTTGCGTCTTTTTAAATCCGCCATAACGGTCCTCGTGGCATATTTATGTTTTGATCTCCATCTGATGTTCTTTGTGTGGATTCCTGAGTAGTGACTTTTTGACGATCTAAGCCGCCATCTGCCAAGGGTTTTGGACGGTTGCTATAAAGTATCGTCGCCCTAGCGGATTGTTCGTGCGAAGATTTCGGCATCTCACGAAAAGTCAAGCACAAAGAGCCGGATGGCGGATCGCATAATCCTACGCGTGAAAAAATTTCAAAGTGTTGTTTTTGGAGCATGTCAAACAACTGCAAGTTGCATAAAAATAGGCCTGGCAGTTTTTTCGCACAATAAAACCACTTAATAAAAAACTGAACTGCAAAGTTCAAAAGCATTCCACTGATCTGCCACAAGCAGATCAGTCACAGTGCAGAGCATACACACGCAGTTTAAAATTTAACTTACAGACCCACTCAGGGGCCGAATTGATGCAATTGTTTTTCCTGCCACATCGCAGGGTGCAGCCTAAGAGGATGGCAGAACTCCAGAAGACACCTCATCACCGCCATCAGCACCAGCGGTGGCTGTAGAGACTGACGCCGAAGCTTGGCTTGGGGACCCCGGCAGATCGTATGCTTCATAGTATACGTTTAGCTGGGTGCCCAGGGCACACAGCTAATCGTATCCCAGCACACTCTACCGGATGGCGGCCTCGTCCACCGGCGCTCCGTCCTCGCCACTCTCCGGGATGCCGGAGGTGATCAGGTCCAGGTCCAGCTCAGGGTAGTGGGCCTTGGCCAAGGTCAACGCAGTACTGGCACCACCCCGAGTGGAGGACTGTTTCCAGTCCGCTACTAGCCCTCGCACGAGCAGCAGCTTCTGGGTCAGCCGAATGGCGGAGAGGCCAGCTGAACCTGCTATCTGCAGGCTCCCGCACGCCTAGCGACCAGCGTTGAGAAGGCCATCTAGCTCCTTCTTCGCTGCATCGGTGGCCATGCGCAAGCCCGTGGCAGAATCCACCTCGCCTTGCTCCAGGGTTGCTGCATAGCGGAAAAAGAAGATGCGTCATATTTGGCATAACAAAAGATTGCAAACTTTACAGTATGGAAAGCCACTGATACCTAGCAGGGTCTCCTGGAAGTGATTGAGGACCTCGTTAAAGCCATCACGCCACTTTTCAAATTCGGCGGCGGCTTTGCGGAGATCCTCTATCTCCTTATCCTTCTTGAGTTTCTGGCGCTCCTGGTCCTTCAGCTGCTCTTCGAGGAGGGTGTTTGCGGCCAATGATTTCTGGAGCTGCTGCTGCAGCCCATCCATCGCAATAGCATGGCCCTTTTCCACCCCCTCAAGTGTGGACTTAAGCTTGGCAGCATCTGCATGGAGGAAGTATCAGCGCAGTGTTGATCGAATAAGCATAAAGGAACTCAAACTTGTCCAAGTAAATTACCGCTATTCTCAAGCTACTGCTGTAAGTCCGCCACAAGAGCGCTTTTATCTGCCAGCTCCTTCTCCTGCGAGCTGACGACCTGGACCAGGTCCTCCACAACTTTCTTGTAATTCTGGCAAAATAATATGAAGTGTTAGTCACTCTTAGAGCTTTATGCCGAATAATTATCCGCCATAACGCTCGGGGGCTACTCACTGATTTTTTAGTCACTCTTAGAGCTTTATGCCGGATAGCCATCCGCCATAACGCTCGGGGGCTACTCACTAATTTCTGTCTTCTAAAGAGCTTTATGCCGGATAGTCATCCACCATAACGCTCAGGGGCTACTCAGTAAAAATTTCAAGTTCTCTACAGAGCACTGTATAATATGACAGCGCTCGGGGGCTATACTATGCAAAAGTTTACAGTAGTTTCTCTTGGAGCTCCATAGCGGATCACCTATCAGAATCCGCCATGGCGCTCTGGAGCTACCGGGAGTACATACCTCTTTAATAATGCTAGTTCTCTGAACAAATGCTGACATAGCGGTTGACACATGGTTACTGGCCTCCTCCTGCAAGTGGTCAAGACAGAAAAGAGCTTCTGATTTCTTCTTCCACTTTGGGGCCTCCTCAGCTCATGCGCCCATCTCGACCGCTTTCCCGCTGAAGCTCACCTTCTTTGTACTTTTAGCAGGATGGGTGAAAGGCCCAGCATTTTTCGCCGGGGCATCCGCCATCTCGCTAGCCCTTTGGGTAGAAGTGGAAGGCCCAGTTGGGCGGACAGGAGCATCAGGTGTAGGCGGAACGGCAGCAGGGGATGGTTTGGTCCTTGGAGGCTTCTGGCCAGCAACTTTCCTTCTCCTATGCGCGAAATCAGTCATGGATCAGAACAAGCCAAGTTATAGATGGTATGGAAGCAAAAAAGGATATCTTCCTTACTTCCGCTCTGGCAGGTTGATAGTGGCAGAATGCTCAGGCACGGTTTCCAAGTGACCACGTAGAGCGGGGGACGGATGGCGGGAGATAACTCTCTTGCCTAATCCGCGTACGCGCCCGCCTGCACTGCGAACACCGCGGGGTACCGTAGCTGTGGGCTCGTCCGCCACAATCTCCTCTTCCGCCATCCTTTGTCTCTTTGGAGATGAGGATGTTTTGTCCTCATCATCGGTGAGCTCTTTCGTCCGGGGATAACGGAGGAGGCGGCTTAGCTCGGAAGGTGGAAGGGAAGAAAGCTGCAGAAAGATGCAAAGTTATTTAGGGAAAATAAATGGTCATGGCGGAACAGGGAGATACTCACCTCTGGACAATTGCCGTTCTCGTACATGGGGATCTTCAGCTTTAAAGGCTCATCCCGTCCCACCTTGATGATGTTGCGGATTCGGTGCTCGATTTCTTCAGCAGATAGTTCCTCCTTGGAGTAGCGCTGAGGATCGTCAATCCCGCTATATTCGCACATCAGAGCTCGGCGATACTGAAGAGGCTAAATCCGCCGTGAGACCCAGCAGTGGATTGTGTCGGCACCTGTCAGTCCAGAAAAGACAAGTTTCGAAATATGTCGTGAGCATAGTTGGCATTCGTCATCCATCGTAAAATCGTCCATGACACCCCAGCTATCCTGCTTCTCAGCGGGGCCATCAACAAAAGACCACAGGCCGTACTTCCTTTTAGGAGGGGCCTGGTCAGCCAGATAGAAGAAAGATCCCCGCCATCCCTTAGCAGAATCATGCGGGATAATATAGGGGTATGATTTCCCGCTCCGAGGAACAAAGGAGACCGATCCGCAATTGCGAGGATCTCCGTTCGCATCTCGGTTGTGGCGGATGTTAAAATATAAGCGGAATAAGTCTCCGCGTGGGTTGATACCCAAATATCCCTCACACAGCGCGACGAATCCCGCTATGACGGTGAAGCTATTCGGTGCAATATGGTGTAGCTGTAACCTGTAGTGCCGGAGTACGCCCTTCAGGAAGTAGGATGGCGAAAGGTTAAAGCCTCGGTCGATGTGAGACTTCAACATAATGACCTCTCCATCTGAAGGAGCTGGCATTGTTGCACCAGGATCAACCCACCATCTGGAGATCTCCTTGGTAGCTATACGTCCGTCCTGCTCCAATGAGGATAGAGTTTCCTCGTCTAGATTACAAGGTTCCCAGTTACCTCCTGAGGTCTCAGGCATGGCGGGCTCTGTGTCGGATGACCGCGCTGAGCTCTCAGGAGCTTCAGACTTTGAAGCATGGTGAGGCGATTCTGGTTGCATAGCGGCTAGAGGAGTGGCGGAAATTACTTCCAAGATCTCGAGCGAGGACGAGGAAGATGATGCCAGCTTGTGGCAGAAAAAGCTACCGGCGGTGAGGGACTTCCGTGGTGGCTCATCGGAGATGACGAAGCTCTCGTGGGGGCGCTGAGGAGAGAGAGTGCGTCGGGGGCGAATGAGGGGTGACCGGCCAGGGGTGAGAGGCCAGGGTATATATAGGCCCGGGCCTCGAGATTCGTGCCCGCCATCACAACCGCTCATCCTGATTGCAGAAACCCTAATCCAGCGACACGTGTCCACGGGTAAAGGAGTAACTTCGGTAAAAACAGTGCATGCGCTGTAAGTCTTACCCTAGAAGGAACTACGTGCCGAAATTTACGGCAGATTTCTATGGTATGATCCAACAGATCCCGGAAATGTCGCTAAGTTAAAACTACGTTGCCTGATCCGCTATTTACGGCAGATTGATAGATGAAGGAAGAAGGAACATCAAGAAACCGCCATCCAAACGCAGAACAGAAGAGGAGCTATGGCGGATATACTTCGCCAAAAACGTCGCATGGCGGATGGAGATGGCGATCTTAAAGTTCCTTGGGGGCTACTGTTGGGGATATACCAAATGGGTATACCAGCGACGTAGTCCTAAACCAGCAAGCCAGGGTGGCCCATCGAAGGTGGTATGGCGGATTGCCTATCGGGCAGCCCAGTTGCTGGAGATACGATGGCGGTACTGGACGCAGGCGCTTATGGCGGATCCGAAGACAGGCCCATGGCGGGTTGCCTTGTAGTACACGCATAGGACTTAGTCTAGGACTCCAAGTTGTATCCGCTCTGGTACCATCGTGTAGCCCACGCAAGGCACCTTTATAAGCCCGGCGTGGAGCAGCCCTTGAGGCAGAAGACAACAGCTTAGGTTTACGGCCAATCGCATAGCGAAACAGCCAACCTCCTCATTGTAATCGAGCACTTGTTGCCATATAGTGAATTATAGCAGCACGTAGGGTCTCGCCACCGTTGCGGGATCTGAAGCTAGGTAAACTTGTGCTACCACCGTCCCGGATCGCTCTGCCGTGTTCACCCCCTTCCACAAACCGCCATACCCCTACCTCTATGGCAGATCTGTTGACGAAACCACGACAATAGCCTCACCAAGCGAAGCCCCTTCGAGATCGCCTATCGGTTCAACCCACCAACGGCACTCGACCTTCTTCCACTACCACTTCACGAGCGCGTCAACATGGACATCACCAAGCGCGCCGACATCATGAAGAACTTGCACGACAACACACGGAAGACAATTGAAGAACATGTCATTCGCCATACCGCCAAGATCAACAAGAGCAAGACTCCACGCATCTTCGAGGAGGGCGACCTTGTTTGGATTCATTTGAGCAAGGACCGATTCCCACATGAAAGAAATTCAAAACTCAAGCCTCGAAGTGATGGCCCCATCAAGGTTCTCAAGAGCATCAACGACAACGCATAAGTCACCGACATTCCAACATCCAAGTACCTCGTGAGCAACACTTTCAACATCAAGGATCTATCCCCCTTTCATGGTGAGATGGTCAATGAAGAGTCAAGGTCGACTCTTTCCCAAGAGGGGGGGAGATGATACGGGGTGGCCTTCGGACACCTCCGCCTCAAGACCGGCAAGTCGCCCGCAAGGACCCATGACAAGAGCTCGAGCTAAAGCCCTCCATGATAAGGTGAACTTGCTCCTAAACACACTTGATCTAGAACATACATTGAATGGTTCGCTACCTCATGGCAACATCATTTGTGCAGTCCGTTACGAACCAAATAGAGAGGTGACCAAGGACGAGGAACACGAAGAGGAAGCATGGAAATGCTAGAAGAAGAAGTCGGAGCAAGCGACGAACCGGCTAAAGCCGGCCCCAGCATCAGCTATAGCTGGTCACACCGGCTAAAGCCAGACTTAACACCGTCTATAGCTGGTCTGGCCGAGTCAGCGCGTCTTTGGCCCTAAAGCCACCCATGTACTCTTCCCTATTTTACCAAATTGCCCCCAGGTCGTGGCTGCCTATTTATATGGCTCTCTTTCTCCACTCAAGACTTAGATAAGAATTAAGATAAGACATGGCATCATGCCTCTTCCCTTAGGGAGACTTGCTACTAGATCTCACATCTAGAGTAAACCATCATCCCTCTTTGTTTGGGATCTCTTCTAGTTGGGGAATTCTACCTTGAAGTGGATCTCTTGCATACTTGTGTGTGTAATTCTATCCATTGGATTGGTCTCTTCCCCAAGTGGAATTCTATCCCTAGCAAATCAATCTCTCACAAGGAATTCTACTCTTAGAGTCTCTTCCTTGTGATTCTATTGAGTTGGTCAATCGGGCCAACAAGGACAACCAGTTTGTATTTTGTGTGTGTGTTTGCCTTCTATTTATTCATCGTGTTCATCGTGTTCTTCGTGTTCATCCTTGTTCCCGGCCACAAATCTCGTGAATCCGTGAAGATCGGGCCACACCCAAGGGGTCAACCCCTATTAGCAATGTAACCCTAATCCTCTTCCACCCCTTCATACCCTCTCAATCCCTCTCCCATTCCCTCTATCTTCTCCACCAAGCCATAGTACCTCGCCAGAGTTCTCCAAGACCGCCGTCAATTGAGGCCACCTCTTGGACCATGGAGCGGTCTGAGAGGACCGGCTTGTTCTCTAAATCCTTATGGAGTAACCACGCACCCAGGGAAGCTCTCAGTAAAGCAAATTGAGCAATTCTTATCCGCAGATGCTCGCCGGAGTTCTAGTCGATACACTCGTCACTGACCACCCCCAAGCTCCCCGAGCCTCTCTTCGTGTTCAGGGTGAGTAGGCGCACCTCCAGAGCAATTTGTTTTGAAGTTTAGGCATTTGTAGCTTAATCCCGTTGGTCGCCGGAGTTTATCGCTGCAGTAAGTTGTCGCCAGCAATGCTCCGATGACCGATTCGTGGTGGCGTTGGTATGGTTTGACTCGTGTTAGTGTTCCGGTTCTAGCAACGCATTCTGCACATCCCGGGGAGGCCTCAGCCACCGCCTCCGGCGATCGCCGGTGGTAAGCCGCTCCCAGTCAACTATTTGACTCAATCGTTGCCGCGTGGCAGCTGACCTGGCCAATGGGCCTACCAATCATAGACATTGGCTAGAGCAGCTGCGGGTTTAAAAAGTATCTGACCACTTATTTGCAAATTTTAGAAAATAGTAGGAACTTCAGAAATTCATATCTATTTCATTTTTAATCAGAAAAATTCAAATAATATATCAAAATGATCACAAAAATCACATCTATCTTTTTATGTTATCGCATTTCATACTTGTGTAAAATAATTTTGAGTGCAATTCAAAAACATGTTTAAGTACTATTTTTTAATATGAATTTGAAACAAATTTAGACATCAAATATTGTTTTCAAATATCAAATGAATGTTTGCACACTCAAACAACTTTGTTGTAATTATTACTTCAGTATTATAGGGTATTAATTATAACTTATCTATTAGCACCTTAAAACCCTGAAACAACTTTTCCTAAATAATTTTGAAGTGCTAAATTTAGGAAAATATATAAAGAAATACTAGTCCATATTCAGGAACTAATCATAAACTCTAAATAGTGTTCCTCAATTATTCCTTAAGACTCATATTGATCATGAGTAGTTGTTAACCAAAAATTAAAGAGAATGATAAAAAAATAGTGCTAAAAGAAACTAGTGTCTTATTAATCCTTCCAAGATTTATAAAGGAAGTATGTCCACTTAAAATGAATTTCTATACTAATTAATCTTTTTAGAATATGTTCTTCAAAAGTTATTCTTTTAAGAACATATCAAATAAGCATTTCACCAACCCATAGACTTTCTAAATAACAATTGTTTAGGTATGTTAAGATTGTTGTCAACCCTAACAATAACTAGGTACTACTCTATTGTTATGAATTACTTCAATAATGCTTGCTTATGATCAACTAATTGATTGCTAATCATCGATGCAACTTAAAAGTGCTACTTTCATGTCTTCACTATTCATCATCATCCTCCTGTAGATCGGATTGATGATAACTCCTAAAAACAATAACCTTGTTCTTGTTACACTTGATTCTTTTACTTTTATAGGGTTGTCAGTTAACCTAAAATCCTTAACAACCTTGTGTGTGCAATTGATCTTAAAAGTGAAACACATCACAAAGAAGTCATCACAACCCAACAACAACAAATCATGGGGATTAGGTAACGCTTAGAACCGTGCATATCATATCTTATGCATATCATGCTGCAGATTTCTCACATCATCCCTACCGGATGATGATTGCTATTTCAGAATTGGGATTTCTATCGTATCGAAGACCTTGACTCGCATAATCTTGCAGTAAAAAAAGGCAAGTTCTCTCTTGCTCATACCTCTTGATTATCTTTATCAAATTACTTGTAAATATATACCTGTGGTATTACTACTGCATTTAAAAGCAAAAGGTTCTGTTTTCATAATTAATATGAAGTAGTGGTTTCGACCGGAATGGTTGTTACCCTAGGATGGTGGGCAGTGGGACCATGGTATGGGTATTGGTCGAGGTCCCACTGCAACTGGAAAGTTCACCTAGGAATTAACAACCAATGTAGCTAGTGATTCTAGCGCCATAAATAATGGTTAAACATAAGATCTGGAATGGGACAGAGAAGTCAGTTGTACCGACTTCCTCTTGCATATCAACGGATGCACCATACCGTAGCTGCATCCCGCTGGGTTGCAGTAATGGGTGGGACCCCTTAGTGCCCACGCGTATCGGTGGTCTTTGATGGATTGTAGGAGACCAACGAGGGAAGCCCGAGGTCGGGGAATCTACCAAAGAGTAGTAGGCCGGCGTGGGGTATATCTGCCGAGGTTGGGACTACCAAAGGGTAGGAGGTCGGTGTGGGTAAGTTAAATCGAGGTCCGGACTACCTTCGGGTAGGAGGCCGGCATGGATTGTATCAATCAAGGTCGGGACTACCAAAGAGTAGGAGGCTGGCGAGGATTGTTTCCGAGGTTGGAACATCAAAAGGGTGGGTATGCGAGGTCGCGGAGGAGGACAGTGATTGGCTTGGATCATCGGTTGGGCCCCATACCAAGGAAGTATGGACGAGGCTCGCGACTCGGATGTGCAACAAGGCTTTGATCTCTTATGGGTACAAGTGACCACCTCTGCAGAGTGTAAGAAAGTATCGAGATACTCCCTGTTCCGAGAAGGAGCTGCGAACGCGGCAGGAAAGGAGCCCATCGAAGCTCTAATCAACCTGTGAAGGCGGACGGACATAGTTCTTTTGAATAAAAGCAACCTCTTGAAGAAATGTTTATGAAAACTTGAATTTCCAAAGGACTCTCGGGTCTAAGGCTGTAGCTAGTGCATAAAACACCTTATTCCTTATATGAACTTGCTGGGTAATGCTCATTACTCACCCCACTCCCTCGTAACCCTTGCTTAGATTGGAGGCAACACAAAGGAGGCAACCTCGAGACACTGAAGATGAAGATGAAGCCTTCTACCAATGTTAGAATCATCAATGGAGTCAACAACTATACCAAGATTGCTAGAAAACTAGAACAGATGTAGAAGGGACCCAATTCCCTACTCCTAGAACCTTAGTAGTTAGGGTAGTTTTATAGTTTTTGTAGCAAGCCAACTGCATTTGTTGTAGCTTTAGCTTAGTCTTCTAGTTGTTCTTTCTCGATTGTAATCGCCAGAACTAAACCTCTACCTGTTGAGGAGGTTCTGAAGATCTTCTGTATGCTGAAAATTGTAATCCTATAGCCATACCTTGGACCTGCGATGTTTCTGTTGTACCACTCTGATCGATGTAATACTAGTGAGACGGTGTTTCATTGGTGTTATGTCAATGACTTGCATACTACACATGTAGTCGTATGCTGGGTCACCACAGTAAATCACCGCAGTACACCGCAATTAAGGGGTTCCCATGGTGCCCATGGTCATGGATAGGTTCAGTGAGCCCCATTTTATCCCACTCTAGCTACATGGCAATGGATCTGCGTGAGGGTGTCACTTGCAACGCTCCTCACTACCATGTCTTTAGAGGTAATTCCCTCTTCCGGCCCGTGGGCAAATATAGGATGGAGCTCTTCACAGAATATCGAAAGAGAGAATATGTAAAGCATAACCGTCTTTATTCAACACATGGTTTATGCTAGGGTTTCTTCATCTCCCCAAGAACTCAAGCAACTACTCATTCATAGAGGGAAACACCATCATCATGATATGAATGTAAATGGGGTACATGAGAATGGATGGGAACATGTGCAAATCCACAATCAAGTCTAGAAAATACAACAAGATGGTGAGGAAATGGGGATGATGATGACTATGATGAAGATGCAGCGGTGTGATGATAGAGATGATGTCGAAGTCTCCAATGATCCGAGTGGTGATGACGATCAGCGCCCCTCTGCTAGTTCCCCCCTCCATATCCCTTCTGGAGGTGAGCTTTATATGAGTACTAGTGTCTCTAAATGTCGGATCTTAGATCCATTTGCATGGTGTGGAAGATTTTGATGAGGTGGCATTGGTGGCACATGGTATGGGCGGGCCCTACCCGTATCGATGCCTGTTAAAGTGTCTGGAGGTCAGGAATCGACTCCTCCTTTGCTGGCCTTCCTCCCAGGTGTGAGAATAATTATTTTTTCTTTTTGATGGCTTCCAATCAACATATCTGAGTCCAAAAATGGTTGCACCATTGATTGCGCGCATCAACTCTTTCCATTTCGGTATCCTGGTGCACACGAGCACTGTAAAATACTAAAATCCTAATGCAACTAATACAAAAATAACAAGAAAGCATGCTTCAAAAATGCACTCATCACTACCTTGTACTTTCCTCTCCAAGAGGTGGCTAAGAGCATGGTGTAATGCTATCACATGGATGGGCGCGGTGGAAATACGAGAACCATAGGTGAAATTCATCTAAGCATAGTTTTGAATGGTCATTGATGACCCACAAGTATAGGGGGTGTGTCATAGTACTTTTGATAAATAAGAGTGTCGAACCCAACGAGGAGCAGAAGGTGTTGACAAGCGGTTTTGATCAAGGATTCACTGTAAATACTAGCAAACGGGTTTTCAGGGGTATTTGGTAATGCAAGTAAATAAAGTACGAGTAAATAAAAGACAATAATAGCAATTGCTGCAAGTGGCCCAATCCTTTCCAGAACAAAGTACAAGCCGGTTGTGTAACTTATGATTACCAAACGTTCCTGAGGACACACGGGAGTTTCTGTCGGGTGCTTTCGCTTCATGCTGCTAAATAATCACCATTGGTTTGATAAGTGTTATGGGGGTGAACCTGTGCTAGTGCAATACCCTTACTAGGACTAATACACACTTGTGATTATACCCCTTGCAAGCATCTGCAAATACAAGAAAGTAATTAAGATAAATCTAACCACAACCTTAAACTCTGAGATCCTACGCTCTCCGGTGCAATGGTTTCCTAATGGGGGTTTAGGTTTCTGTCGCTCCGGCAACCTCACAATTAGTAGCCAAATACACAATGCATTCCACTAGGCCCATAAATGGTGAAGTATCATGTAGTCGACATTCACATGACACCACTAGTAGAATAGCACCACAACATATAAATATCAAACCATTAAATATTACTCAACATAGTTTCACTACTAACATCGCGACTTCTCCCATGTCCTCAAGAACTAAACGATCTACTCACAAGACATCATATGGATCATGACTAGAGGTGAAATAATGGTAAATAACAATCTGAACATAAACCTTAATTCAACGGTTCCACTCAATAGCATCAACTATAAGATTAATCAACACCGAGAAAGTTACCCCTAAGAATTGGACAAGATTCAACCCAAGATGTTACAGCGGGATGGCATGGTGATGGTGGAGATGAAGGTGCTAGTGATGATGATGATGATGATGATGATCCCGATGAAGTCCAGCGTGATGGTGATGACGATGGCGACGATCTCCCCTCTCCGGGAAGGAATTTCCCTGGTAGATTTCTGCCTGCCGGAAAACTTTTCTCTCTTGGTGTTTTTCGCCTCGCAGAGGCGGCAGTGTCTATCCCTGATCCCCCCTCGACTTAGGTTTTCGAGGACGACCATATACACGAGGGGGCGATGACAGAAGTGGGCCAGGGTGGCCTCACCCCAGGGTGACGCGGCCAGGGGTTGGCCCGCGCCACCCGGTGGTGTGGCCACCCTGCTGCTCCTTTTGCTCCCTCCTTCTGGCTACTTTCGCCTTCTGGTAATATATGAATTTCTAGGTATTTCCCTGGAATTGTTGATCTTCAGAAATATGGTGTCTTGACGGTCCTTTTTCCAGCAGAATCCTAACTCTGGCAGCAAGTTCTCCAATGATCATTAAATATGTAGAAACAGAGGAAACAACATAAGTATCACCTCTAAATATGAAATATATCAATGAATAACAGTAAATTATGATATAAAATAGTGATGCAAAATGGACATATCAACCCCCCCCCCCAAGCTTAGACCTCGCTTGTTCTCAAGCGAAAACTGAACTCGGTAAACATGACCACAGGTCTATGGAGTGAAGTGTCGATAAACAAAATACGGACAAGGAGCATCACATTTACAAAGGCACAAGTCATAATAGACAGCAACTTCCCTTCATATAACTAGACTTGCAATAAGCAAAGGGAATCACAATAAAGATGCACAAGGTAAATCATGATTGGTGATGGCAAACCTTTGTTCTTGGTCAGAGAACAATGAACATACTACACTTATATTTTGAACGAAGCTCCTTTTTTTATATTAGAGCTAACAAGGCAAAAGTCACATGCTCAACCATAATAATCTCTTTACAATCATAAAAAGCTTTCAAAGATATATTCTTTCAGATAAAAGCATCGTACTAAACAAAGGAAGATAGTAAAAATGATTGAACAAATCAATATATGAATGAGTGAAACATAACAACTCAAATGCTTGCTTGAGATAGAGGAGAATAGGTTGACTCAACATAAAAGTAAAAGATAGGCCCTTCGCAGAGGGAAGCAGGGATTAAACATGTGCTAGAGCTTTTCGTTTGTAAAATAGAGGTAAAAGTTGTTTTGAGAGGTGGTTGTTTCTGTCAACAACTAGCAACGGAGTTCTTGCTATCTTCCATACTAAACAAGTGAGAGCGGTTCCGAGATGCTAACCGATTCCATCGGGTGCCCACCAACTTTCACATACCATGGAGGAGTGACTTTTTCTTTTCTTTTTATTTTTTAGATTACAATGGTCTGACCGGCTCCCTTGCAAAATTAGTGATGAGCAGATGAAGCATGCAAGTCGAGGGGTACTCAATTAAGTATGGAAGATAACAAACCCAACCACTACGTCCTCATGAGCTAAAAACAGTGGCACAAAATGAGAAGTAGTTGAAAGTTTTTGAAAGGTAGCACATGAAAATTTACTTGGAATGGCTTGAAATACCATGCATAGGAATTTATAGTGGACTCTTTGGAAGTAACTTGGTTTTTGGGAATCGGATGCATGAGAAGTATTCCCTCTCAGTACAGGTTTCTGGGTAGCAAGGATGGGTAGCAAGCATAAGAGTTGCATGAAACAAACAAACAAACATACATGTGATAGAAAACAATCATGCAAACTTCCTTGAAAGTACAAATGATTTTAACTTGAGAATACTAATGCTTATGAGCCAGTCATGAATTAAAGCTGAAATGATGTATCTACTAGTATTTCGCTCTTTCAACTCAAGCCTCAACGTAATATTGCTACTGACCAATGCTAAGTTTGCCAAAACCAACTAGATTTACTCATGCTCCCAAAGTGATACCAATACTAATCAACAAGACTAATCATATAAGAAAACATTGCAAACTAAAATAAAGTGTGCGGAAAGTAAATGATAAGACTTCTCATTAATATTTCATAACCGCAACTCACACCAAGGGATACATAGGTAACCAACTAAAGGAGGATACTTCCACACTTCAAACTATTCTATAAGATAACTTCTCTATTCATGATATGACTCTACTTGAAAATTAAATGGGTAAAAGGGTAATGATGTGATACCGCGGCACTCCCCCAAGCTTAGAACAAACCAAGGGGATGCCTATACCAATGACGAATTACTCCTTCAGCAATGGTGGTGCGTCTTTAATAAGCTTCTCAATCAAATCCCTCAACTCATCAATCTTGTAGCTGAGATTACAAATCATCTCCGAATTGTGCTCAACATGGCTCATGAGCATGTCGGGCGGAGAATCCCAGCTCTTGGAATTATTTCTCCATCCTTCTTCACACTTAGAGCTTTCTTTCCCTGCACTGTTAGAACGATCTATATCCCACCTAGAAGGTAATCTTGATCTAGACACCTGTTGGAATTGATGCTCATGTATAGTATGGAAGGGATTTTTGCCTGGAGAAGATGTCTGTGGAGCTAAAGTATGGCGAGGAACACCCCCTCTAGTTCTTATCCGCGCACTCCTCTTGAACTTGCTAGGGTTCGTCACCACTCCAATACTTGCAATGACAGAGCGAGTGCATGAACACTGTTCTTCTTCTATTTCTTCTTCCTCGGCTTCACTTTCGACCTCCTCCTTTAGCTTGGGGTCTTGGTGATCGTCTTCCGAAGGCATCTTCTCCTTGTCGTTGCTTGCGGAGGCCATGATGCCTCTAAAATTGAGAACAACTCCTGACAGATCAGGTCGAAACAAAAACACGACGAGAACACGATATACAGACCTCGGGTAATCCGGGGGGTTATATAGATGAAAATTAAATATCGAAACAAAGTCACAGGAGGAAACCAGGACAAAAATGAGTTTCGAGGCGGACACACCACAGGGTGGCGCGGCCAGTAGGGGGCCCGCGCCACCAGGTGGTGTGGAGCCTCAGGGCTCTGTTTCCCACTCGTTTTCGTCTCCTGATTTTTCATATTTAATAAAAATAACAAAAGTATGAAAAGAAAAGTTTAACGCGAACCTTTTCTGACTAGAACTGTTACCTATTCGAAAACGGACTCTGCAGTTTCCTTCATATATGTTCTTTGATGAATTCTTCCGGAGGAATAACATCGACATCTTCATTATAAGAATCTCCAAAAATATAATGCTGGAGTCTTTGCCCATTCACCACTTGCGTAGTGTCATCTTTAAGTGAAGCAATCTTTATCGCACCTGAATGATACACCTGTTCAATAACAAAGGGTCCTTCCCATTTTGAGAGTAATTTTCCTGCAAAAAATCTGAGACGAGACCTATACAATAGAACTTTCTCACCAACATGAAATTCTCTTTTAAGAATTCTCCTATCATGCCATTGCTTGACTTTCTCTTTAAAAAGTCTGGCATTCTCATTTTCTCCACTCATCTAAGGTACTCAAATCAAGCAACCTTTTCTTACCGGCAAGTTTAAAATCCCTATTAAGCTCTCTCACTTCCCAAAAAGCTTTGTGTTCTAATTCTAAAGGCAAGTGACATGCTTTTCTGTAAATTATTTTATAAGGAGACATGCCCATGGGGTTATTATAAGCAGTTCTATAAGCCCATAAAGCATCATTCAACTTGCTAGCCCAGTTTTTCCTAGATCTATTAACAGTCTTCTGCAAGATAGACTTGATCTCTCTATTTGATGGCTCTACTTGCCCACTAGTTTGGGGATGATAAGCAGAAGCAATTCTATGATTAACGTCATATCTAGCAAGAGTTTTCCTAAAACCGCCATGAATAAAATGAGAACCTCCATCAATCATAAGATATCTAGGCACACCAAACCTAGGAAAAATAACATCCTTAAGCATTTTTAACGAGGTCTCACCATCAGCACTCTTCGTAGGTATGGCTTCTACCCACTTAGTAACATAATCAACAACAACGAGTATATGAGTATAACCTTCTGAAGGAGGAAAAGGACCCATAAAGTTAAATCCTCAACAATCAAATGGTTCAATAACAAGAGAATAACTCATAGGCATTTCATTGCGTCTAGAAATATTACCAACTCTTTGGCATTCATCACAAGATAAATAAACTTTCTAGCATCTTTAAAAAGGGTAGGCCAATAAAAACCTGATTGTAGAACCTTTTGTGCAGTTCTATCTCCAACATGATGTCCTCCATAAGCACTACCATGGCATTTTCTCAATATCTCTTGTTGTTCATATTCTGGAACACATCTTCACATAATACCATCCACTCCTTCTTTATATATATAAGTGTGGGTCATCCCAAAAATAATGCCTCAAGTCATAAAAGAATTTCTGTCTTTGCCGGGCTATAAAGGTTGGAGGCAAATACTTGGAAACAATAAAGTTAGCATAATCAGCGTACGAAGGATTCTCTCGCGAGGTTACCTTTATTGAAGCCAACTCTTCATTTGGAAAACTATCATTAACAGGAATATGATCAAAAGAAATATTTTCCAACCTAGACAAATTATCAGCAACAGGATTTTTAGCACCTTTCCTATCTACAATATGCAAATCAAACTCTTATAATAGTAACACCCATCTAATAATCCTAGGCTTAGCATCCTTCTTTGACATAAGATACCTAATAGCAGCGTGATCAGTATGAATAGTAACTGTCGAATCAACAATATAAGGTCTAAATTTATCGCATGCAAAAACAACCACAAGATACTCCTTCTCAGTAGTAGCATAATTCTTCTGAGCAGCATCAAGAGTCTTACTAGCATAATGAATAACATTCAACTTCTTATCTACATGCTGTCCAAGAACAGCACCTATAGCAAAATCGCTAGCATCACACATAATTTCAAAGGGTAAATTCCAATCAGGTGGTTGGACAATAGGAGCAGTAGTTAAAGCCTTCTTAAGAGTTTAAAAAGCTTCCTTACAATCATCATAAAAAACAAATGGTACATCATTTTGAAGAAGATTAGTAAGAGGCTTTGAAATCTTAGAGAAATCTTTAATAAACCTCCTATAGAAACCAACATGACCAAGAATAATACGAATACCTTTATCATCCCTGGGACCGGGCATTTTCTCAATTGCTTCAACCTTTGCTCCGTCAACTTCAATACCTCTTTCAGAGATTTTATGTCCAAGAACAATTCCTTCATTCACCATAAAGTGGCATTTCTCCCAATTAAGAACGAGATTAGTTTCTTCACACCTCTGCAAAACTTTATCAAGATTGTGCAAATAATTATCAAAAGAAGTTCCATAGACGGAGAAATCATCCATGAATACCTCCACAATTTCTTCACAAAATCCATGAAAAATAGCAGACATGCATCTTTGAAAAGTAGCAGGAGCATTGCACAAACCAAAAGGCATACGTCTATAAGCATAAGTTCCATAAGGACAAGTAAAAGTGGTTTTCTCTTGATCTTGCTTTTTAACAGCAATCTGAGAGAAACCAGAATAACCATCAAGTAAACAAAAATGAGTTTTCTTAGATAACCTCTCTAACATTTGATCTATAAATGGTAAAGGATAATGATCTTTCTTAGTAACTTTGTTTACCTTTCTAAAATCGATGAACATCCTATAACCAACTACTACCCTTTTAGGAATAAGCTCGTTATTCTCATTAGGCACAACAGTAATTCCTCCTTTCTTAGGAACACTATGAACATGACTAACCCATCTACTATCAGCAATAGTATAAATAATACCAGCATCAAGGAGCTTCAATACCTCATTTCTTACCACTTCCTTCATCTTAGGAATTAAGCGGTGTTGATGTTCAACAACTGGCTTTGCATCTGGCTCCATGTTAATAGCATGCTGACATATAGTAGGAGAAATCCCTTTTAAATCATCAAGAGTATATCCCATAGCTCCTCGGTGTTTCCTCAATATTTCCAATAACCTTTCTTCTTCCTTTCCTGAAAGTTTAGAACTGATAATAACAGGATATATTTTCTTATCATCTATATAAGCATATTTAAGATCATTAGGTAAAGGCTTTAAATAAAAAATAGCATCTTCCTTGGGTGGCAAAGTGGTACCCAAATCCTCCACAAGTAAATTGTGTTTAATCAACTCTGGTTGACGAAGAAGAATCTCGTCAATCTCATCTCTTTCTTCCCTGAAGATCTAACTTTCATGGTCCTCCATAAATTGCTGCAAGACATTATTAGGAGCAAGAGCAATAGAGGCAAGCTGTTCAACTCAAAAATCTCCATTAGGCAATTCATTTTCATAAGGAGCTTTGGTAAACTTAGAAAAATTAAACTCATAATATTCTCCATCAAACTTAGTCAAAATTTTCTCCCTCTTACAATCTTATATATTTACTAATTGGAGGCACTATAGGAGGCTTCACATTAATTCTATAGAAGTAACCTAATTATCCGTTCGATCTTCCGTACTAAGCATTAACATCCGTTGGATTAAATAAATCTCACGACCTAATCCCGCTTGGCTCTCCCAAGCGCACACGCCTTCTTCTCGAACTCCTCGAAGAACAATGCCCCGCCTCGCCGTGATCTCTCCCTGACCTCCAATCATCCGTGCCAGAATTAAATCTGCAAGGATGCCACGATCCAGTCCAGCCTCTCCCCGATCTCCTTCCCCTTCGACATATCTTCTCATGTTTTAAGTTCTGACCATGCTGCAGTTCAGCATCTATGACGATCAACAAGTTGCAGGGAGGATACTCACGGCAGTATGAATCAGATCGGGCAACCGCAGTCGTTGGCGAGGCTGCTGAGCAAAGGAACAATGTCGGCTTAATGGTGCAGCGGTTCACCTGTATCCGGTATAGAGTCCATAGTCCCCACTCCTTAGGCAAGTAGCCCCTTATCCTGAAAATTCATTCTCTATTCTCCAGCCGATTGAAATTATCAGAGAGCCGCCAGCAAGTTCGGTTAATGTCTGATGCATGATTAAGAAAAATTCGTTTTTTTACAAGTCTATTTATGAGGGATGTAGGGAACGGATGAGAGTCAGTTGTGGTGGTACTGGATGCTCCATCGATGGAATCAGTGGACACAAAAAATGGATGGTTTGTTGTTCGAAGTCTGAGGTAAGATACCACTGAATAGGTTGAGTCCGTGGATATAAAGTTTTCTTGAGAACATTCACATCGGCATGTCTATTAAGCCAATTGCTTTCTTGATGTAATTGCATTAAAAATGGAGAACTGTGTCTGTCTGTCTGCTGCTCCATTCTCTCCGAGCTCTCATTGGTACAAACTGCACTGTCTTTGCCACAGTCCTATTACAATTTGTAGTGTGAGGTTAAAATTAAGAAGCTCATCCTCACACTGTAGCATAACGGGTATAAGTGTGAAGGTGTACAACATCAGTTTATAATATTTATATCGCTTCATTAACCGAATTTCGAAAAAGATGCATTGCATGTAAATACTAGGTTTAATTCCAAGAAATATGGATTAATTCCATGAAATACTAGGGAGTAAAGGACTTCTCCTAGAACCTGCATAAATACAATTTAATCTGAGAAATTTGAACATAATTAGTTGTGCACGTGCGTCAGCAACAAAATAAGTCATGAACTGACTTGGCTATTCCACATATGTGTTGTATTTACGAAATATTTAAGCCTATATATTCATATATAGATTGTCATCTCTACTAAAAAAAAGTAAGAAAATGTTTATATTCCAGATTACATCTATTCTTATAGTGTCCTGCCTTCATATACGTATTGTTGAATAGCGCGAAACACTATCTTATTTTCATTTAGATAGAACAAACATAATATTTATTTTATCTGTCTGAAGAAGAACTAGCTTAAACTGGACATAAGTAGTACTACGGTTTGAATATAGGATCAAGAACATTTGCATCATTTAGGTTATTGGTTAAAATCCGAAGTAACTTCGGAGACTGTGTGCTAAATTCTTTTGGATTGTTTGCTCATGAACAATAGCTATATTAATTCATGGTCATATCTATTCAACGAGTTAAATATAACTCAAAATTTTACCTTTCAGGATAGACATATTTTCATTTCAAATATTTATCCACTGAATAACACATGATACATTTATAGTGTGTCATTTTTGTTTCCAATACAATAATCTTCAATTTGATCCTTGCTATCTATATTAAATAATTATAGATACTCAAAGATGCAATTCATTTTAACTATTAGAGTAGCTATATTTACTTTGTTTCCTCTTTATGAATTATATATGTTTAGAAGAGGTAAGTAAAATAATATCTTCAAGATGAGTACAAAAATAGTACCTAAAAGATAATAAAGAGCTAATTGCAGGGTTATTGTTACTTTTTTCTGTGTGAAATAAGTAACAAGTAGGTTTGCATGTTTGAAACAATTATTAACATTTTAGCTTTTACTAATTGCTAGCCCGTGCAGTGGCACGGGTTAATGACTAGTCTATAACAGTGCCACAAGTATTCAAAAAGGGTCTACCAAAAATAATAGGACAAGTTTTACTAGCAGCTGTACCAGGTATTAGAAAATCAGCAGGATATTTAGTCTTACCGCATAGAACTTCCACATCTCTAACAATACCAATTGGAGAGATAGTTTCTCTATTAGCAAGCTGAATAACCACATCAATTTTTTCAAGTTCACAAGGACCAATTTCATGCATGATTTCTTTATAAAGCTCAAAAGGAATAGCACTTGAACTTGCACCAATGTCGCATAAGCCATAATAGCAATGATCATCAATCCTGACAGAAAGCACATAAACACTTGTTTTCCTAGGTCTACTAGGATGTGAAACAATGTTAGAAGCATCTTCACAAAAGATAATATGTCCATCTTCTACATTTTTAGTAACAAGGTCTTCACTATAGCTACAGGAGACTTAACAGTAATTTTCTCATCAGGTCCTACAGCTTTCTTTGCACTTTTTTAAGAATACTAATTAAAGTAGAAAGCTCCTTTACCTTAGCAGGGAAAGGCGATTTCTTAAAATAAGGCTCAGGCAAAATGCGATCAACAGTACAAACTTCAGTAGTTCTAGCAGGAACACAACTAACAGTATCTTTATAAGGCACATGGTACTTGTTCCAATCCTTCTTTGGAACATCAAGATAAGAGGCAAAAGCCTTAAAACAGTTAGCAAGTATTTGGGAATCAAGAACATAAATAGCACTAAAATTATGAAAGTCATAGGTTCCCATAAAAGCTTTAATGCATTCATAATCATAAATTATACCTGACTTTCTACCTTTGTCGTTCTCCCATCCTTCAGTATTTTCTTGAATACGGTCAAGAAGATCCCATTTAGCATCTTCTTTCATACGTGTAAATGATCCAGAGCAAGAAGCATCCAATAAATCTTTGTCGTGAAGAGTAAGCCTTGCTTAAAAGTTATTAATAACAATATTACCAGGGAGCTCATGAACGGGACATTTGAGCATTACTGACTTCAATCTCCCCCACGCTTGGGCAATACTCTCTCCATCATGAGGCCAAAAATTATATATTTGATTCCGATCTTTATGAATCTCACTGGGAGGATAGAATTAAATCAAAAGTCTTTTAAATAGGACAGACAGGCTGCTCCCTCTTGAGGTTGCAGGATCTGTAGTGACATCTTCTCCTGATGTGCAATTGGAGGCACTTGTGCTAGTTGCTGCATCTTCACCGATATCATTTATATTTCCATCTTCCTGCACTTGGTTGACAAACCCTGAAACCATAACACAGATTTCAATCTGCTCTTGGAAATCCTCAAAACCCATTCCATATCCAATCTTTGTTGGAATAAAAGAGAGGTACAATTTCCTCCCAGCCAATAGATGGACCATCCTTTAGCAGCCTATACCATTCCGCAGCTCTGCCCTTCAGTGAAAAGAGAATAGCTTTCTCTTAACCTGGCTTGATGAAATACCTGCACACTTAAACAACTCGCATAATTCATGTATAAAGAGTAAATGATCACCCAGATGGACAGTTCCATCTCCTGAATAGCAGTTATTCATAACACGTTCAACAATTTTCATAGGTACTTTAAAAGGATCTAATTGAGCATGCGGTGGTTCATCCACTACCGTAAAAGAGGCAGTAGTGTTCCCAAATAGGGAACCAAATGGAGAATTCTCCATAGCAAAATAAAATAAAAGACAGAAATAAAAACAATACTCACAATGAAAGTTACCTTTACCAATTCCACTCTTCAATAGCGCTTCACTCCCTGGCAACGGCGCCAGAAAATAGTCTTGATGACCCACATGTATAGGTGGTGTATCGTAGTACTTTCGATAAATAAGAGCGTTGAACCCAACGAGGAGCAGAAGGTGTTGACAAGCGGTTTTGATCAAGGATTCACTGTAAATACTAGTAAACGGGTTTTCAGGGATATTTGGTAATGCAAGTAAATAAAGTATGAGTAAATAAAAGACAATAATAGTAATTTTTGCAAGTGGCCCAATCCTTTATAGAACAAAGGACAAGCCGGTTGTGTAACTTATGATTACCAAATGTTCCTGAGGACACACGGGAGTTTCTGTCGAGTGCTTTCGCTTCATGCTGCTAAATAATCTTCATTGGTTTGATAAGTGTTATGGGGGCGAACCTATGCTAGCGCACTACCCTTACTAGGACTAATACACACTTGTGATTATACCCCTTGCAAGCATCCACAAATACAAGAAAGTAATTAAGATAAATCTATCCACAGCCTCAAACTCTGAGATCCTACGCTCCCTGGTGCAATGGTTTCCTAATGGGGGTTTAGGTTTCTGTCGCTCCAGCAACCCCACAATTAGTAGCCAAATACAACATGCATTCCACTAGGCCCATAAATGGTGAAGTATCATGTATTTGACGTTCACATGACACCACTAGTAGAATAGCACCATAGCATATAAATATCAAACTATTAAATATTACTCAACATAGTTTCACTACTAACATCTCAACTTCTCCCATGTCCTCAAGAACTAAACGAACTACTCACAAGACATCATATGGATCATGAACAGAGGTGAAATAATGGTAAATAACAATCTGAACATAAACCTTAATTCAACGGTTCCACTCAATAGCATCAACTACAAGAGTAATCAACACCGGGAAAGTTTCCCTTAAGAATTGGACAAGATTCAACCCAAGATGTTACAGCGGGATGGCATGGTGATGGTGGAGATGAAGGTGCTGGTGATGATGATGATGATGATGATCCCGATGAAGTCCAGCGTGATGGTGATGACGATGGCGACGATCTCCCCTCTCCGGGAAGGAATTTCCCCGGCAGATTTCTGCCTGCCAGAGAGCTTTTCTCTCTCGGTGTTTTTCGCCCCGCAGAGGCGGTGGTGTCTATCTCTAATCCCCCCCCTCGACTTAGGTTTTCGGGGATGACCATATACGCGAGGGGGCGATGGCAGAAGTGGGCTAGGGTGGCCTCACCCCAGGGTGGCGCGGCCAGGGGTTGGCCCGCGCCACCTGGTGGTGTGGCCCCCCTGCCGCTCCTTTCGCTCCCTCCTTCTGGCTACTTTCGTCTTCTGGTAATATATGAATTTCTGGGTATTCGCCTAGAATTGTTGATCTTCAGAAATATGGTGTCTTGACGGTCCCTTTTCCAGCAGAATCCTGACTCTGGCAGCGAGTTCTCCAATGATCATCAAACATGTAAAAATAGATGAAACAACATAAGTATCACCTCTAAATATGAAATATATCAATGAATAACAGTAAATTATGATATTAAATAGTGATGCAAAATGGACGTATCAGTCATCCTAAATGATTATATATAATTAGTTATGGTTCATGCGTGACCTTATGAAAAGTGAATGCAATGAAACAATGAAAATTTATCCATCCTTCACATGGCCAAAGTACCGCTAGCCATCCATCATAATGGTTGATGTATCCACCTCCCAGCTGACTTCCTTAAGCCTTTTGAGCTTGATAACATGAATCCACGTAGCTCTCGATTACCTGATATGATCTAGCACTAGGTGTCGGTGTTTTGGATACCGGGGTATCCCGGTCCACCTGCTCTTGGGCCCCTTTAATGGCCCAACTTCGGCCCAGGGGTGGAACGACGACCGAAGCCAGTGGAGAGGACCCTCATGAGGAGGCGCCTCATGAGGAGAACGACGGCTAAAACTACCAAGGACCAGAAGGCCTCCTCACAAGCTATTTCTCGTGAGGGGAGGGACCACATCCACGTCAGCTCGGCACGTTTCCGTGCTGAGCAAGAAGATAAGGGCAGAAGACCGCGCACCGCCCACGCTACCCTTGATAGGGAGGAGACCAACTTTCGCCATGCCTGCATAAAGCAGCACAGTGGTTGTTGGCCACCCCCCTAAAAATAGCGTGGATAGTGCAGGGCGCCAGAGGAAGATGTCAGCTTCCTCCACCCACTCCTGTGGACCGGTGCCACCGCTCTACGAAGACTACGTCCACGGAAGAATCAAGACTACAGCTGTCCTCCCTCCTTGGCCGTGTGTGGCAACCCCTTCCCCAAGATGATAAGGGGAAGGAGGACCTGGGCGCTATAAAAGGAGGGGAGGCCACCCCTTAGAGGGGATCGGATCTTCATCTTCGGGCTCCTAGCTAGGCTAAGTTGGTTCTTCTACCTCCGGCCAGTTAGAGCTCTGTAACCAAGACCTTGTACTCCTCGCAAGGTATCGCGTCGTAATACAAGAAGGCAGGAAGTAGGGGTTTTCACTCACCACGAGGGCCCTGAACCTGGGTAAAGCTTGGCGTCTCTCTCTGCAGTGCGTTGTGCGTTCGACGACTCGAGGCTTCCATCACCGTGTTTTGTTGCAATCCAAGATCTCCCACGTTCAGCCCCCTACGTTCGAATCTTTGGGTCCGTCGTGTGGTACTCCGTGTTCTTGCGACATGAAATCCATCGACATTTGGCGTGCCAGGTAGTGGGCTGTGGTGTGTTTTCTTCTAGATCTTCTTCGACATGGGTGACGATCGTCATCACCGTCTTCGCCTCCGTGCTATCTACGCGAGCCGTCGCCGAGCACGTCTTCAAGTTCTCGATGGCCTGGAGGCCATTGGGCAAGTCGGCGAGCCGGAGGTCGGCGACCTCGGCTTCGGGGGCTTCGCGGCGCTCGCCGGGCCCCTTCGCCATGCGGCCTGGCCGCCGCGCTTTAGGCCAAACATCGGTGCGCGTTACGATGGGACCTTCGATCCCGTGGAGTTCCTGCAGCAGTACGTGGCAAATATTCGTGCAGCTGGAGGTGATGGGCGTGTCATGGCAACGAAGGGAGAGCCTTGCCGGTGGCTCTGGGGGTTGCCTCCGAGGTCCATCTCATCCTGGAGGGATCTCTACGAGTGCTTCCTCGACAGGTACGCATCCTTGGGACCTGAGCCAGAGGGTGTGTAGGCGTACGTCGCCCTTGATGGCCTCGTCTCCTAGTGCATGAAGACCGAGTTGGGGGCTCGGGGGGCTCCGCTCCCTCACCCTCAGCTGAAGAAGAAGAAGAGGTCTTCAGTTCTTCAAGGAATAAAAGTGTAACGGCAAACTTCGCTTGTCCTTAACCCTTTCTAGTTTGCATAACTATTGGAGTTTTTGGTGTTCGGCTTCGTTCGAACTGGCGAGTTTGGCTGGATTGCGGCCTGGCGCGAACATGAGTTTTAGCTCGTCTGCCTTTCGAGAAAGAGCCGGAGCACGGTGTCCGCGCTGGGGTCTTTGCCCAGAAAACAGCAGGCCCGCAAAACCCAGAACGGATCGAGCTCGGACTAGGGAAGGGACCCGTTACAGTCACCTCATATGGTCCATGGTGCTCTCTCCTCTCGAGCGACACTCGAATGAAGGAGCGTGAGTGCGCAAGGGTCGCACAATTCGTGCGAATTTGTCAATCTTAGGCTGTCCTTGTCTACAGCCTTGCATTTCTTCTCCTGGAATCGCCTTTGCTGTATTTGGACACCAGGGGGGCTGCAGGGAGATAGTCCTGTATGCCATCACAGTCACCTCTAGAGCGCCAGCGCCTGCTAGCCTTGCACCACGAGCTGCATACTAAGCGTTAGGCTGCTGTCTCGCTCGGAGGCTGGCCCCCGAAGAGCGTAGAACGCTTCCCAGGCAAAGGCGGGGCGAGGAAAAATTCTCAAGGGTGCAAATAAGGATAACTTGGCGAACAAATGCCTTAAGTGCGATTACAACTTAAAAGGGCCCAGCAGGGCAATGTCTGACGGTCGTCAAGTGTGCAGCTAGTTCAATTTCTTCAGGAGGAGGTCTGGGGAAGAGTTTACTGGGCGTCCTCCGCGGCATCCTCATCGTCGCCGGTGCCGTGGCTGGAACCTGAGGACGCCTCTCCGCTGGACTCTATCGCTCCATCGTCATCGGCTTCCTCGGCTCCTTCGCTGCCGGACTCCCCGGAGCTTGAGGTGTCGCTGCTGGAGGAGCTCTCCTGGCCTACGACTGCGGACATTCCTGGGCGGGCATAGATGGCCTGCAGTCGTCGCAGGGCGATGTCCAGCCGGGCCACCCTGGCCTGCGCCGCGCGGTCGGGAGTGCTGGGTGGAGGTGGCACTCTCCTCTGCAGAACTTCCTCCAGGTCAAGGTCGGGGCATAGGCGCTGGAGGTTGGAGAAGATCTGCATCCCCGCAAGTCCCAGGAGCTCCCGACACTCGGCGTCGACGAGCTCCAAGACTTTGGCCGATGCGTCATCCAGTTGCTCGGCCAGTTGGCTGAAGAAGAGGATGATCGACCCGTCGTCCTTAGGAACGGTGGGCAGGTTCAGCCCGTGGATGCCCAGGCGGTGTGCCGCCTCCATGATGCGGGCTAAGAACTCGCGGAACATCTGCACGCGATGGCTGTGCAGCATGCGTGCTTCGGCTTCGGAGTCCCTGGCCTCCTAGAGCTCTCGAGAGATCTCCACGATCTGCTGGACCATCACCGAGTTCTCCTCCTCAAGCCTCTGCGCGTCACGCTGGAGTGAGTTGATTGTGGTGTCGGCTTCTGCCAAGGCGCATTTTGCGCCTTGGCGCACCTCATGCGCCCCCTTCAGATCAGCCTTCAGGTCTCGGACCTGGCGCTCCAGAGCTTCGCGCCCCTGCTTGTACCTTACCAGGGTGGCATCAGTTTTGGACCGGAAGTCCGCGCGGCATGCCTCGAGGTTCTCGGTGCGCCTCCGCTCAAACTCCTGCTCCATGCTGACCCGTCGCTGGTTCAGCATGCGGTCCATTCTCTCCTGGAGGGAAACCTCACGCTGGTTCAGCGTCTCCTGGTGCCGGGCCAGGTCGGAGTTGGCCTGGTTGACCATCTCCTCCCTGCTCTCGAGGGCCTCCTGCTCCCTGTTGAGCCAGTCTTCGAGGGCATGGAGCTACTCCTCTCGGAGGCGCAGCTCCCACTCGCGTTCGCGAGCCTCCGCCTCTCGAACAGCGAGCCCAGCCTCCTGCAGGCTCAGGCCCTCCGCGCGGGAATCAGCGCTCTCCTCGCGGGCGTGAAGGAGGGCCTCGCGGTCCTCGACTTCCTCCAGCCTCTGCTGGGCGTTTGCCAAGATGCCGTCGGCATTGGTCCTGGCCTAGTCCAGGAGGTGCTGAGCCGCCCGCTTAGCCTCCTCTCCAGCCAAGGCTGGGTTGGGAGGCCCGACGGTGGAGGGAATCCTCTAGCGCGCCTCAGAGACAATCTCCATGGCCTCGTGGTGCGCCCTGGCTAGGATTCCCCTCGCCGACTCCCTCGCGTTCGCCAGGACTTCCTCGGCCTCCTCGGCTGCGCTTGCGCGGATCTCCTCTGCCTCCTTCCTCGCCTGCTCGTGGCATTCGGCCACGCGCTGGTCCAGAAGGCGGCATCTCTCCATGGCCTGGTGCAGAAGGACCCAGCCCTTGTTGAGGCACGCCTCGTCGGTGGCGCGCGCCTTGGCGACCTCGCTTCGGAGGGCGCCGGTCATTGCCGCCAGCACCCCCGACCATGCATCGTCGGTGTGAAGCTCCGCAGCGATCCTCGCGGGCCTCCCCAGGATCTCCGGCAGGGGAGGCGACGAGGCTCTGGAGGGCCCCGGCTCAGTGGAGGTCGTTCTCCTTTCGCCACTTGGCTCAGAGGCAGCCCTCTCTGGCAAGGGGGCTCCCCCCGTGCCAGTTGGCATAGTCAGTGCTGTTGGAGGCGCCTTCGGGGTGCTCGTGGTGCTGGCTGTCGTGGGGGAAGCAGGAGCTGCCCCCGTGATCTCTGGTGTGTCCCCCACGCTAGGGGGCTCGGTCGTGCCGGGAGCTGTGGCAGCTCCCGTGGCGGACGGTGCGTCTGCGAACGCGCGGTCCTATTCTTCCCCGGCGGCATGCGGCGGCGTCGCCGGTGTGGCAATGGATGCCGGGTCAGGACCCGGCGTGGTCTAGCTGGTCTTCCTCTTCTTCCTCCTCTTCTTCTCTTCCTTCTTCTCCTCGGCGTCCCTGGGGAGGAAAAGGGGGAAAGAAGTTAGGAGAATGGTAAGTCAGGGGTTAAGGATTTTTGCAGGAGCACTCATGAGGTGTCGCGCTCTACCCATCCTCTCTTGCCGGGAAGGGCTGAGGGTGGTGGTGGAGGCACGGAAGATTCGCTGGCCGGCTTCTTGCCATGGGAGGCTCCGACCTCGGGTCGCCGGCTGGCGAGTTCATCGTTGAACTTGGAGCGGCGCTCTGCCTCCAAGCGGGCTTGGCGCTCCTCCTCCTCCAGGTCTCGCGAGGAGGACGCGTCGGTGTCTCCCCCAGCGGGCTAGTCCAGCAAGGCGGTTTCATCGTCGGAGGAGTCTGAGAGCACCACGGTACTCTCAGAGCACCTTCGGCATGCCAGCCGCTCGCCAGATTCGGCGCCGTCGTCGTCAAGATCTCTAGAGGCTGTGGGCCCCGCTCCCCTCGCCGCTGAGTCCTGCTCCGAGCTGGCCGCCGATGCACTTGGGAGAGGGCCGGGCACGACACCGTCAGCAAGGACTGGGCCCCTGGCGTTGAACTTCAAGATCCCCGCCGTGACGCGGCTGGTCTCCTGAGGACCCAAATTGTAGATCGGCAGGGCAGTGCGCGGGATGGCGGGGATAGTGGCGGAAGAGAAGAAGGCTCTTATTACCTCCTCCTGGGCATCGGCGTTGAGCTCGCTGACGTGAAGCCGGAGGTCATCTCCAGCCCCGTGCCTCCAAATCTCCCGGCGGTGGTCCTGAAGGGGGGCGATGCATCGGGTGACGAACTCCACCCCGACCATGGTTCCCGTGACGCCGGCCTTCCGGAGATCTTGGATTCGTGGGCGGAGCGTCTTCAGGGCCTCCTCAGGAAGGGCCTCACTGGCCCAGGTGGTGAGCTTGGTGGGGGGCACTCCGGTGACGAGGAAGAGCTCCGATTCTTCAAGGATGTCGACGAAGAACCAGCGGCTCCGAAAGTCTTCAACTTTCTTCATCCACTTCAAGTCGATGAAGTCGTCCTCTGTCCCGGCGGTGGTGATGAAGGAGACGCAACCGGAACTCTGGTTTAGCCCAGAGGACCGGAAAGAGAAGAGGTGGCGAAAGTACGCCACCGACAGCTTGATGCTAATCCACGCCTCGCAGGCGTAGGCGAAGACTGCCAGCAAGGTGACGGATCTCGGATGCAGATGGATGGCCTGGATCCCGTAGGTCTCCAGGATCACCAGGAAGAAGGGGGAGAATGGCGGCACCAAGCCGGCAAAGACAGAGAAGAGGAAGAAAGGCTGCGCCATCACGGGTAGAGTGTCCCGTGGCGCGCGGTCGTGCCAGATGCGGGTGGCGCCCCACTCGCTGTTCTTGCTCCCGACCATCTCTCGGATGGTCTGGAGCTCGCGGCTGCTCTTGATGCGGGATTCGAGCAGGGGCACCATCGGCCGCGGCGCCACTTCAGAAGACCTCGCCGCTCTGGTGGCCCTTCGAGGTGCCATGGCTGCCGGTTGGGGGTGGGTTGCGACGGGAGGATGGAAGGCTCAAGGGATTTTGTTACGCAAGATCTTCGGAAAGGGAGGCGGCGGCGGCGATGTGCCGTGAAGGAGGAGAAGGAGCCTTCTCTGCTAAGCTTTAAAGGAGGCAGGGAGGGCACGGTTTCCAAAATGTCACCCTTGATGCGACGGTTTGAAAATGCTCGTTACTCCACCCACTACGCACGATCTCCACGCCGCTTCGCTTCGCCAACAGCAGGAGCGCCATGTGTCTGCAGCCTCTGCATCTTCACATGGTCCTCTGACCGCGCGTTGACGCGTGCCGTTGGAGGGCCCAGCAGCTTCTGGGGGCCCCTGGCCCTTCGCTCCCTCAAGAGGGTGCGTCCGTGGCCCAGGCTCCCGGGGGCTACTTGTCGGTGTTCTGGATACTGGGGTATCCCGGTCCACCTGCTCCTGGGCCCCTTCAATGGCCCAGCTTCGGCCCAGGGGTGGAACGACGATGGAAGCCAGCGGAGAGGACCCTCATGAGGAGGCGCCTCATGAGGAGAAGGACGGCTAAAACTACCAAGGACCAGAAGGCCTCCTCACGAGCTGTTTCTCGTGAGGGGAGGGACCACATCCACGTCAGCTCGGCACATTTCCGTGCTGAGCAAGAAGATAAGGGCAGAAGACCGCGTACCGCCCATGCTACCCCCGACAGGGAGGAGACAAACTTTCGCCATGCCTGCATAAAGCGGCATAGTGGTTGTTGGCCACCCCCTAAAAATAGTGTGGATGGTGCAGGGCGCCAGAGGAAGATGTCAGCTTCCTCCACCCACTCCTGTGGACTGGCGCCACTGCTCTACGAAGACTACGTCCACGGAAGAATCAAGAATACAGCTGTCCTCCCTCCTTGGCCGTGTGTGGCAACCCCTTCCCCAAGATGATAAGGGGAAGGAGGACCTGGGCGCTATAAAAGGAGGGGAGGCCACCCCTTAGAGGGGATCGGATCTTCATCTTCGGGCTCCTAGCTAGGCTAAGTTGGTTCTTCTATCTTCGGCCAGTTAGAGCTCTGTAACCAAGACCTGGTACTCCTCGTGAGGTATCGCGTCGTAATACAAGAAGGCAGGAAGTATGGGCTTTACCTCACCACGAGGGCCCTGAACCTGGGTAAAGCTCGGCGTCTCTCTCTGCAGTGCGTTGTGCGTTCAACGACTTGAGGCTTCCGTCACCGTGTTTCACTGCGATCCAAGATTTCCCACGTTCAGCCCCCTGCGTTCGAATCTTTGGGTCCGTCGCGTGGTACCCCGTGTTCTTGCGACACGAAGTCCATCGACACTAGGTGACTTGATGGCCATTTCTAGTGATTCCCTTAGAGATGAGGTGACACACATGATTTTGGACGAAGATGAACTTACCATATGTTGTTCTTTTTTCTGAATTGCTAAGTACTTATTTGGCATTGGCACATATCGGCAAGCATATGCAACTTCACATCACCCCTCACCATAAACAACAAGTGATGACACTAAGTAAGGTGCCAACTCGTTGGGACTCCAAGTGCAGAGTGTTGTAGCAAGAGTGAATTTTTCCCCACTAGGAAACTCGGGGTTTATATCGAACTCTCGGGGAACAGTCGAACATTCTTCATCAAGCAACCTACAAAATAATTTCCTTGTCCTGTGTCCCCAACTCCATCGAGTGGTTGTCCAACACAAGGTGTGAATTTAAGTAAAATAAATATGATATGCAATAAAATAAATAACAATACAATAAAGTAAATATGATGCGCGAAAGGTAAACTAAGATAATATGCAACTTATACAATGCAGTAAAAGTATTTTGGGTTTTATATGTGGATGCAATAAAGTAAATATGTTTTTGTATTCTCGTATTTAATTAATTCTAAAAAAATAAAAATGCAAATAAAATTGTTGGAAACGTGTTTCTTATGATTAAAATTGGACCGGGGTTCATGGGTTCACTTGTCTACTCTGTCATAAAGTTGTGGTGGCATTAAGCGCAAGACAGATGACAAAAACATTGATATGATTTTTATTATGTTAACTTGATATTTTTTGACACCATTACCGTAGGGGAAACCCCTATGGTGTCATATTTCATATATAACTCAGAGGAAAATGTACATCAAGAGCAAGAGAAAAATAAAAAAGTTACATCAAGGTGGGAGGAAGTGGAAAGAGAAACAAGATGAAAAGAGGACATCATACAAAGATGGCAACCAGCCATGCCAGGCTAGATTAAACTTTGAACCTATGAAGAAGCAGGTCATGCTGAAAACCCACTCTCCACGTATTAATAGAAGGAGTGATGCTCTGAAAAATCTACTCATTTCTGGCTTTCCAAATATTCCAAGCCGCAGAAGCAAAAATCTCCATAAAATAGGGGCCATTGAAATTTGATTTTGTATTGCACACCTAATTTGAGAAGTTTTGAGTGATCGACCAATGAATTCCAATAGGCTGCCAGCATTCTCTAGCAAAATCACATTCAAAGAATACGTGCTGCCGTGTCTCCAGAATGTTTGCTGAACATAGGATGCAATCAGGAGATGAATCAGTGTGCCAGTGCTTCCTCAACGTGATATCTCTAGTGTTAAGCCGATCTATCATGAGTAACCAGAGAAAACTTTTAGTTTGGGTAAAGCATTAGAGTCCCAAATAGCAATGAGTGCTTTATCTTGAGGAGCACACTCAAACAGGAAAATGTAATATCTGGAAGGAGTGTATCTATCACCCCACACAAAATTTCTTTGGTCCAAACTTTTGTGCTCAACTTAAATAGACATGAAAATCTCAAAGACCACCTGAAACTCCTCAAAGGCTTCAGTAGTATTGGCAGGGCAAAGCATGTGCTGAGATACTCAAGGAATGCCACTGAAGCAACAAAAATATCTTCATCCAAAGCATTTGAAAAGAGCCTTGGAAATTTTTCACATAATAGCTCCCCATTGGACTAGAAATCTTTCCAAAATAGGACAGTGAACCCATTGACAATTATGCATTGAGAAATGCTTCTGTATTCATCCACATGGATAAAAATTTCCCTCCACCAAAACTTGATAATATTCATATGGGCATCGCGTCCTAATTTAAAGATGATGCAACACATCTTACTTATACTCCACTAGATAGGAATACATTTCAAGCAATCTAGTATTAAGAATTAACAGAGTATAGCCTTAGGTACTTTGACATGATGTTGAATATCAAATATGCTACCGCTTGGACATATTATAATAGAACTATGCCTATGAATGTCGCTTGGAATTCTCAGCTGTCACTAAGGAATTATACCACATGAATTCTCTTTATCCCTAGTGAACTAATTGTGGAAAGGTCAAACACCATCATGGATACTATCACTATCCAATCACTACTACCTAGTTACTCCATCTAATACACACCATCCCCCTCTCGTGCTCCTGCATAAATGTTGGATCAGAACAAGAAGTAAAGAATGGGGTAATAATATGCATCTACTCATACATCAAGAAAATAATAACATATCACATCTCATCGATCATCCAATAAAATAAAGATCCACCACATAGGAATTACACAATATGCACCATAATCATGTTGGGCAGATCATATGGCATCTAAACATTGAAGCATAAGAGAGAGATAGAACAAGCTACTGCCACAAACCCATAGTCCAGAGGTGTACTACTCCCTCTTCATGGCGGTGATGATGGTGTTGATGTCAGAGATAGAGAAGCATTCGGGGGCGACTCCAGCAGTGTTTCCCCCTCCAATCTTTGCTCAAACAACCTCTATTTCTATGTTTTGTGTTTCTCCGCAGCCTCCTCTGGGGAATACTGAGGGGCTCTTTACATAGGAGTTTTTAGGTCAAGGTGAGTGCTAGGAGACAAAGATAGACGACATCAAAGCTCTGAGCCCCAAACGAGCATGGGTGGCGCGGCCAAGCTAGGGGCCCGTGCCACCTGTGCTCGTTTGTCCTCAGGGGCCCATCTCGTTGACTTCTTCTTCTCCAGATGGTTCTCGTGATAAAATATTAATGCCCAAAAAATCCCAGGTCAATTTGAGTTTGGGAAGGTTCCTAAAATGTGAAAATACACAAAACAGGGTTTTCCTTTTCTATAGAGTTATAACCAAAATAAGGGGGATCGATGAAAAATCCCCATAAATCATTGCAAATCATGATTATAACAACTAATAGCATTATAATATGTAGAAATATGCATCAATAAACTACAAAGTTCATCTTGTATTTTGCATGCATCAACATCCCCAAGCTTAACCCATGCTCGTCCTCGAGTATGAAGGTGATAAAATCAAACTAGAACTTTGGTGTTCATTACTTCTATGAAAATAACAAGTAGTAATGCATATGATAGATGATTCAATCTTTAATGAACAACAAAAAAGCAAATAAGATATCAAGTGGTACTTCTAATTCAACTGAATGATGTCCAACAAACAATAACAAAGTACGAAAACAAATGAAAGTACTATGGAAATTAAACATGCAATTGCTTGTGCTTTGGAACTCATTTCTTTCTTTCTTTATTTCTTTTTTTCTTCTATTCTCTTTTCTTTTGAACAAGTAGCCACTAAAAGTAAGTAGGGAATATGTGTGCCAAGCTTTGATGCTAAAGGGAAAATAAATTTTAGAATTGTGCAACTCAAGTCAACGGTAGTGAAGAGCAAATATGGTTCACATGATCAACAGTTTACTAGTTGTAAGTCTCATACCCCGTTGTTAATAGTACCTTCCACCACACACTAATCAACTTTAGAATTACCATAGATTTTCATTGTGTGCATATAGTTTCAACCAAGTGCTCGCAAAGGGGTACCTCCATGCCACATGTTCATAGTGCATTTTGGATTTTTATCCCTTTGCAAAGGCAATACATACCGGGATGACAGGACAACAGACAAATGAACTCCTCTTAAAGCACCAACTGAGTAGTAAATTTAACTTGTTTAAGCTAATGAGGAAGTCCATGCTAAAACTTCTAACATGATTAGGCATGGTTTCGGTTAGCGGCCCAATGCTCTTCTCTAACAAATATGCACACTTGAATCTTTAACATGATAAACCCCACTCATTTCACACTGGAAAGATATGCATAACCTAAGGTGTATGACAACAACTTAATTAACACTGAAAGTCTTGTTCCATGACAGCATGGTTTAACTTAACCCCAACTAATCAAATGATAAACATGCAACTTACATACATGAAATCCACCGTAGACTGCTACTATCCCATGAGCTTTGAATTGCACAATAAAAAGGAATATGATTTTGAATGCAAAGACATGGAACATACACGATACTTGGAATAGCATTTTTGCTATTTCGGTAGGTATGGTGGATATTTTGTGGAGAAGTATGGCTCAAGGTATTTGGATATACAAGTCTTTTGCTTGCTTTTTCTTTTCTTGGACATTGGAAAGGTATAAAGTCACAAGCATGCATAATGTCGAGAATGCTACACATTTATTAATGAAGTAAGTAACTCAAAGTTGACCATCAATGCGCAAAGAAGAAATAACACTAAATACGTCACTAGCAGATTACTATTCAATCAAAGCATATGAAGCATAGAACATAAGCATTACTTGTATTGCTATCTCCCTTTCCTTCCCAACTTTTCTCTCATTTTCCTACAATAGATTTCTTAGAAATATAAAGTATACCTACAGATGGTGGTCTATTTATTCAAAACAAAAGATTCAAACAAAAAATTAAAAACTAGATGTAGACGTTTCAAGTTTATGCAACGGTAAAGTGGTGCTAAAAAAACAAGACAGCAATAGTATGCAAACCGAGGAGTTGATAGTGTAACACCCCACTTTTTGTAACCTTGTTTAAGTAGTGTTTAGTGAGCCAAAAATGAGGGCCAACAAAAACTTTTTGAGCAAGCCTCTGGAAGTACTATTTCTTGCTTGTTTGTCTTGGTTGTTATGTTAATGATGTCTGTTTGAGTTTCTTGTTGAACACTATTGTGAACCAACACAGTCCTTGTGCCCTTGTGATCATGCCTTTATTTATGCTTCTAGCTATTTTTCCAAAACCATTATCTTGGCAACCTCTCCTTTTTCAACTTATTTTATTTGTCCAAAATAAGCGCCAAGATTTATCTTTGAGACAAAGCTTTCATTGAAACTAAGTATTTACAAAATTATCTGGACCTACAAAGTAGAGTGGTCCCACTATTTTACAAACTTATATTTCATTGATATTTATAAAAGGATTTCAAACACCTTTAAGAAAACTTTCTAAAGGAGATGCTATGTCTCCACTAGTTTCTGAAAAATCTACAAAAGCTTTACTCCTTTATTTGAAACTCTTTTCTACTTGACCATGGCAGGATCATCATTGAGCACTTGTTCAATCATTGTTTCTGGTGATGCTAGATTAGCTGCAAATGATTGGCCCTGTGTGGTGATTGACTTTGTGTGACTTTGTTTGACATTGATGAGTTGCTTGTGTGTAGATATGATCCCTAGGTAGGCCTGTGGCCTAACCTATTCAAAACACATCAATTAATATTTTGTCCCATGTAAGTTATTTTCATTCAATCTTTCAAATAAAACCTATCTTGTTAATTTCCTCTCAATCCTGAAGACCTAACTCTAATGTCTTAGTTTTACCATAAGACATTAGGAGCCCCATTTTGAGGAATTTTAAAACCAATCAAACTAGCCCAAGAAAAGCACCCATGGTGTTATCAGAATCATCTACATCCTATCTTAGGAGGCTTCCCTCAGTTTTCGCAAAGTATTTTCTTGCAGTCATTTTATCAAACACCTAGTGTGCAGACTATCTTCGTGTTTGTTAACAGATTCAATTTTCCAACACTTGTATTAAGCTCCTCTATTCTATCCATGACAATGTACCTTTCTAGACCTCATATGTGGCATGTGTTCTTCCATTCTTTCCATTACCACCTAGTCATTTGAGGCCATCTGATACTTGTTATAATCCGGTTTCTGACCCTAATCAAATCACTGACCACTTGACTATTATCAGATGCACTTTTGCTCCCACTCTTAAATTTCGAAATTGATTGTTCAGGGACCATCCCATGACCTATTCTTCTTTGTTTTGATGTGCTCTAACAATCTATGCACTTGTTTGTGCATTTTGAAGCATGCCACCTATTTATGTGACTAGGTCTTGAACCCTAGTCAAAATTGATTTCACCTTTTCTAGTTTTCCTTGATCCTCTTGGTAACTTGTCAGCACTCAACATAAAATTTCTCCAAAAATTCATTTTCCTCTCTGCTAGCATTTGTAAAGGTTATTCATGCATACAATTATTTTCCTCTCCATCAAAAATGATCCTTTTTCCTGATCTCATCTTCCCTATTAACCACAATGCATGGGAATGTCAATTGTACCATTCTTGCATAGTTTCTCATCAAATAAAATTTGATGAAACTACACCATGATCTCTTATGAATTTTAGAATCATATGAACCCAAAACCCTAGTTGTCATCTTCAAAATTTGCAGAACCTTGTCTCAAGTAGTATAAGGCTAATCCTCACATTTCAATTGTTGGTGATCTTGCCTAGCACCAAATAAACTCTTCCAACTTGGCAATATTGTTAGTCTCATCAAATCACACCCCTCTAATCTATTAGTGCAGGCCTTTGTATTGTGCAAAATGGGAATATCCCAAAAATCAAGAGAACACATCATGCATGCATCAAGTTATAAATTCAATCTTTCACTACCTATACCTACTTAATTCAAACTTCATTGAAACTCCACCAAGCCATCTCTTTGACTAGTCTAGCAGCCTCCCCTCCCTCTGGTCGAAAATCACTGTAGCAGCACTCTCTCTCCTTGTTTTTTTTGTGCTTGGAAGGAGCTAGTGGAGGGACACATGACTATATTTCTAATATTGAAAAACTTGTTTAAGAAACCTTGCAGAAGACCTCCCCACTCCCTCTCTCCGATCCTTCACGAGGAAGCTACCCACCAGGACCCCTCTCACTGTCACTCCTGCCCAACCAGAGCCCTTCCATGAACCCCACAAGCCCCAAACCGACCTTACCACCATACACCATCACCACTTCATTTATAAGACCACAGACCACCCCAGCTCCTCTCTGCTGTCTCATTTCACTCACACACCACCACCTTATCCTCCCAAAACACAGAGACTCATCGCCTGGATCTATACCAGACGAAAGAAGGAGAACCCTAGTTTTGGATCTGCGGAGAAGACGAGTAAAACGACGTCATTCTTAACGCTCTCCTCCCATTCTCTCTACCTGCGAGCACTCCTAGCATCCCTAGAAACCTAACGCCGCCCTTTTCTTGACCCAGGTACGTCAGGTCATCGGCCCCCTGGAGCACCGAGGCAAGCTCTTCCACCGCGGACACGAGGTCGTCTTCCCGGAAACGAATCTGGTCATCCCGCCCACCATCGAGCTCGCCCCGCCGCGCCGCGCCTCCTCGTCGCCTCCCCAGCCCCCGAGGGGCACTCTAGGTGAGCCGCCGCCCATCCCAGACCCTGCTAGGGTTTCCCCTCTGATTCCCGTGGCCGAAGGAAGGAGACAACGGGGGACCATCGATCTCGACTAGATCGGACGGCCCTAGTCGCCCCTTACCGGTTCGGTGCCCTGGCGGCTGATGGCCGGGGCCCTCCTGTCAGCCGTTTAAAATCTGGCCTCCCGCGCCCCGCAGCCGATCTGGGCTGGCCCAGTGCGGTGCAACCTAGGTCCGCTCAGATCTGGCCCGCGATGTTTTTTTTCAGAAAATATTGATTGTGTATTTCCAAAATCTGAAAACTTGTAAAAATTATAGAAAAATAATTACAGGTCCAAATGAGTTGATTCAAATTTCTACGAAATCCTTGTTTCCATGTCTATCCAATGCCACTGACCTCACTCTATTTAGAGCCATTTAGCAATACCTTTATTTTAACTAGCAAATCAACCCTAGTTTCGATAAAACATCCAAATTTGTAGTTTTGTATATTGAAATGGAGTGAATCCATTTTTCAGTGATGCTAGGATGTACTAGCTTACATGTGACACTTGGTTTGGTATTTCATGTTGCATATATATACAGTAGTAATTGTTTTGGCAAATAGTTTATTAAGTCTTGTTTATTTTGTCATTTGAGTTAAAATAGGAATTTTGGCATGAAACCAATTTCTATGGTTTGTGCCTAGTAATAGCTTTCCAGAACATCCTTTGGTACATTTTTTAGATGAATTATTTTGGTGTTCTAGTCAAAATTGCTATTAGTTAATTCATAGTAATTCAACCACAATGTGTTTTGGAGTGAATCCAACTTTGTTGGATTCCTAAGATTGTTGTCTACCTGCAAGTATACTGAATGTGTTACTTGGTCTATAGGACTACCTACATGCTTGTTGGAAATGAATTGGTGTTGTGTTTGCTTTATTTGAAAAACCCTAGTTTCTAATAGGATTAACTTAATAACTAAAATCTATAAAATCTTGATTTGATTTCTAAACATGTTTGTTTCTGATACTCTATGATTGTGTGGTATTGAGTGATGGAGTGCTTGTGACTTATGTATGCATGTATGCTTATTGTGTGCTATTATTTTTCTGGCGATAGAATCAAACGAAGAGTGCGCGGAGGAAGGAGAAGTCTTTGAGTACCAGGAAGAAGAACACCAGGGACTAGCCAACCAAGGCAAGCCATCTATACTTGATACATATCTGAATCCTATTCACTTACTTTGCAGGTTGCATAACAGTTTATTAAACTACATGTTTTTATATTGCTATGGCTCTTGTAGCAATTATATTGATTGGCTCAAGCTCCACAAGCCAATTGTTATCATCCGTCGAGATGACCCCCTTGAGCACCTACTCTTTATCCTTGCAGTAGTGGCTTGTTGATTAGCAGTAAAGCCTTTGGGAAACTTTGTAGTGGAGCAAAAACTCTAGTTGGGAACACTCAAATGGGTCTTTGAAAATGATTTCGAAAACCTTAGAATGGAGTGCTATTCCATTGATGGATTTCAAAAATGAGTTTGAAAATAAGGTAGGGATGTATATCCCGGAGTTGGAGGCAGGAGTTTTTCAGAAATGACATTGGTGATCACTAAGTGTTCGCTCAGAACAATTAACCCGTACAACCACGATTACCCTGGTATGGGACGGGGCTTAGCTCGTAGTTTGTTTATTTTAGTACGGGAGTATCGTAACTATATAAGGGTACGCGGTACACCAGAATCTGGGTTGACGCCTATTGAGGGTCAACACATTACAACGGCATATCCCGAGCCGCCGGAAGACACTATGGGTCTCCTGATGTGGCACTGGAGTTACGCTCGAACATGGAGGTAGACTGCCAGGGTGTGCCGGGGAGGTACATACTCCATAGGGTAGATTCCCGTACTATGGTAGATAAGCGAAAGGCTTTGATCGGGTGCTTGTCGTGGCATATGATGTTATGCGGGGAAGATGCCCACACGATGAGTATCCGGATGATTGTGGGTGAAGTGTACAAACTCTGCAGAGTGTAAATCTATTCGAATAGCCGAGTCCTCGGTCATGGATGGTTGGGACGACCGTTACTTAGCCAATGTTAGGTTTTGGTTTTACAAGAATGTTTTTGGAAACATGGAGAAAGGTGCTGGACAGAGTACTCGGAGGGTACTGCCGTGGCACGGTTATGGTTCGGAGTACTTGCAGGGTACTGCCGAGGGAATGGAGATGGTCATGTGTGATTGACCTGGTTTTATAAAGGAAGGTGGTCATGTTTGATTGACCACCGGCTCTCTCTTGAAGACCGAATGAGTTTCTCCCTTTCCTAGAGATTTTTACTAAAAAGGTTTTCTAAATGTTTTCTTTAATAAGGATATAGAAATGTCGTAAGACATGCTATATCGACACGAGAAATTGACTAGATAGGATAAACTAGATTAGAGCCTTTCTCCTTGCTACAGCCAAACTGCATGACAACACTTCTTCTTAGATAGTTTGTGAGTTCAATTCAAATGTACTCACGGCTTTGTCCCTGGCTATTAACTTGGTCAGACTATGAAGAAGGCTATGAGGAAGATGCTGGTGGGAACGACGACGCTGATGCGAACTAGGAACGTCTCCCAGTCAGTTGCCTGTAGGGTAGTAGGCATGACGTGGTTCATCAACGCTGCTTGGTATCCGCTGCTTAGTTGTAGACTTGCCCTGTGTGGCAATATCATGCTTGGTCATGTGACCAATTGTAAGTATATTATTCGGTACTGTAAAGGATGATGTAATTCTGTTATCAACTCGGATATGTGGATTCACGACACACTGATCATGGGATCGTGAATTGTATGCATATCGGGTATTCCGGATGGGTAATCCGGGGACCCCACAGAGTTGGTATCAGAGCCATCCTGACTGTAGGAGACCTTAGTTAGCATGGGCGTTAGATAGGAAAGTAATATTTTGCTAAAACTATTTGCAAAGGTTATTTCTTCTAAGTAGCCAATAGTATGGCTTATACCTTTCTCACCTCTTTAAAACTTCTAATCTTATCTCTCTGGTTTCCAAAGATGCTTGAAGATTATTATTCCATCTGTCTCATCTTCTTCAAAACTACATGTTGGACGATGTTCCCAAATAGACCTGGAGCTTAGCAGCACAAGATGGAGCAAACTTTAGAAGAACGTCTTCAAACCTCTCCAGCTGCAAAGGAAGAAGGATGTTGACAAATATTTTGCTTTTGGTTGACACCAATGGCTCTGTCAAGGAACTGACTTTGTTCCTCCCTGGATTCGCACCTTTGCAGTCGTCAAGGATCAAGCTCTCAGTTGCTTGACTAGAAACTTTTAGGCCTGGCACGAGACATTGTCGCATATGAAGAGCTTCACCAACCTTTCCGAAGACCTCACAACTGTGGGATGTGAGCAAGAAGACCTTCAAAATCTGCACTTTCCAAATCATCATGAATGGTTCATCAACAACTGCCATCAAGATTTCAACGGAAGTCGCGTCAAGAAAAATGAAGACATCAACAACTTTGGCCAACCATGACCCTAGGATGAATAGGACTAATCCCAAATATCGTGCGTTGTTAGGCATCGTTGGTACTTGGAGTACCTCGTGTGATTCTTGCAATTGTTTGTTGATTGCCTTGTGTGTTCTGGATATTGTCTGCAGTTTCCTTGTGTATTTCTTGAGTGCGTGATGTTACATGGTGCATGTGCTTGTTTTTGGCCTCTCGGCCTTAAAAATCCTCAGGTGCGTAAAACGCTGAATAGGAAGCCTCTCTAGAATGCGTTTTCCCTCTCATCGATTTATGTCAGCTTGAGTGGCCTAGATCAGTTAATAGTAAGACTCTAACTCTAACATGGTTGATGGTGGATAATAACTCTTCTCGCAACCCCTCCATCAGATCCGGCACATCAATTTGTGCTGAGTGTCTCAAGCTTCATCAAGACCTCTCTACAGTTTCAAGGGAGTAGAAGATAGACCCGTCCGTACTACAAAGGACTTCTAGAAGACAAAGACTTCACTAACCTGGATCGTCTAACCTTAATTCTAGATTTTCGTTAACATTGATGATACTCTCTTAGCACGCCAACACTTGTTAAACTTCTAACCAGCCGGCTAACATTGAGCATAGTAATATCAAAGCCAAGCCTAACTTTCGAAGATCAACCCGTTATCTTCACTTGAAGCCCAAAGACTCACGTGCTTGATCTCCACTGAGCAAATAGAAGGATGAAGACTCTCCAAAATCAAGCCATCATTGTCGACTTTGCATTTAGGAGATATAAATGGAGGTAGAAACGAGAAGAAGTGAAGACTTTTCTAACTAACTCGCTAGCTCGTTCAAATTTTGACGGGTTTGAAACCAAAGCTGACTTATGACACAGGTAGAAATCCACATGAAGATTTCCCGGAAGATGACGTTGACTCAAGGTATCACAATATACCTCAAGATCGTCAAGGCTAGACGAAGATGGGGAAGCAAGAAGATCTTCAATGGTTTCCACCAACCCGAAGACAAGAAGGAACAGATCATTGACTACTGGAAGACACAGCGTTGGTGGTGCGCCGTCACTAGAGCATTTTTAGCTCAAACACAAGACAACCCAGAAGAATGGTTTCAATTAGGATTAACCCGCGCCTTGGTAGTTAGGAAGCGTAGAGGACAAAGTCGACAGATTTGGCATGCCTATCAAGATCGAAGCATAAATGCTCTTGTCTACCATCCTCAAAGGACTGCAAGCTCGAGATTAAAGGTCTACACCAACATCAAGCTTCAAGACGCAACACCAAGAATTGAAGACTCCATCAATATACATGAAGGAAGCGACAACCCCAAGACAACAAAAGCTACCCGAGAATCCTCGACTCTTTAAGACCTCAATTTGTGAGCTGAAAATCTTCTAACTCTCGAAGAATCTTTTTGAGCATACTAGGTAGCCTAACCCCTCTAACCTTAAAAATGTCCCGACAAAGTTTTGACAGGATACTTTCGGCAACATCAACTCTTCAACCATCAACTTTAGCAAATAAAGACGATCTACACCTTCGGTAAAAGCAAGTCTTTGATGCAACTCAGATTATCACCGGTGAGTTGGAAGAGCAACCGTTGAGGCCTAACTCTAACTTAGTCTCAGCACCTTTTACTCCTATGCTTAGGAATCTCGGGAAGAGATTCTGTTTAAGGGGGGAAGAGCTGTAACACCCCACTTTTTGTAACCTTGTTTAAGTAGTGTTTAGTGAGCCAAAAATGAGGGCCAACAAAAACTGTTTGAGCAAGCCTCTGGAAGTACTATTTCTTGCTTGTTTGTCTTGGTTGTTATGTTAATGATGTCTGTTTGAGTTTCTTGTTAAACACTATTGTGAACCAACACAGTCCTTGTGCCCTTGTGATCATGCCTTTATTTATGCTTCTAGCTATTTTTCCAAAACCATTATCTTGGCAACCTCTCCTTTTTCAACTTATTTTATTTGTCCAAAATAAGCGCCAAGATTTATCTTTGAGACAAAGCTTTTATCAAAACTAAGTATTTACAAAATTATCTGGACCTACAAAGTAGAGTGGTCCCACTATTTTACAAACTTATATTTCATTGATATTTATAAAAGGATTTCAAACACATTTAAGAAAACTTTCTAAAGGAGATGCTATGTCTCCACTAGTTTCTGAAAAATCTACAAAAGCTTTACTCCTTTATTTGAAACTCTTTTCTACTTGACCATGGCATGATCATCAATGAGCACTTGTTCAATCATTGTTTCTGGTGATGCTAGATTAGCTGCAAATGATTGGCCCTATGTGGTGAGTTGACTTTGTGTGACTTTGTTTGACATTGATGAGTTGCTTGTGTGTAAATATGATCCCTAGGTAGGCCTGTGGCCTAACCTATTCAAAACCCATCAATTAATATTTTGTCCCATATAAGTTATTTTCATTCAATCTTTCAAATAAAACCTATCTTGTTAATTTCCTCTTAATCCTGAAGCCCTAACTCTAATGTCTTAGTTTTACCATAAGACATTAGAAGCCCCATTTTGCGGAATTTTAAAACCAATCAAACTAGCCCAAGAAAAGCACCCATGGTGTTATTAGAATCATCTACATCCCATCTTAGGAGGCTTCTCTCAGTTTTCGCAAAGTATTTTCTTGCAGTCATTTTATCAAACACCTAGTGTGCAGACTATCTTCGTGTTTGTTAACAGATTCAATTTTCCAACACTTGTATTAAGCTCCTCTATTCTATCCATGACAATGTACCTTTCTAGACCTCATATGTGGCATGTGTTCTTCCATTCTTTCCATTACCACCTAGTCATTTGAGGCCATCTGATACTTGTTCTAATCCGTTTCTGACCCGAATCAAATCACTGACCATTTGACTATTATCAGATGCACTTTTGCTCCCACTCTTAAATTTCGAAATTGATTGTTCGGGGACCATCCCATGACCTATTCCTCTTCGTTTTGATGTTCTCTAACTATCTATGCACTTGTTTGTGCATTTTGAAGCATGCCACCTATTTATGTGACTAGGTTTTGAACCCTAGTCAAAACTGATTTCACCTTTTCTAGTTTTCCTTGATCCTCTTGGTAACGTGTAAGCACTCATCATAAAATTTCTCCAAAAATTCATTTTCCTCTCTGCTAGCATTTGTAAAGGTTATTCATGCATACAATCATTTTCCTCTCCATAAAAAATGATCCTTTTTCCTTATCTCGTCTTCCCTATTAACCACAATGCATGGGAATGTCAATTGTACCATTCTTGCATACTTTCTCATCAAATAAAATTTGATGAAACTCCACGATGATCTCTTATGAATTTTAGAATCATATGAACCCAAAACCCTAGTTGTCATCTTCAAAATTTGCAGAACCTTGTCTCAAGTAGAATAAGGCAAATCCTCACATTTCAATTGTTGGTGATCTTGCCTAGCACCAAATAAACTCTTCCAACTTGGCAATATTGTTAGTCTCATCAAATCACACCCCTCTAATCTATTAGTGTATGCCTTTGTATGGTGCAATATGGGAATATCCCAAAAATCAAGAGAACACATCATGGATGCATCAAGTTAAAAATTCAATCTTTCACTACCTATACCTACTTAATTCAAACTTCATTGAAACTCCACCAAACCATCTCTTTGACTAGTCTAGCAACCTCCCCTCCCTCTGGTCGAAAATTACTGTAGCAGCACCCTATCTCCTTGTCTTTTTGTGCTTGGAAGGAGCTAGTGGAGGGACACATGACTATATTTCTAATCTTGCAAAACTTGTTTAAGAAACCTTGCAGCAGCCCTCCCCACTCACTCTCTCTGATCCTTCTCGAGGAAGCTACCCACCAGGACCCCTCTCACCGCCACTCCTGCCCAACCAGAGCCCTTGCATGTACCCCACAAGCCCCAAACCGACCTTACCACCATACACCATCACCACTCCATTTATAAGACCACAGACCACCCCAGCTCCTCTCTGATGTCTCATTTCACTCACACACCACCACCTCACACTCCCAAAACACAGAGACTCATCGCCTGGCTCTGTACCAGACAAAAGAAGGAGAACCCTAGTTTTGGATCTGCGGAGAAGACGAGTAAAACAACGTCATTCTGAACCCTCTGCTCCCATTCTCTCTACCTGCGAGCACTCCTAGCATCCCTAGAAACCTAATGCCGCCCTTTTCTTGACCCAGGTACGTCAGGTCGTCGGCCCCCTGGAGCACCGAGGCAAGCTCTTCCGCCGCGGTCACGAGGTTGTCTTCCGGGAAACGAATCTGGTCGTCCTGCCCACCGTCGAGCTCGCCCCACTGCGCCGCGCCTCCTCGTTGCCTCCCCAGCCCCCGAGGGGCACTCTAGGTGAGTCGCCGCCCATCCTAGACCCCGCTAGGGTTTCCCCTCTGATTCCCGTGGCCGAAGGAAGGAGACGAAGGGGGACCGTCGATCTCGACTAGATCGGACGGCCCCAGTCGCCCCTTACCAGTTCGGTGCCCTGGAGGCTGACGGCCGGGGCCCTCCTATCAGCCGTTTAAAATCCGGCCTCCCACGCCCCGCAGTCGATCTGGGCCGGCCCAGTGCGGTGCAGCCTGGGTCCGCTCAGATCTGGCCCGCGATGTTTTTTTTCAGAAAATATTGATTGTGTATTTCCAAAATCTGAAAAATTGTAAAAATTATAGAAAAATAATTACGGATCCAAATGAGTTGATTCAAATTTCTATGAAATCCTTGTTTCCATGTCTATCCAATGCCATTGACCTCACTCCATCTAGAGCCCTGTAGCAATACCTTTATTTTAACTAGCAAATCAACCCTAGTTTCGATAAAAAATCCAAATTTGTAGTTTTGTATATTGAAATGGAGTGAATCCATTTTTCAGTGATGCTAGGATGTACTAGCTTACATGTGACACTTGGTTTGGTATTTTATGTTATATATATCTACAGTAGTAATTGTTTTGGCAAATAGTTTATTAAGTCTTGTTTATTTTGTCATTTGAATTAAAATAGGAATTTTGGCATGAACAATTTCTATGGTTTGTGCCTAGTAATAGCTTTCCAGAACATCCTATGGTACATTTGTCAGATGTCTAGAGAATATCTGGGAATTATTTTGGTGTTCTAGTCAAAATTGCTATTAGTTAATTCATAGTAATTCAACCACAAAGTGTTTGGAGTGAATCCAACTTTGTTGGATTCCTAAGATTGTTGTCTACCTGCAAGTATCATCTTGAGATAGAGAGTGTATTAAGTTTACAGAGAGTGTATTAAGTTTACAACATTCCCTAAATATCAAAAGACTAAAAAAGAATCATCTTGAGACTCAAACAAATGCTCAAAATAACATAAGACATAATCTGCCAATAAAAACAACAACATGTTTGCAATTTTCTCGCCCCCCTTAAACATGTCACGAATTATTGCTATATTTTTATTCAGTTATAGGATGAAAATTTGCAAATTATATAAATTTCACAGGTCCATAGGAGTTACATAGAAAATATGAAAAATCGTGCACTAAAAAGTGCTCCGCAGATTTTAGCAACTCCCAATAAGTATTGCAATCTGAAAACATCCAAGATGGGTAAAACTTGGCACTTTATTTTTGCTACAGTAGACACACTAAAACAAATTTTCTTTCTACAACAAGGACACAAAAATAAGACACAAATAAAATTACTCTATTTCAAGAGAAATGAAAATAAAACTGAAAAAAGTAAATACTACCGGGTTGCTTCCCGTAAAGCGCTTTCTTTATAGCCATATAGCTAGGATTCGTACCTTTTATTTCAACATGAGCAAGTGTCATGAGGGAAATTGTACTTCCGAACATACACCTTCTTCCTTGGAAAGTGCTCCATACATTATACCGGGATCCCATGGTGTGTTCATAAAATTAATAGTCAAGCTGAAACATGGTAAAGAACACCAGAAGATATGGAAACAATAACAACGAATTCTCACCTTATTCCTATGCATTGGCATTTTTATATATGACTAAATAACATCAAGTAGAGTCATACCATTTCATATTATCATTAGGTGAACATATCATATCATTACTATAAGCAGTTGCAATTATTAGAAGAAAATTTAATAGTGGGAATATTTGAATCATGCAACTTGGAAATTTTAGGCACATAATGAGGATCATTAGATTTATTAAGGTATACAGTAGCATGCTTTCCTCTTTAAAAGTAGTTACCAATATCATTTTTAATCATAGCATCATGGTTGCAATAAGATTTTCAATAAGAAAGCTGCAAACAACATAAGTACTTCTCAACATTAGCATACTTCTCCTCTATGGTGTAGATAGGAGATTTCAAAAATAATATGGGACTCTTATGAATGAGAGCATGTAGTGACCTCACGTTTTTAAGATGACGATCCCTGTGCTTTTCAGTGCTAGTCCCTAGATCAAACGCTAGCACACACGGTTTAAGATGTAATATCAAGAAACAAAGGTCATTTTATTACATCGCATGATCCAGTAATTACATAAAGAAACTTTACAATCCTCATAGCATAAAGCTTTTAGAGTTAACAACGAAATCAAAAATAGCATGGAGTTCTTCTTCTTCATGTGCAACAGGTGAACATGCTGCGGATAGACTCATAACCCTATCGTACCTTTCTTATCGTGAAAACCTGCAGCATGAAATGTTGCAGCCACAAAGGGTCAATACATTTGAATTGTATTGGCAAGATGTCACTTTTTGGTGGAAACAAATGGAGCCTAACACTTACATGAATATTTGGCTAAGTGGAGCTTCAGGCTAAGCTTGCATAAAAGCAATTGTTTATCCTACTTTTCAAATGATCTCATTTCTCTTTTAAAGCACTATTGGACACACTGGAATCCACCAGGTGCTCCTAGTTAATTATGCACACATAGGAATCCACCAGGTGCACATAATTATGATCACACAACAAATCCCTTGTTGTCCCTTCAAGTTTTAATTTTTAAGAAATTGGGATGAGGAGATCCTTGAACAGCTTCAAAATCATGTCGCTCAAAATTGTCCGTAACTAGGGACACGACTAAGTACTTAGTTTTAACACTCTGCAGTGGTTGTGCACTTTTCCCACAAGACTCAGTCAACCCCTTTTGCCATGACGCTCATTTTGCTCAAATGGCCAGGTGAAGACTAAGACGAGACTTTTCAGAAGCAATCCCTCAGACCAACCCGAACGCGCTCCATCCTACAAATCACTACCACCCTCTGTCCATCTGGCTGAGTTCTCGCAACTTAATTGGTCAAGACAGAGCCCATATGACTCGTGGTTGCACTGGAAGCTTCACGACTTGAACGTCTCCAATCTCTTGTTCCTAGGTGGCCGTCCACAAGTGAGATACACACGACCGCCATAGAGATGGCTCCGGTGTAACCACTCAACATAAATCCATCTTACCAATTTCAACCCAGGTGTTTCATTAACTTAGTTGTTTTCTTAGTTTTTCCAAAACATAGTTTTCATACTTAATAAAAGAACATGTGGAATCCCAACCACGAATTCTATAGCACAACTAAGCAATCTACACTTACGGTGTTTCTTCTAACAGGGTAATCAGGGATATCCTAAATAGGAGATAGCAAATATAACAATCTACACATGCATAATATTAAAAGAAAGGAAACACTACATGCATAGTAAAACATTGGGAATTTTATGAACAAGTGTGACACTTGCCTTAGTAACTTTCTGAAGATTGTACTTCTCTAAATCAACACACGTAGCTCTCCGTACAACTATAAGATAGAAAAGGACACAACAAAAACACATCATTCAAGGCAACATAATCAAACAAGACAACAAAAGGGTTTATTTGTTTTAGCTTAGTCTTCAAAGTGTCTTAGTGATAATTTGATAAAAGATAAAGTTGACTTTATATGGATGGAGAGATTGGCTAAGTCAAGGATTTCTAAAGATTGATGGGGGTTTTCTAAATTGTTTAAGAAGTGCAAAACACTTAGCAAAAATAGTTTCAAGGGAAAAGTTAGTCTTGAGTTGAGAAGTTGGATAAATTCTAAGTCATGAGGTCTGTCACTTTCATCTTCTTGACTTGGCTTCTCTTCTCTTGATCTTCTTCTGTGGACTTGAACTCCTTGTCTTCTCTTTCTTCTTGTTTTGCCTTCGACCCTTATCTTCTCTTCAACTTCTTCTCCATGGTGTTGATATGGGAAACTTCTATGTCATAGTGTGGGATGGGGTAGTCAAACACTTAGAAGAATTTGGATGTGATGGAGTTGATAGTTTTGCACTTGGGCAAGGATAGAGAGTATATTTTTCACTAAGTCATGGGTAGAGTTGAGTGGTCATTAGGACTTAGGATATTCCACACCATTTTTAGAGTGGAACATTAGTCAAATAGCACAAAGTGCATAATTAAGAATTAGGACTTGATATTTTGCAAGGTGCTTAAAAACACAACTATAACTTGCAAAAATGATGAACTAATGGGGTTGAACTTTGAATGAGTGTGAAAAGTGTGTGAAGTATTCTAGTGGTTTTCTATTGCCAAGATAATCAATTTTGCAAAAGGAATTATGCCTAAAATATTTGTAGAATTAAATCTAGATAGAAAATACTCAAATCCTCATTTGAATTTGAATATCTGAGAAAATTGGTCCAAATAATTTGTGCAGTGGTTCTAATGGACAGAGGACAATAATGTGATCCATTTGCAAAAATAATCAACTAAAAAGAATTTATAGAATTTGAACTATAACAAAAATACTCAAACTCACATGTTCAAATTTGAATTTTTTGAAATAGTTGGAAAGTGAGATTTTATTTCAGAAGTCTGTTCTACACATTTTTAGGAATCGAGAGACATATTATTTGCTATTTTTGGATCTATGGTTTAGAAGATATGATTTTCCAAAGTTTCAACACAATTCTGTCTATTTTCTAAATCGATTTTCTATTTAAACGAGGGGTTGGCCACGTGGCGTGATACCATTGGCTGACACCGGTTCGGCCGGATCTGCTTTTTGAGCCATTGGATTTGAAGAGTATTTGATGGTCCTGATCGTTCCATACCGATTGAGTTAAGTGATCTATTGTGGCCACTAGATCTGGATCTAACGGTGCAGAAGAAGGGGAGGGGGAGCTCACCGATTAGGGTTCCGGCGGGGGCTTCCCGGTGAGGAGCGGCCAGAGAGTTGTCGACGGTGAGTTTCTGGTGGCCTCCGGCATCGATGAAGTGGTGGACGAGCTGCGGCTGGGCAAGGGGATCTCATGTGCGTGGTCAGCGGGGTCGATTGCCTTCTCCGACGGAGGGAAAGCGTGGCTGGAGGTAGAGCGGGCGGCATGAGCTTCAGGAGTTGACCTCTGATGGTGATTTACTGCATGATTGAGCAAGAGAAAAACATCAGAGGGTGCACCAAGATACGGAGGGCAGAGGAGTACTGAACTCGGGCGCTGGGGTTACCTGTCGTCGTCGAAAATGAGCGATAATGGCTGCGGGTGGGCGGATCTCTGGCGAGATATTTCTTCGGCCTGGCAGCACAATTGTGAGAGGAAAAGGGGGAAAGAGGAGAGGAGACCGGGGGGGGGGGTTATAGGCGCGGGAGGTGGTCAAATTTGGCAGGGATTTAATCGAATTGAAGAGGAGAATCAGCGGGGGGCTCGGTCACCGGCGTGATTAGCGGCTGGAGGAGGAAGATGATGACCTGGCCCGATAGGTGGGGTCCAGGCATCAGCGAGGGAAGGAAGAAATGTGTACCGGTTCAGGGAGGGAATGAAGATGGGTCGTGGGCCGTTTTCTGGGCTGGGCTTCTTTGTCTCCCCAGGCCATTTCTATATTTTTTCTGTTTTGTTTCTTTTCTCTTTTCTGATTTCTATTTCTCTCATATCTTTTTCAAATTTGGTCCAATTAATTCAAACAAACTTGTAAATTTTTCTAAAATTCAAAACAACACTGTAAGATAGTAAGAAACACACTTTTCATACTAAAACCAAATTTCAAGGAAACTTTATAAATTGGCCAAAAGGATTTATTTGCATAATAGAAATACGGTTTGAAATTAATCTTTTAGAATGAGAGAATAAACTTTATAAAAAATGATATTTGGATTTTATTTTCAAACATGCTTTTGGCATTGCAAACTTTATTTGATATAAATCATTTTGTAAAATATTTCCTTTGCAAATGTGCTTGCATAGTATTTGAATAAATTCAAAATAGTATTTTGAATTCTTATTTTCTCAAATAAGTTCTTCAAGTAATAATTGAAAGTTTGAAATGGTTTTTCTTATAAGGTTTTTGAATAAAGCAAAAAGTTTTAATTCCTTGTGAAATTTCAATCAATTCAAACATACATGGTTCCTATTTTTTTTATTTTTTTCACATTCCAAAATTTTGGGATGTGACAGACTACCATCCTTAAAAGAAATCTCGTCCCCGAGATTTGGAGAGGCTAGAAAGAAAGATGGGTTTGGGATACCTAGGTTTAGGGATCTAGGTGGCTACCACCCTTAAAAGGAACTTTTGTAGGTAGTCTAGGTCTTTGGGTTCAGACAGGGCACACCTTGGTTTTTTTTGAAGGTTGGCACACCTTGGTTTTGACTTGGCACTGGGTCATATTTTGGACCATATGTAGCTTCTACCTTCATTTCCAATATGTGGGTGCCTATTCACATACTATAGCATCCATTCTTCCTCAAGGTGGCTTGAGTATAACTTTTCTCCATTGTAGTGCTTCAATCCAACAATGACATTTGTTGAACTACTTTGGACACTGAAGAGTCACTCTTTGGGTCAATTAGAAGACCAAGTTGGGATGTTCTCATAGCTTCATTTCATACTCTTTATTTGATTCTTCTTGGACTTTCCATCTTAGGATTGAAACTTCTTGTACACCACTGTTGGATATATCTGAACTCTGAGGGTCATCTTCCATTGTAAGTCATCTTCAATGGTAAGCTTGTGGTTCATCCTCACCGGATTCCTTCATTTTGGCAACACTTGCCTGTTATAAGGGTATATTATCCTATCCATCCTATGTTTTCGGCTTAACGACGTCATCTCTCTTGTAGGTATGTCTCTCAAGATTTACCATTCTTCATATCAAGAGCAAACAATTTGAGTAGTCGTCATGGGGGCCAATCCATAACGCACCCAATCGTTACCTTGTATTTTCAGTTTGGTACATCTCATACACTAACTCTTGGTCACCTCACTAGTTTTGACAAAATATTCTATGGATATTGAATCCATGTTTCAATTTATGTTGAGAATTTTAGAAAACAAATCTATCGATCCTTAGCTAGTGGTTTTGCGTAAAATTCCTATATGGTATTGTCTCACAAGTAGTAGAACCCTTCATTGATCTTTTCCTTGGTGAAATTTGCTTTCCGTACAACCTCATCTTATGGGCATCAACAACATTGCTAGAGTGAGATTTGCATAAAGATTGATTTGAAAAGATACATGAAGATTTTCATTCCACCTTATTACATCATGAGAGTACTACCCACACCACATTGTCTCTTATTTCACTCCTTACATATCCTTATGACATTTATTACAAAACAGCAGCTGCATATGACATCTTCTACGTTGGTTGCTCATCAATGTGTCACCATATCCCACTATAGTGTGTCATCCTTCAGTTGTCCTTATTTACTGGCGCTCTGAGTACCTCTCAGGACACTTCTTTGCATAATGCCCTTTGTCGCCACATTTGTAACAAGTGACAAGGCTGAAATCTTTTCCAATATACTTTCCTGGACAATTTATAGCATAATGTCCAGACTCACGATGGTTGAAACAATTATCTTGAGCACGATCCTTCTTTTGCCCTCCATTGATTACATAACCCCTTTTCTCACTCTCTTTGCGTTTCTCGTTATCCGGGCAGTCCCATGAATAGTGTCCTAACCTTTTACTTTCATGGCACTCTACTTGGCTGATATCTTTCTTCTTCTTTGGCTTCTCCAGGGCTAACAGATCTTCCAATTCTTGCTTCTCATACTCCATTATGATTGAGGGAAACCTTTCTCTCTTCTTGTGGTTATTTTTGGTTACTTATAGTCTTCCGCTCGGGTTGTTTCTCTTGGTGGTGACAAAATGTTTCGCCTCCTTAGGCTCGAATTCAGCACCTCCTTTCCCGAGTGATTGATGTAACTTCCGCTTGACTTGTTGATTCACTTCATCCACCGTAGCGTAGAGATGACATTCTACGAGGACGTGATTTGTTCCTTGACACAAAAGACACATAACCTTCGACAAGCGGCATTCTCCATTACAATGGTCTCTTCCACAACTATAGCATTGCTCCTCACAATCCTTAGATATATGTCCTATATCTCCACAGAGTTTGCAAGCTTGGTTTCTTGTCACAACATGTTCTTTGGGCTTGTCATTGCTTGGATCGCTTGGTGATATGTTGTTGTTGTTAGTCATGATCTGAGACGCCATTTGCACAATGTGAGTATGTGCATCTAGCAGTTGTTGCACTCCTGGGGGTAACTCATTGCTCTTGCTGCTGATCATATTTTGGGTTACCACTTGAGTTAATTGGGTATGCGTCTCTATCATCCTCTGCATCACTAAGTCCATCTGAGAGTTATTGAGGCTGCTCTGGCTTTGACGATGCATCTATTAAAGTTTTTGGGTAGGGTTTAGGTTTTTAACATGGAGAAGAATAGATTGGAAAACTCTAAAGAATGATCCTACCAGGTAGCAACGATTTCTAGGCAAATCACCTTACAATCAATAAACATTCAACAAGCATTCATCACATCAAGCATCATGGTTCAACCACAAACAAAATAGTATGGTCATACCACAAATTGATATGATCATAACGTATTACGATGTCGTTCTTACATAGATATTAAGTGGAGGTCCAACTAGGGCTTCTTGGATGTCTTCTAGGTAGTGGTCAAATCTTTTCATCCTTGTGGTACTTCAATTTATAGTTGAGTCTTTCTCCAAGTTCTTCGAGAGCTTCCATGAATTGCATCTTGCAAAGTTGAGGAATAATATACGAGGCACCAATCTCTTCTTGATAGTCTTCATGGGATAAGATCTCTAAAGAATGAGAAAGCATTTCTAAACATGAAGTAGATGAGAATATTAGAAGTTAAAATTGCAAACACCTTTCTAATAAAAGCTGAATTAGATAGATTTTTCATCCTAGGGGCCTTCCTAATCTCTCTCATCTTCTTTTGCTCATCTTGAACATGAAATTCTCTTCTTGTTCTTAGAATACCTTCTCCTTCTCCTTGAGTTGGGCAAGTAGCTCGCCATTTGCTAAATAGTTTGTTGGTCCTATTGCTATCATGATCCTTCATAAGAATTTCTAAGTCCTACAACTATTGATGCATAGACTCTTTCTTCTAGACTTCTTCAATTTGCTTCCTTTGATGATAGAGGTGGGTGGATCTTGAAGTCCTTTGAGGTGTTGATGTTGAAGCTCTTCGTCTTTGAGTTGAAATGAAGCGAAGTAGAGACAAAAATGACTAAGGGAAGAGTTTACGAGGTAATGAGTGTGTAAATTTTTAACTTAGAAATAAGGCGACTCCTATATTTCTAAGGGGTCTTTGCCAAATCCTAGGGTGACGAACCTAAGGGCAACACAATGCTCTGATACCATCTGTAGTGACCTCACCTTTTAAAGATGACGATCCCTGTGCTTTTCAGTGCTAGCCCTAGATCAAATGCTAGCACACACAGTTTAAGATGTAATATCAAGAAACAAAGGTCGTTTTATTACATCGCATGATCCAGCAATTACATAAAGAAACTTTACAATACTCATAGCATAAAGCTTTCAGAGTTTACAATGAAATCAAAAATAGCATGGAGTCCTTCTTCTTCATGTGCCACAGGCGAACATGTTGTGGACAGACTCGTAACCCTGTCATACCTTTCTTATCGTCAAAACCTGCAACATGAAACGTTGCAGCCATAAAGGGTCAATACATTTGTATTATATTGGCAAGATGTCACTTTTTGGTGGACACAAATGGAGCCTAACACTTACACAAATATTTGGCTAAGTGGAGCTTCAGGCTAAGCTTGCAGAAAAGCAATTGTTTATCCTACTTTTCAAAAGATCTCATTTCTCTTTTAAAGTACTATTGGACACACTGGAATCCACCAGGTGCTCCTAGTTAATTATGCACACACAAGAATCCACCAGGTGCACATAATTATGATCACACAACAAATCCCTTGTTGTCCCTTCAAGTTTTAATTTTTAAGAAATTGGGATGAGGAGATCCTTGAACAGCGTCAAAATCATGTCGCTCAAAATTGTCTGTAACCGGGGACACGGCTAAGTACTTAGTTTTAACACTCTGCAGAGGTTGTGCACTTTTCCCACAAGACTCGGTCAACCGCTTTTGCCATGATGCTCATTTTGCTCAAATGGCCAGGTGAAGACTAAGACGAGACTTTTCAGAAGCAATCCCTCAGACAAACCCGGACGTGCTCCATCCTACAAATCACTACCACCCTCTGTCCGTCTGGCTGAGTTCTCATAACTTAATTGGTCAAGACAGAGCACATATGACTCGTGGTTGCACTGGAAGCTTCACGACTTGAACGTCTCCAATCTCTTTGTTCCTGGGTGGCCGTCCACAAGTGAGATACACACGACCGCCATAGAGATTGCTCCGGTGTAACCACTCAACATAAATCCATCTTACCAATTTCCACCCAGGTGTTTCATTAACTTAGTTGTTTTCTTAGTTTTTGCAAAACATAGTTTTCATACTTAATAAAAGAACATGTGGAATCCCAACCACGAATTCTATAGCACAACTAAGCAATCTACACTTACGGTGTTTCTTCTAACAGGGTAATCAGGGATATCCTAAATAGGAGATAGCAAGCATAACAATCTACACATGCATAATATTAGAAGAAAGGAAACACTACATGCATAGTAAAACATTGGGAATTTTATGAACAAGAGTGATACTTACCTTAGTAACTTTCTGAAGATTGTACTTCTCTAAATCAACACACGTAGCTCTCCGTACAACTATAAGATAGAAAAGAACACAACAAAAACACATCATTCAAGGCAACATAATCAAACAAGACAACAAAAGGGTTTATTTGTTTTAGCTTAGTCTTCAAAGTGTCTTAGTGATAATTCGACAAAAGATGAAGTTGACTTGATATGGATGGAGAGATTGGCTAAGTCAAGGATTTCTAAAGATTGATGGGGGTTTTCTAAATTGTTTAAGAAGTGTCAAACACTTAGCAAAAATAATTTCAAGGGAAAACTTAGGCTTGGGTTGAGAAGTTGGATAAATTATAAGTCATGAGGTCTGTCACTTTCATCTTCTTGACTTGGCTTCTCTTCTCTTGATCTTCTTCTGTTGACTTCAACTCCTTGTCTTCTCTTTCTTCTTGTTTTGCCTTCAACCCTTGTCTTCTCTTCAACTTCTTCTCCATGGTCTTGATATGGGAAACTTCTATGTCATAGTGTGGGATGGGCTAGTCAAACACTTAGAAGAATTTGGATGTGATGGAGTTGATAGTTTTGCACTTGGGCAAGGATAGAGAGTAGATTTTTCACTAAGTCATGGGTAGAGTTGAGTGGTCATTAGGACTTAGGATATTCCACACCATTTTTAGAGTGGAACATTAGTCAAATAGCACAAAGTGCATAATTAAGAATTAGGACTTGATATTTTGCAAGGTGCTTAAAAACACAACTATAACTTGCAAAAATGATGAACTAATGGGGTTGAAATTTGAATGAGTGTGAAAAGTGTGTGAAGTATTCTGGTGGTTTTCTATTATCAAGATAATCAATTTTGCAAAAGGAATTATGCCTAAATTTTTTGTAGAATTAAATCTAGATAGAAAATACTCAAATCCTCATTTGAATTTTAATATCTGAGAAAATTGGTCCAAATAATTTGTGCAGTGGTTCTACTGCACAGAGGACAATAATGTGATCCATTTGCAAAAAGAATCAACTGAAAAGAATTTATAGAATTTGAAGTATAACAAAAATACTCAAACTCACATGTTCAAATTTGAATATTTTGAAATAGTTGGAACGTGAGATTTTATTTCAGAAGTGTGTTCTACACATTTTTAGGAATCCAGAGACATATTATTTGCTATTTTTGGATCTGTGGTTCTGAAGATATGATTTTCCAAAGTTTCAGCACAATTCTATCTATTTTCTATTTACACGAGGGGCTGGCCACGTGACGTGATACCATTGGCTGATACCGGTTCGGCCGGATCTGCTTCCTGAGCCATTGGATCTGAAGAGTATTTGATGGTCCAGATCGTTCCATACCGATTGAGTTAAGTGATCTATTGTGGCCACTGGATCTGGATCTAACGGTGCAGAAGAAGGGGAGGGGAAGCTCACCGATTAGGGTTTCAGCGGAGGCTTCCCGGCAAGGAGCGGCCAGAGAGCTGTCGACGGCGAGTTTCTGGTGGCCTCCGGCGTCGATGGAGAGGTGGACGAGCTGCGGCTGGGCAAGGGGATCTCATGTGCGTGGTCGGCGGGGTCGATTGCCTTCTGCGACGGAGAGGAAGCGCGGCTGGAGGTAGAGCGGGCGGCAGGAGCTTCGGGAGTTGATCTTCGACGGTGATTTACTACATGATTGAGCAAGAGAAAAACATCAGAGGGTGCGCTAAGATACAGAGGGCAGAGGAGTACTGAACTCGGGCGCTGGGGTTACCTGTCGTCGTCGGAAATGAGCGATAATGGTTGCGGGTGGGCGGATCTCCAGCGATGGATTTCTCTGGCCTGGTAGCACAATCGTGAGAGGAAAAAGGGGGAAAGAGGAGAGGAGACCGGGGGGGGGGGGTTTGTAGGCGCGGGAGGTGGTCGAATTTGGCAGGGATTTAATAGAATTGAAGAGGAGAATCAGCGGGGGGGCTCGGTCACCAGCGTGATTAGCGGCTGGAGGAGGAAGATGATGACCTGGCCCGACAGGTGGGGTCCAGGCGTTAGCGAGGGAAGGAATAAATGCGTACCGGTTCGGGGAGGGAAGGAAGATGGGCCGTAGGCCGTTTTCTGGGCTGGGCTTCTTTGTCTCCCTAGGCCCGTTTCTATATTTTTTCTGTTTTGTTTCTTTTCTCTTTTCTGATTTCTATTTCTCTCATATCTTTTTCAAATTTGGTCCAATTGATTCAAACTAACTTGTAAATTTTTCTGAAATTCAAAACAACACTGTAAGACAGTAAGAAACACACTTTTCATATTAAAACCAAATTTCAAGGAAACTTTATAAATTGGCTAAAAGGCTTTATTTGCATAATAGAAATATGGTTTGAAATTAATCTTTTAGAATCAGAGAATAAACTTTATAAAAATGATATTTGGATTTTATTTTCAAACATGCTTTTGGCATTGCAAACTTTATTTCATATAAATCATTTTGTAAAATATTTCCTTTGCAAATGTCTTTCATAGTATTTGAATAAATTCAAAATAGTATTTTGAATTCTTATTTTCTCAAATAAGTTCTTCAAGGAATAATAGAAAGTTTGAAATGGTTTTTCTTATAAGGTTTTTGAATAAAGCAAAAAGTTTTAATTCCTTGTGAAATTTCAATCAATTCAAACATACATGGTTCCTCTTTTATTTATTTATTTCACATTCCAAAATTTTGGGATGTGACAGAGCATCATCATGGATAACAAGTATATCATTTCTATCCTCATGTAAACATGGAGGGTTATCAATAAGCATAGGACCATCATCTAAAGCATTATCATATAATTTCACTAGTATCCTTACTAGGCAGCAAAGGTGCATCAAAATAAGAAGGGTTGTCAAGGTTCCGAATTTCCTCACAAAAAGTGTATGTTGCTTCATAAATGGCAATTGAGTTTTGAGTTTGAGTGTTACTATCATCATTGAGAGGTTCCAAAACATCCCAAAGCTTAGGTGGAACTATGGCTTCTTCATTTTATTCTTTATGTAATAAGCTAGTGCTCTCGCAAGCAGCCATAACCCTCTTATTATAGTCAACAACATAGACATTATCCATGAAGTTGGTTATGAAATATTGAAGGATATTAGTGAACACATTTATAAATTTAGAAGCTATAGGACAAACTTCATGTTCATAAATGAAGGTTTCTAATTCACAAGCTACCATAAAAGTAACAAATTACTCTATTTGTTCCATCCCTAAATGAGCATAATCACACCTATGATAAGATGCAACAACATGTTCTTCATGGGAACTACATTGAAATTCAAAGTGTCTAAAGTTTTGTTCAGAGGAAGAATCTTATATTTACTAATTGGAGGCACCATACGAGCCTCCAGGTTAATCCTAAAGTTTAGAGAATTTCGTCCGACCGATTTAGATCTAACTAATTTCGAGCCGTAGGATGTACAAATAGACTGCGATGGTCCGATCCCTTCCCCGTCACGTTTAATTACGGCTCCCTTCACTACCGATGAAAAAAATTCTCCTAACTTTGCCTATTCACCTCTCGTGGCGGCGGCTACATCAACCGCGATCGAGCAGAAAATTGCGCTGATGGAATCTTGCTAAACCAGCATAAGGCAGAGAAGCCTCATCTGCTTGCCATCGCGTTGACCTCTCCTGCACGTGCTGCTGTTGTAGGGCCGACCACCATGGAGTTTCTGTGTCTTCGGCTACCTCCACCTGTTGTACAACATGAGGCGACGAATTGCAATAAGTACAGGGTAATTGGCCATGCAGCGATTGATATTTGTGCAATGCTGGTCCAGGATTTTGATTACAGGTAAATACGATAGATTGCATCTCTACTCCATAAGATATGTTGATGTTCTCATGTTCGCGTTGTTCAATCTGTCCGGCCAGGGCCCTTATGCAAAGCTCTTCTCCATATGCCAAACTTCATCCTAATGCGTACCATACACTAAGACTCAGACACTGATTGATAGATCTCATTACAAGTCAAATTTTTGGTGCTTTATACTCTGCATAAGTGCTCATGCCGTCATGCGTTGGTTTCATCTCATCAGGGTGTCATAGAGCTATACATGTTACTAACCTAGCAGGTGCCGTGGGTTGCGTCATATAAGATGGAAGATTCAGCCGACATGCCCCGTGTTAGCTGCGAGCTTCAATGTTCTGACTGCGCGTGTGGCCTTTCCAGTTTTCAACTATGTCCGCAAGATGGGTGAACCTTTGGTGTTCTAGATGGGTTTTGACTGATGCTTTTTTTCCCTTTGATTGTTAGTTTAGATAAATTGGAATATTTGCTTAGTTGTGCTTGCCTAACAATGTGAGATGCAGAAGAACACTCAGGATTAACATGCATATTTTTCCTTATTCTTTTCCACCGAGTATAAGTTCAGGTGAATTTGCTTTGTTTCTTAGTGCCTGCATCGCATTGTGAGATACATGATTCAAGAGATAACGTCAATGGGAGAGGGCATAGTTGAACTTAATATCTTGGTTTGTTAACATCTTATAAGCAAATTACCTTTTTATTTTCACTTTACTGAATCTATATACAGCTGCTTATTTTATCAGTCATTGGTCATAGAATTTTCAAGTTTTATCCTGTACCAATTAGCATTTGCAGTCACCAATTGATCAAACTGTTTCATGCTACACTATTTAGTATTTGATTGCTAATGCTGGATTTGGGCCATCACGATGGCATCTCCTCTAAGGATACTCTGGGTCCTACTAATAAAGCAGCCATCTCAACTCTGAAAATACTTTGACATTACAGACATGTACTAGCTACGTGTCCTAATTAACAGTCTCGCAGATATGAAAATATATTGCAAGTTATGCATGCCTTCATTTTTCTAAATCTACATGTAACATTTTTAACTTTATTTCATGATACATACATAATTGATGCACACGGCACTTTTGAAGTCATCAGCCTTATCACACGTGTATTAAGGCCACCTTAGACACCAGAACATGCTGCATGTTTCCGAGGTTTATGTCTCGCATGCCTCCCTCTCTTCTTCCTACTTTTGAATTCCTCTTATAAACAGCCAAATTTTGTAACAGGAACTCAAGTGTTGCAAAGCATCACACATAGTGCGCGAGAAGTAGCTCCTAAGGAACGATCACTTTATTTAGGATATGGCTCAACCTCAAGTGTATGATGATATAACTTTCACGGTATATAACTAAATTTGTCAATTAGGATTTATCATAGTATGAAAATTAATGCTGTTGTATGGCAAAAGGGAACCCAATATTCCGAAACCAAGAAGTGCCTATATCGATAGATTCCTTCTTTGACTTCAATCTTACAAAATAGTAATCAAATTAATCTATTATGAAAATATTATGTAATCTTTACTCAGCCTAACAAAGATTTACCTGTTTTGTAGGAGGGACATGTGGCTTACTTAGCACATAATGTTTTCCAATATTTCTAATTTCCAAGATATATAAAGATTGTCTTGAAAGCAACCATTTATCATCTTTTCACCTCCTCTAGCCTGTGCAGATGCACGGGTTGACGACTAGTTTATATAATCATAATAGTCAAGAAGCTCAATGGAAATACAATTTAGCCTTCTCCTGAAATATTCTAATGTTATCCCTTCTTCTGACTCTCTATGTTTCTTAGCGATCTCAGCAGCATACAAGTACTTAAACAAAGCATCATTGATATTCATACTTGTGCTCATAACAGGAGTATTTTAATATTTTCCATATTTTCATTTTTATGGATTTTTCTGTATATAAGCAAAAAAGGAACAAAAAGACAAAAACAAGAAAAAGAGGATTGCTTTGTAAATCTAAAAGAACGAGAAGACTCACAGTTGTGCAACCTCCCCAATCTTAGGTGATTGCACGGGGTGTGAAGAAGATCTTGCGTCGGAGAATTGCCTTCGCTCAATGAAGCTAGCAGTTGTGAATGCTTTCCTTTGTTCCCCAGCAATGGTGCCAAAAAATAGTAATGATCACACTAAGCAAGGTGCCAACTCGTTGAGACTCCAAGTGTAGAGTGTTGTAGCAAGAGTAAATTTTCCCCACGAGGAAACTCGGGGTTTATATCGAACTCTCGGGGAACATTTGAAAAAGCTCTCTTCGTTCTTCGTCAAGCAACCTACAAAATAATTTCCTTGTCTTGTGTCCCCAAATCCACCGAGTGGTTGTCCAGCACAAGGTTTAAATGTAAGTAAAATAAATATGATATGCAATAAAATAAATAACAATGCAATAAAGTAAATATGATGCGGGAAAGGTAAACTAAGCTAATATGCAACTTATAGAATGCAGTAAAAGTGTTTTTGGGTTTCATATGTGGATGCAATAAAGTAAATAGGTTTTTGTAATTTCAGATTTAATCAACGCTAAAAATAAAAGTGAAAACAAAAGTGCAAATAAAAGTGTTGGAAAGGTGTTTCTTATGATTAAAATTGGACCAGGTTCATGGGTTCACTTGCCTACTCTCTCATCGAGTTGTGGTGGCATTATGCGCAAGATAGATGACCAAAACATTGACATGATTTTTATTATGTTAACTTGATAATATTCATATGGGCATCACATCCTAATTTAAAGATGATGCAACACATCTTACTTATACTCCACTAGATAGGATTACACTTCAAGCAATTTAGTATTAAGAATTAACAGAGTATAGCCATAGGTACATTGACAGGATGTTGAATATAAAATATGCTACCGCATGGAAATATTACATAGAACTACACCTATGAATGTCGCTTGGAATTCTCAGTTGTCACTAAGAAATTATAGCACATGCATTCTCTTTATCCATAGTGAGGTAACCGTGGAAAGGTAAAACACCATAGCAGATCATGAATACTGTCACTATCCAATCACTACTACCTAGTTTCTCCATCTAATACACAACATTTCCCTCTCGCGCTCTCGCCTATGAATACATGTTGGATCAGAACAAGCAGTAAAGAATGGGGTAATAATATGCATCTACTCTGACATCTAGAACATAATAACATATCAAATCTCATTGATCATCCAATAAAATAAAGATCCACCTCATAGGAATTACATAATATGCACCATAATCATGTTGGGCAGCTCATATGGCATCAAAACATTGAAGTATTAGAGAGAGATAGAACAGGCTACTGCCACAAATCCATAGCCAAGAGGTGGGCTACTCCCTCTTCATGGCGATGATGATGGTGTTGATGTCTGAAAGGGTGGAGAAGCGTCCGGGGGTGACTCTGGCAGCGTTTCCCCTCCAATCTTTGCTAGAACAACCTCTGTTTCTGTGTTTCATGTTTCTCCACCGCCTCCTCTCAGGAACACCGAGGAGGGTATTTATATAGACATTTTTAGGTCAAGATGAGCATCAGGAGACGAAGATGGATGGCATCGGAGCTCTGAGACCCAAACGGGCATGGGTGGCGCGGCCAGGCCAGGGCCTGCGCCACCTGGCCCATCTGCGGTGACCTAGCACACCACTGCATGTTGTAGTGTGCAAGTCATTGGCATAACACTCATGAAAACACTGTTCCATGAATATTACACCCAATAGAGTAGTACAACAAAAACATCACGGGACCAAGTCTGTTCTATTCATAGCATAAATCTCTTTATAGAAGATCCTTGGAATCTCTGTGACACAAGTAGTTGTCAGGTAAGTCCCAAATCAAACCAAAATCCAAAAAAAGTAATTTATCGACTACTCCATGACAAGACCTATCTCACATCCTACTTGTCTTGCGATTGCTTGCAAAAGCAATTCTATGCAAAGGTAAAGTTTATGATATGGGAATTAGTTACCTCCTATATTCTATCTAAATATTTTTGGTCTTCAACTCCATAGTGGACTAGTATCCTTCTCTTGACTCCTCCTGTCTTATGAAGTATGCCTTCTGTCATCCTCCGGTGTTGGTAGTTCGTTCCTGTCTTCTTCTAAGGTCTAGCAAGGGTTTAAGATGATAGATTGAGTACAGGCGTACTCAGCAAGTTCTATGGTGGGTGTTTGATGCACTATCTACAGATGTGGATCGAAGAATCCTAGGCTTATTGCTGGCGCGGTGTTGAATGGTGCCAGAAAACTGTTGGCGTGTAGTTGATGATATAAATGACCGGCCAGTTGGAAACCCCAAGAGAAGGTTTGATGAATATAGCAGCAAGTTTTCCCTCAGTTATGAAACCAAGGTTATCAATCCAGTAGGAAAAAGCCAAACTCAAGAAGGTGATGCTTGCTAGCTTCGCGACAGCTCCGAACAATTTATAGGGTGCCTCGTCCAGTGGTTTGCTGCGCTAGCGGCAATGCGGAACCTGCACACAACACAACCAAGAACTTTGCTCCCAACTTATGATGAGGTTGTCAATCTCACCGGTTTGCTGTAAACAAAGTTATGAGCGTATCGAGTGGAAAACAGTAGTAGTATGCGAGTAAAGTAAATAGTGCGAGTAAAGTAAACAGGTGATAGCAATGTAAAGCAAATTGGACTGGGGTCCACAGTTCACTAGTGGTGTCTCTCCATAAGATAAATAACACATGCTGGGTAAACAAATTACAGTTGGGCAATTGATAGAATAAAGATAACATGCATATGTCGAGAGGATCACTATGAGATTTACTCTGGGCATTACAACAAGATACATAGACCGCCATCCAACTGCATCTATGACTAATAATCCACTTGCGGGGAATCATCCGAGGACCCCTTGAGTATTAAGTTGCGAACAACAGATAACTGCATTAAGAAAAGTGTGTAATGTAAACAAAGCATATGCCCTTGGACATAAGAATGTTGTTTTCTCCCTAGTGGCAACAACACATCTACAACCTTAGAGGTTTCTGTCACTCCCCCAGATTAAATAGAGGCATGAAACCAACTATCGAACATAAATACCCCCTCTTGGAGTCACTAGTATCTACTCGGCCAAGATAGCTACTAACAACGGAGAGCATGCAAGATCATAAACAACATAGAGATAACATAAGATAATATTCAGCACATCAACTCAATCATAACACCAATATTCATCGGATCCGAACAAACACAACATGTAGAATTACATAACGGTAGTCTCGATCATGTAAGGCAGCTCACGAGATCTAAACATGAAGCACATGGTGGAGAAGACAACCATCTAGCTACTGCTATGGACCCACAGTCCAAGGTAGACTACTCACTCATCACGCCAGAGGCAAGCATGGCGATGAAGAAGACCTCTGGTGGCGATTCTCCTCTCCGGCAGGGTGCCGGGAAGAGCTTCTGGACCCTCCCGATCTCGGGTCGACGACGGCGGTGGATCGCCATGTGTTTCTGGAAAATTGATTGGGTACTTAGGTTTTTCCCATCGGGGGGTCTTTATAGGCAAAGGGGCATCGTCAGAACTGGACCGAGGCGGTCTCACACATTGGGGGCGTGGCCAGGGCCTGGGTCGCGCCGCCCTACTGTGTGGCCGGCCTGTGGCCCCACTCCGTCTCCTCTTCGGTTCTTTGGAAGCTTCGGTAAATTTCTGGATGACTGGCTTTTGTTTCGTCCAATTCCGAGAATATTTCCTGTGTAACTTTTCTGAAACACAAAAATAGCAGAAAACAGGGAACTGACACTGTGGCATCTCGTTAATAGGTTAGTTCCGGAAAATGCATAAAAATGCCACGAAGTGTAACGAAACACTAAGCAAATGGTGTAAAAACAAGCATGGAGCATGAAAAATTATAGATACGTTTGAGACATATCACTTATGCAAGTTTTCGTAAACGGTTTTTAGAAAAGATAAGTTTTAGTTTAGAAAAACTATGTCCATCAGTCTTCACGGGTTGCTAGAACTTGTATCTAGTTACTTTCCACGCTGCGGTCATAGTTCCATTCCTGGAACATGGTGTATCATGACACGTTTTATTACACTCTGTAGAGGTGCACTACTTTTTGCACAAACGCCTTTAGCTATGTTGCACAACCAAGCTACGTTTCTCCCGTCCATACTTATTATGTAAGGGGCCCAGTACTAAAGACTTGCCAATCACTGAATTCCTTTATTTTGTAATCCGTTCTATATCAATTCTCATGGTGAACACCTATTGTTCTATTCCATTTTCCCGGTCAAAGACCGTCACTAGTAATAGTCTAAGATAGTAGAGTTGTCATCTTGTCGCACAAGATGGGGACGTTATGGGCTCCCACCCATTGTCATTCAGTCTAGAATGCAACCCGGTCTAGTATCCATGGATATGCAAAATAAAGAAGGTTCTAGCTAACTTATCCGTCCCATGCCAGAATCTGTGGTCAGTGCGGTCTGTATGGCGCTTAGAATCACTGACTATGTTGTTTATTAATCCTATGTATACTTTCCGGCATAATGGAATCGTAACCCCATGATTTCCTAACATGTTTACCAACCATAATTCCATTGCCCAATAACATTGAATTCCTAACTCCTCTGGTCAGTAACTCATATATGTCAATTTATATATTCATTTAGAAAATAGTATTTTGATTTTCAATGTAGTGATAAGGTAATACTTTTGAAAGTAGTTTATAACAAGTATTTAATTGAATACATGCAAGTGAACTTGCCTCCTGATTGCAAAGTTAAATCAGCGATCCTCTAATCGTCATAAGCTCCAAATCCAAGAATCACATCATTGGTTCAGTAAGGACTAATGTTTAGGTTTCATTTACGGAATTGGTAAAGATTTAGGGTTGGTGATTTATTATAGGTTTGGTTTTGTTCAAGTTTACTTCACTCATAAATAATGCTCAAGCACAAGAGTTCTCATTTATAACATATAAACAATAAAGCATGGCATGGCTATATTGGTTTTGTGAGTATCATTTTAATCCTACTCTTTTAAGTTGTTTTAGGAAAACAAGTGAGAAAGTTCTTTCCTTTAAGGTGGAAAAAAGAATAACTTTTGAAGAACTTTTTCTTTTAAGTTTAAGTATTAATCATTAGTAACATGTGAAGTTAGGCCTTTCTACTTTTAATCCTTTCCTTGAGTGGAAATAATTTCTAGGGTGGAGTATTGTTTAAATGACTAGTTATGAATTCATGACTAATTATGTGATCTAGGGTTTATAGATACTAAGAATTTCCTTTGATCACTATTATTAGATAGTAATGATTTATAATCACTTCCTAAATGTTATAAAATTCTTTTAAAGTATTTTATTAATTACTTATTTTTATTTTTATTTTCAACAAAGGATGATCATCACCATTTCTTTTATTCAAAGACATGGTAATTACACTCATATTCTTAACTACATCAAAGTGTTTGGTAGCATAAGGTTCAGGTATAAAGGTTAAATAAGAATTTGGATGTGATTTTCAAGTTTATTTCTTTTCTAAATTTCTTTTTCCTTGATACTATTTGGAAGGAATCTTTAGAATTTATATTTGAGTTAAGCTTTTATCTTCAAGAATAAAATTGTGTTTTATTTCATTCTTGAAGTTCAAATTTTGAATTGATTTGGATTTATGGGTCTTGGAATTTAACATTTCTTTAGAATTATCAAAGTAAGAAATGTTATAATTAGGGATTTATTGGGTTTTGAATTTGTTGAATTTATTTAAATAAGATCTTGATCTGAGTAGATAGATCTTATTCTTCTAATCATTTTGATATATTATTTGTATTTTCTGATTTAGTATGAATTAGTTATGGTTTTTCTAAGTTTCTGATATTTTTTGGGATTTGATTTCTAGGGTTTTAGATTTTTCTCACCGAGGTTGTTCTAGCCACAGTCAGTGACAGGTGGGGTCTAGATCTGGGTCAAAGGTCGAGTCAGCGTAATGGTCAACAAAACATTTTTTATCGAATTGTGCCCTAGTCTAAGTCGATGACAGGTGGGGCTACAGGCTGAGTCAACTGCCACACGGGCGAGACTAAGTCAAATCTGGCATGTGGGCTCCACTTCCATATCATCTTCGTCGGAGACAAAGTTGATTGAGAGTCAGCGGTGAGGGTGCCGCCAATTTACGGCTCCTATGCAAGCACGCTTGGGTGCATTCGAACGAGAAGACTACGGTGATTCTAACAAACAATTCCTATGGCCAAATGGTTACCAGAAACCTTGTTGGCAAACTCTAATGCGGCGGAGCTACTCCGGTGAACTACTAATTGATGCTATAGGCTATCCTAGATCATTCTAAAGCTACAAGTGGATGCGCACACTCACGTTGAGAGATGCTGAGCAAGCTATCTCGATCCTAGGTTGACGGAGTGGTCGATTGCGTCATGGATTCCGAATGGTCTCGTCGGAGAATTTCTTTGATTCCTCTCCTTTCCTCGCTCTACTCCGATTTTCCACTCGCGCAGGGCTTCACCGTACTACTGCGCTTCCCCTCGCTTGCTCATTGGAGCAAGGGGTGGATCCTAACTATGGCTCGCCAGATTTCTTCTGCGGTGGCCAGGGACAGAAGAGGGGAGAGAGGTAGAGAGTTCAGGTGTGATTTGAGAACTGCTCTGGGAGTTGTGAGGTCTACGGTCATGGCTAGAGTCCTATTTATAGGTTTCGAGGGTGGTTTCTACCTGGTCGGCGACGACGGCCGGGATCTTCTTAGGGAGTTAGTTCGGAATTCTAGGGTTACGATTCATCACTGAAGGCGGTATCGATTACTTAATGGCTAAGCGACCTCTCCTCTGTGTGATTCCTATGCAACTAAGACGATAGCACCGATCTTGACGCGCCGACGCCAAAGACGATGACACCGAGTTGCTTGCTTGATCAAACAGAGACAACGATCTTGTGTTATAACGTATTTTTGCAGAAAACCCCCTAGTGCATGTGTCCTTAAGTGCAAACGCGGAAAAAGGTTGCGGGTCTGGGTGTTGGGCTAGTTAATGGGCTGAATGGTGGTCTGAGGTCCAGGGTTGGTTTCTTTTATATTTTTCTTCTGCTAACTTTTTTATTTTCTGTTTTCTATTTCATAGTTCTTTTTCTAATTTGAAATTTAGTTGGGATTTTGTTCTGGTTTGGATAATTCATTTATTTGAATTTTTAGGGTTGCTTTTGAGAGGTATTTATCATCCCTCAGAATTATTTGAAATTGAGTTTGAAGCCATTTGATTATTCACATAAAAATATGTGGAATTCAAATGGTATTCATCCTTTGAATATATTTTGGTTAAAAATATTTAGTTTTAAACTCAACATTATTATAGGTTTCAATACTTTTGGTTCAGATAGAATTTGGAATGTACTTTCTTAAGAAGAAATAATTTCAAGAAAATATATTGGTCATTGCCAAAATGGAATATAGTTCAAAATAATTATCTTGAGCTCCAGGGTTGGTTTCTTTTATATTTTTCTTCTGCTAACTTTTTTATTTTCTGTTTTCTATTTCATAGTTCAATTTCTAATTTGAATTTTAGTTGGGATTTTGTTCTGGTTTGGATAATTCATTTATTTGAATTATTAGGGTTGCTTTTGCGAGGTATTTATCATCCCTCGGAATTATTTGAAATTGAGTTTGAAGCCATTTGATTATTCACATAAAAATATGTGGAATTCAAATGGTATTCATCCTTTGAATATATTTTGGTTAAAAATATTTAGTTTTGACCTCAACATTATTATAGGTTTGAATACTTTTGCTTCCAATAGAATTTGGAATGTACTTTCTTAAGAAGAAAGAATTTCAAGAAAATATATTGGTCATTGCCAAAATGGAATATAATTCAAAATAATTATCTTGAGCTTTAAAGTATTTCCATAGGCTTTATATTTTCACTCTTTTCTTTGGACAACCAAATAAAGATTTCTTCATGGCTATCATAGCATGAAGGTCAAAATAACAAATAGCATTTTTCTTATTTGAGAGAAATCTCAAATGATTGCATTTGTTTAGAAAGTACTTTATAATATCCTTTGTTACTCAAAATTGAGTGAGGACAATTCTAAAGAATTTGGAATTCTAGTTATTTATAGTTGAAAGGAAATATGTGGATTTGATTCCTATAATTGGATCGTAAGAGTATTTTGGTGACTTAGTCATGTGGGGACCCCAGCTTACCACCCGGGATTCCCATTATGCATACAATTCACGATCCCAGGAAGACCATCGTGAATCCACATAACAGAGTTGGCATTACAGATTACATCATCCATTACATAATGAGTCTTAAAGTCTTACATAGGCCGCTCGGCCGAATATAGATTGCCACGCAGGACAAGTTCAATTGACACACTTACTTAGTAGATAGCAGCGGAATACATGCAGCATAGCTGACCCAGGTCAGGCCTACTATCCTACAGGCGACTTACCGGGAAACGATCCTAATTCGCACCGGCGTCATCATAACCATCATCTTCCTCCTCGTAGTCATCTCCAAAGTCTGGCCAAGTTAATAGCCAGGGACAAAGCCGTGAGTACATTTTGGAATTGTACTCGCAAACCATCTAGAGAAAGTATTCACATGCTATATGGCTGTAGCAAGGTTAGGCTTGTTTTGAAGTGGTTCTATGCTAACAAGTTTTTCTCTTATCGATATAGCATGTCATACGACATCTCTATATCTTTGTTGAAAAACATTTTTGGAAGCAAGATTGTTATTAAAAATTCTCTAGGAAAGGGGGAAGCTCTCTTTATTTGATCCAAGACAACCATGGTCAATCATACATGACCATCTCCCAACTCCTCAGCAGTACCCTCCAGGTACTCCGAACCACACCCGTGCCACGGCCTTACCCTCTGAGTACTCCGTCTGGCAAAAACTCCATTTTTCTGAAAACGTTTTATAAAACCAAAACCTGACACAGGTTAAGTATGGCCATTCCAACCATCCTTGACCGAGGACTCGGCTATTCGAATAGATTACGCTCTGCAGAGGTTGTACACTTTACCCACAAGATTCGATAAATCCACCGGGATGCCACCACGGTCCGTCATACACTAGTATGCGGGGTTTGGATAATCGAACGGCGTCTTCCATCTACCTACCTTAGTATGGGTGCCTTCCCTATGGAGTTAACCTCCCCGGCAAACCCTGGCAGCCTACCTCTGTCATCTCGAGTGTAGCTCTAGTGCCACGGCGGGAGAACCCAAGTGTCTTCCGGCCGGATAAATCCCGAAGGATCCTGATTCACTATTGCCCATAAACTTGCGGCAACCCGGATTCCGGGGTCCTACAGACCCTTATATAGTACGAGGCTCCCCGCACTAAAGCAGACAAACTTCGGACAATGCCCCGTCCCATACCGAGGTAATGTGGTTGCACGAATTAATTGGTTTGGCGAACACTTATACACAATGCCACTTTTATAAAACCACAAACTCCTTTACTCCCATGTCCAGCTCCATGTTTACAAAACCATTTGAAAACATTTCAGTGGAGTAATTACTACTCCAAGTTTTTCGAAAAAAAACATTTTTGAAATCTTTCCGGAGAGTGTTCCCAATCCTAGAGTTTTTGGCTCCACTACGAGTTTTCCAAAGACGCTGATGCTAACCATCAAGTCTCTAATGTAGGGGTGTTGGATAGGTGTCAAGGGTGTCATCTTTATATAGATGATAACAAATCGACTTGTGGAGCTAAGTCGCCAACTATTGCTACATAAGGGTAATAGCAATATAGAAAACAATGCATAAAAAGAACTGTAATAAAACAATGCAAAATGTATTGTTAGGATTTAGATATGCACCAAGTAGATGGCGTGCCTTGAGTGGCTTGTCCCTGATCTCCTCCTTCTTGATATTCAAAGACCCCCCCCCCCTCCTCCGCACACTCGTCGTTCGAATCTATCGTCGAAAAAAGCAACAACATACAATAAGCATACAAGCATACATGATTCACACCAAAGACATGCAACTCACAACTCAATAATTGAGTATCAGAAACAAACATGTTCAGATATCTAAATCAATAATTTTCTTTACAAAAGAATAATCCACTCTAATAATAGCAAGCAATTCCTAATAGCAATTAAGCCCTATTCACAAGCAAACAACTTGCAGGCATCAATGTGAATCAAGACATGGCATCCAGCATACTTCCAGATAGCTAACAATATTACAGAACCCATACAATTGGAATCAAATCAAAAGAGTAAATGGTTGAATTATAATGAATTTCCTAATCTCACTTAACACTAGAAAAGCAATTTAATTCCCTAAAACTTTCTGTAAATCCTAAAATTCTACCAGAGACCATATTAGAAAGCTAATGCAATGCAGAACACACCAGAGGTGAAATCACCTAAAAATAATAATCTTACTAGGTACAATAACTAAAACAATGCAAATCTCTAATATCACCAAAATAATTACTATAGGAAGTACACAGCTCCTAAAATAGAAAAACTAGTTTCTCAAGCTTCACAATGTCACAGAGCATCACTGAAAATTGGAAATACATATTTTCATACCACCAAACCCCTATTATGGATTTATCAATGAAAAACCCTAGATCCACAAGTAATAAATCTCAGATAATTTATATGATTCTAAAAAAATCACACATGCAGTAGCAATGGGTAGCATACAATATAAGAACTTCACAGAAACTTGAATCAATCAATTTGGATGCATAGAATATTTTTTATGGAATTTTCAAACTTGCAGGGATTTACAAAAACATCAAACTGAATTTTCTGAAGAAAAAAATAGATCAGGTCGAGGCTGCGGATCTGAGCCAGGCCGACCCAAATCCTGCGGCCTGCCCAGGGTCCGGCCGATCGAATCAGTATGCCATCATTCGATTCAGATCGGATGGTGTGCGGGCCTTCTTCTCTGTGGGGCAGCGCATGTAGACGCGCTCGACGCTTCGGGCTAGGGTTTGGGCGAGGTGATGCTTACCGAGGGGCTCTGGTGGTTAGTGGCGGTCAGATCGGCGGCGGTTCTGATCAGAAGGTGATGCGCAACTAGGGGACGTGCATGCAGAGGCTGGGGTGCTCGCGGTGGTGTCGAAGGCATCGTGGTGAGCTCCGGTGAAGGTCGGCGATGGCGATGGCTACGGCTTTCCCTGGAGTAGGAATAGAGAGGGTGAGATCCAGAGGATGGCGGCGAGCTTCGGTAAGCAGAGAGAGAGCAGAGCCTCTGGCTAGACCGACTGCAACCTTTACCGTCGCCGTCGATGATCTAACCGAGGCTCTCGAGCTCTCCAGCGATGGATTCGCCTCGGCTACACAGCGGCGAGGTCCTGCAGATGAGTGAGAGTGGAGAGGGGGGAAAATGGGAGAGAGGGGAGGCTTCCAGAGGGGGTCTCGAGCTATATACTGTTAGCTGGGTTCGGTCTATGGTGCACCTGCAATGGACTCCATTGGGAGAGAGGGGAGGCTTCCAGAGGCGGCATTGTATGCTGAGTCCAGGGAACAGGTGAGCGGTGTCAGTGGCTAGGTGGTTCGGCCGGGGCACGGCGGTTTTCAGAGCGGCTGGGGGCGAAACGGTGTGCCGTGGGGGCGTGTCGGTGCACCACGGGGCAGGGCGAGGGTGGCGTCACGTCTGTAGCTCGGTGCCATGCAGGTGTGCATGAAGAGAGGGGCTGGACGAGGTGCAGGTGCACGGGAACGAGAAGCACGCTCTGCGTGCTGTGGACGACACGGCGGCGTCGGTCTGGCACGGTCGGGTGCGATGCACGGTAGGGCTAGGGCAAAGATGGCTCGGGGAATTGGTCCAGGGGTTAGACGCGGGGCTGGTGGCGAGGTGACAGCACGGGGAACGTGTGAGGACCCCGGCTTACCACCCGGGATTCCCGTTATGCATACAATTCATGATCCCAGGAAGACCGTCATGAATCCACATAACTGACTTGGCATTACAGAGTACAACATCCATTACATAAATAAGTCGTTAAGTCTTACATAGCCTCTTGGCTGAGTACTAATGCCACGCAGGGCATGTTCAACGGACATACTTCAACATAGGTAGCAGCGGATACATGCAGCATAGTGACCCAAGTCAGGCCTACTACCCTACAGGCGACTGACCGGGAAACGAGTCCTAGTTCGCACCGGCGTCGTCATACTCCTCATCATCTTCTTCATAGTCATCTCCAAAGTCTGGCCAAGTTAATAGCTAGGGACAAAGCCGTGAGTACATTTTGGAATTGTACTCGCAAACCATCTAAGAGAGAACATTCACATGCTATATGGCTGTAGCAAAGGTTGGTTTAGTTTTCAGTGACTATCTTCTACTAACTTCTCATGTCGATATAGCATGTCCCACGACATTTCCATATCCTTATTAAAGAAATCTTTTATAAATATTTAGTAAAACTCTAGGAAAGGGGGGAAACTCCTTTAGAGAATAGACCGGTGGTCAATCGAACATGACCACCCCAAAGCATCGGCAGTACCCTCCAAGTACTCCGTCCGGCACGAAACTCCGTTTTTCCAGAAGACCATTTATAAAACCAAAACCTGACATTGGGCAATGTAGTGATCTCCACAACCGTCCATATCCGAGGACACGGCTATTCGAATAGTTTTACACTCTGCAGAGGTTGTACACTTTACCCACACCAACCGATAAATCCGCCGGGATACCACCACAGACCGTCTTACATAAGTATGCGGGGTTCGGATAATCGATCAAAGCCTCCATCTATTTACCTTAGTATGGGTGCCTACCCTGTGGAGTTTACCTCCCCGGCACGTCCCGGCAGTACCTCCTCCAGAGCGTAACTCCGGCGCCACGGCGGGAGAACCCAAGTGTCTTCCGGCGGCTCGGGATATGCCGTGATATGTGTTGACCTTCGTTTAGCGTCAACCCGGATTCCGGGGTCCTGCAGACCATTATATAGTTGTGAGGCTTCCCGCACTAAAGCAAATAAACTTCAAACTAAGCCCGTCCCATACCGGGTAATGTGGTTGCACGGGTTAATTGCTTCAAGCGACTACAAAGAAACACCAATGCCTTTTTCTAAAACCACCAACTCCTTTCTTCCATATTCCAAGTGTCCATTTGTCCCAAAACCATTTAGAAAACATTTCAGTGGAGTGGATACTACTCTAAGGTTTTCGTAACCATTTTCGAAACTTTTCCAAGAGTTGTTCCCATCCTAGAGTTTTTTTTGGCTCCACTACAAGTGTTTCCCAAAACTTCGATGCTAATCATCGAGCCTCTACAATCAGGGGTAATGGGTAGGTGGTAAGGGAGTCATCCTCCATGGATGATAACAATGTGACTTGTGGAGCTAAGTCACCATCTATTGCTATCTAGGGGTAAATAGCAATATAAGAAAAACAATGCATAGTAGTAAGAGCAGAGTAGAATAATGCATAGTGCCGTGATAGGATTCAGATATGTAACAAGTAGATGGCTTGCCTTGGTTGGCTTGTCCCTGGTCACCTTCCTCCTGGTACTCAAATACTTCACCCTCCTCTGCACAGTCGTCGTTCGATTCTATCGCCGGAAAAAGAAACGAAACAAACACATAATAAGCATTCATGCATTCAGGGATCTCAACCAAACATCACCACACATTTCAAGCATTGAGTATCAGAAACAAACATGTTTAGATAACAGATCATATATCTATTTTAATAAAGCAAACCATCACCAACATTATAGCACACAAATTCTAGTTGTATTCTAATACTTACTCACAAGCAAACACTTGCATGCATCAAGACATATGAAAACATGGCACCAGCATACCTACTGGTAGCTAACAACATTTCACAAACATCACAATTGGAATTAGATCAATATACTATAGGGGTGATTTAATAAGAATTTCCTATTTCTAGAAATCACTAGAATAGCAAAACAATCCCCTAAAATAATCTGCAAGTCCAAAAATCCTACCAGAGGTCATTTTGGAAAGCTACTGGAATGACAAATACACCACAAGTGGAATCATTCCAAAATAATCATTATTTTGAGCACAAAAATTCAATTACTACAAGATATTGACATCACTAATTTAATTCCTACAAACAAAGCACACTTCCTAAATTAGTGAAACCAGTTTCTATAAATCAGAGAAACAGTAGGCTGTCAGTGAAAATTGGTTTCACCATTTTTTTAGCAAACAGAGCATCATATTTGCAGATAATGGTGAAAATCAATAGATCTACCAATAATAATCCTCAGATAATATCTAAGCTTCAACAATTCATGCATGCAGTACATACAGGTAGGTATTAATTTCAGGAGCACATAGAAATTTGAATCACTAAATTTGGATGCATAAAATAATTTCTACGAATTTTCAAACTTGCAGGGATTTTCAGAAAAGAGAAATCAATTCTCTGAAAGAAAGAAATCGGGCCAGGGGCGTCGGATCTGAGCCAGGCCGGCCCAAACCCGGTGGCCTGCCCGGGCTTGGCGGCAGCGGAGCGGTACGCCACCGCCGGATCTAGATCCGATGGCGCGGCCGTCTTCTTCCTCGCGGGGACATGCACGCGAGCGTGCGCCGGTCATGCCGGCTAGGGTTTTGATCGGCGATGCTCACCGAGTGGCTTTTGGCGGCTGGCTGGAGGTAGATCGGTAGCGGAGAGGTTCAATAGGCGATGCGCGGCCAGGAGGGGTGCATGCAGAGGGGGGGTGTGTTCGCGGTGGTGTCAACGACGCCTCGATGAGCTCCGGTGATGTCGGCGAGGTCGTTGGCTACGGCATTCCTGGACCAAGCAGAGAGAGAGGTGAGATCTGGCATCAAGGAGAGGTCATCGATCTAGAGAGACGGAGCAGAGAGACGGCGAGGTTGACTGCAACCTTCACCTCGGCTGGCGGCGATCTACTCGAGTAGCTCGAGCTCTCCGGCGGCGGCTTCTTCTCGGCTAGGCGACGGCGGAGCTCTGCAGGTGAGTGGGAAGAGGAGAGGAAGCAAATGAGAGAGAGAGGCTTCCAGAGAGGTGCCTCAGCTTATAACTGAAGGGGGTGCGCTCGGTCTAGCGTGTGTCTCGTCGGAAACGATTGGCTGTCATCGGCGGCGTATGGGGGCGGCGTTGTGCACCGGTTCTAGGGGACAGGCAGGTGGTGTCGGTGGATGGTCGAGTCACGCAATATTTCACTGGTTTCAGAGAACGAGCAAGAGAAACGGTGCTTGGTGGGGAGGCTGTGGTGCACCGGATGGCTGGGCAGGGGCGGCATCGTGATGGCCTCTGGGTGCCGTGAAAACGTGCGTGAAGTGCAGGGCGAGGGAGTGTGCTGGTGCACGGGAACGTGTAACGCGCTCCGCGTGCGCTGGGCTGCACAGTGGCGTCGACTTGGCGAGGCCATGGCGATGTGCACGGTCGGGATTTCGGTCATCTGGTTCGGGGAATTGGTCAAGGGGTTCTATGCGAGGTCAGTGGCGAGGCGACAGGTTGGGAAACGGTCGGCTGGGGTGTCCACGGTGGGCAGGGCAATGGCCAGGGCGGCGTGGGGTGCTGGCTTGGGGTCTCTGCAAGGTGGGGCTGGTTCTAGGGTGTCAGCACTGCGGCGAGCAGCTACTGGGGGTCGAGGGCGGTGCCTGGTCGAAGAACAGAGGGAGAGGGAAGGGTTCTGGCAGCGTCGGCCTCGGGCTCCTCTCCTCCCTCGAGTCCAAGCTGTAAACGACAAAAGGAAAGGATTTGCAAATCCCTGGACTCCAAAAGGAAATCCCCAGCAGGCCTTCTCCCTCCCCTTGGTCGGTTTGCAAAAATAATAAGAAGGAAGGAGAGTAAAACATGGGTTAGTGTCTTCATGGACGAAATTCAAATTTGAATTTGAATCTTTCAAACTTGGTTTGAAATTTGAGCTAGGATAGTGTCCAGAGGTGTCCAAGGTGCTCCAGAGCACATGACCAAAGTTTGAGAATTTTAGAGCTAGATATGCTAGGGTTTTGGAGAAACTCCTATTTTCAAATAAGGGAGTAAAAATAAAATAAAAAGAAAAGAAAAGAGAGGTGATCTCACCAATGATCTATGCTAAGATTTTTGGTGCACACAATTATGAGCTTGGGTCAAAATAGGTTGCATAAAATCATAGCTCACTTCCTAGGTAAAAAGCACATGTATTGAAAAAGAAAATAAGGTTTAAATCAATCAAACTCTCTCACATGAAATCATGGGCATACACACTTGCACACATAAAATCATGCATATACCTACTCATATGAAAATACACATGCTAGCACACACATGCAATCATGCATTCATAGGGCACACATACATTGCTGAGCAAAAGTTTTTAATTACCCACAAAAAGCACTTAAGTAAAGTTTTAACTTGGGCAACAAAAGTGGGGTGTTACAGACCTTCCCCCCTTAAAAGAATCTCGTCCCGAGATTCCGTAGCTAAGCGTGAAGTAGACCGGGGAACTCTCGTCGAAGATAATCTTCACGTTCCCACGTGGCTTCGTCTTCAGTGTGATTACTCCATTGCACCTTATACATCTTGATCTTGCATCTACGGGTAAGATGAACGTCTGCTTCAAGAATGCGGATAGGTCTCTCCCAGTAAGTGAGGTTGGAGTTCAGGTCGATGGAGTTGTGGTCGATTTCGGTGAAGGTCTCAGGCTTGTTGGGAACTTGAAGGCATTTGCGGAGTTGCGACACGTGGAAGACGTCATGGAACTCGGATAGTTTTGGGGGTAGCTCCAGTTTGTAGGACATGGTGCCCTTACGTTCCAAGATCTTGAATGGACCAATGTACCGGGGTGCCAGTTTACCTTTGACATGGAAGCGTTGCATACCCTTGAGTGGTGTGACTCGAAGGTAGACAAAGTCTCCCACATTGAAGGTGACAGGTCTCCTCTTTGGGTCAGCGTAACTCTTTTGTCGGGACTGGGCTGCTTTTAAGCGGTTGCGGATGAGCTGAACTTGCTCCTCGGCCTCCTTGATAACATCGGGTCCAAATACTTGACTTTCTCCAGTCTCGGACCAGTTGAGAGGGGTACGACACTTGCGTCCGTAGAGAGCTTCAAAAGGGGCCATTTGCAAACTAGATTGATAGCTATTATTGTAGGAAAACTCCACGAATGGCAGGCAGTCTTCCCACTTGGCTCCATAAGATAGGACGCAGGCTCGCAACATGTCTTCAAGGATTTGGTTTACACGCTCTGTCTGACCTCCAGTCTGGGGGTGATAGGCTGTGCTGAACGAGAGCTTTGTCCCTACGGCTTCTTGAAGTTTGTGCCAGAATCTTGAGGTGAATTGAGTTCCCCGATCAGTAACGATTACCTTAGGCACTCCATGAAAGCTAACAATTCTGGACATGTACAGGTCGGCTAGGTCTCGGCCTTTATGGGTGGTCTTGACTAGTAGAAAATGGGCGACCTTGGTCAGGCGGTCAATGATAACCCAGATGGAGTCGTGGCCTCGATTTGATCTAGGCAGTCCAGTGATGAAGTCCATTCCGACTTCCTCCCACTTCCACATTGGCACTTTTAGTGGTTGCAGTAGACCTGCGGGCATTTGGTGCTCAGCCTTCACTCGCTGACAAACGTCGCACCGGGCAATATAGAAAGCTATCTCCCGCTTCATACCGTGCCACAAAAAACGCTCCTTCAAGTCCTGGTACATTTTTGTGCCTCCAGGATGAATAGAGTAAGGGGTATCATGGGCCTCCTTCAGGATGGACTGCTTCATCTCCTCGATGCTAGGGACGCACAGGCGGCCATTATACCATAGCACACCTTCCTGGTCAATTGAAAACCCAGGTAATTCCTCTCGTCCCATCCTACGCTTGATGCCTTCGATACTCTCATGTCCAATTCTGAGCTTCTTTAATAATGTCCGTGAGAGTGGGTCAGACTTCAAGGTTCGATAGAAACCAAGGCTTACCAGCTGAAGCCCAAACTTCTCGAATTCCTCGCATAAAGTTGGTTGGCTGGTCTTTAATAGGGCATTTAGAGAACAAGGTTCTCGGCTGAGGGCATCGGCGACCACATTCGCTTTACCAGGATGGTAATGAATGCCTAGGTCATAGTCTTTGATGAGTTCAATCCATCTCCATTGCCTCATATTTAACTCCTTCTGAGAGAAGATATACTTAAGGCTCTTGTGGTCGGTGTAGATCTCGCAATGGTTTCCCATAAGATAGTGTCGCCAAGTCTTGAGGGCATGAACAACAGCGGCAAGCTCGAGGTCATGAGTAGGATAATTTAGCTCGTGAGGGCGCAGTTGGCGGGATAGGTAGGCAATGACCTTGCCGTCTTGCATAAGGACACTTCCAAGACCAAGCTTGGATGCATCACAGTAGACGTCAAAGCTCTTGGTAATGTCGGGCATGGTTAGAATGGGAGCTGTCACTAGCCTCTTCTTGAGTTCTTGGAAACTCTGCTCGCACTTCTCAGTCCACTCAAACTTCTTTTCTTTCTTGAGCAACTGAGTCAAAGGGCGGGCAATGCTGGAAAACCCTTCTACAAACTTCCGGTAGTATCCGGCTAGTCCAAGGAATGCTCGGACTTCGGTGGGGTTGGTTGGGACTTTCCTTTCCATGATGGAGGTGATTTTTGAGGGGTCAACGGATACTCCACCAGCTGAGAGTACATAGCCAAGGAATCCAACCTCTTTCAGCCAGAATTCACATTTGCTGAACTTGGCGTAAAGTTGGTGTTCACGCAGGGTTCCCAAAACCAGCCGCAGATGCTCTACGTGCTCTTCCTCGGTCTTAGAATAGACCAAGATGTCGTCGATGAAAACCACCACAGACTTGTCGAGGAACTTCATGAATACCTTATTCATGAGATTCATGAAATAGGCAGGGGCATTGGTTAGGCCAAAGGACATGACGGTGTACTCGAATAGGCCGTAGCGAGTGGTGAAAGCGGTCTTGGGAATATCAGACTCTCGGACTTTCAGCTGATGATATCCAGTGCGGAGATCAATTTTGGAGAATACTTTGGCTCCATTCAGCTGATCAAATAGGTCTTCAATCTTTGGAAGTGGGTATTTGTTCTTGATGGTTACCTCGTTCAGTTTACGGTAGTCCACACACAGTCATATGGTACCGTCTCGCTTGTCCACAAATAGAACAGGCGATCCCCATGGTGAAGCGCTGGGACGGATAAGGCCTTTGCTGAGCATGTCAGCAAGTTGCTTCTTTAACTCTTCAAGTTCTTGGGGGTTCATACGTCAAGGTCGTTGGGCAATAGGAGCTGTTCTGGGAATCAACTCAATTACAAACTCGATATCCCGGTCAGGGGGCATACCTGGCAACTTCTCAGGGAAGACGTCGGGGTACTCACATACCACCGGAACTTGATCAAGAGTCGGCCCAGAGACAGACTTCTTGTAGTAGGCTCTGCGGGATGGCATGGTGGCTACGTGCTCAATCTGAACTCCACTACTGCTGGTCACAGTTATGGCCTTTCGTGCGCAATCAATGTGCCCCTGGTACTTGGACATCCAGTCCATTCCAAGTACCACATCCAACCCTTTGGTACCTAGAACAATCAAATCCGCTTGGAACTTCTCACCGTAGAGCTCTACTGGGACGTCCCTGCAGGATAGTTGGGTCTTAACTGATGACCCCGGGATTTGTACTATCATAAGTCTATCCCTGCGGCTATGTTTCAATCTACCCTTATCCATGAAGTTCTCAGTGACAAACGAGTGTGACGCGCCAGAGTCAAATAGAATCTTTGCAGGCACGGAGTTGACAAGAAACGTACCAAGCACAACGTCAGGTGCCTCCTCCGCTTCAGCTGCGTTGACGTGGTTCAGGCAGCCACGAGCAACATTGGCTTGACCCTTCGGGTTCCTTCTAGCTGGTCCACGGCCTTGACCCTGATTGGGTTTAGGCGCGCTGAGGCTCAGTGCGGATGGTTTCTTTAGGGGGCACTCCTTAGAGAAATGCCCTGGTCGGCCACAAGTATAGCAGCCACTTCCTTGGCTGCGGTTGATAGGGTTGAAGGTGTTGCGATTCCCTCCAGAAGGGTTCCTGCCGGAGGGGCGGTTGCTTGAGTACTGGCGGTTGGGGTTGTTGGGTCTGGGAGCTTGAGAGGCGAACCTCTGAGGGGGTGGCGCAGACCTTGATGGGGGCATGCTGCGGGATCTCTGACTGCTTGATCCACCCTGACTCATCATTCTCCTCTTTCAGCTTTCACGGGCAGCCTTGTTCTTGTCCTCGACCATAATAGCAGCATCAACCAGGGACTCCAGATCATTGTAGGGCACGGCGACCAGATAAGGCTGCAGGTCTTCCTGAAGTCCATTCATGAAGCGCTCCCGCTTCTTCTCATCGGTGTCGATGTCGTTAGGGGCATACCTCCCCCAGGTGGTGAACTTGTTGAGGTATTCGGTGACACTCATACTTCCCTGCTTGAGGTTAAGGAACTTGTCACACATAATCTTGATGAGTCCAGATGGAATGTGGGCCTTGCGGAACTTGGTCTTGAAGGCTTCCCAAGTCATCACTTGGCCCTCGGGCTGCATGGCACGGACGTTCTCCCACCATGCGCCCGCTACGCCAGCTAGGAAATGGGTGGCGTAGAGCACCTTCTCGTTTGCTCCAACTCCCGCATACTCGAGCTTGTTCTCGATGGTGCGGAGCCAGTCGTCGGCGTCCAGGGGTTCGGTAGACTTGGTGAATGTTGGCAGGTTGGAGTTTTGGAAGTTCCTAAGCGTGTTGCGGGGTTCCTCATCATCGTTGCCACCATTGTTGTTGTGGTTGGTGGCCATCTGGGCGAGTTGCTGGAGGGTAGCTAGGTTGGCTTGATGCTCGGCGCGTGCTGCTTCACGCTCCTCCAATAGGAGCCACAGCACTTGCGTCATGTCAGGCTCAGGAGGTGGGGGCGGGTTGTTGCCAGCGTGGGCACGAGTCTCCGGAGCCATTCTGGAGAGAAGTGGATTGGTGAGATTTATAACAAGGAAAAACTTATGCAGGTTTCATAAGAGAGAAAGGAACTACACTCATGCTTAGCATACATCCATGGCAACCATACATAACATGTTCCAACAACCCCCCATAGCAAGTCCATACATACATAATATATACAAGCAAAAGGGTGCCAAACATGTCCAGGCACACACACATACCACACATAGTCGCATACAACAAGCATAGCAAATGGTTCTAGATAGACCATACAACACCGATACACAAAAGGGTCAAACTAACAACTACGCGGCAGCCTACATGAGAGGTAAAGTGGTGAGATCTACTCGTCGCCGCTGACGTGGGGAACTAGCTCCTCGGGGTCCTCCTCGCTAGGAGTCTCAGGAGCATAGAAGTCGAGGATAGCGTTGCGGTCATCACCGCTCTCGCTACCACGGTCGTCATCATCGGTACTAGCGGACTCCTCATCGAAGGCCTCCTGGTGGTCGTCGTCGCGGCCAAGTACCTCCTCGTTCTCCATGCGGAGCTCGGCGGTCTCCTCCTCCAACTCGGACACGTGGCTCTCAAGAGAAGCCAAGTGGTCCTCCAACTCGCAGACGCGCCTCCTCGGAGCCTTGTTCTTCTTCACGATCTTCCTCTTGGCAGAGAGAAGACGGTGATGTGAGAAGATAGACTCCTGGAGGTCCTCACGGAGAACGGCGAGCTCAAGTCCCCTCTCATCGGCGACCATCCGGACATGGTCCAGATGCTCCTGCATGTGGTGCAGGATAGCCTCAGTGTGGCAGAAGTGGCGGCTGAAAGGGGTGTGCATCGCGGCCTGATGGGGAAAGCCATCGGCGTCGACCCTCCCGTAGTGCTCGTAACGAGTCCCAAGTAACTCGTCATAGTGGAGGTGGACGAGGCGCGAGATGGCGTGGCGTAGAACGCGCATTAGGCCATCACCCCAGTTGCGCTCGATCACCTCAAAGGTGAACTCCGGTGAGGTGGGCGGAACCTCCTTCCCGCGGACCTAGCATACCACACGGATAGCCAGCTCGCGGGTGCCCTCCTCGAACAGCTGATAGCCTCGCACCTCGGGACACGGTCGTCCGAGGCGCGCGGTCAACTCCACCAAGTCCCTCTCGAAGACCAGCACGTCCTCGTGGGTACCAACCTGACGGTGCGCGGTAAGAGCGTCCATCTACACAAATTTTAGAGTAGAGTTTATTAATGACTTACCCAAGTGTGCAAAATTTATACATAAGTAAAAGCTTGAATTTAAATGCAAGTAACTTAAAGATGCTTAAAGAGTAAGGGAAGAGATGAGAGCAATATATATTTACCTTTGATATATAAAGCCATCTCTTTTATTTTAAGAAAATAGTTTTTGGTCCGGTCTAACGCCCATGCTATCCTAGGGTTTCCTAAGGTCAGGATGGCTCTGATACCAACTCTGTGAGGACCCCGGCTTACCACCCGGGATTCCCGTTATGCATACAATTCATGATCCAAGGAAGACCGTCATGAATCCACATAACTGAGTTGGCATTACAGAGTACAACATCCATTACATAAATAAGTCGTTAAGTCTTACATAGCCTCTTGGCTGAGTACTAATGCCACGCAGGGCATGTTCAACGGACATACTTTAACATAGGTAGCAGCGGATACATGCAGCGTAGTGACCCAAGTCAGGCCTACTACCCTATAGGCGACTGACCGGGAAACGAGTCCTAGTTTGCACCGGCGTCATCATACTCCTCATCATCTTCTTCATAGTCATCTCCAAAGTCTAGCCAAGTTAATAGCCAGGGACAAAGCCGTGAGTACATTTTGGAATTGTACTCGCAAACCATCTAAGAGAGAACATTCACATGCTATATGGCTGTAGCAAGGGTTGGTTTAGTTTTCAGTGACTATCTTCTACTAACTTCTCGTGTCGATATAGCATGTCCCACGACATTTCCATATCCTTATTAAAGAAATCTTTTATAAATATTTAGTAAAATCTCTAGGAAAGGGGGGAAACTCCTTTAGAGAATAGACCGGTGGTCAATCGAACATGACCACCCCAAAGCATCGGCAGTACCCTCCAAGTACTCCGATCCACTCCCGTGCCACGGCAGTACCCTCCAAGTACTCCGTCCGGCACGAAACTTTGTTTTTCCAGAAGACCATTTATAAAACCAAAACCTGACATTGGGCAATGTAGTGATCTCCACAACCATCCATATCCGAGGACGCGGCTATTCGAATAGTTTTACACTCTGTAGAGGTTGTACACTTTACACACACCAACCGATAAATCCGCCGGGATACCACCACGGACCGTCATACATAAGTATGCGGGGTTCGGATAATAGATCAAAGCCTCCATCTATTTACCTTAGTACGAGTGCCTACCCTGTGGAGTTTACCTCCCCGGCACGTCCCGGCAGTACCTCCTCCAGAGCGTAACTCCGGCGCCACGGCGGGAGAACCCAAGTGTCTTCCGGCGGCTCGGGATATGCCGTGATATGTGTTGACCTTCGTTTAGCGTCAACCCGGATTCCGGGGTCCTGCAAACCCTTATATAGTTGTGAGCCTTCCCGTACTAAAGCAAATAAACTTCAAACTAAGCCCGTCCCATACCGGGTAATGTGGTTGCACGGGTTAATTGCTTCAAGCGACTACAAAGAAACATCAATGCCTTTTTCTAAAACCACCAACTCCTTTCTTCCATATTCCAAGTGTCCATTTGTCCCAAAACCATTTAGAAAACATTTCAGTGGAGTGGATACTACTCCAAGGTTTTCGTAACCATTTTTGAAACTTTTCCGAGAGTTTTTCCCATCCTAGAGTTTTTTTTTGGCTCCACTACAAGTGTTTCCCAAAGACTTCGATGCTAATCATCGAGCCTCTACAATCAGGGGTAATGGGTAGGTGGTAAGGGAGTCATGCTCCATGGATGATAACAATGTGACTTGTGGAGCTAAGTCACCATCTATTGCTATCTAGGGGTAAATAGCAATATAAGAAAAACAATGCATAGTAGTAAGAGCATAGTAGAATAATGCATAGTGCCGTGATAGGATTCAGATATGTAACAAGTAGATGGCTTGCCTTGGTTGGCTTGTCCCTGGTCACCTTCCTCCTGGTACTCAAATACTTCACCCTCCTCCGCACAGTCGTCGTTCGATTCTATCGCCGGAAAAAGAAACGAAACAAACACATAATAAGCATTCATGCATTCAGGGATCTCAACCAAACATCACCACACATTTCAAGCATTGAGTATCAGAAACAAACATGTTTAGATAACAGATCATATATCTATTTTAATAAAGCAAACCATCACCAACATTATAGCACACAAATTCTAGTTGTATTCTAATACTTACTCACAAGCAAACACTTGCATGCATCAAGACATATCAAAACATGGCACCAGCATACCTACTGGTAGCTAACAACATTTCACAAACATCACAATTGGAATTAGATCAATATACTATAGGGGTGATTTAATAAGAATTTCCTATTTCTAGAAATCACTAGAATAGCAAAACAATCCCCTAAAATAATCTGCAAGTCCAAAAATCCTACCAGAGGTCATTTTCGAAAGCTACTGGAATGAAAAATACACCACAAGTGGAATCATTCCAAAATAATCATTATTTTGAGCACAAAAATTCAATTACTGCAAGATATTGACATCACTAATTTAATTCCTACAAACAAAGCACACTTCCTAAATTAGTGAAACCAGTTTCTATAAATTAGAGAAACAGCAGGCTATCAGTGAAAATTGGTTTCACCATTTTTTTAGCAAACAGAGCATCATATTTGCAGATAATGGTGAAAATCAATAGATCTACCAATAATAATCCTCAGATAATATCTAAGCTTCAACAATTCATGCATGCAGTACATACAGGTAGGTATTAATTTCAGGAGCACATAGAAATTGGAATCACTAAATTTGGATGCATAAAATAATTTCTACAAATTTTCAAACTTGCAGGGATTTTTAGAAAAGAGAAATCAATTCTCTAAAAAAAGAAATCGGGCCGGGGGCGTCGGATCTGAGCCAGGCCGGCCCAAACCCGGCCGCCTGCCCGGGCCTGGCGGCAGCTTAGCGGTACGCCACTGCCAGATCTAGATCCGACGGCGCGGCCGTCTTCTTCCTCGCGGGGACATGCACGCGAGCATGCGCCGGTCGTGCCGGCTAGGGTTTTGATCGACGATGCTCACCGAGTGGCTTTTGGCGGCTGGCTGGCGGTAGATCGGCGGCGGAGAGGTTCAGTAGGTGACGCGCGGCCAGGAGGGGTGCATGCAGAGGGGGGGGGGTGTTCGCGGTGGTGTCAACGACGCCTCAATGAGCTCCGGTGATGTCGGCGAGGTCGTTGGCTACGACATTCCTGGACCAAGCAGAGAGAGAGGTGAGATCTGGCATCAAGGAGAGGTCATCGATCTAGAGAGAGGGAGCAGAGAGACGGCGAGGTTGACTGCAACCTTCACCTCAGCTGGCGGCGATCTACTCGAGTAGCTCGAGCTCTCCGGCGGTGGCATCTTCTCGGCTAGGCGACGGCGGAGCTCTGCAGGTGAGTGGGAAGAGGAGAGGAAGCAAATGAGAGAGAGAGAGTCTTCCAGAGAGGTGCCTCAGCTTATAACTGAAGGGGGTGCGCTCGGTCTAGCGTGTGTCTCGTCGGAAACGATTGGCTGTCGTGGGCGGCGTATGGGGGCGGCGTTGTGCACCGGTTCTAGGGGACAGGCAGGTGGTGTCGGTGGATGGCCGAATCACGCGATATTTCGCGGTTTCAGAGAATGAGAGAGAGAAATGGTGCTCGGTGGCGAGGCTGTGGTGCACCGGATGGCTAGGCAGGGGCGGCATCGTGACGGCCTCTGGGTGCCGTGAAAACGTGCGTGAAGTGCAGGGCGAGGGAGTGTGCTGGTGCATGGCGGCGTCGACTTGGCGAGGCTATGGCGACGTGCACGGTCGGGATCTTGGTCATCTGGTTCGGGGAATTGGTCAAGGGGTTCTGCGCGAGGTCAGTGGCAAGGCGATGGGTCGGGAAACGGTCGGTGGCGTGCAGGCTCAGCTGGGGTGTCCATGGTGGGCAGGGCGACGGCCAGGGCGGCGTGGGGTGCTGGCTCGGGGTCTCTGCAAGGTGGGGCTTGTTCTAGGGTGTCAGAAGTGCGGCGAGCAGCTATTGGGGGTCGAGGGCAGTGCCTGGTCGAAGAACAGAGGGAGAGGGAAGGGTTCTGGCAGCGTTAGCCTCGGGATCCTCTCCTCCCTCGAGTCCAAGCTGTAAACGACAAAAGGAAAGGATTTGCAAATCCCTGGACTCCAAAAGGAAATCCCCAGCAGGCCTTCTCCCTCCCCTTGGTCGGTTTGCAAAAAAAATAAGAAGGAAGGAGAGTAAAACATGGGTTAGTGTCTTCATGGACGAAATTCAAATTTGAATTTGAATCTTTCAAACTTGGTTTGAAATTTGAGCTAGGATAGTGTCCAGAGGTGTCCAAGGTGCTCAAGAGCACATGACCAAAGTTTGAGAATTTTAGAGCTAGATATGCTAGGGTTTTGGAGAAACTCCTATTTTCAAATAAGGGAGTAAAAATAAAATAAAAATAAAAGAAAAGAGAGGTGATCTCACCAATGATCTATGCTAAGATTTTTGGTGCACACAATTATGAGCTTGGGTCAAAATAGGTTGCATAAAATCATAGCTCACTTCCTAGGTAAAAAGCACATGTGTTGAAAAAGAAAATAAGGTTTAAATCAATCAAACTCTCTCACATGAAATCATGGGCATACACACTTGCACACATAAAATCATGCATATACCTACTCATATGAAAATACACATGCTAGCACACACATGCAATCATGCATTCATAGGGCACACATACATTGCTGAGCAAAAGTTTTTAATTACCCACAAAAAGCACTTAAGTAAAGTTTTAACTTGGGCAACAAAAGTGGGGTGTTACAGGACGGCCGGTGCCATGCTGTCCGTGCTGGGTTCCCATGGTGGTCACAGGGGCGTCCTGGGCGAGCGTGGGGTGGCTGGCCTGTGTCGCTGCAGGGTGGGGTCGAGCGAGGGGGTCAGCAGAGACGGCGTAAGCCCATTGGGGGTTGGTGCTGGTGGCGGTGGTCGAAGATAAGGGAGAGGGAAGAGGGTTCTAGCAGGGCAGCCTCGGGCTCCTCCTCTTCTCCTCGAGTCCAACAGGATACGACAAGGATGAATCTTTGACAAGATTTTGCTGGGCTGAAATAGAGAAGGCAAGGCAGACATACTCCTTGGTCGGTTTGCATGGAAGAGAAAGAAAGAAAAAGGAATAGACATGGGCTAAGGTGCGCATGGTCGAGTTCAAATTCAAATTTGAATTCTTTCAAACTAGGTTTGAAAATTAACATAGGATAGTTTCCAGAGGTGTCTAATATGCTCAAGAGCTCATGGCCAAGGTTTGAAATTTTTTGAGTTAGACATGCTATGGTTTTGGAGAAACCTCTATTTTCAAAAGAAGGAGCAAAAATAAAAGAAAAAGAAAAAAAGGTGATGTGATTAAGAAAAGAAACTAAACTAGGGTCTTTGGTACACACAAGCTAACCCTGGGTTCAAAAATCCATGCATAAAATCATATCACTATCTCTAGTTCCTAATGCACAAGTGTTGGAAATTCTGAAATTAAAATCATGCCATAAATCACAAACACACACACATAAAATCATGCACATACACCCGCATGAAATCACACATGATAACACACAAGCACAATACTTAGCAAAGGTTTTTAATTTACCCAAATAAAGCATTTAACCATAGTCTTAATTGGGTCTACAAAAAGTGAGGTGTTACAGACCTTCCCCCCTTAAAAAGAATCTCGTTCCAAGATTCGGTGGCTAAGCGTGAAGTAGTTCGGGAAATTCTCGTTGGAGATAATCCTCGTTCCCAAGTGGCCTCTTCTTCGGTGTGGTTACTCCATTGCACCTTATACATCTTGATCTTGTGTCTACGGGTAAGACGGACGTCTTCTCCAAGAATGCGAATTGGTCTCTCCCGATAGGTGAGATCGTGGTTTAGGTCGATGGAGTTGTGGTCGATCTCCGGGAAGGTCTCGAGCTTGTTGGGGACTTGAAGGCATTTGCGGAGTTGTGAAACATGGAAGACATCATGGAACTCGGACAATTTTGCGGGCAATTCCAGTTTGTAGGACATCTCTCTGCGGCGCTCTAGGATCTTGAATGGGCCGATATAGCGGGGCGCAAGCTTACCCTTAACATGGAAGCGCTGCATACCCTTGAGTGGTGTTACTCGAAGGTAGACAAAATCTCCTACGTTGAAGGTAACAGGTCTCCTCTTAGAGTCGGCATAACTTTTCTATCTAGATTGGGCTGCCTTCAAGCGATTCCGCATGAGCTGGACTTGCTCCTCGGCTTCCTTAATGATGTCAGGGCCAAAGATTTGGCTTTCTCTAGTTTCGGACTAGTTGAGAGGGATACGGCACTTGTGTCCATAGAGAGCTTGAAAGGGGGCCATTTGCAAACTTGCTTGGTAACTATTGTTGTAGGAAAACTCAGCAAATGGCAAACAGTCTTCCCACTTGGTTCCATAAGATAGAACACAGGCGCGCAACATATCTTCAAGGATCTGGTTTACTCGTTCCGTTTGACCTCCAATTTGAGGGTGATAGGCTGTGCTGAAGGATAGCTTGGTGCCTAAGGCTTCCTGGAGTTTTGCCCAAAATCGTGAGGTGAACTGAGGGCCTCGGTCTGAGACTATGGTCTTGGGGACACCATGAAGACTGACTATGCACGAGATGTATAACTCTGCTAGACGGTTCCCATGGTTAGTGGTCTTGACGGTAATAAAGTGGGCAACCTTGGTGAGGCGGTCCACAATGACCCATATAGAATCATGTCCCCGATTGGATGTTGGTAGCCCAGTAATAAAATCCATTCTGACTTCCTCCCACTTCCATAGAGGCACTTTCAAGGGTTGCAATAAACCTGTGGGCTTTTGATGCTCGGCTTTGACGCGCTGACAGACATCGCACCGGGCAATATAGAAGGCAATTTCTCTCTTCATACCGTGCCACCAAAATTGTTCCTTCAAGTCTTGGTACATTTTGGTGCCTCCAGTATGAATAGAATAAGGAGTATCATGGGCCTCCTTCAGAATAAGTTACTTCAACTCCTCGATGTTAGGAACACATAGGCGGCCATTATACCATAGCACACCTTCCCGGTCAATTGAAAATCCAGGTACTTCCTCTTGTCCCATCCTACGCTTAATTCCTTCAATAACCTCATGACCCTTCTGAGCTTCCTTTATCTGGTCAAAGAGCATGGGTCGGACTTCAAGGTTCGCTAAGAAACCATGGCTTACAAGCTCAAGTCCGAATTTCTCGAACTCCTCGCATAAGGTTGGTTGGCAGGTCTTCAGTAAGGCATTTAGGGAACAAGGCTCTCGGCTGACGGTATCAGTGACCACATTCGCTTTACCGGGATGGTAATGAATGCCTAGGTCATAGTATTTGATGATTTCAATCCATCTCCTTTGTCTCATGTTCAACTCTTTTTGGGAGAAGATGTATTTCAGGCTTTTATGGTCGGTGTAGATCTCACAACGGTTCCCCATAAGGTAGTGTCGCCATGTTTTGAGGGCATGGACAACAGCGGCAAGCTCTAGGTCATGGGTAGGATAGTTCAGTTCGTGAGGGCGCAGTTGGCGGGACAGGTAGGCGATAACTTTGCCATCTTGCATCAAGACACTTCCAAGTCCAAGCTTGGATGTGTCGCAATAGACATCGAAGCTCTTGGTAATATCGGGCATGGTTAGGATAGGAGCTGACACAAGTCTCTTCCTGAGTTCCTGGAAGCTCTGCTTGCACTTCTCAGTCCACTCAAACTTCTTATCTTTCTTGAGCAGCTGAGTCAACAGGCAAGCGATGCTGGAAAACCCTTCTACAAACTTCCGATAATATCCAGCTAGCCCAAGAAATGCTCGGACTTCGGTGGGGTTAGTTGGGGCTTTTCTTTCCATGATGGAGGTGATTTTCGAGGGGTCAACGGATATTCCACCGGCTGAGAGTACATGGCCTAGGAACCCAACTTCTTTCAGCCAAAACTCACACTTGCTGAACTTGGCGTAAAGCTGGTGTTCTCGCAGGGTTCCCAAAACAAGCCGCAGATGTTCTACGTGCTCTTCCTCGGCCTTTGAATAGACCAAGATGTCGTCGATGAAGACCACAACAAACTTGTCAAGGAACTTCATGAATACCTTATTCATGGGATTCATGAAATAGGCAGGGGCATTGGTTAGGCCAAAGGACATGACAGTGTACTCGAATAGGCCGTAGCGAGTGGTGAAGGCGGTCTTAGGAATATCGGACTCTCGGACCTTCAGCTTATGATATCCAGTGCGGAGATCAATCTTGGAGAATACTTTGGCTCCATTCAGCTGATCAAATAGGTCTTCAATCTTCGAGAGTGGGTATTTATTCTTGATGGTCACCTCATTTAGCCTACGGTAGTCCACACACAATCGTATGGTACCGTCTCGCTTGTCCACAAAGAGAACAGGCGATCCCCAAGGTGAGGCGCTGGGACGGATAAGACCTTTGCTGAGCATATCAGCAAGTTGCTTCTTTAACTCCTCGAGTTCTTGGGGGTTCATACGATAGGGTCTCTGAGCGATGGGAGCTGTTTCGGGAATCAACTGAATTACGAACTCGATTTCCGGTCAGGGGGCATACCTGGCTACTCCTCCGGGAAGACGTCGGGGTACTCACATACCACCGGAACTTGATCAAGGGTCGGTCCAGAGACAGACTTCTTGTAGTAGGCTTTGTGGGATGGCATGGTTGCGATGTGCTCAATCTGAACACCCTCACTGTTGGTCATGGATATCGCCTTCCGAGCGCAATCTATGTGCCCCTGGTACTTGGACATCCAGTCCATCCCAAGTACCACATCCAAACCCTTTGTACCAAGGATGATCAGATTCGCTTTAAAGGGAACTCCTTGAATATCTACCGGCACCTCTACGCAATTCTCCTTGGTCTTCATGACTAATCCAGGGATCTGAACTAGCATAGCTGTAGCCATCATAGTTGACTCTAACTCCCCCTTTTTCACAAAGTGCTCGGTAATGAAGGAATGCGATGCACCAGAATCAAACAGTACTCGTGCAGGGATGGAGTTAATAAGGAACGTACCAAGCACGACATCAGGTGCTTCTTCGGCTTCAGTTGCGTTGACATGATTCAGACAGCCTCGAGCAGCATTTGCCTGAGTCTTCTGGTTCCTCCCAGGGGGTCCATGGCCTTGAACCTGATTGGGTCGCGGTGCGCTGAGGCTCGGCGCACTAGGCTTCTTCAGGGGACACTCCTTAGAGAAATGTCCTGGTTGGCCACAAGTATAGCAGCCACTTCCTTGGCTGCAGTTGGTGGGGTTGAAGATGTTGCGGTTGCCTCCAGAGGGTTTCCCGCTTGCAGGACGGTTGCTGGAGTACTAGCGGTTAGGGTTGTTGGGCCTGGGGGCTTGAGAGGTGAACCTCTGAGGGGGTGGCGCAGACCTAGATGGGCGCATACTGTGGGACCTTCGGTTGCTTGGTCCACCCTGACTCATCATCCTTCTCTTCCGGCTTTCGCGGGCAGCTTTGTTCTTGTCTTCCACCATGATGGCAGCATCCACCATGGCTTCCAGGTCATTATATGGCACGGCTACCAAATAGGTTTGCAGTTCCTCTTGAAGCCCATTCAGGAAACGTTCACTCTTCTTCTCATTAATGTCGATATCATTTGGGGCATATCTTCCCCAGGTAGTGAACTTGTCGAGGTACTCAGTGATGCTCATCCCACCTTGCTTGAGATTTAGGAACTTGTCGCGCATGATTTTGATGAGTCCGGAGGGAATGTGGGCTTTGCGAAACTTGGACTTGAAAGCTTCCCAAGTCATTACTTGGCCTTCGAGCTGCATGGCACGGACATTCTCCCACCATGCACCCACTGCTCCAGCTAGGAAGTGAGTGGCGTAGAGCACCTTCTCATTCTCTCCAACTCCCGCATACTCGAGCTTGTTCTTGATGGTGCGGAGCCAGTCGTCGGCATCCAGGGGCTCGGTGGACTTAGTGAAGGTCGGAGGGTTGGAGTTCTGGAAGTCCCTAAGTTTGTTTCGGGGCTCCTCATCGTCATTGCCACCATTGTTGTTGTGGTGGGTGGCAATTTGCGCAAGGTGCTGAAGAGTGGCGAGGTTGGCTTGGCGCTCAGCGCGCACGGCTTCGCGGTCTTCTAGCATGAGCTGCAGCAGTAGCTCCATGCTGGGCTCGGGTGGTGGGGGCGGATTGCCTCTAGCTTGGCCTCGCGTTTCCGGAGCCAGTCTGGAGTGAAGTGGTTTTGTGAGAATAACAACAAGTGATACTTAGGCATGCTTAAATGAAAGATAGAATTCAACCCATGCATAACATATCAACATAGCAGTCATGCATACATGCTCCAACAACATACATACACATACAAGTTCAGGCATGCATACATAATATATACAAGCAAAAGAGATGCCAAACAAGTCTAGGCACACGCATACCACATAGCCTCATACATCACACATACCAAATGGTTCTAGACCGACTGTACAACTAGATGCGCAAAAGGGAGTAAACTAACAACTACACGGCAACCTACGTGAGAGGGGTAGGGCGGTGGAACCCACTCGTCGCCACTAACGTGGGGGACAACCTCCTCGGGGTCCTTCTCACTAGGAGTCTCGGGAGCGTAGAAGTCCAGGATAGCGTTGCGGTCATCACCGCTCTCGCTACCACGATCGTCATCGTCAGTGCTCGCGGGCTCCTCGTCAAAGGCCTCCTGGTGATCATCGTCGCGGACAAGTACCGCCTCGTTCTCCTTGCGGAGCTTGGCGGTCTCCTCCTCTAGCTCGGACAGATGGCTCTCAAGAGAAGCCAAGTGATCCTCCAAGTCACGGACACGCTGCCTAAGAGCCCTGTTCTTCTTCACAATCTTCCTCTTGGCAGTGAGGAGATGGTGACGAGAGAATATGGACTCCTAAAGATCCTCACAAAGGACGGCTAGCTCTAGCCCTCTCTCGTCGGCGACCATACGGGCGTGGTCCAGGTGCTCCTGAGTGTGGTGCAGCAGGGCCTCCGTGTGGTAGAAGTGGCGGCTGAAGGGGGTGTGTGCGGCGGCCTGGTAGGGAAGGCCATCGGAGTCGACCCTCCCGTAGTGCTCGTAGCAGGTACCAAGTAGCTCATCGTAGTGGAGGTGGACGAGGCGCGAGATGGTGTGTCGCAGAACACGCATCAGGCCATCGCCCCAGTTGCGCTCAATCACCTCGAAGGTGAACTCTGGAGAAGTCGGCGGGACCTCCTTCCCGCGGACCTGGCAAACCACCTAGTAGGCTAGCTCTCGGGTACCCTCCTCAAAGAGGCGGTAGCCACGCACCTCAGGACGTGGGCGTCCGAGACGCGCGGCCAACTCCACTAAGTCGCGCTCAAAGATAAGCATGTCCACGTTGGTGCCGATCTGACGGTGTGCAGTAGGAGCATCCATCTACACAAATTTTAGAGTAGAGTTAATTTATGACTTACCCAAGTGTGCAAGATTTTATGCATAAGTAAAAACTTGAATTAAGATGCAAGAAAATAAAGGTGCTTAAAGAATGAGGGAAGAGATGAGAGCAATATATATTTACCTTTGATATATATAGCCATCTCTTTTATTTTTAGAAAATAGTTTTCGGTCTGGTTTAACGCCCATGCTAAACTAGGGTCTCCTAAGGTCAGGATGGCTCTGGTACCAACTCTATGGGGACCTCGGCTTACCACCCGGGAGTCCCATTATGCATACAATTCACGATCCCAGGAAGACCGTCGTGAATCCACATAACAGAGTTGGCATTACAGATTACATCATCCATTACATAACGAGTCTTAAAGTCTTACATAGGCCGCTCGGCCGAATATAGATTGCCACGCAGGGCAAGTTCAACTGACACACTTACTTAGTAGATAGCAGCGGAATACATGCAGCGTAGCTGACCCATGTCAGGCCTACTACCCTACAGGCGACTGACCGGGAAACGATCCTAATTCGCACTGGCGTCGTCATAACCATCATCTTCCTCCTCATAGTCGTCTCCAAAGTCTGGCCAAGTTAATAGCCAGGGACAAAGCCATGAGTACATTTTGGAATTGTACTCACAAACCATCTAACGAGAAAGTATTCACATGCCATATGGCTGTAGCAAGGTTAGGCTTGTTTTGAAGTGGTTCTATGCTAACAAGTTTTTCTCTTGTCGATATAGCATGTCATACGACATCTCTATATCTTTGTTGAAAAACATTTTTGGAAGCAAGATTGTTATTAAAAATTATCTAGGAAGGGGGAAGCTCTCTTTATTTGATCCAAGACAACCATGGTCAATCATACATGACCATCTCCCAACTTCTCGGCAGTACCCTCCAGGTGCTCCAAACCACACCCGTGCCACGACCGTACCCTCCGAGTACTCTGTCCGACACAAACTCCATTTTTCTGAAAACATTTTATAAAACCAAAACCCGACACAGGTTAAGTATGGCCATTCCAACCGTCCATGACCGAGGACTCGGCTATTCGAATAGATTATGCTCTGCAGAGGTTGTACACTTTACCCACAAGATTCGATAAACCCGCCGGGATGCCACCACGGTCCGTCATACACTAGTATGCGGGGTTCAGATAATCGAACGACGTCTTCCATCTACCTACCTTAGTACGGGTGCCTACCCTGTGGAGTTAACCTCCCCGGCAAAACCTGGCAGCCTACCTCCATCATCTCGAGTGTAGCTCTAGTGCCACGGCGGGAGAACCCAAGTGTCTTCCGGCCAGATAAATCCCGAAGGATCCCGATTCACTATTGCCCATAAACTTGTGGCAACCCGGATTCCAGGGTCCTACAGACCCTTATATAGTACGAGGATCCCCGCACTAAAGCAGACAAACTTCGGACAAAGCCCCGTCCCATACCGGGGTATTGTGGTTGCACGAACTAATTGGTTTGGCGAACACTTATACACAATGCCACTTTTATAAAACCACCAACTCCTTTACTCCCATGTCCAGCTCCATGTTTACAAAACCATTTGAAAATATTTCAGTGGAGTAATTACTACTCCAAGGTTTTCGAAAAAAAAACATTTTTGAAATCTTTCCAGAGAGTGTTCCCAATCCTAGAGTTTTTGGCTCCACTACGAGTTTTCCAAAGACGCTGATGCTAACCATCAAGTCTCTAATGTAGGTGTGTTGGATAGGTGTCAAGGGTATCATCTTTATATAGATGATAACAAATCGACTTGTGGAGCTAAGTCGCCAACTATTGCTACATAAGGGTAATAGCAATATAGAAAACAATGCATAAAAAGAACTGTTATAAAACAATGCAAAGTGTATTGTTAGGATTCAGATATGCAACAAGTAGATGGCTTGCCTTGAGTGGCTTGTCCCTGATCTCCTTCTTCTTGATATTCAAAGACCTCCCCCTCCTTCGCACACTCATCGTTCGAATCTATCACCGGAAAAAAGCAACAACACACAATAAGCATACAAGCATACATGATTCACACCCAAGACATGCAACTCACAACTCAATCATTGAGTATCAGAAACAAACATGTTCAGATATCTGAATCAATAATTTTCTTTACAAAAGAATAATCCACTCTAATAATAGCAAGCAATTCCTAATAGCAATTAAGCCCTATTCACAAGCAAACAACTTGCAAGCATCAATGTGAATCAAGACATGGCATCCAGCATACTTCCAGATAGCCAACATTATTACAGAACCCATACAATTGGAATCAAATCAAAAAAGTAAATGGTTGAATTATAATGAATTTCCTAATCTCACTTAACACTAGAAAAGCAATTTAATTCCCTAAAACTTTCTGTAGATCCTAAAATTCTACCAGAGACCATATTAGAAAGCTAATGTAATGCAGACCGCACCAGAGTTGGAATCACCTAAAAATAGTAATCCTACTAGGTACAATAAATAAAATAATGCAAATTCCTAATATCACCAAAATAATTACTACAGGAAGTACACAGCTCCTCAAATAGAAAAACTAGTTTCTCAAGCTTCACAATGTCACAGAGCATCACTGAAAATTGGAAATACATATTTTCATACCACCAAACTCCTAGTATGGATTTATCAATGAAAAACCCTAGATCTACAAGTAATAAATCTCAGATAATTTCTGTGATTCTAAAAAAATCACACATGCAGTAGCAATGGGTAGCATACAATATAAGAACTTCACAGAAACTTGAATCAATCAATTTGGATGCATAGAATAATTTTTATGGAATTTTCAAACTTGCAGGGATTTACAAAAACATCAAACTGAATTTTCTAAAAAAAGTTAGATCGGGCCGAGGCTGCGGATCTGAGCCAGGCCGACCCAAATCCGTCGGCCTGCCCGGGGTCTGGCTGACCGAATCGGTACGCCACCGTTCGATTTAGATCGGACGGTACGCGGGCCTTCTTCTCCACGGGACAGCGCATGCCGATGCGCTCGACGCTTCGAGCTAGGGTTTGGGCGAGGCGATGCTTACCGAGGAGCTCCGGTGGTCAGTGGCAGTCAGATCGGTGGCGGTTCTAATCAGAAGGCGATGCGCGACCAGGGGACGTGCATGTAGAGGCTTGGGTGCTCACAGTAGTGTCGAAGGCGTCGCGGTGAGCTCCGGTGAAGGTCGGTGATGGCGACGGCTACGGCTTTCCCTGGAGTAGGAACAGAGAGGGTGAGATCCAGAGGATGGCGGCGAGCTTCGGTAGGTGGCATTTTATTTACTTGAGATATTTATTTTAGATAATGACAAGTGGCATTTGTCACAAATTGTATTTTGAGTTGGTTTGGATATTTGAGTTGATTTGCCTTTTCAAGTTCAAACTTGAATTACAAATGTGGAAAGATCATTTTAGTCCATCATATTAATCAAGTGATAACTTAATTAACAATGTGGATGATCATTAGGGTTTTTAAGCATTGTTTTAGTTCTAATGGCCATCATTTCTCAAGGCATGATCCTTTGAGTTGCAAAACTCTCAAAGTTCATTAGATTCAAATAGTTTGAAGAATTTAGTGTAATGTAAATGGTTTTAGTTTTGTTAGATTCAAATTATTTAAGAAGTTATGAATTTAGCAAAATGCATGGTTATTATGCACTTTAGTCCTTATGGTTTTCCATAATTCCGGATAAGGTGTTTTGAGTAAAATGAATTCTATTCAGAGTTAAATTTTAATCTTGTGAGGGTTTTATAATTTGCATATAGAAGAATAGAATAGATCAAGATTTGGAAAGATCAAGATTTGATGATTTACTTGATACTTGACTATTGTCAATCACAAGTGATGGTTGGAATTGGTGATGTTTAAGATAGTTTTTAATAAGGTAAGATGGAAGATGATTTGTTTCTTGTTTTCTTAAGATTGTGTTTGTGTTATTGTTCAAGTTTTATTACGAATCCTACTTCTACCTTTCTAACATAGAAGTTTACCTAAGGTCAATCGAAGTTTCCAACACTCTACTTGATGAACTAGTCCTAAATCATCAACTCAAGTGAGACTTCAATCACTTTGACAAATTCTATAAAAAAGTATTAAATTTTCCCGGATTTTCCATACATGAATGCAATGCACACATCAGTGTTCTACTAATATATGGTCTCTAATGCTGGGATATTACACCATCTCGTTGACTTCTTCCTCTCCAGATGGTTCTCATGATAAAATATTAAAGTCCAAAAAATCCTAGGTCAATTTTAGTTTGGGAAGATTCCTAAAACGTAAAAATACACAAAACTGGGTTTTCGTGTTCTGCAGAGTTCTAACCGAAATAAGGCGGATCGATGGAAAATCACTATAAATCATTGCAAATCATGATTATAATAGCTAATAACATTATAATATGCAGAATATGCATCAATAAACTACAAAGTTCATGCATCTATTTTGCATGCATCAACAACTCACCACTTCTTACATAATAACAAGAGTGTGAACAAGAACAATGCAACATTATTAAAATGTGAACAGGAACAATGCATACTTCTGAAAAGCTTATTCAATGCTCTTTGGTGCATGTTTTCATGTCTAACTGGACTGCTGGTACAAGGAGGATAACTTTATAATTAGAACCAATCCTTGTACAAACTATCACTCTTATACATGGATCGCGCGGTAATGAATATTGGTGAAGTCAAACCACGCTACCATAAAACATGCATCAAGATACCATGTTATCTGAAATAACATTGTACTACAAAATCTATGTAAATATTGATCTACCTCATCCTCATACTATATCATGAAGCAATAGTTGTAAAATCCACCATATAACCTTCAGATTTTATTTAGATGGACCACATTCACACATATCTAAGCTACTAGATCTAGAGTCAGATGGTACTCACATTGCTCTGACCATTAGAAGAGAAAGACAACATCTCAGAGAAGTGGAGAAAGAAGACTTGCCGCCACGAACCTCCACTGACCGAACTAGATGGTGTCGCTTACCTGCTCGCTGGTGAAGAAGCTTCCCGGGACCGAGAGCTTGAAATGGGAGGAAATGGTTGCCTGTGATTTGAGGGTGAGGAGAAGGGGAAATGGCGGTGGTAAATGGGTGGTGCGCATCATCTCAGTGCCGCATTTCCCCTCATCGTGTGCAAAGGGGTTGGCTCGCTAGCTATAAACCTCTGATTCGGGCATTCCCCTTCGTGTAGTCCCCCATGTGCTTTACAAATCGTGCAATGCAAAAAAAATCTTGAGTCCAGTGATTCAACCAAAAGTCTAAATTTAACTCACTAGGAATTGGATGGACTCAATGCAGGTAACAAAACTCGTCCATAATCATATTTTGGGAACTTCCAATTGTTGTGGAATTTTTCCAAAACAGAAATGGCTTGTTCGTTTTCATCCGCATGAGGAATCGATTAAAAGAGCATCTCGAAAAGCTAAGAAAGTAGGTATTACCTCCATTCAAAAATATAGTTTTCTAAAAAGGCTTACATTTTTTAGATATTACATCCGATCATTTCTGGAATGCCACCATCCTTTCCGGAGACGTGTCTACATTTTGATTTGTTCCTCGTCCTCCCCCATCCTAAAATGTAGGACATATAAGATTAGTCAAAAGTCAACATTTTCTAAGTTTGGTAGAATCTGTATACAAAATATGTGAACATATACAATACTAAATCAATATTAGGATAATAAGCAATTTCTGAGTGAGTTTAATTACCGACATGAGCAGCAAATAAGAAATAGTTATCTTAACCACATGCAGACATGCAAGCACATCTAGCAGATCTACAAATGGAACTATAACTTGTGCAAAGTAAGAGATTAGAAGCACGTACAGTGCTACCGGGAAGGTCAGAACCGCAACAGCAGCTCCACCATGGTTGTCGCCCATGGTGAAGGGTCGATGTCGCCGAGCCTGACAAACAGGACACAGATCAGTGAGGAAGAACTCGAACGGAGGTGAGAAGTCATGCCAAGACGCTCCCCAAAAACATTATCGTCCATCTCCTTGTGCAGGATCTCGACAGACGGGGCTTTAGAGGCCTGCTCTCCCAGACGGTCGTGCACGCAGTCGCATAATGGGGGAGACTAGAGGGTAGCACAACAAAAGGAACGTTGTGTGTGTGAGAGAGAGAAAGAGAGAGAGAGAGAGAGAGATAGAATGGATCCCCAGTTCTAGATCTGGTCGGTCTGCTGGTATAGCCTAGGAGCGTAGCTGCCGACCGCACCGCCACGCGTAGAATACAGGGACACACGGTGAGTATACACATGCATGCCCGACACATACCCAACTCATTTGGTGCACCAACCAATAATTTAGCCTTCCACAAAATGCTTTTCAAACTCGAACTCGACTCATGGAACATGACGCGTGCATGCGAGGTGTGGCATGGCATGTCCTGGTGAGGCGGAGGAGGAGGAGCATGCGTAGGATTCTTCTCACTCACTTAGGAGCACCATAAGAGCTCACTTTATAAACCACTCCAACTCTCTCCCAACTAGCAATGTGGAACTAAACTTAGTCCACCAACAAGCCCCCATGGCTGCCATAGTAGATGGGCCTTGAGATCTCACATTTTTAGGTTAAATGGGCTGCCTTGTTGGGCTGCATCCCATATAGATCTAACAATCCTCCACCAGATCTCATAGGCTCATCATATGGCACATTAGTTTCAATCACTGTTTTATATACCTGCATTTTAGTGGAGACTGTTAAGTTGAACTTCCACCTAGACATGGAGCTACGCTTGAACTACAATTGAACAATGGACTAGGCCTTAAATTGTAGGTCTTGTTCAACAAGTTTTACTCCATATCAACACCGGTACAAGGCTGCCGTAGGCTTCCCCTCGGGTGGAGCTTATAAGTCACACTCCTCGGGCTTTCATGAGCTTACTAGAGATTCACTCAGATCTCACACACCATGACCAGTGTTTTCACTCATATAGGTGTGTTCTTTCAAGATCGCCCTATAGGACAACATCTTTGCTCATACTGAGCCGCACAGAACACATTAAGACATAGTCAACCTGCCTAACAGTATCCATGAGAGATTTGCATCTGAAGTGGAGTGGGAGTATGTAATTTCTCTCAACTCAGTTGCTCCAGTTTTTTTCTAGGTCCTAATTCACGGGAGCTCCGATCACATAGGTTGGGTTAACCCCCTCGACAACTCATGTGGGTCTCAAACCCATCTCCCTCAATGCAAGGTCTATCATGTTCCTTGATAAACATTTGGTGAAAGGATCTGCCAGATTCTTAGCTGTTTGGACATAGTCCAATGCTATAACTCCGGAGTTTTTCAGCTTTATGACAGAATTTTGTCTTCTCTTGACATGTCTTGAACTCTTCATATTATCCTTAGAAATGTTCACCTTGATAATCACAGTTTGGTTGTCACCATTCATGGGGATAGCCGTTACTGCTTTTTCAACCATAGGCAAATGGTCAAGAGTTCACGGAGCAATTCTGCTTCGATAGTCGCAGAATCTAATGTTGTGAGTTCTGCTTCCATTGTTGACCTCGCTAAGATGGTCTGCGTGCAAGACTTCCAAGAAACAGCACCACCACCAAGAGTGAATGCATATCCACTTGTGGCCTTTATCTCATCAGCATCTGAAATCCAATTTGAATCACTATACCCTTCAAGTACTCTTGGATACCCGGTATAATGAATCCCATAGCTCATGGTTCCCTTTAGATAGTGCATTACTCTCTGAAGAGCATGCCAATGATCATCTCCTAGGCTGGCCACAAACCGGTAAGTTTGCTCATAGAAAATGAGATGTCAAGCCTCGTACCACAAGCTAAATACATGAGAGAGCCAATAATTTGAGAGTATCTTAATTGATCTCTAGTGTCCTTCTGATTCTTCCGAAGCACCACACTAGAATCATATGGTGTGGGAGAATATTTGCAATCCGCATATCAAAATCTAGTCAACACCTTTTCCACATAATGAGATTGCACAAGTGCGATCCCATTGTTATCATCTCTCAATAGCATGATGTTCAAGATAACATCAGCTTCTCCAAGATCCTTCATCTCAAAACATTGAGATAAGAAGATTTTGATCTCCTCAATCACTTTGAGACTTGTCCCAAATATTAGTATGGCATCCACTTACAAATATAGGAAAACTCCCTCACCCCACCATGGCGGTAATATATACATTTTCGGCTTCATTCACAACAAAACCAACAGATGTCAAAGTTCTTTCAAACTTCTCATTCCATTGTTTGGGAGCTTGTTTGAGGCCATACAAAGATTTTAACGATTTACACACCTTTCTTTCTTGACCTTCATGTACAAAACCATCAGGTTGTTCCATGTAAATTTCCTCATCCAACTCCCCATTGAGGAAAGCCGTCTTAACATCCATTTGATGAACGAGAAGACTGTGTGAGGCAGCCATTGAGTAGTACACGAAAAGTGGTCAATCTCGCCATAGGTGAGTATGCATCAAAGAAATATTCGCCTTCCTTTTGGGTATAACCCTTGGCCACAAGCTGAGCTTTGTAATTTTCAATAGTACCATCAGCTTGAAGCTTATTTCTAAATACCCACTTACATCCTATAGGTTTGCACCCATAAGGAAGTTTAGTTAACTCCCACGTTCCATTAGCCAAGATGGAATCCATCTTGCTTCGAACTGCCTCCTTCCAATAGTCTACATTCGGAGATGCAAGAGCTTCTGAAATGGTAGTGGACATATCATCCACGAGGTATACAATAAAGTTGTTACCAAAAGACTTTGCAGTCCTTTGTCTCTTGCTCCTTGTGGGAGATTCATTGTTATCCTCCTCCGAATCCGAGCTGTCACCATCAGATTCTTCACCAAACTCCATAGGAGTTTCTAGTTCCGGTATTGGATCAGATTCCAAACTAGACATTCTATGCATATACTCATAGGAAATATATCCTCAAAGAATGTAGCATCTCTGGATACAAATATGGTAACGACACACATATCATCCACTCCAGATGATGAGGGTTAACCTCGGCAATGTCCTGGATAAAGGACTTAGGATCGGGAGAAGAGGGCGTAGGATGAACTCAAAGGTAAAAGTAGGACAAACATGGTGAATCTGAGTATATTAATGAGACAAAGCTAGCGTACAAGCAAAATCTCAATGTGTCCTCCGCTGGCCCTTTCCTGACCCCTTTATAGGTGGCCAGGTCTCTGGGTCATGGCCGGGTTCGATACAAACTCATAGGATTATGTCAGTTCCTATTACAATTTCATTATTTGAATATAGAATCCTTCGGCTCCTATCTCTCGGCCATAATCTTCATGGGACTTAACCCGAATATTAACCAAGGGTACTAATGCTATGGGCCTTGGCACGCGTACCCATGTTAGTGAAGGAACTGTGCCCTATAGGAAAATAATATTGGACTTATTTGCATATTCCACCAAGTTCATAATAAGTTTAATGCTATGCTAGAATTATGCCAATCAGAAACATTGACATAGGTGTAGTGTTAAATGATTAGGAGTCCCCAGTAAAATCCCGGTTTACTATTTCATTGATCAACTGGCGATCAAGGTTTCCCGATCATGGTGCATTACAACCGATTGATGATGAGATCATGACACTTGTTGATAGTGCCATGATGGACATTACCCACAAAATCAATTGCAACATGATTGTGTCATGATGTTCACGTTGCAATATGAAGAAGTGTTGCAGCTCAGTCCTTAGAACGTGAGGTTAATGCATAATCACTATTCTGGAAGAAACTCTAATTGCATCAACAATTGTCACGTAACTGGGTGACTATAAAGGTGTCTCTTGCATTCTTCGAAGGGGTAGGTAGAGAAGCATAATCAAGAGCGAAATTTGCTCATCTGCATGACAGATATGGTACTCTGGGCCCACTCGTTGAGAATACATCAATGTTGCGCAGCATATGACTAGGTCACGGAGATGTACTATCATGAACAAGTTGAACAAAATTGCCGATAATAAGATCAAACCAGGTATTGGCGAATACCAACAATTAGATCTTAGCCAATACTAGCATCAACGAAGCAAAGGGAATAGATTATTGACATTTACGGTTCAGTGACTAAAAGAACTTCGTAGAATGCACAGGGGTCTTCACAAATTTCCATGATCCGACTGAAGGTCATTTACCGGAGAAGAGTTCTCGGTAATGTCTGTCGCATTCTCGAACCATCGGGTAACACACTTAAGGGATCATGGTGCTAGACACGATTCGATATTATCCAGAAACATTGTTTGATGTCAAATGAGAGAGGGAAATAGTTCTAACTAAGTCCAAAATAGTTTCAGCGGAGTTCGAAATAGTTTCGGTGAAATCCAGAATAGTTTCGGTGGAGTCCGGAATAGTTCCAACGGAGTTCAAAAGTGTTTCGGAGTAGCAGGGAATTAATTATGAGTTAACTAATATTAATTATGTGAATTAATATTTATTAAATAATTAATAAAGCATTATTTCACTAAATGGGCTGATATAACGAAAGAAGTCCATTAGGGAATAAAAGAAAAGGAGGGGCGCCTAGCCCTGGACCAGGCCGGCCAGGGTGAGGGTTTGCCTAGGGGCGGCGGCCGGCCCTAGCCCTGGCCACCGCCGCCCCTGGCTCCTCCCCTGGCCGCCGCCCTAGGTGGCTTGGTGGAGGGGTAAGGGTGCCCCCTTCCCCACTATATAAAACCCCCTGGAGGAAGAGTCAAACAGAGAATTCCACGAGCCCTTCCTCCACGGCCTCCTCCTACCACCTCCTAGTGCGTCAGCCGTCTCCTGGTCCACCCCCTGCCTCTCTCTCTCTCGCCTGCGTGGCCTCCCGAAGGGCTGTGTAGGAGACATGAATCACCACCGCGGCACGACGTCGTGTTGCGGAGTTTCCGTATCCCTGTTCCAAAGCAGTCTACTTCCGCATCTCAGCTGGAAATGGGGTTTTGAGAGTCCTCGTGGTCGCCGTACGTGTGCAAGTATGCGGAGGTGCCGCTCGTGCGGTGCCGGAATCGTTGCGCCAAGATCTTCACGACCTTGAGGTCGGCTACGTCGCCTGATGCATGTAAAATGCATACATGATCTTTGCACTTTACCACTTGATATTCCACCTTATTTGCATCACATATTGGTTATATTCATGCTTTTTTATGATTATTGGGAATAATTCACATGTTCCCCAATATTATCGGATTAACCTGGGAAGACCAGAAAACCTCTTTTTCAATGTTTTTAACTTTCACGGACCCAAACGGAGTCCAAATTACGTAAAACTTTGTGGGAGCCAGTTTTTCCATGGAACAAGACTTCGGATAGAAGGAAGTGCAACAGGGAAGCCACGAGGGCCAAATGAGCATGGCCCACATGGTCCAATTCCCTGGCCGCGTGGGACCTATCCGTTCCCCCTCGTTGCTACGATGTCGTCGAGCTTCGTATTCATGGATTCGTCTTGACCTAAAACCTTCTATAAAAAGGGTGCCCCAGCGGATCGCAAATGTAACATCCCAAGTTTTCAAATATAAAATTCCATCATGCATTCATGGCATATTGCATTTCATGGTCAATTCTAAAGTTTTGAATCTTATTTCTTCAAAGAATATCATTTCAATTACCATTTTACCCCAAGATGTGAAATAAAAGGTTTTCAGAAAGAAAGTATTTAAAATAGTTCTATTAGTTATGGGAGCGATTTTAAATTCCTTTAGTAAGTATTTTGATTACAAAACTATACTCTTAAGTGCTTCAAAAGTGCTTAACTGTTTTATATTCAAAAGCACTACTGTTTTATTTATTTTCTTAAATAATTTTGTTGGTAATCAAATATCCTAGAAAGCTATTATTTAAAATTTAGCTTCCTAGTTATTTGAAAAACTATGTTTATTTCTTGCAATTATTTTCTTTTCCAACATATTACTAAAACTTTGATTTATATGTCTAAAACATACTTTTTAAAGTGCAAAAGTGATTAGATTTGATTTTATTCAAATCAGATTTGCTTAGCATTTTCAAAAACCCAAAACAGAATTCAGAAACAAAAGAAAAAGAGAACAGAAGAAAAAAAATAAAGAAAAAGAGGACAGCAGACCACTTGGGCCGTGCCTGGGGCCCAACCGGCCCGATCAGCCCCCGAACCAGTCCACCCCGCGCACCCCTCCTCAATCTCCCCGACACCCGGGCCCCGCCTGTCATCTTCTTCCTCCCCGCAATCTCCTCTCACTCTCTCTGTTTCGGAAACGGTTGCTGGAGGTAACGCCCCTGTTATTTTCTCGCGAGTAAATGGCCATCAAGACCTTGCCTATAAGACCCCCGCGCCCTCCTCTCCTTTCCCTTCCTCCCTCTTCTCGATTTCGAGCCGCCAGGCTGCTGGATTTCATCGCCAGAGTCCGAGCCTTCTGCCACCAGACGTCGTCGATTCCGACGCGGTGAAGCTCTCCTCTCTCCCCTCGAACCCTCTCTCCTTCTCCCCTCTCCCTAGTGCGTCGACTGATGCCCCTGCCTCGCCTTCTCTCACAGTATTCGAGCACACCGGAGACCACCGAACCCGCCGTCGTCTCCAGCCGCCATTCGTCTTCGCCTCGGGAAGCGCACGCCGTCACCGACCAAGAATTCGAGACCGCCGTCATCGTCTGCATCGCGTCCACTACTTCCTCGCCGCCATTCCTCACCGGAACCTCGCCGCCATCGAGCTCCAGTGCGCCCTCGCCGGATTACTTCACGCCGGTGAGCTCCACCCCCTCTTCTTCTTTCCTACCCTCGGATCTGCATCGCACGGCCTAGGATTAGAACCCCTTACCGAATCGGTAACGGCCAGTACCGTGCCGCCACGTCACCTGCCCCAGTCAGCCCTCGGTCAAATGGGTCAAATCCAATTTGAATTCAAATTTCAAATTCTAGTTTTCTGCTGCAACTTGTAAAATCGATATAAAATAAAATACTTGGCCAAAAATTGCAAATAAGGTATCCCTGAAATCCTTGAAAAGTGTAGAATCCATTTCTATAGAGAAACTATAGGGGTACTGTATAAATTTTTGAAGTGAAAAATAAATTGGCAAAATGACTTGTAAACCCCTTTTAATTCATAACTTTTGTTCTGTAGGTCCAATGGCTACAAATTTGTAGTCTATGGATTCCTTGGAACATGTAGATCAATTTAGAATCAAAATTTTTCAAACTTAAAACGTGCACAAACTTGCTACTGTTAAATTCACTCAAATCACTATTTTGATCATCATTTGTTTTCTAAAAACCATTTTGGAGTGAAACCACTTGCAGTAGCTTCATATTACTGTTGTCTATCCAGTGGGTTCATAACCCAAAATTTTCAGAATAGTACCAAACCAGAACCAATTTTGGGAAGGATTAGCACAATTTCCAATTAACCCAATTGTTTATTGCTTTGCTAAATGTTTAAGAAAGCCTTTCCAACACCACACTTGTTTTATAAACAACATGGAACACTAATTACAACATTTTCACACACTAACTTAGTGTGTGAAATTAAAATGACATTTGCATACATGCATACATGTCTGTGCTTGCCATTAGAAATAGTGTGTTTATGCTTGTTCCATTTTGTTTGTATAGATTGTGAAGAGGAGCAGAACACCTTTTGTAATTGTTGTGAGTGTGTAGGCTGTTACCAAGGCAAGTGACACCCATTCTTCTACCTATTTTTACTACTGCATTAGTGTTTTACCAGTAGTATGTATGATAGGTTGTTTTTCAAATAAGTTTGTGCAATGCTAGATCCTAGTAGTGTGTAGCCAACACTTGAACCCCAACCTTTGCTAGGATTGCTACTGTTGTTTTGAAAGTGTTGCCTGCTGCTTATTTAAAAGTAACAACTTCAATGAATCACTTGGGTAGAATGATAGTTTGGGTTAGTGACTACTCAGGGCTGCATGCCTAGGGGAAGGACCTAGAGTATGTGGTGTCTGGTTTAGTTAGTGGCTACTCAGGGCTGCATGCCTAGGGGAAGGACCTAGAGTATGTGGTGTCTGGTTTAGTTAGTGGCTGCTCAGGGCTGCATGCCTAGGGGAAGGACCTAGAGTATGTGGTGGCTTGAGAGTGCACTTATGTTTGTGCAGAAGAATCTCATCACCTTTTTCTAATTATTTAAAATTTGATTGGTCATTCGAGGGATGGACTCGGGTGTCTAAGTAGTTCAAGATAGACTTAATCATATGGGGTCATTTCGAGGGATGGACTCGAGTGATTTTCATGTGCTCATCTCAAAAACCTTTTCAAAGAAATTAAAAATGTTTTGATATAGGTTAAAACTTGCTTTATGCAAATTAGCCAAAGATCCACCAGCTAAATATTATGTAGATAGTTCTTTCACAACAGCCACCAAATAAGTGTCATTTGCCAGTACATCATTGTACTGACCCCCTTTCATGGGGCTGCATAATCAAATGTGCAGGTTCTTCTGGTGAGGAGTAAGATGTTTAGGATCTCGAGTCTACATACCAACATGACTGCCTGTGGCGCATGGTGAAGATGGAGGCTCACTACTACCCTAGTTTCGTTGTGTTTGAGATGTGTTGAACTTTGTTATTTGTCTTAGTCCATGAGACTATGATGGTTTGTAATAATTGGAGACTTATGTATCTGGATCCACGTTGTAATCTTGATACTATGCAATGAATACTTCATTTTGTTCTGTGGTGCTATCAGTGATCCAGGGAATAGCACTTAACACAGGTGTTCCACCTTAATCCAAAGGTGGGGCGTTACAAAATGGTATCAGAGCATAGTGTTGCCTGTAGGATCGAGACCCTAGGTTTGGATTAGAAATAGGAAGACGCTAGGATAAAAATCTCTATCTCATCTTGCTTCTATTTAAATTTTAAAACAATGTTTGCATCTCGAAAACTCCTTGTATTTCTCTCCTACTTCATTTTCAAATGATCACTTTAGATGACCCAATTCTAGAAGCCATCAAGAAATGGAGCAATGAAGACAGTTATAGAATAGACCACCATTACTTCTAGCTTATAGAATCAACGATAACCTAATGATCATACCAAATTGGTGTATGACCATGTTATATTGTTAGCATGTTTTCCAAAACCCATCAAAAGGATTTCCAATGACTGTTTGATTTTAGCTTATTTGCTGCTTGGAATGTTGTATTGTGCATGGGTAGGAAGATTTTCTCCTTTAGTTCTATCTGTCTAATACTCATCTATGCTATACATTACCTCAGATGCCGCCCCGACGTGCACCAAACAACAATGACAACGATGAAAACAACAACAACAACAACACCAACGTAGTGATTCAGCAGTTAGTGACAGCACAGGCTCAACTGATGCAGATGATGACCCAGTTCATCCAAGCCAGTGCAAACAACAACAATAACAATAACCCTCCCCTACCGCCACCACCGCCACCCCCACCTCAAGTAGATAGGTTGGCAAGGTTTCTGAGGCTCAGACCCAACAAGTTCTCATGTGCTACTGAGCCAATAGTGGCTGATGACTGGCTACATTCAGTCAACAAGAATCTGGTTACATGTGAGTGCACCGATGCTGAGAAGGTGCGATTCACTACACATCTGCTTGAAGGGCCAGCAGCTATGTGGTGGGAAAATTACCAGATCACTCACCCAATAGATGGTCTGGACTGGGACACTTTCAGAGAAGGCTTTCGTAATGCCCACATATCTTCGGGCACTATTAATGTGAAGAAGGATGAGTTTCGCAGTCTAAGGCAGGGTGGAAGGACTCAGAAAGAATATATGGATGACTTCTGTGCTCTGTCTAGGTATGCACCTGAAGATATTGATACTGATGCAAAGAGGAGGGAAAAATTCCTCAGTGGACTCAAGGGAGAACTCAAGATACCCTTGTCAGTGGCATATGCTCCAAGCTACCAGGCTCTGCTAGACCAAGCTGTCACTCTGAACAACAACATAAGGAAGGAGGAAAACCGTAAGAGGGAGTTTAGCAATGGCAAGACTCACACTGAACACTCCCACGAGAGACACCACTCCTCTGGAGGAAATGGAAATGGTACCAACTCAAATGGCCATGGGCACAATGGTGGAAACCAGGGAAACCACTCCAATGGTCACCACAATGGAGGCAATGGTCATCACAATGGAAACAATGGGCATCAGAATGGAGGCAATGGTCACCATAATGGAGGCAATGGTCACCACAATGGAAACAATGGGCATCAGAATGGAGGAAATGGGCAACACCCTCAGAAGTTGGGAACCAAGAGGGATCTCTCTCATATCACTTGTTTCAAGTGCAGGAAGACTGGACACTTTGCAAATGATTGCCCTGAGAATAAGCCAGATGAAAATGCCAAGCCCAATCCATTTAAGAAGGGACATGTGAACCACATCAATGTTGAAGAAGTGATGGGTACGTTTCCACTTAACTCCATTACAGCATTGGATTCTATTTGATAATGGAGCATCACATTTATTCATATCAAGAGCATTGTGAGCAAACATGCATTTTCCCACTAGGGTATTAGAAGGAGCAATTACACCCACCACCCCAGCAGAAGAGGATTAGATACAAATTCTGTTTGGAAACTAAAATTATTAGGCTAAACAATCTTAAGGGGGTTAGCCTAGAAGTTATGGACATGGTAGGGAAGTGTTTTATTTTACCAGAAGAAACCATCAAGTACTGTAGAGCACAGAGGAGTCACCACACATTGGAAGATAATTGAAAGTATGGAGAAACCCTTCGAGAAACAATATCCATACCTATTTTTGCTAGCCTTTTCGAAGCTCGAGGGCGAGCTTCATCTTAAGGGGGTTAGTCTGTAACATCCCAAGCTTTCAAATATAAAATTTCATCATGCATTCATGGCATATTGCATTTCATGGTCAATTCTAAAGTTTTGAATCTTATTTCTTCAAAGAATATCATTTCAATTACCATTTTACCCCAAGATTTGAAATAAAAGGTTTTCAGAAAGAAAGTATTTAAAATAGTTCTATTAGTTATGGGAGCTATTTTAAATTCCTTTAGTAAGTATTTTGATTACAAAACTATACTCTTAAGTGCTTCAAAAGTGTTTAACTGTTTTATATTCAAAAGCACTACTGTTTTATTTATTTTCTTAAATAATTTTGTTGGTAATCAAATATCCTAGAAAGCTATTATTTAAAATTTAGTTTCCTAGTTATTCGAAAAACTATGTTTATTTCTTGCAATTATTTTCTTTTCCAACATATTACTAAAACTTTGATTTATATGTCTAAAACATACTTTTTAAAGTGCAAAAGTGATCAGATTTGATTTTATTCAAATCAGATTTGCTTAGCATTTTCAAAAACCCAAAACAGAATTCAGAAACAAAAGAAAAAGAGAACAGAAGAAAAAAAAACAAAGAAAAAGAGGACAGCAGACCACTTGGGCCATGCCCGGGGCCCAACCGGCCCGATCAGCCCCCGAACCAGTCCACCCCGTGCACCCCTCCTCTCTCTCCCCGACACCCAGGCCCCGCCTGTCATCTTCTTCCTCCCCGCAATCTCCTCTCCCTCTCTCTATTTCAGAAACGGTCGCCAGAATAACGCCCCCATTATTTTCTCGCGAGTAAATGGCCATCAAGACCTCGCCTATAAGACCCCCGCGCCCTCCTCTCCTTTCCCTTCCTCCCTCTTCTCGATTTCGAGCCGCCAGGCTGCTGGATTTCATCACCGGAGTCCGAGCCTTCCGCCGCCAGACGTCGTCGATTCCGACGCGGTGAATCTCTCCTCTCTCCCCTCGAACCCTCTCTCCTTCTCCCCTCTCTCTGGCGCGTCGACTAATGCCCCTGCCTCGCCTTCTCTCACAGTATTCGAGCACACCGGAGACCACCGAACCCGCCATCATCTCCAGCCGCCGTTCGTCTCCGCCTCGGGAAGCGCACGCCATCACCGACCAAGGATTCGAGACCGCCGTCGCTGTCCGCATCGCGTCCACTACTTCCTCGCCGCCGTTCATCACCGGAACCTCGCCGCCATCGAGCTCCAGTGCGCCCTCGCCGGATTTCTTCACGCCGGTGAGCTCCACCCCCTCTTCTTCTTTCCTGCCCTCAGATCTGCATCGCACGGCCAGGATTAGAACCCCTTACCGAATCGGTACCGGCCAGTACCATGCCGCCACGTCACCTGCCCCAGTCAGCCCTCGGTCAAATGGGTCAAATCCAATTTGAATTCAAATTTCAAATTCCAGTTTTCTGCTGCAACTTGTAAAATCGATATAAAATAAAATACTTGGCCAAAAATTGCAAATAAGGTATCCCTGAAATCCTTGAAAAGTGTAGAATCCATTTCTACAGAGAAACTACAGGGGTACTGTATAAATTTTTGAAGTGAAAAATAAATTGGCAAAATGACTTGTAAACCCCTTTTAATTCATAACTTTTGTTCTGTAGGTCCAATGGCTACAAATTTGTAGTCTATGGATTCCTTGGAACATGTAGATCAATTTAAAATCAAAAGTTTTCAAACTTAAAACGTGCACAAACTTGCTACTGTTAAATTCGCTCAAATCACTATTTTGATCATCATTTGTTTTCTAAAAACCATTTTGGAGTGAAGCCACTTGCAGTAGCTTCATATTACTGTTGTCTATCCAGTGGGTTCATAACCCAAATTTTTCAGAATAGTACCAAACCAGAACCAATTTTGGGAAGGATTAGCACAATTTCCAATTAACCCAATTGTTTATTGCTTTGCTAAATGTTTAAGAAAGCTTTTCCAACACCACACTTGTTTTCTAAACAGCATGGAACACTAATTACAACATTTTCACACACTAACTTAGTGTGTGAAATTAAAATGACATTTGCATACATGCATACATGTCTGTGGTTGCCATTAGAAATAGTGTGTTTATGCTTGTTCCATTTTATTTGTATAGATTGTGAAGAGGAGCAGAACACCTTCTGTGATTGTTGTGAGTGTGTAGGCTGTTACCAAGGCAAGTGACACTCATTCTTCTACCTATTTTTACTACTGCATTAGTGTTTTACCAGTAGTATGTATGATAGGTTGTTTTTCAAATAAGTTTGTGCAATGCTAGATCCTAGTAGTGTGTAGCCAACACTTGAACCCCAACCTTTGCTAGGATTGCTACTGTTGTTTTGAAAGTGTTGCCTGCTGCTTATTTAAAAGTAACAACTTCAATGAATCACTTTGTCGATGGATTTCGTGTCGCAAGAACACGGGGTACCACGCGACGGACCCAAAGATTCGAACGCAGGGGGCTGAACGTGTGAGATCTTGGATCGCAACGAAACACGGTGACGGAAGCCTCGAGTGTCAAACGCGCTACGCACTGCAGAGAGAGAGACCGAGCTTTAACCAGGTTCAGGGCCCTCGTGGTGAGGTAACACCCCTACTTCCTGCCTTCTTGTATTACAACGCGACACCTCGCGAGGAGTACAAGGTCTTGATTACAAAGCTCTAGCTGGCCAGAGGTTGAAGAACCTGCGTGCCCAGCTAGCATCTTGAAGAAGATGAAGATCCCGTCCCCCCTAAGGGGTGGCCTCCCCCTCCTTTTATAGCGCCAAGCTCCTCCTTCCCCTTATCTTCTTGGGGAAGGGGTTGCCACACACGGCCAAGGAGGGAGGACAGCTGTAGATTCTGTTCTTCCGTGGATGTAGTCTTCGTAGGGTAGTGGCGCCGGTCCACAGGAGTGGGTGGAGGAAGCTGACGTCCTCCTCTAGCGCCCTGCACCGTCCACGCTATTTTTAGGGGGGTGGCCAACTACCACTATGCCGCTTTGGGCAGGCACAGAGAAAGCTGGTCTCCTCCCTGTCGGGGGTAGCAGTGGGCGGTACGCGGTCTTCTGCCCGTTATCTTCTTGCTCTGCACGCAAACGTGCTGAGCTGACGTGGGCGTGCCTCCTATCCTCACCAGCAGGGGCTCGTGAGGAGGTCTTCTGGTCCTTAGCCATTTATGTCGTCGTTCTCCTCAGGAGGCGCCTCCTCGTGAGGGTCTTCTCCGCAGCTTGGGTCATTGATTCTGAAGATGGGCCGATGACGTGGCCCAGGAGCAGGTGAACCGGGATACCCCGGTATCCATAACACCGACAGTAGCCCCCGGGAGCCCGGCCCGCGAACGCGCCCTCTCGAGGGAGCGAAGGGCCGGGGGCCCCAGAAGCTACTGGGCCCTCCAATGGCACGCGTCAACCGCGCGGTCAGAGGACCATGTGAAGGGGCAGAGGCTACGGACACGTGGCGCGACCGCAGCTGGCGAGACGAAACGGCGGGCAACGCTGCGGTCTCCGAGGCGTCGACCTGTCATAATGATGCGTTGCTTGACTGCGGAGCGCTGCGCCAACGCTTCGATTCCCGCGCAGGGATTTGACGCATCGACGCCGGACGTCCCCCTTAAATAGATCCTCCTCGAGTCCTCCGGCACCTCACCTCCTTCCTCCAGTGCCATTTCTGCTTCCACGCCCCCAAGCTCATGGATCCTTCCAACTCCTCCGTCGCCGCCGGATCAAGCTCTGGGGCGAAACGCCGCGGACGCCCCCCGGGTAGCGGGAACAAGGCGAAGGTCCCAGCACGGTGGACGCCCGGTGCCGGCGGCCCCCTCCGCATTGGCGCGCCGAGGCAGGGCGAGGCGAACCGCGCTGCCTCGGGGGCCTTCGGCGCCCTGGCCCTCAGGGGTCCCGTGCGAGGGGTGCCCTGAATTCGCCGTCGCCGCTGGCGGCGGCGCCTGCTCCCTGCGCCTCGGGGAGCGTCGATCGGGCCCTCCAGGAGGTGTTGGCCGCCCTGGGCCTGCCTCCCCCTGCTGCAGATCTTCCGGCCCCGCCGGCAAACGGAGTGGTTGCCACTCCTCGGCCCCTGGCAGCGGTGATGCTGGGACCCCTCATCGGCCCGGGGTCCCGCTTCCTGGAGCTTCTCGTCGTCGTCGACGTCCCGGGCTTCAACTCCCTCCGGCTGCCCGACGCCGTCCGGAGGGTGATTTACGCCCCCGGCGTGGCCGCCGGGGAGATTGCCTGGGGAACAGAGCAGGCCAGACCTCTTCTGGCCTGTGGACATCCTCCTTGGGGACGGCGGCAACGCCGTCCTCTCCGGCCGCTGGAGGGCATTCGCCCTCGGCCATCGCCTCCGCGTCGGCGACCACCTCGTCTTCCGCTTTAAGCTGGGGACGCTGGAGGCTACGGTGCGAATCTTCACCGCCGGCGGCGTCCGCCGCACCTACCCCCAGCCCGCGGCGCAGTGAAGAGGAGGCCCTGGCGCGGTAGTCTTCTGGGGAGGGGAGCTAGTCTCCTCCCCTCTCTTGTCGTGTAGATCTCACCGGCGGGGTATGCCCCGCCGTGCTTTTGCTCCTTCCCCCACTGGGGGCGTTTTAATGAAATCCGCTTGTTAATCACCTTGCTGTTCTTCATTGTCCTGGTCGTTTGCTCGCTCGAGAGCCCTAGTGAGCTGTTGGCATTGACGGGAAGCCTCCCTTCGCCTCAGAGCTCGAGATGGGGTCGGCGTCGATGACACATTGGACGATTCCTGAGACAAGAAGTTGAAGAAAGAGTTGGAAAACAAAAAACCCCAAATCCCCGAAAACGGAAAAACAAATCGACAAAACAAACGAAAAAAGAAGGCGAATAAGATGCCCCTGTGACCGGCACAGGGACCTTCTCCGTCGTGGAGGAGCGCGGCACTATCTGTGCCAGCAGCTAAGAGCAAATTGCCGCGCGTGGCGATTCACGGGGCCTTCCTCGTCGTTGAGGGAAGCTGGACCCTCGCGGACGTGAAAATGTCGATGCTTAAGAGAGCCCAGAGACCGTCGACACCTCACAAGGATTGCTCATGAGGTGAAGGGCCTGGCGCGGACCTCCTTCGCAAGATGATCGGAGCAGCCTTGGTCTTCAATAATCCTGCCACGTTAGGCCTTCCTCGGCAGAGGGAATCTTCCTGCGGATGCTGGTGCATCGACGCGTCCTTGCTCCCTCGTGAGGGTTGCTCACGAGGGGTAGGTCCTTAACGGGTGCCTTGGGCACACCTTGGACTTTCCTCGAAGATTTTTTATTTTCCGATGTACTTCGCGAGGAACTAAGCACCATGGGTATTTGGAGGTGATCGATAGCAGGGCCGTCGCCCCCGACCAGAGCTCGCTCCCTTCGGGTTTTTCGGGCTTGCTATTTTCTGGGCGAAGGCCCCAGCATAGACACCGTGCCTAGCCCCCTTCCGCGTGGAGTGCAACAGAAAGTAAATGGACTTCATGCCATTTGATGTTATGCCGAAGCAGAGGCGCTACATTGCGCATTAACTTAATATCAGTGCTTAAGAGCAGGATGAGCTGATACAAGTGCCGTGAAAACGGTCTTTTTCTCCTCGTGAGGAACCTAAGGGTAGAACTTTCGCAGATGAGCTATGTTCCACGGGTTCCCCACCGGCACGCCTTCTGCGGTTTTCAGCCGCGCCGAGCCTGGCCTGGCGATGTGCGTCACCTTGAAGGGCCCTTCCCACATTGGAGACAGCTCGTGCAGGCCCTCGCGAGAGAGTATTCTCCTCAGCACCAGGTCGCCGACCTCCAGAGTCCTTGCTCGAACATGGCGGCTATGGTAGCAGCGTAGTCCTTGTTGGTACCTCGCGGCGCGGAGCGCGGCTTGGCACCGAGCTTCTTCGAGCAGGAGGAGGCGATCCTTGATGAGGTCTTCTTGGCAAATTTCGTCGAAGGCAAGCACCCTTGGCGACCCGAACTTGACATCGGTGGGAAGAACAGCCTCCGCCCCATAGACCAGGAAGAAAGGGGTTTCTCCAGTGGGTTTGGTGGCGGTAGTCCTGATGGACCACAAGATGGATTGGAGGTTGTCTAACCATTTTTTGCCGCAGGCTTCAAGCTTGGCGCTGAAGCTTTTCGTCTTGAGCCCTTTGAGCACTTCAGCGTTGGCTCGCTCGGCTTGACCATTGCTCCTGTGGTAGGCGACGGAGGCGAAACAGATCTTGACGCCGGTCGATGTGCAGTATTCCCGGAACAGTCCGCTGGTGAACTGGCTGCCGTTGTCGGTGATGATGCGGTTAGGCACACCAAAGCGACAGACCAGCCCACGGATGAACTTGACTGTGGACCTCACCGGGATTGTGCACACCGGTTCCACCTCCACCCACTTGGTGAACTTGTCGATGGCGACGTAGAGGTAGCGATAGCCCCTTGCGCTCTGGGAAATGGACCGAGGATGTCCAGCCCCCAAACTGCAAAGGGCCAAGTGAGTGGGATGGTTTGCAGCTCTTGCGCTGGCTGATGTATCTGCTTGGCGTGGAATTGGCACGCCTCGCACCTCTTGACCATCTCCACCGCATCTCCGAGCGCCGAAGGCCAGTAGAACCCGCTTCGGTATGCCTTTGCGGCTAGAGTCGCCGCAGAAGCGTGATGCCCGCATTCGCCGGCGTGGATGTCCCTTAGAAGCTCTTGGCCTTGGTGAGTAGATATGCACTTCAGAGCGACGCCGTTTGGGTGACGCCGGTACAAGTCACCGTCCTTGACGCAGTAGCCCGAAGCTTGCCGCACAATCCTCTCGGCTTCCTCTTCACCCTCGGGAAGCCTGCTGCTGGTGAGGTAGGCCTTGAGCTCGATGATCCAATCCACTCCCTCCTACCGTGCCAATGCCAGAAGGACGCGGTCACCCGAAGGAGGCCCGCAATCCGGAGCCCCCTGCTCCGGCGGTGGCGGCAAAGCAGAAGGAGGAGGTGATTCGGATGTCGACGGAGAAGCGGACGGTTTGAAGAGACGCTCCTCAAAGATGCCGGCAGGCTGCGCCAGGCGATGAGAGGCGCGCTTGGCGATCTCGTTGGCTTCCACATTTTCTCCTCTCGCGATGTGCTTCAGCTCCAAGCCTTGGAAGCGTTTTTCCATCTTTCGATGCTCCTCGAGATAAGCCGCCATGTGCTCATCCTTTGGAGTGTAGCTCTTGTTCGAGAAGTTCACAACCAGTTGTGAATCTCCCTTGACGATGAGGCGCTTGATGCCCAAAGCGTTTGCCGCCCTTAGGCCAGCAAGTAGTCCTTCGTACTCCGCAATGTTGTTGGAGACCTTGTGCTCAGGCCCAAAGCAGAGCTGCACAACATAGAAGAGCTTGTCTCCAGAGGGAGAGGTTAAGATAGCACCTGCTCGCGCACCGGGGAGGTTGAAGGCGCCGTCGAAGTGCATGATCCAGAGGCCTGGGGCCTCCTCTCCAGGGAGCGTTGACTCCACCTCTGGAGGCTCGTCGACGAATGGATCAGTCCATTCTGCAGTGAACTCGACCAAAGCCTTGCTCTTGATTACCTTTGTAGTTTTGAAGGAGATCTCGAAAGGCTGGAGCTCCACGGCCCATTCAGCCACCCGCCTGGTGACATTGGGGTTGCGTAGAATGGTTTCCAGGGGACGATCGGTTACCACCTTAATCGGGTGACCCTGGAAGTAGTGGCGCAGCTTCCTTGAAGCGATGAGCAGGGTGTAGAGCAGCTTTTGCTGCATGGTGTAGCGTTCCCGCGCGTCGCGCAGTACCGTGCTGACGAAGTACACAGGCTTTTGCACCTTTATGACACCCTCGGAAGGCTCCTCCTCAGGAGGCTTTTGAGCGTTTCTCTGAGAGAGCGGCTCAGTCGGCGAAGATGCCGCGGGCGGCTCCTCTCGAGGGACAGGAGATGAAGCGGCCTCTTCCTCGCGAGGAGCCCCCTGGCCGGGAGGATTGATCTTCTCCTTGGCGATCACCTTGGCGTCCCTTTCCGCAACGAGAATGGCACTTGCAGTCCTTGGAGTTGCCGCGATGTAGAGTAGCAAGGGCTCGTGGGATGCTGGGGCAACCATGACCGGTGGACTCGTGAGGTACCTTTTCAACTCAGCGAAGGCCTTGTCAGCTTTCGGAGTCCACTCGAACTTCCCGGTGCGTTTCATGAGCTTGAAGAAGGGCAGAGCTTTCTCCCCACTCCTCGCGATGAAGCATCCCAGGGCTGCCATGCACCCCGCGAGGCGTTGCATTTCCTTGAGATTGCGCGGAGGACGCATTTCTTCGATGGCCTTGACCTTGTCAGGGTTCGCCTCTATCCCGCGATTAGACACAAGGAACCCCAACAGTTTTCCCGACGGTACGCCGAAGGCGCACTTGGCAGGGTTGAGCTTGATGTTTACCTTTCTCAGGTTGACGAATGTTTCCTCCAGATCTTCGATGAAGGTGTGACCCTCGCGAGTCTTGACGACGATGTCGTCGACGTAGGCTTCCGCATTCCTTCCCATCTGAGCCCCTAGGGCCTTACGCATGAGCCTTTGGAAGGTGGCTCCTGCGTTCTTCAGGCCGAAGGGCATACAGACATAGCAGTACACCCCACAGGGCGTGAGAAGGCGGTCTTCTCCTCGTCCTCCTTTGCCATCTTGATCTGATGATAGCCGAAGAAAGCATCCAAGAAGCAAAGGAGGTCGCAGCCGGCGGTGGAGTCGACGATTTGATCTATCCTCGGGAGAGGATAAGGATCCTTGGGACAGGCCTTGTTAAGACTTGTGAAGTCCACGCAGAGGCGCCCACTGCCGTTAGCCTTTGGGACGACCACCGGATTAGCAATCCAGGTGGGGTGGGCCACCTCGCGTATTAACTTGGCCTTCTTCAGCTTCTCTATTTCCTTGACGATGAAGTCTTGCTTCTCTTGCGCTTGCTTCCTAGTCTTCTGCTTCACGGGGTGTGCCTGAGGGCACACGGCCAAGTGGTGCTCAATCACCTCCCTGGGAACGCCGGGCATATCTGACGGAGTCCAAGCGAACATGTCAGAGTTTGCCCGCAGAAAGGTGACGAGCGCGCTTTCCTATTTGGGGGAAAGCCCTGCCCCGATGGTGACGAAGTTTTCGCAGCCCCCAGCCTTTAGCGGGACCTTTTTGGTTGCCGAGCGCTCTTGGGTAAACTGGGGCCTCCTGCCTGAGGGTACCGCAGCTTCCCCAATGCTCATGTCCAGCATTGGATGGACCAGGTCCTCGCTCGGAGTAGGCGATGCAGAGGCGGCGAACCTCTTCCCTGTCGAACCCAGAGGGTGGGGCTCGAGAGAGGCCTTCTTCGCAGCAGCCCGCTCTTGGGATACGAGCTGCTTCTTCCTCGTGAGGTCGCCGGAGTGTTCCAGTAGATCTTTGTCGGCGGGGAACATGGTGGCGGCCTCACGGTAGACATGCTCAACTGATCGGAGAGCATCCTTCTCATTGCAGCGCACGGTGATTGTGCCGTTGGCGCCTGGAATCTTGAGGACGTTGAAGCCATGGTGCGTTGCTGCCATGAACCTCGCCAAGGCTGGGTAGCCGAGGATGGCATTGTATGGCAGGGCGATGTAGGCGACGTCGAAGTCGAGGCTTTCTGTCCTGTAGTTGTCCCGGGTGCCGAAGGTGACGGGCAGGCTTACCTGCCCAATTGGTGTTGTAGACCCCTCGGTTACCCCGAAGAATGGTCGAGTTGGCATGAGCCGGTGGTACGGCACTTGCATCTTTTCGAAGATCTCGACCGAGATGATGTTGAGGCCCGCCCCTCCGTCGATGAGAGTGCGATTGACGGCAACGTTGTTGATGGTTGGCGTGCACAAGAGGGGAATTGTGCCCACGCCCCTTGTGGAAGTCGGATGATCCTCCTCGTCGAAGCCAGTCTTGCACGTCGACCACTTCATTAGGCGATTACCGACGTTGGGCTGCGCCGCCACGATTTCTCGCGATAGCTGCTTGAAGTGTCGATTTGACAGAGGAGCCTGAGCTCCACCCAGGAGGCAAGCGGCGAAGTCTCGCGGCTCTTGATAGCCCCCCTGGTCCTCCTCCCAATGATCGTTTGCTGGTGGGGGCAGCGGCAGCGGCTCGGGATCGGCTCGAGACAGACCCCCGCGGCGGCGACCTTCCTCGCGGTCGTCGTCGCGGCGATCGCCCCGGGATCCACTCTTGCCGTGGCTGCGGCCGCCCCCGCGACGCCTGGCGACGCTGTTTTCCTCGTGAAACTTCCGGACAATCCAACAATCTTCGGTATTGTGGGTGTCCTTCTTGTGGATAATGCAGTAGCGGCGACGTCGACCTTTATCGCGATCGGAGCGGTCCCCGCCGCGTTGCTTATGATCTGGCTCCGCCGCGAGGACAGCAGCCTCCTTTCGCTTGGGGTCCTTGGACTTCGGCTTTGGGGGAGGCGCCTCCGGCAGATTGTGCACGAAGAGCCTCCCCTCCTCAGCCTTGGCGCAGCGGTCGGCGATCTCGAAGAGCCTGACGACGGAAGTCAGCTCATCATTCACGGACAGCTTCTCCCGCATCTTGACGTCGGAGAAGCCCGTGGAGAACGCGGAGATGACCTCCTCGTTGGAGATCCTGGGGATCTTATTCCTCATCTGACTGAAGCGCTGGATGTACTGACGAAGCGTCTCGCCCTTGTACTGACGCACCGCCTTAAGATCATTCTTGGTAGCGGGGCCCTCGTACGTGGGCATGAAGTTGGCAACGAACTGACGACATAAATCCTTCCACGAAGTCACGGATTTGTGAGGAAGATTCATGAGCCAAGTTCGCGGAGCGTCCTTGAGGGCCATGGGGAACCAATTGGCCATGGCGCGCTGATCTCCACGCGTAGCCTGGACGGCGACGACGTAGAGTTGGAGGAATTCGACAGGGTTTGTGGTCCCGTCATAGCGCGTGGCGATGTCCGGCTTGAACTTGTCAGGCCAGACCACGTAGCGCTACTGGCGAGTGAGGGCAAGACACCCGGGGTTGTAGATAGGGTCGCCGGGGGTCCTGACGTTCTTGCCAGCTTCGCCGATGTCGTCGATGGCGCGGTCATGATTTTCGCGGCGGCGCTCGAGGGAGACGCGGGCATCTTCCGGAGCGCGTTGGATGATTTGGCAGCTCGGCTCCCCGCGCGGCGAAGATGCGGCGCGGGAAACCACCTTCTTGGCCTTGTTGGCCCTCCCATCTCCAGCGCCCGGGGCGCGACGCCCCGCCGCCGGATCTGGGTTCCCCGCGCCCTGGGCTCCTCCCTGGGCCGGGTCTTCGTTGGCGATGGCGACGAGCTCGGCGATTCGAGCGCGCCACCCCTCACGCCCGTCGTCGGTGGGTTGATAGCGCAGCAGCTCCTGCGCCATGGCGAGAGCCTGCGCAGGAGACAGCTGACTCCCAGAACGAGCGCGAGAAGTGGCGGTGGCGGTGAAGGAGAGCGAAGGCACTGTATGCCCAGACGGGAGGTAGGAGGACTCCAGATCTTCCTCCTCTTCCTCCTCGGCCGAAGCTTCATGACGACGGAAGATGGGCTCGGTTTGCCCCCGAGCAGCATTGCGACGGCGAAGATGCTCGAGCCTTGCGTTGGCGTCGGCCATGTCGAAGCAGATCTAGAAGAAAACACACCACAGCCCCCTACCTGGCGCGCCAAATGTCGATGGATTTCGTGTCGCAAGAACACGGGGTACCACGCGACGGACCCAAAGATTCGAACGCAGGGGGCTGAACGTGTGAGATCTTGGATCGCAACGAAACACGGTGACGGAAGCCTCGAGTGTCGAACGCGCTACGCACTGCAGAGAGAGAGACCGAGCTTTACCCAGGTTCAGGGCCCTCGTGGTGAGGTAACACCCCTACTTCATGCCTTCTTGTATTACAACGCGACACCTCGCGAGGAGTACAAGGTCTTGATTACAAAGCTCTAGCTGGCCAGAGGTTGAAGAACCTGCGTGCCCAGCCAGCAGCTTGAAGAAGATGAAGATCCCATCCCTCCTAAGGGGTGGCCTCCCCCTCCTTTTATAGCGCCAAGGTCCTCCTTCCCCTAATCTTCTTGGGGAAGGGGTTGCCACACACGGCCAAGGAGGGAGGACAGCTGTAGATTCTGTTCTTCCGTGGACGTAGTCTTCGTAGGGTAGTGGCGCCGGTCCACAGGAGTGGGTGGAGGAAGCTGACGTCCTCCTCTGGCACCCTGCACCGTCCACGCTATTTTTAGGGGGGTGGCCAACTACCACTGTGCCGCTTTGGGCAGGCACAGAGAAAGCTGGTCTCCTCCCTGTCGGGGGTAGCGTGGGCGGTACGCGGTCTTCTGCCCGTTATCTTCTTGCTCTGCACGCAAACATGCTGAGCTGACGTGGGCGTGCCTCCTCTCCTCACCAGCAGGGGCTCGTGAGGAGGTCTTCTAGTCCTTAGCCGTTTATGTCGTCGTTCTCCTCAGGAGGCGCCTCCTCGTGAAGGTCTTCTCCGCAGCTTGGGTCATTGATTCTGAAGATGGGCCGATGACGTGGCCCAGGAGCAGGTGAACCGGGATACCCCGGTATCCATAACACCGACACACTTTGCTAGAATGATAGTTTGGGTTAGTGACTACTCAGGGCTGCATGCCTAGGGGAAGGACCTAGAGTATGTGGTGTCTGGTTTAGTTAGTGGCTACTCAGGGCTGCATGCCTAGGGGAAGGACCTGGAGTATGTGGTGTCTGGTTTAGTTAGTGGCTGCTCAGGGCTGCATGCCTAGGGGAAGGACCTAGATTATGTGGTGGCTTGAGAGTGCACTTATGTTTGTACAGAAGAATCTCATCACCTTTTTCTAATTATTTAAAATTTGATTGGTCATTCGAGGGATGGACTCGGGTGTCTAAGTAGTTCAAGATAGACTTAATCATATGGGGTCATTTCGAGGGATGGACTCAAGTGATTTTCATGTGCTCATCTCAAAAACCTTTTCAAAGAAATTAAAAATGTTTTGATATAGGTTAAAACTTGCTTTATGCAAATTAGCCAAAGATCCACCAGCTAAATATCATGTATATAGTTCTTTCACAACAGCCACCAAATAAGTGTCATTTGCTAGTACATCATTGTACTGACCCCCTTTCATGGGGCTGCATAATCAAATGTGCAGGTTCTTCTGGTGAGGAGTAAGATGTTTAGGATCTTGAGTCTACATACCAATATGACTGCCTGTGGCGCATGGTGAAGATGGAGGCTCACTACTACCCTAGTTCCGTTGTGTTTGAGATGTGTTGAACTCTGTTATTTGTCTTAGTCCATGAGACTATGATGGTTTGTAATAATTGGAGACTTATGTATCTGGATCCACGTTGTAATCTTGATACTATGCAATGAATACTTCATTTTGTTCTGTGGTGCTATCAGTGATCCAGGGAATAGTACTTAACACAGGTGTTCCACCTTAATCCAAAGGTGGGGCGCTACAGCAAAAGGGAGCGCCGCCGAAACACAGAAACACGAAACAGAAGCCTAGGAGATCGAAGATTGGAGGGGAAAACTCCGGCGGGGCGCTGCCGATGTGATCTCCATCCCCTCCGACGACTCTACCTTCGTCACCATGATGAAGAGGGAGTAGTCCACCTCTGGACTACGGGTTTTTGCCAGTAGCTAACTGTATCTCTCTCTTGTTCTTCATCATGTTAGTGCCATATGAGTTGCATAACATGATTATGGCCATCTTTGTATCACTTTTGTGGTGGATCTTTCTATGAGATAATATATGAGATTGCAATTGTTCTTTAATTTCAGTGTATGAGTAGACATATATTATGTACCTCGTTCTTGTTTACTTGTTATGATCAAGCATGTTTATGAGAGCGTGTGTGGGGGAACATGTGCATTAGTTGGAGTACCGGGGGTGATTTTTCCGGGGAGGACAGTCCTTTGGAGTCACTTGGGTGTTTACCTTACTTAGTTGCCTCACTAGGGATAAAGAAAATACCATGCTATAGGGTATCTCTAGCGTGACCTTGCTGAGTATCCGCGACTAGATCATGTATTTTCTTATTTTAACTTCATGTCATTGTGCTTAATGCTATGCTCTGAGTTTATCTTAATACCGAGATGACTAGATTAAATTCTCATCTTGGTGGAGTATGAGAGAGATGAATAACCAAAACATCTCTATATAGGACGTGATGCCCATATGAATTCATCTGAATGTGAACTTTGTTGCAATTCTTTATGATAATTGTATGATTCTAAGTCCGCCATATCTTTTATGAGAGAGTGCATTAGTGAACCCATGAACCCCAATCCACTTTTTATTATAAGAAACAACTTTCCATTCACTTTATTGCTATTTTTATTTTCATTCATTATTAATTTCGAAAATACAAAAATATTTCCTTTATTGAATTTCACAAACCAAAACACTACAATCATATCTTTTACTGTTTATCATTGCATTGCATATTACTTTAGTTTGCATATTCCCACGGCAAAAGATTTTCTGGTGCCATTGTATTTGCATATTTATTTTAGTTTTCTATACTTACACACACCTTGTGCTTGACAACCACTTGGTGAGGTTGAGGGCAGAAAGCAAATTTATTTTACTGTAGCGTACCTGTGCTTTATTTGTGCTAGTCCCAGATCGACTGCTAGCACACACAGTTACAAGATGAAATATCAAGAATACAAAGGTCTTTATTACAACGCTTGATCCACAAATAACATAGTCTTTTACAACTCGATAAGGCATAAAGCCACAAACTTATTACAACTCTAGAAATGACTAAGTAAATGAACTACAAGTCTTCTTTTCTTTATAGCTCCGCAGGCAGATGTGTTGGACGAAGACTCGTGACCGTAGCGCAGCAATCTTCAATCTTCATTGCAGCCACCTACAACATGATACGTTGCAGCCACGGAGGGTCAATACTTTGAATGTATTGGCAAGATGTCACTTTTGTGGACTCAATGGCACCTACACTTATATGCTATTTGGCTAGGTGGAGTTTGACTTTGCAAAAGCAAGCTTTTCCTAAATTTGTAAAGACTCAAGTTTTTCCTTAGCAAAATTTTGATAAGAAACACCTTTTCTACCCAAGTTTACCCATCAAGTTTTAACTTAGAGAAATTGGGGTGAGGAGATTCTTGAACAGCTTCAATATCATGTCACTCAGAATTGTCTATAACTGGGGACATGGCTAAGTAATTAGTTCTAAACACTCTACAGAGGTGGTGCACTTTTCCCACAAGACTTAGTTAACCCATTTTGCCATGAGACTCATTTTGCCTCAAATGGCCAAGTGAAAACTAAGACGAAGTCTTTCAGGAGCATTCCCTCAGACCAAACGGATGCGTTCCAACCTATCAACATCTACCACCCTCTGTCCGCCTGGCTTGAGTTCTTGCAGCTTATTTGACCAAGACAGAGCCCATATGTCTTGTGGTTGCACTGGAAGCTCCATGACTTGAACATCTCCAATCTCTTTGCTCCTGGGTGGCCGTCCATAAGTGAGATACACCTGGTGGTTTAGAGGTTCAACGACATGACCCCAGGGAACCACTCAACATAACCCAAACAAAGCCACATCCACCCAGGTGATTCATTGACTTAGTTGTTTTTTAGTTTTTGCAAAACAATGTTTTCAACACTTAGCCAAAATCATGTGATAACCCTTCCCACAACAAGTGTAAAACATGTCCTATAGCAGCAGCACTTTTACTAGGAGATGCAAGCTAGGCAAGCTAGACAATGACTTAAGCATAAAATCTAGCAAGCTAAGACAAGAAAATCATAAAAACACCTACACATGCATCTTCTACTAGAAAAGCTACAAGTGACAAAACATTAGTAGGACAAGGGAACATGGTGACATTTGCCTTGGTGAGGAGAAGAGTTGGTGCACCCATCACAAAGACACTCGTTGCACTCAGCATAATCTACACATAAAATATAGCACCATCAGCACATATCAATCACAAAACACTCATGAAAGGAAATTATGCATGCAATATGAGATTCAAACACCACAAAGACACTTAACATGTTCTCTGGTTGTTAACTATATGCATGATGACATGATCAAGATTTTAGAGTTATGAATTTTACAAGTTTAAAGCATATTCAGGAAAATTAAAATGAAAACAGATCGGGTTTTAACCAGGGGTTGACACGCGGCGCGTCCCTATTGGACGGTACCGGTTCGTGTGGACCCTGCACAGGTGCCGTCCGATCTAAGTGACAAGGAAGGGCCCAGATCTAACGTACCAGTTCATATAAGTGATCTATTATGATCCACTCGATCTAGATCCGACGATCAGAGAGTGACGGGGAGGAGCTCACCGGGAAAAGTTCAACGACGAAGTCTCTGGTGGATCTGGTGTCGATGGCGAGGTGGCTGCGGTGGTTCCCGGCGACGATGAAGTACTTGACGGTGTTCAGGAGGTGACGACAAAGACGATAGCGTTGAGAGATCGATCCTTTGCTTCCTGTGAATGCGAGGAGAGGTGGCTAGAAATCAGTGACGCGTCGGCGAGATGCAGAGCATCGGCGAACGCCGGAGATACAGAGAGATCTAGGAAACGGCGACTTACCCAGGTGTTCAGGATGGCGAGGCGAGTTCGATGGCGAGCTCTGATGGATCGAGATGCACTGGAGCTCCAGTGATTCCTCGCCGAAGTTCTGTCGGGCGGCGGCGAGATTCAGACGTGGATGCTTTCGTCGTTCTGGTGCTCAAACGGAGACGAGAATATGTCAGAGAGGTATGCGTGACTGAGAAAAGAGAGAAGGCGCAGAAGATAGATCGGGGGAGGGTCGAGGGTTACCAGAGACCTGCGGTGCTCTCCGTTACAGTGGCGGCGCGGTGACTTTGAGATTGGGCAGCCTGGTGGCGGGCTTTCCTAGGGTTTGGGAAGGGAGAACGAGCGCGGACGGAGGGGTTTATATGGGCGCGATTGCATGGGCGAGGGGCAAAAAGATCGCACCGAATCGGAGAGGGATCCGCGGAGAAATTCCAGGGGCTCGCCTTGTTCATCTCAACCTCCCTGGGAGGGATGACAGGTGGGGTCACCTTGTCATCAGCAGGGGGAGAGGAACACGGTGCCGATTCGGGAGGGAGGGAAACTGGGCCGTGGGCTGGATTTGGCCGCGGGCTGATTTTGGTCCCCGGGGCCTTTTATTACTTTCTCAATTTCTTTCTCCTTTTTTTTCTAAAAACTTTTGTGTATTTTTGCAAAAAGGCTCCAAATTGTTCTAAAGCAATTTTTGGGTTTTGTAAAATAGTTTTTCCCCTTTTGTCTGAACATACAGAGAAGAATTTGAATCAAGGCACATGGTTTTCCAAAGTGAAATCTTAGCAAGGATGAATGTGTGCATGAGATGATGTATGATTTCATGTGCAAATTTTTTATAATTCCTTTCCCAAAAATTGGGATGTTACAAGTCTAACCCCCTTAAGATGAATCTCGCCCTTGAGATTCGGGTTGGCTAGCCAATATGTGCGGATATTCTTCTCGAAGTTCATCTTCTCGTTCCCAAGTTGCTTCTTCTTCAGTATGGTGACTCCACTGAACTTTGCAAAACTTGATTGTTTTGGTACGAGTAACTCTTTATGATGTCTCCAAGATTTTGATGGGCTTCTCTTCATATGTGAGATCACTTTCCAACTGAACCTCCTCCAATGGTATTGTGTCTCATAGTGGGGTATCTGTCATCTCTGGATGACATTTCTTTAACTAACTCACATGAAACACGTTGTGCACTGCAGACAAGGATTCTGGTAGTTCTAGCTCATATGCAACTTCTCCCTTGCGAGCCAAAACCTTGAATGGCCCTACAAAGCGAGGTGCTAGCTTTCCTCTGACCCCAAATCTTTTCACTCCACGAAGTGGCGATACTCGAAGGTATGCTCTATCACCCACCCCATAGGTTACCTCTCTACGCTTTGAATCAACGTAGCTCTTTTGCCTGGATTGAGCTATTTTAAGCCTATCAAACGAACCTTTTCCTCGGCATCCTTTATTATGTCTGGCCCGAAAAGACTTCGTTCACCAACACCATTCCAAAGTAGGGGTGTATTGCACTTTCTTCCATATAGAGCTTCAAAAGGGGCCATCTCAATGCTAGCTTGGTGGCTATTGTTAAAAGAGAACTCTGCATATGGCAAATTATCATCCCAGCTAGACCCATAATCCAAGGCACAAGCTCTCAACATGTCTTCTAGAATTTGATTCACCCTTTCTGTTTGCCCATCAGTCTGAGGATGAAATGATGTGCTGAACTCTAGTCTAGTGCCCAAGGATTCATGGAGTTGGCGCCAAAAGTGACAGGTGAATTGAGTACCTCTATCAGACACAATGCTCGTAGGCACTCCATGTAAACACACTATTCGGTTCATGTATAACTTGGCTAGTCTGGCACTGGTGTAAGTAGTCTTCATGGGGATAAAGTGAGCCACTTTGGTTAAACGGTCAACTACAACCCAGATGGAGTCATATCCAGACTTAGTCCTTGGTAAACCTGTGATAAAATACATGCCAACATTATCCCACTTCCACTCTGGTATGGGCAATGGCTGCAATAAACCTGCTGGTTTCTGAAGCTCTGCCTTGACTCTATTGCATACATCACATAGGGCAATGTACTCGGCGACATCCCTTTTCATATTGCTCCACCAAAACCTACCCTTCAAGTCCATATACATATTGGTGTTTCTAGGATGAATAGAATATGGTGAATCATGTGCTTCTTGCAGAATCAACTTCCTGAGTTCGGGGTCCTGCGGTACACAAGCACGTTTTTCAAACCACACAATTCCTTGTTCATCTTCGTGAAATCCCTTCGCCTTTCCTTTAGCCATATTACTCTTTATTTCTTCTATCTCCTTATCTAGCTTCTGAGCTTCTTTGATCCTGTCCATCAGTGTAGGTTGAACTTCAAGGAATGCCAAAAACCCTTTTGGCACAATTTCTAATCTGAGCTCTTTGAACTGTTCACACAAATCTTCAGGCAACTCTCCTGCTGTAAGCCCATTCAGATAGCTTTTATGACTCAAGGCATCAGCTACAACATTAGCCTTTCCCGGATGGTATTGCAAGTTCATATCATAATCTTTTATGAGTTCCAACCATCTTCTTTGTCTCATGTTTAGTTCCTTCTGAGTGAATATATACTTCAAGCTCTTGTGATCGGTGAACACATCACAATGCTTTCCCATCAAATAATGTCTCCACACCTTCAGAGCATGAACAACGGATGCTAGCTCTAAGTCATGGGTGGGGTAATTTCTCTCGTGATGCTTGAGCCGGCGCGAGGCATAACTCACCACCTTTCCATTCTGCATTAGAACACTACCAAGTCCTTGGCGAGAAGCGTCGCAGTAAACTTGAAAATCCTTCTGTATATCAGGCAGACATAGAACTAGCGCACTTACTAGCCGTTTCTTTAGTTCTTGAAAACTAGCTTCACATGAGTCGGTCCATTCAAATTTCTTGTCTTTCTTCAATAGTTCAGTCATCGGTTTGGCTATCTTGGAGAAATTTTCAATGAATCTCCGATAGTATCCCGCAAGGCCTAGGAAGCTCCGGATGTCTCCCGCATTTTTGGGTGATTCCCATTCGGTAACAGATGCTACCTTGCTTGGATCCACCGCGACTCCTTCCACGGAAACTACGTGACCAAGAAATCCTACCTTGTTCAGCCAGAATTCACATTTGCTGAATTTTGCATACAGCTTATGCTCCCTGAGCTTTTCCATGATTAAGCGTAAGTGCTGCTCAAGTTCTTTATCATCCTTGGAGTAAATCAGGATGTCATCAATGAACACCACTACGAATTTATCCAAGTATTCCATGAACACCTTGTTCATCATGGTCGTGAAGTATGCCGGGGCATTTGTTAGCCCAAAAGACATGACGGTATACTCATATAGACCATATCTGGTGGTAAAAGCTGTCTTGGGTATGTCTTGTTCTCAGATTTTTAGCTGGAAATATCCTGATCGGAGATCAATCTTGGAGAACACTTTTGCCCCTTTCAGTTGGTCGAACAAGTCGTTGATGTTGGGCAATGGGTACTTGTTCTTGATTGACACTTCGTTCAGCGAACGGTAGTCCACAACCAATCTCTTGCTAGAGTCTTTCTTCTCCACAAACAAAACAGGGGCTCCCCATGATGATGAACTCTGTTGGATAAAACCTTTGTCCAACTGTTCCTTGAGCTGCTTCTTTAATTCCTTTAATTCTTCTATGTCCATCTTGTATGGCCTCTTTGCTATAGGTCCTGTTCCAGGCAGCAAGTCGATGATGAATTCGGCATCTCTGTCTGGTGGCATTCCTGGTAGCTCCTCCGGAAACACATCCGGGTATTCCTTCACAACTGGCACTTCGTGCATACTAATCCCCTTAAGAGAATTAACCTTAGACCCTTTAAGCTCGAAGGTTGATTTGAAACGAGTGCGTTTCTTTTCAGGGGTGGTAAGGGTGATGGTTTTGTTTGCACAATCTATGACTCCCTCAAATGCAGTCATCCAATCCATACCTAGGATGATATCTAGTCCTTGTGAGTCTAGGACAATGAGGTTAGCCGGTAACTTATGTTTTCCAATTTCCAGGACTAGGTCTCTACAACCGGCATTTACTATCAACTCTCCCCCTAGAGAACTTACCCTTATAGGACAACCAATTGTTTCAGTGGGTATTTTGTTCTTAACCAAAAATGCTCTTGAAATGAATGAATGAGATGCACCAGTGTCAAAAAGAACAAGTGTTGAAAACTTATTGAGCAGAAACATACCATATACGGCGTCAGGCTCATCATAAATCTCCTCCACATTGATGTGATTGACATGCCCCTTCTGGAATGGATTAGGCTTGTTTCCTTCATCCTTCTTCTGTGGGCAATCATTTGCATAATGCCCAGTCTTGTGGCACTTATAGCATTCCACCTGGCTAATATCCCTCTTCTCGGGGACATTGTTGTTTCTGCCATTGTTATGGCCATTTGTCCTGGTGGAGTTATGATTGTTGTGGTTCCTGTGGCCATTATGGTGGTGGCCATTTCCCTTGTGATGCTGGTGCCCATTTCCACCATTATGGTTGTGGTGGTTTCCTCCATTCTTATAGAATCCAAAGCTTCCATGGTCATTGTGATAGCTTCGCTTGTGCACAGGCTCTTGGTACTTGCTAACATGATGCTTCCTCTTTCTATTTTCAGACTACTTCATCTTACTCTCTAGAGTTATAGCTTGATCAAGCAGAGACTGAAAAGTAGGAGTGTAGGCAACAGACAGAGGAATTGACAGTTCGTCATTTAGGCCCTCCAGGAACTTCTCCTTTCTTTTTGCATCGGTGTCAATGTCATCTGGTGCATAGCGTGACAGATTGGTGAACTCATCAATGTACTCAGACACACTACGATATTTCTGTCCGAGATCTCGGAACTCCTTCTTCTTCAGGCCCATCACACCAGAGGAAATGTGTGCAGCCCGAAATCCTTCCTGGAATGAGTCCCATGTCACTCCTTCGATGGGATGAGTGATCTGGTAAGTGTCCCACCAGCTTGCTGCTGGTCCTTCCTACAGATGAGCTGCAAACCTGACCTTTTCAGCTTCAGTGCAACCAGTTGTTACCAAGTCTTTGTTGACAGAACAAAGCCAATCCATGGCCTCCAGTGGTTCAGCAGCACGAGAAAACTTGGCAGGACGAAGCCTTAGAAACCTTGCAAGCATGTCAACCTGAGGGGGTGGTGGTGGTGGAGGGTTGTTGTTGTTGTTATTGTTGTTATTAGCGTTGGCCAGAAACTGAGTCATGACTTGCATGAGTTGAGCCTGGGCTTCCATCATCTGCTGCATCTGTTCCTCAGGAGCGTGACAAGGAGGCATCTATTGGGTTTGGAAAATAGGTGAGGTTAGACTTAGAGATAGTCTAAAGGAATAAAGTTTCCTACCCACATGCATAAACAATCCTCAAAAGAACACAAACACAACACACACAAGCATACGAGAAACTTTAACCAAGCATGCAATAAACAACTCACAAATAGTTTGAAGGTATGCAAACGTTTAAGTCTAAAGGGATACAATGTCTAATGCCATACCACAAGCGGTCACGGGCATAAACGCAACTCAAATATAAAGTGGTCCGCTTCAAGCTCGAAGTCTTTGCACTCTAACTTCTGCTTCAGCTCTCTAACATCTTTGTTCCTGGCTTGGATCCTCTTCTCTTGGCTCCTCCGCTGCTTCTCTTGCGTCTCAAACTTCTCCTCCATCTCCTTGATCCTCTGCTCCTGCTCCAGGTGTTGCTTGTCCTTCTCGGCAAGATGGGCACGTAACTCATCATTGTTAAACATCTCATTGTACCTCTCAACATTGACGTCCCTGACGAGATACTCTAACTCGGCGAGGTGAGTGCGCATGGGGTCTTGTTCGCTGTCAGGTAACCCGATGACCATGCCCTCCTCATCGCGTCGGCCGTAGGAGTGGGAGTAGTGGTTCTGAAGCTCGGAGAAATGACGTCCACAGAGGCATGCTATTAGCTCTTGCATGAGGAGATGGGCGTCTGTTTTCTTGTTGGTGTGGAAGGTCTTTAACTTGATCTTTTCAGTCTTTGGCTCTATCTCGCATCCTGGCTGTGTGATGTGGATGACCCAGACTCCCTTCTTGTGAAACTTGGTCATCTCGCTCCCTCTGATGAACAGGGTAGGCAGGGACAGGGCAGTGACGATGTTGATGAGGCGCTCTCCGAAGCTGTAGTTCTTGAAATTGTCGGGCTTGGTGATGCGGAAGGTTGACATCTTTACGTTGGAACATGGCAAGTTAGTAAGTGAAAAGAGAAAAACTTAACAAAAGCGCTGAACAAGAGTTAATGAGATTTCTAACTTAGAAGTCAAAACTATTTCTAAGTGTTTGCAACAAAGAGAAACAAGAGCAACTCCTAAATTTTCCTAAGGGTTTTCGTCCAATCCTAGGGTCACGAACCTAAGGGCAACACTTTGCACTGATACCATCTGTAGCATACATATGCTTTATTTGTGCTAGTCCCGGATCAACTGCTAGCACACACAGTTACAAGATGAAATACCAAGAATACAAAGGTCTTTATTACAACGCTTGATCCACAAATAACATAGTCTTTTACAACTCAATAAGGCACAAAGCCACAAACTTATTACAACTCTAGAAATGACTAAGTAAATGAACTACAAGTCTTCTTTTCTTCATAGCTCCGCAGGCAGATGTGTTGGACAAAGACTCGTGACCGTAGCGCAGCAATCTTCAATCTTCATAGCAGCCACCTGCAACATGATACGTTGCAGCCACGCAGGGTCAATACTTTGAATGTATTAGCAAGATGTCACTTTGGTGGACTCAATGGCACCTACACTTATATGCTATTTGGCCAGGTGGAGTTTGACTTTGCAAAAGCAAGCTTTTCCTAACTTTGTAAAGACTCAAGTTTTTCCTTAGCAAAATTTTGATAAGAAACACCTTTTCTACCCAAGTTTACCCATCAAGTTTTAATATAGAGAAATTGGGGTGAGGAGATTCTTGAACAGCTTCAATATCATGTCACTCAGAATTGTCCATAACCGGGGACACGGCTAAGTACTTAGTTCTAAACACTCTGCAGAGGTGGTGCACTTTTCCCACAAGACTTAGTTAACCCATTTTGTCATGAGACTCATTTTTCCTCAAATGACCAAGTGAAAACTAAGATGAGGTCTTTTAGGAGCATTCCCTCAGACCAAACGGACGCGTTCCAACCTATCAACATCTACCACCCTCTGTGCGCCTGGCTTGAGTTCTTGCAGCTTATTTGACCAAGACAGAGCCCATATGTCTTGTGGTTGCACTGGAAGCTCCATGACTTGAATGTCTCCAATCTCTTTGGTCCTGGGTGGCCGTCCACAAGTGAGATACACCTGGTGGTTCAGAGGTTCGACGACATGACCCCAGGGAACCACTCAACATAACCCAAACAAAGCCACATCCACCCAGGTGATTCATTGACTTAGTTGTTTTCTTAATTTTTGCAAAACAAGGTTTTCAACACATAGCCAAAATCATGTGATAACCCTTCCCACAACAAGTGTAAAACAAGTCCTATAGCAGCAGCACTACTACTAGGAGATGCAAGCTAGGCAAGCTAGACAATGACTTAAGCATAAAATCTAGCAAGCTAAGACAAGAAAATCATAAAAACACCTACACATGCATCTTCTACTAGAAAAGCTACAAGTGACAAAACATCAGTAGGACAAGGGAATATGGTGACACTTGCCTTGGTGAGGAGAAGAGTTGGTGCACCCGTCACAAAGACACTCGTTGCACTCAGCACAATCTACACATAAAATATAGCACCATAAGCACATATCAATCACAAAACACTCATGAAAGAAAATTATGCATGCAATATGAGATTCAAGCACCACAAAGACACTTAACATGTTCTCTAGTTGTTAACTATATGCATGATGACATGATCAAGATTTTAGAGTTATTTATAAAGCTGAAAAGAATATTTTTAACACTCATAGGTCAATTAAACAAACTAAACTACAAAGGTAATATAGAAAAGTACTGAAAATATTCTTGATGTGCTACAGTACTGGGAGGTTTCATATAGACCAAAAACAAAAGAAATTATTGTAAGATAAAATTTCCAACCATTTTTAATAGCCAGAACACATAAATAAGGCTTGCAGTAATTTACTATATAAAACCGATGCAAAAGTGGTATTGGATGATGGAACTAGATTCTACACATTTTTCTGAATCCAGGGACATAAAATTTGCTAAATTTGGATCAGTAGAACTCAAGTTATGAATTTTACAACTTTAAAGCATATTCAGGAAAATTAAAATGAAAACAGATCGGGTTTTAACCAGGGGTCGACACGCGGCGCGTCCCTATTGGACGGTACCGGTTCGTGCGGATCCAGCACAGGTGCCGTCCGATCTAAGTGACAAGGAAGGGCCCAGATCTAATGTACCGGTTCGTATAAGTGATCTGTTATGATCCACTCGATCTAGATCCGACGGTCAGAGAGTGACGGGGAGGAGCTCACAGGGAAAAGTTCAATGGCGAAGTCTCTGGCGGCTCTGGTGTTGACGGCGAGGTGGCTGCGGTGGTTCCAGGCGATGATGAAGTACTTGACGGTGTTCAGGAGGTGACGACGAAGATGATAGCGTGCAGAGATCGATCCTTCGCTTCCTGTGAACGCGAGGAGAGGTGGCTGGAAATCAGTGACGCGTCGGCGAGATGCAGAGCATCGGCGAACGCCGGAGATACAGAGAGATCTGGGAAACGATGACTTACCCAGGTGTTCAGGATGGCGAGGCGAGTTTGATGGCGAGCTCTGATGGATCGAGATGCACTAGAGCTGCGGTGATTCCTCGCCGAAGTTCTGTCGGGCAGCGGCGAGATTCAGATGTGGATGCTTTCGTCGTTCTGGTGCTCAAACGGAGACGAGAATGTCAGAGAGGTGCGCGTGACTGAGAAAAGAGAGAAGGTGCAGAAGATAGATCGGGGGAGGGTCGAGGGTTACTAGAGACCTACGGTGCTCTCCGTTACAGTGGCGGAACGGCGACTTTGAGATTGGGCAGCCTGGCGGCGGGCTTTGCTAGGGTTTGGGAAGGGAGAATGAGCGCAGACGAAGGGGTTTATATGGGCGCGATTGCATGGGCGAGGGGCAAAAAGATCGCACTGAATCGGAGAGGGATCCGCGGAGAACTTCCAGGGGCTCGCCGTGTTCGTCTCAACCTCCCTGGGAGGGATGACAGGTGGGGTCACCTTGTTAGTAGCAGGGGGAGAGGAAAACGGTGCCGATTCGGGAGAAAGGGAAACTGGGCCGTGTGCTGGATTCGGCCGCGGGCTGATTTTGGTCCCCAGGGCCTTTTATTACTTTCTCAATTTCTTTCTCCTTTTCTTTTCTGAAAACTTTTGTGTATCTTTGCAAAAAAGGCTCCAAATTGTTCTTAAGCAATTTTTGGGTTTTGTAAAATAGTTTTGCCCCTTTTGTCTGAACATATAGAGAAGAATTTGAATCAAGGCACATGGTTTTCCAAAGTGAAATCTTAGCAAGGATGAATGTGTGCATGAGATGATGTATGATTTGATGTGCAAAGTTTTTATAATTCCTTTCCCAAAAATTGGGATGTTACATTTACCTTGCAGGTTGTTAGAAGAAGGACATGAAGGATCCTTATACACATAGTTCCCTGAGAGTTCGATATAAACCCTCAAGTCACCTTCGTGGGGAAAATCAAGCTTCCCTATGCTCAGCACTCTGCTCTTGGAGTCTCAACCTAGCAAAGCATCAAGCGATTTTCTGGCGCCATTGCTGGGGAACTAAAAGAAGGATTGCTCACAAGAAAGTCTTCATCACCAACTTGTGCAAACGCCTAAGCTTGGGGAGGTTGCACCTACGTGAGTATCATCTTGTCCTTTTAGATTTGCAAAGTACTTTATTTTTATTTTGTTATTGTCTTGCATATCATTTTATTTTCAGTTTACTTTTACTCTTTCGGTTTGCATTTTTATTTTTCGTTTTGCAGTTTATTTACTAATTTTTATTTTGGTTGCATTAGTTATAGCATCATTTTACTTTTAGTTTTCATTCTAAAAACTAAAAACTCATAAAAACTTTGATAATGGGAGAAAGAACTAAATTGTGTGACTACACAAATACTCCTAATGAGCATTTTATTGCTAGGTCTATTACCACACCTGATATCCAAGCTAAAAGCTTTGAAGTGAGTCCTAGTCTTTTAAACTTGATAACTAGGGAGCAATTTGGTGGTAGTGCACAAGAGGATGCCTCTATGCATCTTCATGATTTTATTAAAATATGTGACATGCAAAAATTTAAGAATGTTGAAAATGATGTCTTGAAGTTAAAATTATTCTCATTTTCACTTAGAGGAAAAGCCAAAGAATGGTTGCATTCACTACCTACTGCTAGTATTAAATCTTGGGATGATTTAAAAGAAGCTTTTATGAAGAAGTACTACCCCCTATTAAAATTTTGCAGAATAGAAATAGTATTATTTCTTTTAGGAAAAATGAAAATGAACATGTAGCTATGGCTTGGGAAAGGATTAAACACATGCTTAGAACTTGTCCTTCTCATGGTGTGAATGAGTGGACCATCCTTCATTATTTTTATAATGGCTTGAACTACATATCTAGAAATATTCTTGATTCAGCAGCAGGAGGTGCTTTTATGGGCAAAACTATTGTAGAAGCTAATGCCATCTTAGAGAGCATATTTCAAAATTATAGTCCATGGAATACTAAGAGAGCTCCTATGCCTTCTAAAAAGTAAGGTCAATAGAAGCGGTAGACGTTTTATCAAATAAAATGGATGCCATACTTGCTTATATTAATATACAAAATGTTGAGAATGTCCCTTTGCATGAATTAGTTGCGAACAATGCTAAAAGTGTTGATGTCAATTTTGTTAGGAATCTTGGTAATAATGGCTATGGGAACAATTACAATTCTTATAATAAACCCCCATATGCTTCAAATAACTATGGCAATCGTCCTTTTATTCCATGTCCTAATGCTAATGAGAACAAGTGGAAGCCTACTATTAATGACCACTCTGGTGGTCAGCAGGAGACTAATAGAAATGTCATGGAGCAAGTAGCTGGCCATAGCACTATGATAGACGAGTTGAATAAGTCCATTGCTTCCATAAGTTCTAGTATTAAAGGATTACAAACTCAAGCTGCAGGTTTAGACAAAGCTCTTTCAAAACTAGCTGACAATCAAGCTACTTTGTTAAGTATGTCAGTAGGGAAACCACAAGCACCACCTGTTATTGGCATGAATTCCATTGTTAATACTGAAAACACTCCTCTCACTTTGGAGGAGACACTTGAAGAACATAAAAATTACCCCGAATTTTTATTACCGTTTGTGTAACAACTTGTTTGTTTGGGGGAAGAAGTTAAGGAAATAGAGGAAGATGAAACTACTATCATGATTATGAATGAGAAAAAAAAGTAGAAGAAGTAACAAATGCTTAGTGAAGTTAAAGATACTTTGCTTGATTTGGAAAAGTGTAGCTTGCATGAACTCATTAATATACTACAAAAGTTTGCAAGTGATCCATCTATAAACACTAACCAAGCAGATTTTGGTTCTTGTATTGCTAATAATGTCTTGAAAGAAAAGATTTCTAGGTACAACCATGAGGCCATGATACCACCAAAGCTTGGGGATGCATGGATCCCAAAGGTACTAGTAACTATTGGAAAAGAAACACATCATGCTATTTTACATCTTGGATCTAGTGTTTCTATTTTATCTAAATAGATATATGAATTGCTAGTTACAAAATATTGAAAAAAATGCTCTATTAACTTGGTACTTGCTGATGATTCTAGTAAACATGCTTTAGGCAAGGTTAGTAATGTTATGGTAGAGGTGCACATGACTTTTGTACCTATTGATTTCATTATCATGGATATGGGGAATAAAAACCTATTATTCTTGGTAGACCTTTTATTCGTACTACAGGAGCTATATACTATGAAGCATACGATGAGGCCCGTTATGATTCATATACTATGAAGCTATAGTATGATTCATATACTATGAAGCATAAGATGTCCTTCATAGTATATGAATCATAATGGACATCACTTGGCAGAATTGCTTCTGCTCCGTAGACTAGGAAGAAAGGGGTGAGGCCCGTTGATATGTTTGGTGTGGTCCGTAGACTCCACAACACAGATGGCAACTCTTCTGCCCAGGCTCCAGCTGCTCGATGTAGCGGTGCTTCCAGGTGTGGCTTGATCCCTGACATAATTAGTCCGTTGGTCCTTTCTACTTGGCCATCGGACTGCGGATGTGCCATAGATGCAAGGTCAAGGCGGATTCTGTTGTGATGGCAGTATTCTTCAACCTCTCCCTGAGACAAGCTAGTGCCATTGTCGGTGATGATGCTATGTGGGATGCCAAATCTCACCACAATGTCCTTGACAAATTTTAGGGCAGTTTTGCCATCAAGCTTTCTGATGGGCTTAGCTTCTACCCACTTCATGAATTTGTCTACCGCTACCAGTAGGTGCGTAAATCCCGAAGGTGCTGTTTTTAGTGGACCCACCATGTCCAGCCCCCAGACCGCGAAAGGCCAAGTTATAGGGATCGTATGCAGTGCTGTGGCGGGCATGTGTGTTTGCTTGGAAGACATCTGGCAGCCTTGGCAGAGCTCCACGATACGGTCTGCATCTGCCTTGGTTGTAGGCCAGTAGAACCCATGGCGGAATGCCTTACCTACGAGGGATCTGGCGGCAGCGTGATGCCCACATTCTCCTTCGTGGATCTCTCTTAGTATCTCGATTCCGTCCACTTGGGATATGCATTTCATGAACACTCCCGAAGTACTTCACTTGTAGAGCTGGTCATCGATGATGGTGTACGCTTTTGCTCTACGTTTGATTTGTCTCTTTTGGACTTCGTCTTCGGGTAGCTTCTTGGTCGTCAGATACTCCAGGTAGGGCTCTGCCCATGGCGGGTTGCTTGGCAAAACCGCCATAACAGGGGAGCTCGCTAGTTCCGGGTTTTCTGGATCTACCATCTTGACCGATGGTACATGCAGATGCTCGAGGAATACGCCTGATGGGACTGCCTTTTGGCTGGACCTAGCTTGGACAGGGTGTTGGCCGCCATGTTATCTTCTCGTCGTACGTGCTTTATGTTGTAGCCGAGGAAACTTTTGGCCATCTCGTCCACTTTGTCTCTGTAGGCCTCCATGACTTTGTTCCGAGCCTTGTATGTGCCAGCCACCTGCTGAGCGATAAGGTCAGAGTCTCCACAACACATGATGTGTTGTACACCGATCTCCTTTGCGACACATAGCCCGTACAGTAGCGCTTCATACTCTGCGATGTTGTTGGTGGTGGGGAAGTGGATTTGGAGAACGTAGCTGAGCTCATCTCCCTTAGGGGATTTGAGTGTCACTCTAGCCCCCGAGCCATGTAGCAACTTTGAGCCATCAAAGTGCATCACCCAATGCTTTGGTTCTAGGACGGGCGTAGTCTCCTGTGCTTCCTTCCAATCCGCCATGAATTCCGCCAAGGCCTGTGACTTGATGCGGTGCGAGGCTTGTAGTAGATGTCAAAGGAGGCTAGTTCGATGCCCCACTTTGCAACTCGTCTTGTTGCATCGCTGTTGTTGATGATGTCCTTCAGTGGAGCCTTGCTCACCACTGTAATCTTACGGTCATAGAAGTAGTGCCTTAACTTGCTAGAAGTTAGGAAATCTCTGTATGCCTACTTCTGGTAGTGAGGGTAGCGCTGCTTGGATTCCGTCAGGACCTCGCTGACATAGTAGACTGGTCTCTATACACCGTACTCCTGTGCTTCTTCCTTGCGTTCTACCACTATGACGATGCTGACAACCCTGTTGGTTGCCGCCATGTATAGTAACATGGGTCCTGGTCTTCGGGAGCTGCTAGGACTAGTGCAGCGGATAGCATGCTCTTTAGATCCTTAAGCGCAGCGTCTGCCTCGTCGGTCTAGATGAATTTGTCTGATTTCTTCATCAGCTTGTAGAGTGGCAAAGCCTTCTCGCCAAGGCGACTGATGAATCTGCTCACTGCTGCCACGCAGCCTGTGAGTCGTTGTACGTCCTTCAGGTCATTAGGCCGGGAGATCTCGAGGATAGCCTTGATCTTCTCCGGGTTGACTTCAATACTGCGGTGGGAGACAATGAATCCTAGGAGTTGTCCAGCTGGTACCCCGAAGACACACTTCATGGGGTTAAGCATCATGTTGTACTTCCTTAGGTTGTTGAAGGTCTCTTGTAAATCCGCTATAAGGTCGTCCTGCTTCTTGGACATGACGGCGATATCGTCCACATATGCGTGGATATGGCGTCCGATTTGATCCACCAGGCACTTTTGCATGGTGCGCTAGTATGTTGCTCCTGCGTTCTCTAGACCGAACGACATTGTCACATCGCGATATGTGCCATAAGGTGTGACGAACGAGGTAGCAAGCTGATCAGATTCCTTCATCTTGATCTGGTGGTAACCCGAGTAGGCATCTAAGAAACATAGCAGCTCCGATCCCGCCGTCGAGTCAATGACTTGGTCAATGCAAGGCAAGGGAAAAGGGTCTTTGGGACACGCATTGTTTAGGCCAGTGTAGTCTACACACATTCGCAGAACCTTTGTGTTTTTCTTAGGAACTAGCACGAGATTTTCCACCCACATTGTATGGATCACTTCTTTGATGAAGCCTACATTCAATAGCTTGGAAATTTCCTTTGCTATGGCGCGGCGTTTTTCATCTCTGAAGCGTCTCATTGCTTGTCTTACTGGTTTAGAGCCATGGATTATCTGTAGGGCATGCTTGTCGATGGATTTCATGTCGCAAGAACATGGGGTACCACGCGATGGACCCAAAGATTCGAACGCAGGGGGCTGAACGTGGGAGATCTTGGATCGCAACGAAACACGGTGACGAAAGCCTCGAGTCGTCGAACGCACAACACACTGCAGAGGGGCACGCCGAGCTTTACCCAGGTTTAGGGCCCTCGTGGTGAGGTAAAACCCCTACTTCCTACCTTCTTGTATTACGATGCGACACCTTGCGAGGAGTACAAGGCCTTGATTACAGAGCTCTAGCTAGCCGGAGGTAGAAGAACCAACTTAGCCTAGCTAGGAGCCCAGAGATGAAGATTCGATCCCCTCTAAGGGGTGGCCTCCCCTCCTTTTATAGCGCCAAGGTCCTCCTTCCCCTTATCTTCTTGGGGAAGGGGTTGCCACACACGGCCAAGGAGGGAGGACAGATGTAGACTTTATTCTTCCGTGGACGTAGTCTTCGTAGAGTAGTGGTGCCGGTCCACAGGAGTGGGTAGAGGAAGCTGACGTCTTCCTCTGGCGCCCAGCACCGTCCACGCTATTTTTAGGGGGGTGGCCAACAACCACTGTTCTGCTTTATGCAGGCACGGTGAAAGTTGGTCTCCTCCCTGTCGGGGGTAGCGTGGGCGGTACACGGTCTTCTGCCCTTCATCTTCTTGCTCTGCACGCAAACGTGATGAGCTGACGTGGTCCCTCCCCTCACCAGTGGAAGCTTGTGAGGAGGTCTTCTAGTCCTTAGTAGTTTCTGTCGTCGTTCTCCTCATGAGGTGCCTCCTCATGAGGGTCTTCTCCAATAGCTTTGGTCGTCATTTCACCCCTGGGCTGAAGCTGGGCCGTTGAAGAGGCCCAGGAGCAGGTGGACCGGGATACCCCGGTATCCAGAACACCGATAGTAGCCCCCGGGAGCCCGGCCCGTGAACGCACCCTCTTGAGGGGGCGAAGGGCCGGGGGCCCCCAGAAGCTGCTAGGCCCTCCAATGGCACGCGTCAACCGTGCGGTCAGAGGACCATATGAAGATGCAGAGGCAGCGGACGCGTGGCACGACGGCAGCTGATGAGACAAAACGGCGGGCGACGCTGCAGTCCCCGAGGCGTCAACCGTCATGATGGCGCATCGCTTCACTGCAGAGCGCTGCGCCAACGCTTCGGTTCCCGCGCTAAGATTTGATGCAATAACGCCGGCCGCGCCCCTTAAATACGGTCTCCTCGAGACCTCCGGCACCTCACCTTCTTCCTCCAGTGCCATTTCTTCCTTGACGACCCCCAAGCCGATGGATCCTTCTACTTCCTCCGCCGCCGCTAGAACAAGCTCGGGGGCGAAGCGCCGCGGGCGCCCCCCGGGAAGCAAGAACAAGGAGAAAGTTCCCGCCCGGTGGGCGCCCGGCGCCGGTGGTCCCCTGCGCCTTGGGGCACCGATGCGGGGCACGGCGAATTGCGCCGCGCCGGGGACCTCCAGCGCCCTGACCCGTCGGGGTCCAGCGCCTGGGGGCGCTCTGAACGTGCCATCGCCCTTGGCGGCGGCGCCGGCTCCCCGTGCCTCGCGGAGCATCGATCGGGTGCTAAGGGAGGTGGAGGCCGCCCTGGACCCCCTCCCCCCGCTTGCGGATGCTCCAGGGCCACAGGAGGTGGCCCCACCGGTGAACGGGGTGGTCGCCACTCCTCGCCGCTGGGCGGCGGAGCTGCTGGGTCCCCTGATCGCTCCGAGGTCCCACTTCTTGGAGCTCCTCGTTGTCTTCGACGTCCTGAGCTTTGACTCCCTTCGGCTGCCCAACATAGTCCGGAGGGTGATTTACGCCCCCGGCGCTTCCTTCGGAGAGGTCGCGCTGGTGGAGCAGAGCAGGCCAGGTCTCCTCTGGCCTGTGGACATCCTCCTTGGAGCGGACGGCAATGCCGTCCTCTCCGGGCGCTGGAGGGCCTTCGCCCTCGGCCACCGCCTCTGCATCGGCGACCACCTCGTCTTACACTTCAAGCTGGGGACGCTGGAGGCCTCGGTGTGGATCTTCACCGCCGCCGGCGTCCGCCGCACCTACCTCCAGCCCGTGGCGGCGTAAAGGGGCGGCCTTGCCGCGGTAGCATTCTGGGGAGGGGAGCTAGTCTCCTCCCTCTTTTGTCAAGTAGTTTGCGCCAGTGGGGTATGCCCCGCCGCGCCTCCATTTCCCCCTTCCGGGGGTTTATTAATGAAGTTTCCTTTACTTGTACGGTCCTTATCGTTCGCCATTTGTCCTGGTCGTCCGTGTGCTCGAGAGCCCTAGCGAGTTGTTAACGCCGACGAGAGGCCTCCCTACGCCTCAGAGCTCATGTCGGGGTCAGCGCCGGTGATGACATCAGGCGATTCCTGAGACAAGTAGTTGAAAAAAGAGTTGGAAAACAAAAAACCCCAAATCCTCGAAAACAAAAAAACAAATCGGTAAAAAAAATAAAAAAAATAAGGCGAATAAGATGCCCCTGTGACCGGCACAGGGACCTTCTCCGTCGTGGAGGAGTGTGGCACTATCTGTGCCAGCAGCAAAGAGCAAATTGCCGCGCGTGGCGATTCACGGGGCCTTCCTCGTCGTTGAGGGAAGCTGGACCCTCATGGACGTGAAAACGTCGACGCTTAAGAGAGCCCAGAGACCGTTGACACCTCGTTAAGGGTTGCTCACGAGGTGAAGGGCCTGGCACGGACCTCTAGATCTGCATCTCCTTCGCAAGATGATCGGAGCGGCCTTGGTCTTCAATAATCCAGCCACGTTAGGCCTTCCTCGTTAGAGGGAATCTTCCTGCAGATGCTTGTGCATCGACACGTCCTTGCTCCCTCGTGAGGGTTGCTCACGAGGCGCTGGTCCTTAGCAGGTGCCTTGGGCACACCTTGAACTTGTCTTGAAAGATTTTTTATTTCCTGGTGTACTTCGTGAGGAACTAAGCACCACGGGTACGTGGAGGTGATCGGTAATGGGCCGTCGCCCTTGATCAGAGCTCATTCCCTTCCGGTTTTTTAGGCTTGCTGTTTTCCGAGCGAAGGCCCCAGCATAGATACCGTGCCTAGCCCCCTTCCGCGTGGAGTACAACAGAAAATAAATGGACTTCATGCCATTTTAATATCATGCCGAAGCAGAAGCGCTATATTGCGCAATAACTTAATATCAGTGCTGAAGAGCAGTTTGAGCTCATACAAGTGCCGTGACAACGGTCTTTATCTTCTCGTGAGGAACCTACAGGTAGAATTTCGCAGATGAGCTATGTTCCACGGGTTCCCCACCGGCACGCCTTCTGCGGTTTCCAGCCGCGCTGAGCCTGGCCTGGCGATGTGCGTCACCTTGAAGGGGCCTTCCCACATTGGAGACAGCTTGTGCAGGCCCTCGCGAGAGAGTATTCTCCTTAGCACCAGGTCGCCGACCTCCAGAGTCCTTGCTTGAACATGGCGGCTATGGTAGCGGCGTAGTCCTTGCTGGTACCTCGCGGCGCGGAGCGCGGCTTGTCACCGAGCTTCTTCGAGCTGGAGGAGGCGGTCCTTGATGAGGTCCTCTTGGCGAATTTCGTTGAAGGCGAGCACTCTTGGCGACCCGAACTTGACATCGGTGGGAAGAATAGCCTCTTCCCCATAGACCAAGAAGAAAGGAGTCTCTTCGATGGGTTTGGTGGCGGTAGTCCTGATGGACCACAAGATGGATTTGAGGTTGTCTAACCATTTTTTGCCGCAGGCTTCGAGCTTGGCGTTGAAGCTTCTCGTCTTGAGTCCCTTGAGGACCTCGGCGTTGGCACGCTCGGCTTGTCCATTGCTCCTAGGATAGGCGACTGAGGCGAAACAGATCTTGTTGCCGGCCGATGCACTGTATTCCCGGAACAGCCCGCTGGTGAACTGGTTGCCGTTGTCAGTGATGATGCGGTTAGACACGCCAAAGCGACAGACCAGCCCACGGATGAACTTGACTGCGGACCTGGCCGGGATTGTGCACACCGGTTCCACCTCCACCCACTTGGTGAACTTGTCGATGGCGATGTAGAGGTAGCGGTAGCCCCCTTGCGCTCTGGGGAATGGACCGAGGATGTCCAGCCCCCAAACTACAAAGGGCCAAGTGAGTGGGATGGTTTGCAGCTCCTGCACCGGCTGATGAATCTGCTTGGCGTGGAATTGGCACGCCTCGCACCTCTTGACCATCTCCGCCGCATCCTAGAGCGCTGAAGGCCAGTAGAAGCCACTTCGATATGCCTTTGCGGTGAGAGTTGAAGCAGAAGCATGATGCCCGCATTCGCCGGCGTGGATGTCCCTGAGAAGCTCTTGGCCTTGGTGAGTAGATATGCACTTCAGAGCGACGTCGTTCGGGCGATGCCGGTACAAGTCACCATCCTTGACGCAGTAGCCTGAAGCTTGGCGCACTATCCTTTTGGCTTCCGATTCATCCTCAGGAAGCCTGCTGCTGATGAGGAAAGCCTTGAGCTCGAGGATCCAGTCCACTCCCTCCTGCCGTGCCAATGCCAGAAGGACGCGGTCACCCGAAGGAGGCCCGCAGTCTGGAGCCCCCTACTCCGGTGGTGGCGGCAGGGCAGGCGGAGGGTCTGATCCTGATGACGATGGAGAAGCAGACGGTTTGAAGAGATGCTCCTTGAAGACGCCGGCAAGTTGTTCCACGCGGTGAGAGGCGCGCTTGGCGATTTTGTCCGCTTCCACATTTTCTCCTCTTGGGATGTGCTTCAGCTCCAAGCCTTGGAAGCGTTTTTCCATCTTTCGATGCTCCTCGAGATAAGCTGCCATGTGCTCATCCTTTGGAGTGTAGCTCTTGTTCGAGAAGTTCACAACCAGCTGTGAATCTCCCTTGACGACGAGGCACTTGATGCCCAAAGCATTCGCTGCCCTTAGGCCAGCGAGTAGTCCTTCATATTCTGCGATGTTGTTGGAGACCTTGTGCTCAGGCTTAAAGCAGAGCTGGACGGCGTAGAAGAGCTTGTCCCCAGAGGGAGAGGTAAGGACAGCGCCAGCCCCCGCGCCGGGGAGGTTGAAGGCACCGTCGAAGTGCATGACCCAGAGGCCTGGGGCCTCCTCTCCTGGAAGCGTTGACTCCACCTCTGGAGGCTCGTCGGCGAATGGATCAGTCCATTCGGCGGTGAACTTAGCCAAAGCTTTGGTCTTGATCACCTTGGTTGTTTTGAAGGAGATCTCGAAGGGCTGAAGCTCCACCGCCCATTCTGCCACCCGCCCGGTGACATTGGGATTGCGTAGTATGGTCTCCAGGGGACGATCAGTGACCACCTTAATTGGGTGACCCTGGAAGTAGTGACGTAGTTTCCTTGAAGCGATGAGCAGGGTGTAGAGCAGCTTTTGCTGCATGGTGTAGCGCTCCCGCGCGTCGCGTAGTACCGTGCTGACGAAGTACATGGGCCTCTGCACCTTGGTGACGCCCTTGGGAGTTTCCTCCTCGTGAGGTTTAGGAGCGTCGCTCTGAGAGAGCGGCTCGGTCGGCGAAGCTGCAGTGGGCGGCTCCTCTTGAGGGACGGAAGGGATTTCTGCCTCTACCTCGCGAGGAGCCCCGGAGCAGGGAGGATCAACTTCCTCCTTGGTGATTACCTTGGTGTCTCGTTCCGCGACGAGGACAGCGCTTGCAGTTCTCGGAGTTGCTGCGATGTAGAGCAGCAGGGGCTCACGGAATGTTGGGGCAACCATGATCGGCGGGCTCGTGAGATACCTTTTCAATTCGGCAAAGGCCTTGTCGGCTTCCGGAGTCCACTCGAAATTCCCAGTGCGCTTCATGAGCTTGAAGAAGGGCAAGGCCTTCTCCCCACTCCTCGCGATGAAGCGCCCCAAGGCTGCCATGCATCCCGTGAGGCGTTGCATTTCCTTGAGATTGCGCGGTGGACATATTTCCTCGATGGCCTTGACTTTATCAGGGTTCGCCTCTATCCCGCGATGAGACACGAGGAACCCCAACAACTTTCCCAACGGCACGCCGAAGGCGCACTTGGCGGGGTTGAGCTTGATATTTACCTTTCTCAGGTTGGCGAATGTTTCCTCCAGATCCTCGATGAAGGTGTGACTTTCTCGAGTCTTGACGACGATGTCGTCAATGTAGGCTTCCGCATTCCTTCCCATCTGAGCCCCCAGGGCCTTGCGCATGAGCCTCTGGAAGGTGGTTCCTGCGTTCTTCAGGCCGAAGGGCATGCAGACGTAGCAGTACACACCACAGGGAGTGATGAAGGTGGTCTTCTCTTTGTCCTCCCTTGCCATCTTGATCTGATGATAGCCAGAGAAGGCATCCAAGAAGCAAAGGAGGTCATAGCCGGTGGTGGAGTCGACGATTTGATCTATCCTTGGGAGCGGGTAAGGATCCTTGGGACGGGCCTTGTTGAGACTTGTGAAGTACACGCAGAGGCGCCCACTGCCATTAGACTTTGGGACAACCACCCTATTGGCAATCCAGGTGAGGTGGGCCACCTCGCGTATTAGCTTGGCCTTCTTCAGCTTCTCTATTTCTTGGACAATGAAGTCTTGCTTCTCTTGCGCTTGTTTCCTAGTCTTCTGCTTCACGGGGTGTGCCTGAGGGCACACGGCTAAGTGGTGCTCAATCACCTCCCTACGAACGCCGGGCATATCTGATGGAGTCCAAGCGAACATGTCATAATTTGCCCGCAGGAAGGTGACGAGCGCGCTTTCCTATTTGGGGGAAAGCCCTGCCCCGATGGTGATGAAGTTTTCGTAGCCCCCAGCCTGGAGCGGGACCTTCTTTGTTGCAGAGCGCTCTTGGGTGAACTGGGGCCTCCTCCCTGAGGGTACCGCAGCTTCCCCAATGCTCATGTCCAGCATTGGATGGATCAGGTCCTCGCTTGGAGTAGGCGATGCAGAGGCGGGGAACTTCTTCCCTGTCGAACCCGGCAGGTTGGGCTTGAGAGAGGCCTTCTTCGCAGCAGCCCGCTCTTGAGATACGAGCTGCTTCTTCCTCATGAGGTAGCCGGAGTGTTCCAGTAGATCTTCGTCAGCGGGGAACATGGCGGCGGCCTCACGGTAGACATGCTCCACAGATCGGAGAGCATCGTTTTCGTTGCAGCGCAGGGTGATCGTGCCGTTGGCGCCTAGGATCTTGAGGACGTTGAAGCCATGATACATTGCTGCCATGAACCTCGCCAGGGCTGGGTAGCCGAGGATGGCATTGTACGGCAGCGCGATATAGGCGACGTTGAAGTCGAGGCTTTCTGTCCTGTAGTTGTCCCGGGTGCCGAAGGTGATGGGCAGGCGTACCTGCCCAATTGGCGTTGTAGACCCTTCGGTTACCCCGAAGAACGGTCTGGTTGGCATGAGCCAATGGTACAGCACTTGCATCTTCTCAAAAACCTCAACCGAGATGATGTTGAGTTCCGCCCCTCCGTCGATGAGAGTATGGTTGACGGCGATGTTATTGATGGTGGGCATGCACAAGGGGGGAGTTGTGCCAACGCCCTTGGTGGAAGCCGGATGGTCCTCCTCGTCGAAGCCGATCTTGCTAGTTGACCACTTCATTAAGCAGTTGCCGATGTTGGGTTGTGCCGCCGTGATCTCTCGCGACAGCTGCTTGAAGTGATGATTAGATAAAGGAGCTTGAGCTCCACCCAGGAGGCAAGCGGCGAAGCCTCGCGGCTCTTGATAGCCCCCCTGGTTCTCTTCACGATGATCATTCGCTGGTGGAGGTAGCAGCAGCAGCTCGGGATCTGCACGAGACAGACCATCGCGGCGGCGACCTTCGTCACGGTCGTCGTCGCGGCGATCGCCCCGGGATCCACCTTTGCCGTTGCTGCGGCTACTCCCACGGCGCTTGGTGTCACCATTTTCTTCATGAAACTTTTGGACAATCCAACAATCATCGGTATTGTGGGTGTCCTTTTTATGGAGGATGCAGTAGCGGCGACGTCGACCTTTATCGCGCTCGGAGCGGTCCCTGCGGCGTTGCTTATGCTCGGGTTCTGCCATGAGGACAGCAGCCTCCTTGCGCTTAGGGTCCTTGGACTTTGGCTTTGGGGGAAGCGCCTCTGGCAGGTTGTGCACGAAGAGCCTCCCCTCCTCAGCCTTGGCGCAGCGGTCCGCGATTTCGAAGAGCCTGATGACGGAAGTCAGCTCATCATTCACGGACAGCTTCTCCCTCATCTTGATGTCGGAGATGCCCGTGGAGAACGCGGAGATGACCTCCTCATTGGAGATCCTGGGAATCTTGTTCCTCATCTGGCTAAAGCGCTGGATGTATTGACGAAGCGTCTCACCCTTGTACTGACGCACCACCTTAAGATCGTTCTTGGTGGCGGGGCACTCGTACGTGGGCATGAAGTTACCGATGAACTGACGGCACAAGTCCTTCCACGAGGTCACGGATTCATGAGGAAGATTCATGAGCCAAGTTCATGGAGTGTCTTTGAGGGCCATGGGAAACCAATTGGCCATCGTACGCTGATCCCCACGCGCGGCCTAGACGGCGACGACGTAGAGCTGGAGGAATTCGATTGGGTTTGTGGTCCCATCATAACGCGCGCTGATGTCCGGCTTGAACTTGTCAGGCTAGACCACGTAGCGTTGCTGGCGAGTGAGAGCAAGGCACCCGGGGTTGTAGATAGGGTCCTCGGGGGTCTTGACGTTCTTGCCAGCCTCACCGATGTCATCGATGGCGCGGTCATGATTTTCGCGGTGGTGCTCAACGGAGACGCGTGCGTCTTCTGGAGTGCATTGGACGATTTGGCAGCTGGGTTCCCCGCGCGGCGAAGATGCAGCGCGGGAAGCCACTTTCCTCGCCTTGGCGGCCTTCCCATCTCCGGCGCCCGGGGCGCGGCGCCCCACCGCCGGATCTGGTTCTCCTGCGCCCTGGGCTCCTCCCTGGGCCGGGTCTTCGTTGGTGATGGCGACGAGCTCGGCGATTCGAGCGCGCCACCCCTCACGCCCGTCGTCAGTGGGCTGATAGCACAGCAGCTCCTGCGCCATGGCGAGAGCCTGCGAAGGAGATAGCTGACTCCCAGAACGAGCGCGAGAAGTGGCGGTGGCAGTGAAGGAGAGCGAAGGCTCTGTACGCCCGGACGGGAGGTAGGAGGACTCCAGATCTTCCTCCTCTTCCTCCTCGGCCGAGGCTTCACGACGACGGAAGATGGGCTCGGTTTGCCCCCAGACAGTGTTACGGCGGCGAAGACGCTCGATCCTTGCGTTGGCGTCGGCCATGTCGAAGCAGATCTGGAAGAAAACACACCACAGCCCCCTACCTAGCGCGCCAAATGTCGATGGATTTCGTGTCGCAAGGGGGCTGAACATGGGAGATCACGTGGGAGATCTTGGATCACAGTGAAACACGGTGACGGAAGCCTCAAGTCGTCGAACGCACAACGCACTGCAGAGGGGGACGCCGAGCTTTACCCAGGTTCAGGGCCCTCGTGGTGAGGTAAAACCCCTACTTCCTGCCTTCTTGTATTACGACGCGACACCTCGCGAGGAGTACAACGCCTTGATTACAGAGCTCTAGCTAGCCGGAGGTAGAAGAACCAACTAAGCCTAGCTAGGAGCCCGGAGATGAAGATTCAATCCCCTCTAAGGGGTGGCCTCCCCTCCTTTTATAGCACCAAGGTCCTCCTTCCCCTTATCTTCTTGGGGAAGGGGTTGCCACACATGGCCAAGGAGGGAGGATAGCTGTAGACTTTATGCTTCTGTGGACGTAGTCTTCGTAGAGTAGTGGCGCCAGTCCACGGGAGTGGGTGGAGGAAGCTGGCGTCTTCCTCTGGTGCCCTGCACCGTCCACACTATTTTTAGGGGAGTGGCCAACAACCACTGTTCTGCTTTATGCAGGCACGATGAAAGTTGGTCTCCTCCCTGTCGGGGGTAGCGTGGGCGGTACGCGGTCTTCTGCCCTTCATCTTCTTGCTCTGCACGCAAACGTGCTGAGCTGACGTGGACGTGGTCCCTCTCCTCACCAGCGGAAGCTCGTGAGGAGGTCTTCTGGTCCTAAGTAGTTTCTGTCGTCGTTTTCCTCATGAGGCGCCTCCTCATGAGGGTCTTCTCCAACAGCTTCGGTCATCGTTTCACCCCTGGGCCGAAGCTAGGCCGTTGAAGAGGCCTAGGAGCAGGTGGACCGGGATACCCCGGTATCCAGAACACCGACAATGCTCGACGAGTTCCCTGCGTACACCTGTCATGTCAGATGGCTGCCATGCAAAGATGTCTCGGTTCTCACGGAGGAACTCGACGAGCGCACTTTCCTATTTGGGGGACAGGTTTGTCCCTATTGAGGTGGTCTTGGCGGCGTCACCAGCGACAAGTTCCACTGCTTTGTATCAACTGTAGGCTTGAAGGTTGGCGGGGAGGCGGAAACTTCCTGCTTGGATGCCGGCATGCGGGGTCTGTGGCGGCATGGATTTCCTTGAACTCCTCGCCAGAGAATACTGCCTCCGCGAAGGCGGCTTCTCCATCCTCGCACTCCTTTGCCTTCCTGAAGCTGCCATAAACGGTGACTATGCCATCAGGGCCTGGCATTTTCAGTTGGTTATATATATAGCACGGCCTAGCGTGGAAACTGCTGAAGGCAGGGCGGCCGAAGATCACGTGGTATGTACTCTTGAAAGGGACCACCTCAAAGGTTATGGGCTCTTCGCGGTAATTATTTCCATCGCCAAAGGCGACCTTGAGGGTGATGGACCCGAGGGACTTTGCTTGGCGGCCAGGAACCACTCCATAGAACGTTACAGCGCTATGGCGGAGTTGGGTTTTGGTGAGGCCTAGCTTGGTCAAGGTTTCCATGTATATGATATTCAGGCTGCCGCCGTCATCCACCAGACACTTGGAAAACTCGTAGCCTTGGATCAGGGGGTTAACCAGCATGGCATAGTATCCGTCCAGGATGTGCTCTGGATGATCGTCGCGGCTCCATTGCACCGGCATCTCGGACCATCAGACGTACTGGCGGACTTTAGGCATGGTGGCATTTAGGAAGAGCATGGCGGCTCGCTGTGCCTTAGCCGTGGGGGTCCGAGGAACATGTGAAAGGCTCCCTTTTTGGTGCTCTTATATGGGTTACCCGTGCCAGCTCCACCCTCTGCCTTTTCGGCGGTTTGGGCGCAGGGTCTTCGTCCATATCGCTGCTATCCTTGGACTCATTTTCCTTGTCCGCTTTTCCTTTGCCACGAGGTTGTTGTCGCCGGGTGTGTTTGTAGCCAGCTTCTTGGTCTGCCTTGATGTCATTGACAAACTTGCAGTTTCGGTTGGTGTGATTGCACTTTCCTGAAGCGTCCCGATGGGCGAAGCATGGCATGTCGCGGTATTCATCGTAGGACACTGGTGCAGCCGGCGCCATAGCGGAAGCTGGGGAGCTTCGCGGCTGGCCGCTGCTAGAACCGCGACCCCGACCGTGTTGGCTGCTCTGTCCCTTGTCGGAGAAGGTTGTGGCCACCATGTCCGGAGTTTGCTGCTCTTCTGGCGGATTCTTCCATTTGTTGCTATTGTTCCGCTTTCCAGTGTTCTAGATGGTGGAAACCTTCAATGATTCATGGGCATCGTCATTGGCGGCCGCGTAGTTGCTTGCAATGGTGATCATAGAATTTAGGGTTAGTTTCCCTTCGTTCCGTTCTCGCAACAGGCGATGGCGGACTAGCTGGCCTCTCTCCAAACTATCGATGAACATGAGGATGGCAGATTCATCGGTAACCCCTTCACAGGAGTTCTTCATATCCAGCCAACGTGCAAGGAAAGTTCGGGAGGTCTCGTCATCCGCTCGTCGATATTGTTGGAAGTCACCTATATTGTGAGGTTGCTTGTAGGTACCCTCGAAGTTTTCAGTGAACGCAGTCTGCATGTCAAACTAGGTTTGGATGGAATTTTCCGCCAAGTCATTGATCCACTGCCGCGCTGTGCCGGATAGCATCAGGGGCAGATAGCGGACAACAACGTTGGGTGATCCCCTACGAACTGCACTGCGTTGAAGTAGTCTTGTAGCCAAGTTAAGGGCCTATCGACTCTGTTGTACTGGCGGATGTTTTTCTTGATCTTGAACCCATGTGGGATGGGCTCATCGCAAATCTGTTGTCCAAAGCACTTTGGGCCGAGAAAGAAGGCTGTTTGAGACTTGGCAATCTCGTTTAGGTGGGTGCGTGTGTCATATGGCTTCTTGTCCTGTGGATCTTTTCGGGAGGCGTGTGACCTGGCTGGGCCGCCACCGCCACCGCCGCCGCCATGGGGGCTGCTTGGTGAGGATGGTGAAGGGTCACGCCTTTTGGTCTCAACGTCCTGCGATGGATCTCTGCAACTGCGATGGCTTCCCTCTGCTCTTCGTGGAGCTGGATCATTGTCATGGCGGCGGGAGCCTTGCCCTTTGCCATCGCGGAGGCGTGAAGAGCGATGCTTATCTTTGTCGCCGCTAAGGCGCGCGCCGTCGTCATGGCGAGATTGTTCCTTCTGTCTGGATCCACCATCTCGACTGGTTTCACATCGTGGTGGCTCGTCTCTGCGGCCTGCGTCATGACTCCTTCCCCGCTTGCCGTTGTTGTCGCGTATGACAATTCCTCCCTGTGAGATTTCGAATGTCTTATACTTTGGTGGCGGCATATTGGACTTATGGCGAGGAGCGGTCTTGTCTTGGTAGTATCCATAGGCAGGATAGTTCTTGTGGGGCGGCGATGGATTTCTTTGATGGCCTTTGCCATGCGGCCTATCATCAGAGGATATTGGGATGGCATCTGCCCTGTTACGGGCTTCTCTTCTTCGGGCCTCTAAGGATCCGGTATGAGATTCGTTATCAGGGCGGGTACCATGATTTCCGTTACCCTAGGCCTTGTAGGCAGTACTGGACCGGCATAGCGTAGGATCAGATTCGAGCCTTCGTGAAGACGTAGCCTTCTCCTGCTGCACCAATGCCTTGGTCATTAGTTTTACCGCCGTCTCTAGGGCTGCCGGGCTTTGGTTATTTTCCAATAGCTCCTTTGCGGCCACAATGTTCTCAATGGGCGTCGCCCTGATTTCATCGCGGTTCTTGTCCATGTATGGCGGATTCTTGATGTACATCCTAGCCAGAGTTTCCGCGGTTGGCACGGTGAACTCAAGGTTTCGTGCCAGCTACGGGTCGCCGCCCTCATTAATTTGATTCTGGATGAGAGTTGCGTACTTCTCCTCCATCTTTCTTGCACATTTAAGCGTGTCTTGAGCTTTAGCAATGTCGCCATCCAGCTTTTCGCCCATCTTCTCGACTCGCTTTGCTTCTCTAAGGATTGCTCGCCTCTTCCGCTCGAGATCGTTCACGTGTCTGACATAGTCAGGGGTGATTGGATCTCCTAGAGTCCTGTAAATGACCTTGTCCATCGGAGTCGTGAAGTCTTCTGGGTGGTGCACCATGGGGATGGCGGGTTGCAGAGGCCTAGGTCCGCCATGAATCTCGGGCAGCTGTTCCGTGGCAGGATCGGAGGCTGGTGGCGGGTTACCCTGCTCTTTGCCGGTATCTCCGTCATGGGCTGACTGGGATGGCGGATCACCGGTTGCTTGCCCAACGTCATCTCCTTTGTTGGTCACTTACACCTGCTTCGCTGCTGCTTTCTGCTCTTCTAGTGCTTGCTGAGCTAGTTCCGCCTCGATTCTTCTCATGGCGGCATCATAGTGATCAGAGTCATAGCCTTTGCTATCCCAGTCATCCGATTCACCACTTTCGTTAAGTGCCTCTAGGATGGATTCACCTGGGCTGTCATCTCCATTGGAGGCAGATCCCAAAGTGGTTCCTGTGAAAGAAACAAGGCAATACCGTGGTGTCTCTAACGCCAGATTGTTTATGGCGTATTCATAGCGGTCATCCACCACTTCCTCCACCTCTAGGGTGGGTTGGGTGGGATTAGTTTTTAGATCCGATCTAGATAACTTGGAAAGTTCTAGATCAGATGATTCCTCCTCCGTATCCAGCTCGAAAGCGGTCCGTTTGGGGGTTTCAGCCATACCAATCCACCGGAAATTGGTTTCCGTGGTGGAGGTAAGGTCTGTCTTTCCGATGAAGATATGGATGTCTCCAATCGGAATGACGGTAAGTCGAGTAGGGTCTTCTCTAGCCGGCACCCAGAGGTTATCTGCTAGGATGATGGGGAAGCCGGAATCATAGAGGACACGCCCGATGGCGACGGTGTCGCCGATGCCTACAAAGGTGGATCCCGCCTGGATCCGCGCTCCTGACGCGTTTTGCCCCATGGTGGGCGCCAACTATTGTGGTTTCATCAACAGATCTGCCATAGGGGTAGGTGTATGGCGGTTTGTGGAAGGGGTGAACATGGCGGAGCGATCCGGGGCGGTGGTAGCACGAGTTTACCCAGCTTCAGATCCCGCAACGGTGGCGAGACCCTATGTGCTGCTATAATTCACTATATGGCAACAAGTGCTCGGTTACAATGATGAGGTTAGCTGTTTCGCTATGCGATTGGCCGTATCTAAGTCTCAGTGCCTCAAGGGCTCCTCCATGCCGGCTTATAAAGGCGCCTGACGTGGGCATCATGATGGTACCGGAGCGGATTCAATATGGAGTCCTAGACTAAGTCCTACACGTGTACTACAAGGCAACCCGCCATGGGCCTGTCTTCGAATCCACCATAAGCTCCTGCGTCTAGAATTCACCATGGGCTTCCAGCAACTGGGCCGCCCGGTAGGCAATCCGCCATACCACCTTGATGGGCCACCCTGGCTTGCTGGTTTAGGACTACGTCGCTGGTATACCTATTTGGTATATCCCCAACAAACACTAAGTTGTGTGACTTTACTAGCACAAACAACAATGATTTCATCTGCACACCTATTGCGCCACCTGCTCCAGAACCAACTTTCTATCTTATATTTACTAATTGGAGGCACCGCACGAGACACCACGTTAATCTTAGAGTTTAAACAATGTCATCCATCGGATTAGTATATGATTTATGTGTTACCGTCGGATGAAGCGTTAAACGCGGCATCGCATGGAACACGCCCGAGAGTCATCATCTACTTGGTCTCTCCCAGCTTCCGTTGAAAAAAAGCAAAGAAAAGATTTGGGTGTGGAGAACATCCTTAGGCATCGGATCTCCTGGTAGCTAGGCTTCACCTATTCCTCCTCGGTGGCTAGCGTACGTGTCTATACGGTCTCCACCGGCCGGCCGGCCGGCCGGCCAGCCGACAACGCAGGACGTAGCATGCATGGCCGATGCCTATGAAGCCCGATCGATGCAGTCTAGCAGATGCATATTAGTCGCCTGAGTCGAGCTGAACTGCAGAAGAGATCAAGGTAATCTACAATTATGTCCTGCGATTTGCCCAACATGGACCTTGCTGTACCGACTTGGATATGCACGAGTTTTTCTACAAGCTGTGCTCTAATCCGTGTGGCTATACCAAAAGAAAAGTATGTCTAATCTATCTTTTCTCTACTCAGTTTTATAATCCTTTTCCTTCACCGATCTAGATCCTCCTTATATATTTTACCGCTGGGCCGTGCAACTTAGCTAGGTCTTCGATTAATTTAGTAATTAAGTTTTCTAAGTTTGAATTCTAGCAGATACGCCGCGTTGTGCAACATAGGTGCTTGATTAATTTAGAAATTAAATTTCCTTATTTTGAATTCTAGCAGAAGGAAATTTCACAATAATATTTAACTACTTTGGTTCTCAATCAAGTAAAGTTGAGTATGATCTAATTATGTACTTCTGGGTACACGCGATGTACAAATATGAATTTTCTTTGCCGAATAAAAAAGGGATATATTCTTTCATAAAAAAGACAAGATGCAATATAGATTTTTTTTTCATTTTTGCACTCTATTTATTTGTTATTAGTATTCCACTGGCCACCTATAGTATAGCTATACAAAAGGGCAGGTTCTGCAAGACATGTTTAATCATCCAAATAGTACCTTACGATGGCTGCGGATCAGTCAGTGTTCGTGCGAATGATACTTTCTTACAGAGATATGATGTTCAGTATCATGTTGTTACATATACTGTTCTTTGAACTTCTATTGTCACTAAATACATAGTAAAATACACCTGCAAATTTACTTTGTTTTTCTGGATGTGAGCTTATAATTTCTCTGCTCAAGTCAGTGTCGGTTTTTTCCTTTGATCATGATTTTTCTTACTTATTTATATGATGTGAAGCACAACGGTTGTATATGAAAGATAATTTTTACAGATTTATATGATGAGTGTGACAATTGTTTACCTGCAAGAGGTGATTACCAGAATGTTTTGACAAACTGATTGTACACTGGTCCTCCTCTGAGGTTATTTTATGGAAGTATGTTATATGTGGTCAACATATTTTGAATCTGCGAGAATGTGATCTATCAGTAGACTTGGCACCGCACAAAAACATTGCCTATACATTTATGTATAAATACTAAATAGTGTATAGGCAAGAAGTTGTCAACAATGAGTTTACCATGTTGAATATTGTATATTTGAAGCACCACTTACTGATGCACCAAATGATGATGCAACTTTTAATGCGGTTCTGCAGGTGTTATGACTTTATAAGTTCTCTTCTAATAGACATAATTTTGTTGTACATGTCCCTTCAACTGTAGAGCTCACATGACAGTTTATGGTAAAATGACTGTGAAAATTTCATGCCTTTAGAACTCTTACACCTCTTATTGATAAGAGATTAAGATTGAGAAGGGAATCTAGGGACAATGGCATAATCTACTCATGATCGCATAATTGAGTATGTACTATACTTCTTAACTGCTTTATATGATATTTACACGTACTTCTAAGTTGTACTTCATTGTCCAAGAGGTTATTGATATATTCATCTGTGGTACCAGGTTCTCTAGCGGGATGTTTTTTCACAAAATACCCACTTAACTCTTTATTCGACTTTGTTAATTGAATTAAATAACTGATGTTTAACTTGCTCTAGAAAATAAAGGGAACTTTGCCGGAGCTTCCAGATGATCAAGCATATTTGAATCAAACTTAGTATGTCCATCTGCTAACCATTATTTATATTTGTTGGCACGTCTATTAAACTAGCATGTAAGTACAATGAAAATTTTAATAGCAGGTTTCTATTGTGTGGCATATCTTTTAATTTCTAATACTGATTTCTATGGTGAGTACCATGAATCGTAGTTACCATATCATGCTTAAACATAGCTAGCCCGTGCAATTGCACGGGTTGATGACTAGTGAAATTAAACCTGCTTTGTTAAATCTTGTTATGAAAGAGCAATTTTCTAGTGTTGGTACTGATGATGCTGCTACTCACCTCAATAATTTTGTTGAGCTATGTGACATGCAAAAATATAAGGATGTAGATGGAGATATTATTAAGCTTAAATTGTTTCCTTTCACTTTGAGAGGAAGATCTAAACATTGGTTGCTATCTTTGCCTAGAAATAGTATTGATTCTTGGGTTAAATGCAAAGATGCATTTATTGGAAAATACTATCCTCCTGCTAAGATTATATCCTTGAGAAGTGACATAATGAAGTTTAAACAGTTTGATAATGAACATGTTGCTCAAGCTTGGGAAAGAATGAAGTCTTTGGTAAAGAATTGTCCCACTCATGGACTGACTACTTGGATGATCATCCAAACCTTTTATGCAGGACTAAATTTTTCTTCAAGAAACCTTCTGGATTTAGCTGCTAGAGGTACCTTTATGTCCATCACCTTGGGTGCTGCAACAAAGCTTCTTGATAATATGATGATAAATTATTCTGAATGTCGCACCGAGAGAACTCCACAAGGTAAGAAGGTAAATTATGTTGAAGAAACCTCTTCCTTGAGTGATAAGATTGATACTATTATGTCTATGCTTGTTAGTGGTAAAACACATATTGATCCTAATAATGTTCCTTTGGCCTCTTTGGTTGCTCAAGAAGAGCATGTTGATGTGAACTTCATTATTATTAATAATTTCAACAACAATGCTTATAGGAATAATGTTGGTAGCAACAATTATAGGACATATCTATGGGGACCCCGGATTACCCATCCGGAATACTCGATATGCATACAATTCACGATCCCATGATCAGTGTGTCGTGAATCCACATATCCGAGTTGATAACAGAATTACATCATCCATTACAGTACCGAATAATACTTACAATTGGTCACATGACCAAGTAGGATATTGCCACGCAGGTCAAGCCTACAACTAAGCAGCGAATACCAAGCAGCGTTGATGACCCACGTCATGCCTACTACCCTATAGGCAACTGACTGGGAGACATTCCTAGTTCGCACCGGCATCGTCGTAAACACCTTCATCTTCCTCATTAAAGTCTTCCTCCAAGTCTGACCAAGTTAATATCCAGGGACAAAGTTGTGAGTACATTTTGGAATTGTACTCGCAAACCATCTAAAGAGAAGGAGTTTGATATGCAATATGGCTGTAGCAAGGAAAAGCTCTAGTCTAGTTTATTTTCTTTGAAAACCCTTCTTCTCGTGTTGATATAGCATGTCTAGAACCCTGTTCTACGACATCTCTATATCTTTGTTAAAAACATTTAGAAAACATTTTTGGTAAAATCTCTAGGAAGGGAGTAAACCTTTTGTTCGTTAAACTGGGTCAATCAAACATGACCATCTCCATTCATAAAACCAGGTCAATCACACATGACCATCTCCAATTCCTCGGCAGTACCCTACAAGTACTCTGAACCATACCCGTGCCACGGCAGTACCCTCCGAGTACCCCGCCCGACACCTTCTTCCATTTTTCCAAAAAACCACTTTTAAAACCAAAACCGACATAGGTTAAGTATGGCCATTCCAATCGTCCATGACCGAGGACTTGGCTATCCGAATAGATTTACACTCTGCAGAGGTTGTACACTTTACCCACACCATCCGAATACTCATCGTGTGGGCATCATCCCCGCATAGCATCCTACGCCACGACAAGCACCCGATCAAAGCCTTTCGCTTATCTACCTTAGTACGGGGACCTACCCTATGGATTATGTACCTCCCTGGTACACCCTGGCAGTCTACCTCCATGTTCGAGCGTAACTCCAGTGCCACGGCGGGAGACCCATAGTGTCTTCCGATGGCTCGAGATATGTCGTGATATGTGTTTCCTCCTTCCTGAGGACAACCCAGATTCCGGGGTACCGCGTACCCTTATATAGTTGTGAGGTACCCCATACCAAAGCAAATAAACAACGAGCTAAGCCCCATCTCATACCAGGGTAATGTGGTTGCACGGGTTAAATTTGTTTGGCGAACACTTATACACAATGCCCTTTTTCATAAATCCGCCATCTCCTTTTTCCTCCATTTTTCAAAACCACATTTCTGAAATCCATCAATGGAATAGTTCCTTATTCCAAGGTTTTCGAAGACATTTTCAAAATCCCAATTTGAGTGTTCCCAACCTAGAGTTTTTGCTCCACTACAAAGTTTTTCAAAGGCTATGATGCTAACCATCACGCCACTAACCCAGGGGATAAGTAGGTGTTGACAGGGGTCATCCATGGGGATGATAACAGTTGACTCATAGAGCTAAGTCACGAACAATTATTATAGAAAGGTAATAGCAATGTATAAACATGCATTTTTATAAACGTTGATAAAACACGCAATAAGTAAAACTAGGATCAGATATGCAACAAGTTTAGATGGCTTGCCTTTTTCAGCTTGTCCCTGGTCTTTGTCTTGATATTCAAATATTTCCCCCTCCTCAGAATACCCGTTGCCGTTCGAATCTAGTGCCGATAACAATTTAAAGAAATAAGCATACAAGCACAAATAAATCACACACTTCACCACAGCAAGCATAACACACCAAACAAAGTACTAGTAACTAGCACAACACCATACTGAACCATTCCAAGTGGTTTCATCCATTTATCAAACTCCAAGATTAAATGGTGATTTTTAACCAACAACAAATCCTAACAAGCCAAAATCAACACTCAAGTAGTTCTGGGAACTCAAAGTATTCATACAGTAGACCAACATAAAGATATCATTTTTCTGAATCCAACAGAAGTGGATTCATCTCAATTGAAGTTATAGTTATTTTCTATAAATTTCTAGTAAAATAAGTGGCTATTTTGGAAAAATAATTCCCAGATATTATCAGCAACTCAGTAAATTATAAAAAACTATTATTGGCAAGTTAAACTAGTCCAGGCTCTGTGAAAATTAGAACCAACTCATATTTTAAGTTATAAAACATGGTAAATAATTTGTTAAACTTACATTGTATTTTATAATGTTTAAATTACTGTGAGCAATGAATATAACAAACAGATTTCAAAGCAATGTCACATGCAAGGTATATTAACAAGGATTCACTGAAAATTGTTTTCACAAATTTATGAGTTCAGGAACCCGAGATTTAGATTTTTGAATGGAGAAGGTACAGTTTCACAATATTAATTCGAGATAAATCTACAAGACATTATTTGACATGGGATGAGTCCCATCTGGTAGATATTTCAATAGGGAACATATAGAAATATGAATCAGGTCAAATGCATGCTCAGATAATTTTCTATGAATTTTAGAAGTTCACAGGTATAAATATTGGGTGAACAGATTTCCTAAAAAAAATTGCACGGGCCGAAAGTACAAACAGATCTGGGCTGTCTTAGTGGGCCAAATTTGGCATGCTTGCTGCTTTGAAATTCGTGCCCCAGGGAGAGGTGCCTTGCTGCTTTAAAATTTGTGCTCCAGGAAGGCATGCACGTTCATGGTTAGCTTGGTTTGATGGAAACGACAGGACTTGAGAAGAACTCACCGTGGTCAGAGTAGGGCTCGGGGAAGGCGAGGAGGCGCTACGAGGGCAGCTCGCTGGGTGCCTCGGTACCGCTGGAGGCTCCCAGCCATTGGCATTGACGGAGATGAGCTCCGCGACCGCACGGACAGGGCTTGGACGACGGCGACCTTCCGGCGAGTCCCTGGCAAGGAAGAGGGCTTGGAGGCAATGAAGATGACGTGAGTGGTAGCAGAGCTCGAGGAGACCGATCTAGCACCTTGGATGGGCTGGAAGACTCCCGTTCGATCGGCATGGTCGAGGTCGCGCTCGACGTCGGTGACATCTGGGACAACATCTCATCAACTGCGGCCTCCCGGTGGAATACTGAGCATGGAAAATAGAGAGCGTTATGTTGAGGAGAAGATGCAGATATGGGGTAAACAGAGATCAAGGGTGGAGATTGGAGAAGGGCGGCGATCTCGTCGGAGATGAGCGACAGGACAACTACGAGCTCGTGTCCATCCTTCTCGACGGAGATGAACAGAGGAGCGTTTGGGCTTGGTTTTTGGAGGTGTCCTAGGGACAGAAGGAGTGTTTGAGAGTGGTATCAATGAGTGAGAGCTCGGGCTTGATTTTGTACTGGACGGTGCCGGTGTCCTGCCAGACGTGGTGTCGGTGGATTGGTGATACGTCTCCAACGTATCCATAATTTTTGATGCCCCATGCTTGTTTTTACACCATTTGCTTAGTGTTTCGTTACACTTCGTGGCATTTTTATGCATTTTCTGGAACTAACCTATTAACGAGATGCCACAGTGCCAGTTCCCTATTTTCTGTTGTTTTTGTGTTTCAGAAAAGTTACACAGGAAATATTCTCAGAATTGGACGAAACAAAAGCCAGACGTCCAGATGTTTAACGGAGCTTTCAGAAGACCGAAGAGGAGACGGAGCCAAGTCAGAGGGCGGCCACACCACCAGGGCCGCGGCCTGCCCTTGGCCCGCGTCGCCCTATGGTGTGGGCCCCCTGGTCCACTTCTGACGCTGCCCCTTCGCCTATAAAGACCCCCCCGACGGGAAAAACCTAAGGACCCGATCACTTTTCCAGAAACACATCGCGATCCACCGACGTCGTCGACCCGAGATCGGGAGGGTCTAGAAGCTCTTCCCGGCACCCTGCCGGAGAGAGGAATCGCCACCGGAGGTCTTTTTCATCGCCATGCTAGCCTCCGGCGCGATGAGTGAGTAGTCTACCTTGGACTACGGGTCCATAGCAGTAGCTAGATGGTTGTCTTCTCCACCATGTGCTTCATGTTTAGATCTCGTGAGCTGCCTTACATGATCGAGATCACCGTTATGTAATTCTACATGTTGTGTTTGTTGGGATCCGATGAATATTGGTGTTATGATTGAGTTGATGTACTGAATTTTATCTTATGTTATCTCTATGTTGTTTATGATCTTGCATGCTCTCCGTTGTTAGTAGCTATCTTGGTCGAGTAGTTGCTAGTGCCTCCAAGAGGGGGTATTTATGCTCGATAGTGGGTTCATGCCTCTATTTAATCTGGGGGAGTGACAGAAACCTCTAAGGTTGTAGATATATTGTTGCTACTAGGGGGAAAACAACATTCATATGCTCGAGAGCATATGCTTTGTTTACATTACACACTTTTCTTAATGCAGTTATCTGTTGTTCGCAACTTAATACTTGTGAAGTTCTCGGATTGATTCGCCACAAGTGGATTATTAGTCATAGATGCAGTTGGATGGCGGTCTATGTATCTTGTTGTAATGCCCAGAGTAAATCTCATAGTGATCCTCTTGACATATCACGTTGTCTTTATTCTATCAATTGCCCAACTGTAATTTGTTTACCCAGCATGTGTTATTTTATCTTATGGAGAGACACCACTAGTGAACTGTGGACCCCGGTCCTATTTCCTATATATTGCTTTTACCTGTTTACTTTACTTGCACTGTTTACTTTACTCGCATACTACTATTGTTTTCCACTCGATACGCTCATACCCTTTGTTTCAAGCAAACCGGTGAGATTGACAACCTCATCGTAAGTTGGGAACAAAGTATTTGGTTGTGTTGTGTGCAGGTTCCACGTTGCCGCTCGCAAAGCAAAGCTTGGACGAGGCGCCCTATAAATTGTCCGGAGCTGTCGCAAAGCTAGCGGGCATCACCTTCTGGAGTATTGGCTTTTTCCTACTGGATTGATAACCTTGGTTTCATAACTAAGGGAAAACTTGCTGCTATATTCATCAAACCTTCTCTTGGGGTTTCCAACTGGCCGGTCATTTTACTTCATCAACAAACGCAATCAAGTTCTCTAGAACCTTCAATGCCGCGCCATCAACAAGTTTTCTGGCGCCGCTGCCGGGGAAAAAGAAGACTTCTGCAAGGGGAGTTTCGCACGCACATTCTTTACTTTGTTTTATGTTTTGCTTTACTTTATTTTTACTTGCATCGTTTTATCAAAAACACAAAAAATTAGTATCCTTTTTAGTTGTTATTTCTTTACTTTAGTTCATTATGTTGTTCCCTAAGTACGTTTTGGAGGACCTCTCAATAGGTAGTGGTTCAATTATTGGAAAAAAGTAACATTGAGGAGTTCTTTAATCATATTAGTATGCATAAAGAAGTTGAGGAAAAGTCTTTGCTTGAGCTTGCTCCTAGTATTGAAGTTGCTTCTGCTTATTTAATTCACATGTTGGAAGCTAGGTTTGCTAGCCTTAATCCTTTTATGCAATACATGTTTCTTAAGCTTCATGATATTGAGGATCCTGAAAAGAAAGCTTTTATCTTTGAAACTTTGCACATAGAATTTAGAGATGTTGCCATTGAGGCTAGGGAAGTTTTTAAGAATTTAATAAGCTTGGCTCGCCTGTAGAGGTTGTTGGTACACCTCATGATTCTAGAGTGCCAATACCTTGTAAACTTGTAGGAATTCATGATGCTTGGGAAAAGAATTATAGTTGGATTTGTCCTGAAAATCCTTTTGATGAAAGTAGTGTACCAAAGCATGATCATAAAGGATCTTCAAAAAATCATTTGGACACAATTCAATTTATTGTTGAAAAGACTCCTATAGTGGATCTTAATGCTTCTTTTGATATTACATGATTCGCATTTTCTGCGCCTAGCTCAAAGGCGTTAAAGAAAAGCACTCTTGGGAGATAACCCAATGTTTTTACATTCAGTTCTTTTTCTTTTATTTGAGTCTTGAAAGTTATTACTACTGTAATAACCTCTCCTTATCATATTTTTTTTCATTTTTGTGCCAAAAGAAGCCTCTAATTTGAGTGAGGTAAGATTTGGGGATATTGCTGTCCTGAAACAGTTTTCGGTGCTGCACCGTAAAAATTCGTGAAAATTCTCTGTATATATTTTGGACCTGCGATTTCTTGTGCATATGCCCCAGGTTATATCCAAACTTTCATTAGTTGAACACTTTTTGATTTGAGCAACATAAAACCCTCTAAAAATTCGACCTTTGTCAGCTGTTCTGTTTTGACAGATTTCTGCCAATACTTGTGTTTGCCGCTTTATCGCTTTCTTTTTGAGTTCTTGTGATCCTGGAACTTTTGGGGAAGTTGCTACAGTAGTATATACTTTATATGTGGTGGTTTGAGTTGAAACCTGAAGCAAAAGGGGTTGATTCATTGTTATGCTTACACTAATGTTGCTAATAGATTTGTGTTTAGTTTTGTATGAAGGAAGTTTTCAAGTGTAGGGATTGGAGAATGATGACATGAGTTGAAGAATGGAAAAAAGCTCAAGCTTGGGGATGCCCATGTCACCCCAAGAAATATCCAAGAAGTTCAAGCATCAAAGCTTGGGGATGCCGCCGAGGCACCCCTTCTTCATCGGCAAAAATCAGGTCACCTTTCAACACACTATATTTTTATTGCTTCATGCATTATGCATTTTTCTTGGAGCGTTAGTTATTTTAGTTTTCAGTTTTGTTTAGTTTTGTTTGTTGCAATAAATGGTTGGACCCCTACAATTTTTTTTTGGAGAAGTTGCCTTGTTTTTCATTTGCCAAGAACACTCGTTGAGCGATAAGAGTGAAAAACAGATTTCAACGAGTGTTCTCTTTTTCTAGAACTGCGTTTAGCTTTCGATTTTCGCCTTGATTTGTGTTCAGATCTTGTTATATCTTTTTATCAAGGTGTATTTTTGCCTCTGGTCCATGTTGGTTTTCATCAAAAGAGTTGTTTATAAAAAGTTCGAATGGTGTTGGAAAAGAGAAAAAGCTTTATGCAAAAAAGTGGTACAAGAAGGAGCTTTTGTAGACTGCAGCCTAGGCTTTTGCCTATCGTGCTTGATGTCTTTTTGATAGTATGCTTAGTGGTTTTTCTGTAGCATGACTTGTCTCAAATGACTGAGATTGCTTAATGAGCCTTTGAAAAAATCATGCGTTGTTTTAATTATTTGGAAGCATTATTTTGGTTTTCTCCTTGATGCTTTATTTGGGTTGACTTGGCGCATTCTCACACATGTTAGACTCATACAAAGTTGCCATTGCCTCTATGATCATTTAGTTTTTGACTTTTGATGCCATCTTATGCTTCTTTTAATGTCGCTTTGCATGATTATGGCCATTATTGCTCTCTTAGTTGGTCGCTCCTAGTCTTTTGCTAGCCCTCATTTTGTACTGAGTATGAGATCTACTCGTGCATCCAACTCCTAAAAACCAAGTTTGCCATTGTGTCCACTATAAATTCCTATGCATGGTATTTGCAAGTCATTCCAAGTAAATTTTCATGTGCTACCTTTCAAAACTTTTAAATACTTCTCATTTTGTGCCACTATTTTTAGCTCATGGGGACGTAGTGGTCGGAATTGCTATCTTCCATATTAAATTAAGTACCCCTCGACTAGGCAGCTTCATCTGCTCATCATTAATTTTGCATAAGAGCTGGTCAGACCATTGCAATCTAATTCTAAAAAAGAAAAAAAAGGCACTCCTCCATGGTATGTGAATGTTGGTGGGCACCCGATGGAATCGGTTATTCATGGTTTGCGAAAGGAAAAAAAGGTGGGGAGGAGTGCCAAAGCTTTATAAAAGAGCACCAATGTGCCAAATTTTCAAAGAACTCGGAACCGCTCTCACTTGTTTATTATGGAAGATAGTAAGACCCCATTGCTAGTCGTTGACAAAGGCAACCACCTCTCAAAACCCAATTTTTATCTCTCTGTTTTACAAATGAAAAGCTCTAGCACATGTTTAATCACTACTTCCCTCCACGAAGGGCCTTTCTTTTACTTTTATGTTGAGTCTCCACCTTCTATCTTTATGCACCGTCTAAGAGAGCATAGTTGTCATTCTGAGTATAATGTGCATAGTCCCAAAGTTTATTATTGATTGATTCATGATTATGGTTTCACTTGTTCTTAAATTACTTGTATCTAGTCGCCCTCTTAAACTTGAAGGTGTCTTATGCATTTATGTTTTGCTCTCTCATTAAGGACAAGCTGAAAACCATTTGTATGTTTTTCCATATGATTTGAACACACATTTGACTTTCATTGTTTCATTTTCATGATCTTTTATTTGTGTTCTTTTTCATGTTATAACATGGTTGCTAAGTTTCTTCTATCAAGATTATATCTTTCATGCCCATGTTTTAAGTTCTTTTGATCCCAGTGCACAGCGCTTACATATATGGTCAAGATTGTGTAGGTGCATGTCACCTCAAAAATTATTTCTTTTGTTATCACTTACCTACTCGAGGACGAGCAGGAGTTAAGCTTAGGGATGCTGATACGTCTCCAACGTATCCATAATTTTTGATGCTCCATGCTTGTTTTTACACCATTTGCTTAGTGTTTCGTTACACTTCGTGGCATTTTTATGCATTTTTCGGAACTAACCTATTAACGTGATGCCACAGTGCCAGTTCCCTATTTTCTGCTGTTTTTGTGTTTCAGAAAAGTTACACAGGAAATATTCTCAGAATTGGACGAAACAAAAGCCAGACGTCCAGATATTTAACGGAGCTTCTAGAAGACCGAAGAGGAGATGGAGCCAAGCCAGATGGCGGCCACACCACCAGGGGGCGCGGCCTGCCCCTGGCATGCGCCGCCCTATGGTGTGGGCCCCCTGGTCCACTTCTGACGCTGCCCCTTCGCCTATAAAGACCCCCCCAACGGGAAAAACCTAAGGACCCGATCGCTTTTCCAGAAATACATCGCGATCCGCCGCTGTCGTCGACCCGAGATCGGGAGGGTCTAGAAGCTCTTCCCGGCACCCTACCGGAGAGGGGAATCGCCACCAGAGGTCTTCTTCATCGCCATGCTTGCCTTCGGCGCGATGAGTGAGTAGTCTACCTTGGACTACGGGTCCATAGCAGTAGCTAGATGGTTGTCTTCTCCACCATGTGCTTCATGTTTAGATCTCGAGAGCTGCCTTACATGATCGAGATCACCATTATGTAATTCTACATGTTGTGTTTGTTGGGATCCGATGAATATTGGTGTTACGATTGAGTTGATGTACTAAATTTTATCTTATGTTATCTCTATGTTGTTTATGATCTTGCATGCTCTCCGTTGTTAGTAGCTATCTTGGCCGAGTAGTTGCTAGTGACTCCAAGAGGGGGTATTTATGCTCGATAGTGGGTCTATGCCTCTATTTAATCTGGGGGAGTGACAGAAACCTCTAAGGTTGTAGATGTGATGTTGCTACTAGGGGGAAAACAACATTCATATGCTCGAGGGCATATGCTTTGTTTACATTACACACTTTGCTTAATGCAGTTATCTGTTGTTCGCAACTTAATACTTGTGGAGTTCTCAGATTGATTCGCCACAAGTGGATTATTAGTCACTAGTCGTTAACCTGTGCCACCGCACGGGCTAGTTATTAGGAAACACTTCATATTAGAGGTATACATTTTTTAGATCTCACATGAAAATAAGAACTATAAAATTGTTATATGTTGTCATGACAAATATTAGCAAATATAAGTTGATATTGATTGAATGTTAAAGTGGTTAAAATGGAAAAAAAATCAAATATGCTTGGATCAATTACCTTGTGGAAGACACAAATAAATCTTTGATCAAGATAGTTGTTCATGTGTCAGAAAATTGCAAAAAGTAATAATTTAGAGGTGTAATGAATCACTGAATTTACCATCATGAACTTAAAAATAAGGAAATATTTCTCTTTTGTCTATCTTTGAAAAACAAACTTCAGTAATAATCCCAAACAGGAAAATGCACAGGTAAATATTTCAAGAAAATATCACTCCAATATGTTTTAACCTACTTGGAGCATTAGTTTTCAGATATTCATCATAACAATAACTTGAGATAGGGTTGAAAATTAGCAGGTGCACATAACCTTCAGAAAAAATGGCCATGCTCTGTTTTCCTATATATGGTCTGGATTGACCCAAAAAATAATATATTAGCAGGGATAGTATATTTGTATTATTTTTGTGTTTGAACAATCAATTATGAGTATCAAGAGTTGAAAGAAGGGTTTAATATATGGCATACTTCAAATACTGAGAAAAAAGAAAATCACCTCCAATCCTTAAATTGTCCTCGTTCTGATGTAGATTTGGCACCACCCCTCTAGCTGACAATAAAAATCAGTGTCATGAATAACATGATATCTCCAAGTACATAAGTATCAAAATCCTTCTCCTACTATTTTCATAACAAATAGCTAACCTACTGAACCATGATCAGACGATGTATCTTATTAGTGCATGCAGAACAATGCATGTCACACACACACTCTTTCCATCTCTTCCACTCGATAATTATCACATCTTGTTACTTGTAGTTGCACACAGTCATGTCCCTCGAGCAGATACATTACCACCAATCAGTGGACTCCACATAGTCGAGAAATGTGATAGAATTCAAGACAGATGCACAAATCGCTCTCAAAATCCACGGGAATCCACCATGCATCTCTCCTACAATAGAACATATCCTTGTTTTGGTGGGAACTTTTATTGAGCTCCTAGTGAAAAAACAGTGTACACTTCAGAACACAGATCACCTAATAAACTCCTATATACAGGGATCCATGACAACATTGATAGTTGCTAGAAGGACACCAGGCCATGTAAAAGGAATCCGTTAGTAGAGATTGGAATTAAAAGGAATCTAGTAGTAGAGATTGGAATTAACCATACACAATCAATTAGTACGTATAATCTCCTGACGTTAGAGGCCATGTCAATTGCATAATTCGCGAAATAAAATCTGTGATATCGGTGTAAAACCTGTTAAATAAGAAATTCAAACAGAGACAGTCACGCCTCAATGCAAATATCAGTTTCTATGAAAAAATGCAAATAGAAAAACAGCCACGCCTCAAATCTTGGGGAATTCGTAGTCTATTACTGGCAATTAAAACTTGTCAAACTAATTTCTAATAAAAACTACAGTACAATTTATTTTTCAATTGCATGCCTACCATAGAGAAACAATCTATCAAATATCATCCAAAGTCGATGCTGCTCGTGGGGAGTCACATGGAATCAGAGCCCGCTCCATGTCTTATTCTGGGAACTGCTGCTACCGCATAATATGACTGAGAACTTCTAACATGCATGCAATTTGATCATCTGAGGTTTGTAAGATTAGTGAAGGCTGCTCGTGATGCACCAATAGTTAACAGAGAAGCTCCTGGATATCTGATTAGAAAAAGATAATGAGAGAACAGCTATATAATATTTTAGTCAGATCCGACTCCATGGTCGTGATCCAACAACGTTAAAGTCAGATGTTGAAAATTTCGCAGCAGCTGCACGACGCCGACGCCCGAGTACGTGCGGCTGCTCCCCATCTTGCACCGGCACTCCGGCAGATCGATCGAAGGAAGGAGGCGTCGAGTAGATGTGTTCCTTTCCTTTTTATTTTCTTTGCACGGAAGAAGATACAAACAGGAGTCCACCTCTCGCAAGCTAAAATAACATCTGACGTCTCTAGATGGATTATTAGTTAATCGGACGGACACTATTTCCTAACTTTTAGGATTAACATAGAGGCTCCTATGGTGCCTCCAATTAGTAAATATACGATAGATGCAGTTGGATGGCGGTCTATGTATCTTTTTGTAATGCCTAGAGTAAATCTCATAGTGATCCTCTTGACATATCACGTTGTCTTTATTCTATCAATTGCCCAACTGTAATTTGTTTACCCAGCATGTGTTATTTTATCTTATGGAGAGACACCACTAGTGAACTGTGGACCCCGGTCCTATTTCCTATATATTGCTTTTACCTGTTTACTTTACTTGCACTGTTTACTTTACTCGCATACTACTATTGTTTTCCACTCGATATGCTCATACCCTTTGTTTCAAGCAAACCGGAGAGATTGACAACCTCATCGTAAGTTGGGAACAAAGTATTTGGTTGTGTTGTGTGCAGGTTCCACGTTGCTACTCGCAAAGCAAAGCTTGGACGAGGCGCCCTATAAATTGTCTGGAGCTATCGCGAAGCTAGCGGGCATCACCTTCTGGAGTATTGGCTTTTTCCTACTGGATTGATAACCTTGGTTTCATAACTGAGGGAAAATTTTCTGCTATATTCATCAAACCTTCTCTTGGGGTTTCAAACTGGCCGGTCATTTTACTTCATCAACAAACGCAATCAAGTTCTCTAGCACCTTCAATACCGCGCCATCAATTGGCAATGGCGAGAGTGGCCAGGAGGAAGGGGACAAATAGAGGGGCTCGTACCGCGCTAGCTTGTTGAGGAAGGCAAGTCAATGTCCCTGGCGAGCGGTTGTGCCCAGGGAAGGACGGTCGGCTTGGAGACGAGACGACGACTATATGCCCGCCAGGTGTTCGATGTTTGGTCAGCTCACAGAGCACGCTCAAGAGAGGGCAATAGGAAGCAGACAAATCCCGAAGCGGGTGTGGGTTCAATTTCTCCCTGTAGGGGGAGGCTAGTGGCGAGGTTACACGGGCAGGGGAGCCTGTTTCAAAAAAAAATACATGCCAATGGCATCCAAGGTAAGTAGAGAGAGAGAAGGGGTTAGGGCTGCATCGTGAGGGTGACAAGGAGCCACGAGGTTCTGTGTAGAGCCTGGTACACGGCTGTCTACTGGCTGTGGGAAATAGGAGGGAGAGATAGGGAGGCATTGGCAAATCTCTGCCAAGATTTGGCATGGCCGGCTCTCCATCTTTCCAAGCACAAGAGGACAAGGACAGAGAGTGGGATGCTACTGCGTATTTTGACCAGGTGATGTAACGATGATAGTTTAGCTCAGTGTTGATCATTCTATATAGGTCCAAGTTGATTTGATTAAAGACATGGAGGTAGGGATCAAATGCATGAAAACATGCCTAATAATGTTTCGGAAAGGAGATCCTAAACACGAGTTGATAGGCCATAGAGGTTTTAAATATCACAGGGTATAAGATTATAGGGCTTTAGAAATTTCATGAATATGTTTGTCTCTAAAGTGGTTCGTAGTCAAAGTTTGGTTTATTTTTGTGATAGGCAAGATTTGATTATTTTTAAATAACCACAAAGATAAAATGAGCTTGAAGAAGGGTAAGAGTCAAGGATAGTGCCAAGGTGATGTTTGTTGAGATTTAGTAGCAATGGCAAAGGTTTAAAACTAAACCAAAAATGGGTGGTGACGATAAAGTAACTTAAGGTCACTGTTTTGATTTGGTCAGAAACATGATTAGAACAATTAGCAGATGGTCTGAAATGACCAAGTGGTAATGGAGAGAATGGCAGATCAATTGAAAATTAGGAGTTCTAGTCGGGTGCAATGTCATAGATAAATGGTATAAGATTAGATAAGTCTCTAAAGATTGAATCCTTTAACAGATGTGAAGATAAGGCCAAGTTTGTAATTTGAATTACTTTGCACCCTAACTTGCCTCTTTAATACTTCTTACCTTCAATTAGATGCTGTCAAGCATAATAATCTTTTATAAGTAGAGAAAGGACTGAAGGAACCTTTCCATGCGAAACCATCACACACATAAGAATATGTTAAAGAAAGTCAAGCATAGTCATGTACAAGTCAAACACATGGAACAATAAATCATTATAAGAGCAGTGGTCTGAACAAGGGACCACTGAGGATCATGCCTTTGAAATTGCTGAAAAGGGTTTTAAATAAGGAAATAAATATTTTGTAAGGTTTTTAGGAAATAACAGAGACAAGAACATCTCCTGATTTTGAGAAGACCTTTAAGAGAGGTTTGAATTCCATTGGTAAAAATGTTTGTTAAAAAATATTAGTTCACAAAATAGGGGAATCATGCATACCAAGGTATAGATCCCTATACTTATTTGGAAAAGCCCTTTTGTTAAAACAAATCTTGGCTTTTGTTTTAGATAAATAGAAGAACTTGAAATAAGAGAGATTGCCAAGATAGTGGTTTTTGTCAAATAGTTAGTAGTATTTGAAATAACATGATTCACTAGAGCACAAGAATTTTGTTGGATCACAATCTTGTTTAACAATCAACTCTAACAGACAAGACCTACACAACAATCAATACAAACAGACAGGAAACACTTTTCCCAAAAGTTAACACAAATAGTTTTTATTGGCTCTCATTTTTGCCTCACTAAACACGACTTAATCTTGGTTACAAAAGTTGGGGTTTTACAGCTCTTCCCCCATAAAAAGAATCTCGTCTCGAGATTCCTAAGTGTTGTAGTAGAGAGGTGTAAAGGCTAGGTTAGAGTTAGGCTTCAACCGTAGCTCTTCCAACTCACCGGTGATACTTTGTGTTGCGCCGAATACTTGCGTTTGCCGAATATTTGGATTGTCTTCATTTGCTGAAGTTGACGGATGAAGAGCTAATGTTGCCGAAAGTATCTTGTTGAAACCTTGTCAAGACACCTTCAAGGTTAGTGGGGCCGAGTTATCTTGTATGTCCGAAGGGGGTCCTATGAGAGTCAGAGGGTTCCCATCTTGCAGTCGAGGTCTTGGAGAGTTGAGGCTTCTCGTGTAGCTTTTGTTGGCTTGGGGTCGTTTCTTCTTACGTGTAGCTTGATGGAATCTTCAAATCTTCGTATCGCGCCTTGAAGCTTGATGTTGGTGTAGATCCTCCTGTCTTGAGCTTGTAGTCTTCTAGGGATAGCAGATAATGAGGTTTAAGCTTGGGCCTTCCTATGTATGTTAGATTTGTAGACTTAACTCTCCATGCTTCCTAACTGTCAGGGCATCTGTTAGTCCTAACTGGAAGTATTCTCCTGAGTCATCTAGGGGTCGAGCTAAAAGTGCTTCATGTGTCGGTGCATCACCAATGGTGTGTCTTCAAGTAGTTGGTTACCAATTCTTCCTATCTTTGGGTTGGTGGAGACCATTGAAGATCCTCTTGGTTCTCCATCTTCTTATAGCCTTGAGGATCTTGAGGTATATTGGGATACCTTGGGTTGACTTCATCTTCCGAGAAAATCTTCATGTGGATTTCTACCCATGGCATAAGTCAGTTTTGGTTTCAAACCCGTCAAAATTTGAACGAGCGAGTGAGTTAGTTAGAAAAGGCTTCACTTCTTCTTGTTGCTACCTCCCTTGGTATCTCCTAAATGCGGAGTCGACATTGATGGCTTGATTTTGGAGAGGCTGCACCCTTCTATTTGCTTAGTGGGGACAAAGCATGTGAGTCTTCAGTTTTCAAGTGGCGATAACAGGTTGAACTACAAGGGTTAGGCTTTGGCTTTGATACTTCTATGCTCAATGTTAGTTGGCTTGTTAGAAGATAGCCAGTGATGGAGGAGTTAGGAGAGTATCATCAATGTTAGCAGGGCTCCCTTTTAAAATGGAACTAATGTTAGTGAAGTCATTGCCTTCTAGGAGTCTTCTGAAGTCCAAGCGGGTTTATCCTCTACTCTCTTGATGATATGGTGAGGTCTTCATGGAGCTTGAGAACATAGCAAAACTTGTTGCGCACAATCTTGGGTATGTTGTGAGGAAAGAGTTATATTTCCCTAATATCAAGGTTAGAGTTTTACTAATAACATATCTATGTCACCCAAGCTGATATAAAGAGATGAGAGGGAAATCACACTCTAGAAAGGTTTCCTATTTGAGGGTTTTCACACTAGTGGGTTTTTAAGGCCGAGAGGCCAAAACAAGCACAAGCACAAAGTAACAACACACACTCAAGAAACACACAAGACAGCCGCAAACAACATCAAGAACACACAGGGTACTATGGGTACCAAGGACACATAACAAACTCGCGATATTTGGGGTTAGCTCAATCAAGGCAATCGAGCTTAACCTATTGATCCTAGGGGTCAGGTTGGTCATAGTCCTTGACTCCTTCATTTTCTTGCTTCTGGCTTCAGCTGAATCTTGATGGCGGTTGTTGGTGAAGCTGCAGTGTTGTTGAACTGTCGATGTAGAATTGGGAAGTGCAGATTTACAGGTCTTCTTGTCTCGCATCACATTGATGTGAGGTCTTCGGAAGGGTCATTGAAGTTCTCCATATGTGGCAATGTCTCGTGACAGGCCTAAAAATTTCTAGTCAAGCAATTGAGTATTTGGTCCTTGGCGACTGCAAAAGTGCGAGTCCAAGGAGGAACAAGGTCAACTTCTTGACAGAGCTGTTGGTGTCAACCAAACACAAAATATTTGTCAACACTCTCTTTCTTTGCAGTTGGAAAGGTTTGAAGACGTCCTTTTTAATATTTGCTCCAACTTGTGTTGCTAAGCTTCAGGTCTAATTGGGGTACAATGACCATAAATTAAATTTGAAGTCGAAGAGACAAAAGAGTAAAATATTTAAAATCCTTGGAAAATTAGAGGGGTACGATTAGAAGTTTTGAAGAGGTAAGTAAGGTATAAGCCATACTATTGGCTACATAAGAAAATAAGTGTTGCAAGTAGCTTTACTCAAAAAGTATTTCCCTAACTGACGCCCATGCTAAACTAGGGCCTCCTACAGTCAGGCTGGCTCTGATACCAACTCTGTGGGGACCCTGGGTTACCCATCCGGAATACCCGATATGCATACAAGTCACGATCACATGATCAGTGTGTCGTGAATCCAGATATCCGAGTTGATAACAGAATTACATCATCCATTACAGTACCGAATAATACTTACAATTGGTCACATGACCAAGTAGGATATTGCCATGCAGGGTATGTCTACAACTAAGCAGTAGATACCAAGTAGCGTTGATGACCCATGTCATGCCTACTACCCTACAGGCAACTGACTGGGAGACGTTCCTAGTTCGCACCAGCATCATCATAAACACCTTCATCTTCCTCATTAAAGTCTTCCTCCAAGTCTGACCGAGTTAATAGCCAGGGACAAAGCCGTGAGTACATTTTGGAATTGTACTCGCAAACCATCTAAAGAGAAGGAGTTTGATATACAATATGGCTGTAGCAAGGAAAAGCTCTAGTCTAGTTTATTTTCTTTGAAAACCCTTCTTCTCGTGTTGATATAACATGTCTAGAACCCTGTTCTACGACATCTCTATATCTTTGTTAAAAACATTTAGAAAACATTTTTTGTAAAATCTCTAGGAAGGGAGTAACCCTTTTGTTCTTTAAACCGGGTCAATCAAACATGACCATCTCCATTCATAAAACCAGGTCAATCACACATGACCATCTCCAATTCCTCGGCAGTACCCTACAAGTACTCTGAACCATACCCGTGCCACGGCAGTACCCTCCGAGTACCCCGCCCGGCACCTTCTTCCATTTTTCTAAAAAACCAGTTTTAAAACCAAAACTGACACATGTTAAGTATGGCCATTCCAACCATCCATGACCGAGGACTCGGCTATTCGAATAGATTTACACTCTGCAGAGGTTGTACACTTTACCCACACAATCCGAATACTCATCGTGTGGGCATCATCCCCGCATAGCATCTTATGCCACGACAAGCACCCGATCAAAGCCTTTCGCTTATCTACCTTAGTTCGGGGACCTACCCTATGGAGTATGTACCTCCCCGGCACACCCTGGCAGTCTACCTCCACGTTTGAGCGTAACTCCAGTGCCACGGCGGGAGACCCATAGTGTCTTCCGGCGGCTCGGAATATACCGTGGTATGTGTTTCCTGCTTCCTGAGGACAACCCGGATTCCATTGTACCGCGTACCCTTATATAGTTGTGAGGTGCCCCATACCAAAGCAAATAAACTATGAGCTAAGCCCCATCCCATATCAGGGTAATGTGCTTGCACGGGTTAAATTGGTTTGGCGAACACTTATACACAATGCCCTTTTTCATAAATCCACCATCTCCTTTTTCCTCCATTTTTCAAAACCTCATTTCTGAAATCCATCAATGGAATAGTTCCTTATTCCAAGGTTTTCGAAGACATTTTCAAAATCCCAATTTGAGTGTTCCCAACCTAGAGTTTTTGCTCCACTACAAAGTTTTCCAAAGGCTATGATGCTAACCATCACGCCACTAACCCAGGGGATAAGTAGGTGTTGAGAGGGGTCATCCATGAGGATGATAACAGTTGACTCATAGAGCTAAGTCACGAACAATTGCTATAGAGAGGTAATAGCAATGTATAAACATGCATTTTTATAAACGTTGATAAAACATGAAATAAGTAAAACTAGGATCAGATATGAACCAAGTTTAGATGGCTTGCCTTTTCCAGCTTGTCCCTGGTCTTTGTCTTGATATTCAAATATTTCCCCCTCCTCAGAATACCCGCTGCCGTTCGAATCTAGTGCCGATAACAATTTAAAGAAATAAGCATACAAGCACAAATAAATCACACACTTCACCACAGCAAGCATAACACACCAAACAAAGTACAAGTAACTAGCACAACACCATACTGAACCATTCCAAGTGGTTTCATCCATTTATCAAACTCCAAGATTAAATGGTGATTTTTAACCAACAACAAATCCTAACAAGCCAAAATCAACGCTCAGGTAGTTCTGGGAACTCAAAGTATTCATACAGCAGACCAACATAAAGATATAATTTTTCTGAATCCAACAGAAGTGGATTCATCTCAATTGAAGTTATAGTTATTTTCTATAAATTTATAGTAAAATAAGTGGCTATTTTGGAAAAATAATTCCCAGATATTATCAGCAACTCGGTAAATTATAAACAACTATTATTGGCAAGTTAAACTAGTCCAGGCTCTGTGAAAATTGGAACCAACTCATTTTAAGTTATAAAACATGGTAAATAATTTGTTAAACTTATATTCTATTTTATAATGTTTAAATTACTGTGAGCAATGAATATAACAAACAGATTTCGAACCAGTGTCACATGCAAGGTATATTAACAAGGATTCACTAAAAATTGTTTTCACAAATTTATGAGTTCAGGAACCCGAGATTTAGATTTTTGAATGGAGAAGGTACAGTTTCACAATATTAATTCGAGATAAATCTACAAGACATTATTTGACATGGGATGAGTCCCATCTGGTAGATATTTCAATAGGGAACATATAGAAATTTGAATCAGGTCAAATGCATGCTCAGATAATTTTCTATGAATTTTAGAATTCACGGGTATAAATATTGGGTGAAGAGATTTCCTAAAAAATTCTGCACGGGCCGAAAGTACAAATAGATCTGGGCTGTCTTAGTGGGCCAAATTTGGCATGCCTTGCTGCTTTAAAATTCGTGCCCCAGGGAGACGTGCCTTGTTGCTTTAAAATTCGTGCTCCAGGGAGACATGCACGTTCATGGCTAGCTTGGTTTGACGGAGACGACGGCACTTGAGGAGAGCTCACCGTGGGCAGTGTAGGGCTCAGGGATGGCGAGGAGGCGCTGTGGGGCGGCTCGATACCGCTGGCGACTCCCAGCCGTTGGCGTTGACGGAGATGAGCTCTGTGACCGCATGGACAGGGCATGGACGACGGCGACCTTCTGGCGAGTCCCTAGCAAGGAAGAGGGATTGGAGGCAATGGAGACGATGTGGGTGGTAGCAGAGCTCGACGAGACCGATCTGGCGCCTTGGACGGGCTGGCAGACTCCCGTTTGACCGGCGTGGTCGAGGTCGTGCTCGATGTCGGCGACGTCCGGGATAGCATCTCATCGACTGCGGCCTCCCGGTGGAATACTGAGCATGGAAAATAGAGAGCGTTATGTTGAGGAGAAGATGCAGAGATGGGGTAAACAGAGATCAAGGGTGGAGATTGGAGAAGGGCGGCAGTCTCGTCGGAGATGAGCAACAGGACAACTATGAGCTCGTGTCCATCCTTCTCGACGGAGATGAACAGAGGAGCATTTGGGCTTCGTTTTTGGAGGTGTCCTAAGGACGGAAGGAGTGTTTGAGAGTGGTATCGATGAGTGAGAGCTCGGGCTTGATTTTGTACTGGACGGTGCCGGTGACCTGCCAGACGTGGTGTTGGTGGATTGGCTGTGGCGTGCGGCGAGAGTGGCCAGGAGGAATGGGACAAATAGAGGGGCTCGTACCGCGCAAGCTTGTTGAAGAAGGCGAGTCAATGTCCCTAGCGAGCGGCTGTGCCTGGGGATGGACGGTCGGCTTGGAGACGAGACGACGACTATATGCCCGCCAGGTGTTCGATGTTTGGTCAGCTCACAGAGCACGCTCAAGAGAGGGCAATAGGAAGCAGACAAATCCCAGAGCGGGTGTGGGTTCGATTTCTCCCTATAGGGGGAGGCTAGTGGCGAGGTTACACGAGCAGGGGAGCCCGTTTCAAAAAAAATAGTACATGCCAATGGCATCCAAGGTAAGTAGAGAGAGAGAAGGGGTTAGGGCTGCATCGTGAGGGTGACAAGGAGCCACGAGGTTCTGTGTAGAGCCTGGTACACGGCTGTCTACTGGCTGTGGGATATAGGAGGGAGAGATAGGGAGGCATTGGCAAATCTCTGCCAAGATTTGGCATGGCCGGCTCTCCATCTTTCCAAGCACAAGAGGACAAGGGGAGAGAGTGGGACGCTACTGCGTATTTTGACCAGGTGATGTAACGATGCTAGTTTAGCTCAGTGTTGATCATTCTATATAGGTCCAAGTTGATTTGATTAAAAACATCGAGGTAGGGATCAAATGCATGAAAACATGCCTAATAATGTTTCGGAAAGGAGATCCTAAACACGAGTTGATAGGCCATAGAGGTTTTAAATATCACATGGTATAAGCTTATAGGGCTTTAGAAATTTCATGAATATGTTTGTCTCTAAAGTGGTTCATAGTCAAAGTTTGGTTGATTTTTGTGATAGGCAAGATTTGATTATTTTTAATTAACCAGAAAGATAAAATGAGCTTGAAGAAGGGTAAGAGTCAAGGATAGTGCCAAGGTGATGTTTGTTGAGATTTAGTAGCAATGGCAAAGGTTTAAAACTAAACCAAAAATGGGTGGTGACAATAAAGTAACTTAAGGTCACTGTTTTGATTTGGTCAGAAACATGATTAGAACAATTAGCTAATGGTCTGAAATGACCAAGTGGTAATGGAGAGAATGGAAGATCAATTGAAAATTAGGAGTTCTAGTAGGGTGCAATGTCATAGATAAAAGGTATAAGATTAGATAAGTCTCTAAAGATTGAATCCCTTAACAGATGTCAAGATAAGGCCAAGTTTGTAATTTGAAATACTTTGCACCCTAACTTGCCTCTTTAATACTTCTTACCTTCAATTAGATGCTATCAAGCATAATAATCTTTTATAAGTAGAGAAAGGACTGAAGGAACCTTTCGATGCAAAACCATCACACACTTTAGAATATGTCAAAGAAAGTCAAGCATAGTCATGCACAAGTCAAACACATGGAATAATAAATCATTATAAGAGTAGTGGTCTGAACAAGGGCCCACTGAGGATCATGCCTTTGAGATTGCTGAAAAGGGTTTTAAATAAGGAAATAAATATTTTGTAAGGTTTTTAGGAAACAACAGAGACAAGAACATCTCCTGATTTTGAGAAGACCTTTAAATTCCATTGGTAAAAATGTTTGTAAAAAAATTAGTTTACAAAATAGGGGAATCATGCATACCAAGGTATAGATCCCTATAGGTTTTATAAATACTTAGTTTGGAAAAGCCCTTTTGTTAAAACAAATCTTGGCTTTTGTTTTAGATAAATAGAACAACTTGAAATAAGAGAGATTGTCAAGATAGTGGTTTTTGTCAAATAATTAGTAGTATTTGAAATAACATGATTCACTAGAGCACAAGAATTTTGTTGGATCACAATCTTGTTTAACAATCAACTCTAATAGACAAGACCTACACAACAATCAATACAAACAGACAGGAAACACTTTTCCCAAAAGTTAACACAAATGGTTTTTGTTGGCTCTCATTTTGGCCTCACTAAACACGACTTAATCTTGGTTACAAAAGTTGGGGTGTTACAATATCCTTATACTAGTGGCAATTGTTATGGTAATTCCTACAACAACAATGGGAGTGCGCCCTCTAATCTTGAAGTCATGCTTAAGGACTTTATTAGTAAACAAACTGCTTTTAATAAATCTGTTGAGGAAAAGTTTGGTAAAATTGATGTTCTTGCTTCTAAAGTTGATAGCCTTGCTCTTGATGTTGATCTTCTGAAATTAAAGGTTATGCCTCATGATGTTAAAGAAAGCAAGACTTTGAATGCCATTCAAGTTAGAATTGATGACAATGTTAGGATGTTAGCAGAATTGCATGCTAGGTGGGAAAGAGAGGATGAAATTGCTAGAAAGAATAGTATGACTAAAGTTTGTACTATTACCACCACTAGTAATGTTGAAGTTTCAAATGCTATCAAACCTCCTACTTTTAATGATAGAGTGATTGTTTGTGAAAAAGTCCCCACTCCTTCTGCAAAATTGCCTAAAACCACTGAAAATTTTTCTAATAAATGTGCTGAAATTTTTTGAAGTATGGAAGACAATGGTCCTCTACCTTTGATAGTACTGATTTTGATCTTTATGGTTGCAATATATCTGAAGTAATTATGTTCTTACAAAAGCTTTCTAGAAGTCCTAATGCTAGTGCTATGAATATGGCTTTTACGAAACATATTACAAATGCTCTTATGCAAATTAGAGAGGAGAAGTTAAAGAAAAGTTTCTATTCCTAGAAAGTTAGAAGATGGTTGGGAGCTCATAATTAAGATGAAAATGAATGATTTTGATTGTAATGCTTTATGTGATCTTGGTGCCAGTATTTCTGTTATGCCCAGAAAAATTTATGATATGCTTGGATTACCACCTTTAGAAAATTGTTATTTGGATGTTCCTCTTGCTGATATTGCTAAGAAGAAACCTTTGGGGAGGATTAATGATGTTCTTATTATGGTTAACAATAACCTTGTCCCTGTTGATTTCCTTGTTTTGGATATTGAATGCAATGCTTCTTGTCCTATTATTTTGGGAAGACCTTTTCTTAGAACTGTTGGTGCTATTATTGATATGAAAGAAAAAGGCACTATTAGATATCAGTTCCCACTCAAGAAAGGTATGGAACAATTTCCCATAAAAAGAAAGAAGCTACCTTTTGATTCTATCATTAGAACAAATTATGAACTTGATGCTTCTTCACTCGAAAATACTTGATTCTTACTTTCTACGCCTAGCTCAAAGGTGTTAAAGAAAAGCACTCTTGGGAGATAACCCATGTTTTATTTCAGTAATTTTTCTTTTGTTGAGTCTTGGAAGTTGTTACTACAGTAATGAACTATCCTTATCCTTTTTATTTCTTTTTTGTGCCAAGAATAGCCTCTAATAGGAAGAAGGTAAGATTTGGGAAGTTGCTGTCCCGAAACAGATTTTTGCCCTTTGCTGTAAAAATTCGTGAAAAATCCCAAAACGTCGTATTGATCTGCAATTTTTTGTGCACATGCCCCAGGTTATTATCTAACTTTCCCTAGTTTTGCACTTTTCGATTTGAGCAACAGAAGATTTTCGAAAAAATCGATCTTTATCTATTGTTCTGTTTTGACAGATTTCTGCCATTATTTGCATTAGCCTCTTGATCTCTTTCTTTTTAAGTTCTTTTGATCATGGAACTTTTAGAAGAACTTGCTACAGTATATAATGTTCTAATAGCTATTGTACTTGAGTTAAAACTGAACCAAAAGTGGATCTACTATCTTGCATAAACTAATGTTGCTAATGAGAATTGTGTGAAGTTTTGTATGAAGGAAGTTTTCAAGTGTAGGGAAAGGAGAATGACGAGATGAGATGAAGGATGGACAAAAGCTCAAGCTTGGGGATGCCCATGTCACCCCAAGAAATATCCAAGAAGTACAAGCATCAAATCTTGGGGATGCCCAAGGCACCCCCTTCTTCATCAACAAAAATATCAGGTCATCTTTCAAGACACTATATTTTATTGCTGCATATGCTATGTGTTTTTCTTGGAGCATCTTTATTTTTGCTTTCAGTTTTCTTTCGTTTTGTTTTCTGTAATAAATGGTTGGACCCCAACATATTTCTTTTGGAGAAGACACACTCCATTTTCATTGCCTAGAACACTCTAGTTTTCATTCTTATTGTACTACGAGTGTTCTCTTTTGCTAATACTGCATTTAGTTTTTGTTTTTCACCTTTATTTTTGTTCAGAACTTGTTAGTTATTTGTAGTCAGGTGTGTTTAGTCCTCTGGTCTTTGTTGATTTTTACCTTTGAGAGTTGTTTCAAATAGGTTGATTGGTGTTGCAAAAGAGTAAAATGTTTCATGCTTATAGTGGTGCAAAAGGAAGCTTGTTTAGACTGTGGCTTAGACTTTAACATGTCATGCTAGATATTTATTTTGATTATATGCTTAGTAGTTATTGTTGTAGCATGACTTGACTCAAATGACTGAGAGTGCTTAATGTGCCATTGAAAGAAACATGCATTGTTTTTATCATATAGAAGCATAATATTGTGGTATTCTCCTTTGATGCTTTATTTGGGTTGACTTGGTGCATGCTCACACCATGTTATGACTATAAACCAGTCGCCTCAAGCCTCTATGATCATTTAGTTTTTGACTTGTAATATCACTTTATGCTTTGATTAATAATGTTTTGTCGCTATGCATGATTATGGCCGTTATTGCTCTCTTAGTTGGTCTCTCCCAGTCTTTTGCTAGCCTTCACCTGTACTGAGTATGAGCTCTACTCGTGCATCCAACTCCCAAAAACCAAAGTTATTTCAAAGAGTCCACTATAAATTCCTATGCATGGCATTTCAAATTAAGTACCCCTTGACTTGCATGTTTCATCTGCTCGTCACTAATTTTGCAAGACAGCTGGTCAGACCATTGTAACTTTTTTAAAAATAAAAAGGGCACTCCTCTATGGTATGAGATTGTTGGCAGGCACCCGAAGGATTCGGTTAGCCATGGTTTGTAAAGTAAAGGTGGGGAGGAGTGCCAAATTTTATAAAAGAGCATGTAAATGTCAATTTTCAAATACTCGGAACCGCTCTCAACTTGTTTAGTTTGGAAGATAACAAGAACCCCATTGCCATTCGTTGACAGGAACAACCACCTCTCAAAACAATTTTTATCTCTGTTTTACAAATAAAAAGCTCTAGCACATGTTAAATCCCTGCTTCCCTCTGCGAAAGGGCCTATCTTTTACTTTTATGTTGAGTCTTCATCTTCTATCTTTATGCACCAATTAATAAAGCATAGTTGTCATTCTGAGTATAATATGCATAGTCCCAAAATTTATTATTGATTGATTCATGATTATGGTATTGCTTGTTCTCAAATTATTTGTATCTAGTCACCCTTTTGAACTTTGAAGGTGTCTTATGCATTTATGTTTTGCTACTCCATGCAGAACAAGCTGAATACCACTTTGCTATGTTTTCTCTATGCTTCAAAACAAACAAATAACTTTCAATGCATTATTACTCATGATCTTTTGTTTGTGTTACTTTTCATGTTGTAACATGCTTGCTAAGTTCTATTGTTAGAATTATATCTTGTATGCCCATGTTTAGAGTACTTTGATCTCAGCTTGCAATGCTTTACATTGATTTGATCAAGATTGTGTTGGTTGCATGTCACCTCAAAAATTATTTTTGTTATCACTTACCTACTCGAGGACGAGCAGGAGTTACGCTTGGGGATGCTGATATGTTGCAAACGTATCTATAATTTTTTATGCTCTATGCTTCTTTTACACCAATTGCTTTATGTTTTGTTTACACTTTGTGGCATATTTATGCATTTTCTGGAACTAACCTATTAACAAGATGCCACAGTGCCAGTTCCTGTTTTCTGCTGTTTTTGTATTTCAGAAAAGCTATACATGAAATATTCTAGGAATTGGACAAAACAAAAGCCGAAGTTCCTCTTTATCTGACATGAAGACGGAGTCCAAAGGAGAGACGGAGCAGGGCTAGGAGGCGGCCACACCATAGGGTGGCGCAGCCCCACCCCTGGTCGCACCAGCCCTGGTGTGGGCCCCCCCAGGCGCCCTCTGACATCACCCTTCTGCCTATAAATTCACTTCATCGGGAAAACCCTAAGGGCCCAAACATCTATCCATGAAAAGTACTATAAGCCGCCGTCGTCGTCAACCTGAGTTTGGGAGGGTCCAGAAGCTCTTCCCGCCACCCTGCCGGAGAGGGGAATCATCTCCGGAGGCCTTCTTCATCGCCATGCCTACCTCCGGAGTGATGCGTGAGTAGTTCACCTTGGACTATGGGTCTATAGCAGTAGCTCGATGGTTGTCTTCTCCAATTTGCGCCTCCATGTTTAGATCTTGTGAGCTGCCTACATGATCAAGATCATCTTTATGTAATTCTACATGTTGTGTTTGTTGGGATCCGATGAATATTGAGTACTATGTCAAGTTGATTGTTGATTTATCATGTCTATATTATTTGTGATCTTGCATGCTCTCCGTTGCTAGTAGGTACTTTGGCGAAGTAGATGCTTGTGACTCCAAGAGGGAGTATTTATGCTCGATAGTGGGTTCATGCCTCTAGTAATCTGGGAGTGACAATAACTTCTAAGGTTGTAGATGTGCTGTTGCTACTATGGAGAAAACAACAATCTTTTGTTCAAGGATAATTGTATTATTTACATTACACACTTTGCTTAAGGCGATAATCTGTTGCTTGCAACTTAATACCCAAAGGTTGTTCGGATGATATCCCGAGGCTAGATTATTAGTCATAGATGCAGTTGGATTACGGTCTATGTATTATGTTGTAATGCCCAAATGAATCTCATAGTGATCTTCATGTCATGTACATGCATTGTTATGCGTCATCTATTTTGTCAATTGCCCACTGTAATTTGTTCACCCAGCATGTTATATCTTTATGGAGAGACACCTCTAGTGAACTGTGGACCCCAGTCCATTCTTTTACATTTATATTACCATCTACTGCAAGCACTGTTTACTTTCCGCAAGTATTATTTTACTTCACCGCAAACAAACATCTCTTTCCACACTGTATGTTTAATGCTTTGTTTTCAGCAAACCAGTGAGATTGACAACCTCACTGTAAGTTGGGGCAAAGAATTTTAGTTGTGTTGTGTGCAGGTTCCATGTTACTACTGGCGCCGACACCACGCCATCAACTGTCTTCTGGCGCCAGCTAGCAACAACCTTCAGAAGTGGTTTCTTTCTCCTACTGGTCGATTAAACTTTGGTTTCATACTGAGGGAAAACTTACTGATGTGCTCATCATACCTTCCTTTTGGGGTTTCCCAACGGGTCCTTTGAGACATCAGCACCATGCCGGCCCGAGAGAGGGAGGGGTGCTGGAGTGGTCAAAGGGGTGGTTTGGTGGAGTTTCAAACTAAATTGAGTGAATTAGGGATGGATAAGGTGATGAATGCATGCATGATGCAAGGTTTTGAGTTTTTGGGGTAAGTCCCCATATTGCACCAAATAAAGGCATGCACAAATGGATTAGATGGGTGCAATTTGGGAGGCTAACCATATTGCCAATTTGGAAGAATTTTTGGTATTAGGCAAGATCACCAAAAAAGTGAAATGTGAAGATTTGACCTATAGTACTTGAGACAAGATTTTGAAAATTGGAAGATGAACCACTAGGGTTTTGGGTTCATACGATTCTAAATTCATAAGAGAGCAAAGTGGAGTTTCACCAAATTTATTTGATGAGAAAATATGCAAGAATGGCATAATTGACATTCCCATGCATTTTGGTTAATAGGAAGGTAGAATGAGAAGATGGTCTTATAAAATATATTTGTAATGAAAAAGAGATGATAGAAGGCATGAATAACATTTACAAATGTTATTTGAGAAAGGTTTGGATTAATAGACAGAGTTGATGGTGGATGTTGGCAAGTGACCAAGAAGGTTAAGGAAAAATAAAATGGGGTAAAACAGTTTTGACTAGGGTTCAAAGCATAGTCACATAAATGGGTGGAAGGCTTCAAAATATACCAACAAGTGCAGGGATAGTTAGAGTAGATCAAAAGGAAGAGGAATGGGTCAGAGGATGGTCTCTGATCAATTTGTTTTGAAATTTAAAAGTGTGAGCAAAACTGAATCTGATAATTGTCAAATGGTCACTGATCTGATTAGCCTCGGAAACAAGATTGAAACAATTTGAAGATGGCCTCAAATGACCAAGTGGTAATGGAAAGAATGGAAGAACACATGTCAAATATGAGTTCTAGGAAGGTAGAATGTCATGGATGGAATAGATGAGCTTAATACAAGTGTCGGAAAACTGAATCTGTTAACAGACACGGAGATAGTCTACACACTAGGTGTTTGATAAAATGTCTGCAAGAAAATATTTTGCGTAAATGGAGAGGAACCTCTTAGGGTTGGATGGGGCTGGTTCCTATGACCTCAAGGGTGCTCTATTGGAAGAATTTGGTTAGTGCCAAAGTCCTCAAGAAGGGCTCCTAATGTCTTATGGTAAGCCATTAGAGTTAGGGTTTTAGGATTGTGATAAAAACCTCAAAATAGGCTTCACTTGCAAGATAGAATGGAAATAATTTATAAGGATATCCCCATGGAAGAAGTGAGTCTAGATCAACTGGCTATGGGAGTGGATGTACAACCCAAGCACCCAGGTTCAAATCCCCACAGATGCAAATTTGGGTTCTTATTATTTATTAAAAAAACTCGCTGTGGGGGTCTCCCCCACCGCTTTCCTTTCAAAACAAAAGGGTATCCCCATGGGACAATATAGTACTTGATGGGTTTTGGATAGGTCAGGCCACATTCCTACCTGAGGATTTTAACTACACACAAACAGCTTAGTTGAAGTTAAATAGGATTACAGAAGGTCAACCCATCACACAAAGCAAACATTAGCAACCAATCTAGCATCTCTAGAACAAAGGCAAAACAAGTGCTCAAAAATGACCATACCATGGTGAAGTTGAAAAGAGCTTTCAAGGAAACGAGTAAAGCTTTGGTAAATAATTTCAGAAGCAATTGGAGACAAACATCTCCTTTACCAAGTTTTCTCAAAGGTGTTTGAAAACCACTTTTCAAAGGTTTATAAATAGTAGTTTTATAAAATAGTGACATCCCAACACTATGTCCCTATAGTTTTATGAACACTTAGTTTTGGCAAAGCCCTTGTTTTTAGAAAAAATGGGTCTTGGCTCCTATTTTGGAAAATAAAAACATTTTGAAAATAAATGAGGTGCCAAGATACTTTGATTGGAGAAAAAGGCTAGAAGAACAAATGATGGCATGATCATAAGAATACAAGGATGGTGTTGGTTCACAACACAAGCAACTTACACAAGCATCAATCACATAACAATCAAGCCAATATTTCAAGAACTTCCTTAAATTTGATTATGCACAAAAAGTTTTTGATGGCCCTCATCTTTGCATTACCAAACCCTACTTAAACAGGGTTACCAAAAGTTGGGGTGTTACAGATCTTCCCCCTTTAAAAAGAATCTCATCCCGAGATTCCTGAGAGAGATCACTTAGGGGTTGCACAATCTCGAAGTTCCACCTCTTTAGCTTCACTTGAATTTGGGCACCTTGGGGCGCAGGGCATTGTCCCTATTGAGGGGGCACTCCCTAAAGAAGTGTCCTGGCTGACCACATGTGTAACATTCCTTCTTCTTAGTACGGACTTGACCTTCATCCGAGCTGGGGTAGCAGTTTCTTCCCGCCAAGTGCTTGGTGCCGAGCTGAAGATTGGAGTGATATTTTATCTTGGTCTTAAGTGACAGCTTCTTGGGTAGGGCCCTTCCGGAATGCAACTTCAAATTGTACTCTTCCCTGGCAGCCATAATGGCTAGACGAAATCTTCCTCTTTGGATCTTGGTCATACCGGTCAACACAAATCACAGAGGGCAAAGTGCAGGAGTGTGGCTCCTGTTCTTACATAGATAGCAGGTGACAAACATAGTGGGCAGACTTGGGTTGGGTGAGAGGCATCACAGTTGGGGCAGCTGTCTGAGCAATGGCTTGCTTGGTGACCCTCTTCCCCACAGCGGCTGCACCCTTTCTTAGGAGGGTGTTGTTGGGTTGGAGTGGTATCACCTACTAGTTTCCGGCTGTGATCTCTCTCTTCCTTGATTTGGTCCCTAGTCCCAGCATGTTCAGGCATGGGAGGAGGCTGGTGTACCGGGAGCGAGCACATCCTGGATATGTTCTAGATCTTCCAACGATACTCCAGGGCCATCCAGCGTATGTTGTAGTCGAAGTTGATGCTCAATGTCTGGAGTAATTCTTGGGGATCAATTTTGGAGTTTGAGTCCATCCTGATAGGAAGGGAACCTTGGTAGTGTTGCCTGGATACACAAGGGGTGCCACTCTTATGGGTCCTCTTGGGGTATGTGAGTGCTCCTGATACAAGAGATCGGGGGCATTAGGTCAAAGCTAAAACCTATGTTTTAATAAATTGTGGTCACAACATGTTTTCCAAGAAGCTTAATAACTAGTTTTCCATCATCCTGAGAGAGAAGCCGAAACATCAGAACAAGAAGAAACACATGAATACAATGCACCCAAGAAAATCTTCAAACAATCATATCCATCATAGGAGGTACTTAAGGTACCGAAGAACATCTAATATTCACGGTATTTGGGGGGTAGCTCATATGAGACAACTGAGATTATCCTACTCAGCCTAGGGTCATGGTTGGTGATATCTTCATTTTTCTTGACACAGGCTTCCGTTGAACTCTCGATGGTAGTTGTTGATGAAGCTGCAGTGGAACTGATGAGCCATCAATGCTGACTTTGAAGTGCAGATTTGTAGGTCTTCTGGCACACTTCACATGGATGTGAGGTCTTCAGAGGGATTGCTGAGGTGCGCCATTGGTGGCATATTCGCCTGACAAACCTAAAAAATACTAGTCAAGAACTGAGGACTTGGTCCTTGACGACCACAGAAGTGCAAGTCCAGGTTGGAACAAGGTCATATTCCTGACAGTGCCATTGGTATCAACCAAGGGAAAATATTTGTCAACACCCTTCTTTCTTTGCAACTGCAGAGGTTTGAAGATGTCCTTCTGAATATTTGCTCCATCTTGTGTTGCTAAGCTTTGGGTCTAATTAGGGTATGACGCCCATTAATTAAATTCTAAGTGGAAGAGACAAGAGAGTAAAATATTTGAAACCCTTGAAAAATTAGAGAGGTAAGATTAGAAGTTTTGAAGAGGTAAGTAAGGTATAAGCCATACTATTGGCTACTTAGGAACATATATTTTTTTGTAAGTAGTTTTACCCAAAATACTATTGTCCTAACTAACGCCCATGCTAACTAGGGTCTCCTAAAGTCAGGATTGATAATAACTCTATGGGGACCCCGGATTAGCCATTCGGAATACCCGATATGCATACGATTCACGATCCCATGATCAGTGTGTCGTGAATCCACATATCCGTGTTGAATAACAGAAATACATCATCCATTACATTAACGAATAATAAACTTACAACTGGTCGCATGACCAAGCTTGGTAATGCCACGCAGGGCAAGTTCACATCTAAGCAGCGGATACCAAGCAGCGTTGATGACCCACGTCATGCCTACTACCCTACATGCAACTGATCGGGAGACATTCCTAGCTAGCACCGGCGTCATAGTTCCCATCACTAGCTTCATAAAAGTCTTCCTCCAGGTCTGACAAAGTCAATACCCAGTGACAAAGTCGTGAGTACATTTTGAATTGCACTCGCAACCCATCTAAAGAGAGTGAACTGATATGCAGTTTGGCTGTAGCAAGGAAAGGCTCTAATCTAGTTTATTTTCTTTGGAAACCCTCTTATTGTGTTGATATAGCATGTTCAGAAATATGTTCTATGACATCTCTGTATCCTTACTAAAATATTTTATAAAACAGTTTTAGTAAAAATCTCTAGGAAGGGGGAAACCCTTTTTGTTCCATAAACCAGGTCAATCAAACATGACCATCATCATTTCCTCGGCAGTACCCTTCAAGTACTCTGAACTCCATCGTGCCATGGCAGTACCCACCGAGTAATCCATCCCGCACCCTTCTCCATTTTTTAGAAAACCACTTTACAAAACAAAAAACGACATTGGGCAATGTAGTGATCTTTCCAACCGTCCATGATCGAGGACTCGGCTATTCAAATAGTTTTACACTCTGCAGAGGTTGTACACTTTACCCACAAGATTCGATAAATCCGTCGGGATACCACCACGGACCATCATACACAAGTATGCAGGGTTTGAATAATTGAACAGAGTCTCCCATCTACCTACCTCAGTACGGGTGCCTACCTTGTGGAGTTAACCTCCCTGGCAAACCCTGGCAGCCTTCCTCCATCGAACATAGCTCCAGTGCCATGGCAGGAGAAACCCAAGTGTCTTCTGGACGGGTAGCCTATTGGCGGGCCCGCTACACTATTGCCCATACTCTTGCGGCAACCTGGATTCCGGGAACCTACAAACCCTTCTATAGTGTGAGGCTCCCCGCACTAAAGCAGATAAACTTCGGACTAAGCCCTGTCCCATACCAGGGTAATGTGGTTGCACGGGTTAATTGTTCCAAGCGACTACAAAGAACCACCAATGCCTTTTTATGAAACCACCAGCTCCTTTTTCTCCATTCCATCTCCAATTGTACAAAACCCATTTTTTAAAACATTTCAGTGGAGCAGAGCATTACTCCAATGTTTTCGAAATCATTTTCATAATCCCATTTGAGTGTTCCCAACCTAGAGTTTTTGCTCGACTACAAGGTTTACCATGAGGACATGATGCTAACCATCAAGCCACTAACCCAAGGAATAAGTAGGTGTCAAGAGGGTGTCATCCAGGAGGATGATAGCAAATGACTTGTGGAGCCAAGTCGCCAATAATTGATATCTAGAGGTAATAGCAATATAAAATCATGCAATTTCATAAACATTTATAAAGTATGCAATAAGTAAAACTAGGATCATATATGAATCAAGTTTAGATGGCTTGCCTTGGTCAGCCTGTCCCTATTCTTCTTCTTCCTGGTACTCAAATATCTCCCCCCTCTCTGGTGCACTGATACGTCTCAAACGTATCTATAATTTTTGATGCTCCATGCTTGTTTTTACACCATTTGCCTATTGTTTCGTTACACTTAGTGGCACTTTTATACATTTTCCGGAACTAACCTATTAACGAAGTGCCACAGTGCCAGTTTCCTGTTTCTGTTGTTTTTGTGTTTCAGAAGTGATACACAGGAAATATTCTCGGAATTGGACGAAACAAGTTCCTGAAGTCATATTTTACGGGGAAGCTCCCAAACATCCGAAGACCTGACGGAGGGGGGCCACGTGGCCCCCACACACAGGGGCGGCGCGGCCACCCCCTGGCCGCGCCGGGCCCGCGTGAGGGCCGTGGTCCCTCCTCTGACATCGCCCTTTCGCCTATAAGTACCCCCCGACGAGAAAAACCTAAGGCCCGATCAGTTTTCCAGAACACATCGCGATACGCCGCCGCCGTCGACCCGAAGATCGGGAGGGTCCAGAAGCTCTTCCCGGCACCCTGCCGGAGAGGGGAATCGCCACCGGAGGTCTTCTTCATCGCCATGCTTGCCTCCGGAGCGATGAGTGAGTAGTCTACCTTGGACTATGGGTCCATAGCAGTAGCTAGATGGTTGTCTTCTCCACCATGTGCTTCATGTTTAGATCTCATGAGCTGCCCTACATGATTGAGATCACCGTTATGTAATTCTATGATGTTGGTTTGTTGGGATCCGATGAATATTGGTGTTTATGATTAAGTTGCTGTACTGAATTATATCTTTTGTTATCTCTATGTTGTTTATGATCTTGCATGCTCTCCGTTGTTAGTAGCTATCTTGGCCGAGTAGTTGCTAGTGACTCCAAGACGGGGGTATTTATGCTCGATAGTGGGTTCATGTCTCTATTTCACCTGGGGGAGTGACAGAAACCTCTAAGGTGGTAGATGTGCTGTTGCTACTAGGGAGAAAACAACATTCATATGCTCAAGGGCATATGCTTTGTTTACATTACACACTTTGCTTAATGCAATTATCTGTTGTTCGCAACTTAATACTTCTAGGGTGTTCGGATGATATCCCCGGGGGTGGATTATTAGTCATAGATGCAGTTGGATGGCGGTCTATGTATTTTGTTGTAATGCCCAGAGTAAATCTCATAGTGATCTTCTTGACATATCACGTTATCTTTATTCTATCAATTGCCCAACTGTAATTTGTTTACCCAGCATGTTATTTATCTATGGAGAGACACCACTAGTGAACTGTGGACCCCGGTCCTATTTTAATCATATTGCAATCACCTGTTTACTTTTCCCGCACTGTTTACTTTACTCGCATATTACTACTGTTTTCCACTCGATACACTCATAACCTTTGTTTCAAGCAAACCGGTGAGATTGACAACCTCATCGCAAGTTGGGGACAAAGTATTTGTTTGTGTGTGTGCAGGTTCCACAAACACCTTCAGTCGTCATCATCTCTCTTCTCCTGTTCGATATACCTTGGTTTCTTAACTGAGGGAAAACTAGCCGCTACACTCATCATACCTTCCTCTTGGGGTTCCCAACGGGCTGGTCATCACCACGCACAAGGACTTACTGCTCCCACGTCAACTAAACACCACAGCTCTTTTCTGGCGCCATCACACGAGTAGCAGCTTCTTTTCTGGCGCCGTTGCCGGGGAAGAGAGAAGACTTCTGCGAGGGGAGTTCTTCGCACACACATTCTTTACTTTGTTATTTGTTTTGCTTTACTTTATTTTATTTTACCTGCATTGCTTTTTATATCAAAAACCCAAAAAAATTAGAATCCTTGGTAGCTGTTTTTACTTGTTTACTTTCGTTTTGCTGAAATGGGTACTCCTGAAAACACCAAGTTGTGTGACTTTGCTAGCATGAACAATAGTGATTTTATCTGCACTCCTATTGCACCACCTGTTCCTGCTACCACTTTTTATGAGATCAAGCCTGCTTTATTGAACCTTGTTATGAAAGAGCAATTTTCTGGTGCTAGTACTGAAGATGCTGCAGCTCATCTCAACAATTTTGTTGAGCTATGTGAGATGCAGAAATATAAGGATGTTGATAGTGATATTATTAAGCTCAAGCTGTTTCCTTTTTCTTTGAGAGGAAAAGCTAAAGATTGGTTGCTGTCTTTGACTAAGAATAGTATTGATTCATGGGCTAAGTGTAAGGATGCTTTTATTGGTAGATATTATCCTCCTGCTAAGATTATATCGTTGCGTAGCAATATTATGAAGTTTACTCAGTTTGATAATGAACATGTTGCTCAAGCTTGGGAAAGAATGAAATCTATGGTAAAGAATTGCCCCACTCATGGACTTACTACTTGGATGATTATCCAAACTTTTTATGCAGGACTGAATTTTTCTTCAAGGAACCTACTTGATTCAGCTGCTGGAGGCACTTTTATGTCCCTTACTTTGGGCGCCGCATCAAAGCTACTCGACAACATGATGGTAAATTATTCTGAATGGCACACCGAGAGAGCTCCACAAGGTAAGAAGGTAAATTCTGTTGAGGAAACCTCTTCCTTGAATGATAAGATTGATACCATTATGGCTATGCTTGCTAATGATAGGACTCATGTTGATCCTAATAATGTTCCTTTGGCCTCTCTGGTTGCTCAAGAAGAGCAAGTTGATGTGAATTTCATTAGAAATAATAATTTTAACAACAATGCTTATAGGAACAATTTTGCTAGTAACAATTATAGACCGTTTCCTTCTAATGGTGATAATAGCTATCTTGGTAGACCTAAAATGCCTAGTGAAGAAAGAATTTTTGAACTTGAAAAGGCTACCAAGAATTTTATGCAGATGCAATATGAGCAGAACAGGGCTTTCACCAAGACTATGGAGGAGCAATCAGCTCTGTTGAGGACTATAAGTCATCAACTTGAAAATTTAAACAAGGCTGTTCCTAAATTACAAGCTAAGGCTTCCAAAGCTGAAACCGATATCTCATTATTGTCTAATGTGCAATCTTCTTTAGTTAATAGAATGTCCGCTAAGCCTGATCCTTTTGCTGCCGTTAATGCTACCCAAGTTGGAATTGATAAAAATATTAGATTGTTAGCGGAATTGCATGCCAGGTGGGAAAGAGAAGATGAGATAGCTAGAAAGATGAAGGTATGTACTATTACTACCTCTAATGATGTTGCTCCTACTGATAACAATCCTCTTACTTTGATTGGTGTAGAGAAAACTCCCACTCCTTGTGCTAAAAAGCCTAAAACTGCCAAAACTTTTTCTCAAAAGAGTGCTGAAATTTTTCGGAGTGTGGGAGATAATAGCTCTATTTCCTTTAATGATTTTGATGTTGATGGCTGCAATATATCTGAATTTATTTTGTTCTTGCAAAATCTTGCTTTGACTCCCAATGCTAGTTCTTTAAATATTGCTTTTACTAAGCATATTACCAATGCTCTTATAAAGATTAGGGATGAAAAGTTGAAGCAAAAAGCCTCTGTTCCCAAGAAGTTAGAAGATGGTTGGGAACCCATCATTGATATGCATGTTAATGGTTACGATTGCCATGCTTTATGTGATCTAGGTGCTAGTATTTCCATCATGCCTAGAAAGATTTATGACATGCTTGATTTACCACCGCTTGAAAAGTGTTATTTTGATGTTCCTATTGCTGATGTTGCTAAGAAGAAACCTTTGGGAAGGATTAATGATGTTCTTATTGTGGTTAACAATAACCTTGTTCCCGTTGATTTTCTTGCTATGGACGTTGAATGCCATGCTTCATGTCCTATTATTTTGGGAAGACCTTTTCTTCGAACTGTAGGTGCCATCATTGATATGAGGGAAGGCACCATCAAATATCAATTTCCACTAAAGAAAGGTATGGAACACTTCCCTAGGAAAAGAAAGAAATTACTTTTTGACTCTATTCTTAGAGCAAATTATGAGCTTGATGCTTCATCACTTGATATTACTTGATTCGCAATTTTCTGCGCCTAGCTCAAAGGCGTTAAAGAAAAGCACTCTTGGGAGATAACCCATTGTTTACTTTTCAGTACTTTTTCTTTTATTTGAGTATTGGAAGTCATTACTACTGTAATGACCGCTCCTTATCTTGTTTATTTCGTTTTTGTACCAAGAGAAGCCTCTAATTTGAGTGAGCTAAAGATTTGGGGTTATTGCTGTCCTGAAACTGTTTTCGGTGCTGCACCGTAAAACTTCGTGAAAATTCTCTGTTTATCTTTTGGACCTGCGATTTCTTGTGCATATGCCCCAGGTTATATCCAAACTTTTCTTAGTTGAACACTTTTTGATTTGAGCAACAGAAAATCCCTCAAAAATTCGTCCATTATCAGCTGTCCAGTTTTGACAGATTTCTGCCAATATTTGTTTTTGCCACTTTATCGCTTTCTTTTGAGTTCTTTTTGATCATGGAACTCTTGTGGAAGTTGCTACAGTAGTATATACTTTATATGTGGTGGTTTTGGGTTGAAACCTGAAGCTAAAAGAGGTTGAATATATTTTATGCTTACACTAATGTTGCTAATAGAATTGTGTTTAGTTTTGTATGAAGGAAGTTTTCAAGTGTAGGGATTGGAGAATGATGAGATGAGTTGAAGAATGGACAAAAGCTCAAGCTTGGGGATGCCCATGCATCACCCCAAGAAATATCCAAGAAGTACAAGCGTCAAAGCTTGGGGATGCCCCCGAGGCACCCCTTCTTCATCGGCAAAAATCAGGTCACCTTTCAAAACACTATATTTTTATTGCTTCATGCACTATGTGTTTTTCTTGGAGCGTCAGTTGTCTTAGTTTTCTTAGTTGTTTAGTTTGTTTGTTTGCTGCAATAAATGGTTGGACCCCAACAAATTTCCCTTTGGAGGAGATGTACTCGTTTTCATTTGCAAAGAACGCTCTAGTTTTCACTCTTATTAAAAATCGAGCGTTCTACTTTTTCTGGTACTGCTTTTGGTTTTCGTTTTCGCCTTGATTTGCGTTCAGATCTTGTCATATCTTTTCATCAAGGTGTATTTTTGCCTCTGGTCTTCATTGGTTTTCATCAAAAGAGGTGTTTATAAAAATTTCAAATGGTGTTGGAAAAGAGAAAAAGCTTTGTGCAAAATAGTGGTACAAGAAGGAGCTTGTGTAGACTGCGGCTTAGGCTTTTTCATGTCATGCTTGATGTCTTTTTGATAGTATGCTTAGTGGTTTTTCTGTAGCATGACTTGTCTCAAATAACTGAGACTGCTTAATGAGCCTTTGAAAAAATCATGTGTTGTTTTTATTGTATGGAAGCATTATTTTGGTTTTCTCCTTGATGCTTTATTTGGGTTGACTTGGCGCATGCTCACACATGTTAGACTCTTACAAAGTTGCCATTAGCCTTCATGATCATTTAGTTTTTGACTTTTGATGCCATCGTATGCTTCTTTTAATGTCGCTTTGTCGCTTTGCATGATTATGGCCATTATTGCTCTCTTAGTTGGTCGCTCCTAGTCTTTTGCTAGCCCTCACCTTGTACTGAGTATGAGCTCTACTCGTGCATCCAACTCCTAAAAGCCAAAGTTTGCCATTGTGTCCACTATAAATTCCTATGCATGGTATTTGTAAGCCATTCCAAAGTAAAAAATTTGTGTGCTACCTTTCAAAAACCTTCAAAATACTTCTCGTTTTATGACACTGTTTTCAGCTCATGGGGACGTAGTGGTCGGATTTGCTATCTTCCATATTGCTTATTCCAAAAAGAAAAAAAAAAGAGGAAAAAAGAAAGAAAAAAGGGCACTCCTCCAAAGAATGTGAATGTTGGTGGGCACCCGATGGAATCGGTTAGCCATGGTATGTGAAAGGAAAAGGTGGGGAGGAGTGCCAAGTTTTATAAAAAGAGCACGAAGTGCCAATCTCTCTCTCAAAAACTTGCTTTATTTTTGTATGGAAGATAGTAAGAACCCCATTGCCAGTCGTTGACAAAGACAACCACCTCTCAAAATCAAGTTTTATCTCTGTTTTACAAATGAAAAGCTCTAGCACATGTTTAAATCACTGCTTCCCTCTGCGAAGGGCCTTTCTTTTACTTTTATGTTGAGTCACCACCTTCTTTCTTTATGCACCATTAAGAGAGCATAGTTGTCATTCTTAGTGTGATATGCATTGTCCCAAAGTTCATTGATTGACTCATATTGTTGGTTTCACTTGTTCTTAAATTATTTGTATCTAGTCGCCCTCTTAAACTTTGAGGTGTCCTATGCATTTATGTTTTGCTCTCTTTGAAGGACAAGCTGAAAACCATTTGTATGTTTTTCCTTATGATTTGAACACACGTTTGACTTTCATTGTTTCATTATCATGATCTTTTGTTTGTGTTCATTTGCATGTTTACAACATGGTTGCTAAGTTCTTATTGTCATGATTATATCTTTCATGCCCATGTTTTAAGTTCTATTGATCCCAGCTCACCAATGCTTACATATATGATCAAGATTGTGTAGGTGCATGTCACCTCAAAAATTATTCTTTGTTATCACTTACCTACTCGAGGACGAGCAGGAGTTAAGCTTGGGGATGCTTGATACGTCTCAAACGTATCTATAATTTTTGATGCTCCATGCTTGTTTTTACACCATTTGCCTATTGTTTCGTTACACTTAGTGGCACTTTTATACATTTTCCGGAACTAACCTATTAACGAAGTGCCACAGTGCCAGTTTCCTGTTTTTTGCTGTTTTTGTGTTTCAGAAGTGATACACAGGAAATGTTCTCGGAATTGGACGAAACAAGTTCCTGAAGTCATATTTTACGGGGAAGCTCCCAAACATCCGAAGACCTGACGGAGGGGGGCCACGTGGCCCCCACACACAGGGGCAGCGCGGCCACCCCCCTGGCCGCGCTGGGCCCGCGTGAGGGGCCGTGGTCCCTCCTCTGACATCGCCCTTTCGCCTATAAGTACCCCCCGACGAGAAAAACCTAAGGCCCGATCAGTTTTCCAGAACACATCGCGATACGCCGCCGCCGTCGACCCGAAGATCGGGAGGGTCCAGAAGCTCTTCCCGGCACCCTGCCGGAGAGGGGAATCGCCACCGGAGGTCTTCTTCATCGCCATGCTTGCCTCCGGAGCGATGAGTGAGTAGTCTACCTTGGACTATGGGTCCATAGCAGTAGCTAGATGGTTGTCTTCTCCACCATGTGCTTCATGTTCAGATCTCATGAGCTGCCCTACATGATTGAGATCACCGTTATGTAATTCTATGATGTTGGTTTGTTGGGATCCGATGAATATTGGTGTTTATGATTAAGTTGTTGTACTGAATTATATCTTTTGTTATCTCTATGTTGTTTATGATCTTGCATGCTCTCCGTTGTTAGTAGCTATCTTGGCCGAGTAGTTGCTAGTGACTCCAAGAGGGGGTATTTATGCTCGATAGTGGGTTCATGTCTCTATTTCACCTGGGGGAGTGACAGAAACCTCTAAGGTGGTAGATGTGCTGTTGCTACTAGGGAGAAAACAACATTCATATGCTCAAGGGCATATGCTTTGTTTACATTACACACTTTGCTTAATGCAATTATCTGTTGTTCGCAACTTAATACTTCTAGGGTGTTCGGATGATATCCCCGGGGGTGGATTATTAGTCATAGATGCAGTTGGATGGCGGTCTATGTATTTTGTTGTAATGCCCAGAGTAAATCTCATAGTGATCTTCTTGACATATCACGTTATCTTTATTCTATCAATTGCCCAACTGTAATTTGTTTACCCAGCATGTTATTTATCTATGGAGAGACACCACTAGTGAACTGTGGACCCCGGTCCTATTTTAATCATATTGCAATCACCTGTTTACTTTTCCCGCACTGTTTACTTTACTCGCATATTACTACTGTTTTCCACTCGATACACTCATAACCTTTGTTTCAAGCAAACCGGTGAGATTGACAACCTCATCGCAAGTTGGGGACAAAGTATTTGTTTGTGTGTGTGCAGGTTCCACAAACACCTTCAGTCGTCATCGTCTCTCTTCTCCTGTTCGATATACCTTGGTTTCTTAACTGAGGGAAAACTAGCCGCTACACTCATCATACCTTCCTCTTGGGGTTCCCAACGGGCTGGTCATCACCACGCACAAGGACTTACTGCTCCCACGTCAACTAAACGCCACAGCTCTTTTCTGGCGCCATCACACGAGTAGCATGCACTCCTTGTCAATCGGATCTATCGCCGGTAAATAATAGCAGACATAAGCATGCAAGCATACAAAGAGCACACACACCATAATAGCAAACATTCCACACCAATCAAGTATCAGAAACAGACTAGTTTAGATACTGAACAAAACTTTAAGGTTTTACTACTATAGCTATTTATATTAATTAGGGTGGTCTTTATTTTAGCAAGCAAACCCTAATTTGCCCCAAGCAACTTGCAGGTATCTATGTTTGCTCAAACCCTGATGGTGGATGTTGGCAAGAGACCAAGAAGGTTAAGGAAAAATAAAATGGGGTAAAACAGTTTTGACTAGGGTTCAAAGCATAGTCACATAAATGGGTGGAAGGCTTCAAAATACACCAAAAAGTGCAGAGATAGTTAGAGTAGATCAAAAGGAAGAGGAATATGTCAGAGGATGGTCTCTCATAAATTTGTTTCTAAATTTAAAAGTGTGAGCAAAACTGCATCTGATAATAGTCAAATGGTCACTGATCTGATTAGCCTCAGAAACAAGATTGAAACAATTTGAAGATGGCCTGAAATGACCAAGTGCTAATGGAAAGAATGGAAGAACACATGCCAAATATGAGTTCTAGGAAGGTACAATGTCATGGATGGAATAGATGAGCTTAATACAAGTGTTGGAAAACTGAATCTATTAACAGACACGAAGATAGTCTGCACACTAGGTGATTGATAAAATTTGTGCAAGAAAATATTTTGTGAAACTGGAGAGGAACCTCTTAGGGTTGGATGGGGATGGTTCCTATGACCTCAAGGGTGCTCTATTGGGAGAATTTGGTTAGTGCTAAAGTCCTCAAGAAGGGCTCCTAATCTCTTATGGTAAGACATTAGAGTTAGGGTTTTAGGATTGTGATAAAAACCTCAAAATAGGCTTCACTTGCAAGATAGAATGGAAATAATTTATAAGGATATCCCCATGGGACAATATAGTACTTGATGGGTTTTGGATAGGTTAGGCCACATGCCTACCTGAGGACTTTAACTACACACAAACAGCTTAGTTAAAGTCAAACAGGATTACAGAAGGTCAACCCATCACACAAAGCCAAACATTAGCAACCAATCTAGCAACTCTAGAACAAAGGCAAAACAAGTGCTCAAAAATGACCATACCATGGTGAAGTTGAAAAGAGTTTTCAAGGAAAGGAGTAAAGCTTTGGTAACTACTTTCAGAACTAATTGGAGACATAAACATCTCCTTTACCAAGTTTTCTCAAAGGTGTTTGAAAACCACTTTTCAAAGTTTTGTAAATAGTAGTTTTATAAAATAGTGGGATCACAACAATATGTCCCTATAGTTTTATAAATACTTAGTTTTGGCAAAGCCCTTGTTTTTAGAAAAAATGGGTCTTGGCTCCTATTTTGGAAAATAAAAACATTTTAAAAATAAATGAGGTGCCAAGATACTTTGTTTGGAGAAAAAGGCTAGAAGCACAAATGATGGCACGATCATAAGAATACAAGGATGGTATTGGTTCACAACATTGTTCAACACAAGCAACTTACACAAGCATCAATCACACAACAATCAAGCCAATATTTCAAGAACTTCCTTAAATTTAATTAAGCACAATTTTTTTGATGGCCCTCATCTTTGCATTACCAAACCCTACTTAAACAGGGTTACCAAAAGTTGGGGTGTTACATGATAGGGGCAATGGGATCCTGAAACCAATGAATACCATGTCTCAAACATAAGTTTAAGTTGAAGCATTTGGAAGCTAGATATTACTTTACTCATGTTTTACCTCTGCTTATCATCTGTTTATTTATAGTGTCCACCTTTACATTCAGTTTCAAGAAGAATACTCTTTGACCATTATAGGATGTCTTTACTTTGTTTTATTTCATTTTGCATACATTTGGTCCATAGTGCTTTCTTCTATGTCTTTACTTTGTGAATCATTATTAGACATCCTTACATTGAAATATTGATATCATTTGATAATCTATCTTGCATATTGATACTTATTTATAGAATAAATCATTTAATAATGTGTAGCAGCAATAATTTCTTTGATATCTTAGATAGTAGTAAAGTACAAAGCTCATGTTGGTTTTATCACCTTTATACTCGAGGACGAGTATAGGTTAAGCTTGGGGATGTTGATGCATGTAAAATCCATACATGATCTTTGCACTTTACCACTTGATATTCCACCTTATTTCCATCAAATATTGGTGATAGTCATGCTTTTTGATGATTATTGGGAATAATTCACATGTTCCCCAATTTTATCGGATTAACCTGGGAAGACCAGAAAACCTCTTTTTCAATGTTTTTAACTTTCAGGGACCCAAACAGAGTGCAAATTACCTGAAACTTTGTGGGAACCAGTTTTTCCACGGAACAAGACTTCGGAGATAAGGAAGTGCAACAAAGGGAGCCACGAGGGCCAAACGAGCATGGCCCACGCGGCTAGATTCCCTGGCCGCATGGGGCCTGCCCGTTCCCCCCTTGTTGCTCCGATGCCATCGATCTTCATCTCGATGGATTCATATTGGCCTAAAACCTTCTATAAAAGGGTGCCCCTGCGGGTCGCAAAAGCGCCGAAACATAGAAACACAAAACTGAAGCCTGGGAGATCGAAGATTGGAGGGGAAAACTCTGGCGGGGCGCTGCCAGTGTGATCTCCATCCCCTCCGATGACTCTACCTTCGTAACCATGATGAAGAGGGAGTAGTCCACCTCTGGACTACGGGTTTGTGGCAGTAGCTAACTGTACCTCTCTCTTGTTCTTCATCGTCTTAGCGCCATATGAGCTGCATAACATGATTATGGCCATCTTTGTATCACTTTTGTGGTGGATCTTTCTATGAGTTAATATATGAGATTTCAATTGTTCTTTAATTTCAGTGTATGAGTAGATGTATATTATGTATCCCGTTCTTGTTTCCTTGTTATGATCAAGCATGTTTATGAGAGCATGTGTGGGGAACGTGTGCATTAGTTGGAGTAACGGGGGGTGATTTTTCTGGGGAGGACAGTCCTTTGGAGTCACTTTGGTGTTTACCTTACTTAGTTGCCTCACTAGGGATAAAGAAAATATCATGCTATAGGGTATCTCTAGCGTGACCTTGCTAAGTATCCGCGACTTGATCAAGTATGTTCTTATTTTAACTTGATGTCATTGTGCTTAATGGTATGCTCTGAGTTTATCTTAATACCGAGATGACTAGATTAAATTCCCATCTTGGTGGAGTATTAGAGAGAGATGAATAACCAAAACATCACTATATAGTATGTGATGCCCATATGAATTCATCTGAATGTGAACTTTGTTGCAATCCTTTATGTTAATTGTATGATCCTATGTCCGCCATATCTTTTATGAGAGAGTGCATTAGTGAACCCATGAACCCCGGCCCACTTTTTATTATAAGAAACAACTTTCTATTCACTTTATCGCTGTTTTTATTTTCAGTCACTATTAATTCCGAAAATACAAAAATATTTCTTTTATTGCATTTCACAAACCAAAACACTACAACCATTTCTTTTACTGTTTATCATTGCATTGCATATTACTTTAGTTTGCATATTCCTGTGGCAAAAGATTTTTTTGGCGCTGTTGCATTTGCATATTTATTTCAGTTTTGTATACTTAGACACACCTTATGCTTGACAACCACTTGGTGAGGTTGAGGGCACAAAGTAAATTTATTTTACCTTGCAGGTTGTTAGAAGAAGGATAGGAAGGATCCTTATACACACAGTTCCCTGAGAGTTCGATATAAAACCTCGAGTCACCTTTGTGGGGAAAATCAAGCTTCCTTATGCTTAGCACTCCGCTCTTGGAGTCTCAACCTAGCAAAACATCATCGTCTTCGACAACAACGCTTGTGAGGGAGCGTAATCCCCGTGTTTCGGTCTTCGAGGGTACGTGTCCAAAACTCCTACCGTTACAACATTATTAATAGATAGGTCCTTGGGCAATTGGGGTTGCGTACCACATAAATTTTTTGTTATTTGCACCGAACCCCAATAGTGGTATCAGAGCCGGATCTATGGGTAGTATGCTTGTACGGTTAGTACCACATCGTGTTGATGCGAGCGTTGATCGTCTTATTGTTACCCTTCAACGTGTATTTTTTGATATCTGTGGCATAGTTGGATTGAAGCGGCCCGAAAACCGACTTTACGCATTTCACGCAAGACTAGTTTCACGCTTGACATATGGCTTGCACCAAGCAAAAGTGTCTAGTCGGGTGCCAGAGTCTCCAACTATAGTGGATATGACATCTACAACAAAGGGCCCTTAACGGGGAATCAAAGCAACAATATGATTATCAGCGTTGTGGTTTCATGTTCGTAGGTAAGAAATGGTTCTTGCATGAAAGCCCTATAAGCCACATAAAACTGGCAAACATAGTGGAAATGTCTAAAAAAAATTGTAGTGGGGCATGTGATGTGATATGGTTAAACGGTAAGTTACGTTGGACATCCGGAGGCTTCATGACAGGTGTCATGGACTTGGCATCATACCGGTGGACGGATGGAGATCATGCTGGAGGCTCGATGGAGATCAAGCATGTCGATGAAGAAACCATATCATATCACATTATTTACATTTGATATTATTGTGTGATTCCTTGCTTGTGCTAGTATTAGATACACGATGGTAGCATAGAACAAGAAAAATCCCTAATCAAAATTCCAATGAATTGTGTTCTCCCTTCGTGTGCAATCGCCAAGAAAGTTCTTAGTTAACCTCACGTGACGATCGGGGGCCATATCAAAGTTCGCATACGGCGTGGGTACAAGCCATGTATGTGCCACGCAATACACGAAGGTTAAAATTGGTGAGCCTAGTATGTATAGACATAGCTTCGAAACACGAGAGACCAAAAGGTCAAGCATGGGTCGCAAGGGTGTGCGATTGACATAAGTACTTTCTACCTTTATAGGTGTATCGCTTCACGTGACGATCGGAAGTGGTATGATCAATAAGGACCGTATAATCACTAGAACAATTGTAGGGATGTTGTTCTGAGTTGGAGTTCTTCACAGTTAAATTGTTTAATAAAAATTGAACTCGTATTATGAACTTTAGTAATTATATCTTTGCAAATTTGTGTAGATGATCACAACCCTTGATTTCACGCATTTTTCAATGGTCAAGAGCTTAATCCTGATGGGTCGAATTTCACCAATTGGTACCTTCATTTGAGGAAGTCGCTCCAAAGTTGTCAGACACTTTTCACGATAATTGAGCCATTGGGATTACCACCGGAAGAGCATTTGGACGAGGCAATGATTAACACATTTCATAATAGATGAAACTATTATTTCATAGTCTGCACTGCAATTCATAGCATGATGGTACCTGAGATAAGGAGTTTCTGGGAGACTGCCACATCAAACGAGATCATAAGTGATCTGAAAGAGATCTTTGAGCCACAAGTACGTTTGATGGGACATGGATGCCTAGATGAGTTCCTCTCATGCAAGATGGAGGAACATGGATGTGTGGGACTACATCTTGTTAAGATTCTTAGAATCCACAGACGTCTGACTACTGATCTAGGGTTTGAATTGCCAGATGACATTGCCAAGAGTGTGGTACTACGTTCGCTTCCTCCAAGCTACAAGAGTTTTGTCAAGAAATTTCTGAGAAAGGCTGAACCAGTCAACCTTCACAGCTCATGGCGACGATCAGGCTTCATGAGATCATACCCTCTCACGTGGAGATCATCGATTTGATAGGTATATGTGATATATAGTGTTATAAATGTTTCATAAACACTTATGCAGTTTTGGAAGTATGATATACTAATTCCAATTTTATTTGAAAATAGGATCTGCGGAGTAAAGTGTTCATGGTGGAAGAACTCATGGAGGAGTCCATGGCACCCTGGAGAAACATGCTTGATGTTTCGTCGGTGCGATCTTCTTCGACATTTATCTACAAGTTTAGATTTTAAATAAAGTTTTGTAATTAGTTTTAAGATCTTATGATTATCTCAAATGTATGAGACACATTTCATTCATGTGTAATAAACAAGTGGTTGTTTTCACTATGAATAAAGTCTTTATCGATGATTATGAATAAAGTTATTCTCTTTTATTCTTGTTGATATAATTACAAGCATTTATAATATTATGACAAAAGTCTTTGTTATTTATTGTCTGCGCTTAATAATTATTTAATTTATTTAGTCAAATACTTATGTGAATTTCATAGCAATGAAAATGTATATATGTTTTGAATTGTATCAAATACATATATGTTTGTGGTAATTTCATATCGATGGAATTATATGATTTTTTGATATTTGATCGAATTCGCATACAATCCACACTTCATTTATTTGAAATGATTTAAACACTTTGTGCTAAGGTGTAAAACACACAAGTATTGATATTATGCATAAAAGATGTGTAATATTTCATAAAGTTAAAGGAATCACTGTTTCGCGATAAATTCTTTATTAAAGGATTTAGTAATTATTCGAATTACTATGTCAAGATTAAATTATTTGAATTGTACAAATAGTTTAATAGAGAATAAAGAAAGATTTGAGCTAAGTCCAATTTGAATAGGTCAAAAATGACTAAGTTCAAAGTTTATGATTTGAGAGGAAATTTTACGAATACGTTCGACAAATAATGCTAAACAATTCAAGTTCTTGAAAAGTTTGCATTAAAATCATATTCGAATGAACATTATTTATTAAAGAAATAAATCATCTGTAGTGGAAAAATTATCATTTAAAGTGGCACATTAAATAAACTCATTTTAAAGTAAGTAGAAAGCCATATAAATAATACTATACGAGTTATAGTGTAATTCATAAAAGATTCCAGATTATTGAGATAATTCGAAATTAGGAGTTCTTCATAAAGGTCCTTATAAGATTAGGACTTATCTTCTAAAACCAAAAGATGCAAATTTTGTCTTGCAGAAAATTTGGTGCACTTTAGAGAAAATGTTTTCTTGGTAAAAGTGTTAAATAGAAGAAAATAAAGGATCAATTAAATTAATTGAATTAATCTTTATAATATCAGAATAGCAAAGTGGAATAACTTCTGAAGCGAAGGTCTATATTAGAAAAGAGGAATTGATGATAGAGATCATGCAATTAAGTCCTTTGTTTAAATAGGATTCATGAATTGAAATTGCGCTGGTTCGCAAAATGAAATTCATGATTTACTTGTCAAAAGTTTTTGAAACTAGACATACCTACAAACTATGAAGAAAAGATGGCAGACCTAAATGCAAAAATAACTTAGAGTTATAATTAAAGATTTTATTTAAGAGGTAATTGTTACTCGATCTTATTAAGTAAATTGTATTACTTAATTCTTCAAAATAATATCAGATTATGGAGAAGAAAATAAATCTTTAATCAATAATACATCAAAAAAGATTTGTCTTAAAAGGTGTTTAGACAAATTCATAATATTGCCTACAATGTGTAGCGGTGTTTGAAAGTCTCCAAATTCAAACTAGTTAATAAAAATTGCAAGTTCTTAAATCAGTTTAAGTTATGGCAATGTTTAAACACATTTTGAATTAATTCGCATTTAAGGTATCTTGGTTTGATTTAAAAATCAAAGGATTTTTGGAGAAGTCCAAAATTATCGAGATAAACCTATTTGTATTAAAACTGAGTGGGAGCGATAAAAATAGCTTCAATCTCACAATTATTTGAAAGAATACATATTCTAAGTGGGAGCTTGGTTTATATGTAGGAGTACATATTCTAAGTGGGAGCTATGACAAATTCATTTATGTGAAAGACATATTATGAATAAGTGTATTTGCATCATGATTATTAGTGAGAATTAATAAGTGGTGAAATTAACATCATGTTTAAGGCAAAATTTTAAAAGCATTAAGTCTGAATGTATGTTAGTCATAATTCTGAGAGTTCAAAATGAGCAAATTCAAAAGGTATTGACTAAATGACTAAGGAAATTATTGAGTTTGAACTCAATAATGGTTGACAGAAGCGTCTCATAGTTTGCGCTGTCCAAAACGATGTTTTGCATGAAGACAAACAATGCATCCCAAGTTCAAAAGTTGAAAGGCTGATTGGAGAATCATTGGACCAAAGAAAAGCTTATCATATGAATTCTTATGAAATAAATAATAGGAATTTCTAGAAAAGTGAGAAGTACACTTTGTTCAAAAATTTGGGAAATTAACTCCATCAAAGACTAAGTGCAACGAAAGCATGATTAGTACATTGAGATTGTGTTTAGGTGATTTTGCCTAAATCTACATAAATTGAAAGCTACTCTGGAAGTGTTAAGTATAATGCTTGGTTAGAGAAAGTTTGACTTTTAGATGAGTCTGTATCTATTTCGCATGGTTTATGAGAAAATCAAGGATTAATCAAACACTATTGCAAAACTAGAATACAAAGTCTCACTCTACTACCAAACATTAAACTTAAAACAAACATCCTGAGATGATGGTGGAATGTCATAAGATGACAAGTTGCAAAGAATATAAAGATTTGATCTGTGCAGATCGCTAAAGGTAGGTCCTCACAAGTGTGCATGATCAAAAGACCATATGGATGATATGCTCAGTGATCGGTAAACAAAATGCAGCTAGATTATTTGTACTCTAGTGCAAGTGGGAGACTAAAGGAATTATGCCCTAGAGGAAAATAATATTGGACTTATTTGCATATTTTGTTAAGTTCATAATAAGTTAATGCTATGATAGAACTATGCCAATCAGAAACATTTCCATAGGTGTAGTGTTAAATGATTAGGAGTCCTCAGTAAAATCTAGGTTTACTAGTTCATTGATCAACTAATGATCGAGGTTTCCCGATCATGGTGCATTACAGCTGATTGACAATGAGATCATGCCACTTGTTGATAGTTCCATGATGGACATTACCCACAGAATCAATTGCAACACGATCGTGTGATGATGTTCACGTTGCAATATGAAGAAGTGTCGCATCTTAGTCCTTAGACCGTGAGGTTAATGCATAATCACTATTCTGGAAGAAACTCTAATTGCATCAACCGTCATCATGTAACTGGGTGACTGTGGAAACCCCAGATTAGCCATCTGAAATACCCGATATGCATACAATTCATGGTCCCATGATCAGTGTGTCGTGAATCCACATATCCGAGTTGATAACAAAATTATATCATCCTTTACAATACCGAATAATATACTTACAATTGGTCAAATGACCAAGTCTGATATTGCCACGCAGGGCAAGTCTACTATTGAGAAGCGGACACAAAGCAGCATTGATGACCCACGTCATGCCTACTACCCTACAGGCAACTGACTGGGAGACATTCCTAGTTCGCACCAGCGTCAACATAACCACCTTCTCCTTCCGTATTGTCTTCTCCATAGTCTGACCAAGTTAATAGCCAGGAACAAAGCCATGAGTACATTTTGAATTGTACTCGCAAACCATCTAAAGAGAATGAGTTGATATGCAGTTGGGCTATAGTAAAGTTTCTATTAGTGCGGGTAGCGCTGCTTGGATGGTGAGAGTACCTCACTGAGGAAGTATACTGGCCTCTGGACACCATGAGCTTTCTCTTCCTTGCTTCTTTCGACTACCAGCACTATGCTTACCACCTTATGGGTGGCGACAATGTATAGTAGTAGAGGTTCTTTTTCATTGGGTGCAACCGACACCGGTGGTGTGGAGAGCACTTGCTTGAGGTGCGCAAAGGATTTATCGGCTTCTTCTGTCCACTCATATTTCTTGTCTGATTTCTTCATGAGTGCATTAAACTGAAGTGTCTTATCTCCAAGCCGAGCGATAAATCTGCTCAGAGCTGCCACTCTCCCTGCTAATTGTTGGATCTCATGGAGTTTCGTGGGCTTGGACATCATTAATATTGCCTGGATATTCTCAGGATTGGCCTCAATTCCTCTTGCTGAAACCAAAAATCTGAGGAGTTGCCCCACAGGGACACCAAAGGAACATTTGGTTGGGTTGAGCTACATGTAATATTTGTCGAGATTGTCGAAAGTTTCACGCAGGTCCTCTATTAACGTCGACTCTCTTCTTGTGGTAATGACCACATCATCGAGGCAGACTTGGACATTATGGACAATTTGTTGCTCGAGGCAGTTTTGCATCATACGCTGATAGATGGCACCCGCGTTTTTAAGGCCAAAGGGCATGACCTGGTAGTAGTAAACGCCATAGGGGGGATGAAGGTTGTTTTTTTTTTGTATTCTTCCTTGAGTTTAATATGGTTGTAACCAAAGTAAGCATCCAAGAAGGAAATCCTTTTGCACCCCATGGATGAGTTGATGATTTGATCGAGTGGGTAGGGATCCTTAGGACAATTTTTATTGAGCACAGTGTAATCAACACATATGCAAAGCACATCTGTGTTCTTCTTGGGGACCAATACTGGATTGGAGACCCAAGTCGATTTTTTGATTTCGTTTGATGAATCTAGCATCCTCGAGATGATGGAGTTCGGCTGATATAGCTCTACGCTTTGGTTCGTCGAATCGTTGGAGAGGTTGTTTGACAAGCCTTGCTTTCGGGTCCATATTGAGTGCGTGCTCGACAAGTTCCCTGGGAACCCCTGGCATGTCAGTTGGACACCAGGTAAAGATTTCCCATCGCTCATGGAGGAACTCGACGAGCGCACTTTCCTAGGCGGAGGTAAGATCAGAAGCGATAGAGGTTGTTTTCTTCGGGTCAGTTGGGTGAACCTGAACATTCTTGGCGTCACGTGTAGAATCGAAAGCCTGATCTAGCAGGGATCAACCTACGTCGGGTAGTATGTTGTGATCTGTGATGCCCTTGAGCCTTGCGTATTAGGCTATCATGCCAAAGGTTTGAGCCATTTTATGGAACTCCTTGTCGCAGGTATCTGAGAGTTCAATGTTTCCTTTAATTGTGATGACTCCAGTTTGTCCTGGGATCTTCAGCACGAGATAGATCTATTGAGGAATTTCCATGAAACGTGAAAACATGGGTCGCCCAAGGATCGCACCATATTGTGATGGCCAATCCATAACTCTGAATTCTAACTTTTCTCTCTTGAAGTTTTGTTGATTGCCGAAGCAGACGTCAAGCTCAATTCTGCCCAAAGGGACATTGGCACTCCCGGGGATGATTCCATGGAAGGAACAATCTGTAGGATGTAGGAACTCGAGTGAAATATTCATTGCCCGCAAAGGTTGTGCATAGATTAAGTTTATGCCACTTCCTGCATCCATGAAGATTCTGCTTACATAATACCCTACAATTTGAGCCTTGAGAACCATGGGCGCATGTCCTGGCCAAGGTACTTTTGGCGGGTGATCTTCGCTGCTAAAATCGATTGGATGATCGGACTAGTTGAGATACTCTATAGTTGGAGGAGGCGAAGTTATTGCCAAATTCACCTGCCGAGATATGCTTTTCTGTTCTTTCTTTGACTTTAGCATCGGTTGGATCATGGCTATGTGATACGTCTCAAACGTATCTATAATTTTGGATGCTCCATGCTTGTTTATGCACCATTTGCTTTGTGTTTTGTTACACTTCGTGGCATTTTTATGCATTTTCTGGAACTAACCTATTAACGAGATGCCACAGTGCCAGTTCCCTGTTTTCTGCTATTTTTGTGTTTTAGAAAAGTTACACAGGAAATATTCTCGGAATGGGACAAAACAAAAGCCGAAGTTCCTATTTTTCCCGACATGAGACAGAGTCCAAAGCAGAGATGGAGGGGGGCCAGAGGGCAGCCGCACCATGGGGTGGCATGGCCTACCCCTGGCCCGCGCCACCAGGTGGTGAGGCCACCTGGCCCACCTCCTGACATCGCCCTTCCTCCTATATATTCTCCTCGGCGAGAAAAACCTAAGCACCCAATCAATTTTCTAGAAAACATACTGCAAGCCGCTGCCGTCGTCGACGCGAGATCAGGAGGGTCCAGAAACTCTTCCCGGCACCCTACTAGATAGGGGAATCTCCACCGGAGGCCTTCTTCATCAGCATGCCTACCTCCGGAGTGATGTGTGAGTAGTATACCTTGGACTACGGGTCCATAGAAGTAGCTAGATGGTTGTCTTCTCCTCCATGGGCTTCATGTTTAGATCTTGTGAGTTGCCTATCATGATCAAGATCATCGTTATGTAATTCTACATGTTGTGTTTGTTGGGATCTGATGAATATTGAGTACTATGTCAAGTTGATTTATTGATTTATCATCTCTTATGATCTTACATGCTCTCCGTTGCTAGTAGATATCTTGGCCGAGTAGATGCTAGTGACTCCAAGAGGGAGTATTTATGCTCGATAGTGGGTTCATGCCTCTAGTAATCTGGGGGAGTGACAATAACCTCTAAGGTTGTAGATGTGTTGTTGCTACTAGGGAGAAAACAACAATCTTGTGTCCAAGGACATTCATATTGTTTACTTTACACACTTTGCTTAAGGCGATAATCTGTTGCTTGCAACTTAATACCTAACGGTTGCTCGGATGACATCCGGCAGGTGGATTATTAGTTATAGATGCAGTTGGATTATGGTCTATGTATTATGTTGTAATGCCCAAGTGAATTTCATAGTGATCCTCATGACATGTGCATGCTTTCTTTATTCTATCAATTGCCCAACTGTAATTTGTTTACCCAGCATGTTATTTATCTTACGGAGAGACACCTCTAGTGAACTGTGGACCCCGGTCCATTCTTTTACATTCATATTACCGTTTACTATTTAGTCGCATTATTTACTTTCTCGCAAACTACTATCTTTTACCACACAATACATTTAATCCTTTGTTTATAGCAAACCGGTGAGATTGACAACCTCACTATAAGTTGGGGCAAAGTACTTTGGTTGTGTTGTGTGCAGGTTCCACGTTGCTTCTGGTGCAAAGCTATGCCCCAGATAAGGCGCCATATATAAATTGTCTGGAGCCATCGCCAAGCCAGCGAGCATCAACCTTCGGAAGTTGGTTCTTTCTCCTACTGGTTTGATAAACCTCAGTTTCATACTAAGGGAAGACTTGCTGCTGTGCTCATCATACCTTCCTCTTGGGGTTCCCAACTGGGTGCCTACAACGCAGTATCAAGCAATTTTCTAGCGCCGTTGCCGGGGAGAAAGAGGATTTCTGCAAGAGGATTCTCTCACTTCCATTCTTTTTACTTTGTTATTGTTTTGCTTTACTTTATTTTTGCTTGCATCTTTTTATCAAAAATATATAAAAAATTAGTTATTTTATAGTTGTTATTTTTGCATGTTTGCTTTTAGTCTTGCTAGAATGGGTACTCCTGAGAACACCAAGTTGTGTGATTTTACTAGCACCAACAACAATGATTTTATCTGCTCTCCTATTGCGCCACCTGCTCCCGAGGCAACTTTTTATGAGATTAAACCTGCTTTGTTGAATCTTGTTATGAAAGAGCAATTTTCTGGTGTTAGTACTGATGATGTTGTAGCTCATCTCAACAATTTTGTTGAGGTATGTGAGATGCATAAGTATAAGGATGTATATGGTGATATTATTAAGCTTAAGTTGTTTCCTTTCTCTTTAAGATGAAGAGCTAAGGATTGGTTGCTATCTTTGCCTAGAAATAGTATTGATTCTTCGGTTAAGTGTAAGGATGCTTTTATTGGAAAATATTATCCTCCTGCTAAGATTATAGCTTTGAGAAGTGATATTATAAAGTTTAGACAGTTTGATAATGAACATGTTGCTCAACCTTGGGAAAGAATGAAATCTTTGATAAAGAACTGTCCCACTCATGGACTGACTACTTGGATGATTATCCAAACCTTTTATGCAGGACTAAATTTTTCTTCAAGAAATCTCTTGGATTCAGCTGCTGGAGGTACATTTATGTCCACCACCTTGGGTGCCGCAATGAAGCTTCTTGATAATATGATGGTAAATTATTCTGAGTGGCACACCGAGAGAGCTCCACAAGGTAAGAAGGTAAATTCTGTTGAAGAAACCTCTTCCTTGAGTGATAAGATTGATACTATTATGGCTATGCTTGTTAATGATAGAGCTCATGTTGATCCTAATAATGTTCCTTTGGCCTCTCTGGTTGCTCAAGAAGAGCATGTTGATGTGAACTTCATTAGAAATAATAATTTCAACAACAGTGCTTATTAGAACAATTTTGCTAGCAACAATTATTGGCCGTATCCTTGGTGCCTAGTTGACGTGGGAGCTTATTCTTCTTCAATCCCCGGCAACGGCGCCAGAAAAACAGCTTGATGCGTGGTGAATGACCAGCCCGTTGGGAACCCCAAGAGGAAGGTGTGATGATTATAGCAGCTGGTTTTCCCTCAGTTAAGAAACCAAGGTTTATCGTTCTTGGAGAGGGGAGACAAACGACTGAAGGTGATGCTTGCTAGCTTGCGACGGCTTCGGACAATTTATATATGGCGCCTCGTCCAAGCTTTGCTTGCTAGCTGCAACGCGGAACCTGCACACACACAACCAAGTACTTTGCTCCCAACTTGCGATGAGGTTGTCAATCTCACCGGTTTGCTTGAAACAAAGGTTATGAGTGTATCGAGTGGAAAACAGTAGAGTATGCGAATAAAGTAAACAGTGCGAGTAAAGTAAACAGGTGATAGCAATATGATGGAAATAGGACCGGGATCCACAGTTCACTAGTGGTGTCTCTCCATAGATAAATAACACATGGTGGGTAAACAAATTACAGTTGGGCAATTGATAGAATAAAGATAAACGTGATATGTCAAGAAGATCACTATGAGATTTACTCTGGGCATTACAACAAAATACATAGACCGCCATCCAACTGCATCTATGACTAATAATCCACTCCCGGGGATATCAATCCGAACACCCCATGAGTATTAAGTTGCGAACAATAGATAATTGCATTAAGCAAAGTGTGTAATGTAAACAAAGCATATGCCCTTGAGCATATGAATGTTGTTTTCTCCCTAGTAGCAACAGCACATCTACAACCTTAGATGTTTCTGTCACTCCCCCAGGTTAAGCAGAGGCATGAACCCACTATCGAGCATAAATACCCCCTCTTGGAGTCACTAGCAACTACTCGGCCAAGATAGCTACTAACAACGGAGAGCATGCAAGATCATAAACAACATAGAGATAACATAAGATAATATTCAGTACAGCAACTCAATCATAAACACCAATATTCATCGGATCCCAACATGGCGGAGAAGACAACCATCTAGCTACTGTTATGGACCCATAGTCCAAGGTAGACTACTCACTCATCGCTCCGGAGGCAAGCATGGCGATGAAGAAGACCTCCAGTGGTGATTCCCCTCTCCGGCAGGGTGCCGGAAAGAGCTTCTAGACCCTCCCGATCTTCGGGTCGACGGCGGCGGCGAATCGCGATGTGTTCTGGAAAAGTGATCGGGTCCTTAGGTTTTTTCCGTCGGGGGGTCTTTATAGGCGAAGGGGCGATGTCAGAGGAGGAGCCAGGCGCCCTCACGCGGGGCCCGCGTGGCCAGGGGCCTGGCCGCGCCACCCCTGCGTGTGGGGCCCTGGTGGCCCCCCTCCTATTCTCCTTCGGATCTCTGGAAGCTTCCGGGTAAAATAAGACTTCAGGAACTTGTTTCGTCCAATTCCGAGAATATTTCCTGTGTATCACTTCTGAAACACAAAAACAGCAGAAAACAGGAAACTGGCACTGTGGCAACTCGTTAATAGGTTAGTTCCGGAAAATGAATAAAAGTGCCACTAAGTGTAACGAAACAATAGGCAAATGGTGTAAAAACAAGCATGGAGCATCAAAAATTATAGATACGTTGGAGACGTATCAAGCATCCCCAAGCTTAACTCCTGCTCGTCCTCGAGTAGGTAAGTGATAACAAAAGAATAATTTTTGAGGTGACATGCACCTACACAATCTTGATTATATATGTAAGCATTTGTGAGCTGGGATCATAAGAACTTAAAACATGGGCATGAAGATATAATCTTGACAATAAGAAACTTAGCAACCATGTTGTAAACATGCAAATGAACACAAACAAAAGATCATGAAAATGAAACAATGAAAGTCAAACGTGTGTTCAAATCATAAGGAAAAACATACAAATGGTTTTCAGCTTGTCCTTCAAAGAGAGCAAAACATAAATGCATAGGACACCTTCAAGTTTATGAGGGCGACTAGATACAAATAATTTAAGAACAAGTGAAACCAACAATATGAATCAATCAATGAACTTTGGGACAATGCATATCACACTAAGAATGACAACTATGCTCTCTTAATGGTGCATAAAGAAAGAAGGTGGTGACTCAACATAAAAGTAGAAGAAAGGCCCTTCGCAGAGGGAAGCAGTGATTGCAAGTTTTATAACCTTCAAAAATTATGGTACTTTCCGGCTTTGAGCTCTCATTGCCCCCATCATAAGCATCTTGAATGGTTAAAGTTAATGCGAGAACAATTATGATGCATACGCTTGACAAATCATAAGTTGAAAACCTCGTGCCCCGTGAATACGAGTACCCAAACCTCATGCTACTTTACTTAGAGTCCCAAGCAAGGCTCTTGTCATTGTAAGTATATGCATATCATTGAGAACCGCCAATGGGGTACCTCCGTGCCCGATGACATGGAACAAGCCCACACCAAAATGACAGGACAAGCAGACAATGAACACCTCGACATCTCTTTTATTTGCCTTTTGTTTAGCTTTTTATTGTGAGATGCGTCGTCGTATGTTCACCATGGGTATGCTGCAAATTTCCACCATGAATTATGCATGGCTTAGATTGGCGGCCCGGCGTTTCCCTAACACATATACAAACTCCATGATCCCCACAAGATTCCCAATTCATTTCACACCGCGGGCATCCATAAACAAAAGATCACGATATCAACTCAAATAAGAAGTGCGATGTTGAAAGCTTGCCCATGACAGCATGGCTGGGCAAGAATCCAACTTACAACTTGCAAGCATAACAACTCAACATAAGAGACCACAATGTCAAATTTTTAAGAACAGGAAAAAGTAAAGTGTGCCTTCCGGTTCGTGAGAGCTTTACTGACCGAATTTCGCATAACACTGGTAAGAGTTTAATTTGAAGAGAAAATAAAAGCAAGTCAAATTTACTTGGAATAGCAAATTGCTAGTAGGTATGTATGGTGGACACTTTGGAAAACTTTGGCTTTTAGGAGTTGGATGCACGAGTAGAGCTCATACTCAGTACAAGGCGAGGGCTAGCAAAAGACTGGGAGCGACCAACTAAGAGAGCAATAATGGCCATAATCATGCAAAGCGACAAAGCGACATTAAAAGAAGCATAAGATGGCATCAAAAGTCAAAAACTAAATGATCATAGAGGCTATTGGCGACTTTGTAAGAGTCTAACATGTGTGAGCATGCGCCAAGTCAACCCAAATAAAGCATCAAGGAGAAAACCAAAATAATGCCTCCATACAATAAAAACAAAGCATGATTTTTTCAAAGGCTCATTAAGCAATCTCAGTTATTTGAGACAAGTCATGCTACAGAAAAACCACTAAGCATACTATCAAAAAGACATCAAGCATGACATGAAAAAGCCTAAGCCGCAGCCTACACAAGCTCCTTCTTGTACCACTATTTTGCACAAAGCTTTTTCCCTTTTCCAACACCATTTGAAATTTTTATAAACACCTCTTTTGATGAAAACCAATAAAGATCAGAGGCACAAATACACCTTGATGAAAAGATATGACAAGGTCTGAACGCAAATCAAGGTGAAAACGAAAACCAAAAGCAGTAGCAGAAACAGAAGAACACTCGGTTTTTAATAAGAGTGAAAACTAGAGCGTTCTTGGCAAATGAAAACGAGTACATCTCCTCCAAAGGAAATTTGTTGGGGTCCAACCATTTATTGCAGAAAACAAACAAACTAACCAACTAAGAAAACTAAAACAACTGACGCTCCAAGAAAAACACATAGTGCATGAAGCAATAAAAATATAGTGTTTTGAAAGGTGACCTGATTTTTGCCGATGAAGAAGGGGTGCCTCGGGGGCATCCCCAAGCTTTGATGCTTGTACTTCTTGGATATTTCTTGGGGTGATACATGGGCATCCCCAAGCTTGAGCTTTTGTCCATTCCTCAACTCATCTCATCATTCTCCAATCCCTACACTTGAAAACTTCCTCCATACAAAACTAAACACAATTCTATTAGCAACATTAGTGCAAGCATAACATATAATCAATCCTCTTTTTGCTTCAGGTTTCAACTCAAAACCACCACATATATAGCAAACACTACTGTATCAACCTCCCCAAAAGTTCCGTGATCAAAAGAACTCAAAAGAAAGCGATAAAGTGGCAAACACAAATATTGGCAGAAATCTGTCAAAACTGAACAGCTGACAAAGGTCGAATTTTTGAGGGATTTTCTGTTGCTCAAATCAAAAAGTGTTGAACTAACAAAAGTTTGGATATAACCTGGGGCATATGCACAAGAAATCGCAGGTCCAAAAGATAAACAGAGAATTTATACGAATTTTTACGGTGCAGCACCGAAAACGGTTTCAGGACAGCAACATCCCCAAATCTTTACCTCACTCGAATTAGAGGCTTCTCTTGGCACAAAAACGAAATAAAAAGGATAAGGAGCGGTCATTGCAGTAGTAATGACTTCCAAGACTCAAATAAAAGAAAAAGTACTTAAAATAAAACATTGGGTTATCTCCCAAGAGTGCTTTTCTTTAACGCCTTTGAGCTAGGCGCAGAAAATTTGCGAAGATGCTCACATAAGAAATATGAATTGAAGCAAAAGAGAGCATCAAGGAGAAAATATAAAACACATTTAAGTCTAACCCACTTCCTATGCATAGGAATCTTGTAAGAAAATAAATCGAAGAAGCACATAGTAACAAGTATGGGTAGATAAAACAAGAGCAACTTTGGAACTTTCAATATAAAGAGAGGTGTTTTAGTAACATGAGAATTCCAACAACCATATTTTCCTCTCTCATAATAATTTTCAGTAGCATCATGAACAAACTCAACAATATAAATATCACACTCACCCTCCTTTGTTAAGCATGGAGGGCGATCAAATAAGGTATTAGTTAAAGAGTTACTCTTATTAGGAGGTAGACATGGGTAACTCCATTCTTCCTCCTCTTGATCATCACTCTCCTCCTCTTTTTCATCCAATGAGCTTCCAATTTCTTCTTCCATAGGCTCCTTCAAGGCATTAGTCTCTTCTGTTGGAGAGCATCTATTAAGATATTTAAGAATATAGCCATTTCCTTCCTTGTAATTATCAAAGCAAAATGTGAGTATATCATAAACCTCATATTTATAAGGTGCATCATCAGTATTTTCAAGCAAATAAGCAAGTTCGAATGCACCCTTCCAAGCAATAAATTCTTCAATTTGTTCCACATCATAAAAGTCGTAATTTCCATTAATATAAGAAGATATGGTAACATCATCATTATACTCACATTGAAAAGGGAGGTGTTTATACCTCCTACAGCAACAAGATTCATCAAAGCAATAAGTAACATTATAAGTAGAGCACACATTTCTAGCAATGATATATAATCTATTGATTTGTTCCCATAAGTGTTTCCCTTTTTGTGACAAGCGGTGTTCATCATAATAATTTTGCTGCTTTTCCGTGAACCCACCTTGCCAAAAAGATTTAGTTTCAAAGAAACCAACCATTGATAGAAAGCATGATAAAGCAAGACAAGTAAAAACAACTATCAAGGATACTAATTTTTTTTGGGTTTTTGATAAAAAAAATGATGCAGGTAAAATAAATAAAGTAAAGCAAAAACAATAACAAAGTAAAGGATGTGTGTGCGAAAACTCCCCTCGCAGAAGTCTTCTACTTCCTCCCCGGCAACGGCGCCAGAAAAATAGCTGGTGCCTAGTTGACGTGGGAGCTTATTCTTCTTCAATCCCCGGCAACGGCGCCAGAAAAACAGCTTGATGCGTGGTGAATGACCAGCCCGTTGGGAACCCCAAGAGGAAGGTGTGATGAGTATAGCAGCTGGTTTTCCCTCAGTTAAGAAACAAGGTTTATCGTTCTTGGAGAGGAGAGACAAACGACTGAAGGTGATGCTTGCTAGCTTGCGACGGCTTCGGACAATTTATATATGGCGCCTCGTCCAAGCTTTGCTTGCTAGCTGCAACGCGGAACCTGCACACACACAACCAAGTACTTTGCTCCCAACTTGCGATGAGGTTGTCAATCTCACCGGTTTGCTTGAAACAAAGGTTATGAGTGTATCGAGTGGAAAACAGTAGAGTATGCGAATAAAGTAAACAGTGCGAGTAAAGTAAACAGGTGATAGCAATATGATGGAAATAGGACCGGGATCCACAGTTCACTAGTGGTGTCTCTCCATAGATAAATAACACATGCTGGGTAAACAAATTACAGTTGGGCAATTGATAGAATAAAGATAAACGTGATATGTCAAGAAGATCACTATGAGATTTACTCTGGGCATTACAACAAAATACATAGACCGCCATCCAACTGCATCTATGACTAATAATCCACTCCCAGGGATATCAATCCGAACACCCCATGAGTATTAAGTTGCGAACAACAGATAATTGCATTAAGCAAAGTGTGTAATGTAAACAAAGCATATGCCCTTGAGCATATGAATGTTGTTTTCTCCCTAGTAGCAACAGCACATCTACAACCTTAGAGGTTTCTGTCACTCCCCCAGGTTAAGCAGAGGCATGAACCCACTATCGAGCATAAATACCCCCTCTTAGAGTCACTAGCAACTACTCGGCCAAGATAGCTACTAACAACGGAGAGCATGCAAGATCATAAACAACATAGAGATAACATAAGATAATATTCAGTACAGCAACTCAATCATAAACACCAATATTCATCGGATCCCAACAAACCAAACATGTAGAATTACATAACGGTGATCTCAATCATGTAGGGCAGCTCATGAGATCTAAACATGAAGCACATGGTGGAGAAGACAACCATCTAGCTACTTCTATGGACCCATAGTCCAAGGTAGACTACTCACTCATCGCTCCAGAGGCAAGCATGGCGATGAAGAAGACCTCCGGTGGCGATTCCCCTCTCCGGCAGGGTGCCGGGAAGAGCTTCTGGACCCTCCCGATCTTTGGGTCGACGGCGGCGGTGGATCGCGATGTGTTGTGGAAAACTGATCGGGTCCTTAGGTTTTTTCCGTCGGGGGGTCTTTATAGGCGAAGGGGCGATGTCAGAGGAGGAGCCAGGCGCCCTCATGCGGGGCCCGCGCGACCAGGGGCCTAGCCGCACCACCCTTGCATGTGGGGCCCTGGTGGCCCCCCTCCTACTCTCCTTCGGATCTCTGGAAGCTTCCGGGTAAAATAAGACTTCAGGAACTTGTTTCGTCCAATTCTGAGAATATTTCCTGTGTATCACTTCTGAAACACAAAAATAGCAGAAAACAGGAAACTGGCACTGTGGCAACTCGTTAATAGGTTAGTTCTGGAAAATGACTAAAAGTGCCACTAAGTGTAACGAAACAATAGGCAAATGGTGTAAAAACAAGCATGGAGCATCAAAAATTATAGATACGTTGGAGACGTATCAATCCTTCTACAAATGGTAATGGTTATGGCAACTCTTATGGTAATTCCTCCAACAACACTAGGGGCGCGCCCTCTGATCTTGAAGTCATGCTCAAAGACATCATTAGTAAACAAAATGCTTTTAATAAGTCTGTTGAGGAAAAGTTGGGTAAAATTGATGTTCTTGCTTCTAAAGTTGATAGCCTTGCTCTTGATGTTGAACTTCTGAAACTAAAATTTTTTCCTCATGATGTGAAAGAGAACAATACTTTGAATGCCATTCAGGTTAGAATTGATGATAATGTTAGGATGTTAGCATAATTGCATGCTAGGTGCGAAAGAGAAGATGAGATGGCTAGAAATATGAAGGTTTGTACTATTACCACCACTAGTGATGTTGAATGCTAGCACACCTCCTACTTTGATTGGAGTAGAGAAAGCTCCTACTCCTTGTGCGAAAAAGCCCAAAACTGCAAAAACTTTTTCTACTAAAAGTGCTAAAAAAATTCGGAGTATGGGAGATGATAGCTCTACTACCTTTAGTGATTTTGATGTCGATGGTTGCAATATCTCTGAAGTAATTTTGTTCTTGCAAAAGCTTGCTTTAAGTCCTAATGCTAGTTCTATGAATGTTGCTTTTACAAAGCATATTACGAATGCTCTCATGCAAATTAGGGAGGAAAAGTTGAAACAAAAGGTTTCTATTCCCAAAAAGTTAGAAGATGGTTGGGAGCCCATCATTGATATGAATGTGAATGATTTTGATTGTCATGCTTTATGTGATCTTGGTGCAAGTATTTCTATTATGCCTAGAAAGATTTATGATATGCTTGGTTTACCACCGCTTGAAAATTGTTATTTTGATGTTCCTCTTGCTGATGTTCCTAAGAAGAAACCTTTGGGAAGGATTAATGATGTTCTAATTATGGTTAACAATAACCTTGTTCCCGTTGATTTCCTTGTTTTGGATGTTGAATGCAATGCTTCTTGTCCTATTATTTTGGGAAGACCTTTTCTTAGAACTGTTGGTGCCATTATTGATATGAAGGAAGGCACCATTAAATATCAATTCCCACTCAAGAAAGGTATAGAACACTTCCTTAGAAAGAGAAAGAAATTACTTTATGACTCTATTCTTAGAGCAAATTATGGACTTGATGCTTCATCGCTTGAAATTACTTGATTTCCACTTTTTGCGCCTAGTTCAAAGGCATTAAAGAAATGCACTCTTGGGAGATAACCCAATGTTTTCTTTTCAGTACTGTTTCTTTTTGTTGAGTCTTGGAAGTTATTACTACTGTAATGACCTCTCCTTATCATTTTTATTTCATTTTTGTGCCAAGAAGAACCTCTAATTGTAGGAAGTTAAGATTTGGGGAAGTTGCTGTCCTGAAACAGATTCCTGCGCTGTACCGTAAAAATTTGTGAACATTTCTCAGAACGTCTTTTTGATCTGAGATTTCTTGTGCACATGCCCCATGTTGTTTCCTAACTTCCATTAGTTTTGCACTTTTCGATTTGAGCAAGAGAAGATCCTCAGAAAAATTGATCGTTACCAGCTATTCTATTTTGACAGATTTCTGCCAGTATTTGTGTTTGCCTCTTGATCACTTTATATTTGAGTTCTTTTGATCACGGAACTTTTGAGGAAGTTGCTACAGTATCATATGCTTTAATGTGTGCTTTATGTGAGTTGAAACTGAACCAAAAAAGTAGATTTACTATCGTGCTTACACTAATGTTGCTAATAGAATTGTGTGAAGTTTTGTATGAAGGAAGTTTTCAAGTGTAGGGAAAGGAGAATGATGAAAATGAGATGAAGTATGGACAAAAGCTCAAGCTTGGGGATTTCCATGTCACCCCAAGAAATATCCAAGAGGTACAAGCGTCAAAGTTTGGGGATGCCCCGAGGCATCCCTTCTTCATCGGCAAAAATCAGGTCATCTTTCAAGACACTATATTTTTATTGCTTCGTATTCTATGTGTTTTTCTTATAACGTCTTTACTTTCGCTTTCAGTTTTCTTTTGTTTTGTTTGCTGCAATAAATGGTTGGAACCCAACATATTTCTTTTGGAGAAGACACACTCCATTTTTCATTGCCAAGAACACTCTAGTTTTCACTCTTTTCGTTCAACGAATGTTCTCTTTTTCTAGTACTGCGTTTAGCTTTCGTTTTTCTCCTTGATTTTTTTTAGAACTTGTTATTTATTTGTATCAAGGTGTATTTAGACCTCTGGTCTATGAAGGTTTTCATCTTTAAAAAGTTGATGCAAAAAGGTTGATTGGTGTTGGAAAAGAGAAAAAAAAGTTTCATGCCTATAGTGATACAAATGGGAGCTTGTTTAGACTGTGGCTTAGACTTTTGCATGTCATGCTAGATGTTATTTTGATAGTATGCTTAGTAATTTTTTCTGTAGCATGACTTGTCTCAAATGAATGAGATTGCTTAATGTGCCTTCGAAAGAATCATGCGTTGTTTTTATTATATGGGAGCATATTATTGTGATTTTCTCCTTTGATGCTTTATTTGGGTTGACTTGGCGCATGCTTACACCATGTTTGAATTTAACAAGTTGCCTCTAGCCTCTATGATCATTTGGTTTTTGACTTGTGATACCATTTTATGCTTTGGTTAATAATGTTTTGTTACTATGCATGATTATGGCCGTTATTGCTCTCTTAGTTGGTCGCTCCCAGTCTTTTGCTAGCCTTCATCTGTACTGAGAGGGAATAATTCTCGTGCATCCAACTACCAAAAACCGAGTTTATTCCAAAGAGTCCACTATAAATTCCAATGCATGGTATTTGCAAGCCATTCCAATTAAATTTTCATGTGCTACCTTTCAAAAACACCTTCAAAATACTTCTCATTTTGTGACATTGTTTTCAGCTCATGGGGACGTAGTGGTTGGATTTTCTATCTTCCATATTGTTATATTTCAAAAAACAAAAAACAAAGAGGAAAAAGAAAAGAAAAAAGGCACTCCTCCATGGTATGTGAAAGTTGGTGGGCACCCGATGGAATCGGTTAGCCATGGTTTGCGAAAGGAAAAGTGGGGAGGAGTGCCAAGCTTTATAAAAGAGCACAAATGTGCCAATCTCTCTAAAAACTTGCTTAGTATGGAAGATAGTAACAACCCCATTGCCAGTCGTTGACAAGAACAACCACCTCTCAAAACAATTTTTATCTCTGTTTTACAAATGAAAAGCTCTAGCACATGTTTAATCACTTCTTCCCTCTGTGAAGGGCTTTTCTTTTACTTTTATGTTGAGTCTCCACCTTCTACCTTTATGCACCGTCTAAGAGAGCATAGTTGTCATTCTGAGTATAATGTGCATAGTCCCAAAATTTATTATTGATTGATTCATGATTATGGTTTTGCTTGTTCTTAAATTATTTGTATCTAGTCACCCTCTTAAACTTGAAGGTGTCCTATGCATTTATGTTTTGCTACTCCATGAAGGACAAGCTGAAAACCACTTTGCTATGTTTTTCTATATGCTCGAAACACACACTTGACTTTCAATGCACTACTACTCATGATCTTTTGTTTGTGTTACTTTTCATGTTATAACATGGTTGCTAAGTTTTATTGTCAAGATTATGTCTTTTATGCCCAGGTTTATAGTACTTTGATCTTAGCACTCAATGCTTTACATCGTTTGATTAAGATTGTGTTGGTGCATGTCACCTCAAAAATTATTATTTTGTTATCACTTACCTACTCGAGGACGAGCAGGAGTTAAGCTTGGGGATGCTTGATACGTCTCAAACATATCTATAATTTTTCATGCTCCACACTTGTTTATGCACCATTTGCTTTGTGTTTTGTTACACTTCGTGGCATTTTTATGCATTTTCCAGAACTAACCTATTAATGAGATGCCATAGTGCCAGTTCCCTGTTTTCTGCTGTTTTTGTGTTTCAGAAAAGTTACAAAGGAAATATTCTCGGAATTGGATGAAACAAAAGCTGAAGTTCCTATTTTTCCCGACACGAGACGGAGTCCAAAGCAGAGACGGAGGGGGGCCAGAGGGCAGCCGCACCATGGGGTGGCGCAGCCTACCCCTAGCCTGCGCCACCAGGTGCTGAGGCCACCTGGCCCACCTCCTGACATCGCCCTTCCGCCAATATATTCTCCTCGGCGAGAAAACCCTAAGCACCCGATCAATTTTCTAGAAAACATACTGCAAGCCGTCGCCGTCGTCGACGTAAGATCGGGAGGGTCCAGAAGCTCTTTCCGACACCCTGCCGGAGAGGGGAATAACCACCGGAGGCCTTCTTCATCACCATGCCTGCCTACGGAGTGATGTGTGAGTAGTCTACCTTGGACTACGGGTCCATAGCAGTAGCTAGATGGTTGTCTTCTCCTCTATGTGCTTCATGTTTAGATCTTGTGAGCTGCCTATCATGATCAAGATCATCGTTATGTAATTCTACATGTTGTGTTTGTTGGGATCCGATGAATATTGAGTACTATGTCAAGTTGATTTATTGATTTATCATCTCTATGTTATTTATGATCTTGCATGCTCTCCGTTGCTAGTTGATATCTTGGCCGAGTAGATGCTAGTGACTCCAAGAGGGAGTATTTATGCTCGATAGTGGGTTCATGCCTCTAGTAATCTGGGGGAGTGACAATAACCTCTAAGGTTGTAGATGTGTTGTTGCTACTAGGGAGAAAACAACAATCTTGTGTCCAAGGACATTCGTATTGTTTACTTTACACACTATGCTTAAGGCGATAATCTATTGCTTGCAACTTAATACCCAACGGTTGCTCGGATGACATCCAGCGGGTGGATTATTAGTCATAGATGCAGTTGCATTACGGTCTATGTATTATGTTGTAATGCCCAAGTGAATCTCATAGTGATCCTCATGACATGTGCATGCTTTCTTTATTCTGTCAATTGCCCAGCTGTAATTTGTTCACCCAGCATGTTATTTATCTTATGGAGAGACACCTCTAGTGAACTGTGGACCCCGGTCCATTCTTTTACATTCATATTACCATTTACTATTTACTCACATTATTTACTTTCTCGCAAACAACTATCTTTTACCACATGATACGTTTAATCCTTCATTTAGAGCAAACCGGTGAGATTGACAACCTCACTGTAAGTTGGGACAAGAACTTTGGTTGTGTTGTGTGCAGGTTCCACGTTGCTGCTGGTGCAAAGCTACGCCCCAGATAAGGCGCCATATATAAATTGTCTAGAGCCGTCGCCAAGCCAGCGAGCATCAACCTTCGGAAGTTGGTTCTTTCTCCTACTTATTCGATAAACCTCGGTTTCATACTGAGGGAAGACTTGCTGCTATGCTCATCATACCTTCTGTAACATCCCAGGATGTAAAGCTAGAAATAGAGAGGAAACAGTTGTGTGCATTGCATTCATGCATAGAAAATCTTGGAAATTTTTGCGCTTTTAAATAAAACTTGTCAAAGTGATTGAAGTTTCTCTTAAGTTGGTGGAATAGAAGTAGCTCATCAACTGAAGTGCGATAAACTCCAACATGACCTTTGTTAACAACCCTGTTTTGGGTAGAGATAATAACAACAACTAAAAGAGATGAATGTGAGGTTGCCTAGCATAAAGGAAGACAACACATGTCTTAACCTTGACTCTTGATCTGTCCTATTCCTTTATATCTAAATCTATTCATCTCCTAGACCAGAGGAGAGAGTCTATATCAAATCCAGTATCATTCTCATCCCTTAAGATAGAGCTGTAGGATGTAATTTGGAAACTCAGAAGTAGGGAAGACTACCCTTGTACCAAGTTGTGTAGAGGAGTTAGAGCATGTCTAACAGGCCCCGTATAATGTACGGGCCCCTTATAATTCCGGCGGGATACGGGGTGAGCGCGTTTTCGGCCATCTAGCAGGCCCCGTATTCGGGCCGGCCCGTATCGGGAGAATACGGGGCCCGGCATTTCCACCCTGCTGCCCCGTACTTATAGTGCGCGAGGGTGCGAGTGGGGGGCCAACCCCTCACTCGCAACCCTAGCGCCGCCGCCGCCACCTCCACCTCCGGCAAGGAATTCCGGTCAGATCCCCACCGCATTTCCACCGCCGCCGCCATGAGTGGACAGCGCCGAGGTTCCGCGTCGCCCGCCGCCGGATCGGAGCTGGAGGAGGCGTGGAAGCGGCAGTGCAAGTACTCCGCCACCGGATCTCGGCGTGCAGCGTGCAAGTACTCCGCCGCCACCATGCCGCCGTCGCTCCGGGACTTCGCGGAGGGCGGCCCCTACTACAAGGCCGACCCTCCGCTGAAGCCGATGAGCGGCGTGGACTTCGAGAAGCGGCGGAGCCGGTGGGAGCAGGAGCAGGCGTGGAAGCACGTGTGGGAGAAGAAGCATGCCTGGGAGGGGGAGGGGAGCTCCAGCGGCGGAGGAGGTGGCGACGAGGAAGAGGCGGCGGAGGAGGGGGAGGACCCCCTCTTCTTGGAGGCGGTGGCCGCGTCCAAGAAGGAGGCCACCGACAAGGCTCGGATGGAGGAGGAGGCAGAGGTGGAGGAGGTGGCGGCGGCCATCGCCGCCGTCAACGAGCTGATTGCTCGGGAGGCCGCCGCCACCACCCCCGTCATCAACATCGATGACTAGAGCAGTGTACAAGTCGCGATCCAGTAGGATCGCGCTATTTGTAAAAATCTATGTCTATGATCAATGAAGAAGTAGCATTGAATTTTCCCGGGGTTTGGTTTTTTTGAATTTACGGGGTGAGATACGGGGTCTGCTAGACAGATCACCGATGAACTGTCTGGTCGTGACCTATTTTTCAGATACAGGGCCCTCTACTCACGTTTTACGGGGCAGAAAAATAGGGGGTATGTTAGACATGCTCTTATCTCAATTATAGATGAGGTGTATATCTCAAGGAGATATTACTAAGGAAGGTACTTGATGTGTAGTCCCTTGGAGTTAAGAGGTGATCTGAAGTTCCCTTGGTTAAATGGTATTCTAAGAAAATAGTCTAGCACTAGAGAATCATGGACCTTGATTAGCCAAATGGAATCCAAGTCATATGATCAAAGGATTGTAATGATCATTCCCATAATCTATTGAGTGTGAAATACATGATTAACCTAGTAGAAACCTAAGCTATATGATCAATGGATCAAAATGATCATTATCATGTCACATGAAGTGGGAGAGTGACATATGTGAAGTCATTGGATCAAAGTTAACCAAATTATGGTATATATAAGATTGATACAAGAGAAGCACTATTCATGTGGTGGGAGATAGATCCTATATGGATACCACAATGGAGGAGATTATATTCTTAATCTATGATGGTAGATACAATCAAGTATTGATGCTTAGATAGCAGGAGTATGAGAAGCATCTACAAAGTGGAATGTGAATTCTTAGTAGTATGGTGTCCGATCCATAGAAGTCAACATCTAGGGAAATGCATGGATTGGATTGGTTATATCTCAAGGGAAGGCATTGATGATGATCTTGATCATAAACCTTGGGAAGGAGTATGATGGAAGTGTAATGGAGAAACCTAAGGAAGTTGAGATGAGCAAACCTTTGGATAATGTGCCCATGAGGAGTATTTAAAGATATAAATGTTGTCCCTGATAAAATTATCTAAGAGCTTTAGTGTCAAGCTCAGAACATGGATTTAGGAGGAGTGTTGGTGGTAGTATTGATTATAGAACTTTGAGAGGGAGTTGATGAAGGAAATAAAAGAGGTTCCTTATGGGAGTTGATGAAGGAAATAAGATGATCATGTCAAGTACATGATTTTATTTGTTGATGGAAGGTAGTAGCTATTTATGGAACATGGTCTGATAAGCAGATATCATCCATCATAAGGAGGGAGTATAGGAGTTAAGAGAACCTATCCTTGTTTAGGAGGAAACCAATCTTATTGAGAGCTAATAGAGACCCTTTGTTCAAGTACATATTACTTAAAGCAAAGAAACTTGATACCAGATAAGGTAACATAAGACTAAACCCTAAATTCTTATTTAGGTAGATCTTATATTACACTAACTCTACTCCTTGAGTGATCATTGTCCTTTAAATAAAGGAGGGTACAATCTTACCAAACTCCATATCTTTTCATCTGTCCATTTGGAACCTATTCTATTACTCCTATTCCAACATATGTCTCTCTTGTGAGATAAGTAAATCCTGGAAGCATGTTCCATCTCTGAAGTCCAAGTATTGTATTTAAACAAACATTCCCAAGGATAGAACTTAAATCCATTATCTAGTGACCCACCCAGGTGTTAATGTGTATCTTGATCCCTATCTAAAATCTTCTTTAATAAGAAAGAAATAAGAGACCTCTTTGAGAAGTAAAAGTAAAGAATCAAGAAAGCCACCAAAGACCTTGGGAGTAATTCTTAGGACATTGTCAAGTCATTAAGAAAACTACTAAGGAATGAATTATTTTCCTTGGGACATATCCTTAATATTAATAAAAAGTCTAAAAATAGCTAAGATCTTAAATGATTCTTGACTAATACAAATTAGTTATACTGAATGTTGACAGGGAGGATTTCCTAAATTTTATCAAAATATTTGAAAACCCTCAAGAAATAGGGTTTGAACCCATCTTTATCTAGATCTTAATCAAAATCCTAGTAATAACTAAATACTTCTATGTGCAAATGCACATATAAATGCTCTTTGCTAAATATCTAAATATACTTATTATCATAGATTTACCCCAGTAAAGTTCCAAGTTCAAACCTGCAAAACAGAGTGAATTCAAATTAGAATTCAAATCTGTAACATCCCAATTTTCGGGAAAGATTTTTAAAATCTTGCACATGACATCATACCATCATTTCATGCATTATTTCATCTTCGCAATGCACAACTTCAATTTGAGATACTATGTTCTTTTGATCAAATCCTTCTCTGTATGTTCAGACAGCAGGGGAAATTTACTCTTTCACAAATTTAAAATTGTTTTAAATCATTTTGGTGCTTTTTGAAATTTTCACAAAAGAAAAGAGAAAGAAAATAGGAAAAATATTAAAAGGCTCTGGGGACCGAATCCAGCCCACGGCCCGTTTCCCTCTCCTCCCGAAATGGTGCCCTCTCCCTCTCCCTCTCTCTCGTCACTGACACGGGGTCCCACATGTCATCCTTTTCCTAGAGAGACTGGGACGAACACGAGCGTCCCTGGAAGATCTCCGTGTTAATCTCTCCGAATTCGTTTTGATCCTTTGCCCCTCGTCCACGCCAACACGCCTATTTAAACCCCCTCTGCTCCACACTCGTTACCCCCCCAAACCCTAGCGAAGCTCGCCGCTAGGCTGCCCAAACTCGAAGCCGCCGCGCCGCCACTGTAACGAAGAGCACCGCTAGTCTCTGGTAATCCTCGACCCCCTCCTGATCTTTCTTCTGCACCTCCTCCTCTACCTTAACATAGGGCATCTCCCTGACACCTTGCTTTTCCCAATCGTGCACCAGAACGATGATAGAGTCCGCGTCTGAATCTCGCTGCCACCAGATGAAACTTCGGTGAGGAATTGCCGGAGCTCCATAGCACCTTGACCTCGCAGGACTCGCCACCAAGGTCGCCTCATCAACCTAAATCACCGGGTATGATCGCCGCCCTTCCCCTCTCTCTGTACACGACGAGATCACCCATGCTCTCAACACCACTGTCACAATACTGATCTCCAGCCGCCTCTCGTCACCACTGCAGGAAGTTTCCGAGATCGCCGCTTCGCCATCACCTCTGCCACCTCGATCTGAATGCCATCCCATACTTCGCCGTCGTCTAGGACCCCCAGATCTCCATCACCGTTGAGTTCTAGAGCCGCCAAGACCTCGCCATCGACTTCCGCGGTGAGCCCCTCCTCTTCCTTCCATCTGACCGTCGGATCTAGATCCTAGGGTATGCAACAGATCACTTAACAAACCGTTACGTTTCAATCTAGTCCGCTTGATCTCACTTAAATCCTACGGCCTAAAACAGCGATCCGCCCGAATCGGTACGGGCTAATCAGAGGATGCCACGTGCTCGCCCCTGGTTATTTCCGATTCGATTTTTGTTTTAAAACTTCAGATTATTGTTTAAACTTCAGAAATTCATAACTTGAGTTCTGTTTATCCAATTTTAGCAAACTTTGCGTCCCTGGAATCAGAAAAATAAGAAGAACCTATTTCTGGAATAAAGTATTACTTTTGCATCTGTTTTATGCACTGAAGTACTGCAAGCTCCATTTATGTGTTTTGGCTCTTAAAAATAGTTGTACAATTTATTTTACAGTAATTTCTTTTGATTTTGGTCTATATGAACTCTCTCAGTACTGTAGCATGTCCAGTTTATTTTTCAGTACCTTCTATTCTACCTTTGTAGTTTTAGCTTGTTTAATGGTCTATTTGTGTGTTGAAAAATTATTTGAGCTTTATTAATAACTCTAAAATTTTGATCATGACATCATGCATATAGTTAACAACCAGAGAACTTGTTAAGTGTCTTTGTGGTGTTTAAATCACATATTGCATGCATATTTTCCTTTCATGAGTGTTTTATGATTGATATGTGCTTATGGTGCAATATTTTATGTGTAGATTGTGCTGAGTGCAACGAGTGTCTTTGTGACGAGTGCACCAACACTTCTCCTCACCAAGGCAAGTGTCACCATGTTCCCTTGTCCCACTGAAAGTTTTGTCACTTGTAGCTTTTCTAGTAGAACATGCATGTGTAGGTGTTTTTTTTATGAATTCTTGTCTTAGCTTGCTAGATCTTATGCTAAGTTTTTGTCTAGCTTTGCCTAGCTTTGCATCTCCTAGAAGTATTACTGCTACTATAGGACTTTGCTTTATACTTATTGTGGAAGGGTTAACACATATTTTTGGCTAAGTGTTGAAAACCTTGTTTTGCAAAAACTAAGAAAACAACTAAGTTAATGAACCACCTGGGTGGATGTGGCTTTGATTGGTTTATGTTGAGTGGTTCCCTGGGGTCATGTCATCGAACCTCTGAACCACCAAGTGTATATCACTTGTGGATGGCCACCCAGGAGCAAAAAGATTGGAGACGTTCAAGTCATGAAGCTTCCAGTGCAACCACAAGACTTATGGGCTCTAACTTGGTCAACTAAGCTGCAAGAACTCAAGCCAGGCGGACAGAGGGTGGTAGATGTTGGTAGGATGGAACGCATCCATTTAGTCTGAGGGAATGCTTCTAAAAGGCCTCGTCTTAGTTTTCACTTGGCCATTTGAGGCTAAATGAGCCTCATGGCAAAATGGGTTAACTAAGTCTTCTGGGAAAAGTGCACCACCTCTGCAGACTATTTAAAACTAAGTACTTAGCCGTGTCCCCGATTACGAACAATTATGAGTGACATAATGTTGAAGCTGTTCAAGAATCTCCTCACCCCAATTTCTCTAAGTTAAAATTTGATGGGTAAACTTGGGTAGAAAAGGTGCTTCTTATCGAAATTTTGCTAAGGAAAACTTGAGTCTTTACAAAGTTAGGAAAAAGCTTGCTTTTGCAAAGTCAAACTCCACCTGGCCAAATAGCATATAAGTGTAGGTTCCATTGAGTCCACCAAAGTGACATCTTGCCAATACATTCAAAGTATTGACCCTCCGTGGCTGCAACGTATCATGTTGCAGGTGGCTACTATGAAGATTGAAGGTTGCTGCGCTTCGGTCACGAGTCTTCGTCCAACACGTCTGCATGCGGATCTTTGAAGAAAAGAAGACTTGTAGTTCATTTACTTAGTCATTTCTAGAGTTGTAATAAGTTTGTGGCTTTGTGCCTTATCGAGTTGTAAAAGAACTATGTTATTTGTGGATCAAGCGTTGTAATAAAGACCTTTGTATTCTTGGTATTTCATCTTGTAACTGTGTGTGCTAGCAATCGATCCAGGACTAGCACAAATAAAGCACAGGTACACTACAGATGGTATCAGAGCAAAGTGTTGCCCTTAGGTTTCTGACCCTAGGATTGGACGAAAACCCTTAGGAAAAATTTAGAAGTTGTTCTTGTTTCTCTTTGTTGCTAACACTTAGGAATAGTTTTGACTTCTAAGTTAGAAATCTCTTTAACTCTTGTTCAGCGCTTTTGTTAAGTTTTTCTCTTTTGACTTACTAACTTGTCATGTTCCAACTTAAAGATGTCAACCTTCCGCATCACCAAGCCCGACAGTTTCAAGAACTACAGCTTCGGAAAGCGCCTCATCGACATCGTCAATGCCTTGTCCCTGCCTACCCCGTTCATCCATGGGAGCGAGATGACCAAGTTTCACAAGAAGGGCATCTGGGTCATCCACATCACGCAGCCAGGATGCGAGACAGAGCCAAAGACTGAAAAGATCAAGTTCAAGACCTTCCACACCAACAAGAAAACGGGCGCCCATCTCCTCATGGAAGAACTGATAGCACGCCTCTGTGGACGTCACTTCTCCGAGCTCCAGAACCACTACTCCCACCCCTACGGCCGACATGACAAGGAGGGCTTGGCCATCGTGCTATTAGATAGCAAACAAGACCCCATGCGCACTCACCTCACCGAGTTAGAGTACCTCATCAGGGACATCGACGTTGAGAGGTACAATGAGTTGTTTAACAACAACGAGCTACATGCCCAGCTTGCCGAGAAGGACAAACAACACCTGGAGTAGGAACAGAGGATCAAGGAGATGGAGGCAAAGTTCGAGACTCAAGAGAAGTAGCGGAAGAGCCAAGATAAGAGGATCCAAGCCAGGAACAAAGAAGTTAGAGAGTTCAAGCAGAAGTTAGAGTGCAACAACTTCGAGCTTGAAGTGGACCATGACTTGATCGAGAAGCTGCGCGCCGACAAGAGGGAGCTTCAAGAAAAGGTTGACACCCTAACTGAAGAGCTGTAGGACTACAAGAGGCTACTCAAGGAGAATGGCTTCGATGTTGAGGAGGTGGAAGTCGCCATGGAAGAGTAGAGTAGTTAGATAGACTACCCCACTTTATCTTTGAGTTTATGTTTATGCCCGTGACCGCTTATGGTATGGCATTAGACATCGTTTCCCCTTAGACTTAAACGTTTGCGTACCTTCAAACTATTTATGAGTTTTTTATTGTGTGCTTGGTTTAAAAGTTCTCCTATGCTTGTGTGTGTTTATGTATGTGTGCTATGTGCATATGGGTAGGAAACTTTATTCCTTTAGACTATCTCTAAGTCTAACCTCACCTATTTCAAAAACAACACATGCCTCCTCGTCGCGCTCCTGAGGAACAGATGCAGCAGATGATGGAAGCCCATGCTCAACTTATGCAAGTCATGACTCAGTTTTTGGCCAACGCTAACAACAATAATAACAACAACAACCCTCCACCACCACCACCCCCTCAGGTTGACATGCTTGCAAGGGTCTTAAGGCTTTGTCCTGCCAAGTTTTCTCGTGCTGCTGAACCACTGGAGGCCATGTATTGGCTCCGTTATGTCAACAAAGACTTGGTGACAACTGGTTGCACTGACGGTGAAAAGGTCAGGTTTGCCGCTCATCTGTTGGAAGGACCAGCAGCAAGCTGGTGGGACACTTACCAGATCACTCATCCCATCGAAGGAGTGACATGGGACTCGTTCCAGGAAGGATTTTGGGCTGCACACATTTCTTCTGGTGTGATGGGTCTGAAGAAGGAGTTCCGTGATCTCAGACAGAAATATCGCAGTGTGTCTGAGTATATTGATGTGTTCACCAACCTGTCACGCTATGCACCAGATGGTATTGACACTGATGCAAAAAGGAAGGAGAAGTTCCTAGAGGGTCTCAATGACGAATTGTCAATCCCTCTGTCTGTTGCCTATACTCCTACCTTTCAGTCTCTGCTTGATCAAGCTATAACTCTAGAGAGCAAGATGAAGCAGTCTGAAAATAGAAAGAGGAAGCATCATGTTAGCAAGTACCAAGAGCCTGTGCACAAGCGAAGCTATCACAGTGATTATGGGAGCTCTGGATTCCATAAGAATGGAGGAAACCACCACAACCATAATGGTGGAAATGGGCACCAGCATCACAAGGGAAATGGCCACCACCATAATGGCCACAGGAATCACAACAATCACAACTCCATAAGGACAAATGGCCATAACAATGGCAACAACAATGGCAGAAGCAACAATGTCCCCGAGAAGAGGGACATTAGTCAGGTGGAATGCTATAAGTGCCACAAGACTGGGCATTATGCGAATGATTGCCCACAGAAGAAAGATGAAGGAAACAAGCCCAATCCATTCCAGAAGGGGCATGTCAATCACATCAATGTGGAGGAGATTTATGATGAGCCTAACGCCGTCTATGGTATGTTTCTGCTCAATAAGTTTTCAACACTTGTTCTTTTCGACACTGGTGCATCTCATTCATTCATTTCAAGAGCACTTGTGGTTAAGAACAAAATACCCACTGAAACAATAGGTTGTCCTATAAGGGTAAGTTCTCCAGGGGGAGAGTTGATAGTAAATGCCGGTTGTAGAGACCTAGTCCTGGAAATTGGAAAAGACAAGTTTTCGGCTAACCTCATTTTCCTATACTCACAAGGATTAGATGTCATCCTAGGCATGGATTGGATGACCGCCTTTGAGGGAGTTATAGACTGTGCAAACAAAACCATCACCCTCACAACCCCGGAAAAGAAACATATTCATTTCAAATCAACCTTCGAGCTAAAAGGGTCTAAGGTTAATTCTCTTAAGGGGGTTAGTATGGACTAAGTGCCAGTTGTGAAGGAGTATCCGGATGTGTTTCTAGAGGAACTACCAGGAATGCCACTAGACAGAGATGTCGAGTTCATCATTGATTTGATGCCTTGAATAGGACCTATAGCAAAAAGGCCATACAAGATGGACATAGAAGAATTAAAGGAACTGAAGAAGCAGCTCAAGGAACAGTTGGACAAAGGTTTTATGCAACATAGTTCATCATCATGGGGAGCCCCTGTTTTATTTGTGGAGCAGAAAGACTCTAGCAAGAGATTGGTTGTGGACTACGGTTCGCTGAACGAAGTGACAATCAAGAACAAGTACCCATTGCCCAACATCAACGACCTGTTCGACCAGTTGAAAGGAGCAAAAGTGTTCTCCAAGATTGATCTCCGATCAGGATATTTCTAGGTAAAGATCCGAGAACAAGACATACCCAAGACAGCTTTTACCACCAGATATGGTCTATATGAGTATACCGTCATGTCTTTTGGACTAAGAAATGCCCCGGCATACTTCATGACCATGATGAACAAGGTGTTCATGGAATACTTGGATAAATTCGTAGTGGTGTTTATTGACGACATCCTAATTTACTCCAAGGATGATAAAGAACATGAGCAGCACTTACGCTTAATCATGGAAAAGCTCAGGGAGCATAAGCTGTATGCAAAATTCAGCAAGTGTGAGTTCTGGCTGAACAAGGTACGATTTCTTGGACACATAGTTTCCGTGGAAGGAGTCGCGGTGGATCCAAGCAAGGTAGCATCTGTTACCGAATGGGAGTCACCCAAAAATGCGGGAGACATCCAAAGTTTCTTAGGCCTTGCGGGATACTATCGGAGATTCATTGAAAATTTCTCCAAGATAGCAAAGCCAATGACTGAACTATTGAAGAAAGACAAGAAATTTGAATGGACCGACTCATGTGAAGCTAGTTTTCAAGAACTGAAGAAACGGCTAGTAAGTGTGCCAGTTCTATGCCTGCTAGATATACAGAAGGATTTCCAAGTCTACTGCGATGCTTCTCGCCAAGGACTTGGTAGTGTTCTAATGCAGAATGGAAAGGTGGTGAGTTATGCCTCGCACCAGCTCAAGCATCACGAGAGAAATTACCCCACCCATGACTTAGAGCTAGCATCCGTTGTTCATGCTCTGAAGGTGTGGAGACATTATTTGATGGGAAAGCATTGTGATGTGTTCACCGATCACAAGAGCTTGAAGTATATATTCACTCAGAAGGAACTAAACATGAGACAAAGAAGATGATTGGAGCTCATAAAAGATTATGACATGAGCTTGCAATACCATCTAGGGAAGGCTAATGTTGTAGCTAACGCCTTGAGTCGTAAAAGTTATGTAAATGGGCTTATACCAGGAGAGTTGCCTGAAGATTTGTGTGAACAGTTCAAAGAGCTCAGATTAGAAATTGTGCCAAAAGGGTTTTTGGCATCTTTTGAAGTTCAACCTACGCTGATGGACAAGATCAAAGAAGCTCAGAAGCTAGATAAGGAGATAGAAGAAATAAAGAGCAATATGAGTAAAGGGAAGGCGAAGGGATTTCACGAGGATGACCAAGGAATTGTATGGTTTGAGAAGCGTGTTTGTGTACCACAGGATCCCAACTCAGAAAGTTGATTCTGCAAGAAGCACATGATTCACCATATTCTATTCATCCTGGGAACAGCAAGATGTATATGGATTTGAAAGGTAGATTCTGGTGGAGCAATATGAAGAGGGATGTCGCTGAGTACATTGCCCTATGTGACGTGTGTAATAGAGTCAAGGCAGAGCATCAGAAACCAGCAGGTTTATTGCAGCCGTTGCCTATACCAGAGTGGAAGTGGATAACATTGGCATGGATTTCATAACAGGATTACCAAGGACTAAGTCTAGATATGACTCCATCTGGGTTGTAGTTGACCGTTTAACCAAAGTGGCTCACTTTATTCCTGTGAAGACCACTTATACCAGTGCCAGACTAGCCAAGATATATATGAACCGAATAGTGTGTTTACATGGGGTTCCTAAGAGCATTATATCTGATAGAGGTACTCAATTCACCTCTCACTTTTGGTGCCAACTCCATGAATCCTTGGGCACTAGACTAGAGTTCAGCATAGCATTTCATCCTCAGACTGATGGGCAAACAGAAAGGGTGAACCAAATTCTAGAAGACATGCTAAGAGCTTGTGCTTTGGACTATGGGTCTAGCTGGGATCAGAATTTGCCTTATGCAGAGTTTTCTTACAACAATAGCCATCAAGCTAGCATTGAGATGGCACCATTTGAAACTCTATATGGAAGAAAGTGCACTACACCATTGCTTTGGAGTGGTGTTGGTGAACGAAGTCTTTTTGGGCCAGACATAATAAAGGATGCTGAGGAAAAGGTTCGTTTGATCAGAGATAGACTTAAGATAGCTCAGTCCAGACAGAAGAGCTATGCTGATTCAAAGCGTAGAGAGGTGACCTATGAGGTGGGCGATAGAGCATACCTTCGGGTTTCGCCACTTCATGGAGTGAAAAGATTTGGAGTCAAGGGAAAGCTAGCACCTCGCTTTGTAGGGCCATTCAAGGTTTTGGCTCGCAAAGGAGAAGTTGCTTATGAGCTAGAACTACCAGAATCCTTGTCTGCAGTGCACAATGTGTTCCATGTGAGTCAGTTAAAGAAGTGTCATCCAGAAATGGCAGATATCCCACTAAGAGACACAATACCATTAGAAGAGGTTCAATTGGAAAGTGATCTCACGTATGAAGAGAAACCTATCAAAATCTTAGAGACATCAGAAAGAGTTACCCGTACCAAGACGATCAAGTTTGGCAAAGTTCAGTGGAGTCACCATACTGAGGAAGAAGCAACTTGGGAACGAGAAGATGAACATCGAGAAGACCACCCGCACCTATTTGCTAGCCAACCCAAATCTCGAGGGCGAGATTCATCTTAAGGGGGTTAGACTTGTAACATCCCAATTTTTGGGAAATATTTTTAAAATCTTGCACATGAAATCATACCATCATTTCATGCATTCTTTCATCTTTGCAATGCACAACTTCAACTTGAGATATATGTTCTTTTGATAAAATCCTTCTCTGTATGTTCAGACAGCAGGGGAAATTTACTCTGTCGATGGATTTCGTGTCGCAAGAACATGGGGTACCACGCGACGGACCCAAAGATTCGAACACAGGGGGCTGAACGTGTGAGATCTAGGATCGCAACGAAGCACTGTGACGGAAGCCTCGAGCTGTCGAACGCACTACGCACTGCAGAGAGAGACACCGAGCTTTACCCAGGTTCAGGACCCTCGTGGTGAGGTAACACCCCTACTTCCTGCCTTCTTGTATTGCAATGCGACACCTCGCGAGGAGTACAAGGTCTTGGTTACAAAGTTCTAGCTGGCCAAAGGTTGAAGAACCTGCGTGCCCAACTAGCAACTTGGAGAAGATCAGATCCCGTCTAAGGGGTAGCCTCCCCTCCTTTTATAGCGCCAAGGTCCTCCTTCCCCTTATCTTCTTGGGGAAGGGGTCGCCACACACACGGCCAAGGAGGGCGGACAGCTGTAGACTACTCTCTTCTGTGGACGTAGTCTTCGTAGGGTAGTGGCGTCGGTCCACAGGAGTGGGTGGAGGAAGCTGACGTCTTCCTCTGGCGCCCTGCACCGTCCACGCTATTTTTAGGGGGGTGGCCAACAACCACTGTGCCGCTTTGGGCAGGCACAGTGAAAGTTGGTCTCCTCCCTGTCGGGGGTAGCGTGGGTGGTACGCGGTCTTCTGTCCTTCATCTTCTTGCTCTGCACGCCAACGTGCTGAGCTGGCGTGGACTTGGTCCCTCTCCTCACCAGCGGGGGCTCGTGAGGAGGTCTTCTGGTCCTTAGCAGTTTCCACCGTCGTTCTCCTCACGAGGCGCCTCCTCGTGAGGGTCTTCTCCGTAGCTTGGGTCGTTGGTTCTCCCCTGGGCTGATGATGGGCCGATGATGGGGCCCAGGAGCAGGTGGACCGGGATACCCCGGTATCCAGAACACCGACAGTAGCCCCCGGGAGCCCGGCCCGCGAACGCGCCCTCTTGATGGAGCGAAGGGCCGGGGGCCCCAGAAGCTGCTGGGCCCTCCAACGGCACGCGTCAACCGCGCGGTCAGAGGACCATGTGAAGAAGCAGAGGCTCCGGACACGTGGCGCGGCCGCAGCTGGTGAGACGAAACGGCGGGCGACGCCATAGTCTCCGAGGCGTCAAACCGTCATGATGGCGCATCGCTTCACTGCGGAGCGCTGCGCCGACGCTTCGATTCCCGCGCTGAGATTTGACGCATCGACGCCGGACGCCCCCCTTAAATAGAGTCTCCTCGAGACCCCTGGCACTTCACCTCCTTCCTCCAGTGCCACTTCTTCCTCCACGCCCCCAAGCTGATGGACCCCTCCGCCTCCGTCGCCGCCGCTGGACCAAGCTCTGGGGCCAAGCGCCGCGGACGCCCCCCGGGCAGCGGGAACAAGGTGAAGATCCCGGCCCGATGGACGCCCGGCGCCGGCGGCCCCCTTCGCATTGGCGCGCCGAGGCAGGACGAGGCGAACCGCGCCGCCTCGGGGACCTCCGGCGCCCTGACCCTCAGGGGTCCCGCGCGTGGAGGCGCTCTGAACTCGTCATCGCCGCTGGTGGCGGCTCCTGCTCCCCGTGCCCCGGGGAGCGTTGACCGAGTCCTCCGGGAGGTGGAGGCCGCCCTGGGCCCCCCTCCCCCTGCTACAGATCCTCCGGCCCCACCGGCGAACGGAGTGGTTGCCACTCCGCGCCACTTGGCGGCGGCGATGCTGGGACCCCTCATCGGCCCGGGGTCCCGCTTCCTGGAGCTCCTCGTCGTCGTCGACGCTCCGGGCTTCAGCTCCCTCCGGCTGCCCGACGCAGTCCGGAGGGTGGTTTACGCCCCCGGCGCGGCCGCCGGGGAGATTGCCCTGGGGGAGCAGAGCAGGCCAGATCTCTTCTGGCCTGTGGACATCCTCCTCGGAGTGGGCGGCAACGCCGTCCTCTCCGGCCGCTGGAGGGCCTTCGCCCTCGGCCATCGCCTCCGTGTCGGCGACCACCTCGTCTTCCGCTTCAAGCTGGGAACGCTGGAGGCTTCGGTGCAGATCTTCACCGCCAGTGGCGTCCGCCGCACCTACCCCTAGCCCGCGGCGCAGTGAAGAGGCGATCCTGGCGCGGTAGTCTTCTGGGCAGGGGAGCTAGTCTCCTCCCCTCTTTTGTTGTGTAGTCCTCGCCGGCGGGGTATGCCCCACCGTGCCTTTGCTCCTCCCCTTGATGGGATTGCTTCAATGAAATCCGCTTACTAGCTGTCTTGCATTTTGCTTCTCACTGCTCTTCATTGTCCTGGTCATTCGCGCGCTCGAGAGCCTTGGTGAGCTGTTAGCGTCGACGGGAGGCCTCCCTTCGCCTCAGAGCTCGAGATGGGGTCGGCGCCGACGACACATTGGATGATTCCTGAGACAAGAAGTTGAAGAAAGAGTTGGAAAAGAAAAAACCCCAAATCCCCGAAAACGGAAAAACAAGTCGATAAAACAAACGAAAAAAGAAGGCGAATAAGATGCCCCTGTGACCGGCACAGGGACCTTCTCCGTCGTGGAGGAGCGCGGCACTATCTGTGCCAGCAGCTAAGAGCAAATTGCCGCGCGTGGTGATTCACGGGGCCTTCCTCGTCGTTGAGGGAAGCTAGACCCTCACGGACGTGAAAACGTCGACGCTTAAGAGAGCCCAGAGACCGTCGACACCTCGCAAGGGTTGCTCACGAGGTGAAGGGCCTGGCGCGGACCTCCGGATCTGCGTCTCCTTCGCAAGATGATCGGAGCGGCCTTGGTCTTCAATAATCCTGCCACGTTAGGCCTTCCTCGGTAGAGGGAATCTTCCTGCGGATGCTTGTTGCATCGACGCATCCTTGCTTCCTCGTGAGGGTTGCTCACGAGGTGTTGGTCCTTAGCGGGTGCCTCGGGCACACCTTGGACTTTCCTCGAAGATTTTTTATTTTCCGGTGTACTTCGTGAGGAACTAAGCACCATGGGTATTTGGAGGTGATCGATAACAGGGCCGTCGCCCCCAACCAGAGCTCACTCCCTTCGGGTTTTTCGGGCCTGCTATTTTCCGGGCGAAGGCCCCAGCATAGACACCGTGCCTAGCCCCCTTCCGCGTGGAGTACAACAGAAAATAAATGGACTTCATGCCATTTTAATGTCATGCCGAAGCAGAGGCGCTATGTTGCGCGATAACTTAATATCAGTGCTTAAGAGCAGTTTGAGCTGATACAAGTGCCGTGAAAACGGTCTTTATCTCCTCGTGAGGAACCTAAGGGTAGAACTTTCGCAGATGAGCTATGTTCCACGGGTTCCCCACCGGCACGGCTTCTGCGGTTTCCAGCCACGCCGAGCCTGGCCTGGCGATGTGCGTCACCTTGAAGGGTCCTTCCCACATTGGAGACAGCTTGTGCAGGCCCTCGCGAGAGAGTATTCTCCTCAGCACCAGGTCGCCGACCTCCAGAGTCCTTGCTCGAACATGATGGATATGGTAGCGGCGTAGTCCTTGCTGGTACCTCGCGGCGCGGAGCGCGGCTTGGCACCGAGCTTCTTCGAGCAGGAGGAGGCGATCCTTGATGACGTCCTCTTGGCGAATTTCGTCGAAGGCGAGCACTCTTGGCGACCCAAACTTGACGTCGGTGGGAAGAACAGCCTCCGCCCCATAGACCAAGAAGAAAGGGGTCTCTCCAGTGGGTTTTGTGGCGGTAGTCCTGATGGACCACAAGATGGATTGGAGGTTGTCTAACCATTTTTCTGCCGCAGGCTTCGAGCTTGGCGTTGAAGCTTTTCGTCTTGAGCCCCTTGAGGACCTCGGCGTTGGCACGCTCGGCTTGGCCATTGCTCCGGGGGTAGGCGACGGAGGCGAAACAGATCTTGATGCCGGCCGATGCACAGTACTCCCGAAACAGTCCGCTGGTGAACTGGCTGCCGTTGTCGGTGATTATGCGGTTAGGCACACCAAAACGACAGACCAGCCCACGGATGAACTTGACTGCGGACCTGGCCGGGATAGTGCACACCAATTCCACCTCCACCCACTTGGTGAATTTGTTGATGGCGACGTAGAGGTAGCGGTAGCCCCCTTGCGCTCTGGGGAACGGACCAAGGATGTCCAGCCCCCAAACTGCAAAGGGCCAAGTGAGTGGGATGGTTTGCAGCTCCTGCGCCGGCTGGTGGATCTGCTTGGCGCGGAATTGGCACGCCTCGCACCTCCTGACCATCTCCGCCGCATCTCTGAGCACTGAAGGCCAGTAGAAACCGCTTCGATATGCCTTTGTGGCTAGAGTTGCGGCAGAAGCATGATGGCCGCACTCGCCGGCGTGGATGTCCCTGAGAAGCTCCTGGCCTTGGTGAGTAGATATGCACTTCAGAGCGACGCCGTTTGGGCGACGCCGGTACAAGTCACCATCCTTGACGCAGTAGCCCGAAGCTTGACGCACGATCCGTTCGGCCTCCTCTTCATCCTCGGGAAGCCTGCTGCTGGTGAGGAAGGCCTTGAGCTCGAGGATCCAGTCCACTCCCTCCTGCCGTGCCAATGCTAGAAGGACGCGGTCACCCGAAGGAGGCCCGCAGTCTGGAGCCCCCTGCTCCGGCGGCGGCGGCAGGGCAGGTGGAGGGTCTGGTCCGGATGACAATGGAAGAGCGGACGGTCTGAAGAGACGCTCCTCAAAGACGCTGGCAGGTTGTGCCAGGCGATGAGAGGCGCGCTTGGCGATTTCGTCGGCTTCCACATTTTCTCCTCTCGGGATGTGCTTCAGCTCCAAGCCTTGGAAGCGTTTTTCCATCTTTCGATGCTCCTCGAGATAAGCCGCCATGTGCTCATCCTTTGGAATGTAGCTCTTGTTTGAGAAGTTCACAACCAGCTGTGAATCTCCCTTGATGATGAGGCGCTTGATGCCCAAAGCGTTTGCCGCCCTTAAGCCGGCGAGTAGTCCTTCGTATTCCGCGATGTTGTTGGAGACCTTGTGCTCAGGCTTAAAGCAGAGCTGTACGGCGTAGAAGAGCCTGTCTCCAGAGGGAGAGGTCAGGACAGCACCAGCTCCCGCGCCGGGAAGGTTGAAGGCGCCGTCGAAGTGCATGACCCAGAGACCTGGGGCCTCCTCTCCTGGGAGTGTTGACTCCACCTCTGGAGGCTCGTCGGCGAACGGATCGGTCCACTCCGCAGTGAACTCGGCCAAAGCCTTTCTCTTGATTACCTTTGTAGTTTCGAAGGAGATCTCGAAGGGTTGAAGCTCCACGGCCCATTCTGCCACCCGCCCGGTGATGTTGGGATTGCGTAGGATGGTCTCCAGGGGACGATCGGTTACCACCTTTATCGGGTGGCCCTGGAAGTAGTGGTGTAGCTTCCGTGAAGCGATGAGCAGGGTGTAGAGCAGCTTTTGCTGCATGGTGTAGCGCTCCCGAGCGTCACGTAGCACTGTGCTGACGAAGTATACGGGCTTCTGCACCTTGGTGACACCCCTGGGAGCTTCCTCCTCGGGAGGCTTTTGAGCGTTGCTCTGAGAGAGCGGCTCGGTTGGCGGAGATGCAGCGGGCGGCTCCTCTTGAAGGACGGGAGGTGCAGCGGCCTCTTCCTCGCGAGGAGCCCCCGGACCGGGAGGACCGACCTCTTCCTTGGCAGTCACCTTTGCGTCTCGCTCCGCGACAAGAACGGCATTTGCAGTCCTTGGAGTTGCCGCGATGTAGAGTAGCAAGGGCTCGCGGGTTGTTGGGGCAACCATGATCAGTGGGCTCGTGAGGTACCTTTTCAACTCAGCGAAGGCCTTGTCGGCTTCCGGAGTCCACTCGAACTTCCCAGCGCGCTTCATGGGCTTGAAGAAGGGCAAGGCTTTCTCCCCACTCCTCGCGATGAAGCGCCCCAGGGCTGCCATGCAGCCCGCGAGGTGTTGCATCTCCTTGAGATTGCGCGGTGGACGCATTTCTTCGATGGCCTTGACCTTGTCAGGGTTCGCCTCTATCCCGCGATGAGACACGAGGAACCCCAGCAGTTTTCCTGATGGTACGCCGAAGGCGCACTTGGCGGGGTTGAGCTTGATGTTTACCTTCCTCGGGTTGGCGAATGTTTCTTCCAGATCCTCGATGAAGGTGTGACTCTCGCGAGTCTTGACGACGATGTCGTCAACGTAGGCCTCCACATTCCTTCCCATCTGAGCCCCCAGGGCCTTGCGCATGAGCCTTTGGAAGGTGGCTCCTGCGTTCTTCAGACCAAAGGGCATGCAGACTTAGCAGTACACACCACAAGGCGTGATGAAGGCGGTCTTCTCCTTGTCCTCCTTTGCCATCTTGATCTGATGATAGCCGGAGAAAGCATCCAAGAAGCAAAGGAGGTCACAGCCGGCGGTGGAGTCGACGATTTGATCTATCCTTGGGAGCGGATAAGGATCCTTTGGGCAGGCCTTGTTGAGACTTGTGAAGTCCACGCAGAGGCGCCCACTGCCGTTTGCCTTTGGGACGACCACCGGATTTGCAATCCAGGTGGGGTGGGCTACCTCGCGTATTAGCTTGGCCTTCTTAAGCTTCTCTATTTCCTTGACTATGAAGTCCTGCTTCTCTTGCGCTTGTTTCCTAGTCTTCTGCTTCACGGGGTGTGCCTGAGGGCACACGGCTAAGTGGTGCTCAATCACCTCCCTGGGAACGCCGGGCATATCTGACGGAGTCCAAGCGAACATGTCAGAGTTTGCCCGCAGGAAGGTGACGAGCGCGCTTTCCTATTTGGGGGAAAGCCCTGCCCCGATGGTGACGAAGTTTTCGCAGCCCCCAGCCTGAAGCGGGACATTCTTGGTTGCAGAGCGCTCTTGGGTGAACTGGGGCCTCCTCCCTGAGGGTACCGCGGCTTCCCCAATGCTCATGTCCAGCATCGGAGGGACCAGGTCCTCGCTTGGAGTAGGCGATGCAGAGGCGGCGAACTTCTTCCCTGTTGAGCCCTGCAGGTGGGGCTCAAGAGAGGCCTTCTTCGCAGCAGCCCACTCTTGGGATACGAGCTACTTCTTCCTCGCGAGGTCGCCGGAGTGTTCGAGCAGATCTTCGTCGGCAGGGAACATGGTGGCGGCCTCACGGTAGACATGCTCCACCGATCGGAGAGCATCCTTCTTGTTGCAGCGCACGGTGATCGTGCCGTTGGCGTCCGGGAGCTTGAGAACGTTGAAGCCATGATGCGTGGCTGCCATGAACCTTGCCAGGGCTGGATAGCCGAGAATGGCATTGTATGGTAGCGCGATGTAGGCGACGTCGAAGTCGAGGCTCTCGGTCCTGTAGTTGTCCCGGGTGCCGAAGGTAACGGGCAGGCGTACATGCCCAATAGGCATTGTAGACCCTTCGGTTACCCCGAAGAATGGCCGAGTTGGCATGAGCCGGTGGTACGGCACCTGCATCTTCTCGAAGATCTCGACCGAGATGATGTTGAGGCCCGCCCCTCCGTCGATGAGAGTGCGATTGACGGCGACGTTGTTGATGGTTGGCGTGCACAAGAGAGGAATTGTGCCCACGCCCCTGGTGGAGGCTGGATGGTCCTCTTTGTCGAAGCCGATCTTGCACGTTGACCACTTCATTAGGCGGTTGCCGACGTTGGGCTGTGCCGCCGCGATCTCTCGCGACAGCTGCTTGAAGTGTCGGTTAGACAAAGGAGCCTGAGCTCCACCCAGGAGGCAAGCGGTGAAGTCTCGCGGCTCTTGATAGCCCCCTTGGTTCTCCTCCCGATGATCGTTTGCTGGTAGGGGCAGCGGCAGCGGCTCGGGATTGGCTCGAGACAGACCCTCGCGGCGGCGACCTTCCTCGCGGTCGTCGTCGCGGCGATCGCCCCGGGATCCACTCTTGCCGTAGCTGCGGCCACCCCCGCGGCGCTTGGAGACACCATTTTCTTCATGAAACTTTCGGACAAACCAACAATCGTCGGTATTGTGGGTGTCCTTCTTGTGGAGAATGCAGTAGCGGCGACGTCGACCCTTGTCGCGTTCGGAGCGGTCCCCGCGGCGTTGCTTATGATCTGGCTCTGCCGCGAGGACAGCGGCCTCCTTTCGCTTGGGGTCCTTGGACTTTGGCTTTGGGGGAGGCGCCTCCAGCAGGTTATGCATGAAGAGCCTCCCCTCCTCGGCCTTGGCGCAGCGGTCAGCGATCTCGAAGAGCCTGACGACGGAAGTCAGCTCATCATTCACGGACAGCTTCTCCCTCATCTTGATGTCGGAGACGCCCGTGGAGAACGCGGAGATGACCTCCTCGTTAGAGATCCTAGGGATCTTGTTCCTCATCTGGCTGAAGCGCTGGATATACTGACGAAGCGTCTCGCCCTTGTACTGACGCATCGCCTTAAGATCGTTCTTGGTAGCGGGGCGCTCGTACGTGGGCATGAAGTTGGCAACGAACTGACGGCATAAATCCTTCCATGAAGTCACGGATTCATGAGGAAGATTCATGAGCCAAGTTCGCGGAGCGTCCTTGAGGGCCATGGGGAACCAATTTGCCATGGCATGCTAATCTCCACGCGCGGCCTGGACGGCGACGACGTAGAGCTGGAGGAATTCGACGGGGTTGGTGGTCCCGTCGTAGCACGCGCCGATGTCCGGCTTGAACTTGTCAGGCCAGACGACGTAGCGTTGCTCGCGAGTGAGGGCAAGACACCCGGGGTTGTAGATAGGGTCACTGGGGGTCCTGACGTTCTTGCCAGCTTCGCCGATGTCGTCGATGGCGCGGTCATGATTTTCGCGACGGCGCTCGAGGGAGATGCGTGCGTCTTCCGGAGCGCGTTGGACGATTTGGCAGCTGGGCTCCCCGCGCGGCGAAGATGCGGCGCGGGAAACCACCTTCTTGGCCTTGTTGGCCTTCCCATCTCTGGCGCCCGGGGCGGGACGCCCCGCCGCCGGATCTGGGTCTCCCGCGCCCTGGGCTCCTCCCTGGGCCGGGTCTTCGTTGGCGATGGCGACGAGTTCGGCGATTCGAGCGCGCCACCTCTCACGCCCGTCATCGGTGGGTTGATAGCGCAGTAGCTCCTGTGCCATGGCGAGAGCCTGCGCAGGAGATAGCTGACTCCCAGAACGAGCGCGAGAAGTGGCGGTGGCGGTGAAGGAGAGCAAAGGCTCTGTACCCCCGGACGGGAGGTAGGAGGACTCCAGATCTTCCTCCTCTTCCTCCTTGGCCGAAGCTTCACGACGACGGAAGATGGGCTCGGTTTGCCCCCGAACAGCGTTGCGACGGCGAAGACGGTCGAGCCTTGCGTTGGCGTCGGCCATGTCGAAGCAGATCTAGGAGAAAACACACCAAAGCCCCCTACCTGGCGCGCCAAATGTTGATGGATTTCGTGTCGCAAGAACACGGGGTACCACGCGACGGACCCAAAGATTCGAACGCAGGGGGCTGAACGTGTGAGATCTAGGATCGCAACGAAGCACGGTGACGGAAGCCTCGAGCTGTCGAACGCACTACGCACTGCAGAGAGAGACGCCGAGCTTTACCCAGGTTCAGGGCCCTCGTGGTGAGGTAACACCCCTACTTCCTGCCTTCTTGTATTGCAACGCGACACCTCGCGAGGAGTACAAGGTCTTGGTTACAAAGTTCTAGCTGGCCAGAGGTTGAAGAACCTGCGTGCCCAGCTAGCAACTTGGAGAAGATCAGATCCCATCTAAGGGGTAGCCTCCCCTCCTTTTATAGCGCCAAGGTCCTCCTTCCCCTTATCTTCTTGGGGAAGGGGTCGCCACACACACGGCCAAGGAGGGGGGACAGCTATAGACTACTCTCTTCTGTGGACGTAGTCTTCGTAGGGTAGTGGCGCCGGTCCACAGGAGTGGGTGGAGGAAGCTGACGTCTTCCTCTGGCACCCTGCACCGTCCACGCTATTTTTAGGGGGGTGGCCAACAACCACTGTGCCGCTTTGGGCAGGCACAGCGAAAGTTGGTCTCCTCCCTGTCGGGGGTAGCGTGGGCGGTACGCGGTCTTCTGTCCTTCATCTTCTTGCTCTGCACGCCAACGTGCTGAGCTGGCGTGGACTTGGTCCCTCTCCTCACCAGCGGGGGCTCGTGAGGAGGTCTTCTGGTCCTTAGCAGTTTCCACCGTCGTTCTCCTCACGAGGCGCCTCCTCGTGAGGGTCTTCTCCGTAGCTTGGGTCGTTGGTTCTCCCCTGGGCTGAAGATGGGCCGATGACGGGGCCTAGGAGCAGGTGGACCGGGATACCCCGGTATCCAGAACACCGACATACTCTTTCACAAATTTAAAATTGTTTTAAGTCATTTTGGTGCTTTTTGAAATTTTCACAAAAGAAAATAGAAAAGAAAAGAGAAAGAAAATAGGAAAAAGATTAAAAGGCTCCGGGGACCGAATCCAGCCCGCAGCCGAAGGCGGACCATGGCCCATTTCCCTCTCTTCCCGAAACGGTGCCCTCTCCCTCTCTCTCTCTCGTCACTGACACGGGGTCCCACATGTCATCCTTGTCCCAGAGAGACCGGGACAAACACGAGCGTCCCTGGAAGATCTCCGCGTTAATCTCTCCAAATTCGTTTCGATCATTTGCCCCTCGTCCACGCCAACATGCCTATTTAAACCCCCTCTGCTCCGCACTTGTTACCCCCCCCCCCAAAGCCTAGCGAAGCTCGCCGCTAGGCTGCCCAAACTCGAAGCTGTCGCGCCGCCACTGTAATGAAGAGCACCGCTAGTCTCTGGTAATCCTCGACCCCCTCCCGATCTTTCTTCTGCACCTCCTCCTCTACCTTAACATAGCGCATCTCCCTGACACCTTGCTTTTCCCAATCGTGCACCAGAACGACGATAGAGTCCGCGTCCGAATCTCGCTGCCGCCAGACAAAACTTCGGGTATGATCGCCGCCCTTCCCCTCTCTCTATACGCGATGGGATCACCCGCGCTCTCGACACCACTGTCACAGTACTGATCTCCAGCCGCCTCTCGTCACCACTGCAGGAAGTTTCCGAGATTGCCGCTTCGCCATCACCTCTGCCACCTCGAGCTGAATGCCATCCCATACTTCGCCATCGTCCAGGACCCCCAGATCTCCATCACCGTTGAGTTCCAGAGCCGGCAAGACCTCGCCATTGACTTCCGCGGTGAGCCCCTCCTCTTCCTTCCATCTGACCGTCGGATCTAGATCCTAGGGTATGCAACAGATCACTTAATGAACCATTATGTTTCAATCTGGTACGCTTGATCTCACTTAAATCCTACGGCCTAACACAGCGATCCGCCCGAATCGGTATGGGCTAATCAGAGGATGCCACGTGCTCGCCCCTGGTTATTTCTGATTTGATTTTTGTTTTAAAACTTCAGATTATTATTGAAACTTCAGAAATTCATAACTTGAGTTCTGTTTATCCAATTTTAGCAAATTTTGCGTCCATGGAATCAGAAAAATAAGAAGAACCTATTTCTGGAATAAAATATTACTTTTGCATCTGTTTTATGCACTGAAGTACTTCAAGCTCTATTTATGTGTTTTGGCTATTAAAAATAGTTGTACAATTTATTTTACAGTAATTTCTTTTGATTTTGGTCTATATGAACTCTCTCAGTACTGTAGCATGTCCAGTTTATTTTTCAGTACCTTCTATTCTACCTTTGTAGTTTTAGCTTGTTTAATGGTCTATTTGTGTGTTGAAAAATTATTTGAGCTTTACGAATAACTCTAAAATTTTGATCATGACATCATGCATATAGTTAACAACCAGAGAACTTGTTAAGTGTCTTTGTGGTGTATAAATCACATATTGCATGCATATTTTCCTTTCATGAGTGTTTTATGATTGATATGTGCTTATGGTGCAATATTTTATGTGTAGATTGTGCTGAGTGCAACGAGTGTCTTTGTGACGAGTGCACTAACTCTTCTCCTCACCAAGGCAAGTGTCACCATGTTCCCTTGTCCCACTGAAAGTTTTGTCACTTGTAGCTTTTCTAGTAGAAGATGCATGTGTAGGTGTTTTTTTATGAATTATTGTCTTAGCTTGCTAGATCTTATGCTAAGTTTTTGTCTAGCTTTGCCTAGCTTTGCATCTCCTAGAAGTATTGCTGCTGCTATAGGACTTTGCTTTACACTTATTGTGGGAAGGGTTAACATTTATTTTTGGCTAGTTTTGGCCAAGTGTTGAAAACCTTGTTTTGCAAAAACTAAGAAAATAACTAAGTTAATGAACCACCTGGGTGGATGTGGCTTTGATTGGTTTATGTTGAGTGGTTCCCTGGGGTCATGTCGTCGAATCTCTAAACCACCAGGTGTATCTCACTTGTGGACGGCCACCCAGGAGCAAAGAGATTCGAGACGTTCAAGTCATGAAGATTCCAGTGCAACCACAAGGCATATGGGCTCTGTCTTGGTCAACTAAGCTACAAGAACTCAAGCCAGGCGGACAGAGGGTGGTAGATGTTGGTAGGATGGAAGGCGTCCATTTGGTCTGAGGGAATGCTTCTGAAAGGCCTCGTCTTAGTTTTCACTTGGCCATTTGAGGCAAAATGAGCCTCATGGCAAAATGGGTTAACTAAGTCTTGTGGGAAAAGTGCACCACCTGTGCAGAGTGTTTAAAACTAAGTACTAAGCCATGTCCCCGGTTACGAACAATTCTGAGAGACATGATGTTGAAGCTGTTCAAGAATCTCCTCACCCCAATTTCTCTAAGTTAAAACTTGATGGGTAAACTTGGGTAGAAAAGGTGCTTCTTATCAAAATTTTGCTAAGGAAAACTTGAGTCTTTACAAAGTTAGGAAAAAGCTTGCTTTTGCAAAGTCAAACTCCACCTGGCCAAATAGCATATAAGTGTAGGTGTCATTGAGTCCACCAAAGTGACATCTTGCCAACACATTCAAAGTATTGACCCTCCGTCGCTGCAACGTATCATGTTGCAGGTGGCTACTATGAAGATTGAAGGTTAATGCGCTTCGGTCACGAGTCTTCGTCCAACACGTCTGCCTGCGGAGCTTTGAAGAAAAGGAGACTTGTAGTTCACTTACTTAGTCATTTCTAGAGTTGTAATAAGTTTGTGGCTTTGTGCCTTATCGAGTTGTAAAAGAACTATTTTATTTGTGGATCAAGCATTGTAATAAAGACCATTGTATTCTTGGTATTTCATCTTGTAACTATGTGTGCTAGCAGTCGATCCGGGACTAGCACAAATAAAGCACAGGTACACTACAAAATCAGCAAAAAGAATAGAGAAAAAAAAAGAAAACAAAACGTAACTAAAAAAGGGGATTACTTACCTGGCCGAAGCCCACCGAGCCGGCCCATTAACTTGGCCTAGGACCAAGCCGGCCTAGGTACTGCTTCAGGGGGAACATAAGAAGAAGTCTTCTTCTTCCTCTCGCTGGAGGTCGACACCGCGACGGAGATCGAGCTCCACGTCGCCAGCCGCCTTCGGAGACAACCGCGAAAACACCGTTGACCTCCACGGCTCTATCATCATCCATTCCTTGTCCTCTGCCAGTCGTTTCTATAAGATTCGTGTTCCTAGCACTTTCCCTCATGTCCGCTGGATCTCGACCATCGACGGCGAGGTGACGTCGCCCCCCAGCTCGCCGTGCTCTATAAAAGCACTGGCAGGACCGCCGTGTCGTTCTTTTTCTTCCGAGCCCCCTTAGACCCTCTCTCAATCTCTCTCTCTATCACCTTCACCTAGCAGAGGAAGCTCGCTAGAGTTCGTCATGGTGCCATTGACTGCGACCACCCAGAGCTCCAAGTAGTGGTCTAGGAGGAGCGCCAGGACATGTTTATCGTCAGAGAGGATCAGGGCATCGAGGAGAGGTCCAAGCTGGCCGGATTTCGCAGTTCCCTTCTATAGTAGTTCGCCGGAAAACTCGACCGTGCTCTCGTCTCCTACAAAATTGTCCGTCATTGAGCATACCATCAAACTCCTGGTGAGTAGGCGCATCCCGGGAGTCTTTTCTTGCATCATTTAGTGGCCTGTAGCTCACCTTTGATTAGAGCCACCACACACACCGCCGCAGATGGTGGTCGCCGGTGGCACTCCGGTGACCAATAGGTGGTGGCGCGACCATCAGTGAGTTCCCCATAGTCTCCTCATTAGAAATTCGTAACCTAATTGTCCTAAAAACCTCTACAACGCCGATTCCGGCGATCGCCGGTGGTGAGCCAAGCCAGTCAACTCCTGTTGACTTGGTCACGCCCATGTGGCAGCCAGCGTGGCACGTGACCCACCAGTCAGCCAATCTAGCTAGGGTTAGCCGGGTATAAAAAGTATCTCTTTTTGTTAGTTTCAATTTCAGAAAAATAGCAAAAGTTTAGAAAAATCTTAATTACTTCATTTTTAATCATAAAAATGCAAATAATATATCAAAATGATCCTAAAAAGAAGATCTATCTATTTATGTTCTAACATTTCATACTTGTGTACATTAATTTGGAGTGAAATTATAAAACATGTCTAAGTACTATTTTTTAATATGAATTTGAATCAAATTGAGGAATCAAATAAGTTTTCTAAATATGTAGTAAGTAATCTTACACTCAAATAGCCTTATTGTAGTTAATACTTCATTATTATAGAATCTTAAATTCAACTTTGCCATTAGCACTTAAATCACTAGAATTATTCTCCATGGATAATTTTTAAAGTACTAAAATTAGGAAGGGCATCAACAAATAAATAGAAACTTATATTGCAGGTTATTTCTTAACTTTTGTTCAGTAAATATGTAATTAGATCTAAGTGCTCAATTCAACCATGAAGAATGAGTAACTCAATTACTTTAACATTGTAAGTTAAAACCTAGAAACTTATAATAAGAAGAATCATGTTCTATTAATTAACCCAAATTCTTAAGAATAATTGTGATCACTTAAAATGAGTTAAATACTAATTACCCTTTTAAAGAATGTGTTCTTCAAAAGTTATTCTTTTGAGATACCTTTGAAATAAGCATCAAACCATTTCCTTTTAGTTATACATTAAAACCCTAAGCTATCTTAAGATTATTGTCAACCCTATAACTAATTGAGTATTGTTATGATAATATGATCTATTTCAACCTTGCATGTCCATGATCAACCAATTGTTTGCTATTCATAAGAAGCAACTTAAAAGTGTTACTTTCACGTCTTTACCTTGTTACTAGTCTTTTGCAATGACCACCAGTCATAGTAACCCTAAGGCAAGAGTTTATGTTCCAGCTTTATCCTTTTACTTATATAGAATGGTAAACTAATCTAAAACACATAACAACCATGTATGTGCAATTGAACTTAAAAGTGTTATCTTTATGTCTTCACCACTACTCATCATTCTCTTATAGCAAAAAATGATGGCAACCCTAAACATGGTAATCTTCTTTCAAGCTTTATTCTTTCACTTATAAAGGCTACTGAATTAACCTAAAACCTTTAACAACCTTGTGTGTTTGACTGAGCCTAAAAGTGCAACACATCATAAAGAAATCACCATAACTCAATGATAACAAATCATCAGGGTTAAGTTACGCTGAGAGCGGTGCATAGCATATATTATGCATATCATGCTGCAGGTTTCTAACATCATCCCTACCGGATGGTGGTTGCTATTTCAGAATTGGGATTTCTTTCGTATCGAAGACCTTGACTTGCATAATTTTGCAGTCAAAAAGGCAAGTTCACTCTTGCTCATATCTATTGTTTATCTTTAGCAAAATACTTGCAAATATACATGTGGTATTACTACTACATTTAAAGCAAAAGTTCTGCTTTCTTAATCAATTTGATTAGTGGTTAGCAACCATGGTGGTTGTTACCCTAGGATGGTGGGCAGTGGGACCATGGTATGAGTATTGGTGGAGGTCCCACTGCAACTGGAAAGTTCACCTAGGAAATAATAACCAATGTCGCCAGTGATTCTAGCGCCGCAAATAACAGTCAACCATAAGATCTGGTATGGGACGGAGAAGTCAGCTGTACCAACTTCCTCTCATATATCAACGGATGCACCATATCGTAGCTGCATCCTGCTAGGTTGCAGTAATGGGTAGGACCCCTTAGTGCCCACGCGTATCGGTGGTCTATGATGGATTGTAGGAGACCAACGAGGGAAGCCCGAGGACGAGAAATCTACCAAAGAGTAGTAGACTGGCATGGGGTATATCTGCCGAGGTCGGAACTACCAAAGGGTAGGAGACCGGTGTGGGTAAGTTAAATTGAGGTTGGGACTACCTTCGGGTAGGAGGCCGGCGTGGATTTTATCAATCGAGGTCGGGACTACCAAAGAGTAGGAGGCCGGCGAGGATTGTTTTCGAGGTTGGAACTACAAAAGGGTGGGTATGCAAGGTCGTGGAGGAGGACAGTGATTGGCTTGGATCACAAGACTGGGCCCCATACCAAGGAAGTATGGACGGGAAAGTACGCCTAGTTGTGCAGCAAAGATTTGATCTCTTATGGGTATAAGTGACCACCTCTGCAGAGTGTAAGAAAGTATCTGGATACTCCCTGTTCTGAGTAAGAGGTGCGAACGTGGCAGGAAAGGAGCCCATCGAAGCTCTAATCAACCTATGAAGGCTGACGGACATAGTTCTTCTGAATAAAAGCAACCTCTTGAAGAAATGTTTACGAAAACTTGCATTGCCGAATGACTCTTGAGTCTAAGGCTGTAGCTAGTGCATAAAACACCTTATTCCTTATATGAACTTGTTGGGTAATGCTCGTTACTCACCCCACTCCCTCTTAACCCTTGCTTAGATTGGAGGCAACTCAAGGAGGCAATCTCGAGACACTGAAGATGAAGGTGAAGCTTTCTACCAATCTCAGAGCTATCAGTGGAGTCAACAACTATACCAGGCTAGGAGGAAAACTAGAATAGGAATAGGAGGGACCCAATTCCCTAATCCTAGAACCTAAGTGGATAGGATAATTCTGTAGTTTGACTAGTAAACCAGTTGCATTAGTTGTAACTCTAGTTTAGTCTTCAACTTATTCTATCTCGATTGTAGTCACCAGAACTAAACCTCTACCTGTTGAGGAGGTTCTGAAGCTCTTTTGTATGATGAAATTGTAATCCTATAGACATACCTCGGACCTGCGATGTTTCTATTGTACCACTCTGATCGATGTAATACTAGTTAGACGGTGTTTCATTGGTGTTAGATCAACGACTTGCATACTACACATGCAGCGGTATGCTGGGTCACCACTTTTGCAGAAGGGCATCAACAAATAAATAGTAACTTATATTGCAGGTTATTTCTTAACTTTTGTTCAGTAAATATGTAATTAGATCTTAGTGCTCAATTCAACCATGAAGAATGAGTAACTCAATTACTTTAACATTGTAAGTTAAAACCTAGAAACTTATAATAAGAAGAATCATGTTCTATTAATTAACCCAAATTCTTAAGAATAATTGTGATCACTTAAAATGAGTTAAATACTAATTACCCTTTTAAAGAATGTGTTCTTCAAAAGATATTCTTTTGAGATACCTTTGAAATAAGCATCAAACCATTTCCTTTTAGTAATACATTAAAACCCTAAGCTATCTTAAGATTGTTGTCAACCCTATAACTAATTGAGTATTGTTATGATAATATGATCTATTTCAACCTTGCCTGTCCATGATCAACCAATTGTTTGCTATTCATAAGAAGCAACTTAAATGTGTTACTTTCGCGTCTTTACCTTGTTACTAGTCTTTTGCAATGACCACCAATCACAGTAACCCTAAGGCAAGAGTTTATGTTCCAGCTTTATCCTTTTACTTATACAGAATGGTAAACTAACCTAAAACACATAACAACCATGTATGTGCAATTGAACTTAAAAGTGTTATCTTTATGTCTTCACCACTACTCATCATTCTCTTATAGCAAACAATAATGGCAACCCTAAACATGGTAATCTTCTTTCAAGATTTATTCTTTCACTTATAAAGGCTACTGAATTAACCTAAAACCTTTAACAACCTTGTGTGTTTGACTGATCCTAAAAGTGCAACACATCATAAAGAAATCACCATAACTCAATGATAACAAATCATCGGGGTTAGGTTACGCTGAGAGCGGTTCATAGCATATATTATGCATATCATGCTATCGGTTTCTAACATCATCCCTACCGGATGGTGGTTGCTATTTCAGAATTGGGATTTCTTTCGTATCGGAGACCTTGACTTGCATGATCTTGCAGTCAAAAAGGCAAGTTCGCTCTTGCTCATATATCTATTGTTTATCTTTAGCAAATTACTTGCAAATATACCTGTGGTATTACTACTGCATTTAAAGCAAAAGTTCTGCTTTCTTAATCAATTTGATTAGTGGTTAGCAACCACGGTGGTTGTTACCCTAGGATGGTGGGCAGTGGGTTCATGGTATGAGTATTGGTGGAGGTCCCACTGCAACTGGAAAGTTCACCTAGGAAATAATAACCAATGTCGCCAGTGATTCTAGCGCCGCAAATAACGGTCAACCATAAGATCTGGTATGGGATGAAGAAGTCAGCTGTACCAACTTCCTCTCGCTTATCAACGGATGCACCATACCATAGCTGCATCCTGCTAGGTTGTAGTAATGGGTGGGACCCCTTAGTGCCCACGCGTATCGGTGGTCTATGATGGATTGTAGGAGACCAACGAGGGAAGCTCGAGGTCGGGAAATCTACCAAAGAGTAGTAGACCGGCGTGGGGTATATCAGCCGAGGTCGGAACTACCAAAGGGTAGGAGACCGGCATGGGTAAGTTAAATCAAGGTCGGGACTACCTTCGGGTAGGAGGCCGGCATGGATTGTATCAATAGAGGTCGGGACAACCAAAGAGTAGGAGGCCGGCGAGGATTGTTTCCGAGGTTGGAACTACAAAAGGGTGGGTATGCAAGGTCGCGGAGGAGGACAGTGATTGGCTTGGATCACAAGACTGGGCCCCATACCAAGGAAGTACGGACGGGAAAGTACGCCTGGTTGTGCAGCTAGGCTTTGATCTCTTATGGGTACAAGTGACCACCTCTGCAGAGTGTAAGAAAGTATCTGGATACTCCCTGTTTCGGGAAGGAGCTGCGAACGCGGCAGGAAAGGAGCCCATCGAAGTTCTAATCAACCTGTGAAGGCTGACAGACATAGTTCTTCTGAATAAAAGCAACCTCTTGAAGAAATCTTTACGAAAACTTGCATTGTCGAATGACTCTTGAGTCTAAGGCTGTAGCTAGTGCATAAAACACCTTATCCTTATATGAACTTGCTAGGTAACGCTCGTTACTCACCCCACTCCCTCTTAACCCTTGCTTAGATTGGAGGCAACTCAAGGAGGCAATCTCGAGACACTGAAGATGAAGATGAAGCCTTCTACCAATGTCAGAGCTATCAGTGGAGTCAACAACTATACCAGGCTTGGAGGAAAACTAGAATAGGAATAGGAGGGACCCAATTCCCTAATCCTAGAACATAAGTGGATAGGATAGTTCTGTAGTTTGAGTAGTAAGCCAACTGCATTAGCTGTAACTCTAGTTTAGTCTTCAACTTATTCTATCTCGATTGTAGTCGCCAGAACTAAACCTCTCCCTGTTGAGGAGGTTCTGAAGCTCTTCTGTATGATGAAATTGTAATCCTATAGACATACCTTGGACCTGTGATATTTTTGTTTTACCACTCTGATCGATGTAATACTAGTGAGATGGTGTTTCATTGGTGTAAGGTCAACGACTTGCATACTACACATGCAGTGGTATGCTGGGTCACCATAGTTGGTATCAGAGCAAACGCTTTGACCCTAGGATTAAAACCCTTTAATAGGAGACCTGTAGGTTTGGTAGTGACTATAGGAAGCCATCTTATCTAAACCAATTCTTCTTATGACTTGGGATGGATATTCAACAAAAGAATAATCCTGACACACTTGAGTCAATTCTCTTACCTATTTTCCGTAAGTGAAGGTAGATATCTTGAACCCTACCAAGTAGTTATGACATTATTAGAGCCTTGCGTAAAGGACGTAAGTAGATAGTAATTGGTATACAATACATGGTAGTCCAAAGAGAGGATACAACCGGAATGGGAACTATCCTATTGGAAGAAGTATACCAAGGTCGTTATGTTAAGCTTGAGTCATCTGAAACTATAGTACGATGATGTCAAGTGATGAAGTGAAACTATATGAGATAGTAGAACCGCATGTTAAGTCAGGTATGTGGATACTCAAGAATGCCACATACAAGTAAAAGTATCGATAGTATAAATACCTTAAGCATGTGAGATTCACATGAGAATCTTTACAAGATGGAGAAGAACTTTGTAGTAAACCAGCGATTCTCTGCTGAGGAGGAAGATTCTCAAGGATAATGGTGAATGAAGTGTTCCAAACCATGGTAACTAGGCTAAATATGAAAGAACCATAGCCCTAACCAGAGGAGATTCATCGGAGCATCATAGATAAGCCCTACCAAAAGTCATGGAGTTGTGTGAACCATGCTTAGCGAAGTAGGTGCTTAGAGAAGCTATGCTAGAAGTTTCAAAAGATCATGTGAGAGTAGTCTTCAATAGAACAGAAGGTAAGTTATAGAAGGATAGAAAGGCATGTATAGGTCAGCTATAAAGACTCACAAACCCATTTTGTTCAAATTATTTGGTTGCAATTGAGCAATTGAAGTAAATATTGAGACAAAGAGTAGTAGTCCACCACTATGTGCAATATAGCATGATATAAACCTATATTACTTGGTGCTATAAAGTACACATTTAAGCCCAAAATCTAGAGATGTTTTACTCAACAGGCTTATGATGATGTATGTTGCCAGCACACATTTGGGTTTTTTTTGGATTTTTATTGATTGACTAGATCCATACATGAAGTTTAACTCTGATATGCAACTGCATGTTGCACTATCAGGTTCTTACTTCATGGTATTGATCTAGAGGGTTAAGGAATTCGTGTGAGGGAGAGATGAATTCCTAATGCAGTCAAGACAAAGATGAAGGAATCACCAGAAGGAGGAAGCCAAACAAGAAGGAAATGCAAAGAAAGTCACCTTAGATATGACAATTAAAGGATTCCAATGGTGAATTTCTTGCAAATCAAGCTGTGAAGAAAGAAGTATGATTAGAAGAACCACTAATTAGGTTAGCTACAGTTGAGTTTGAGGTATTTGAGCTCGTTGTTATGCAGCCTTGGTTATGCTTAGTACATCACGGGTCGATTGAGGTGTTGTAGTACCGATGATCCATTCCGGTATTGCATGCTGCTTTACTCAGCCTGGGAGTGGTAACCCCAGTAACCCTCATTGCTAGCGTGGCTAAGACACATAACATTTCTGTATAATTTTGATCCCTAGTCCCAAAATCTTGAATTGCAGATTGGTGGTTAAGACGTTAGTAGTATCTTTTCTTGTCTTCGAGTTGTAGTCTTTGTCTATGGACCAAGACTTGTGAGATTTTCGTAGGTTTTTGTGTTAGCAATGATACGTTGAAGCCATTTGTTCGTTTATATACCTGTTAGTTCCTATCTTTTTCAATATATACAACTGCGTGTCATGGATGTCCTCCGGTACAAGAGAAACTCTGCCATATTTCTCCCGTGGCTTTGTATATACCCTACCATTCGAGTATAGATAGATAACGATGGGAAACCCCAATTCTCATCAACCTTCAGAACTTTTGGGTAAGATCCTACCTCCAAAAGTGGAATAGAAGCCCTACCTAAACACATAATCGAAGAATTCATACCGGATATCCACAATTGTGTGGGTACTCCATAGATTTCTTCGAGAAACCATTAGAAAGACGTCATAGTAAGATAGACCAAGACTAATAGTCTAACCATGGAGTCCAAATGGTTAGAGGACGAGACTTATAGAGACTATTAGAAGAGTCTAAGGGGGAGAGTAGGCTTTGAGTTTGAAAGAAGTAGACCAAATAAGTTGGAATAAGAAGAAAACCTGGATGAAGGAGGATTTCAGAAAGCCAAAGATGTTGGAACTTGGATGAAGTATATTTGAACGACACTTCCCTAAGATTCACCGTAGCTCCATTAGGAGAGCAGTGAAGGAGTTAGACAATTATGAAGGAGAACCAAAACCCTAGGTATGAACCACACTTAGTATGAACCACAGATGGTAACTTTTCGAGCATAGAGGACCAAGATCAAATTTATGAAGGAGAACCAAAACCCTAGGTTGAATAGGCTAAATGGGTCTAATCCATTCCTTGGAATTGAATCTTTAGGTATGCCTATGCCTTAATGGACCTCTTAAGTATCACTATGAGCTCCGTGAAATCTTATTTTATAGACAGTAACTAGGCCATACATAGAAAGTTGATACCCTAGTATGGAGACCTCACCAAAACAGCTTATGAAACTAAGGAAAATAAGGTGCCAAAGACTATTGGATTCTCCCAGAGTGTTGGAAGGAAACACATGATTGATTCAATTGACAATTGTTTAGAATCAGACAAAGAGAATTCAAGAGACATCCTGAACAAAGAGATATCATCTATATCTAATCAATTGGAGGAGGAGTTGCAAAATAGATGATAGCAACAACAAGTTCATCCCACAACGTACGAGAGCCCAAACTTCGGGACGAAGTTCATTTTAAGGGGGAGAGTCTGTAACATCCCAGGATGTAAAGCTAGAAATAGAGAGGAAACAGTTGTGTGCCTTGCATTCATGTATAGAAAATCTTGCAAATTTTCTCGCTTTTAAATAAAACTTGTCAAAGTGATTGAAGTTTCTCTTAAGTTGGTGGAACAGAAGTAGCTCATCAACTGAAGTGCGATAAACTCCAACAGGACCTTTGTTAACAACCCTATTTTGGGTAGAGATAATAACAACAACTAAAAGAGATGAATGTGAGGTAGAAGTATAAAGATAACCCACCATGTTAGGATCCAATACCTATTTTCTACCATGATCACCATGGTATTTCTTGAACCTTAATCATTGAGGCCCTGCCTAGCATAAAGGAAGACAACACATGTCTTAACCTTGACTCTTGATCTGTCCTATTCCTTTATATCTAAATCTATTCATCTCCTAGACCAGAGGAGAGAGTCTATATCAAATCCAGTATCATTCTCATCCCTTAAGATAGAGCTGTAGGATGTAATTTGGAAACTCAGAAGTAGGGAAGACTACCCTTGTACCAAGTTGTGTAGAGGAGTTATCTCAATTATAGATGAGATGTATATCTCAAGGAGATATTACTAAGGAAGATACTCAATGTGTAGTCCCTTGGGGTTAAGAGGTGATATGAAGTTACCTTGGTTAAATGGTATTCTAAGAAAATAGTCTAGCACTAGAGAATCATGGACCTTGATTAGCCAAATGGAATCCAAGTCATATGATCAAAGGATTGTAATGATCATTCCCATAATCTATTGAGTGTGAAATACATGATTAACCTAGTAGAAACCTAAGTTATATGATCAATGGATCAAAATGATCATTATCATGTCACATGAAGTGGGAGAGTGACATATGTGAAGTCATTGGATCAAAGTTAACCAAATTATGGTACATATAAGATTGATACAAGAGAAGCACTATTCATGTGGTGGGAGATAGATCCTATATGGATAACACAATGGAGAAGATTATATTCTTAAATCTCTGAAGGTAGATACAATCAAGTATTGATGCTTAGATAGAAGGAGTATGAGAAGCATCTACAAAGTGGAATGTGAATTGTTAGTAGTATGGTGTCCGATCCATAGAAGTCAACATCTAGGGAAATGCATGGATTGGATTAGTTATATCTCAAGGGAAGGTATTGATGATGATCTTGATCATAAACCTTGGGAAGGAGTATGATGGAAGTGTAATGAGAACCCTAAGGAAGTTGAGATGAGCAAACCTTTGGATAATGTGCCCATGAGGAGTATTTAAAGATATAAATGTTATCCCTGATAAAATTATCTAAGAGCTTTAGTGTCAAGCTCAGAACATGGATTTAGGAGGAGTGTTGGTGGTAGTATTGATTATAGAACTTTGAGGGGGAGTTGATGAAGGAAATAAAGAGGTTCCTTATGGGAGTTGATGAAGGAAATAAGATGATCATGTCAAGTACATGATTTTATTTGTTGATGGAAGGTAGTAGCTATTTATGGAACATAGTTTGATAAGAAGATATCATCCATCATAAGGAGGGAGTATAGGAGTTAAGAGAACCTATCCTTGTTTAGGACAAAACCAATCTTATGGAGAGCCAATAGAGACCCTTGGTTCAAGTACATGTTTTACTTAAAGCAAAGAAACTTGATACAGGATGAGGTAACATAAGACTAAACCCTAAATTCTTATTTAGGTAGATCTTATATTACACTAACTCTATTCCTTGAGTGAGCATTGTCCTTTAAATAAAGGAGGGTGTAATCTTACCAAACTCCATATCTTTTCATCTGTCCATTTGGAACCTATTCTATTACTCCTATTCTAACATATGTCTCTCTTGTGAGATAAGTAAATCCTGGAAACATGTTCCATCTCTGAAGTCCAAGTATTGTATTTAAACATACATTCCCAGGGATAGAACTTAAATCCATTATCTAGTGACCCACCCAGGTGTTAATGTGTATCTTGATCCCTATCTAAAATCTTCTTTAATAAGAAAGAAATAAGAGACCTCTTTGAGAAGTAAAAGTAAAGAATCAAGAAAGCCACCAAAGACCTTGGGAGTAATTCTTAGGACATTGTCAAGTCATTAAGAAAACTACTAAGGAATGAATTATGTTCCTTGGGACATATCCTTAATATTAATAAAAAGTCTAAAAATAGCTAAGATCTTAAATGATTCTTGACTAATACAAATTAGTTATACTGAATGTTGACAGGGAGGATTTCCTAAATTTTATCAAAATATTTGAAAACCCTCAAGAAATAGGGTTTGAACCCATCTTTATCTAGATCTTAATCAAAATCCTAGTAATAACTAAATACTTCTATGTGCAAATGCACATATAAATGCTCTTTGCTAAATATCTAAATATACTTATTGTCATAGATTTACCCCAGTAAAGTTCCAAGTTCAAACCTGCAAAACAGAGTGAATTCAAATTAGAATTCAAATTAGCAAAAAGAATAGAGAAAAAAAGAAAAGAAAACGTTACTAAAAAAAGGGGATTACTTACCTGGCCGAAGCCCACCGAGCCGGCCCATTAACTTGGCCTAGGACCAAGCCGGCCTAGGTACCGCTTCGGGGGAAACAGAAGAAGAAGTCTTCTTCTTCCTCTCGCTAGAGGTCGACACCGCGACGGAGATCGAGCTCCACGTCGCCAGCCGCCTTCGGAGACCACCGCAAAAATGCCGTTGACCTCCACGGCTCATCCTCATCCACTCCTTGTCCTCTGCCAGTCGTTTCTGTAAGATTCATAGCCCTAGCACTTTCCCTCATGTCTGCTGGATCTCGACCATCGACGGTGAGGTGACGTCGCCCCCGAGCTCGCCGTGCTCTATAAAATCACTTGCAGGACCGCCTTGTCGTTCTTTTTCTTCTGAGCCCCCTCAGACCCTCTCTCAATCTCTCTCTCTATCACCTTCACCTAGCAGAGGAAGCTCGCTGGAGTTTGTCATGGTGCGATTGACTGCGACCACCCGGAGCTCCAAGCAGTGGTCTAGGAGGAGCGCCAGGACATGTTTATCATCACAGAAGATCAGGGCGCCGAGGGGAGGTCCGAGCTGGTCAGATTTCAAAGTTCCCTTCTGCAGTAGTTCACCGGAAAACTCGATCGTGCTCTTGTCTCCGACCAAATTGTCTGTTGTTGAGTATACCATCAAACTCCTGGTGAGTAGGCGCATCCCAGGAGTCTTTTCTTGCCTCATTTAGTGGCCTATAGCTCACCTTTGATTAGAGCCACCACACACACCGCCGCAGATGGTGGTCGCCGGCGGCACTCCAGTGACCAATAGGTGGTGGCGCGACCATCAGTGAGTTCCCCATAGTCTCCTCATTCGAAATCCGTAACCTAATTGTCCTAAAAACCTCTGCAATGCCAATTCCGGCGATCGCCGGCGGTGAGCCAAGCCAGTCAACTCCTGTTGACTTGGTCACACCCATGTGGCATCCAGCATGGCACGTGACCCACCAGTCAGCCAATGTGGCTAGGGTTAGCCAGGTATAAAAAGTATCTCTTTCTGTTAGTATCAATTTCAGAAAAATAGCAAAAGTTTAGAAAAATCATAACTACTTCATTTTTAATCAGAAAAATGCAAATAATATATCAAAATGATCCTAAAAAGAAGATCTATCTATTTATGTTATAACATTTCATACTTGTGTACATTAATTTGGAGTGAAATTATAAAACATGTCTAAGTACTATTTTTTAATATGAATTTGAATCAAATTTAGGAATCAAATAAGTTCTCTAAATATGTAGTAAGTAATCTTACACTCAAACAGCCTTATTGTAGTTAATACTTCATTATTATAGAATCTTAAATTCAACTTTGTCATTAGCACTTAAATCACTAGAATTATTCTCCATGGATAAGTTTTAAAGTACTAAAATTAGGAAGGGCATCAACAAATAAATAGTAACTTATATTGCAAGTTATTTCTTAACTTTTGTTCAATAAATATGTAATTAGATCTAAGTGCTCAATTCAACCATGAAGAATGAGTAACTTAATTACTTTAACATCGTAAGTTAAAACCTAGAAACTTATAATAAGAAGAATCATGTTCTATTAATTAACCCAAATTCTTAGGAATAATTGTGATCACTTAAAATGAGTTAAATACTAATTACCCTTTTAAAGAATGTGTTCTTCAAAAGTTATTCTTTTGAGATACCTTTCAAATAAGCATCAAACCATGTCCTTTCAGTTATACATTAAAACCCTAAGCTATCTTAAGATTCTTGTCAACCCTATAACTAATTGAGTATTGTTATGATAATATGATCTATTTCAACCTTGCATGTCCATGATCAACCAATTGTTTGCTATTCATAAGAAGTAACTTAAAAGTGTTACTTTCAAGTCTTTACCCTGTTACTAGTCTTTTGCAATGACCACCAATCATAGTAACCCTAAGGCAAGAGTTTATGTTCTAGCTTTATCCTTTTACTTATACAGAATGGTAAACTAACCTAAAACACATAACAACCATGTATGTGCAATTGAACTTAAAAGTGTTATCTTTATGTCTCCACCACTACTCATCATTCTCTTATAGCAAACAATGATGGGAACCCTAAACATGGTAATCTTCTTTCAAGCTTTATTCTTTCACTTATAAAGGCTACTGAATTAACCTAAAACCTTTAACAACCTTGTGTGTTTGACTGAGCCTAAAAGTGCAACACATCATAAAGAAATCACCATAACTCAATGATAACAAATTATCGGGGTTAGGTTACGCTGAGAGAGGTGCATAGCATATATTATGCATATCATGCTGCAAGTTTCTAACATCATCCCTATCGGATGGTGGTTGCTATTTCAGAATTGGGATTTCTTTCGTATCGAAGACCTTGACTTGCATAATTTTGCAGTCAAAAAGGCAAGTTCACTCTTGCTCATATCTATTGTTTATCTTTAGCAAAATACTTGCAAATATACCTGTGGTATTACTACTACATTTAAAGCAAAAGTTCTGCTTTCTTAATCAATTTGATTAGTGGTTAGCAACCACTGTGGTTGTTACCCTAGGATGGTGGGCAGTGGGACCATGGTATGAGTATTGGTGGAGGTCCCTGATAGCGCGGTGATGAGTAGTGCCAGAGAACTTGTTGGCATGTAATTAATGAAGTAAATGACTGGCCAGTTGGAAACCCCAAGAGCAAGGTGTGATGAATATAGCAGCAAGTTTTTCCCTCAGTAAGAAACCAAGGTTTAATCGTCCAGGAGGAGGATGTCAATACGACTGAAGGTGATGCCCACTAGCTGCGTGATGCTCTAACAAGGGCGCCATTAACGATAACTTGTTAGCGCATCTTCAACCAGTAGCAACGTGGAACCTGCACACAACACAACCAAATACTTTGTTCCCAACTTACGATGAGGTTGTCAATCTCACCGGTTTGCTTGAAACAAAGGGTATGAGCGTATCGAGTGGAAAGCAATAGTAATATGTGAGCAAAGTAAACAGTGCGAGTAACTTAAACAGGTGATAGCAATATAAAGGAAATAGGACCGGGGTCCACAGTTCACTAGTGGTGTCTCTCCATAAGATAAAATAACACATGTTGGGTAAACAAATTACAGTTGGGCAATTGATAGAATAAAGACAACGTGCATATGATGAGAGGATCACTATGAGATTTACTCTGGGCATTACAACAAGATACATAGACCGCCATCCAACTGCATCTATGACTAATAATCCACTTGTGGCGAATCAATCCGAGAACTCCACAAGTATTAAGTTGTGAACAACAGATAATTGCATTAAGAAAAGTGTGTAATATAAACAAAGCATATGCCCTCAAGCATATGAATGTTGTTTTCCCCCTAGTAGCAACAGCACATCTACAACCTTAGAGGTTTCTATCACTCCCCCAGATTAAATAGAGGCATGAACCCACTATCGAGCATAAATACCCCCTCTTAGAGTCACTAGCAACTACTCGGCCAAGATAGCTACTAACAACGGAGAGCATGCAAGATCATAAACAACATAGAGATAACATAAGATAATATTCAGTACATCAACTCAATCATAACACCAATATTCATCGGATCCCAACAAACACAACATGTAGAATTACATAACGGTGATCTCGATCATGTAAGGCAGCTCACGAGATCTAAACATGAAGCACATGGTGGAGAAGACAACCATCTAGCTACTGCTATGGACCCATAGTCCAAGGTAGACTACTCACTCATCACGTCGGAGGCAAGCATGGCGATGAAGAAGACCTCCGGTGGCGATTCCCCTCTCTGGCAGGGTGCCGGGAAGAGCTTCTAGACCCTCCCGATCTTCGCGTCAACGGCGGCAGCGGATCGCGATGTGTTCTGGAAAAGTGATTGGGTCTTTAGGTTTTTCCCGTCGGGGGGTCTTTATAGGCGAAGGGGCAGCGTCAGAGGTGGACCAGGGGGCCCACACCATAGGCCGGCGCGGGCCAGGGCCAAGCCGCGCCCCCTGGTGGTGTGGCCGCCCTCTGGCTCGGCTCCGTCTCCTCTTCAGGTCTTCTGGAAGCTCCGTGAAATATCTGGACGTCTGGCTTTTGTTTCGTCCAATTCCGAGAATATTTCCTGTGTAGAGTTTCTGAAACACAAAAATAGTAGAAAACAAGGAACTGGCACTGTGGCATCTCGTTAATAGGTTAGTTCCAGAAAATGCATAAAAATGCCACGAAGTGTAACGAAACACTAAACAAATAGTGTAAAAACAAGCATGGAGCATCAGAAATTATGGATACGTTTGAGACGTATCAGTCCCACTGCAACTGGAAAGTTCACCTAGGAAATAATAACCAATGTCGCCAGTGATTCTAGAGCTGCAAATAATGGTCAACCATAAGATCTGGTATGGGACAGAGAAGTCAGCTGTACCAACTTCCTCTCGCATATCAACGGATGCACCATACCATAGCTGCATCCTGCTGGGTTGCAGTAATGGGTGGGACCCCTTAGTGCCCATGCATATCGGTGGTCTATGATGGATTGTAGGAGACCAACGAGGGAAGCCCGAGGTCAGGAAATCTACCAAAGAGTAGTAGACCGGCGTGGGGTATATCTGTCGAGGTCGGAACTACCAAAGGGTAGGAGACCGGCGTGGGTAAGTTAAATCGTGGTCGGGACTACCTTCGGGTTGGAGGCGGGCGTGGATTGTATCAATCGAGGTCGGGACTACCAAATAGTAGGAGGCCGGCGAGGATTGTTTCTGAGGTTGGAACTACAAAAGGGTGGGTATGCAAGGTCGCGGAGGAGGACAGTGATTGGCTTGGATCACAAGACTGGGCCCCATACCAAGGAAGTATGGACAGGAAAGTACGCCCGGTTGTGCAGCAAGGCTTTGATCTCTTATGGGTACAAGTGACCACCTCTGCAAAGTGTAAGAAAGTATCTGGATACTCCCTGTTCCGGGAAGGAGCTGCGAATGCAGCAGGAAAGGAGCCCATCGAAGCTCTAATCAACATGTGAAGGCTGACGGACATAGTTCTTCTGAATAAAAGCAACCTCTTGAAGAAATGTTTACGAAAACTTGCATTGCCGAAAGACTCTTGAGTCTAAGGCTGTAGTGGGTGCATAAAACACCATATTCCTTATATGAACTTGCTAGGTAACGCTCGTTACTCACCCCACTCCCTCTTAACCCTTGCTTAGATTGGAGGCAACTCAAGGAGGCAATCTCGAGACACTACAGATGAAGATGAAGCCTTCTACCAATATTAGAGCTATCAGTGGAGTCAACAACTATACCAGGCTTGGAGGAAAAGTATAATAGGAATAGGAGGGACCCAATTCCCTAATCCTAGAACCTAAGTGGATAGGATAATTCTGTAGTTTGAGTAGTAAGCCAACTGCATTATCTGTAACTCTAGTTTAGTTTTCAACTTATTCTATCTCGATTGTAGTCACCAGAACTAAACCTCTCCCTATTGAGGAAGTTCTGAAGCTCTTCTATATGATGAAATTGTAATCCTATAGACATACCTTGGACCTGCGATGTTTCTGTTGTACCGCTCTGATCGATGTAATAATAGTGATACGGTGTTTCATTGGTGTTAGGTCAACGACTTGTATACTACACATGCAGTGGTATGCTGGGTCACCACACCTTCCTCTTGGGGTTCCCAACTGGGTGCCTACAACGCACTATCACTATGATGTGCCCTTTGGATAGGATATATCCATCATTCTAATTGCTAGGGTTCTGCTGCCCCTGGGCTAGCGTGACTCCATTGGCTGGCAATAGAGGAGGCGGTGATGCGTTGTATGCTACTAACCCAGGTGTTCCTGTGTATCCTTGATGTCTCTCTTCATCATGCTTTAAACCAATGGCTTCCTGTAATTTGACAAAGGTGCGACGGTCGTTCATTAGGTGATTGGAGACCCTCTTTTCATCGATGAAGGTGTAGTGCATGTTGCAAGGTCCATTCAAGATATCTTTTGTTGATTGATTGTAATCCCTTGATGTCCTTGGCCTATATGGTCTACTGGGCTCTGACTCATCCCTATTGTCGCTGCGGTGACTGCCACTACGACACTCGTCTCCTTGATTGTTGTTGTTGTTGTTCCTAAGCTTGTGGCTACTTTGTTGTGTCCACTGTATCCATCATAGTTGCGGGACCTGCATTTTTGGTTTTTGTAATGATGGGAGCGGTCATCTTTGGGTGAGAGCATTCTTTTGTTGTTATAAGTGTCCTCACCATCTGTGAACATATTGGCTATATCCATGAGTTCTGAAGCTATCCTCGGGTTGATGCACCCCATCTCTTCAATGAATTCCTAACGGCGGAGCCCGGTGATGAAAGCGTCGACTGCCCGCTCGTCGGAGACATTTTCGGCTGAGTTTTTTATGACACTCCAATGTTGGATGTAGGAACACAAGGACTCACCGTATTTTTGGGTGCAAGCTTTCACATCCTCGATTGATGTTGGCCGCTTGTAGGTGGATCAAAATTTACTGATGAATTGCCTCGTCAAATTGCCCCAGCTGCTGATGGAATATTTGGGTAGCTTTGTCAAGCACGACCTGACGGCTCCACTCATATGTAGCTGCAGGCTCTACAATACTATTGCTTTCGAGCCCCCCGAGTATTTTTATGGCTTGCAGATAGTCTGATAACCATGATTTGGGTTCCTGTGATCCATCATACTTCTGGTGGTCATGAGACAACTTGAAACCTTTGGGTACCCAAGTTCTGTGAACCCTGTGGGTAAAGCAGTCAGCTCCCATATCCTATTCCTCATCTTCATAGTTGTGTTCGTCGCGTCGTAGCGGGATCTGTTGATCCGTGATTGCGTTATGGTTTTCCTAGCATCTCCATAGCGTGAATTGTTAGGCGCTCGATATGGTGACCTAGATCATCGATGTCCTCCTTTGTGCCGAGGGTTGTGGCGACGGTGCAGTGATACTTCATAATATGGAGATCTGGATCTTCGGGTGCCTCCATCATGCCGAGGAGTGTTGCAATGGTGCAGTGACACTTTCTGATATGGAGACCTTGATCTTTGGGTTCCTCTGTCATGCTGAGGGCTGTTGCGACAGCGTGGTGACCTGTTTTGCTGTGGGACTTCCTCTCTGCTGATTAATCTGTTTCCATCTAACTCGAGGCCCTGGAGAGGGTGTGATGCATGCCTGCACGAGGGTCGCCAGGTCTTGGCTGTGTGGTCAATAAGTAGGTTTGTACTGCCACAAGCGCTGCTTCTAGTGTTTTTGGGATGATGTTTCCTCAATCGTCGACAGATATGAAGGATGACTCGATGTTTCTTGCCAAATTGCTTCTATCGCCGTACTCCATGTTGTCCATGCGAGAACCACACCTGTGATGCCTTCCGCTGTTAGTGTATGACATGTTCATGCACTCTTCCCTGGCTGCTCTACTTGCTGCGCTAGCCGAAGCACATTGTGCTGTGATGATTTCTCGTTCTTGCAGCACGCGCTTGCCTTGGCGATGTAATGCATACTGATATCCCATCAGTATGTTCCTGGGTGTGTCTAAAGGTATATTTGTTGTGCCATTGATAGCTTCTTTAATTGTTTCCCACTCTGCCGTGGGTAGCCAAACTTTTTTCCCTAGCAGCGACGGTAGCTTTGGTTTCTCCTTCTGCTGCACACTTGTAGCCCCTCCTGGGATTTTGCGGGTTGATTAGGGGGGTTGTCGTCAGGGTCGAGTTCTTCTGAAGTTTCTTTGAGTATAGCATACACCTGGTAGTGATTGATGTAGTTATGGTTGGGTTCCGAGGAGAAGATTGTTGGCTCGTCATCATGGAGTTCTAGGCCTGACATCCACTCATCTTCAGAGCTATAGGAGACACTATCGTATAGATCGGTGAAGTCCTCTTTAGAGTAGTTGCTGATGTAGTCAAACTTTACCTCCGATCTGTCGTTTTAACCCGATGGGTCTGGTAATTCCTTGAAAAGTCAAAGTTATCCATGATTTCATCAAGTGGGTTGACGATGCTCCTTTTGCTTTCCCCAGGCTTGATGCTGACCAGCGAGTTTGCCTCCCTGGAAGAGCCAACGTAAGATTCTGAAGTTGCCTCGGCTACGGTTTTGCTTGCAAACGGACCCCAATAGATCAGATCTGAGATGCGACGACAGCCTAGGGACCCGACGCAAAAATTGAAGCTTTCGATCATGATACGTCCAATTTGCATCACTATTTTGTATCATAATTTACTGTTATTCATTGATATATTTCACATTTAGATGTGATACTTATGTTATTTCCTTTGCTTTCACATGTTTGATGATCATCGGAGGAGCTGCTGCCGGAGTCAGGATTCTGCTGGAAAAAGGACCATCAGAAGACCATATTTTGAAGCTCAGGAAAATTCCAGAAAAATACCCAGAAATTATAATTTCCCAGAAGACTCACGAAGCCAGAAGGAGGAGACGAGAGGGGCCAGGAGGCGCCCTCACACGTGGGCGGCGCGGCCAGCCCCCTGGCCGCGCGGGGCCCACGTGAGGTCGCCCTGGCCCACCTTTGCCATCGCCTTTTCGCGTACATCATCGTCTCCGAAAACCTAAGTGAAGGGGGGGTTGAGAGTTAGACACAGCCGCCTCTGCGGGGCGGAGAACACCAGAGAGAGAAAGCTCTCCGGCAGAGAGAAATCTGCCGGGGAAATTCCTTCCCGGAGAGGGGAGATCGTCGCCATCGTCATCATCGTCGCACCGGACTTCATCGGGATCATCATCATCATCATCATCTCCATCACCAGCACCTTCATCTCCACCATCACCTCGCCATCCCGCTGTAACATCTTGAGTTGGATCTTGTTATATTCATAGGGGAAACTTTCCCGGTGTTGATTACCCTTGTAGTTGATGCTATTGAGTGGAACCGTTGAATTAAGGTTTATGTCCAGATTGTTATTTATCATTATTTCACCTCTGATCATGATCCATATGATGTCTTGTGAGTAGTTCGTTTAGTTCTTGAGGACATGGGAGAAGTCAAGATGTTAGTAGTGAATTATTGTTGAGAAATATTTAATGGTTTGATATTGTTGTGGTGCTATTTCACTAGTGGTGTCATGTGAACGTCGACTACATGATACTTCACCATTTATGGGCCTAGTGAGATGCATTGTGTATTTGGTCACCGACTGTGGGGTTGCCGGAGTGACAGAAACCTAAACCTCCGTTGGGAAACCATTGCACCAGGGAGCATAGGATCCTAGAGTTTAAGGCTGTGGTTAGATTTATCTTAATTACTTACTTGTATTTGCGGATGCTTGCAAGGGGTATAATCACAAGTGTGTATTTATCCTAGTAAGGGTAGTGCGCTAGCACAGGTTCACCCCCATAACACTTACCAAATCAATAAATACTATTGGCTCTATGAAGCGAAAGCTCTTGACATAAACCTCCCGTGTGTCCTCGAGAACGTTTGGTTATTATAAGAATACAACCGGCTTGTCCTTTGCTGAATAAAGGATTGGGCCACTTGCTGCACTTGTTACTACTGTCTTTTATTTACTCGCACTTTATTTACTTGTATTACCAAATACTCCTGAAAACCTGTTTGCTAGTATTTACAGTGATTCCTTGATCAAAACTGCTCATCAACACCTTCTGCTCCTCGTTGGGTTCGACACTCTTATTTATCGAAAGTACTACGATACACCCCCTATACTTGTGGGTCATCAAGAATATTTTCTGGCGCCGTTGCCGGGGAGTGTAGCGCTATTGAAGAGTGGAATTGGAAAAGGTAACCGTCACTGTGAGTATTGTTTTATTTTGTCTTTTATTTTTATTCTGCTATGGAGAATTCTCCATTTGGTTTCCTATTTGGAAACACACCTACTACTACTGCTGCTGCTGCACATGCGGAGGAACCACCACCGCCGCCGCCTGCTGAAATTGATCCTTTTAAAATACCTATGAAAATTGTTGGGCGTATTATGGATAACTGCTATTCAGGAGATGGAACTGTCCATCCGGGTGATCACTTATTATTTATACATGAATTATGCGAGTTGTTCAGATGTGCAGGTATTTCACCAAGCCAAGTCAAGAAGAAATTATTCTCTATATCATTGAAAGGCAGAGCTGAAGAGTGGTATCGACTACTCCAAGATGGTCCATCTATGGCATGGGAGGATATTGTGCCTCTCTTTTATTCCAAGTTTTATCCTCCAAGTGAAATTCATAAAGACCGTAACAAGATATATAACTTTTGGCCTCATGATGGAGAGAGTATTGCCCAAGCGTGGGGGAGATTGAAGTTACTGATGCTCAAATGCCCCATTCATGAGCTCCCCAATAATATTGTTATTGATAATTTTTATGCAAGGCTTACTCTTCCTGATAAGGATTATTTGGATGCTTCTTGTTTTGGATCATTCACTCATATGAAAGAAGATGCCAAGTGGAAACTTCTTGACCGTATAAAAGAGAATGCCGAAGGTTGGGAAAACGACAAAGGTAGGAAGTCAGGTATAAACTATGATTATGAATGCATTAAATCTTTTATGGGAACTAAAGACTTTCATAGTGTTAGCGCTGCTTATGGTCTTGATTCCCAAATACTTGCTAATTGTCTTAAGGCTTTCGCCTCTTATATTGATGTTCCAAAGAAAGATTGGAACAAATATCATGCGCCTTACAAAGATTCTATTAGTCATATACCTGCTGCAGCTACAGAAGTTTGCACGGTTGATAGCATCATTCCTGAACCTTATATTGAGAAGACACCTTTCCCTGCTAAGGTAAAGAAGTACTCTACTTTGGTAAGTGTGTCTAATAAAAGTACTAAGAAAGCTGTAGAGCCTGATGAGCAAATTACTATTAAATCTCCTGTTGCTATATTGAAAGATCTTGTTACTAAAGATGTAGGAGATGAATATATTCTTTTTTGTGAAGATGCTTCTAACATTCTCTCGCATCCTAAAAAGCATAGGAAAGCAAGTGTTCCTGTTATTTCTGTCAGGATTGGAGATCATTGCTATTATGGTTTATGTGATATTGGTGCTAGCGCAAGTGCTATTCCCTTAGAGCTTTATAAAGAAATTATGCACGAGATTGGCGCTTGTGAACTTGAAGATATTGATGTGGTTGTTCAGCTTGCTAACAGAGAGACCGTTTGGCCTCTTGGTATTGTTCGAGATGTGGAAGTTCTATATGGTAAGACTAAGTACCCTACTGATTTTCTAGTACTTGGTAAGGAGGCTAGTGAAACTTGTCCTATTATTTTTGGTAGACCCTTTTTGAACACTTGTGGCGCCATAATAGATTGTAAGAAAGAGAAAATTTTTACTAAGTTTAATGGAGAGTCTTATGAGTTTAATTTTTCCAAGTTTGCTAAGACTTCTTATGAAAATGACACGCCTAATGAAAATTTTCGAGTTGAGCAGCTTGCTTCTATTGCTCTTGCCCCTAATAATGCCTTGCAGCAATTCATGGAAGATCACGAAAGTGATGTTTTTAGCAAGGAAAGAGAAGAGATTGATGATATTCTTCTTCGTCAACCACCATTACTCAAGCATAATCTACCTGTGGAGGATTTGGGCACCACTTTGCCGCCTAGAGAAGATCCTGTGTTTGAATTAAAACCTTTGCCTGATGACCTCAAATATGCTTATATTGATGATAAGAAAATATATCCTGTTATTATTAGTTCTAAACTTTCAGGAAAGGAAGAAGAAAGATTATTGGAGATATTGAGGAAACATCGAGGAGCTATGGGATATACTCTTGATGATTTAAAAGGGATTTCCCCTACTTTATGTCAACATGCCATTAATATGGAGAAGGACGCAAAGTCAGTTGTAGAGCATCAACGTCGCCTAATTCCCAAGATGAAGGATGTGGTAAGAAACGAGGTATTAAAACTCCTAGATGCTGGTATTATTTATCCTATTGCTGATAGTAGATGGGTTAGTCTTGTTCATTGTGTTCCCAAGAAAGGAGGTATGACTGTTGTACCTAATGAGAATAACGAGCTTATTCCTCAAAGGGTAGTTGTTGGTTATAGAATGTGCATTGATTATAGGAAGGTAAACAAAGTTACTAAGAAAGATCATTACCCTTTACCGTTTATAGATCAAATGCTAGAAAGGTTGTCTAAGAAGACTCATTTTTGTTTCCTTGATGGTTATTCTGGTTTCTCTCAAATTGCTGTTAAGAAAGATGATCAAGAGAAAACCACTTTTACTTGTCCTTATGGAACTTATGCTTATAGGCGTATGCCTTTTGGTTTATGCAATGCTCCTGCTACTTTTCAAAGATGTATGTCTGCTATTTTTCATGGTTTTTGTGAAGAAATTGTGGAGGTCTTCATGGACGATTTCTCTGTCTATGGAACTTCTTTTGATAATTGTTTGCACAACCTTGATAAAGTTTTGCAGAGGTGCGAAGAAACTAACCTTGTTCTTAATTGGGAGAAATGCCACTTTATGGTGAATGAAGGAATTGTCCTTGGACATAAAATCTCTGAAAGAGGTATTGAAGTTGACAGAGCAAAAGTGGAGGCAATTGAGAAAATGCCATGTCCAAGAGATGTTAAAGGTATTCGTAGTGTTCTTGGTCATGCTGGTTTCTATAGGAGGTTTATTAAAGATTTCTCTAAGATTTCAAAGCCTCTTACCAATCTTCTTCAAAAGGATGTACCGTTTGTCTTTGATGATGATTGTAAGGAAGCTTTTGAAACTCTTAAGAAGGCTTTAACTACTGCTCCTATTGTTCAACCACCTGATTGGAATTTACCTTTTGAAATTATGTGTGATGCTAGTGATTTTGCTGTTGGTGCTGTTCTTGGACAGCGTATAGATAATAAGTTGAATGTTATTCATTATGCTAGTAAGACTCTTGATGCTGCTCAAAAGAATTATGCTACTACTGAGAAAGAGTTTCTTGCTGTTGTTTTTGCTTGTGATAAGTTTAGATCTTACATTGTTGATTCTAAAGTTACTATTCATACTGATCACGCTGCTATTAGATATCTTATGACTAAGAAGGATGCTAAGCCTAGGCTTATTAGATGGGTGTTGCTTTTACAAGAGTTTGATTTGCATATCGTAGATAGGAAAGGTGCTGAAAATCCTGTGGCTGACAACTTGTCTAGATTGGAAAATATTTCTTTTGATCCTATTCCTGTTAATGACAGTTTTCCAAATGAACAGTTGGCTGCAATTAATGTAACTTCACGAGACCTTCCTTGGTATGCTGATTATGCTAACTTTATTGTTTCCAAGTATTTGCCTCCAACCTTTACAGCTCAGCAAAGAAGAAAATTCTTCTATGATTTGAGGCATTATTTTTGGGATGACCCACATTTATATAAAGAAGGAGTTGATGGTATTATGAGAAGATGCGTACCAGAATATGAACAAAAAGAGATATTAAGAAAATGCCATAGCAGTGCTTATGGAGGGCATCATGCTGGAGATAGAACCGCACAGAAGGTTCTACAATCAGGTTTTTATTGGCCAACCCTCTTTAAAGATGCCAGAAGGTACGTTTTATCTTGCGATGAATGTCAAAGAGTTGGAAATATTTCTAGACGCAATGAAATGCCTATGAATTATACTCTAGTTATTGAACCGTTTGATTGTTGGGGATTTGATTTTATGTGTCCTTTTCCTCCTTCGAAAGGCTATACCCATATACTTGTTGCTGTTGATTATGTTACTAAATGGGTAGAAGCCATACCTACAAAGAGTGCCGACGGTGAGACGTCGTTAAAAATGCTTAAGGATGTTATTTTTCCTAGGTTCGGAGTGCCTAGATATCTTATGACTGACGGAGGTTCTCATTTTATTCACGGTAGTTTTAGAAAGACTCTTGCTAAGTATGATGTCAATCATAGAATTGCTTCTGCTTATCATCCCCAAACTAGTGGGCAGGTAGAGCTTTCAAATAGAGAGATCAAGTCTATTTTGCAGAAGACTGTTAGTAGATCTAGGAAAAACTGGGCTAGTAAGTTAAATGACGCTTTATGGGCTTATAGAACAGCTTATAAGAATCCCATGGGTATGTCTCCTTATAAGATGGTTTATGGAAAAGCGTGTCACTTGCCCTTAGAATTAGAACACAAAGCTTTTTGGGCAGTGAGAGAGTTAAATAGAGATTTTAAACTAGCCGGTAAGAAGAGGTTGTTAGATTTGAGTTCTCTAGATGAGTGGAGAAACGAAGCGTATGAGAATGCCAGACTTTTCAAAGAGAAAGTCAAGCAATGGCATGATAAGAGAATTCTTAAGAGAGAGTTCCATGTTGGTGAGAAAGTTCTATTGTATAGGTCTCGTCTCAGATTTTTTGCAGGTAAATTACTTTCTAAATGGGAAGGACCATATGTTATTGTGGAAGTGTACCGCTCAGGTGCTATTAAGATTGCTTCATTGAAAGATGATTCTACACAAGTGGTGAATGGGCAAAGACTCAAACATTATATTTCTGGAGATCTTATATTTACTAATTGGAGGCACCATACGAGCCTCCAGGTTAATCCTAAAGTTTAGAGAATTTCGTCCGACCGATTTAGATCTAACTAATTTCGAGCCGTAGGATGTACAAATAGACTGCGATGGTCCGATCCCTTCCCCGTCACGTTTAATTACGGCTCCCTTCACTACCGATGAAAAAAAATTCTCCTAACTTTGCCTATTCACCTCTCGTGGCGGCGGCTACATCAACCGCGATCGAGCAGAAAATTGCGCTGATGGAATCTTGCTAAACCAGCATAAGGCAGAGAAGCCTCATCTGCTTGCCATCGCGTTGACCTCTCCTGCACGTGCTGCTGTTGTAGGGCCGACCACCATGGAGTTTCTGTGTCTTCGGCTACCTCCACCTGTTGTACAACATGAGGCGACGAATTGCAATAAGTACAGGGTAATTGGCCATGCAGCGATTGATATTTGTGCAATGCTGGTCCAGGATTTTGATTACAGGTAAATACGATAGATTGCATCTCTACTCCATAAGATATGTTGATGTTCTCATGTTCGCGTTGTTCAATCTGTCCGGCCAGGGCCCTTATGCAAAGCTCTTCTCCATATGCCAAACTTCATCCTAATGCGTACCATACACTAAGACTCAGACACTGATTGATAGATCTCATTACAAGTCAAATTTTTGGTGCTTTATACTCTGCATAAGTGCTCATGCCGTCATGCGTTGGTTTCATCTCATCAGGGTGTCATAGAGCTATACATGTTACTAACCTAGCAGGTGCCGTGGGTTGCGTCATATAAGATGGAAGATTCAGCCGACATGCCCCGTGTTAGCTGCGAGCTTCAATGTTCTGACTGCGCGTGTGGCCTTTCCAGTTTTCAACTATGTCCGCAAGATGGGTGAACCTTTGGTGTTCTAGATGGGTTTTGACTGATGCTTTTTTTCCCTTTGATTGTTAGTTTAGATAAATTGGAATATTTGCTTAGTTGTGCTTGCCTAACAATGTGAGATGCAGAACACTCAGGATTAACATGCATATTTTTCCTTATTCTTTTCCACCGAGTATAAGTTCAGGTGAATTTGCTTTGTTTCTTAGTGCCTGCATCGCATTGTGAGATACATGATTCAAGAGATAACGTCAATGGGAGAGGGCATAGTTGAACTTAATATCTTGGTTTGTTAACATCTTATAAGCAAATTACCTTTTTATTTTCACTTTACTGAATCTATATACAGCTGCTTATTTTATCAGTCATTGGTCATAGAATTTTCAAGTTTTATCCTGTACCAATTAGCATTTGCAGTCACCAATTGATCAAACTGTTTCATGCTACACTATTTAGTATTTGATTGCTAATGCTGGATTTGGGCCATCACGATGGCATCTCCTCTAAGGATACTCTGGGTCCTACTAATAAAGCAGCCATCTCAACTCTGAAAATACTTTGACATTACAGACATGTACTAGCTACGTGTCCTAATTAACAGACTCGCAGATATGAAAATATATTGCAAGTTATGCATGCCTTCATTTTTCTAAATCTACATGTAACATTTTTAACTTTATTTCATGATACATACATAATTGATGCACACGGCACTTTTGAAGTCATCAGCCTTATCACACGTGTATTAAGGCCACCTTAGACACCAGAACATGCTGCATGTTTCCGAGGTTTATGTCTCGCATGCCTCCCTCTCTTCTTCCTACTTTTGAATACCTCTTATAAACAGCCAAATTTTGTAACAGGAACTCAAGTGTTGCAAAGCATCACACATAGTGCGCGAGAAGTAGCTCCTAAGGAACGATCACTTTATTTAGGATATGGCTCAACCTCAAGTGTATGATGATATAACTTTCACGGTATATAACTAAATTTGTCAATTAGGATTTATCATAGTATGAAAATTAATGCTGTTGTATGGCAAAAGGGAACCCAATATTCCGAAACCAAGAAGTGCCTATATCGATAGATTCCTTCTTTGACTTCAATCTTACAAAATAGTAATCAAATTAATCTATTATGAAAATATTATGTAATCTTTACTCAGCCTAACAAAGATTTACCTGTTTTGTAGGAGGGACATGTGGCTTACTTAGCACATAATGTTTTCCAATATTTCTAATTTCCAAGATATATAAAGATTGTCTTGAAAGCAGCCATTTATCATCTTTTCACCTCCTCTAGCCTGTGCAGATGCACGGGTTGACGACTAGTTCTTATAATGAAGATGTTGATGTTATTGAAACAGTTTCTCCGGAAGATTACATACAAGACAAACTGCAGGAACCTGCAGAGTTCGTTTTCGAATAGGTAACAGTTCTAGTCATAAAAATTTTGCGAAAAGTTTTTCCTTTAATATTTTTGCTGTTTTTAATAAATATGAAAAATCACGAGACGAAAACGGGGAGGAAAAGAAGTCCGTGTGGGTCTCACACACGGGTGGCGCGGGCCCACCCCTGGCCGCGCCACCACCGTGTGAGAACGCCTCGGAACTCTTTTCCGTCCCGGTTTCCTCCTGCGACCTCGTTTCGATGTATAATTTTCACCTATTTAACCCCCCCGGAGTCCCCGAGGTCTGTATATCGTTTTCTCGTCGTGTTTTGTTTCGAGCTGTTTCTGTCAGGAATTGCCCTCTACCTTGAAGTTATAATGTCTTCGTTTGGCTCATCCAAAGAGAACCCTCCTGCGGATTCCATCAATCCGTATATGAGGGAACTGAAGATGCATCTGAAGGAGTTGTCGCTCAAGGATGGGGAGTTACAGGTTAAAGATGTTCAAGGACCCAAGGGAGAAGGGAGTCTCGAAGCAAGGATGGAAGCACTGGAACAGGAAGTTTTCAAATACAAGAAGATGGCGGAACGCGAGGTGGAAATTATCTATAGGATCAACCAAGAGCTCGTCGCCAAGTACAAGAAAGAGACTACAGAACTGTGGAAGGATGTCCTCTCACTTCAAGAGACCACTAACCAATTACAAGCACAACTCTACGACTTGCATAACCAAAATTGTGAGTATGAAGCTAGATTTAAACAAATGAGTGCTGCTGCAAGTTTCAGGATTTTGGAGACCGAGACATCCTTCTTTGATGGAGGACCTCTGCCTTGGAAGTACGACAACAATGAAGTTCCACCGTCACCGCCAAAGGAGTAATTCGTCATCGGTATAGGCATCCCCTTGGCTTGTTCCAAGCTTGGGGGAGTGCCGCGGTATCACATCATTACCTTCAGTTCATTTACCTTTCAAGTAGAGTCTTATCCTGAATAGAGAAGTTATCATATAGAATAGTTTGCAGTTGGAAGTATCCTCCTTAGTTAGTTATCTATGTATCCCTTGGTGTGAGTTGCGGTAATGAAATATTAATGAGAAGTTTTATCGTTTACTTTTCGCACACTTTATGTTAGTCTGCAATCTCTCTTATGTGACTAGTCTTGTTGATTGGTATTGGTATCACATTGGGAACATGAGTAGATTTAGTTGGTTTTGGCAAACCTAGCTTGGTCAGTAGCAACTTTACCTTGAAGTTTGAGTAGAGTAGAATAAAGAAGTGCTTGTAGTTACATCACTTCAGTTTTCCTTATGTTTAGCTTTTAAGCATTGTTATTCTTAAAGTTAAAATCGTTGTACTTTCAAGGGAGTTTGCATGATTGTTCTTATTATATGTATGTTTGTTTGTTTCATGCAACTCTTATGCTTGCTACCCAGCCTTGCTAGCCAAAAACTTGTACTGAGTATGAGCTCTACTCGTGCATCCAATTCCCAAAAGCCGAGTCACTTCCAAAGAGTCCACTATAAATTCCTATGCATGGTATTTTAAGCCATTCCAAGTAAATTTTCATGTGCTACCTTTCAAAAACTTCCAAACACTTCTCATTTTGTGCCACTGTTTTTAGCTCATGAGGACGTAGTGGATGGGTTTGTTATCTTCCATACTAAATTAAGTACCCCTCGACTAGGCAGCTTCATCTGCTCGTCATTAATTTGGCAAGGGAGCTGGTCAGACCATTATAATCTTAATAGAAAAAGAAAGAAAAAAGGCACTCCTCCAATGGTATGTGAAAGTTGGTCGGCACCCGATGGAATCGGTTAGCCATGGTTTGAGAAAGGAAAAAGGTGGGGAGGAGTGCCAAGCTTTAAAAGAGCACCAAAGTGCCAACTAATTAAACATCTCGGAACCGCTCCCACTTGTTTAGTATGGAAGATATCAAGAACTCTGTTGCTAGTCGTTGACAAAAGCAACCACCTCTCAAAACAATTTTTACCTCTGTTTCACAAATGAAAAGCTCTAGCACATGTTTAATCTCTGCTTCCCTCTGCGAAGGGCCTATCTTTTACTTTTATGTTGAGTCAACCTATTTCCCTCTATCTCAAGCAAGCATTTGAGTTGTTATGTTTCACTCATCCATATGTTGATCCGTTTAATCATGTTTATTATCTTCCTTGTTTTTGTATAATGCTTTTGTCTGAAGGAATACACCTTTGAAAGCTCTCTTCGAATGCAAAAGTTTACTTTGTTGAGCATATAGTCTTTGCTATATTAGCTCTGTTTTAAAAAGGCTCCGTCTAAAAGAAAGAATAGCTTGTTCATCGTTCTTTAACCAAGAACTAAGGTTTGCCATTGCCAATTATATTTACTTCATGCATCTTTACATGTGATTCCCTTTTACCTATTGCAAGTTTACATCTTATAAAGGGAAGTTGCTGTCTATTACAATTTGTGCCTTAGTGAATGTGATGCTTCTTGTTCGTATTTTGATTATCGACACTTCACTCCATAAACCTGTGGTCATGTTTACCGAGTTTAGCTTTTCGCTTGGGGACAAGCGAGGTCTAAGCTTGGGGGGGTTGATACGTCCAATTTGCATCACTATTTTGTATCATAATTTACTGTTATTCATTGATATATTTCACATTTAGATGTGATACTTATGTTATTTCCTTTGCTTTCACATGTTTGATGATCATCGGAGGAGCTGCTGCCGGAGTCAGGATTCTGCTGGAAAAATGACCATCAGAAGACCATATTTTGAAGATCAGGAAAATTCCAGAAAAATACCCAGAAATTATAATTTCCCAGAAGACTCACGAAGCCAGAAGGAGGAGACGAGAGGGGCCAGGAGGCGCCCTCACACGTGGGCGGCGCGGCCAGCCCCCTAGCCGCGCGGGGCCCACGTGAGGTCGCCCTGGCCCACCTTTGCCATCGCCTTTTCGCGTACATCATCGTCTCCGAAAACCTAAGTGAAGGGGGGGGTTGAGAGTTAGACACAGCCGCCTCTGCGGGGCGGAGAACACCAGAGAGAGAAAGCTCTCCGGCAGAGAGAAATCTGCCGGGGAAATTCCTTCCCGGAGAGGGGAGATCGTCGCCATCGTCGTCATCGTCGCACCGGACTTCATCGGGATCATCATCATCATCATCATCTCCATCTCCATCACCAGCACCTTCATCTCCACCATCACCTCGCCATCCCGCTGTAACATCTTGAGTTGGATCTTGTTATATTCATAGGGGAAACTTTCCCGGTGTTGATTACCCTTGTAGTTGATGCTATTGAGTGGAACCGTTGAATTAAGGTTTATGTCCATATTGTTATTTATCATTATTTCACCTCTGATCATGATCCATATGATGTCTTGTGAGTAGTTCGTTTAGTTCTTGAGGACATGGGAGAAGTCAAGATGTTAGTAGTGAATTATTGTTGAGAAATATTTAATGGTTTGATATTGTTGTGGTGCTATTTCACTAGTGGTGTCATGTGAACGTCGACTACATGATACTTCACCATTTATGGGCCTAGTGAGATGCATTGTGTATTTGGTCACCGACTGTGGGGTTGCCGGAGTGACAGAAACCTAAACCTCCGTTGGGAAACCATTGCACCAGGGAGCGTAGGATCCTAGAGTTTAAGGCTGTGGTTAGATTTATCTTAATTACTTACTTGTATTTGCGGATGCTTGCAAGGGGTATAATCACAAGTGTGTATTTATCCTAGTAAGGGTAGTGCGCTAGCACAGGTTCACCCCCATAACACTTACCAAATCAATAAATACTATTGGCTCTATGAAGCGAAAGCTCTTGACATAAACCTCCCGTGTGTCCTCGAGAACGTTTGGTTATTATAAGAATACAACCGGCTTGTCCTTTGCTGAATAAAGGATTGGGCCACTTGCTGCACTTGTTACTACTGTCTTTTATTTACTCGCACTTTATTTACTTGTATTACCAAATACTCCTGAAAACCTGTTTGCTAGTATTTACAGTGATTCCTTGATCAAAATTGCTCATCAACACCTTCTGCTCCTCGTTGGGTTCGACACTCTTATTTATCGAAAGTACTACGATACACCCCCTATACTTGTGGGTCATCAGATCATCAGACCCATATCCCGGTCGAGATTTGTGAAGATCGGAACTAGGGTGGGTGGGTGTGGTCGAAAATCGATGGTACCAAAAGATATCTGGTTTCCGTCAACCGTCGAATTGCTCCGTGGTGAAGGCGAAAAAGCCGCCGAATCCATGACTCCAACGCCCAGACTCCCACGGATGGCGCCAATTGATGAGGGTTAACCTCAACAATGTCCTAGATGAAGGACTTATGATCGGGACAAGAGGGCGTAGGATGAACTTGAAGGTAAAAGTCAGACAAACAAGGCAAATCTAAGTATATTATTGAGAGAAAGCTAGGTACAAGCTAAATCTTGATTTCTCTTCTACCGGCCCCACCTGGCCCCTTTTATAGGTGGCCATGTCTCGGGGTCCTGGTCGTGTTCGATACAAACTCATAGGCTTATGTTGGTTCCTATTACAATTTCCTTATTTGAATATAGAATCCTTTGGCTCCTATCTGTGGGCCATAATCTTCATGGACCTTAACCCAAATATTAACCAGGGGTTCCAATGCTATGGGCCCTGGAAGGCGTACCCATGTACCTGATTTCACCACAACAAATCTATAAGCAATGCAGTGAGAAGCATAGCCAAGATAGACACAAATCCATGGTTTTTGGTCCAAGCTTACGCTTCTTGTTGATTGGAAAATTCACCTTTGCCAAACAACCAAATGTTCATAGGTAGAGAGTGTTGGCCTTTTATTTTCCCTTTCCTCATATGGGGTAATCTCTTTATTCTTCATCGGAACTCGGTTTAGGACATGACATGAAGTCAATTATAGCCCCCATCATTCCATGGATAAACCAGCATTTTCTAACATGGAATTAACCATATCAATTAGAGTCAAGGAAAAAATAGCATGTTATTTCCTGCTATATAGCGCGTTATAGCGTATTTTGAGTGTCCAAGCTAAATTTTTATAAGTTTGCTCGCTATGGCGCTATTTGCAAAATAGCATGCTATATCGCGCTAAAAATCATAGCGTCAGCGCTATTTTAAATGTAGCACGCTATTTTTTGTTGTACTGGTATGGAGTAAGTAATCATATGATAAAGGTGTTAAGAAAGCAAACATATGATGCAAATCTTAATTGTTGAACATAACTAATTGTGCTAAAATATCTATCTGTTTCACTATATACTTTATTCTTACCAAATCCCTTATTTTTTTACTAAAATTTCAAAATGCTATTTTTAAATATACCATGCTATTATCACGCTATAGCGTATATAGCATCTGGAGAAGGGTCACGCTAAATGAAATAGCGCTCTATTTTAAACCTTGATTACAGTGCAGTTTTTCCTTTTGGCAATCCCATTGGATTGAGGGGAGTTGGGAGGCGTCCTCTCATGGATTATACCATGTTCCGAACATAATAAATTGAACTCATTAGAAAAGTACTCTCCACCACAATTAGACCAAAGCCTTTTTATCTATCATTCAACCTAATTTTCAACTTCAGCCTTATAGATTTTAAAGTAATCTAGAGCCTCATCTTTTGTTTTTAGGAGATATACATAACAGTACCTAGTGGAATCATCAATGAACGTCATGAAATGTTTCTTTCCAACTTTTTCAACGCACCATTCATCTCACATAGATCTGAATATATGAGCTCAAGTGGTGCCAAGTTTCTTTCCTCCGCAGGCTTGTGAGGCTTGCACGGATGCTTTGCTTGCACACAAACATGACACTTAAAGTCTTTGACTAAGGTAAACATCGGAATTTAACTCATATTTGCAAGCCACGACATATAACCAAAATTCACATGAAAAAGTCGTGAATACCAAACATTAGTCTCATCATTACTAGTGCTTACATGGTTCACCACATTGTCACAGAAGTCCTCCAAAGAGAAACGGAACATGCCTCCGCATTCATTGCCTTCTCCAACAAAGGTTCTATACTTAAACAGTACAACTTTATTAGATTCAAACACCAAGTTAAACCCATCTATCATAAGATGGGAGCCACTAACGAGATTGCTGCATGTTCTTCAATTGCACGATCTTCTCCAAAGTAAACTTCAGATATACGATGCTAGCACCAATAATAGTGGCATGTAACCCATTTCCCATCATAACGGATGAACCTCGGGCCTAATAAGAGGTAAACATGGAGATATCAGCACACACATTAACATTAGCACCTGTATCAACCCACCATTCTATGGGCTGAAACATCAAAAGAACGGTTAATAAGAATTTACCATACCCAGTTGTTCCTTCCTAAGTGTTGCCAAAGACCATGTTGATAGAATTGGAGTTCTGCCCAGCCTGACCATTCTTTCACTTTCATTGCGGATGGCGATGATCCCAGTGGCCCACCTCGCCACACAACCAGCAAGGTTCTTTCTTCTCCTTGTTTTGTCCTTCTTCTTGAAGTTGGTAGTCTGGGAGGCTTTATTCTTTTCCTTAGACTTGTGGGCATTTTTCTGCACCATGTTGGCAGCATATTTTCCCTTGGTTCCACCAGTGTGTTTTCCTTTTACCCTCGCCATCTCCTCAACATCCATAGAGCCAATGATATTCTCAACATAGATTCTTGCCTCTATTGTTTCAGTGAAGTGGCAAAGTTACTCCAATAAGGGGGAAGCTTAGCGACAATGCATCCCAAGACAAACTTGTTCGGAAGCACACACTTGAGGAGCTCAAGTTCCTTAGCCATAACCTGTAGCTCATGAGCCTATTCTACTACAAATCAGTTTTCAACCATCTTGTAGTCATGGAACAGCTCCATAGCGCACAGTTCGCCGCCGGCATTAGCCGTGCTGAATTTGGCCTCCAAGGCATCCCACAGTTCTTTCCATCACGGATGTGCAGATAAGCATCAACCAAGTTGTCTCCAAGCACACTTAGGACAGCACCCACAAAGAGCATGGTGGCATCCCTGAACGCTTTCTCCTCATCAGGAGTAAGCGGACCTATCAGAGTACCAGTCGCAACTCCCTGCATGCCCATAGTGGTGAGCAACAACAAGGTCTTATTCTGCCATCTCTTGAAATGAGCACCTATCAACGGGCTCGGTTTGAGCGCAGCAGCAAAACCTGCCGGTGAAAATTACCTAATCGTATAAGATTTTTGGATTGTTAGTATATTAAGCAATTTTTTAGTGAGTTTAATTACCAACGTGAGCAGCAAATAAGCACTAGTTCACTTAAACACATGCATACATGCAAACACATCTAGCAGATCTGCAAATAGGACTATAACTAGTGCTAAGTAAGAGATTAGAAGCATGTATAGTGCGACTAGGAATGTCGGAACCGCAACAGCAGCTCCATCATGGTTGTCACGCCATGATGAAGGGTCGATGTTGCCGAGCCTAACAAAAAGGAAGTAGATCGGTGAGGAAGAACTCAAATGAAGGTGAGCAGTCGTGCCAAGATGCTCCCCAAAAACCTTATCGTCTGTCTCCCGATGCAGGATCTCAACGGACGGGGCTTCGGAGGCCTGCTCTCCCAGACGGCCATCCACGCAGTGGCTAGGATGGGAAAGAGTAGAGGGCGGCGCAACAAAAGGAACGCCGCAAGAGAGATAGTATGGAACGCCCCGCTCCAGATCTGGTCGGTCTCCTGGTATAGCCTAGGAGCAGAGCAGCCGACCGCACCGCCATGCATAGAAGACACGAACATGCGGCGAGCATGCACACGCACGCTCGACACGTACCCAACTCAGTTGGTGCACCAAGAAAAAAATTAGCCTTCCACAAAATGAGTTTCAAACTCAAAATCCATTCACAAAGTCTCGTCGTGTGCGTGGCGTGGCGAGTCAGGCGAAGGAGGAGGAGCGCGCGTATGCATCTTCTCTTCTCACTAACTTAGGAGCACTAGAAGAGCCCACCTTATAAAACACTCCAACTCTCTCCCCAACTAGCAGTGTGAGACTAAACTTAGTCCCCCAACCAGCCCCCATGACTGTCATAGTAGATGGGCCTTGAGATCTCACAATTGTAGGTTAAATGAGTTGTCTTGTTGGGCTGTAGCCTATATAGATCCAACAATCAAGGTCAACACATTTATCATAAAGTATATTTTCTCAATGTTATTGTAGATGTTTATATATAAACTTGATCAAAATTATAAAATATTAACCTTCGAATAAGCTTATATGCATTATATATTACTCCCTCCGATCGAAAATAAGTGTCGATGACTTAGTACAAACTTTATATTAAATTAGTACAAAATCCCCGACAATTATTTCTGATCGGAGAGAGTATATTTTGAGACGGATGGATTACTTTGGTCATTTGACTCGCAAAGTGTTGCGCCGTTGCGGTCAGCACCAAAACACTTCTGTGCCGATGATGATAAGAAGAAGAACGGGTTGCCAACGCGCGTCGTCCAATTTGGACTCATTCTTCCTTGTGACACAATTTATGATCGGACACCACAGTTTGCTCGCCAAGGCATTGATAAGAGCATCTCCAGCCGTCTCCCCGACGAGGCCTTCGGTAGCCCTTTTTTCATCCGGACGGCGAAAAATGGCCCAGTTGCGCCCCCGGATCCTCATTTTTGTCCGAATTTGGGCTTTCATCCATCCGGCGAGCCCATGTCATCCCAAGCCCCTCGGGGCGCGCTCGGGGAGTCCGGAGAAAACAAAAACGCGGAAAACGTCGAGAAAAATTGTCGGCGAGAAAGGCCGATCGTTGTCCTCATCGCATCGTCTTCCGCACGCTGTAAAAGCCTGCCGCCGGTCAGTCTTCGCCGGACGCGTAGCTTCCCTCTATTTATCGCGGACCTACCGCGTATGGCCGCATTCACCATCGCAGGACGGCGGCGACTCCAGCGACGACGATGATGGCGACTACATGGCGTTCTACCGCCATTTCGGCATGTAGAATGCCGTGTTTTAAGTTTAGTTTATGTTTCCCTCTGGCCGAATTCAAATATATTACGAATTCAGCCTATATATGTAAGAACTCGCCTATATATATTAAATATCTCTAAATTTCGCCTAAGTTTGAACATTTTTCATCTATTTATATTTGAATTCGCCTATATTCGTTCTTTCTCTTGGGCTCACCGCTGGGAAAATGAGCCTCCCCAAGCCGAATTTTACCGGCGCGGATAGTCAGAGGCAGCCTTGCATCACCCCGATGATGTCCGTTCCGAATCGTCTGGCTGCCGCTTAACATCCCCTCTAGCGAGTAATAAGCCCATGTAGCAGGCCCAGTTTGGGACAGAAGTGGCAAAACCACTTGGGGCTCCTCCTGGCTACCTTTTTTTCTCATCACTCCACTCCACTCCACACGCTTCTTCCTCCCACTCCCCAGCCACTATCTTGCACTTTACCCAATGGATGGATTCGTTAATGACCACTGCCGCCTCTCTCCGCCTTGCTGGACATCTCCCTTCGACCATATATGCGCTGGCCACTCTCCGGAAGCTGTTCGCTATTCTGAAGTCAACTGCCGTGCTGCTCCCAAGGCGCCATCTCGTTGCCCGGCGCCGGAGCCCGCAGAGGACCGCAAGAACTGGGACACCGAGAGTTTGTCAAGTCCACCCCCTTCGACCTCATCCTGGTATGAAAAGCATCTGTCCCTTTACCCCTTGCTTCCTGTACGTTTGTGTGGCCAGATTCGAGATTATATTGTGCATCTACCATATCCAATTCGATTCAGTTCGACTAGGTTGGACGTGCCTGTTCTGGATTCGATTAGGTAGCTTGGAATTATGCCTCTGTTAGCAATAATATTGCTTATTAAGAGTTCAAGTTGATTTAGTCTGTACTAGAAGGATTGGGCAAGCTTTGCTGCGCCCATTGTTTACTGGCATCGCTTGGGTCTGAGCCTAAAATTCCTATTTTCTGCATTTGCCATCGAAGATTTAACACAATATCACATAGAATAGTCTTCACATAGCATACACCGGACTTGTGAAACCGCACTTGCACACAAATAGCTCACATAATACAGCTATAAGTAGTCTTTTTTTTTAGGAACAGCTACCTTCCACAGCGTGTGCTATTTTCGGTGCCCAAATCGATTTTGAGGCATCGAGCACCGATGCCCTCCGCTGCCCAGTCGGTGCCGCAAAAAAGTTTCAGGGCATCGGAGCAACTAGCTGCTCCGATGCCTAAACTCATCGGCCAATAAAATACTAATTGATTAGATGAACTGCAACTACCGACGCGCGACGATGAGCTTCTCGTCCTTCCTAAAGTAGCAGGCGCGAAGGGGTGACACCATCTCGTGCTGCCGACGCTGATTGCCGCGGAACTCCGGCTCACGACCACCGGGACGCAGCTCTCCATCACGGCCACCGGGACGCAGCTCTCCGGCTCATCCAAACGCGCCCTTGCCCAGCACCTCCGCCGACGCGCGCAGCAGGTCTACAGATCGACTTGTATCAGCTAGTTGGTCAGCGGGCGGCAGCTCTAGCAGGAGCCCGATTTGTGCCGGCGCTTGGAGGAGTCGCACGCAGCTGGCCATGGACATCAGGACATGGGCAGTAGCTTCTTCAATTTAGGCTAAGAGCTTGCTGGATTGGGAAGACGAGCTGAGTAGGGATAGAGGCGAAGGGGGATTTTTTTGGGAGGAAGGTAGAACTCGCGCGAAGGAGCGGTGGAGGTTGGTTCGACCTCGTTTTTTATTCTATCGCAGGTCCCACATATTTTTACAGGAATCTCCCACGCTGTGAGACCGGTGCCAAAGAAAATAATTTAGGCATCGGTGACATTTTGAAGGTTTGGGCTCCGACCACGCTGTGGAAGGCCTATAAGTAGTCAGCTGGTATAGGGATGAACATATACATCCCAGTTATATATTGGACATGTTCAGAGCATTAAATAGCTCACATAATACAGCTACAAGTAGTCAGCTGTTCTGTTTTATTCTGAATGCTGTCCAGGGATCTATACGCTTGACTATATTACTACATAAACACTTTTATCTTACATAGTGGGATCTGGTATATACAAATAATGTTTGCATTCACATATTCTACCAAGAAAGGAGATATCTCAGTATTTAAACGGTGTCACTCAATATGCATAGCTTGCATTTTTTTGCATCTAAATGGACATAAACATAAGGAAATTTTAATCAAGAAATATTAAACTGTGTATAATACAAAGCAAAAACTCTCTGCTCTCATAGTTTTCTCTAGGAAAGATCCATTATACGCTAGTATTGGTGTCTGCGGGCCCTAAAATAGGAACCTAAAGAAGACCTTGAACATCCATATCATCAATTTCACTAGAACCCTGCAAAGATAGAGGAAAATTTAAAACATGGGAATACTAGACTAGTTTAAAGAAGTTGTTTGAACAATATTTAAAGTACCATTAGCAAGTCTGTGAAGCTAGTGAATGCATTGCTGTCATTATTAGTATTTCCATTGGTACATGAGTTTATCCACCACCATTCTCTTGCTGCTGCACAGAGAAACAAACCATGTTGTTAATAATGTAGTAATAAATTAGAACACTATTTTGCAAGGATTTTTAGTTTTTAATACTTGAGTTTGTCCACTGTCCTTCTCTTGTTGCTGCAAGCAAACAACCATTTATTTAGAATTGAATAATAAATAAGAACATTATTTTGCAAGGGTTTTGAACAACATACTTTAGATTTTTTGGGCACTTTCTTATTGAATTTGCGTGTCTTATCGAGCCAACTTCTATGTCTCTTTGAACTTTTTGGCTGGACATCCTTTTTTCTTTAGGCGTGCAGAACTAAGCAAACCATCATCTTGCTGAACATTTGGTTGGACATTAGATGAATCAGTCAGAATACTTGTAGATGCGCTCATTTTGTCCTCTACTTGCTTAGCAATGCAGTCCAATGCATTGTCCACCAGCATGCCACATTCTGGATCGCTTGCGGCTTTATATGCAAAATCATGAAACTTGTAGCGCAACATTGCATCCAGTTTTGGATTTTCAATGATGTTTCTTCCTTTGATGTCTTTTATAGTTCCAAACCGTGCTTCCCTTGTCCATCGCTTTAGAAGATAATGATTCGGCAATAACTTGATATTCATCAAGTCCAGAACTTTCAGAGCATGCCCACACAAGACTCTGGTCCTTTTAAACTAAAAACAACTACAAGAAGCCGTTTGCTCCAAAGGATCACCGACAACTATGCGTTCCAGTTCAGAACTTAAATCACAATCAGCCCTCAGAACTGCAACAGCATATGTATTATCCCCATCCAAAGCTCTAGTACATGCAGCCATGGATCTTTCATATTCGTCCTGGAATGCTTCAAATATTTTAGGTGTGTAAAGTTTGCTTGTTTGCAACAACATAGGTGTCTTCATCCTTATTCTTGGTAGCTTTTTCCTAGCTTCAAAGTCTGCATTTAGTTCCTTGTCTCTTTTTTCTTGCACCGCCCTTTCAAAATGTTTTAAGAACCGAATGATGTCAAAATCTGATTTAAGATATTTTTTCAAGTCACTATTAAAACTCTCACTTAATTGTGTGCTTCTCATTCCCAATGAGAAAAAATCCCTCATGTAACATTCAGCCCATCTCCTTCAACTTATAGATACTATCTAGCCATGATGCCTTCTTCTTCTCCACCTTATTTCTCATGATGCCAAAAGCTTCTTCAAAGGCTGCCTCGTCCTCAATGTTATACATGCATGCACTAAAATCTAAGAGAATGTGAGGTTCCTCATCTCCGTCATTTTTTTGGGAGTTTGACTCTTCATCTTTGCTATTGCACAAATGCTTCACGGCATGTTTCATTATGTGATAGGTACACAGACCATGCCATGCTTCTGTGAATACGTCCTCAACGGCCTTTCCCATTGTTGTGTCTTGATCAGTAAATATTGTTCTAGGTTGCTTTCCACCATGTGCAGCTAGAAAGGCCTCAAATAGCCATTTGAAAGAGGCACGTGTTTCATCAAACAAAAGAGCAGCACCAAAAATAACAGTCTCTCAAAACTGATTGAATCCAATAAAAACACCAAAGGGCCTATACTCTTTGTTTGTGCCAAAAGTAGTGTTGAAGGTGACGACATCCCCAAAGTGTGCATAATCAATGCACATCTTAGCATCAGCCCAGAATATGTTAGTTATTTGTTCTTCACAATCCAATTGCGGAGCATATTGGAAAGAAGGGTTCTCACTTATCTTGTCTTGAAAATACTTCAACATGCTTCCTGCCTGACCATATGCCAATTCCCTTTGACGCCTGCTTTGCAAGTGATTCTTCTGATCACGACAAGTGTAGCTGAGATTCATTCATCCTCCAACTGTGCGACTAGCCAACTCATGTGCAGCTTTTGGCCTAATTCTGGAGTCATCAGCAGCCTCAATTTCAAAAGCTTGCAAATCTGAAATCTTTCTTTGTGATAACATCAGATGGAAGGTTTCTGGCAAGTAAACACCATGATTGTGATCAACCATTACATCCACCACTTCATAATGTCCTGCCACTCGATCTAATGAAAGACACATATGAACATCACAATCTATTCTTGTTTCAGCATGAGGGTTCTTTGTGAGATGATCCCTTTTGTCTTGTGCTCGACGACCCTCCTTCGCACACACATATCTACATGAAGTTACCTTCCCATCCATTTTACTAGTCCAGCTAGACCTTTTTCTAACCTCAAAACCTGCATGACCTCCATAGTTCATCCAAAACAACCAAGCATCATCCAAGTTTTTAAATATCTGACCAACTTTAGGTAAGCAAATAGGGATCACATTCTCCCTACACCAAAATAAATATGTACTATAGGTAAGCAAATAGGAATCACATTGATGCAAACAACGCAAAATAATTTCAGTGCAAGCCTAACTTACTTGTTAGGTTGTGCCATTGACTTCTTAAATTCTGCAGGAATCATCAATAAAACTAGTTAAATATCTGTTTGATACTGGAATCATGAATAAAGAAAGTTAAATATTTGTTTGATACTGCAGGAATCATGGCTTATAAGAATATAGTAGTTTGTTCACATTGTGTGGTGATTTTGTATAAGGTCTCAGATATAATTGTCATGTATTTTTAAATTTATGGCAGTGAGATTTCTCACTAGTCCTACTGTATTTTTCTACCATCATGTGAATGGATCATGGATGAAAACAGTTCTGTTAGTACCAAGGAAGAATCCTAGATACCTAAATTATCTTATGGTCATATCTTCACAGAACGTGACATTTTCCCTATTATGAATTCTACGGTTAGCAAAGGTTTAAATTTCCCAGGCCTAAAATAAATTTGTCTTCCCTTTGCTTTATTTCTTCGTCTTTCTGTCAATGGGACCAATCATTAGATACTTGAGTAGCAACCGGCTTACTTATCCGAAATCTGCATTTTTTGTGGGAACAATTCATCTTGAAAAGCTTAGTTTCTTCAGATTTGAATTTGCTGTGGTGGATCTGACCAAAAGCAATTGTGCATCTTCAAATTTTACTGACTGCACATGATCTAGAGCATACTAGTATCTGCATATGCTAATAATATTTTTCTTGAAATTTCGTAGGCTACAGAGAGGAGAGCATCCCAGGCGAAGGAAGCAGAAGATTGTTAGGAATAGACAAGTTGTATTCCCTGGGGGCCAAAGGCCACAACATATAGTTACATGTACAGGTGAGAATATGCAGGAAATCCCCTAACAGGTGGGGAAAATACACATATACAAATATACATCTAACACCCTCTCTCAAACTCATGGTGGATCAATAACACTGAGTTTGGAGAGTAAGAAGTCATGCTGCGCTCTAGTTTGTGCCTTTGTAAAGAAATCCGCCAACTGCAAATCTGAAGGCACATAGTGAAGCGCAACAACCTGAGCCTGCACCTGAGCACGTGTATAGAAAGCATCAACACCAATATGCTTGGTAAGCTCATGCTTGACCGGATCACGTGCAATACTGATAGCACATGTACTGTTAGACAAAAGTGGAGTGGGTGTCGTAACAGAGACCCTAAAATCTGCAAGCAACCACTGTAACCATGTCACCTCAGCAATCAACAAGGCCATAGCTCGCAACTCAGCCTCTACACTCGAACGGGAAACTGTAACCTGTTTCTTCGTCTTCCAAGCAACAAGCGAACCACCAAGAAACACACAGTAAGCAGAAAGTGAACGACGATCCGAAGGATCACTCGCCACGTAGCATCCGAGTAGCACTGGAGCTGGAGAGAGCTGGAACGAGGAAAGAAAAGGCGACGAGTAATCGTGCCACGAAGATAACGAAGAACACGAAGGAGATGACTATAGTGGACAGTGGTAGGAGCTGAGACAAACTGACTCAGAATATGAACAGGATAAGATATATCAGGACGAGTGACAGCAAGATAAACAAGACTCCCAACAAGATGGCGATATCGCGTCGGATCAGGAAGAGGATCACCATCAGTAGGACGAAGCTTAACATTAAGCTCCATAGGAGTCTCAACAGTGCGCTCATCCCCAAGAGCAGCACGAGCAAGAAGATCCTGAATATACTTTTCCTGAGAGATAGAAAAGCCATCAGAGGTGGAAGAGACCTCGATCCCAAGAAAATAGCGGAGAGGACCAAGATCGGTCATAAGAAACTGCTCACGAAGACGAGCCTTAACAAAGGAAATATACTCAGGATCATCACCAGTAATGATCATATCATCAACATAGAGAAGGAGAAGAGTGCGGCCACGAGGAGAAGTGTGAACGAACAGCGCTGGATCATGAGCGCTGGGAGAGAAACCAGCAGCAGTCACCACAGAGGCAAAGCGCTCAAACCAGGCACGAGGGGCCTGTTTCAAGCCATAAAGAGAACGCCGAAGGCGACAGACCATCCCATCAGGGACAGAATACCCGGGAGGAGGCTGCATGTAAACCTCCTTACTCAACTCGCCATTAAGAAAAGCGTTCTGAACATCAAGCTGAGACACAGACCAGTGTCGAACAGAAGCGACAGCTAGAAGAGTACGCACAGTGGTCATATGAGCCACAGGGGCAAAAGTCTCATCATAGTCACGGCCGTGCTCCTGCTGAAAGCCACGAGCCACAAGACGCGCTTTGTAGCGCTCAAGAGATCCATCAGAGCGGGTCTTAATTTTATAGACCCACTTACACGTGATAGGACGAACACCGGGAGGGGGAGAGACAAGATCCCAGGTGCCATTGCGCTCAAGCGCAGCAATCTCCTCAGCCATAGCAAGCTGCCATTCAGGATGACGCTCAGCATCCCGATAAGAAGTCGGCTCGGAGGCAACAGAAAGACCGTACTGACTAGGAGAGTAACGGTCTGGAGCACGACGTGGACGAGTCACCGAAAGAGGAGAGGGAAGCTCGTCAGAAGAAGAAGACATATCAGAAGAAGAAGAAGGGACATCAGGAGGAGGATCTGGAACATGAGTACGACGAGAATAATGAAAGGGAAAAGGAGACAACGGTGAGGTGGGCGGAGGATCAGAAGAAGAAAGAGGAGAACTAGGTGGAGAGGAGGACAACGAAGTCGAAGAGGATGGCGCCGGGGACGAAGAGGGCGCATCAGAACGAGGTCTAGAAGGAGGGACAATAGGGACAGAAGGAGGTGCATCAGGAAACAGAAGAAAAGGGATATCATCCACCGGGTAGGTACCAGAGGTGGGGCGAGGGTAGAAGGGACGCGTCTCATCAAACATGACGTCACGAGAGATGCGCATCCGACGACCAACAGGATCCCAACAGCGATAGCCCTTATGCTCATCACTGTAGCCGAGAAAAACACACTCAACAGACTGAGCGGTCAGTTTGGTGCGTTCACGAGGAGGGAGAAGAACATAGCAAACGCAACCAAACAAACGAAGAGTCGAGTAGTCTGGAGAACCACCAGAGAGACGCTCGAGATGGATGCCACCTTGGAGGGCAGCAGAAGGCTGGATGTTAATGAGGTAAGTCGACGTAGCAACAGCCTCAGCCCAGAAATGTGGCGGAAGAGAATAAGCAATCATCATAGCACGGGTGGTCTCAAGAATATGACGATGCTTACGCTCGGCGACACCATTTTGAGCATGCGCACCGGGACAAGAAACCTGAGCAAGGGTGCCCTGCTCAGCAAGAACACCACGCAAGTGCTGAGAGATATACTCACCAGCAGAATCAGCACGGAACACACGAATGGGCGAGGAATACTGAGTACGGACCATGGCCGCAAAGCGCTGATAAATAGAGAGCACCTCACTGCGAGAGTGCATAAAAAATAGCCAGGTGTACCGTTGACGAAGGAATGACAGATGGGCCCCCGACATTCGCCTACCTAGTTTTCGGTCCAGGTGGGGTGTCTCAGGAAAGGCTTTCGAGGCCCGTCAAGGCAGTATTTCGATGCGGCCCAGGAGTATTACTTGGTGTACAAGCGAAGTTTCGAAGAGTCCAAGCTAGATTAGGTCTCGGTTGATCCGGTCTGTACTTGGCTTGAGAAACAATCCTGAGACCTAGCCTTATCTTATAAAAGGCTGGGAGGGAGGTTTCGAAACGACAGAATCACTTCCACCCACCTCACGCCGGAGCGCTCGACAACTTAGAGCTCTCTGCTTTTGGCCAGATCCAATCTGCGCCGCCATTGTAACACCATCATCGTCGCCACCACCTCAATACAAAAGTCAGACAAGCAGGACGTAGGCCTTTTACCTTTCGAGGGGGCTGAACCTGGGTAAATCCTCGTGTCCTGCTTTCGTCTGATCGCCGTCGAGTTCGCCAGGTTCCCAATACGCTTCCAAGATCGAAAGCCCTTCGATATGGGCATTGCCGGGGATAAACCTCGTCAATTGGCGCCGACCGTGGGGACGACGGGATCTGGATCTACGGATTCACCGGCTCCATCACCAACCGCAACCAAGATCAGCATCGACACCGCCGTCGGCATCGCTGCGCCGACCAACGTCGGCACCCCCGTCAAGATCGACGCTACCGTCGGCATCGCTGCGCCGACCAACATCGGCACCCCCGTCAAGATCGACGCTACTGTCGGCATCGCTGCGCCGACCAACGACGACACCACTTCCAAGATCGGCATCGACACCATCGCCGGCATCGCTGTGCCGGCCATCGTCCACACCAGCCCGATGGAATTCGAGACTGGCGCCGTCGAATCGACTGTCATCGATGGCATCTCGCCAAGCACCATCAACCTCACCTCGACGATGAGCGCCATCGACCCCGTCCCGAGCGCGGCAAGGGCAGCGCCCGAAGGCTACGACATGGCCTTCGGACTGTTCAATTTCCATGTGGACAGCAATGGAGCAATGAAACTGCTCTCCATCGGCGAATCGGCTCCGCTCGTGGCCGAAGCGACGACACCACCATCCGTCGGGGGTAAACCCTCGGCAAGCGCGTCACTAGCGCCGTCGAAGGAGGAGCTAAGACTGAAGATTTCGACCCTATTAGTAGGGTCGAACGATTTCGAAGATCCGCCTCCATCCCCGACCACCGCATACTGCGTCGACTGCGACGCGTACCACTACATAGGCGCCGGAGATTTCTCACTCCATGAGATCGCCGGCTGTGAAGATCCGCGGGGGGGTACAGCAGCTATCTACCCAACGATATCCGAGTGCGATCGGGCTCTCAACGCCCTCACGCTTCGTACGGCACCCTATGATCCTGACTACGTCGAAGGATTATACTCGGACTACACGTGCTCTGACGACGACGACGTCTACCCCGAAGCTAAGGGGAAAATCGGCAATTCGGTGAGCTCTGCCTCACTATGCGAATCTAGCGCATCCAGCGACGGCTATATGGCTGATCATGACTCTGACTTCATGGTCGAAATCGGACCCTACGTCGAAAGCGACGACGTCTATCCTCCAGCGCTGGGAGAAATCAGCGATGACTCGACCCCGTGGCTCGGGGGCCACTGCATGATGGCATCACACAACGAAGGAAACAACAGCGGCGGTCGAAGCCGAGCAGACAGCGGTCGACCAGTGGTCACACATGACCAGATTCGGTTCGCAAGAAGGGTCTATGCGGGCGAATTAAACTTCGGACCCAACCCAAGTCCAAGCGATCTGGCTGCGCTCCGATTCGTCGTTCAGGAGCAAAAAGATCAGATCAGCGCTGATAGACGAGTGTTGGAACGACGCAGAGAGGAGGCCGACGCATCCAGCAGAAGGCGGGCAGAAAGATCATCGCACTACTCTTCAAGCGTTCAGCACAGATCAAGATCGCGCACTCAGCAGGGGGCCGATATGCATAATGTCACTCGAAACCTGGAGGCAGAGTTCAACAAAGCTGAGTTAATGCCCAAGACCAAGGAAGCAGCAATCATGGCTGCAGCGGCATACATTGCTGCGAACGCGTCTAATGGTGACGAACATATGCGACACCTGCGAAATCTAGCACTCGAAGGAGTAAGGGTGCTGCAAGGCACGCCTGGCTCAGCACATGATGCGACAACAGCAAGAGCCGCTCCACCACCGGAACAGGCTAGGCACCCAGCACCAGCGCCAGCCGTAGCGCCTCGGACGCATGTGGTCGAACCTCTCAACGGAGAGCTTCGGCATGGCCTGGCCCAGCATAGAGTCGACCAAGGGCGAGCGCGATGCGAGGCGGAAGCGTTCGGCGGTCCCAGCGACGGACTCTGCGGGGCAGAATGCTTTAGCCTTTTGATCCGCTCGGCACCATTGCCGAAAGGAATCAAGCTCAGCGACGGCGTAGTCAAGTTCAACGGGCAGCAGGATCCCCGAATTTGGCTAGATGATTTCATGACCGCTGTCAAGATCAGCGGCGGATCCAGAGACAACGCTCTTCAGTTGTTATCACTGCACCTAAAAGATAACGCAAGGGCATGGTTGAATAATCTCGCCCAAGACAGCATTCGCTCCTGGGAAGAGTTTCGACAAGCGTTTATCGCAAATTTCCGAGGCACCTCACGACGCCCTACGTCGTTCGAAGAGCTTCGCTTATGCGTGCAGAAGACCGGCGAAAACCTGAGGTCATACATCTCACGATGGATCAGCCTTCGGAACACGACAGAGAATATCTCGCCCGAAAGGGCCATTGATGCATTTCGGGACGGCTTATTTCGGCGTGACTTCAAGGAGGAACTGGGGCGCTGCAAGCCCAGAACCATCGACCACCTCATGAGTCTGGCGAACGAATGGGCCGATGGCGAGGACTCCATCTCGGCTCCCAGAAGCCGCCGTCGATCAGCAGAACACGATGGCGATGCGAAGGATCAGTTCCATCCCGGATCTCGGAAGAAAGGTCGCCGAAGCCGCTACGACAACACGGAGAACGTAGACATGATAGCAGCTGGCTACGTCCACGAAGACCGCAACGACAATCGCGACTTACCACGATGAGGAAATACTTACTACGGCAGCAGCAGCCGTGACTCGAAACCCAGCAAGGAGTGGCGTCGCCGGCAGCCACAGCTGTCGGCAGAAGAGATGCTCGACAGCGGATGCCCAAGGCACACGTACCTCGACAAGGACGGAGTACGAAAACCTGCACACCTCCTCATCGAGTGCAGGGAATTCCTTCGCCTCAACCGAGCACTTCAGGAGAGGATGAATGTCGAGCAACCAGTGGCAGGGGCGATAGCCTACAACGCTCCACCGCCACCACCGAATCCACCAGCAAATGTCGTACAGCAAAGCCATCAGGCCGCTGCGATCCAGCAAGCCGAGCAGCGACAGCTGGCCAACGAGGAAGAAGAGTTCCCGCCTCCAAGAGGTTTCGTGCCCATGATTCAGAGGGGGCGCCCGACGAACAAAGTTCGGCGGAAACGCGCGAGAGAAGTATTCCACGCCGAGCACGCGCCACCAGCTACTCCCGAATATCTGAATTGGTCCGAACAACCGATTGGTTTCGACCGGTCAGATCATCCACCGAAGATACCACGCCCAGGACACCATGCTCTGGTTCTCGAGGCGCAAATAGGGGGTTTCACCTCGAAAAAGGTGTTCATGGACGGAGGCAGCAGCCTGAACCTAATCTACGCAGACACACTGCGAAAGATCAAGATTCCACTCAACAATCTCCTGCCAACGGAGACTTCGTTCCACGGAATCGTCCCGGGAAAGCCGACGTATCCATTGGGAGCGATACACCTCGACGTCATCTTCGGCACTAAAGCCAACTTCAGAAAGGAGAAGATCGAATTCGAGGTGGTCGACTGGCCCTCGCAGTATCATGCTATCCTCGGGCGACCAGCGTTCGCCCGATTCATGGCGGTACCCCACTACGCCTACCTCAAGTTGCGGATGCCCGCAAACAGAGGACTACTAACGATCAGCGGCAGCTTCGCGCGGTCAGAAAACTGCGACAAGGACTTCAACGACATGTCCCAGACTTTCGGGGTGCACGAGGAACTGCACCACATTCGGGAAGCCACTGTCATGGACATCGACCCACCGGCGCAGCAGAACGCCCCAGAGTTGTCTTTCGATGCCACCAAAGACACCCGAGAACACCAGATCCACCCGACTGATCCAACCAAGACGGCGCGGGTGTCGAATTCCCTTTCCCCCGCATAGGAAAGCGCGCTCGTCGAGTTCCTCCGTGAGCACTGGAGGATGTTCGCCTGGTGTCCAGCAGATATGCCAGGCATCCCCAGGGAACTCGCCGAGCACGAGCTTAAAATATTCCCCAACGCGAAACCGGTCAAGCAGTCTATGCGACGGTACAATCCAGAGAAGGCCAAGTCGATGGGCGAAGAAATCAATCGCCTCCTTGAAGCTAAGTTCATCAGAGAGATCAAGGAAGCCACATGGCTCTCGCCACCGGTCATGGTGGAAAAGAAGGACACCAAGATCTACAGGATGTGCATCGACTTCACAGCTCTAAACAAACACTGCCCGAAGGACTACTTCCCTTTGCCCCGAATCGACCAGATTGTTGATTCCACGGCAGGATGCGAGCGCCTCTCGTTCCTCGACGCCTACTCTGGATATAACCAGATACGGCTAAAGGTAGAAGACGAAGACAAGACGGCGTTCATCACCCCGCACGGGGTATACTGCTACATGACGATGCCTTTCGGGCTCAAGAACGCTGGAGCCATGTGACAACCTCAATTTTGATCACAAATTCGAAGTGCCCGTTATGTAATCCATCACAATCCCAGAACCATTGTTGTGATTTACATAACGTAGTTGCTACCACAGTTCCATAGACATTACAATACGATAGTTCAAATACAATGGTCATATAGACCAAGTCATATTACAACACAATATAGCAGCGGAAGAAAGAAATAACGTCTTCGGCCCATGCCTTCACCTACAGGCAATGGCGACTCACGGAGATGATCTTAGTTCTGGTACTCCTCCTCATACCCTTCCTCCTGGTATTCCTCCCCATAGTCTGGCCAAGTTGATAGCCAGGGACACAGCCGTGAGTACATTGGATGCACTCGCAAACCATCTTATAAATGAAGGATGAAGTAGATATGCCTGTTTGGAATAGTGGACTAAGCACTAAGTTTATTTGCAAAGGCTAGTTTTATTTCCCAAGAAGGTTCATTGGTAGAAAAGAGGTTTAGTTCTCTAAGTTCCATCTAGAGAGGACTTCAAGTATGTCAAGAACATTTCCAACAAGTCATTCACCAAGTTCACCATTGTCATTTTTAGTTTGACAAAAGTCAAGTACAGCTCACCAACCGTCCATGACCGCGGACGCGGCTATTCGAATAGTTTCAAAACATCTGCAGAGGGGTACACTTTACCCACAAGATTCGATACATCTGCCGGGAGAAATCCACGGTTCGTCATACACAAGTATGCGAGTTTCAGATAATCAAACAAATTCTTTCACTTGCTCATCCTAGTATAGGATCCTTCCCTAGAGCCCGGGATACGGGATCTCCCGCTCCGACGCCTCTAGTTCTGCCCATCCCGGGTACCGGGTTAGTGGAATCCACTTGGTCAAGAAGTATCCGCCCGTGGAGTCCTTCCATGAAGCTTTGACACAAGGCCTCCCATACTAAGATAAACAAACTACGGACTAAGCCCCTTCCCATACAGGGGTAATGTGGTTGTACGGTAAAATTGGCTCCCATAGTACATCACTCGTTGTCATTGAGAAATATATTTCATAGTTCTTAGTCAAGATTACTTTCTTTTAGAAAGCCATTATGTAGGAGCAACCTCCCATTTCAAGTTTCAATGTAAGTCACCACCTTTCAACTGGGGTTCCTCCAGAGATAGCCTCAACTTTTATTAGCGACTAAGCAACTACATTGAGTGATAGTACTACTACTAGTGTTGGATAAACTCAGCTTGATGCTCTTGATAATCAAGACATCACTATGCTTCTATCATTCTACTCTAGCAATTCAATCATGCAATTTACTTAAAACAGGTAGAATGCAATATTAAAACTAGGCATTTGGGAGTATGAATCAAAAGATGGCTTGCCTTGGTTGGCAAAGTGTCCGGGGTTCTCTTCTTCTTCTTGATAATAATAATCCCCTCCAATATCCTCCTCGGCAACACTAGCGTCTAATAACGAATAAACACAAAGCACACCATCACTTCACCAAGCTAACAACACACCAAGCACACATCTTTGTTTGTTAACCAAAGCATTCATGTTGCATTGTTATGGTGTTGGATTGTAAGTCTTTCTTCTAAGTTTTCTTCAAGTGTGCAAGCTAGATTCTTTACTAAGTAGCAAAGGTGGTTCATTGGTGCAGCATTGGAGGTGGGTTAGGGTTACTAAGACAAGTTTAGGTGGGAATGGTCCACTAAGTGAATTGCATTGAGGACCATTTCATTCTAAGTGTGTAATTGTGATTTGTCATTCTATGCTACCAAATAGGTTGGGATTAGGGTCTAAATGATCACACTAATATGGTTTGGGTAGATTAGTGTTGACTAACAGTAAGAGGGGTCATTAGTGAGTTCACATTTTAATTTGCATGATTTTTGATGGCTTAAATAATTTTCTAGAAATCCTTCATTATTTAACAAGCTATGGTCACACTATTCATAACCATTTTAATTCCTAACTTATTTTGAATTCTAACCAGGACTGTTGGACAGAGTATTTCATAAGCTTCCCAACGAATATTTATTTGCTAGATTTGGCTTTGTAAAACTCTAGGAATTAAAGTTTGAAAATAACATTTGAAACAGGTTTGAAATAAATGAAAAGGGCGGGAATTAATTAAAAACGCAACGGACCGCTTCTAAACCTCCTGGGCCCAATTCAGTCAAAAGCCGAACGGGCCGGCCCGATACCGTTTCGCGCGGGGAAAAGAAATAAAAAAGGGGGCTGGCAGGTGGGGTCGCGATGTCAGCCCACTTAACAAATCCCGAATCGGTAAGTTGTCGTCCGATCAAGATCTAACGGCTCGCGATCGTCTTCTTCCTCAACACGGGCGGAAGCTCACCTGCGAGTAGCGACGATCGTTCGACGGCGAGGGCGAGGCGTAGGGGAAGCAGAGCTCGTCGGCGACGTGCGGGATCGGCGGCGGTGCTCCTCCTCTTCCGATTCCCTGCAGCAGCGAGCTCCCGGGTGGTCGGACGCGGCGGCGCTCCGCTCGTCCAGTACTGCGCCGGCGAGGCTGGCTACAGCGAAGCAGAGCGAGAGGGAGTGAGCGGCGATGTCTGGGAGGTAGCTGGGGATGAGGTGCGTTCCTTCGTTTGATCGGAGGGGCTTTTTATAGCCTCAGGTGGCCGGGAGCAAGGCGACCAGAAGCTCGACGCTGCGGGGGTCCTGGCGGCGTTGCAAGCTCGCTCCGGTCACGGCGTTCACGCTCGCGTGCTGGGAGGGTTCTGGTTCGGCCGCGGGGGACTGTGGGTCTCCTCTGGCGCCTTCCAGACGGTCGACATCGCGCGGGACAGTGGGTTACTGGGAGGGGGTCCTGGGTGTTCTCTCCTCTTCTCCTCCTTCTTCCATGGCTTGGGTCGGGGCAGAGGGGGCTGGAATCGATCGAGGCGCGGCCAGAGAGCATGGCTACAGCACTTGGTCGAGCCAGAACAGTGCTGCACCAGTGAAGTTTGATCTCACTCGATTTGCTCCTGCCAGTGTTCGACGAAATGCTTACAAGAACTCAAAATTCGAATTTTTCAAATTTGACACTTTGGGTGCTCATCATATTGGATAAGGTACCCTGACATATTTTTGTTCTGGAGAAAGAATGAGTTTTGCAAAAATTTATATTTCAAAATTGAAATGGTTGCTGTTTCAGATTCCAACTTTTGCTCAAGTTTGTGTGGTGTTCCAATTTAAATTTTTGGTAGATCTTTGTTGGTTGTGGTAGTCTATAACTTGGTTAAGCTCAACTAGTTGGCCAATTACTGATTTGGATTACAGAATTCTTAATCTCAGGGCTCAAAGTGGTGTAGTCAATAATAAATCCTAGATCTTATTAACTTTATCTCTTTCTTACCTATTTTTATTTCTGGTTTCTTTGCTTCTTACTAATCTTCTTAATTGATTCTGTTGGTTCACTTGGAGTGATCTACCAATGCTCAAACAAAAAGAACACACATAAAATCATAGAATTACAAATAAAGAGAATACATGTATGCATACAATAATGAATAAAAAGTTTTATTTGGGTCCAATTTGTGGCACTTTATTTAATAAGACTTGGGTTACAAATTCTGAGTTGTTACAAGCCACGTATCAGCGGTGTATGCAAGCATGCTTGAAGGAACAAATCGGACGCAACGTCGAGGTCTACGTCGACGACATTGTCATCAAGACATCGAAAGCAGATACTCTGCTCGACGACCTTCGAGAAACCTTCGCCAACCTCGACAGATATAGCATCAAGCTTAATCCGAAGAAATGCTCTTTCGGAGTACCCACCGGCCAACTGCTGGGCTATCTGATCTCCGAGAGAGGAATTGAAGGCAACCCAGAGAAGATAAAGGCCATCATCAGCATGCACCCTCCAAAGACGCTCCGACACGTCCAGCAGTTGACAGGCCGACTCGCAGCGCTTAGCCGCTTCATCAGCAAGCTTGGCGAAAAAGCACTGCCCTTGTATCGACTGCTCAGAAAAACAGACAACTTCACATGGACCGAAGAAGCGCAAGCCGCCTTCGACGACCTCAAGCGACGACTATCGACCTCCCCAGTTCTCGTTACACCTCGAGAAAAAGAGCCAATGTTGCTGTACATTGCGGCTACAAATCAAGTCGTCAGCTCGGTGCTTGTGGTTGAACGCGCAGAGGAAGGCAAAGAGCATGGTGTTCAGAGGCCCGTGTACTACTTAAGCGAAGTCCTGTCGCCAACCAAGCAAAGATACCCCCATTATCAGAAGTTGGCATACGCCATCTACATGACGGGGAAGAAACTGCCGCACTATTTCGAGTGCCACTCCATCATAGTAGTGGCTTCGAACCCAGTCTCCAGCATCCTCAACAACCCAAACGCTACAGGGCGTGTGTCGCTATGGGGAGTCACGCTAGGACCCTGGGAGATTACGTACCAGCGCCAGTCCGCAATCAAGTCACAGGTCCTACCGGATTTCATAGCCGAATGGACAGAAGCCCAGATGCCCGAACTACCAGACCTGTCGAACAGCTGGACCATCTTCGTCGACGGGTCCAAGCGGGTTTCGGGGGCAGGAGCAGGAGTTATCCTGGTATCACCACAAGGAGACAGGATGCGCTACGTCCTCCGCATGCGTTTCCCGAATCCCTCCAACAACGAGGCAGAATACGAAGCCGTCCTTCACGGTATGCGCATGGCGAAGGCCTGCGGGGCAACCCGCATCAAGATTCATGGAGACTCGAACCTCATCGCTCAGCAAGTCATGAAGGAGTGCGACGCAACTTGCGCGAACATGATCGCATATCGCGCCATGTACGACAAGCTCGAAGGCGAATTCGAGGGCTGTGAAGTAACACACATCGGCAGGGAAAGCAACGAGGAGGCAGATAACCTGGCCAATGTCGGCTCAAGATGCCTCCCAATACCGCCAGGTGTTTTCTTCGAGGAGATATTCGAACGCTCCGTCAAGATCAAACCCACACCTGACCCGGCGTTAACAACACGTCCGGGGGCTCGGACAACCGACACCGCCCCAGCGGCAGGAGCAGCAAACCTCCCGAAGGATGCAGCCGCGGTCATGCTTGTCGAAGCAATATGGACAAAGTCGTACTTGGCGTTCCTGACGAGGGGCGAACTACCAGAAGACCCCATCCACCGCCGACAAATCATGCGGCGCTCTAAGGCCTTCACGATAATCAACGGGGAACTCTACAAGCGAAGCACTTCGGGGGTGCTCCAGCGGTGCATAGCGCAGGAAGATGGAATCGCCCTCCTCCGAGAAATCCATGAAGGAACCTGCGGTCATCACGCTTGCAGCCGAACACTCGTAGCGAAGGCCTTTCGGTCCGGATTCTACTGGCTATCCGCCCTCTACGACGCCAGGAACATCGTCCAGCACTGCGAAGCGTGTCAGATGTTCGCCACCAAGCCGCACGCGCCGGCATCGGAACTGCACACCATCCCTGTGGCATGGCCCTTTGCACAATGGGGGCTCGACCAAGTGGGGCCTCTCCCCAAATCATCTCGAGGAGGGCATACGTACTTGCTCGTCGCTGTGGACAAGTTCTCCAAGTGGATAGAAGCTACCCCGGTCACCAACCAAGAGGCGACCACGGCAGTCAAGTTTTTCGAGTCCATCGTCTATCGGTACGGCGTCCTGAACAGCATCATCACCGACAACGGCACCAACTTCACTTCGGGCGAATTCCAGGGCTTCGCTAAAGACCTCGGCATCAAACTCAAGTACGCTTCGGTATCACACCCCAAGTCCAACGGCCAGGTCGAAAAGGCCAATGGACTCGTCTGCGGAGGCTTGAAGAAGCGACTGCTTCGACCCCTCAAGCGCGCAGCAGGCGCCTGGGTCGAGGAACTGCCTTCGGTGCTATGGAGCCTGCGAACAACGCCCAACTCCTCGACAGGCTACACACCCTTCTTCTTGCTCTTCGGAGCAGAAGCCGTGCTGCCCACGGACGTGCGCTACAGCGCGCCCCGCGTCGCCGCCTACGTCGAGGAAGACGCGGACAAGGCGTTAGCAGACGCCCAAGACCTGCTGGACGAAGCTCGAGACGTCGCCCTCGTTCGATCGGCGGTCTATCAGCAGAGCCTCCGCAATTACCACAGCAGACGGGTACGCGGACGCTCTTTCGAGCCGGGCAACCTCGTACTCCGACTCAAGCAAACAAGCACGTCGAAGCTGGAGCCACCATGGGAAGGCCCGTACCTTGTCCACGAGGTCATCCCAGGAGGAGCATATCGTCTACGCAACCCGAAGACGGGCAAAGACGTAGATAACCCATGGAACGCCGCGCAATTGCGCCGCTTCTATCCTTAGCTAGCAAAGCTGTCTCCTCTACCCCCTCTAATATGTCATCAAGTGTCGGCAGCAGTCCGCACCCAACATTATGCCTTCGGCATTAAGCAATAAAATTCGAGTTCCTCACTTCATGAGTTAACATATCCGCATATTCACCTACGCTCGGGGGCTCAGTCCTTCGACCCACGCTCGGGGCTCAGTCCTTCGACCCACGCTCGGGGGCTCAGTCCTTCGACCCACGCTCGGGGGCTCAGTCCTTCGACCCACGCTCGGGGGCTTCGCCTACGCTCGGGGGCTCAGTCCTTCGACCCACGCTCGGGGGCTTCGCCTACGCTCGGGGGCTCAGTCCTTCGACCCACGCTCGGGGGCTTCGCCTACGCTCGGGGGCTCAGTCCTTCGACCCACGCTCGGGGGCTTCGCCTACGCTCGGGGGCTCAGTCCTTCGACCCACGCTCGGGGGCTTCGCCTACGCTCGGGGGCTCAGTCCTTCGACCCACGCTCGGGGGCTTCGCCTACGCTCGGGGGCTCAGTCCTTCGACCCACGCTCGGGGGCTTCGCCTACGCTCGGGGGCTCAGTCCTTCGACCCACGCTCGGGGGCTTCGCCTACGCTCGGGGGCTCAGTCCTTCGACCCACGCTCGGGGGCTTCGCCTACGCTCGGGGGCTCAGTCCTTCGACCACGCTCGGGGGCTTCGTCTACGCTCGGGGGCTCAGTCCTTCGACCCACGCTCGGGGGCTTCGCCTACGCTCGGGGGCTCAGTCCTTCGACCCACGCTCGGGGGCTCAGTCCTTCGACCCACGCTCGGGGGCTTCGCCTACGCTCGGGGGCTCAGTCCTTCGACCCACGCTCGGGGGCTTCGCCTACGCTCGGGGGCTCAGTCCTTCGACCCACGCTCGGGGGCTTCGCCTACGCTCGGGGGCTCAGTCCTTCGACCCACGCTCGGGGGCTTCGCCCATGCTCGGGGCCTCGACATCTCGGCCCATACTTGGGAATTGCGCTCTCTAATCCTGAATTCGAGCACTGCGTTGTCTTCGACCTACGCCCATGGATTTTCGTCTTCCCAACCTACGCCCGAAAGCTACGCCTTTTCGGCTACAGATGAAGAAGATATATATATATATACAGACTGAAGGTACAAACACAGCCACAAGGCCAGGTCATGGCGCCGCAGCGCCTTGGTTCGCCCTCTGCCGATCACTTTCGACAACAATTTGTCGAGCGATACAGTCAGCGGTACTTCTACAGGCAGCATAATGGGGCTCCATGTTGTAGCGGCCACTGGGCGACGGAGGAGGTGTCTTCAGAAGCTCAAGGTCGACTTCAGGGTAGTGAGCATGCACGAAAGCAAGTGCGACTACAGCCCCGCTGCGCAGGTGCGCCCGGACAAAGGAATGTATGGCGTTGCCGTTCTCGAATCGATCAAGCAGCGCCGGCAAACCTTCGGGCTGATCGTTTAGAGGAAACATCGCCTGGTGCACCAGCGCGAGGGCAACTCGGCTCGTCTCAGCCAACGCGCCAGCCTGAGCAATCCTATCTTGTAGAAGTGTCAGCTTCATGGCTTTCGATCGATCAGCCCAAAAGTTATCGGCAACAGAGTTGGCATGATTCTGGGCAGCAACAATATGCGCATCTACGCGCCGAGCTTCGGCTGCACTATCAAGGCACACATCTGCGAAAAGAGACCGAAGATCAAAACCTGCACATCTAAGTCAATGCACAGCGAAAGAAGTTCAGAGACTCACACTTCAGGGATTTTCCAAGATTTTCTATCTCCTCGAGAAGAAATTTCTCGCAGTCTGCGGCATGCGACGCTTTCGATAGAGAGACGTCGACCCTGGCAGTAACCATCTTCAGTTGCCGCTGTGTATTTTGGAGCTGGTCGCGCAACGATCCAATTAGCGACAATTCGCCTGAGGAAGGGGCTCTTCGTTCGACGGCACCAGAAGTACTGCTCGCCGTTTCGTACGAAACAGGCCAAGCACCAGCACTCAGGGAAGGATCCTGCACGAGAAACCAGTCATCACACACAAGCATTGGCAACCAGATGACAAGACGATTAACATGATAGCAGAACAAGTTTTACAGCAGAAAGGAGTTCTAATCGGGGTCACAGCCCTCGATGCGGGACAACCAAATCTAATTACAGATGCGTACTAAGCATCACCGACTCTACACTGAACTACCGGCCCTGCTAGACGGTGCGCCGGATGCTTCACGCTTCCGTGCCTTCGCCGCTGCACGCTTCTCGTTCCTTTCGGCCAGGAAGCTCGTCATTCGGGCGGCCAGATCACGAGCACGGGCAACGTAACCCTTGGCGGATTTGTCGCGCCCGTCCTTGTCTTTCGGGTACGTACCCGTGATCTTGTCAGCATCGAACTCCACGTTGTGCATCATCATCATGGAGAAGACAGACGTGGAGCCGATAGTTACCTGACGACGAACCGCGGCAAATAACGGGTCTTCGCCGTCCGCCTTCACCGCCAGAGCTTCGAGAATCCCCGCCATTGTATCACTTGTCGAGTCGGGTACAGACGTATCCCGAACACGAACAAGCGTTGACTGCACTCGTCCTAGGAGGTTGACAACCTCTCGACTCAGGCATTCGGCGAGGCCGACACTGGATTCGATTCCAGAGGGCTCCTTCATAGCTCCGGCATCCAATTCGGCAGCATCTACAAACAAAGAACAACCTGCCAAGTCAAGATAGGGCGGTGCAGCACACAAGTTAACCCAGGCAGAGCTTGAAGAACTCACTGCGCAAAGCATCAAGCAAAGTTTGCAGGCGTTGGTGCAGCTCTCCTTCTCGGGCTTCGGCGTCCAGGCGGCTTTTATCCGCGTGCTCCTTAGCTTCGGACGATTCGCCCTTCAGTCGGGCGATTTCGTCGTTCAGCTCGGCGACCTTATCCTTCAAACCCGAATTCTCTGTGGTAAGATTGTCCAGCTGAGTTTTCAGGGAAGTCTTATCAGTAGCAGCTTGGGCCCCAATCCCTAGTCAATAGAAGAAGATGTTCAACAACAAAAGCATCATGTCATACGCAAAGGCGAACTGTACAAGGAAGGTGGCATTACTCACTTCGAGTTTCGTCGAGCTTCTCAGACAGCCTACGATTCTCTTCCTCTAAGGCGAGGAAGCTCCTGCAAACCTTCGACAGGTCCCTAACAACGGGCTAAAGAAAGTCGGGCGACAAATTAACCTTCGAATCATGTTTCGGAGGGCAAGCCCAAGTGTGAACACTTCGACTCACCCTCGGGGGCTACTAATGGTCAAATACGCGAAGTGCAAGTCGAAAGTCTTTGGACTTACATGGTTGCTAGGACCGGAAGGCCCGCCGGACGAGGAGACAAGCACGAATTCTTGTTCCGTCGCCTTCTTCTTGGAAGAGGTCGAAGGCTTCGTCGGAGCAACTTCGGGGGCGACAATATCAGCGACCTTCTCCTGTGAGTCTGCCGTTTGCTCAAGGGCGTCGTCATGAGGTCGAACCTGGTATCGATCTTGATCCCCCGGACCAGTCGACGTTCCCTCGGTGGAAGATCTGAAGCAATCATCAGCGTTAGAATCGGACAACCAAATCAAAACAAGACCACGAGTTACACGAAAGAAGAACTTACGATGCGTCGATCCCGAACTTCGGAAGGACCTTTTTCTCTGTTCGAGGAGGAGGACGGCAGTTCAAAGGTGAGGCAGGGATGGCGCTGTTGTCGTCATCCCCTGAAGAAAAGTGAATGTCGTCAAGGTCTTCCGAATCCTCGACAACGTCCGCGACTCGTTGTCTCTTCGGAGCCCTCGGTGGCGATGGAGCAGCGGAGGCCGACCCTTCAGGCACCTCGGCGAAGTCACGCCCCGGATATTCGCCCATCTCTGGCTGGGGCGGATAGCATCGGGCTATGTTTGTCACCTACATAATGAGAAAGACTGCATTCGACACTGGACGATCCGGCTAAGAAACAAAGAAAGCATTCGAATAAAAGCATAATCATACCTCGGTGCGGGGAAAGGCTTTGCTGAAGGCCACTGCACCGAAGACCTTCGGCATAGGATCCTTCTTCTTGATGTTGGTGACGGCGCGTACGCACTCGTCAATTTCGGCTTTGTGCAGCTCATCCTGAGAGATGCGAGTCGAGTCCCGGCGATCGCTGTAATCCCACATGCAGTGGGCTCGAGCAGCGAGCGGCTGGATTCGGCGCTCGATGAAGGTTCGGATGAGTTGGATTCCCGAAAGTTCCTTCTTCGGAGTAGCTCGAAGCTGTTGGATCTTCTCCATCAGCGGCTCTGTAATCTTCAACTCCTCGTCCGAAAGGTCATGCCTCCAGGAGACGCGAGGTCGAAGAACGCCGGTGGGATGGAATTCCTCAAGTCTGAAGTTTTCGCCGTCGGAGGATTTGTCCTTGGCGTAATACCACTTCGTCCTCCACCCGGGGTTGTTTTCGGGTGTTTGGAGGTTGAAATACTCAACGTCTGGGCGCACTTGGACGCCGAAACCGCCGGTCTGATAGGGCAGAGGATGCCGAATCACGAAGATTCGGCGCCACAGTGCCCAGTGGGGTTCGATCCCCAGGAAGCACTCACAAAGCGTGATAAAACACGCAATGTGAAGAATAGAGTTGGGATTCAGGTCATGGAGCTGAATCCCGTAAGCAAAGAGAAGGCCACGGAGAAAAGGATGCGGGGGGAAAGACAGACCCCGCAGCAAAAAGGCGATGAAGATTACCCGGAAACCGAGGGGTGGCCAGGGAACGATCTCCGGGCCGGCGGCGAGCGATTCCGCCGGCGCATTCTTCAGCAGGCCCATCTTCTCGGCCTGGGTCAGCTCCTTGTTGCCAACCTTGGATTGGACCCAGCGGCCAACGCCGGAGCCTTCAGCATCGGCCGTCTTGGCCTTCTTGGCGGCGGCAGTGGCGCCGGCGGCTGTGGAGCTCCTCTTGCCCATGGTCAGGGCGCAGCAAAGATCGCGGAAATGGAGATGGAAAGGAAGAGCTACAAGGATGCTGCGCGAGGAAGAAGACGATGGCGGCGGAGTGAGATAGACTGTTACCCTGCCACCGTTATTTATTCTAGCTCTAGAGATCTACGTCAGATCTCAACCGTCCATGGCGAAGTGGAAACGGCCGGGTTGATCCGACCATCCACGTGTCAGCACGCGAGCACCGCGGCATCCACTACGCACGGTAGTCAAGGAAACCGCGCCGGTTATTTCTCACCCACGCGCGGGACGTGCGGTCAAACTCTGTCAACGGCCGCGATGCACGGCTCGAGGGCCCACCACACGTCTTGTCCTGGCAGGCTCAGGCCCGTCCTGCAGAAGATGAGGTGACGACTCGATACAGTGTGTCGTCAGCGCTGACGCGTTCCCTAGGGTAAAATGCTGTCTTTTCGACTCAAGGGGTAAAAACTGGCAAAGGCTCTTTCGAGTCCTAAAGGTATGTACCCCTTGCACTCAGATGATCTCTCGATCGGGTTTCTTTCGAGGTCTTCTGTGCTTTTCTCTTTTGTGCCATTCGAATGAGCATTGAGTTTCTCGACGACTCTGTCTTTCGTTCTTTTGAGGGAATTTTCCGGTCCCTCGAATTATTTCTTTCGGGCCAGCAGCGCCTTCGACATATTCGAGTCAGGGCTCCGGTCCCTCGAATTACTTCTTTCGGGCCAGCAGCGCCTTCGACATATTCGAGTCAGGGCTCCGGTCCCTCGAATTACTTCTTTCGGGCTAGTGGCGCCTTCGACATATTCGAGTCAGGGCTCCGGTCCCTCGAATTACTTCTTTCGGGCCAGTGGCGCCTTCGACATATTCGAGTCAGGGCTCCGGTCCCTCGAATTACTTCTTTCGGGCCAGCAGCGCCTTCGACATATTCGAGTCAGGGCTCCGGTCCCTCGAATTACTCTTCGGCAGTGGCCTATCGGTCTAATTACTTCTTTCGGGCCAGTGGCGCCTTCGACATATTCGAGGTTGGACTTCGGCCCCTCGAGCTACTTCTATCAGGCCAGCAGTGCTCTCGAAATATTCGAGGCAGGGCTTCGATCTTTCGAGCTGTTTCTTTCTACCCAATAACACTTTTAGAGATTCGGGTTCGAGTTTCGGACCTTTGAATCATCTTGTTCTAACCTGTCTTTCGGGCTATCAACGCTCCTCAATCAACATGCCCGAATTTTGGTCGCCATATACCAGTTCGGATGCCGTATGTCAAATACGAAGGTAAGTCCACGATTTGCAACATCGGATGGCCCGGTATTCGTATCAAACGCGCTCTGCCGGAAATTTTCCATACCTACGGTATGAAGCTTGCACCGATGGACGCATCGGATGCCTCACAATGAACTGGGCTCCGACCTGGTAAGTCCGACGCGGCTTGGGTCGGAGTAGCACCAGCCCACGCGGGTTCGAGTCGGGGGACTCGAATCTGAGTAAGCTAACCGAATGTCTTTGCAGCAATGCAATTAACTGAGACCCGGCGTGAGTCTCAGGCCGGTTATGCGCATCCCTCTGCAAACCCAACTTAACGCTTTCGAGGCTCTACATGAGAGTGGCTTGAAAATCACGTATCGAAACGAGCATATTATTCGAATGACCCCTGTACATTTGCAGCTTTGCAGGCCAAGTGCTCATGTCGGGTGCGGCTGGGAAGACTTTCGGGAGGAGTCCCTGCCATAGTCTTCAGCTATCCCAGGCACTCGGGGGCTACTGACGAAGGAATGACAGATGGGCCCCCGACATTCGCCTACCTGGTTTTCGGTCCAGGTGGGGTGTCTCAGGAAAGGCTTTCGAGGCCCGTCAAGGCAGTATTTCGATGCGGCCCGGGAGTATTACTTGGTGTACAAGCGAAGTTTCGAAGAGTCCAAGCTAGATTAGGTCTCGGTTGATCCGGTCTGTACTTGGCTTGAGAAACAATCCTGAGACCTAGCCTTATCTTATAAAAGGCTGGGAGGGAGGTTTCGAAACGACAGAATCACTTCCACCCACCTCACGCCGGAGCGCTCGACAACTTAGAGCTCTCTGCTTTTGGCCAGATCCAATCTGCGCCGCCATTGTAACACCATCATCGTCGCCACCACCTCAATACAAAAGTCAGACAAGCAGGACGTAGGCCTTTTACCTTTCGAGGGGGCTGAACCTGGGTAAATCCTCGTGTCCTTCTGCTTTCGTCTGATCGCCGTCGAGTTCGCCAGGTTCCCAATACGCTTCCTAGATCGAAAGCCCTTCGATATGGGCATTGCCGGGGATAAACCTCGTCAACCGTGAAAAATCATCAATGAATAAAATATAGTAGCGATGGCCCCCTTTTGAACCAAAGGGAGTCGGACCCCAAACATCTGAATGAACTAAATCAAAAGGTCGCTGAGATACAGACACACTGGTAGGATAGGGAAGCTGAATCTGTTTGCCTAACCTACAACCCTGACAGTTCAAAGACACATCTCCTGAGACAGACCCCAGAAGACCACGACGGACTAAAGACGATAAACGGGAGCCACAAAGGTGACCCAGCCGATGATGCCACTGCTAAAAAGAGCTAGTGACGGAAGCAGCAACCGCAGGAGAACTGGCCGATGAAGAGGCAGCGGAAGGAACACGAAGCCAGTCTAACTCCCAGAGCCCTGGAGACTCACGGCTGCGAGGGCCAGCTCCAACCAGGGCCTGTGTGCGGCGGTCCTGAACAGCACAAGAATCAGCGTCAAGAATGACGCGACAACCAGAATCAGTAAGCTGACTAGCAGAAAAAAGATTCATCTTAAGGCTAGGAACATGAGAAACATCAGGAACAGAGAAAGAGGAAGTAGAGAGGGTGCCTCGACTGGAAACAGGAAGAGATGTACCATCAGCCGTGATAACACGGACAGGAGAAACAAGAGAACGAAGAGCAGAAAGAATAGAAGACGCAGAGGTCATATGAAAAGAAGCTCCAGAATCCAGATACCACGGGGACATACCTGACTGTGCAGAAGGTGGTGGTCGCGCGGTGCCAGAAGAGGTAGACACAGGACCAGCAGTGCCTGACGAGGAAGAGCCTGGAGTAGCGAGCAGACTACGAATACCCCGAAGAATGTCCTGCTCCGAGAGAGCAACTGCAGAAGATCCTGAAGAACCAGCCTGCTGATGAGCGTGGAACTGCTGACGTAAACTGGGATCCCTCCTCCAGCAGCTAGAGAAATCATGGCCAGTCTTGCCACAGTAGGAGCAGGGAGGACGAGGATTGCGGTTCTGACCGCGAGGCTGCTGAGACTGACTCTGGCCCTGGACCGGAGGAGTAGAGAGTATCGGCGGCACTGGAGACCGCAATGGAGCCGACGACACAGGAGGACCACGAGCAGCAAGTACAGAGGGAACCTCAAGAAGACCAGCACCACGAAGACGAGTCTCCTCAGCACGAAGCTCAGACAACACCTCAGAGAGCGGGACATGACCACGAGCAAGTAGCTGGGCGCGACGAGGCTCGAACTCCTTGCGGAGCCGAGACAAGAACTCATATACACGCTGAAACTCCAGATCAGCGCGCACAGTCAGACAACAGGGACAAGTGGCACACACAGCTGTACGAAGAGAATCAAGCTGGCGCCAGATAGCAGCACTCTGAGTGTAGAACTCATCAATAGTAGAATCGCCCTGCTGAAGAGCATGCTCCTGACGAACCATAGACAGGTAAAGAGCATCGCCAGACGGCTGATAGCGCTGACGAAGAAAGGCCCACTGAGCAGCAACAGTAGGAAGACCCATGAACTCAGCAGCATACTGAGGAAGAACACTGGAAATAAGAACAGCAGCAGCACGAGCATCCTCATCTATCCACTGAGTGTAGTCAGTCAGATCCAGCCGGTAGGTCGCAAGAGCGTCAGAATACTCCTGGACCTGCCGGTCATACTCAGCCAGAGCAGCATCATCAGCACTCTTGGCTGCATCCTTGGCCTCCTGAGTAGCACCGGGGGCAAGGGCAACGGGCGTCGATGGAATAGGCGCCGTAGGAGCAGTGGGGCGCGACGGACAGGGGACCTCGCCGGAAAGCACACCCCAAAGACGAAGACCGCGCATGTGGACGCGCATAAAAGCAGCGAAATCAGGGTAATTCGCGTCATCAAAAATCACCGGGCAGCGAGGAATCGCAACATAGCCCGATGAGGAAGACATACCTCTCTCTCTTTTTTTCTCTTTTTTTTACACACTAACTGAATCTGGACGACGATGTCCTGCAGAAATTGGCCGATTCCCAGCACCACCGGCCGATTCTCGGCAGCACAAGCCTATTCCCGCCGGCGGCAACCTTTTCCGGCGACCGGCGGCTGAATCCGGTGAAGCCTGGTGGGGGCCTGGGCGGGGGCAGGAAGGGAACGAGGACCTGCGGAGGGCGGCCTCGTGGAGCGAGGCGGAGTGGAGTCCAGCGGGATCCGGCCCGGCCTTGACCCAGTCTGGTATCCGATCGAGGCGCAGGAGCGCTGGGCGCAGGAGCGAGCGCGAGCCCCGGGGCGAGCTGGTGGCCGGCCGATCTGGCCGATCCGATCGATCCGGGCGGGCGGGGCGCAGGAGCGAGCCGGGAGGAGCGAGCCGGGCAGGCGGGGCAGAGGCGGGGCGGCAAGACGAGGCCGGCGTGAGCGATCGGGATGATCGATCTCGATCCAGAAAATCGAAGACGACGAGGCCGGCATGACGAGGCCGGCGTGCGGATCGAAGACAAGGCCGGCGTGAGCGATCGATCTCGATCGAGAAAAACAGCGGCCAGTTCGGGAACCGGCAACGGAGACCGGGGCGAGGTGGCGGCTGCGATGAGGAGAGGAGCTAAACCTATTGCTCTGATACCATGTTAGGAATAGACAAGTTGTATTCCCTAGGGGCCAAAGGCCACAACATATAGTTACATGTACAGGTGAGAATATGCAGGAAACCCCCTAACAGGTGGGGAAAATACACATATACAAATATACATCTAACAAAGATGACCTCACCTGTCGTGCTGAAATACCTGCGCCTGCCGCCAATGATCGCACCTTGATTGCCAACTCCAGAACAGATCAAAGAGAGAAGCGGAAGATGGAAAATTTCGTTGGCTATAGACAAGAAACATCCCAGGTGGAGGAAGCGGAAGATGGCCTGACCTCGTGCTCGACTACCAGCGCATCGCCGTCAACGATCGCACCTTGATTGGCAGCGCCAGAGATCAGATCGAGCCAGCGAACTAATTTCCGCGCCAAAATCAGGTTCTCCCGCTGGAGCCCGGCGTGGTTTTCCCTCCTTTGTCCCAAACTAGGCCTTCTACGTGGGCTGAATCTGGCTAGTGTGCGTTGAGAATGGGAAGGGTAAGCAGGGGCAGACGATCTGGAACGGACGGCATCGGGGCGATGCAAAGCTGCCTCTGACGCCTATAGCAAGTTAGAGAATCCACGCCGAAATTTTACATCCATCCGACACTAAATAGCGCCGGATTTCAGTCTGGGGAGCCCAAATGAAGATGCTCTAAGTCTTCAGATGTACTCTAGTCTAGTAAGAGTAAAAACCAGCAAAAGAAAGTCTCCCAAACGAGCTATAGTATTTTTAACTAACCGTTAATTAGTGCGGCTAATTAATGCTTTCAGAATCGGAAACATATCATGCATGCTTTGCTCACTACTTCGTCCCATCCCAGTACTACTATTGATTCTAGAACTTGATAACGATTTGATATTCTCAGTGTGTTTTGTTCCGATCTTGTCAAAAGAGAGAATGCTTTATTTATACTGGAGCTAAATTACTCCCGTCATTGTGGAGTACTTATATGTTGGAGCAGAGTGAATCCGATTTTCGGGGAATGAAAATCAAAGTGATGCGTGCGCTACTTGGACACTCGCAGGTGCCGAGGTGCGTGTTTCACTCCGTGCAACAACAAAAAAAGAGGTGCGTGTTTCACTTGCACAAATGTGGTCACCACGACATAGTCAGGCGCTGTACTACCAATTACTTGTACTCCTACTTTGAATAGTAAATCGCTTTTTGGATTCCACCAAATTAATTCTGCGAATAAATTGCGCGAATCTCAGCGGGGACAGCGTTTGCGAGTGTACTGTAGACGGCCGAGCAGCGAGCGAGCAGGAGACACCCAAGCCGCTACTGTCCATTAACCCTTCTCGTTAAAACCGGGCCAAAATCCTTGCCAATCTCCCCCTCCCATCTCCTCTCCTCTCCTCTCTCGCAGGCTACCGCCGAGGAGCGCGCCGCGGTGCTCCTCTGCTCCAGCCTCCCCCAGCTCTGCATGCGCGGCGGCTGACCCGCACACCTCGGCCGCCCATGGAGCTCGCCTCCATGCCCCCGTGGTGGCTCACCACGAGGACGTGCGACCTCCCCTCCGCGCCCGCCACGGGGTTCCTCGACTGGGCTGCCTTCCTCTTCCTCTCCACGTGCTCGCAGCGGCTCATGTTCTCGGCGGCGTCCGCGGCGTTCCTGCTCGTCGTCTTCTGCCTCGCCGTCCAGAAGGCCCTGTCACGCAGGCGCGAGGCGGCGCGTGGCCACGGCGCGGTCAACGGCAACGGAAACGGCGCCGACAAGCCGCTGCTCGACAGGGGGGCGCAGCCCCGGGCGGTGCGGGTCGGCGCGGGTTTCGTCGTGGCGCTGGCGGCGTCCGCGATCCTCGCCGGGTTCTACGCCGTGCTGCTCGTTCTCTCGGTCGTGGCGCGGGGCGGCGGCAGGGATCATCAGGTCCTGGAGGCGGTGTTCCTCGCGCTGCAGTTCGCGGCGCACCTCGCCGCCGCCGCGCTGGTGGCGCACGAGAAGCGGTTCCGCGCGGCGGCGCACCCGCTCACGCTCCGCCTCTTCTGGCTCGCCTCGTCCGCGCTCACCTTGCTCCTCGCCGGCGCGGCCTTAGCGCGGCTCGCTTCTGGCGCGGCCACCCTCCCCGACGACGCGCTCGCGATCGCGGCGCTCGTCCTGTCCCTTCCTCTTCCTGTGTTATCCATCTCGGGCGCAACTGGCATCACCGCGGTGGCGCCGTCCGCCGAAGCGGAAACCGATGACGACCAGGCCCCCGATGCCGTCAGCAAGAAGAACGTGACGCCGTACGCGAGCGCGTCTTGGCTGTCGCGCGCGTCGTGGGCGTGGATGAACCCGCTGATCCAGCGCGGGTACCGCGCGACGCTGGACCTGTCGGACGTGCCGACCCTGGCGCCGGCGCACCGGCCTGAGCGCATGCACGAGCTGTTCGTCTCCAACTGGCCGTCGTCGTGGGCGCGCAGGGACAACAACCCGGTCCGCCACGCCCTCTTCCGCTGCTTCTGGCCGCTGTTCCTGGTGAACGCGTCCCTGGCGCTGCTCCGGCTGACGGTGATGTACGTTGGGCCGACCCTGATCCAGAGCTTCGTGGACTTCACGTCGTCGGCGGAGCGTCGGCCGCTGTGGGAGGGCATGCGGCTGGTGCTGGCGCTGCTGGCGGCCAAGGCGATGGAGGCGTTCTGCAGCCACCAGTACAACTTCCACTGCCAGAAGCTGGGGATGCAGATCAGGGGCGCGCTCATCACGGCGCTCTACCGCAAGGGGCTCCGCCTGTCGTGCTCGGCGCGGCAGAAGCACGGGCTGGGCATGATCGTCAACTACATGGCCGTCGACGCGCAGCAGCTGTCAGACATGATGCTACAGATACACTACCTCTGGCTCATGCCGCTCCAGGTACTCTTCTCTACTTACCGCGCCCACGTTCCTGAGTAATTTCTCTCTTCACTTCAGTCCAGTTTTCTCGAATTACAGTACTACTTCTCTTGATATGTTCCAAAATCCAAACAAGCGGCCGGTCGATGAGGTACTCGCTTAAGTAGGTGGGCAGTGTTAGATATCCTGCTCGACGCCTGAGCACACACAAAAAAAATCAATGACAATTTTTCAACGTCTCCTACTTGAATTTCCTTTATTTCTCTGCCAACATGGTACGCTCATCATTGTACTAGCTGCGAGCAGCACGGCTTCCATCTCTGCGCTCTGCGCAGGCATTTCGTTCACATTTTCTTTTCACACTGCACGTTTTTATCCGCAGTAGGGTGTTCAATATCCGCGTCGTGCGCCCCGCAGGTTGGTCGCGTTTTTCCTTTCTTGATTTCTTCTGAGGCGTGTAGAGAACAGAGATCACACAAAACCCTATCTCCAGCCAAGCTCTGGACGACCGATCGACAGCGGGGGGCTTCGCTCGCGACACGCATTTATTGCGTTTTTGTTCTTGGCGATCAAAGCAGGTCCGATACTGATTTGCAACCAAAACGCTATCATACAAGGGAGCCATGAATGTGTTTGTCCTGTCTTGTTGATGGTCTTCTTTTCCCTCTTCCTTTTTTGGGCAAACATTTTTCCTGGTTAGTATTACTACTAGTACTCAAGAAGAAATCACCGGACCCTCGTGATTTCAAATGTTTTATTTATTTTTATTTATAGCACATAAAGATCACGCTACAGGGATTGTCTGTGAGACCAAAAAATTCTTCCGTGGTTAGTATGGGATATAAACAAAATACTCCGTGGTTCGCGTGGAGGCTGTCGATGGGAACGCCGACTAGGGTTTAATAAATAAATCTTTTAAATAAGCAAAATCCGCCCGACTCAAAGGTAGTAGAGTACTAAGTACTCAGCAAGTTCTATTTTTTTTCGAGAACCGCCACGCCAACCAGGAGAAGAACCTATGTGTTGAGCTTTATTGTTTTTTTCATGTGGACGGATTTGTTGAGCTTTTATGAGACGCACGTCGAGTCTGTTTATAGATATGGGTGTGCATTGCTGTCGCTTTTTTTTTGCGGGGAACTTTAGAGAGCTTTTTATAGAACAGAGGATCCTGATTGAAATCCGGGATACAAACTAGCCAGCATCTCGTCACCGACAGGGTGCTTGCAAGCTTTGCACACAAATGGGCCGAGTGATTAGCTGATCTAGGAACATGCTGAATTACAAAAGAACTTTGCTCAGAAAACCATTGGTCCTCGCGGTTTAATTGTGCTGAACTACTCCTACCGATCGCATGCGTACTGCAAAAAAAAAAGCATCTCACAAGTTCAATCTAATTTATTCACGGAAAAAAAAGTAAAAGTTTGCAAAGTTCATTCTTACTATATCAGTTCGTCAACGTTTTAGTCGGCTGCGAGTATTTGAGCCTTACTCGTGCAACTGCAGTTTACCGATTTGCACTTTTCTAGAAAGAGAGCAATGGCCCTCCAGGAAGGACGAAATCTAGTTGTAAAGTAGACGGGGCTTAAAGAACTGCTTTGCTAGGTCTCAGTCTTCGTTACTTTCTGTTTACACGAAAAAATCCAGTTGCAAAGATTGCAAAATTTCGTCCTTTAGGCTGTATATAGGTAGGTGCCACGTGTGGCTCCAGGGCTTTCCCTGATCGATCGTACGCACGCGGTAGTAGGTGGCGAGTGTGGCTCGCATCCACGCCACGACGCTAGCTAATAGCTGAGCTAGTCCTGGACTCACCTATGCACCCCTTTTTTTTCAACGATGTGAAGCTTCCCACGTGAGCTAGCTACTAGCTTGATAACCCGGACGGCACTCCAGTGTAGTGATAAATTAGTCCATGGCACATTACATGCATCCATAGTTCGAAAACGTACAATCATGTGGGGTCATTTTAAGTAATTAATTATGTTCCCGGCAAAAAGAGGTACTCTAATCATATACGTAATTTCGTTGACTAAGAAACTTTTGCCTTCAAGTAGGAAACTATTTCTGACAGTACTACTAGCTCGTTTAACCTATAGTAGCATCAGTCAATTTGATTATGCGGATTTCCATTCCATGGGTGGAGGGGTAGTAAGGCCGAGTTCTTTTGGGCTTCTAACTGGGCTTCGAGGTCCCCCACAGCTGAAGCCTAAAAGAAGTGTCCTGCTTATTCCGACCGAGAAGCCCGCTAGAAGCTAGCGATACACATGATCTGAGAAACGGCGAGCGAGCAGTTTTTGGCCAGCTTCCCGAGCTTATGGCCTGAGACCCGAATCGGTATATCTATTTGCCTCCCTTCTCACTCCTATTTACAGAGAATGCCACTACACTGGTTAATGCGTTGAAATGAATCGCTTTGATTTGATCCCTGTGCGTGACCTTTTGAACCGTGACCCCACGCCCTCCTTCACTGTCACGAACGAACACGAGCAGGTTTTTTGGATGTGAGTGTGCTCTGCTGGTCAGGTCAACGTGTTTTATTCTACTAGAAAATGCTACAAAATTTGATAGAATATTTGCAAGGTTTGGACAGAAATATAAGAAGATTATGTGCGGCATGTATGTGATTCTGTCCATCAATTTGGTACACAGTTTAACAATATATTTGATAGAAACTTGATATAAAAATTGAACAGCAAGACATTTCATTTTATTTTGACATGTACTGAAATATACTACCGCATGATTTTGTTCTATTATCATCAAACTATTCATAATTTTATTCATGTATTTGTAGCTTATTTGAACTTAAAACTACTGTATATATGGTATCATCACTTATTTAGCTCATATATTTAACTTAGGGGCGTTGCAGACATTTCACGGTTTAACACATCGAATAAGCCAAATTTTTATAAACTTAAAAGAAGTGTCCCATAGAGCTTCTAGGAGCTTCTCCCCACTACAGTTTCTCCCCACAATTTTCTAGAAGCAGGCTTATGCATAAGCACGAGCCCAAAAGAAGTCGGCCTAATTGAGTTGAGATGCATTGCATCTGGGATCCGCTTCTAGAAGTGAAGAAGCTCGCCCGCGGATCAGGGCCCGAAATTGTATATTGTGCACGTGATCCGGAATTGGCCGATTGGGTGGTACTACTTGTTTTACATGATCACTGTCAAAGTGTAAAGTACTACACTAGTAGAACATCCTCGTAGTGGGACTTGTGGTTTTCATATAGCTGAAGTAGTAGGACCAGAGTAAAACACACATTTGTGTTTAAATGTTGGCGAGAATTTCTTATTCATTTCGATTGGTTATATATGTAAGTATAAATCTTGGTACCTCTCCATTTTTAATTTGTGGTCAAAATTTAAACCAGTAATTTACCGCTTACTATCGTTGTGCCACTTTGGCTTTTGACACTGAAAAATAATCGTACGGACCTACCATGAATGATGATGATATCGATGTGCTATCTTTGCAGGTGGGCGTGGCTCTGGGTCTGCTGTACATATACCTTGGCCCACCGGTGACGTCGGCGCTCATCGGCGTGTTTGGCGTGATGGCGTTCGTGCTGCTGGGCACCCGCCGCAACAACCGGTACCAGTTCGCCCTCTCCGGCGAGCGTGACCGCCGGATGAAGGCGACCAACGAGATGCTGAGCTACATGCGGGTGATCAAGTTCCAGGCGTGGGAGGAGCACTTCAACTCCCGCATCGGCCGCTTCCGCCGCCTCGAGTTCGGCTGGCTCACACGCTTCATGTACTCCATGTCCGGCAACATGATCGTGCTCTGGAGCGCCCCCACCGTTGTCTCCGCGCTCGTCTTCAGCACCTGCGTCGCCTTCGGTGTCCCCCTCGACGCCGGACTTGTCTTCACCGCCACCTCCTTGTTCAAGATCCTTCAGGAGCCCATGAGGAACTTCCCGCAGGCCATGATCCAGGCCTCACAGGCCATGATCTCGCTCCAGCGGCTTGACTCGTAGGCAACACCACTTTTTTTAATAAAGTGTACCATGAAGGAGTATACGTCTTTTTAGAATTAGTTAACGTACTAATTAATGGGTGTAATCAATCATCTAAAGGTACATGACGAGCGCGGAGTTGGATGATGCCGCGGTGGAGAGGGAGCCAACGGCGTCGAACGGTGGCGGGGTGGCCGTGGAGGCTAGGGACGGGGTGTTCACGTGGGACGACGAGGAGACGGAGGCGGGGAAGGAGGTGCTGCGTGGGATCGACCTCGAGATCCGGAGTGGCAAGCTGGCAGCTGTGGTAGGCATGGTCGGCTCCGGCAAGTCGTCGCTGCTCGGATGCATCCTTGGCGAGATGCGCAAGGTCTCCGGCAAGGTTCGTACAATGAGGCTGATCTTTTATATTATTTTTTGAAATGAAGGTGATATTCGGGCCTCTACATCAAAATGATGCACACATCCTCAACTTTTTTACAAATGCCGTAAGAATACGATAGCTAGTGCATATATTCGTCTGAAGCAGTACGCGCGTCTGCACATGTTGGCGGATTCCGAATTGGCTACATGACCGGCCGTTTTATGCCTAAGAATACAAGGGGTCCAATGATGCGTATGTGTTGCCGTGTGCTAGATGCTAGTGCTTGCATTGCATGCATAGATGCCACCTGTTTTGTAGTTATACCAAAGGCTGCATGCATCAATCATGCAGAGAGGCCAGGGCCACTTCCTCCTTTTCTGAAATAATTAGGAGCTTATATAGTACGACCAGTTTTAGAAGAAAAACAAGTACAAAGTTTGTATATTAACTTAGTATAAAGTTTATACTAAGTCACCGGCACTTATTTCCGATCGGAGGGAGTAGTAGTTAATTCTGCCGGCGATAATCAAGAACGCACGAGTTAGTGGTGAATCATTTGCTACGGTAATTGTTGCAGCGTTTTCAGTGTTTGCGACATACTCCAAGAGAGCAACTGATGTGGGCGATAACTTTGTTTAACGAGTAGCTAGGTTTCATTGAACTATAGCTCCTTTCTTAACTATTAAGTAATAAAGCGCTTTTTATCGAAAAAAAACTCCTTTCTTAGACATTCTCTAAAAAATGTTTGACTTGGCCAGATTGGTATGGACACAACCACCTGTGGACTGTGGTACAAATACAACTAGTTGTACAGTGCTATACATATGGCTGTTTTGGTGATCGTTGGACCGTACCAACGTACATGCCCCTGCCCCCCCCCCCCCCCCCCCCCCGGGCATATAAATGCTTTGTTGCTAGCAGTAGTATTTATATTGTCCAAGCAAGAATCGATGCTGATTTCCATCGACTGAAGTTGCTGGTCTGTTAAAATAGGTCCACATGGAGTGGCCCTAGCTCATAATCTCAGTCATCCCGATAGGTTTGTTTACATCCAATTATTGGATGTTAGTCTCGCTAGGTAGAGCTGCAAAGAGGAGGTGACAACAATCTCATAAATTACTACTAGCTTCAAGCAGAATCAGTCGTGGAATTGGCCGGCACCAATTTTAATATACGAGCAGGTGTGAAGGAGTGCAATACGGTTTCGTGATTAAGTGGATGCAAACAACAATCCAAAAGATAAGACACAGCTAGCTAGGTCATTCCTAGGAATAAGACGTCCTAGAAAAGACCCTCTCGATCGACACAGCAGAGACTTGTTCAGATCTGAAAACCCAATGCGTGCTACTTTAGATCCTCCATCGGCCGTCACATCAAGGGCCTGAAAACTACGTCCTCTTGTCCCCTCTCGATCAAACTTTATTCTGCTGTAGCAGTAGCAGCGAGGCGAGGGCACGGGTCATAGCTCATAGCGCACGTGGAAGGAGACATGCCTGACAGCCTGAGGCCGGATCGGGTACCTTACAGATAAAGACATACAGTTGCAACGTTGAAATCTACGACTTTTGCTGCCACATGAAATTGTGATGTATCGACTTTCTAGCAGCACTTGATTGATCTTGATCATGATTCTTCGTTTTTGAGATGAAGGTGCTCCTATGTAGTGACAACCAGCTTACTGACGAAAATGACGTGCCAGTCTTACGTGGGGTACGGCACGATTGGTATTGGAATCCCATGATCGATGGAAACCACAGAAAAGAAACAAACTTGCTACTCCCTATTCTGGTGGCATATATGCATACCGTGTACGATCCTTGCTTTGTAGACACAAAGCCAAAGTGATACTTCGGATTTTGATAGATTTTACAAAAGGGAAAATCTAGCAAAGTACTTATGTTGCACTTTATAAGGACTTGCATTTAAATATCTACCCAAAAAATCAAATGATGCCCGGATTCTACATTTGCCACTAACGTTGGTGTGGTGGGACACCACAAGATTCAGACATCAAGTGGAATAAGTTCAGACCTGTTTCAGGTGGATCCTATTTTTTTATAGAACCACAACACATCGAAACACTGTATAACTCGTTTTCAGTTACCAATCCTACTGCGTAGAGAGAAAAAACTAAATTAGTGTTTGTTGCAATGATGCATTCATACTGAGTCAGTTCTGAATCTGTTTGCAGGTGAAGGTGTGCGGCACCACGGCGTATGTTGCGCAGACGGCATGGATCCAGAACGGAACCATCGAGGAGAACATCCTGTTTGGGTTGCCCATGGACGTGGAGCGGTACAAGGAGGTGATCAGGGTGTGCTGCCTGGAGAAAGACATGGAGATGATGGAGTTCGGCGACCAGACAGAGATTGGCGAGCGCGGGATCAACCTCAGCGGCGGGCAGAAGCAGCGCATCCAGCTCGCCCGCGCCGTCTACCAGGACTGCGACATCTACCTCCTCGACGATGTGTTCAGCGCCGTCGATGCACACACGGGCAGTGAGATCTTCAAGGTACTGTACATTATGTTGTGGCTGACTTGCTAGTTAGACCGAACTGAATGTTTGATAATAGTCTGAACTCATGAAGTCTGTTGCTTAATTATGTTTCTGCAGGAATGTGTGAGAGGTGCTCTGAAGAACAAGACTGTGGTACTTGTGACTCACCAAGTCGATTTCTTGCACAACGCCGATATCATATATGTAAGTGCATTGCTCACTCGTATTATCCAGGGTGTCTGCAAATTCAAGCAGTAGTAGCTAGGGCATTGCTCGCTATCCTTACAATGATGCGAGATTGATGACTGCAAACGTATATGTGTGTACTTGCAGGTCATGAGGGATGGCACGATAGTGCAATCTGGCAAGTACGACGAGCTCATCCAGCGAGGCTCCGACTTCGCGGCGCTGGTCGCGGCGCATGACAGTTCCATGGAGCTCGTCGAGAGCGCGGCGCCAGTGACCGAGAAGGGAGATGCGCCGGCCGTCTCCCGGCAGCCGTCCGCCAACGGCCACAGCAGCAGCAGCAGGTCGAACGGCGACGTGTCTGTGGTGGCGGCCAAGGCGGAGAAGGCGTCGGCGCGGCTGATCAAGGAGGAGGAGCGCGCGAGTGGGCACGTGAGCCTGGCCGTGTACAAGCAGTACATGACGGAGGTATGGGGGTGGTGGGGCGTGGCGCTGGTTGTCGCGGCGTCCGTGGCGTGGCAGGGGTCCGTGCTGGCTAGCGATTATTGGCTTGCCTATGAGACCTCCGCCGAGAACGCCGCCACGTTCCGGCCGTCGCTGTTCATCAATGTATACGCCATCATCGCCGCGGCCTCCGTGGTGCTCGTGACGGGGCGGGCTTTCCTCGTAGCATTCATCGGCCTGCAGACGGCCAATTCCTTCTTCAAGCAGATCCTCAACAGCATCCTCCATGCACCCATGTCCTTCTTCGACACCACCCCATCCGGGAGGATCCTCAGCAGGGTAAGAACATCGCAAACATGCATGTCTTTCTGTTTGTACTTTGTGCTACTTCATGATACTGATGATGATGATGATGTTAATTTGAATTACATGTTCTGAATGTCTTTTGACACGGTTCCATTGCTCCTTGCTCCGCAGGCATCGTCGGACCAGACAAACGTCGATCTGTTCCTTCCATTCTTCGTCTGGCTCAGCGTGTCCATGTATATCACAGTGCTCAGCGTGCTTATCGTCACATGTCAGGTGGCGTGGCCATCGGTCATCGCCATCATCCCTCTGGTCATACTCAACCTGTGGTACCGGGTAAGTATATTAACCACCTTGGCCAATGAACCTGGTGCATACATGCTTTTTTGTCTTAGACATCTTAAAGTTGTCTAATTGTATTGAAGGGCTACTACCTGGCAACATCGAGGGAGCTGACTCGCCTTGAGTCCATCACTAAGGCTCCGGTGATCCATCACTTCTCGGAGACGGTTCAGGGTGTCATGACCATCAGGTGCTTCAGGAAGGGGGATAGCTTCTTCCAGGAGAACCTAAACCGGGTCAATTCAAGCTTGAGGATGGACTTCCACAACAATGGCGCCAACGAGTGGCTCGGATTCCGCCTAGAGCTGGTCGGGAGCTTTGTTCTCTGCTTCACAGCCTTGCTCATGGTCACTCTGCCCAAAAGCATCGTCAAGCCAGGTAAGCTTCTTCTCTCGCTGTTCTTGACTTTACCTAACTACTGTGTACTCTGAATGCACTGTAGTAATTGGAATCATGTGTAAAGTTTTAGTGTTTGAATGCACAAAAATGATGATCAAATGATCAGTACGACTAACCTCTGATTTTTTTTGAAATGGAGACATAGCTCCCGCCTCTGTATCGATAGATGCATGCGGCATTTTATTACTTTATTCAAGAGTTTGATTATTACAAAAGATTACATCACGGGTCGCATAGGGTCGATACATGTATCAATCATCTGAAGAAAGAGAGACAAAACATACGATGCCTATGCATCAACATGTTAATCTAAGATCAAAACGCCAACTGGACTGGTTGTATATATCCCGCAATTTGTTTTTCTAAAATAATGTGTTCCAAGAATTTCTGAACTACAAACCTTCAGCAAATTGAATTATGATGGACCTCTTGTACTGAACAATGCCAAATAAGTTTGTCAAACAACAGTTGTCATAATGTTGACTTGCTTCCTGGGAGTCAGAGAGTTGCAGTCATTTTCATGATGAAGTTTCTAGCCTGCTGACTCTCCTTACGATGCAGAGTTTGTTGGTCTATCGCTGTCCTATGGTCTATCTCTCAACTCAGTGTTGTTCTGGGCCGTATGGATGAGTTGCTTCATCGAAAACAAAATGGTCTCGGTCGAGAGGATAAAGCAATTTACAACCATACCATCTGAGGCAGAATGGAGGATCAAGGACTGCCTACCTGTTGCAAACTGGCCAACAATAGGTGATATCGACGTCATTGATCTCAAGGTAAATTCTTCATGGTGCACTCTATGACCTTGTCCTGAAACATAAAAACGTGATCTGAACAAGAACTTAATATGTGTGCTATGGTTTATGCAGGTTAGGTACCGGCATAACACTCCACTGGTGCTGAAGGGCATCACGTTACGCATACACGGAGGAGAGAAGATTGGAGTTGTTGGTAGAACTGGCAGTGGGAAATCAACATTGATCCAGGCCTTGTTCAGAATAGTGGAACCTTCCGAGGGGAAGATTATCATTGATGGCGTTGACATTTGCACCTTAGGACTCCATGATCTGAGGTCTCGGTTTGGTATCATCCCTCAAGAGCCCGTACTCTTTGAAGGTACGATCCGGAGCAACATTGATCCGCTTCAGGAGTACTCGGATGTTGAAATTTGGCAGGTATGTAACAAATAATACTAAATATAGTTTGTTGTCTCCACAAAAATTGCTATCATCAGAACATAAACTTGTTTCCTTTTAGGCCTTGGACCGTTGTCAGCTAAAAGAAGCTGTGACATCAAAACCTGAAAAGCTTGACGCATCAGGTACCCTAGTTATAGTTCAGTGTTTATTACTTAGATTTTAGATACTGTTCTCCATGATGAAAATGCTTAATTTTGTCCATTAACATGCACTTTCTTTAGATGAATGACTTTATATTTCCGTATCTAGTTGTCGACAACGGTGAGAACTGGAGTGTGGGACAACGGCAACTGCTTTGTCTAGGCCGGGTGATGCTGAAACACAGTAAAATACTGTTCATGGATGAGGCCACTGCATCGGTGGATTCCCAAACCGATGCTGTGATTCAGCGGATTATCCGGGAAGACTTTGCAGAGTGCACCATCATCAGCATTGCTCACAGGATACCCACGGTCATGGACTGCGACAGAGTCCTGGTCATAGATGCAGGTAACCACCTGAAATTTAGCACCTTGTTGGCAGACACTATTCAAAGTTTGAGAAAGTTGAGAAGTAAACTAGCTTTTCCTTAAGAGCATTTCTAAACTGTGAATCACTGTTATCAGGACTAGCCAAGGAGTTTGACCGGCCTGCCGCCCTGATTGAAAGACCATCTCTCTTTGGAGCATTGGTTCAAGAGTATGCAAACCGGTCATCTGACGTGTAGCCAATGACGTAATGGTCAATTTTTGGATTCAATATTTGGGAGGAATTAAGGGATGAAGCTCTCCGGGAGGTGGCAGGAGCAACCTTCATTCATGCTCTGAACACCATGTCCTAAAAATATATGTGAGCGGTGATTGATCATGAGAAAGGTCAGGAGAAGCCAGAGTGTGAGATAGGCATCGAGATGTGCAGAGACAAACTCCAAGATATCTTTCAGCCCATTAAGCTGAATACTTTCTACTACTATGAGCTGAAGCTGGTATATAATGTATTGTGCAAATATTTTAGTCCAACTGATAACTCGTCTTGCAGAGAGGCTGGGGAGATATCCCCCATTTCGGAAAAAAAAACTGATAACTCGTCTGAAATGGAATATCTCGGGATTTGAAGAATAATTCTTTGTCCGGAAGAAACTGAAAACGTTCCATTCACTTTAACTGGTTGCATTAGGGCATCTCTAGCCGATCCCTCAAATTTAAGAGGATTAAACCACTCCATATCCGAATATATTTGCTCCTCTAAACAAAAGCCGTTTCTAGCCTATCCCTTAGCTCCTTAAACTTCAAGTTTGTCCCAATTTGAAACAAATTCACACATATTTGATTCAAACTAGTACATAAACTTGATTAAACTACTAGATAGACTACCCTAAACCTAACAAGTTGCATCGCTCGAGAACAGTTCGTTGATCGCTTTCTCTATGAAATCGCCGGTGTCGTCTCTGTCGTTGCCGGTGAGGTCAATGACCGGCGCACCGGATGGCCCGGCTGCGTTGATCTTCGACGCCTTGTAGCGCTCGAAGGCGAGGTGCTCTTCTTTGACACACTTTGGATACTATCGGCGGAGCTTCTCCATATAAGCCTCATCGGCCCGCTCCGCCTCGAGCCACTCATGAACCACCAGGTCCTCTCGCCTTGGGGTGGCCGATGACGTGACAGGGGAGAATCGGAGCATCCTCTAGCCACGGCTTCCCGAATGGGAGGTTGAGCTTCGCATCAAAGTTGTGGAGGCACATCGAGGTGATATCATAGGCATGCGCCTCCGAGTGAAATGTGTCGAGCCAGTGGGGCTCGTGGGTGTTCCGATCGGTGATTAATGCAACCCACGTCCCCCACACGCGCTAGCGCATGCCGAGGTACCTCCGTAGGAGAAGGTCGGGGTAGGATAAATAATCAATGGTTTAACCTAAGCTTGGGATGTTTGCGAGCCTAGGATATACATCACCATAGGGAAAATTACTTGGCCAACTATACTTGATTTTGGGTCTAGTGTTTCAGCTATTCCTAAATTTTTATGTGATCACTTAGATTTACCCCTATAGAAAAATGCAATGTTGGCTAGTTACTTGTTGATTCTTCTTTTAAGCATGCTCTTGCTAGAGTTGATAATGTACTTGTTGATTTGCATATGAATTTCTGCCTATTGACTTATTATCATGGACATGGATGGTAAGAACTATAGTTCTATAATTCTTGGTGGACCTTTATTGAGAACTACAGGTGCTATCATTAATGTAAAAGAAGGGAATATAAAGTTTCAGTTCCCACATAAGAAGTGCATGGATCACTTTCCAAGAAAGAAGGAGGAAGAAAAGAATTGCCCCCATTGTATGCGCACCTCCTTAAAAATTTAAGATACTAAGCCTAGCTATATGGCTTTAAAGAAATCACTATACGAAGACAACCTGGTTGTTTTTGTTTTGTGTTCTTGGTTTGCTTAACTTTTAAAATTTATATTTTATTTTGGTTTAGAGTTTTAATAAAGTGCCAAGCTTTACCCATTTGGTTCTTAAAGATGGTTTATTTTCACGAGATGTTGTTTTTTGCCCGTTGCTGTTTAGGAAAAAATTCTAGACATATATCTCTGTAGCTCGGAATGGAGTGATTCTTGTTGGTATGTTTCATTGTTTTGTCCTCTATAATATACCAGGAGGGCACAATTTATAAACTTTCTAATCTAGGACTTGGGAGTCATTTTGTTGCAGCTGCTTTTGGGCAGATTCTGTTTTATTTTGTTTGGGTGCTTCTTTTGAATTTGAATTTGATTCTTTTTGTATCTTTTGAGCTTTTTGAGATGTTATGCACTTTAGAAATTCCCTGGACATGTTAAACCAAATTTATTTAGTTGTTCTCTTGACAACAAGATATATATCTTTTATGCACTAATGATTAACTCTATAAAAAAGAGTGGGAGAAGTTTTTTTCGTGAAGTTTCTTTACAGCGAATGAAGACAATTTAAGGTTATGTGTATTTAAGTATGGTGAAAACCATAAGCTTGGGGATGCCCAAGAAACTCCTCTAAATCTAGAGAAATCTCGGTTTACAAATCCTCATACTTAGTTTTTGAGCATTGTAACAGTTTTGTTAAGCTTGGAGCGTCTAGTTTCTAGTTTTAAATTTTTGGTGTAGCATCACTTTGTAAGACTGATGACACTAAGCAATGTGCCACTTCGTTGGGACTCCAAGTGCATAGTGTTGTAGCAAGAGTAATTTTCTCCACAAGGATGACTCGGGGTTAATATCAAAATATCGGGGAATAGTCGAAAAAGCTCTCTTCGTTATCGTCAGGCAACATGCAAAACAAACGCCTTGTCTTGCGTCCCCAACTATACCGAGTGGTTGTCAAGCACAAGGTTCTAGAATAAGTACAATAATTAAATAGAATAACAAAAAGTAAATAACAGGAAATTAACTAATGCCATAAATAAAGATGTTTTTTGGGTTTTTGATGTAATTGCAAAGGGTAAAAGATATTTTTGTATTTTATGATTTAATTATAACTAAAGAAAGGACACGTGGAAGTGTTGGAAATGTGTTTCTTATGATTAAAATTAGACCAGGGTTCATGGGTTCATTTGCCTACTCTCTCATAAAGTTGTGCTGCCTTTAAGCGCAAGATAGATGACTGAAACAACACATGAATTTATAATGTTACTTTATAATATTCATATGGGCATCACGTCCTAACATAAAGATGATACTACACATCTTACTTATACTCCACTTGAAAGGAATAACCTTCAAGTAATCTAGTATTAAGAATTAACCAAGTATAGCCTTAGGTAATTTGACTTTGACATGATGGTGAACAACAAATATGCTACCACTTGGACATATTACGATGGAACAAAGTCCATGAATGTTAACTTAGGATTCTCAGCAGTCACTAAGAATTATAGCACATTGATGCATGCAAAATTCATGCATGAACTTTGTTGTTTATTGATGCATATTCCAACATATTAAGATGATATTAGATGTTATAATCATGTTTTGCATTGATTTATGGGGATTTTCCATCGATCCCCGTTATTTTGGTTATAACTCTGCAGAATAGGAAAACTCTGTTTTGCCTATTTTGACGTATCAGGAACCTTTCGGAACTCAAATTGACCCAAGATTTTTCGGGCGTTAATATTTTATCACAAGAAGCATCCGGAGATCAAGAAGTAAACGAGGAAGGCCACGATGCCCAAACGAGACCAGGTGCGCAGCCACCAGGCCAGGCCGCGCCACCCAACCTTGTTTGAGGCTCGTGCCTCCGATGTCGCCCATCTTCATCTCAGATTGATCAGATTGACCTAAAAACTGTTGGGGTTCGAAACAAAAAAATTAAAATTTTCCTACACACCCATAGCCCATGATCTATTCTACGCAGTTGTAAGGTAACGGAGCAGCGGTGGTTTTCATACCTTTGAAGACCGAGTGCGCGGGAATGTTCCCGCATGAACATTGTCGGAGAAGACAACCGGAGCCGACCTCAAGGTCGTGTAGTCGTACCAGTCGACTAAGGCAAGCGCCGCAAGAGCAGCGCCTCCGAGGGATTACACACGTATGGTGTATAGATGTTGTCCGGGCTCCGGTCCAGCAAAGCAGCAGAAGAAGATGGACTCGAACTGGAAATCCGGTAGTGCGACGGCGTCCGGCATGTGGAGTTTCCTCTAAATACTCGCAGGCACGGCTCCAAACGTGGGAGCTAGGCCAAAGAGAAGAGAGGAGGAGAGATGGATGAATGAGCCAAGGGGCTTGGGGGTATTTATATGCGGAGGGGGTAGGTGGCCGCCGGCCCCTAGGGGAAACCCTAGGGCGCCACCGCCCCCCCTTGGCCACCGCTGGCCCTAGGGGAAACCCTAGGGGCTAGGCCCCCCCCCCCCCCTCCCCCCCTCCCCCCTAGATGGGCTTCCACATGATGGCCCATTAGGGGTTAGCCTTTTTTCTTTTTAATTTAAATATTAATTAATTATGTTTTAATATTTAATTACTTTAATTAAATACTAAACCCATTAATTAACAATTCCCTTAGCATTATTCTTTCACTGGAACCTTTCTGATAAAGTCCAGAACCTTTCCGATGTCTCCGGAACCCTTCCAATATTACTCAAAACAATTCCGGTTAACTCCTTATGATTTCCATTTGTTCCAAAACTATCCCTAAGCATCGTATACCCTTAAGTGTGACACCTACGGGTCGGGGAATACTCTAGACATGATCGAGACACCTCTCTGATCAATGATCAACAATCAGCTCTGAAAAGTCGTGCTGATCCCTGTGCATTCCACGAAACTCTTTGTTGATCCGTAAACATCGTATCTCATTCCCTTCGTCTCGTGATACTAGATATTGTCTGAGGTTAGATCACCGATATCTCTATATCGTGTTCACCCTCGTTACCGACAAGTCTTTTACTCGTTCTCGTGACATTGCATCTTCTGTGACCTAGTCACACGCTTGCAAGCTTCGTAGATGCAACTGTCACCGAGTGGGCCCAGAGTATCAATCTGTCACGCGGATGGACAAATCTCGCTCTTAGTGCACATGCCTCAACATACCCCATCGTCATACCCAAGAGACACCTTTTCAGTCATCCTGTTATGGTAATGATGATTGATGAAATCAAAGCTGCCTCTGGATGTAGTGATTAGATGTGACCTCACAGTCTAAGGATTAGGTTACTTTGTTTCTTAGTTAATTGCAATGCTCAAACTTATGTGACTGATCTCATCGCAATACTAGTGTTTGGGTGTATGTCCATCATGTCAATACATGACCGCATTGTCGCTGGTGTAATTGCCTATGATCAGGAAACCTTGATCATCAGATGACATATGAGCTAGTTAACTAGAGGCAACTAGGGACCTATTTGTTATGTGACTGTGCTTCGAGTCTCTGTGCCTTTCTATGCTGGACTCTGATGCATCGTTGTATTCATCCCAATATGCTCCACTTGATACGCCGTTGTTTTCTTGACTTCTCCTAAACTTGTCTTTTTCCTCCCTCAATTTCTTTCTGCATTGGTGCAGTGCGTATTGATATCCCATCAGAACTTCTCTTCTTGAATCGGTGGGTACTTCTATACCGTGATTGATGGGTGACATGATGATTCTCCACTCTCCGGTGGAGACGTGAATTTTTTCCTTCTCCTTCTTACCGTTGCTCCTTGGTTTGTCGACTTGCGCGTCGACTTCCCCATTATCTGCGTGATCGTTCTCTTCTGCTGCTTCAGTGATAATGACGCATAACTGGTGTATGCTTCTGGAGACGCCACTACTTCCGGTGGCGAAGTCCCTTTGACTGTCGTGTGATTTGTCCACTGTTCCTTCTATGTCGGGTTCGTCCCGAGTTCTATTGAGTTTCTCGATTCTGTTTTGAGTATCTTCTATTGCTGCGAAGCTGACCGGCGAGTTTACCTCGCTAGAAGAGCCCACATATGATCCAGACGTTGTGATTGTCTTGATTTTGCTTGCCGACGGACCCGATTTCGCTAGATCTGAAAGGCGAGTCGAACCTGAGGATCCGATGTAGAAGCTCAGACTTCCGATCGTCAACTCCATCTTCTGACTTTCGTTGACTTCTGGAATGCTATTGGCTAAAAGTAAAAAGGCCGTCGAATTCATGATTCCAACACCCCGCGTCCCCACGGTCGGCGCCAATTGACGAGGGTTAACTCGACAAATGTTCGGATATGCAGGACTTAGGATCGGGGGAGTAGGGCATCGGATGAACTCGAAGGTAAATCAGTCAAACAAGGCGTGTATCGAAAGTAAACATAGTCGTGAACTTGGCTTGCTTTCAATCTGTCCCTCATCGTCCTCTCCTGGCCCCTATATATAGGTGGCCAGGTCTCAAGGTACGGGAGGGTCCCAATACATATTACAACACCGGTATATGACACGAACTCGTATTTCGACTAGGATTACACTTGGGCCTAGCTTAACGGGCCTTAGGGGTACTCAAGTAACGGGCTCTATTATCTATACCCTTGTCAGTGGCGTTGGCACGACCTAGTGGGTCCCTACTACTGGTACACCGGGTCTGGCCCAATAGGAAGCACATGAGACAACAGTCGACAAACTGAAGCCCAAGAAGTAGATGGCGGTAGGAAGGTCCAAGAAACTCGCCTAGCCCCGGTGTGCAATGCAAGGAAAGAAGAGTCTTAGGGTTTCGCTCTACTCTATAACCTAACCGGAACAACCTAAGCCCCGGCCTACTATATAAAGGCCAGGAGGGGACGCCAGTGAGGACAGTCAATATCTCCCACGAGAAATCTCACCATAGCCATAAAGTTATTGTTGTAATCATCAGCAAACCTCATCAATCAAGATCAGACAGGCAGGAGTAGATCTTTACCTCCAACGGAGGGGCCGAACCTGGCTAAATCTTTGCATCCTCCTTGTATGCACGCCATTGAATCCGCCAATGCACGTTTCCCCCAAAACCGTAGTCCTCAATCTGTGGACATTCCTATGTTCACCCCACATCAATTAGCGCCCACCATGCGGCAATTGTGCCTTAGAGACATGCTTCGCCGGATCCTACTACGACAACCTCCGGTTCGTCCGCTGCTAGAGAATCGATATCATTCGGTTCCTTCAGCTTTGTGCCTCACTCGCCGGCCTTGCGCCCAGCCTACAGCTCCATTCACGAGGGGCTGAATCTGTCGATCGAAGATCTGCGCTTCCATATTAAAACCATGGGAGTCCTTCACCTCATAGATCTGATCTACTCGGCGTCAGTGGAATTAATCTACACCACCATCAACTGCCATGGCTCCTTCACCACCATCAACTGCCACAGATCCTTTGACACCATCAACTGTCATGACTCCTTTGTCACCATCAATTATCGCGGCTCCTTCGTCACCATCATCCGTCTGCTCCTCAGTGAGCCAGAGCCTATGTCGACATCGCTCTTCTACCTCGACTGCAATGCCTACCACACTTACAGATCTCGTCAATCTCACGGAGGACAATGAGAGCCACAACATCGGCAACTCCATCAACATCAAGAACTACTACATCAACGATTCTGAAGTATCAGCGACAAACCTTATCCCATGCGCTACCAGTGTAAGGCTATCATGATGAAAGACTGCAGCTCAACGATGGTGGCACACCACCACCATGATGAAGAGGGAGCAGTCCACCTCTGGACTATGGGTTTGTGGCAGTAGCTTGTTCTATGCCATATGAGCTACCCAACATGATTATGGACATATTATGTAATTCCTATGTGGCGGATCCTTATTTTATTGGATGATCTGTGAGATGTGATTCTTTATTATGTTCTTGATGTATGAGTAGATGCATATTGTTACTCTGTTCTTTATTACTTGTTCTGATCCAACTAGTATGCGAGAGCATGAGGGCGATGGTGTGTATTAGATGGAGTAACTTAGTAGTAGTAGTGAATTGTGACAACTATTTCATGAACTGCTATAGTGTAATATCCCAGGATTAGAGGTCACAAAATAGAGGCAACAAATATGTGCATTGCATTCATGCATAAGAAAATCCAGGTAATTTTCGCGCATTTAAATAAAACATATCAAAGTGATTGGAGTTTCACTTGAGTTGATGGAATTGAAGTAGCTCATCAATTGAAGCGCGATAAACTTCAATATGACCTTTGTTAAAACCTTGTTTTGGGTAGAGGTACAACAATAGTTAGAAGAGAGTAAAGTGAGGTACAACAATAGTATCACCACATCATATTATGAACCAATACCTATTACTACCATGATCATCATGGTATTCATTAAAATTAAATTAGTGAACTCAATATTTCACAAAGTAAATCAACACAAGACCTGTCTTTAAGTCTTCATCTGTATTTTCTTCTCAAATATCCATTGTAAGATGATTGTTTTTGCTACAACCATTTTGCTACATTACCATATTGTTTTGCTACGAAGTTTGCGGATTTGCATCGTAACAGTTGTCGGAGGACTTTGCCGGATTTTTTTGCTCTAAGGCTACATTAGTATAAATTTTTTGCTCCGACGTCTCCGACGAGGTCTCTCGCAAAATCACTTCAGCGGAAAAATTGCTACGATGCTACAATAGTGCAAAAGAATTTCTCCGACATCTGCGAGATCTGCTCTGTTTTGCTTCGAACTGTTTTTTGCTACAATGAAGCAAAAGCGGGTCTTTTTGCTACATGGAAGCAATTTTGGGATTTTAGTGCGAAACTTTTTTGCTCCATTCATACAAATTGTTTGCTACAATGAATCATTTTCTACTGCATTGATGCATTTATAAAAGCAAAAGCAGGATTGAGGGGGGCTAGGTGGACACGTGGCGGCCTCTAGACCAGGAGGATCAGCGCCTCGGATCCTCCGAGGGACGCTCAGTCCCGTCCTAATAATAAAATGGAGAAAATGTCAAAAAACTACCACATATGTGCCAATTGTGTCACATAGGTACCACTTTCGTATTTTTGGACAAGTAAATACCATTTTTGGGGTATGGTTGTGACAGATTGCACTGATTCTGTGTGTTTAGCGATTTAACCCGGTTTATGAGAAGACGGGCCCACCTGTTGGGCTGATGTGGCAAGTGATAACCTAACAGCCAGTTCCATTTTGTAAAAAAAAACCCCAAAATTTATTTTTTTACCACACAAAGGTCCCCCTCAATCCTCCACCTAAATAAAGAAAAAAGAAAAAAATCCTCCCTTTGCTGGCCGCCCGTGCCCCACATCGTCGGCCGCCCGGCGCCTCCCCGCTCCAGCCGTCGCTCTGGCCGTCTCGCCGCCCTCCATCCCCGCTCAGGGCGGCGGAAGTTGAGGGACGGGTTCCCACCTGCGAAAATCCCCGCTCCACCGCTGGAGCTCCCACCGCCGGGCACGTGCAGGCTCGTCGGCAGCTCCCATCGTGCGTGCAGGCTCGATGGAAGCTCCACCTCGCTGAAGAGGAGCGGGAGCACAGAGGGCAGGAGACGGCGGGCACAAAATGCGGTGGCCGGAGGCGAGGAAGACGGTGTCCGCGTTGTCGATTGCGGGCTACCTAGGTCAATTCCTTCGACGGGGATGGCTCTAGCGACGAGGCGGAGGTGGTCATGTGCTGGGACGGACAAGGGGACAGCCGAAACAGCCTCGCGACGGTGTCCTGTCCGACTCCGGTCGCCGTCGTACGCATGGTCTCCTAGAGCCCCCTCTGCTCTGAGTGTCAGGTCCGGGTCCTGCACCGGCAGATCGACGACGTCACCTCCATCTCCCCCTCCCCCCTTCCCCGGTGACGGATGGCCCAGGCCGAGTCGGCGACGGGAGCGCCGTCGGTGACCTCCAGTCATGGACGGTGGGAAACTATTTAGTTTTGTTTATCTTTTTTCAGTGGGGAATATTAAGAAGGACCATTCCGTGGTTACAAAATATAATTTTGGAGTTTTTTACAAAATGGAACTGGCGGTTAGGTTATCACTTGCCACGTCAGCCAGATAGGTGGGTCCGTTTTGTCAGAAATCGGGTTAAATCGCTAAACACGCAGAATCAATGCAATCTGTCACAATCATACCCAAAAATAGTATTTATGTGTCAAAAATATAAAAGTGGTACTCCCTCCGATCCATAATCTTCGCTAATATAGATATATCTAGATATATTTTAGTGGTAAATATATTCGTATTAGCGAAGAGTAATATGGGTCTGGGAGTACCTATGTGACACAATTGACACTTTTTTTTTTCATTTTCTCAATAAAACGGGAAATGGAAAGGAAGACGAGGGAATGCCAAACCAGCAAGCGGAAGGAAGGTACACCTCGCCCCAATTCGCCTAGGGTTTCCGCCGGCGGCGATGGGCGCCCTCACCGACAGCCGCAAGCGCGTCTCCGCCGACCACCACCACCTCCTCTCCTCCTCCCCGCCCTCCCCTACACCTCCCTCCAAGAGGCCCAAGCTCACGCCCGTTCTCCCCACCTCGTCTCGTCCGCCTCCCCACTCGTCTTCTCACTTCCCCTCGTCGCCCTCCTCGGCCGCGCCGGGCCCCACTTCCTCGACCGCCGCCACCACCTCCTCCTCTTCGCCTTCCTCGCCCCCCCATGGACGCCGCCGCTTTCCCCCGCGACCGCCGCTCGCAGGCAACATCCATGCGCCCCAACGCGGCATTCGAGCCTTCGGCCTCGGAAATAGCCGCTCCAAATCCAATCCATCGCCGTATTCTTCGTCCCAGTCACCCCAACATCTCAGCTTCGGCCAGTACCTCCACCTCGTCAGTAGCGTCGCGCACCACCCGCAGCCGCCTACTCTCTCTGCCGATGTGCCAAGAGGGGCCGAAGCTCCCGCCGAGGTGGTCACCGTCGATGATAGGGAGGATATAGAGAAGGACGAGGAGCGAGATGAGGAGGACGAGGTGAAGGGCGAGATGCCTCTGTACAAGAAGCTGTACGAGGCGTCCAGCCGGCGGCGGGACGCCAGGCTCAGGGAACTTGACTTTGAGGTGCGCCTCGCTGAGAAGGGCCGACTTTGGCTTGAGCTGCTCCAGGAGGTCATCCCGAAGATCACGCCTGCCAAAAAGGTACAAATTCTCTTGATCTTCCTTTATCTGTTTATCATAAATGCATCGTATAATGAGTTAATGATACAATGTGAAGAGTTGAACATAAAAAACGGTGTCGTTGCTGTAAATCCGTTCCCAACTTGCGTACATTGGATAAAGGGACCGACGCTTGGTCGAATTGTGTAGATTTGTCATATCTAAGTGTTAGAGCTTAGACCATAGTCCTGATATGCCCCGTTCACTTTGAAGTTATTTCTGAACAAAGCGTGGTAGGCTTACATTTAGGTATGAATTCCTGAAAAGGATTAGGACATTATGAAACGGAATGGGGATGTTGCTCTTCATTGTTCCTGGAACGTACATGGCTGACTTGTATGTTATCTGGTACATTTGATATGATATTGTTAGTGTACCAAACTTTATGGGGGCATATACGACTTGCCATTTGTTGCTTGGCATGCATTGCCTAACCTGGCAATAAAAAACGTAAGGAAATTGTGTATATGTGAGAGTTAGCTGTTTTTTGTATGTCTGTTGAGATAGATATTTTCTTGTGTAAAAATTGGCTAGAAAGTAATTCTGGTTGTTGTTACTGCCATCATTCGAAATGTTACAAAAAACAAACGAGTCGAACAGAGGGAGGTGCCAGTGCGGCAATATATTAAAATAAAAGCAACTGTACGCACTTAATCCTGCGGATCCAAGGGCTCAAACGTGGAAAAGATTGATGAGCTCATTTCTGATACATGCATTTTTTTGAAATTATTTTGGGGTAGTACCTGTGAATTCCGCAATGTCATTAACACCGGAAAGGGGAAAGTGGAAAAAGCTGCTTTATGTGTTTGCTTCCGGATACAAAACTACACTGCAGTTGTTGTTACAGAAAAAAGAAAACAAGGCTGAAGGTTTCAATCAGACTAGTGGATAATCCTCCTTTTGAAGAAATGCTAATCCACTGTTCGATGCTAAATGTCTGTACTCACATGCGTTTCAGGAGGTGCCTGAACCTTTTGTCCCTCTGACAGCTGAGGATGAGGACAGAGTTCGGCAAGCTCTTGGTGGCAGGAAAAGGTGTTGCATCTTGTGCTCTTGTTAAGACACAGTAGGCTGTAATACATTTTTGTGCAAATATCTAGCTTAATCAGCACTATTTAAAGTATTTTTTCTTCCAGACATGAGACTTTATCTGTCCATGAAGCTTCAAATATTGTCATAACAAGAGAGATCTTGCAGTGCTTGAATGATAAAGACTGGCTAAATGATGAGGTATTTTATTTCTTCTGCAATGCTATATGTTTAGATGCTCTCTCTTTTTGGACTCCAGAGTAAGCATATAGAATTAGACATTAGTATATATATATAACTGTTCCTGATTATTTTCAGGTTATAAATTTGTATCTTGAACTTCTGAAAGAGCGGGAACTGAGTGAGCCTAACAAGTTTGTAAAATGTCACTTCTTCAACACTTTTTTCTACAAGAAGGTTCACTACTATGTCCAATGACTTGCAACATCATTTTGGCCTGGCTTTGCTTTTGCTTTTGCTTGCAATCGTCTTTATTTGAATCCCTCAAGGGTTACATTCAAGTAGTTTCTGTGTGATTGTTCAGTCTGTGCGTGCTCTGTCCTAATTCTCCTTTTCCTCCAATCTTTTATTAGTTTGTGTGATTATTGTGCTTTTATCATTACTAGAATTTTGCACTTGTGTATTATGGTTTGGTCATTGGTGTGATATTCACAAGGTTCAAAAAAGCGCTAGGCGCTAAGCAAGCGGTGAGGCACTGCTTAGTGGAACTGCTGATTAAGCGAGCTTAAGCGCCGCTTAAGCGCTCAGGCTAAAATCATTGGAACATGAAACATGGAAGTCAAGATGGGCACGTATACCCCTATAATATGCTGTAATTTTGTATCCTAAGCATGTAATGCTACATTTCTGAGGAATACGGGGATTAATACCTTGGTTGGCCTCGTTTTTGCTCCATTTTCTTATAAACACGCAAGCTGCTAAGCAAACAGTGTAACAAACACAAACAAGCAGCTAAACAGTAGTGGAGTAGCAAGCAGCTAAGCAAGAGACCTAATCAAATTAATATAGCATCAATGCATCAATCAAGGAACAGAGCAACACAGGCAACACACCAACACTGGCACAGAGGAGATTCTAGCACAAAACACGACCAGGTTCCCTGTCTCGCTTAATCGAACGCTTAGGCCAAAAGCGAAGCGGAAGGCAACCGCTCAGCGCTTAAGCGTACCTAGGCGTATGCTTTTTTGAACCATGGATATTCATAGTACCCTAGCTAGATATTGATACACTGTACCTAGCTCGCTTTCTCATCAGCCATAACTCACAATAGGTTGTTTATGCCACCAGAACAAATTAGTTAACATCATAGTGTTCTCTTGCTTCTGTTGTCAGCTCATTAATGGTGGCTATGATTATAAAGCGGTTAGGAGATGGACAACGAAAAGGAAGTTAGGATACAACCTAATTGATTGTGATAAGGTAAATGCTATTGTGGTCCTTAATTTCAAGCTTTAATCGTCATGTGATTTTGACTTCATTCTAATTGGAACTAGTTACCATGTCCAGATTTTTGTTCCCATACACAAGGAAGTGCACTGGTGTTTAGCAGTCATCAACATAAGGGACAAAAAATTTCAATATCTGGATTCACTTGGCAGCATGGATATGAAGGCCCTGAAACTCTTAGTAAGTCCTCCCTCTCGTTCTAAGCTGTTCTTTGTTTTATTTTTCTATTAAGGAGATCAGTCTAACTTCAGCTTTTTCCACCTCTACCAGGCCAGGTATCTTGTGGATGAGGTAAAAGACAAGAGTGGCAAACAGATTGATGTTGTTTCATGGAAGCAGGAAGGAGTCCAAAACCTTCCTTTGCAGGAGAATGGGTATTTTCTTATCTTTAGTTATAAAAGTGCCATCGTTTTTTTCTGCTTGACAGTAAAGATAGGTGTCAGTATTGAAGTCTCTAAAAGGGAGCTTCATGAAACGTTCTTCGATGTAGGAGAAAAATTAAATTTCCCACATAGTGTACCAGTACTTGATGGGTTGTTTGTTATCTTAGATGGGATTGTGGCATGTTCATGCTCAAATACATTGACTTCTACAGCAGAGATATGGATCTTATTTTTGGACAGGTACTAATGAGCTCTGGTTTACCTTTTCAATACATATTCTGTATTCACTATTTAGCAGCATTGACATACTAAATTAATTAAAACGGTGTTTTGAATGTGTTGTCTTTGATAGAAACACATGCCTTATTTCCGGAGGAGGACTGCCAAGGAAATATTGGATTTGAGGGCTGCATAACTAAGAAGGGCATCATAGGTACAAAGGGAATGTTCAAACCAGCGGCTAATGTAATGTATTTAAATAGAATGCAGCTACGCCTTTCCTGGAGTGCTGAATGCAAAGAGTTTCGGAGCTCCTTCGTTGCTCAAATAAGTCATCATGCAACAACGATCAAGCTCCAGGCCCTTCAGATTTGCTTGCATTAGCACAATTGGCTGCCACTGGGGAGGTTCTTGGCGCAGCGAGCCATTGGTGGACAGAATGGCATGGCCAAACGTGGTTTATGTCTGGCTTCAGAGCCACTGAGATTTGAGACGACGGTATGGCTGGAACTTGTATTTAGTGGTTGGGTGTAGACTTTTTGTAGTATGCTGTCACATTTTAGCGTGATGTAAGTTCCATTATAGGCATCCAGCCTGTGAGCGGTACGTTATGATTGTATGATCTGCTTCAGTGCAGCTACAGTTTTGTGGGACGGAACCATCTATTTTTTTCCCTTTCCTATATGCTAGTCGTACTGTCCTTAGGCTGGTAACCCGAGGCATGGGTGGTCGAAACCAAGTGACAAGGGTATAGTTAATAGAGCTCGTTAGTTGAATACCCCTGAGGCTCGTTAAGCTAGGCCCAATTGTAATGATAGTCGAATACGAGTCTTTACCGTATGTCGATATTGTAATCTGCATTGGATCCTACCTGATCCTCGAGACCTGGCCACCTATATATAGGGGCCAGGAGGGGACGGTGTAGGGCAGATTGAAAGCAAGCCAGGTTGAACACCCAAGTTTACTTTCGATACACACCTATTTCGACTAACTTTACCTTTGAGTTCATCCGACGTCCTATCTCCCCGATTCTAAGTCCTTCATCTAGGACATTTGTCGAGTTAACCCCTCGTCAATTGGCGCCGACCGTGGGGAGCTTGGGCGTTGGAATCATGAATTCGACGGCTTTTTCGCTTTTAGCCAACAGCAGTACAGAAGTCGACGAAAATTAAGAGATGGAGTTGACAATTGGAAGTTTGAGCATCCTCATCGGGCCATCGGGTTCATCCCGCCTCTCGGATTTGACGAAACCAGATCCGTCGGCAAGCAGGCCCGAAACAGAGGAAACATTGAAGTCATCAGAAGACTCTTCCAGCGAGGTAAACTCGCCGGTCAGCTCAGAAAAAGCATCAATCGCAGAAGGCGACGAAATTCAGGAAAAATTCGACTCAGAAGAAAAAGCGTGTCAGACGCACAACAACTCAAAGGACTTCGCCGAGGGAAGCAGCGGCGTCTCCAAAGTACATCAGTTATACGTCATTATCACTGAAGCAGAAGAAGGAAACAACAGCGAAGGACGCAAAAAGGTCGACAAGCAAGTCGACAAAATGAAAGATCACAACAAAAAGGGAAAAGAGAAAGTCCATGTCTCGGCTGGTGAATGGAGAATGATCAAGTCAGCCATTAATCATGGTACAGAAGTACCCGAACGACCGAGAAGAGAAGTTCTAATGGGATATCAGTATGCATTATACCAACACAGGAAGAAGCTAAGGGAGGAAAGAGAAATGGTGTTCCAAGACAATAACAGTATATCAAGGAAGGAATACTGGGAAGACTATAGTGAAGATTCAGAATATAGCAGAGAAAGGCGCAGAGACCCAAAACACAGCAGGGGGGCGACAGCATGCGGCAGAGAAGAAAGGTACTCAAGGAGCCCCACCCCGCAGTTAGAAGAGGAGAAAGGTGACTTGATACAAAAAACGCCAGAGGCAGCATTAGCAGCAGCACAAGCGTATTTGCTAGCCACAAGACCAGAACATGGAGACCCGCGAGAAGATATGCACCGAGCCGCGATACGAAGCCTCGGAATAGTAGAAGGTAAGATCAGGGAACAAGGCCCAGAGACAAAGTCGACAAGCTACAAGGGAAATCGAAAGGAGAAGTTCAGACATAATTGCGCAGATAACGAGTATAGCAAGTCATCAGAAGAGAAAAAGCAACAGAAAAGGAAGGAGGACGCAAGAAGTATAATAGCGCAAGCTCGAGTTAATAAATCACGACATGCTTGGAGGGAAGAGAATTACGAGGACGATGATAAAGATATGGGTGCGTTATGCTTTACCCGCAGGGTTCGCAAAACGCGGGTACCCAAAGGATTCAAATTACCGCACGACCAGAATAAGTATGACGGGTCGCAAGAACCTACCTTATGGCTATCAGATTATCTACAGGCAGTACAGATATTAGGGGGAACAAAGGCGACTGCAATGCAAAGTTTGCAGCTGCACCTCACCGGCGCCGCACGGTCCTGGTTGAACACCCTACCCGACGAATCCATTGGAAGCTGGGAGGAGCTCGAAAGTCAATTCACAAGAAATTTTCGTTCCACCTACAAGCGCCCAGCATCACTGGAGGAAGTTAAAGCATGTGTGCAGAGGAAAGGCGAAACGTTACGTTCTTATATACAACGCTGGAGTATAATCAAAAACTCAGCAGAGGACGTCTCCGACGAACGAGCAATAGACGCCTTTTCGGAAGGACTTCGTCGCTCAGATCTTGTGGAAGAAATAGGAAGAACAAGACCTACGACAGTAGCTGAGCTAATGGAACAAGCCAACAAATTCGCCGATGGAGAAGACGCGTATAACAACAAAAGAGGACGTTCACCAGAAGTCGACAGAATAAGTCGACAGAGGAGACGACACCGCAGCAGGGATAACCAAGGAAGGCGAAATCAGGTAGCCGCGGGCTACATACTAGAAGAAGAGGAAGGGTATGAAAGTAGGAGGTTTCAGGTAGAAGGAGTAGAAAAATCGAGATACTCTGGTCCTTCGGCCGAGGATATGCTATACGGACCTTGTCGAATCCACTACGCGTATCTCGACGGGAAAAGGGTCTCAAATCACCAAATGAAGGACTGCAGAACATTCCTAAGGTTGCAAAGCGCAATGGGCTCAAGCCAAGAAGGGAGGCAAGGAGAAAGACGTAGAAGTCAAGGATATCAAATGCAAAGGCTAGCAAAGCACTTAGAGTCAAAAGTGTACATATCAGCCATGATTCAACCGGTGCCCAAGTCAAAGAAAGAGCGAAAGAGCATATCCAGACAAGTAAACCTAGCAATATCATCACCACCAGCTACCACAGAGTACCTACGATGGTCAGAGCAACCAGTCAAGTTCAGTAGAGCAGACCACCCAAGGAAAGTTCCCAGGCCGGGCCACTCGCCTATGGTTCTAAAAGCACAAATAGGAGGGTACGACATCGGAAGAGTGTTCATGGATGCAGGGAGCGGCATAAACTTAATATATGCTAGAACACTAAAGGCGATGTGCATCTCGCTGACGAGTCTGAAGCCAACAGATTGCTCTTTCCACGGAATAGTACCAGGAGCAGCAAACTACCCCTTGGGAAGAATAGAACTCGATGTCTGCTTTGGCAGCAACGAAAATTATAGAAGAGAGAAACTGGAGTTCGAAGTTATGGATTGGCCGTCACAATATCATGCAATCCTGGGGCGCCCAGCATTTGCAAAATTCATGGCAGTACCACACTACGCGTATCTTACGTTAAAAATTCCAGGGCCCAATGGAACAATAGCAGTACAAGGGAGCTTTGAAGTATCCAATACATGCGACAGGGAATTCAACAGGATGGCGCAAACCGTCGGCATGACAGCAGAGTATGAGAGGTTAAAGGGAGAAACAGATCACAATGTACTACCCGACGTTGGACGATCCCTGCCAGATCAGGCTTTCGACACGTCTCAGGACTCGAAGAAAATTCAGGTCCATCCTACAGATGCAAACAAGACAACATCAATTGCGGTAAACTTGGATCCCGCATAGGAAAGCGCGCTCGTCGAGTTCCTCCGTGAGCGCTGGGAAATCTTCGCCTGGTGTCCATCAGACATGCCAGGGGTTCCCAGGGAACTCGTCGAGCACGCATTGAACGCAGATCCCAAGGCAAAGCCAGTTAAGCAGCCACTACGACGATTCGATGAACCTAAGAGGAAGGCGATAGCATCAGAGTTGCACAGGCTAGAAAATGCCGGATTCATCAGAGAAATAAAAACTTCGAGTTGGGTGTCGAACCCAGTCATAGTACCCAAGAAGAATACAGACGTACAAAGAGTATGTGTCGACTACACATCTCTCAATAAGCATTGTCCAAAGGATCCCTTCCCTTTACCCCGCATCGATCAAATAATCGATTCAACAGCGGGATGCGCAAGGCTTTCCTTTTTGGACGCATACTCTGGCTACAATCAGATCAAACTGAAGAGAGAAGACGAAGAAAAAACGGCCTTCATCACACCATATGGGGTGTTTTGCTACCAAGTGATGCCGTTCGGCTTAAAAAACGCAGGAGCAACTTATCAAAGGATGATGCAAAGTTGCCTCGGGAGCCAAATAGGGCGCAACATACAAGTCTACATTGATGATGTAGTCATCACCACAAGAGAGGAGAAATCTCTAATCAGCGACTTGGCAGAAACCTTCGACAACCTGAGCAGGTACAAGCTTAAGCTTAACCCGACAAAGTGCTCTTTTGGCGTCTCGGCAGGACAACTTTTAGGATTCCTGGTATCAGCATGAGGAATAGAGGCAAACCCAGAGAAGATTCAAGCAATTTTGACAATGGGGAAACCCACGAAACTACACGACGTACAGAAACTTGCAGGACGCGTCGCGGCACTAAGTCGCTTCGTGGCTCGATTAGGGGAGAAGGCGCTTCCTTTTTATGCACTTATGAAGAAGTCAGACGATAAATTTGAGTGGACAGAAGAAGCAGACGCAGCGTTTGCACAGTTGAAAAAAGTGCTTTCCACGCCACCAGTGCTGGTCGCACCAAAAGAGAAAGAACCACTGCTATTGTACATCGCCGCAACCCATCAGGTGTTGAGTACGGTATTAGTAGTCGAAAGAAGCGAAGAAGGAAAAGCCCACGGCGTCCAGAGGCCAGTATATTTCATCAGTGAAGTGTTGTCTCCAACAAAACAAAGGTACCCGCACTATCAGAAATTGGCATATAGTGTCTTCACCACCGCACGAAAACTACGACAGTACTTTGCGGTGCACCCAATTATAGTGGTCAACGAGGCGCCATTGTCGAACATATTGAATAATCCCTCAGCAACAGGACGTGTCTCTTTGTGGGGAATCGAGTTATCTCCCATGGACATCACGTACGAAAAAAGGAAGGCGATTAAGTCGCAAGTTTTGCCAGATTTTACAGCAGAGTGGTTGGAGCTGCAAAGCACAAGACCACCAGATTTATCCAGTGTTTGGACAATGTACTTCGACGGTTCTAAAAGAGTCCAAGGCGCAGGCGCAGGAGTGGTGTTGATATCACCTCATGGCGACAAATTAAAGTACGTCTTAAGGATGAGCTTTCCACAGGCTTCTAACAATGAGGCAGAGTACGAGGCTTTGTTGCACGGAATGAAGATGGCTAAAGCATGTGGAGCAACTCGCCTAAAAATATTTGGAGATTCCAACCTTGTCGTCCAGCAAGTTATGAACAGATGTGACACAATCAATGATAACATGATGGCATACAAAAATCTGTACCATTATTTCGAAGGTACATTTGATGGATGCGAAGTCTCGCACGTAAGCAGAAACAGCAATGAAGAAGCCGACAATTTAGCAAACATCGGGTCGCAATGTTTACCCGTGCCATCCGGAGTGTTCTGGGAGGAAATAGTAGAAAGATCAATAAAATGTGGAAAAAGTTCGACTACTACGGCAGGCTCGGAGGCTACATTAGAACCAGAGGAGGTCATGATGATAGAGAAAACATGGATGCAGCCGTATCTTGCATACATGATAAATAAAAAGCTACCAGAAGATGCAGTGGAAGCCAAGAGGATAACTCGAAGATCGAAAGCGTTCGTCATATTGCAAGGGAAATTATACAAGAAAAGTATTACTGGCGTTTTGCAGCGTTGCGTAACGCCTCAAGAAGGACAAAAGATACTACAAGACATACATGGTGGAATATGCGGCCATCATGCTAGCAGCAGAGCAATAGCAGCAAAAGCTTTCCAAGCAGGATTTTATTGGCTAACAGCTATCGAGGATGCAAAAGATATAGTTCGAAAGTGTGAAGCATGTCAAGGTTTGCATCTAGACCGCATGCACCAGCAGCAGAGTTACAAACAATACCATTATCTTGGCCTTTTGCACAATGGGGACTCGATATGGTGGGAAAGTTACATAAATCCTGGCCAGGAGGGCATGTCTACATGTTAGTGGCAGTCGATAAATTCACCAAATGGGTGGAAGCGGCCCCGGTGACAACTCAAGATTCTACAGCAGCAATCAACTTTATCAAGTCGATAGTTTTTCGTTTTGGCATACCATACAACATCATCACAGACAATGGGACAAATTTCACTTCAAAGGAATTCAAGGGTTACTGCGAAGGATTAGGGATCAAGCTAAAATTCGCATCGGTGGCCCACCCGAAGACAAACGGGCAAGTCGAAAAAGCTAATGGCCTGATATGTAGCGGGATAAAAAAGAGGCTCCTAGCACCTCTCGAGAAAGCCAAGAGCGCTTGGGTGGAAGAATTACCCTCCGTTCTTTGGAGTCTAAGAACCACGCCTAACGCAGCAACTCAAGAAACTCCTTTTTTCCTGGTCCATGGCGCAGAAGCCGTGCTTCCAGTTGAGGTTACACATGAGGCTCCAAGAGTAACAGCCTATGACGAGACGACGTCGACAGAAGCATTGCAAGACGATGTCGATGCATTAGATGAAGCAAGAGATAAAGCACTAGAAAGAGCTACGTAGTATCAACAAAGCTTACGAAACTACCATAGTAGTCGAGTTCGTCCACGGTCCTTCGTGGTGGGAGACCTAGTTTTGCGACTCAGGCAAGACAGCCACGGCAAATTGGAGTCCCCTTGGGTGGGACCTTACATCGTCACCGAAGTAATACCAGGAGGAGCATATCGACTACAAGACAAGAAGACTGGGAAGGACGAGAGCAACCCGTGGAATGCAGAACAGCTACGGCGTTTCTACGCGTAAAATAAAAATAGTGTTCTCAGCAAATTCGAGTTAAACCTTCTGAACCCAGAACATGAGGCCACAGGTCGGGTTCTTTGGGTTGAACTCGACAAAATTGTACAAATATTCTTCGCCTCGGGAGCTTCAACCCTCGGGCCGTACGAAGGGAATTCTTATCGCGACTTGGAAGACTTTTTTCATTATAAGGTTGTAGAAGCAATCCGATAAATATTGAAATAATTTGGTTCGCAAAGGAACCCGACATTCTTCTTATGAAATTGGTTCGCAAAGAACCCGATAAATGGAAAAGTATACCTCAGAACAATGATTTGTTTTCATGGTACTAGCAAAAACATCGACACCAAGTGCGAATATTCATTACAGATAAACATGGTAGCAAGGACATTATCAAACAAACTTACATAAAAAAGCAAGTCCTAATGGAAGTGGACTTCAGCTTCATACTTCTTCTGGCAAAGGGTGCCGTCGTAGATCTTCACGTCAAACTTCGACGTGCCGATGTGGAAGTCGAAGGCCATGAAGAAGCCTGGGTGGATGTCGTGGTCCTCTGCAAATTGCGACCAGCCGCCCTTAAAATACTGCTCGCCGTCGCCATCATACCACACTTCCACCTCGTATGGGATACCACTGCCAGACTGTTCACGAAGAACCGCCTCTCGAAGCTCTCGGCCATCCATGAACTTGGTAAAATTCAGCGGCAGGCGCTGAATCTCACGGCACTGCGCTATGGCAATGCAGAGGAAGGAAAAGATACGGGGAGGTGCAGCAGGCGCAGCAGGCGCAGCAGGAGGAGGAGCGTTTGGACCTGGAGTAGAGTCAGTCACCTTGGGCTTGTTTTTGCTACCAAGGGGGCGGCCGGGATGACGCTTAGCCGGAGCATCCAAAGAAGTTCCTGCGGCGGCCGGCGGGGTATTCTTGTTCTTACTTCCACGAGGGCGACCTCGACCTCGTGGCACCACCGGGGAGCCAAGGGTCAGACGAGAACCTTCAGCATCAGCCATGAGAACAAGGGGGAAACCTCGGAAAACCCTAGATGGAGAGAGAAGATGATGCGGCGGAGGAGGAATCTGATTAGGGTTATTTACCTTAACCGGAAGGTGCCTTATTTATAAGCACGTGATATTGGGCCCCCGTGCTACAACAAAGCCCGTAAACGTATTTTACAGCAAGAGTTGAATTCTGCGCAGAGCAGACGATAATATCAAAGAAGAAAAATAAAAAAAGGAGACTATGGTCGCATGATATGAAAACTTCGACTTGGACTTGGGGGCTCACCAACAGTGAGACGTGCACAGAAGAAAAGGTGGCGCCGACGAATGCCAAGTAGGTGCACAAGACTGTATACGAAGGAGTTTCGATTATAGCCATGGGGGCTCCTATTTTCAAGTATGGTAAATACAAACTTCTCCCTGAAGTGGTGGATGAGTATTAGATGGCAAGATGTTCTTAAGGTATCTAAAAATTGAAGTATCTCAACGATGATGTATCTGGAAGTTAAAATATCTCGAGTTGGAGTATGATGAGTTACATTACATTTCTTGAGCCTATACTCGAAAAAATCCTTTTTCGACTATAGCCTCGGGGGCTACTCCCATCAGGAGCGCTGAGCGCGCACCCGACGATATTTCTTGGCAAAACATTATAATTGGAGAAGTGAAGGAGTGTTACTCCCATCGGGAGCGAGTTTTATGGTTGAAGAAACCCGAATATTTTCAGTCAAAATTTGACTGCGACATGAGATTCTCGAGTTGCGTTATCGCAACGCAACTCGAATGCCGTGACTTGTCACGTAGGTAAGACCCCGGGATCCGTCCTGTGTGGCCTGGTATACGCACATGGATGCGCTCTGCCGGTATGTATCCGTGTCTACGACGCGAAGAAAATCCTGGTGGACGCACTGGGTACCTTGAGAACCACTGGGATTCATTCTTTGTAAGTCCTATATGCGGCAAAAGAATGGGTTTGACCGGTATCCCGAATTCAAGTCCAAGGGGATTGAATTTGAAGTAGGTGACAAGTATCTGTTCCGGCAGTTAACTGACCTCTTGATCCGTCAGAGTTGTCAGGCTTGTTCATCAAGACCCCTTGCGAACAAATTATCATAAGTCGAAAGACCAAGTCGAAGATTTGAAGAGAAAGTCGAAGAATTGATCAAAGTCAAAGATTTGAAGATTAGAGATTCAACCCGAATCTGCAATTCTGATAGAATCTCAGGGGCTACTGACAAGGGTATAGTTAATAGAGCCCGTTAGTTGAATACCCCTGAGGCCCGTTAAGCTAGGCACAATTGTAATGATAGTCGAATACGAGTCTTTACCGTATGTCGATATTGTAATCTGTATCGGACCCTACCCGATCCTCGAGACCTGGCCACCTATATATAGGGGCCAGGAGGGGACGGTGTAGGGCAGATTGAAAGCAAGCCAGGTTGAACACCCAAGTTTACTTTTGATACACACCTATTTCGACTAACTTTACCTTCGAGTTCATCCGACGCCCTATCTCCTCGATCCTAAGTCCTTCATCTAGGACATTTGTCGAGTTAACCCCTCGTCACCAAGGGAGGACTTTGTCAAGCTAAATGTTGATGTGGGTTTCGATATTGATACAGGAAATGGTTCTACGGGTTCGGTGCTGAGAGATGATCGGGGACAGTTCCTTGCGGCCAGTTGTAGGGAACTCCCCTTTATTTCAGACGCCACGACTGCTGAGGCTTCGGCTCTCCGAGACGGTCTCCTTCTGGCGGGCCAAATTGGTTGCAACAGAATTGAGGTTAACTCGGATTGCTTGGAGGTGATGGAGATTATGATGGATGGTGGCGACTCAATGGGAGCGGCCGCGGCGATCTACGAGGAGTGCACCTTTTTATGTCGCAATTTTACCGAGGTAGTTTTTGCCCATTGCCCTAGAGAGGCTAATGTAGCGGCTCATTCAGTAGCTAGGTTTGGTGTTGGCCTCATGCAAACTGTTTGGCATGAGGAACCTCCAGATTTCCTGGTTCCTATTATCGCAAACGATGTAACTGTACTGTGATGGAAGCAGCAAGTTTTTGACGCACTCTTTTCCTTACCAGGGTACCTAAGGGGACTGGAAGGTTTTTAATGAAGCGGCTTGCTTGCTTAATATATTGTTGGTTTAAGTTTAAAAAAAATAGGCTGGTAACTTTCTCTCAACGATACAGTCAGCTTTTGTGGTACTCAAACAATGACAAAATTTGGCAAATTTTGAATTTTTAAAAATGTGAAGAAAATCCTACTCCCTCCGACCCATATTATCTTTCACAAACCATATTATCTTTCACAAATATGGATGCATCTTGTGAAAGAGTAAAATCTATCGTTAGTATCTGAACTTGTCAACCAAAATCAGTTTGGTCATTGTACATAGAGAATATGATTTTACGGTCACTGAATACGATTTAGAGTTCACAGACGGTTACTGGTGCTGTTAGGGCAATGTATTTGATGACGTGGCAATCTACAAGACCCACCTGTCATGCCAGGTGGTATGCCAGATATGAGATTTGTTTGCAAAAAAACCCCTCAACTAAAATATTACACCAATCCACCCCTCCTGTATCCTAGACGTCTTCTTCCTCACGCCGATGCACACACAGGGAGGCCGGCGCCGTTGCCGCTCCGCTGCCAGGCCGGTCTCGCCGCCAACCAGGACGAAGCCAGGAGCAACGACGCGCTCTCGAGAGACAGTCCTCCCGCTCTGCCGCAAGGGGGTCCCACCAAGGCAGCGCCGTCGTTGCTGTAGGTGCTGCTCTGGGTCGTACACGTGATGGAGAGGTGGAAGAGGACATGAGGCCGAAAGCTAGCGACGCCACAGGACGAAGGACAAGGTCCAAGGCGGGGGTGTAGGGATCTCGGTGGTGGCACACTTCTATCCGGAGGTTGGCCTGGCGCCCTGGCCGACGGCGCTGGGATGGCGGCATGCGGTGGCCAGAGGAATCAGGGTCGGGAGCGACCTCCAAATAGGACTAGAGATGGGGACGAGGTGGAGCCGGGCCCCAGCTGCAGGTCGCCCGGCGATGGAGACGAGGCAGGGGCCTCGCGGCACGCCCGCCTAGGAGCTCTTCAGGGGATCGTCTGTGGCACCTCATCGAAGAACGAGGTGAGGCCACCGCAACTCGCCGCTCGAATCAACCCCCGGAGAACGAGGCGAGGCCACCGTACCTCACCGCATCTAGGGAACACATTTCGGGACGCAGGGAAAGGCACGGGGCGACACGCCATGCTCCAGGAGGTCGGCCATGGCGGTTGCTGATGGTGTCGCCCGGTGCGGGAACTGATTGGAAGCAGGACCTTATTTCTTTGTTAGTTTTGCAGTTAAACCCTTATAGTCCTTCTTGGTTGTAAAATAGTCCCTTTGGACGGTTAGGAGGCTGATAGATGGGCCCGATACATTGCCACGTCATCAGATACACAGCTCCAATAGCACAAGTGACCGTATATGAAACTCTAAATCATATTCAGTGACCGTAAAATTGTATTCTTTGTGTATGATGACCAAAGTGATTTTGACCGACAAGTTCAGGTACTAACGATAAATTTTACTCTTTGTGAAAGGTAATATGGGTCGGAGGGAGTACAAATTTTGGACTTCTGAAAATATGAATTTTTTCGTTATACTCAGATAAACACTTTTGTTATTTTTGTGTAGTCTAGAATAAAGTGTTAAGTATGATTTATGAATTTTTTAAAATAAAGGGTTTTCTGTAGCTCGGCCTCTATTTGGAATTCCTGGTTGCACAGTTGAACACACTTATTAAGCCAAAAATGATTGCTGAATGCTAGTATGTCAAATGAGGGAACCACTGTCAATCGTTGTTTTTTCCTCGTGTATATTGCTGGGCAGGATTGTAACTACGAGCTGTGGCGGACCGTCGGTATGTGTATAGATGTTTCCTTCTTGTCAGATCGTAAACAGCACTGATACAAAATTATAAATAATACTGGAGTAGCGCCGCCTTGAGAAAGCCACCGTCTTCATCTCCTACTCTACCTTAGATTGGTTACCCCTTCTCTGGTTGGTGTTGGGAGTAGATCGGTTTTCCTTCCTCCGGCTGGCGTTAGGAGAAGCGAGGAACCTAATCTACGCGTGGAGATTTTATAATAGTAATGTTTTGCAATAGATTATGTTAAGATTTTAGGTAGTCTTCTTTGGTCCTCACATCAATGAAGATGATATCGTCTATAATAATCGATCTTTGGCCCATCTTTTGACGATGAGATCTTTCATCCCAACGTTACTGATGGTGTTGAAAGATTAAAGTTATCTAGGTATGGTCCTTCAGATCTTGTTTTGCCGGATCGATCTTGGATCTCCTCATGGTTTCCGCGATGATGTTTATCCTTGCAATATTTGTCTCAACTGCTACGTTCTTGATAATGGTGATTCATGCTTTGGCTCTTCAACAACATCGACCAGGCTGTTCGGTTGCTTTTCCCTGGCATACTAGTGTGGGTACTCTTGTCGATGGTGATTAACTACTTCAATGGTTGCGCGTGTGCACGTAGCCTTAGCACTGCGACTCAAATTAAAATTATAGGAGAACCTTCGTTAATATTTTCAAATCTACAATTTTGTATCTATCTTCGGCTGCCTCCAGAAAACTACAAGATTGTGTCATGAAAGAAGAAGAAATTTGAAGACCTTAAAGATTTGCTAGTTTCTTTCATACTTTATTTTGTAATAGTTTAAGTCATGTATCTCTACCATGTACTATTTGATACTATGAATATATGTGGCATTGATTGTTAAAATAAATACTAGAATGCTTAAAACCTGACATGATTTATAGAAAGGGAGAGCCGTCACTGCTAGTTACTATTCCCTCTTATCCCAAAAAGTTGTCTCAACTCTTCTTTTTTGTTTTTGAGAGGATCTCAACTCTTTCTAGATAGGCGTGCATACCTTAAAGTTGAGACATCCTTTTAGGACGGAGAGAGTAATTTGCAAGGCTCGGTTTCTCATCTAAAACTGAAGCCCACTTACTGTGAAATTTAGCTACGGTTAACAGTTGCAAGACCTCCAGAATCCATGTTCGGAGGATGTCTACCCAAAAGCGCTGAACAAAGGAATCTAAGCGCCAATTGAGGGTTGGTGAGATAACATGTGGAATATTTGGAATTAACATGTGGAAACTTTGGAAGGGAAGCGACAGGAGAATCGTCAGCTTTCTAATCTTAATATTCGTAATGAAAAAGCTGTTTTCATCTTTTGTAGAAGATTTTTCAAGAAACTAAAAATACTTCCATAAAACAATCCAAAAAGAACTTCCCAAAAGAGCTTAAGTTTTCCCATCCGACCTTCTGCAAAAACAACCAAGTTACATTGCTAACAAATCAGGCCCTACGAAGAAACAAACTCTTGTTAGTGTGAGCATTTATAGAAAAAGTATAAGAAATACAGCCATATGTGAACCATACACTAATCGGTTGTTTCTTGTCTATTCTAATACTCCCTCCGATCAGAAATAAATGTCGGTGATTTTGTACTAACTTAGTACAAAGTTTATACTAAGTTACCGACACTTATTTCTGATCGGAGGGAGTATCAAATAATGTGACATTTTTGCACAATTTTTTTCAAGTGCTTATATTATAGCATGCAGTACATCTATACATTAGAAAACACTTCTATATGTATATTTTATAAAACATCAACTGAAAGTTGAATGCCTAAATCTTCACTTTTCCAGCGTTTGATAATCAAGTGCGTCGATGATATAATTGTTAATACTTACCACCAAGCGTTTGATAACCAAGTGCGTGGATGATACAGTTGTTAAAACTTACCACCATATTCATGACAAACACAGTGCATAATTCATTTGAAAGCCAATGAAATACTTCCGAAGATCTTACAGCCTACTACCTTTTCTTGGTACAGATCAATACAACAATGGTGTCTGTTGGCGAGGTACAATAATAATTTCCTCATCTTCAAACATCAGGTAAACTATATATTCATACAAAAAGAAAGTGGCAATGATGACAACCCATGCCGCCACCAGAAAAAACAATGAAACAAACCTTTGAAGAAGAAAAAAGAGCAAAACCTCAAACCCAAACGTCTGCACAACCCCCCACATCTCAATTTGTTTCTCATTCCCGAGTTCTTGTTTTCCCAGTTTTTTAGACTTAAGTTCTTCAAGCTCCAAACAGGAGTGTGATCGTACGGGAGATCAGAATAAAACATACCTCCCACTCAGAGCTCCTTACAATTCATGACATATCAATGGTTTCAAGTTTTCGGGTTAAATTATCTTGATGGTTTCTTACGGCTAAGGATCTCCTCTTCTTTCAGGCGCTGTTGGAACCTTGCTAAGCGTGCCTGGAGACTGACCAAGCCAGAAGCCTTCCGTGACAGGAGAAAATTCAGTTGTGCCACATAATTGTCAATAAGGCTACCTGGTTGGTCAACCTCTGCTAAGAGGTTCATTTCCTGCAATATAATGGCAAGTGGTGTTAGCTGTTAAGAAATGAAGTAGCGGTTTTCTTTTATGAGATAGAAATTAAGTAGTATTGAAATAACATCAAAAGTGTGACCAGTATTAAGCAGTGTCATTACTCCCTCCATACCAGTTTATTAGTCTTTCGTGTATCAAGTTGTCAATTTGACCAACTTAATTTAAGTTATAAATTACGAAAATTATATTATTAGAAACTTCCTGACAGCCTAGGGATACGTGACAGACTTACAAACGGCTATGGAGGGAGTATCAGTAATCAGTAAAAATATGTCTGAAGGAACATAATCTGCAACAGCAGTGGTTGTATTACAAGTTTGTGCTTGGCTAAATGATATTTGGAAGATATATCAGTGAACCTGAGTCCTGGACATCTAAAATAAGTAATGGTATGAAAAGAGTGAAGCAGCTGTTCCAAGTGAAACAATTATGGTCAGAAAATTTCACAACTGTTGCATAACAAACAAATGAGAAATAAGCTGCAAAACTTAGGTTCAGGCTTCACAACTAAACACACTCAAAATACTCCTATACGAACTATTGTTTGATCATGCAGGAGGTACAGAAAGAGATATTCAGGCACAGCTGGCATCAAACAGTCCTGATCAATGACTGCCTGACTCGTTGAGAGAGCTGTACCAAGCAGTTGCTCAGGCATCTTTTAACATTGCAGGCACTGCGGTTGCGCATACTTGGCAACACTCACTGGTATACAGTACTTAACAGACTATAATAAGCTTAGTTACAGGTGGTGAACTGTTCTGTGTATCTAGTGAAATGACATTACCAAGTGCTATGCTGTTCATATGACACATCATGCACACGATAATCACATAACGACAACATCATCAAACATAGATAAATGCATGATGTAAATTCATGTGCGATGAGTAAACGGAACTTACTTCCCGAACTATTTCCATAGTATTTTCAATTTCCTTTCTGTGGGCTGCTATCAAGGCCTCCTCTTCCTGACAAACAATAAACGTTGGTATCACAGCTCCACTTAGTAAACTAAATACGACAATGCTAAAACAATTACCTCAAGTATTGCATTTATTTCCATATCATCACATGAACTTTCCCTTTCAGATTGTTTTGATGAAATCTGTGATGCAGAGGTCGACGACAGTCTTTGCTGCTGCTGTTTCAGTTGCTGTTTATGGACAATCCGACTTGCCTCTGGCCCATTTTCCCTTTTCACATAGTTGCTCTGCCGTTCAGTTTTCTCTGGAATATTAGCTTTTCTCCGAGGAGGTGAAACTTTTGAAACTTTATCCTCTTCTTGTGAATTAACTGAATTCTGAACTGATTGTGCTTTACTACTATAACCTGTAGGGTTGGATTTCAAATCAACTCTCTCCCTATCATTCAAAGCAGATGTTGAACTAGCTTCTTCTTTTCCTCTATGTGGATAACTTGGAATCATACTAAATGAGTTCCTATCAGGATCTACCGAAGAACTCGCACTAATTTCAACAACCTTCCTTGAAGCATCAATATGTCTATTCTCTTGAATCTGGTCCATAGTTTCTTCAGCTTCACCTGATAAGAGGTATGAAGAGTTGGTAGATTCCTTGCTGGAGGACACAAACTGCTCTTTTTTTGAGTTGCCACCTTTCGAAAGACTTTTAACCCTGTTTGTTGAACACCAATATTATGAATTATGAAACCTATAACTAAATATTTTTCGAAATTTTCAAACACAATATGTAAATTTGGAGACATGTAAAGGGAAAGTCACCTGTCAGCATATCGTAAGGTATTTAGTGTATGTTCACATGAGCCTGAACCCGGTGAGATGCAAGAAATCATTACTGTTCGAGAGTTACCAACAAACGAATCACGAAGCACCTCAGTAAGCTTGCTTCCTCTGAAAGGAATATGTATTTGATCATTATCCAGTGCACGAATGCATTCCTTGAGAGCTAAAAGGCTCTTGTTTATTTCTGCACCCTCAATTCTGACACAAGAATAAAGTTAGATGGTAAATGACTGTACCATTCTGGTATTCACAGAAAGTGTAGCAAGTAAATGAAAATGACACTAATATGCAAGAAGAACAAAAGTATATCTATTGGATGAATAGGTACCTTGTTTGTTTGTCATTATCAGTTGTATCAGCACCACGCTCGCTTCCAGCAAGGTCAATAAATGATAATTTTCCAACAAGCTTCGTACTTTTAGCTTCATTCGCATCACGATCTCTCTGTCTTCTAGTCTCTATCACTGGGATATGCTTCTTCACAGCTAATTGCAGAATGGCATGAGATCGTGATGACTCTTCATTGGCCCCAGTTGATCCTGTGCTTCTCGAGGCATTTCCTCTCTCAATGTATTCTTTGACAATCTGGACATCAGAAACCTCGAACTCTTGTAAACCAACAATGCATACCTGTTTCTTTCCATCTTCCCTAATGCAGAGTGGCCTAGGAAAACGTTGGTGGGAAAATGCAGTTCACGTTAAACGACATAACCAAGTCAAAAGGAAAAAAAAACGAAGTCCAATTTAAACATACACAAGGAAATCACAAAAAGCAAGTTTACTGAGCTGTATGTCCAAAGCAAAGTGTTATTACAGTGCCAAGTTAAACAACTAAGGCAGTGGAGTAATTCTTGTACTTCTAGCGATCCAAAATGTAGACACAACAATTTCTAAGATGTAAACATGTTGACTAACATAATGCACAAAATAAATTTTCATGATAAATCTAGATATATCAATTTAATGTTTTGGATGCCAGTGATTTTGCCTTTAAAGATGGCAAAATTAGAAATGTTTGACCGGTAGAAGTATATAAGGACTTCAATTTTGGATCAACGTAGCATTTAATACGGAGTCATCATTTGCACTAAATACCATTGATAGCACCCTTGACAAAAAGTGGCGTATTGCCTATTATCAACAAGAACCTAGTTTCACTAACCCCAAAACTACTTGCATTATCGCTGTTAACCAGTTACCAATAGGTAATCAGCACTTAGTACATATGTGTGTGTGTGTGTGCGCGCGTGTGTGTGTGTGTGTGTGTGTGTGTTCCCACTTGTATGCAAGAAACCAAAAAGGTTTTCCATCACTCCTAAGATACAATCTTATAAATGTGGAACATACAAGAATGCAGGGATAACATGAACATAAGCACAAAAAGATACACGCAAAAGGAAAAAAGGTACTTCCTCAGTTCACTATTGTAAGATCATTTAGGTTTTTTCGAAAATGCATGTATCTAGACACGTTTTAGTGTATAGATTCACTCATTTCGGTCTGTATCTAGTCCACATTGAAATATCAGGCGTAAAAAGAAGGCAAAGTAACCCAAGTGCCAACTCAAATTACATCTATAGTTGCATACCATCCCTAAACAATATGCATGCACTTAATGTCAATATACTAATATAAAGAATATATAAGAATGCAATGCAGCAATCAACCTCCTTTCGCTGAGAAGATCAAAAAGCTTTCCTCCATATATCTCAAAGAAGCTAAGCCACAACTTGAAATTTTGAGTCCGGTACACAGGTTGATGCAAAAGACGAACCATATCCTGTGCAGCCCTTAGAGGTAGGGGTTGCATTGTATATGTCTTGCCACTACCTGCATATGAAGCAGGATTAGGAAACTAGGAATCTGAATGTGCAGGAACTATTCCTGATTCTAAATTTCAAGTTCATTAGCAATTCCATTTACAGCATAACATTCAGATTAAATAGATGAATGAAGGACCACATCTAGCATATATAGCACCTTCAAAAAACATTGAGAGAAAGTCTGTGCTGTATGGGTTCAATGCATCTTTTTAATAATGCTTCCAAGAACAGGATCACATATTGACCTCTCAAATTGTCACATTGATTCTATGCAACAATTATTCCAATACTCAAGCTTTCAGCTTTATCCCTTGCATGAAGTCTGAAATCATGATAAGTGTGTATAGACCATGTGAAACCAAACACTTGACAGTCAGATCGTTTATAAATAAGCACTCCAGTGAATTTGAAGCACATTGATGTGTAGAATCTGACATACCACGACATGACTAATCATGAGTACACACTGAAGACATGATTGACTTGGAACTTCTAACAAAAACGCAGTTATGTGTTTATCTTGACAATTAACCTTATCTAACCTGTTTGGCCATAAGCAAAACATGTTGCTTTCGTCCTCTGGAAAATTATCGGTATAATGGGCTCCACGGTCTCCTGGTACACCTGCTCAAACAACCAAGTAACTTATATGCTAAGAGAAAAAGAAGACTTCTACAGACTGATGGTTACAAATAATATTACCTCGTCATTAGTGACTGCCTCATCCAGGACAGCATCAAAGCAGAATTCATGTTTGTCCACATAAGCTGTCAAATCCACCTTCCAGTGGAGACTACATGTTAATCACAGGACAAGCTAAAAAAAGGGTTATGACTGGCAATTTTAGTATTGGTAAGTACACGTGATGGTTAAGTGTTGCATCTCTACTGAAAAACTTAATGAGGACACACTAGCGAGAAAATAGATCCTTTTCTGCAAAATATATTTAAGCCCCATAGGTGATAATGTAGCACATTTCAGCCATACACTTTTACATGGCAACAATGTTACATAGAATAGTTTAGCAACCCATATCTAGGCCCGCAACAATTATACTACCAGTGCTGTGAAAGGAAAGATGGATTTGCTATGCTTTTACATTTTAGAGTGTCAACATGCCTACAAAGGTATTTAAACGCTCAGAAAAATGGCCTTTTGAATGAAGTGCTTCAAGCTCTTCATATTAATGCATACAATAACAGGTCCAACTATCAGTATGAAGTTTGTATCACTTTAAAACATATTTGTTCACACACATCATAATTCATGACCTATGGCATATCGACATTAAAATGATTTAGTAGTGTTGATTTCGAACACTGGCAAGGAATATATTGCCATAATTATCATACTGCAAACAAGAGATAACAATTGTTGTGGAAAACTTGGAAGGAGGAAATGAGTTGACTCTCTTCCTACATTTGCCTCTGCTTCATCGTAAGACGTCTATAACCCCATAAAAATATGATCTGATGGAACCATATACTTTTATCTATTTAACTACCTACAGATATCATGAAGAATACCAATGAATAGATGAAAGATGGCACCTTTAGTTTAGGTTCATGAACAGTCAGGAATTGAGAGTTATGTACATCTATGACATCCTCCTCCTTTCGAGATATCTCTTTTCTATTCAGAGGTCTCTTCCTCACCTGCCATTGTTACAATCATTATCGAATGATATTTTCACTAACATCAAGAAACAAAGAAGAGATTGGATTTACGATATCAGTGCATTAACTGTAGACAAAGTAGTAGCAATTGTAAAACTGAAAGTGATCAACGTACCACAACTTTAATCTTTGCTACATTACTTTCTCTACTATTGTTCTCTTTTTCGCTGGTGATTGCACCACTGTAAACTTCTGATAGACCTTGCTGACTTCCTGACATTACATCGTCCTCATCGTCATCAACTTCCTTTGGCACGAAGGGTGAGGCTTCAAATGGTTCTGATGCTACATTCTGACAAAGAAGAAACCATAGCTGGATTAGACCACATCAAGACGTTATTGCAGAACAAAGATTAAGATTTGAACATGAAATGCGTTCAAATCTCTTTGTCACTTGCATCATCTCCCTAGTTTTTCTAGAAGAAGCAGGCAAGGAAACTGAGCACATGCAGAAAAAAAAATTGTGTGGACATACAAGGTTGTTTTGCCTATACTATCCATAGACATACCTCAGAAAGAAGCTCACTGTCATCCATCGCATGAAGATCCAAAAGGCCAGCTCCGAATTCACCTCTAAGTTCGGGTGAATAGAATCCATCAATGGTATGGCCACCATTGAAGCTCTGGGCTGTTGGCGTGTATGGCTCGGATATAGGTGCAGATGCTGATTCGCCATTAAAATTCAGGCTCCTTAATAGCATGTAAAGCTTTTGTTTTTCTTCAACCGACTGGGGCCCATACCCCTAAAAATAATAAAAGTAACATCTGTAAAACTCCATATAACCACTTGGCAGTAGCAAATTCATAAAGCTCATATCGCCGAGCAAATAAAAAATCCTTCAAGGATTTAATTATTTATCATACGAACAATTAGGCATGATAAGTAATACTAGAGGTGCAAAGTGCCCTTAGTGTGAAATATGAACGGAACCACAAAATACAAATAACTAACAAGGCCTCAACATTGGGACCTCATGGTTAGATCTGGTACAAATTACTATCAATGGGCCAGCCAAGCACAGAAGTAGGGTCATACGGTCATACCTTTGCACTAGATGCCACAATCAAGTCAACATAATCATCTAGGTAATCCACGTAATATGAATAGCTAAAATACAGTAAGTATTCCTTGAAACTGAAGATCAAGAAAAATTGACAGTTCCAGTTGGGCAATTAATGCAACAAATAGCAGGCACAGTATTTTCTCAATAACTAATATTCCATTGTGTGCATCATTATAGACCAAATTCAATTTATGTGGCAAAATATTCATCCTACAATTTGCATCCAGCTAACTTCTTTGTCCACCAACTCAGGATGATAGTAAAAGTTACATCTCGAATCCATATAAACAAATAGAGTAAACTCCCCACAAACAGTGGGTACTAATCAGTTTCGATTCAATTCATCCAGCTAACCTCATCATATTGAAGAGGTATAGTTCCACTATCCTGGTCAACAGTGTGCAGTTTTAAACTGAACTTCATGTAACATGCTGAACAGGGCATTGAATGTTATGTAGGCAACCATTTCACAACAACACGCAGTAAGACACTAGTATCTTATATATCATTCATGGTGCAATGTGGGCTTTAAACCCAGCAATTTCTCATTGGACGGTAGGGCCGGCAACTCTTAATGAACTTGACTTGATCCTTAACTGTCTGAGACGAACAGACTAACTAGCTTCCAACCATTTCTTCACCAATCCAAACAAACAAAGGGAAGGACACGCACAAGATCCGCGTGCCTAAGCTAGCGATCGTGCAAATGCAGGTGACAACACGACGATATACAGCGAGGGGGCAAAACGTGCAGTGTCTACTGGAAGTGAACAGTTGATGGATATTTTGGGCGATCCGGAGAGACTTGCGAACCTGCATGAGAAGGTTCGGGAGGATGCCGCCGCCGCGGAGGTCTGCAGCCATCCCCGGCCCAGGCCCAGTCGCAGAAGAAGACACGGCGAGGTGCTGCAGCCCCGCGGACTGCAGCCACCGCGCCATCACCGCGTCCCCCGAGTCACCCGCGGCGGACGAGGCCGCGGCAGCGGTGGCGGCGGCCGCGCCACCGCCCCCGCCGCCGCGCTGCGACCGCTTCTGCGGAGCCAGCTCGGCGTCCGGCGCGGGATCTGGAGCTTGTGCAGCTGGAGGCCAGATCTGGGGCCGACGAGCAATGTGGGTGGGATTGGCGCGGGGTTGGAGCGGGCAGGGTTTGGGGCCGAATCGGGATAGGTGCTGATGATCGAATTCGTGGTGGGATTGCAGAGGGAAGGGGAATTTGGGGGGATCGATTGCAGGAAGGAGTTTGAAGGTGGTTCTCAAATGGTTTTCGTCGGGAGAGAGACGTTCTGGCGTTTGTTGCTGTTGGTGAAGTAAGTTTGAAATAATAAAATGGTCGAGAGGAAGGAGAAATGGTTGGACGTGGTTTTCTTTTCTATATAGTTTGCTGTTTATGCGGAAGACTGACATCAAGAAGACATGGTCTTTTTCGGAAGAATTCAAAAAGTCTTCAGGAATGGGAGAGCGTCTGCGTAGTGGGCGACTGCTAGTAAGTTTTTTTTTTGCGAAATTCCACCGATCTATTAATAATCATCAACAACAGTATAAAGAATCTCAAAAGTAATAAAAATTACAATTAGGTCACTGGACCACCTAGCGACGACTATACACTAGTGCGAGCCGAAGGCGTGCCGCTGTCTTCACCCCTCCATCACCGGAGCCTGGCAAAGCTTATTAGTAGAGCTTGTTGTAGTAGACAGACAGGAAGTCGTCGTGCTAAGGCCCCAAAGGACCAGCGCACTAGAGCAGCAACCATCGCCAATGATAACAACCGTAGATCAGAAGAGATTGACCTAAAACCACACTAACAAACGCGAAAATCGACAAGATCTCGTGAAATCCGTCGAGCACATGACTCCGCACGCCCTCCGTCGGCGCGAGATGCACCACCGGAGCGAGGATAGGGCGGGGAGGACCTTATTCTGACTTCAAGATGTAGTCACCGCTTCAACATCTCGACGAAGAAGACACCAAAAAATAGCCTAAACAAAGAACAGAAACCCTCCCACCGGCGAGAGGCAGTGGTCCGCCACGCCTCCAAGGCCCTAAGGCCACCAGAGGCGGGACGGACCGGCGGCGGCGCCGGCAAGGAACGAAACCCTAGATGGGTCTTGTGGCCGCCGCCTCCTGATCGCCTCTCTCATGTCTCCTCATGTACCGGTTCAACACACCAACTTACAAAGTTTTGGCGAACTCGGCCAACAAAGGAGTATAATTATTCGGCCATAAGTGCACCCTCTTTACAAGGGAATTGGCAAAAAATAGTAAGGTAAAAGCATCACGGGCGCCTCCCTTAACCTAAGGCTATTGGGCGCCGGACATAAAACGGGCTTTTACCGGGCTCCATAATCTGCTGGTAGGAAGTTGGTCTAGTATTATGCCCGGCAACCTCTTACCTGCCCCGATCGTTGGGGGCCGGAAAATACCCGGCAATATGTGCAACATTGTATTTATGTGGGAACATCCTGGCATACAGACGATGGTCAGCTTAATTTATGACCCTTGGGAGGTAGTCGGTTGCCATCTTAGTGGTGGCGACGGTTCCCCAGGCGGGAACAAATGACCTGACGCGGTGTTGCATGCATTCCCACATGGCGACGACGTGTATACTCGTGCGGCGCCGATAGAGCTCCCGCGGAATAAATGCCCTCGCTGGCCTCCTGTCTTTATAAACAGGTTGTTCCCGCCCTCTAGCGCCGTCCATTCTTCTCCTCGCCACAACCATCGTAGCTAAATCCTAGTGATGGGGATATGCCGACCGGGGTTGGCCCATGAAGAGGGAAAGCCTATACATGGCGACTGACTTGGGAGGCATGACGACTGGATGACCCACAATGTGAGGCCCGGCGAGTGGAACACGAAGCCTAGAAGCATAGCTAGGCCCAGTCGATTAGGTCAAGGACCGAGTCACCAACTGACTCGACCTTATTCTATGTAAACCCTAGCCTAGCGACTGCTATATAAGCCAGGGTAGAGGTACCTAGAAGGGGATCCGCTCCATCATACACCCCTTAGAGGCAGTCTTACGCTCAGCGTTTGGACTCGTTGCCATTGTATATACCTCCATAATCAATCTAAACAAGCAGGACGTAGGTCTTTACCCTCCGGGGGGCAAACCTGGGAAAATCCTTGTGTCTTGCAATCTCGATCCGCATATGGCTACAACTCCCTTGCTCCATGCTTCTCAAGTGCTACTCCCGGTAGTACCTGTCGTGGCCATTCCCACGACAGTGGCGCCCACCGTGGGGCATGGATTGTTTGGCCGTAGATCTGCGGCGAGCCATTCGACTGACCGTTCGCCACTAGCTTACTGGTCGCCTCCAAATCATGCCTCCACATCGTGTCGGGCAGCTACCAGTCAGCCTCCACACCGATCGCAAGCGCCTTCATATGCCCGTGGGCAGGGTCAACATCTTCGGCCTCACCGACGTCGTCGACCACTTCAATGATGACGATCACCGCGCCATGCGCATGACCCGCTCCTCAACCAAGCGGAATATGACCTCCTTATTTGGTTTATAACTCTGCAGAACAGAAAACACCTGTTTTGTGTATTTTTATGTTTTAGGGACCTTCCAGAACTTAAACAGATCTAGGATTTTTCTGGCGTAACTATTTTTCCCTGAGAAGGAATATGAGAGGAAGAAGCACACCTGGAGGCCCACGAGGCTCAAACAAGCACTAGTGGTGCGGGCCAGAAGCCAGGTCGCGCCACCTAGTGTCATTTGGCATCGTGCCTCCGATGCCATCCGTCTTGATCTCAGATTGATGGGGTTGAACTAAAAAATCCTATATAAAGACTCCCCGAGGCGTTCTCGCAAGGAGGCAGCGGACAGGGGCGTAGCCAGGAATTGCAGATAGGGAGGGCTAAGAGTTGAAGCATCAAAATCATATTTTTTTCACACATCATAGTGAATATTATAAGGTATAGATAATCGAAATATGCCCTTTTGCAATATAAATTTTATGATCATAGAGATCAAAGGTCTCGATAATTTTTTCAATACTAAACTTCTCTGCTATTGACGAGGGTTAACTTGGCAAATGTCCTAGATGAAGGGCAAGAGCACACAAAGTACTCAAATCCTTCTCACTCAAATCCGACCAAAGCAACTAATGCTATGGAGAGATATGAGAGGAAGAACAAAGGAAATCCACAAAGAACTCCAAAATCTAGATTCACTATATTCCCCTCACTTAGAGGAGAGATGGATTGGTGGAAATATAGATCTAGATCTCATCTCTCTTTTCCCTAAAAAAGTTGCAAGAAATATTGGAGGAATGGAGAGGGAGAGCAAGCTACTCAAGGTCAACAATGGAGGAGAGAGAGAGAGGGAGTAGCTACCAGCCCAAGGAAGAAGAAGGGGGCCTTTTATAGCCCCCCCCCCCCCACGAAATATGGTCGTTGCCGGATTTTTAGGCCGGATTGTAACATCCCAGAATGTAGGACAACTCCGGGGTAGATTAGAAGGGCTTTTGTGCATTGCATCTGAAATTACGGGATTTTTTCGCGCTTTTGTTACTAAAACCTAGGAGTGATCGAATCTCTCTTCGAGGGGGAATGGTGAACTCTCAAAGTGCGAAAGATTTGGACATGATCTCTTTTGATCTATTGTTGTGAGAAGTGATGACTTAAACCACTAAAACCCTAGCTATAAGCTTTGGAATTTGAACTAAGACATAAATCAAGTTTGAATTTGAATGATTGAACTTAGAATTAAAAAGGCACATTTAGAAAGGATAAATATTAATAAAGAAGAAATAGATGGAAATTTAAACATCAATAAAGTTTAGAGAAAACTTAAACTTCATTGATCATCAACACACATTACATTGTCTTGACATAATTCATGAATAAAAGAATATTACAACTTGGAAAGAATCCAAGATAATTACAAAAAGGAGAAATGGAAGATTACAAGTTATAAATTCAAAAAGAAAACTAAAAGTCTTCGTTCTTTCTTTCCTTTCTTCTTTTCTGATCTTGGCACCTGCAACCAAATAAAAGAAATAGTAAGTTTGCCAAGGTAGCATTTACCAAGTGGCATTCAGAAATAACAAGCCACTGTAGATAATCATCAGAAGTTTGATCTTATCCCCAAAGTCTCGGGTAGAAATATCCCAAGCCAGCCGAGAGGGGCAAGGCAGCTCATAGCAGCATAGTCACCATATGCATGCACTCGGGTGTCACACACCCAAGTCACAAGACCAAGTAGAAAAGCATCACAGTGGTGAAACTGGCTCGGCTAAAGATCACAGTCGACCAAGAACAGCACCACCACACCACCAACAGCAACACCCAAGAACACCATCACCAGCAAGATCATATCACCACCACTGAATCACCACCACACAATCAACCCTGCTCATGTGTTGAGCAACAGGGAAGATTCATACCCCAGCACATCATCAAATAAACCATCTAGCAAAGCCAAAGACCAACATGGTCACATAGTTCAACTAGGAACTAGGTCAAGCAGCTAGGAGGAGCAGGCTTGCCACAAGAAGAAGGAAATCAGAATAATTCCAGAAGAACAAGCTACTCTTCAGCAGCAGGTTATTATTAAACCACAACACACATGAGTGCTGGGAGAGAACTCACAAGTTATTCTCCCAAGCAGATTGCACAGAGCATAGCCACACAGAGATCAAGCAAAGCTTGATGAAACAAAGGCTTTGGTCATCATTTGGATGTCCAGGAGGCCATGACCTTGGAAACAAGGCCATCCACATCACCTACTCCCTAACACATAACCTTATCTGGGAATTTCTCAAAGGAAATACTCACAGAAGTAAGAGCAAGGCCAGGAGTGGCACATGGGTTGCCTATCTACCAAGACTAAGGCCTAAAACCTAGAAAACCATCAGCTCTGTCAATAAAAATTGACCAAGTTCAGTTAAGCATTTGGGAAAAGTGGACAGGGACACTTTCAAGCAAATAAGCCACCAGCAGACCACCACAGGGGGTGCTCTACTCTCAAGAGCACCAACTTAACACTCACAGTAACTGTGAGCACCTCAAGGAGGCATCACAGTGAAGCAGTTAGCCAGAAGCTACTGCAAGAGCCATAACAGCAGGCGTGAAAGATTGCATCACAGCTAGGTAGAACTAAGCTCAACATAATAGTTGCATCACTAAATCAGCACAACAGAAGCACTGCAAGAAAGTGCAGTGAGACTGTTAACAACACTAGCCAATTAACAGCTGTTGGCACGCAAAACTGCCGCGCAACACCAGGATAATCGCCGTGCTTTCGTGACGACGAACGGATGCTTTCCGAGCAAAGCAACAAAGGATCTCCTCGCTTTCGTGGAGGAGAGACGACCGCTTTTTAGCGCAAAGCGACAAAGATTGAACCAAACCCTAGAGCTGCTAGGGCATGGCAGAGAAGAACGATAAAAGAAATATACGTAAAGAAAATAGACTGTATTTTGTGTAGATCGATTGTCTGGGTTCTGTCAATCGGCCATACCCGTATTTATATGGGGGATGCCTGGTCTTTGGCAAACAAAACAAGACACGGAAAGTTTCCTTGGCATACAAGCCGAATAAAATATTCTAAATCCAAAATTAATTCGGTCAGCACATACGTATGCAATATTAGCTTAGTTTACCGAATCGATCTGAAATTCTGTGCGTCTTCCGTGCCTGACTTGGTAGCACTTGCATATTCGACGTTGTAGCTTTTGGCCTCTAGAAATCTTCATAGGACATGTCCTGGCTAGTACCTTTAATTGAACGCATCCATGATCCTGATGAGAACTTGTCCTGAGTATCATATCTCCAGAAACTCAATTTATTAGCCTGGGTAAATAACCTGGAACGTCTGATCCAGTGGCCACACTGTACTGGACTTCGAAAAAATCTGCATCTTGAATTTAAACATACAAATTGAAATGTACTTGGGCCGATGGTTTGGTCCGAGGTATGCAGGAGATGCACGCCCGCTTGTGCGGACTGCATGTTGAGGAGGTCCAGGGAGAGCGCTTTAGGAACTTTGCTCGGTGTGATGCGGACGGACGTCCCGCAAACATGCCCGGGCAGAATGAGCCGAGTACCTACGTCGATCACATGGACTTCTTGCTGTACTCCACTCAGCAGGAGGCCGATCGTGCCCGTACCAAGGCCAACCTTGAGCACTTTGCACTGGTGGAGGCAAGGAGCACTATCAGGATTCTTGCGAGGGATCGCAAGAGTCTTCGCCGCCAGCGCGATGAGAGGGATCACACCATTGAGGAGTTGAAGGCCAATGTGGCTGAGCTGACTGAGTACATCGAGAGTCTGGAGGACCACCTTGGTGAGGAGGAAGGCATTGATCTCCGCAAGGAGGATAATGCCCTCATTAGTGACGAGGATGACTTCATGGAGGACCTTGATGATGAGGAGGATCCTGAGGAGAATGGATTCATTGTGGACGATGAGGAGGAAGACCCCGAGGAGCCCGATGTTTAGATTGGAGACTTCCGTGTTACCTAGTTATGAGTTCACTTTGAGTCACTTCGTATAGGTGTGAGTTGTATCCCCCTCTCTAGTAGACGAGTCGCAATGGTTTGATGCAAACCATTTGTAATGTGTGAACTCGTATGTATGATATGTTTGATGATTGTTGAATGAAATATGAATTTGGCCCCTAAGGCCTTAGTGAGACAAAAAAATTGCATCATCCATGTTACATTTAAACCTTAGCCAATTTAGTTTTTCCCTCTTGTCTTACACACCTTATCTTCAGATGCCGCGAGCACCCCCACCCCCGAATCCGGAAATGGCCAAACTACTAAGGTTGATCATGGAAGATCGGGAAGCAGCCCGAGCTGAGCGCCAAGCTAACTTGGCCACTCTTCAGCAACTAACTCAGATGGCAATGAACCACAACAATGGCAATGGAAATGGCCATGGTGAAGGAGAAAACAATGGCCATGGTGATCACCGATCCAAGTTAAGGAGTTTCCAAAACACCAACCCTCCTATGTTCACTAAGTCGGAAGAACCCTTAGATGCCGATGACTGGCTTCGCACCATGGAGAACAATTTGGCAGTCGCCGAAGTTGGTGGAAATGAGAAGGTCTTGTATACCACCCACTATCTTGCGGGAGCCGCAAGAGCTTGGTGGGATAGCACCCGTGCAATGCAAGCCCCAGGGTATGTGATGCCTTGGGAGGAGTTCAAGAGCAAGTTTAGCAAAGCCCATGTTCCTTTGGGATTGGTTAAAAGGATGAGAGATGAGTTCAGAAATCTGAAGCAAGGTTCCCTATCTGTGGTTGACTACCGTGACAAGTTCCTTACCTTGTCTAGGTATGCCCCAGATGACACTAACACCACTGAGAAGAAGCAAGAAAGGTTTCTGGATGGACTTCATGATGAGATGCAATGTGTCTTGGTCAACATTCACTTTGCCGACCTGGAGTCATTGGTTGATTCTGCCATTCAGATGGAAGGCAAACTCAAGCAAGCTGCAGAGAACCGCAAGCGCCGTATGATGTATCAAGGCAACTCAAGCAACTCGCAGAAGCCAAGAGGAAATCCACCTATGGGTTTCGCTCCTAGACCTATGAGGCGGTCTGCACCTGCTCCACGCCCCAACTACCCCAACCGTCTGCCCGACAACAACTTCAACCGTGCACCTCCAAGACCTAGTGGCAACAACTTCAACACCAATACCCCTCGGCCAAATGGCACCCCTGTGCTACCCAAGCCTGGTGACAAGTCTGGTGTTACCTGTTTTGAGTGTGGACTCAAGGGGCATTACTCCAATGAGTGCCCCAAGAAGCTGAATGATGCATCCAAGACCACTGCTCCTGTTCAGCAACAGCGCCGTGTGGGAAATGGCAAGAACTATCCACCAAGGAACCAGCCTCACCCTCGAGGCCGTCTGAATCATATGAATGTTGAAGAAGCTCAGGAGGCAACCGACGTTGTGCTTGGTATGTTCCCTATTAACTCAGTTCCTGCAAGAGTTCTGTTTGATTCTGGAGCTTCACACTCATTTGTTACCCAGTTATTCGTTGATAAAAGTGGACTGCAACCCACACCCTTGAAAGATATCATGTCTGTGCAAATCCCCGGGTCAATAACCAAAGCTAGTTGGACCTGCTTGGCAGTGCCCATAGAAATCCATGGGATCTCATTCTTAGCCAGTTTGATTGTGTTAGGAACCAAAGGATTGGAAGTAGTCCTAGGTATGGATTGGATGTCTCAACACCAAGGAATTATAGATTGTGCCAAAAAGACCATCACCATGAGGAGTAGCCATGGAATTGAAGTAAAGCATGTATCAGTTAAACCCACCCAACCCCCCAGATGTCATAAGCATATCTCAGGACCAACTGTAGAAGAGGTTCCCATCGTCTGCGAGTACCCGGATGTTTTTCCCGATGAGCTACCCGGAATGCCACCGGATCGGGATATTGAGTTTATCATCGAGCATATCCCCGGAACTGGATCCATCGCCCAACGACCCTATCGTATGAACCCAGCTGAACTAGTAGAGTTGAAGAAGCAATTGGATGACCTTTTGAGTAAGGGATTGATTCAGCCAAGTTCTTCTGCTTGGAGATCACCCGTTCTGTTTGTGGATAAAAGTGACGGTTCTAGCCGACTGTGCACTGATTACCGCAAGCTAAATGATGTGACCATCAAGAACAAGTATCCTCTCCCAAAGATTGAAGATTTGTTTGACCAATTGACTGGAGCTAGAGTCTTCTCGAAGATAGATCTTAGAACTGGATACCACCAACTGAAGATCCGTGCAACGGATATCCCCAAAACAGCCTTCACTACCCGATACGGATTGTATGAGTACACCGTAATGTCCTTTGGATTAACCAATGCCCCTGCTTATTTCATGAATCTCATGAATAAGGTTTTCATGGAGTTTTTGGATAAGTTTGTCGTTGTCTTCATTGATGACATTCTTATCTACTCCAAGTCCGAAGAAGAGCATGCAACCCATTTGAGATTAATCTTAGAGACCTTAAGAGAGCATCAGCTGTATGCCAAGTTCAGTAAATGTGAGTTCTGGTTGAAGGAAGTTGGATTCTTAGGCCATGTATTATCAGTGGGAGGAATATCCGTAGACCCCAAGAAGATCAAATCAGTCATGGAATGGAAAGCCCCTACCACTCAAACCGAAGTTAGAGGTTTTCTCGGATTAGCCGGATATTACCGCAAATTTGTTGAAGGGTTTTCAAGCATTGCCCGGCCAATGACCCAATTGTTGAAGAAGGACAAGAAGTTTGAATGGACCCCTAAGTGTGAAGAAAGTTTTCAAGAGCTCAAGAAGCGATTGGTGACCGCTCCCGTCCTAACCATGCCCGATATCACCAAGAACTTTGATGTCTATTGCGACGCCTCCAAACTTGGACTTGGTTGTGTGTTAATGCAAGAAGGCAAGGTCATAGCTTACCTCTCTCGGCAGCTCCGACCTCATGAAGAAAACTATCCAACCCATGATCTGGAGTTAGCAGCTTGTAGTTCTAGCTTTGAAGACCTGGAGGCATTATCTTATGGGTAACCATTGCGAGATCTACACTGATCACAAGAGTTTGAAGTATATCTTCACCCAGAAGGAGTTGAACATGAGGCAAAGAAGATGGATAGAGTTGATCAAGGATTATGATCTGGAAATTCACCATCACCCCGGTAAGGCCAATGTAGTGGCCGATGCATTGAGTAGGAAGCCGTGCTCATTGAATATGATGATCAAAGAGGAGCAACCCCTGTTGCACCAAGAGTTTGAAAAATTTGGATTGGAACTAGTCAGTCGAGGATTCTTAGCCAACCTTGAGTTTCAACCCACCTTGATGAGCCAAATCAAAGAAACCCAGAGGGGAAATAAGAGTATTGACGGAATCAAGCGCAGAATTAGTTCCGGCAAGGTGCCAGGATTTGAAGAAGATGATCAAGGAGTTCTTTGGTATAAAGGACGTATCTGTGTGCCTGCGGACTCAGAATTGAAGGAGGTTATTATGAAGGAAGCCCATGAGACACCTTACTCCATTCATCCCGGTGGAACTAAGATGTACCAAGATTTAAAAGAACAATTTTGGTGGCATGGAATGAAGCGTGAGATTGCATCGTTCATATCTAAATGTGATATTTGTCAAAGGGTCAAGGCTGAACATCAACGTCCTGCGGGATTGCTGCAACCTTTGCAAGTTCCGGAATGGAAGTGGGAATCTGTTGGAATGGATTTCATCACTGGATTTCCAAGGTCTAGCTGTGGAAATGACTCTATCTGGGTCATTGTGGATAGACTTACCAAAGTTGCCCACTTTATTCCTGTCAAGACCACCTATACCTCGGGACAGCTAGTAGATCTTTACCTATCCAGGATTGTGAGTTTGCATGGAGTCCCTAAAACCATAGTTTCTGATCGAGGAACCCAATTCACCTCGAGATTTTGGAAAAGTTTGCATCAAGCCTTGGGAACCAAATTAGCCTTTAGTACAGCTTACCACCCTCAGACTGATGGACAGACTGAAAGAGTGAATCAAATACTTGAAGATATGTTGAGAGCCTGTGTTCTAGCCTATGGAGCTAAGTGGGAAGATTGCCTACCTTTCGCGGAGTTTTCCTACAACAACGGTTATCAAGCCAGTTTGCAAATGGCCCCATTTGAAGCTTTATATGGAAGAAAGTGTCGTACCCCTTTGAATTGGTCAGAAACCGGAGACAATCAGATATTTGGACCAGATATCCTGCAAGAAGCCGAGGAGAAAGTTCGCATGATTCGTGACTACCTCAAGGTAGCCCAGTCTAGACAGAAGAGTTATGCGGACAAGAGACATAGAGAACTGACCTTTCAGATTGGAGAGTTTGTTTATCCTGGAGTATCACCCCTCAAGGGAATGCAAAGATTCCAAGTAAAAGGAAAGCTTGCACCAAGGTATATTGGACCCTTCAAGATACTAGACCGCAGAGGAGAAGTGTCATACCAGTTGGAAATGCCCCCTGAATTGTCTGAAGTACACGATGTCTTTCACGTGTCTTTACTTCGGAAATGTCTTGAAGTGCCGGAGAAGCCAGAAGTTTTCAAGAATATTGATCACCGTTCTGTGGATATCAACAAGGATTTGACCTATCGTGAAGTGCCTATTCATATCCTCGAGGAAGCCTATCAAACCACTCGAACCCAAAGCATCAAGTTTCTGAAAGTTCAGTGGAGTAATCACATCGAAGATGAAGCCACTTGGGAACGAGAAGATTACCTTCAGAAAGAGTTTCCCAATCTTTTCAGTTCTTAATCGGTGAATCTCGGGGACGAGATTCTTTTTAAGGGGGGAAGATTGTAACAACTCAGAAAATTGTAATCCACTTTCTATTAATTAAAGTGCCAAATTTTGGACCAAGATAAAACTTTTTAACTATTATTGCATGTATGCATGTATTTTCCCTTATGTGTATTTTGTGATTTCATGTGTGTTATTTTTGGTTGTGCAATGGTTAGTTATTTCTAAGTTAACCAACAGAAGCAATTGAGACCAATTATAAGAACCAAGGAAACCAGAAGCAAAAGAAAGAAAGAAAAAGAGAAGAATAAGATGATCTAGGAAATCTTATTGACTACCCTACTTTGAGCCTTTAGAATAAGAAATCTGTAACTCAACTTGATGTTTGGCCAGTTAGTTGAGCTTGACCAAGTTGCATACTAACTCAACCAAAGGGTTGCTACCCAAGATTCAAATCAGAACATCACTCAAACTTCTGTCAAACTTTGAATCTGAATCAGTGACCAAACTTCAAATTCGAAATAAGATTTCTGCAAAACTTAACATTTCCTTGTAACAAAAATATGACTGGAAACCTTGGCCAATATGTTGATCACCCAAAGTGGAAAATTTCCAAAATTCGAATTTAAATCTCCTGCGGGCATTTCGTCGAACACCTGGCAGATGAAAATCGAGCAAATCTTGATCACTGTGAGCTTCACTGTTCTGGCTCGCTCAAACCCTGTCGCCATGCTCACTGACGACGCCGCGGTCGAGCCCAGCTCCCCCTGCCCCGACCCGAGCCGAGAGAAGTGGAGGGAAGAAGAGAAACGCGCCCAGGACCCCCTTCTCTGTCTCCTCTCTTCCTGCACGACGCCGACCGTCCTGCTCTCGCCAGCACCGACCCACAGCACGCCGCAGCCGAGACCAAAGCCCCCCCAGCACGCGAGCGAGGTCGCCGTGCCCGGTGTTGCTCGATGCGCGTCGCCAGGGCCCCCGAGCCGGCGAGCTTCTGGACGCCCTCGCCCCCGACGCTCAGGCCTATATAAACCCCCGCCGATCAAACGAAGAGACTCGCCCCGCTCCCAGCTACCTCCCAGACACGCTCGCTTCACCCAGCTCGCTCTCGTTCGGTGTCGCCGTCCTCGCCGGCGAGGTACTGGACGTGGAGGGCGCCGCCGCGTTCGACCTCCCTGGAGCAAGCCGCCGCTGGGAATTGGTGGAGGAGCATCGCCGGAGTCGATTCTGCACGTCACCGTCGAGTTCTGCTTCCTCTCCGTCATGCCCTCGCCGTCGAACAGTCGTCCCTGCAACGCCGGTGAGCCCCTACCTTAGTTGAGGAAGACGATGCCCGTGGACCATTGGATCTCGATCGGTTGGTAGCATACCGATTCGGTTTAGTTAAGTGACCTGACGGGTGGGACCCTCCTGTCAGGTTCTGTTTTATTTCTTTCCCGCCCGTGCGAATCATTTTCTGGGCCGGCCCATTCGGGTTCTGTTCAGAGTCGGCCTGTTAGTTTAGAAATCGGTCCGTTACGCTTTTATTTATTTTCCCGCCGTTTGAATTAATTCAAATAACTTTCAGATGTGATTTTCAAACTTTAATTCAAAGAGATTTACAAATCCATTTCTAGCAAATAAATATGCGTTGGAAAGCTTGTCAAATGCTCTAGCCTATAGAACTGGTTAGAATTCCATTTGAAGTAGGAATTTAATTAGATAAGAATAGTGTGACCATAACTTTATTAATCATAGATAATTTCTAGAAATTGGTTTAAGCCACCTAAAAATATGAAACTTGATTTGGGAACTCACTAATTACCTCCCCTACTGGTTAGTCACTCTTAATCTACTAAAAACTTGTTAGTGGTACCAATTAGACCCTAACCCAATTCTAGTTAGTAGCATAAAATGATAGATTTCTATTGCACACTTAGAATTAATTGTTGCCCTCAATACCAATCCACTTAATTAAACCCTTCTCACCTGAACCAGTCCAACCCCTCCTAGTTCAATACCAATGTTTAATAAGTAAACCACATATGGCTTATGGTAGAAAATGTGAACATGCACACTCAATGCAAACTTGGAAGAAAACTGGCCAACCAATTCAAATAAAATCCACCAGGAATACTATTGTGTGAAAACAAGTATGTGTGTTGAAGTAATGTTAGTATTGTGTGATGATTGTGTGCTTTGTATTACTCGTTTTTAGACGCTAGTGTTGCGGAGGAGGATATTGAGGGGGAGTATTATCAAGAAGAAGAAGGATACCCCGGACACTTTGCCAACCAAGGCAAGCCATCTTTTGAATCATACTCCGAATGCCTAGTTTTACTATTGCATTCTACTTGTTTTAAGTAAATTGCATGATTGAATTGCTAGAGTAGAATGATAGAAGTTTAGTGATATCTTGCTTAGCAAGAGCATCAAGCTGAGTTTATTCAACCATAGCCTAGTGGTATCATCACTCAATGTAGTTGCTTAGTCGCTAATAAAATTGGTGCTATCTCTAGAGGAACCCCATTTGAACTTGGTGAATTGAACTGGAAAACTTGAAATGGGAAACCACTCCTACATGATGGTTTTATGAAGGAAAATAATCGTGACTAAGAACTATGGAATGTATTTGTCAAATGATACTAAGTGATGTACCATGTGAGCCAACCATACCGTACGACCACATTACCCCTATATGGGAAGGGGCTTAGTCCGTAGCTTGTTTACCTTAGTATGGGAGGCCTTGTATCAACCTTTATGGAAGGACACCGTGAGCGGTTACTTCTGAACTGAGTGGATTCCACTAATCCGGCATCCCGGAGTGGCCAAAACTAGAGGCGCCGGAGCGGGGATTCCGTATCCCGGGCTCTAGGGAAGGATCCTATACTAGGGTGAGCAAGTGAAAGAGTTTGTTTGATTATCTGAACCCCGCATACTTGTGTATGACGATCCGTGGATTTCTCCCGGCAGATGTATCGAATCTTGTGGGTAAAGTGTACCCCTCTGCAGAGGTTTTCAAACTATTTGAATAGCCGCGTCCGCGGTCATGGACAGTTGGCAAGCTGTACTTGACTTTTGTCAAGAATGATAATAACTTATGGTGAACTTGGTGAAGGACATGACTTGACTTGATATTGATCTTGACACACTTGAAGTTTCCTTAGATTAAAACTTAGAGAACTAAACCTCTTCTCTACCAATGAATATTCTTGGGAAAACAAAACTAGCTTTTGCAACTAAACTTAGTGCTTAGTCCACCATATCAACCTTGCATATCTACTTCATCATTTCATGTATAAGATGGTTTGCGAGTGCATCCAATGTACTCACGGCTGTGTCCCTGGCTATCAACTTGGCCATACTATGGGGAAGAAAATCTGGAGGAAGGTTATGAAGAAGAGTTTCAGAACTAAGATCTTCTACTGAGACGCCATTGCCTGTAGGGTGAAGGCATGGACCCAAAGACGTTATTTCCGCTGCTATATTGTATTGTAATGTGAACTTGGTCTCTATGACCATTGTATTTGAATCATCGTATTGTAATGTCTATGGAACTGGTTACCAACTACGTTATGTGTATCACAACAATGATTCTGGGATTGTGGTGGAATGCATAACGGGCACTTCGAATTTGTGATAAATTCGGGGTCGTCACATATATGCTTTGTTTACATTACACACTTTGCTTAATGCAGTTATCTGTTGTTCGCAACTTAATACTCATGGGGTGTTCGGACGATATCCCCGAGAGTGGATTATTAGTCATAGATGCAGTTGGATGGCGGTCTATGTATTTTGTTGTAATGCCCAGAGTAAATCTCATAGTGATCCTCTCATCATATGCATGTTGTCTTTATTCTATCAATTGCCTAACTGTAATTTGTTTACCCAGCATGTGTTATTTTATCTTATGGAGAGACACCACTAGTGAACTGTGGACCCCAGTCCTATTTCCTTTATATTGCTATCACATGTTTACTTTACTCGCACTGTTTACTTTACTCGCATACTATTATCAATTTCCACTCGATACGCTCATACCCTTTGTTTCAAGCAAACCGGTGAGATTGATAACCTCATCGTAAGTTGGGAACAAAGTATTTGGTTGTGTTGTGTGCAGGTTCCGCATTGCAGCTAGCAAAGCAAAGCTTGGACGAGGCGCCTTATAAATTGTCCTGAGCTGTCGCAAGCTAGCAAGCATCACCTTCATTCATTTGTCAGCTCCTCTCCTGATCGACATACCTTGGTTTCTTAACTGAGGGAAAATCTTGCTGCTATATTCATCACACCTTCCTCTTGGGGTTCCCAACGGGCTGGTCATTTACAAGGCATCACCAGTGCAAGCTCCAGGTGAGCTTAGGCAGTGCAAGCTCAAGGTGGGCATGGCCAGCGCAGAGCAAAGCTCTAGTAGGGCATGGAGCAAAGCTCCAGGAGGGCATGGAGCAAGCTCCAGGAGGGGAGCAAGCTCCAGGAGATTACAGAGAAGTACAGAGGGGAAGAAGTGGAGGAGGAGCACTTACACAATGCCTAGGAGATACCACCGTGGCATGGCGGGGTAGTGCCCGCGTGGCCACGACGGCATCAAGCCAGGGGAAGTCGCCGACAACACATTGGCAAAGCACCGAACTCACCAAGCACAGATCTCGCCGAGGACAGGGCCTAGCAGCTCGAGGTCAAGCTCGAGGTCGCCATGGCCAAGGTCCCGAGCTTCGGAGGCAAAGACGATGCGAGCGTCCGGGAAGCAATCGACAAGATCTCGCGGACAGGCGGAATCGCCGTCGCTTGATATATCGATTGAGCATCATCTCAGCAGCGGAGTCCGGCGGGGCTCATCGAATCGAGCGCGGCGGCGGTGGCGGCGATGCGGTCGCCAGAGAGGGCACGGGGGAGAAGACGACGCGGGCGAGCGAAGGGGTTTGACCAGTCGGGCTGACCGAGCCGCTGGTCGGGTTCGACCAGAGGGGCTGGTGCCGACAGGCCGGCCTTGCCCGACAGGTGGGCCAGGGCTGGCAGAGAGAGAGGTGAGAGGGTGAGGTTTTAATCAAAAACTTAAAAAATAGAAATTGAATTAAAGAAAAGGGTTTTTAGAAAAACCTTTTAACACCCAATTAAAACCAGATAAATAAATTGGATTTTTGCAAAAACACCTTTAAATGATTTTTGACCTTTTACTCACATAAATAGTGATATTGTGAGTAAGAGAAGATTTATTCATAATGGACTTATGAAGTTTTCTTATAAATGAGAAAACCTTTAGAAATGATTTAAATGAGAAAGTAAAAAGGGAAATAACATTCTTGAAATAAATCAAGTAAATTCATTCAAGATTTTTTCCTTAGTATTCTTGAATGAATTTCACCTAATATATATACTCTGATAAATTCATAATTAGAGTATATACACTTTTAATAAATCACCTAAGTAAGAATATTAGGAAAGAGAACTTAAAAAGATTCTTTCCTAATTAGAATAGAACTCATTATCAAAATTGAACTCCATTCCAGGGTATTGAGGAATATTCTGGAATGAAGCAATTGATAACATATACTCTTTAAAATCATAAAAAGAGTATATAAACCCTAGGATAAGAATAAAACACTTCTGGGGGGTTTAAAGGGAATACACACACTTTAAAAGCATGCATGATTTGAATCTTTAACCATTGCCCTTATCGGACAATGATGCTATTTTCCAGAACCCGAGGTCCTGGGTCACTTCAACAAATCGAACTGCACTACCTTGCAGTTTGCAGGCAAGTTCACTCTTGCTCATATCTCTTGTTTATCTTTAACAAAGTACTTGCAAATATACCGGTGGTATTATTATTATGATTGCATTAAAAAGAAAAGGTTCTGCTTTTCTTGAATGAATATGCTTAGTGGTTAGCAATCATAATGATTGTCGACCTAGGAAGGTGGGCAGTGGGACCATGGTAAGAGTATGGTGGAGGTCCCACTGTACCGGGAATGTTCACCTAGGACTAATAACCAATGTCGCCAGTGATTCTTGTGCCGTAAAATACGATCAACCATAGGGTCTGGAATGGGACGGAAGAGTCAGCTGTATCTTTTCCCTCATGCATATCAACGGACGTGCCGTTTCGGAGCAGTTGTCTCCCTGCGCGGAGCTTCGGGATGGGTGGATTCCCCCTAATGAATTCACGATTCTGGCGGTCTATGATGGATTGCGGCAACGACGGGGGTAGAGTGCCGAGGCCGGTGTTACCACAGGGCGTAACCAAACCGGTGGGGGTAACTCATTGTCTAGGGAAGGCAAGTATGCCGAGGTCGGCAACTACCAAAAGTGTAGACCGGCGAGGGTAGCGAACCGAAGTTGGAGCCGCAAAAGGGTGGGTATGCACGGTCGTGGGAAGGAACAGTGATTGGCTCGGATCAATGGCTGGGCCCCATACCAAGGAAGTATGGACGGGAAAGTACGCCCAGTTGTGCAGCAAAGTGTTGATCTCCTATGGGTACAAGTGACCACCTCTGCAGAGTGTACAAAAAGTATCAAGATACTCCCTGTTCTGGGAAGGAGCTACGAACACGGCAGGAAAGCAGCCCATCGAAGCTCTAATCAACCTGTGAAGACTGACGGACATAGTTCTTTGAATAAAATCAATCTTTGAAGAAATGCTTACAAAAACTGCATTTGGCCTAAGACTTTCTAGTCTATGGTCATAGCTAGTGCATCAAACACCTCTATGCTATTAAATGAACTTGTTGGGTAACGCTCGTTACTCACCCCACTCCTTTTAACCCTTGCTTAGACTCGGAGGGCCAGTTTGAAGAAATCGAAGGAAGCCCGGAGGACTACGAGGAGGTCTACTATGTAGAATCGGATCTATCAGGAGGAGTCGAAGGCATCGATTACACCGTCTCCTATGGTCCCGACGAAGGAATCGAGGAGGAGGCCGACACTTAGAACCGTAGGATAGAAACTTTGGTCGCACCAAACACCTAGAATAAAGTGACTAGAGTTGGTCATCATGTTTAGTTTACTACTTTCAGTTGTAGCTAAGGTTTGTAGTATCAACTTAGAACCATCTAGTGTTCCTCTTTGGACCGAGGAGGAACTAGAGTCCTTTGTAACATTATGGCTTGTAATATTCAGTGCTTGAATAAAGACCGCTATGTTTCTGTTGTACCACTCTGAGGGATGTAATATTTGTGAATTGGTACTTCACGAGTGTTATGTCAATGACTTGTATACTACAACATGCAGTGGTATGCTGGGTCACCACAGTTGGTATCAGAGCAAAAGCTTTGAACTTAGGTTGGACGCCTAGTTGATGGGAACGACCTGTAGGAGTCAAATAGGAATAGTAAAGAGTTCTCTAAAATTGTTGTGACGTTATTCACTTGAGAATAACAAGGTCATACTTTTTAGTGTTACAATTCTTTATTGTTACTATTATGTTGCATCATGTACTAATTTTTATCTTTTATACTGCCAGGATGGCACGCACAAGGCCGTCAAGCACCATGCAAGTTAGGGACGTGACTCTGGACGACTATGACGGGAACTTATCCGATATTTTATGAGGCATCTTGCTAGAGTGCGGGTGTGAAACCCGTATCCCAGTCAAGAAGTATGCTTATTATGAGGGAAAGGTCTTTCAGAAGTACAAGGTAGGGATCATGCTTCTTGCCAAATTGGGCATGAGCGTGATCATGCCAGCTAGAGAGGCACGCATAGTTAGTGTAGCTTACAAGATAGTAGTGATGAGAGCCATAACTGATATCTGTGAACACAAAACGGAGAAGTTATTAGGTACTAAGTTCATGCACATCCCACACAACGAGGAAGGAGAAGATCCTTGTCAGGATAGTTACAAGTTTGCGAAGAGACACCCACATGCCGCAGCGGAGCACATGGACAGGTGTAAGCATCTGCTTAGCGTGTTCTACCACGTGCATGGAGCACTAGTGGGAGAGATACAGAGTCTAGTGGATGAGATCACTGAGTCGACACCTACTCCGTGGTGTACGGGGGAGACTTCTGGACCACCGAGGGCACCCACTCTAGCCTTTTCCACTGGAGACTTTATAAACCTAGATGAGGAGATAGATCCCGAGGAGCGGGAGTTTGAACCCGAGGCCGAACCGGAGATGCCACCAGCACACTTTGCACACGGCTCGATGGGAGCCAGATACGAGGCAGGTTTGGAGTCATGGGGAATGCCTCATAATGATAGTCTAGTGGGAAACTCCATGGGGTGGCGTTTCGGTGAGTATATGGGAACGGCCGGAGATCTGATTCCATGTGATTTGGAGCAGGAGGTCACGAGTCAATTTAGGGTTGTTCACCACACTGGAGACGTGGCGGGAAAGCCTATAGAGATAGATTCAGATGCGGAGGAGGAGTTACCTACTCACATGGAGCGTGGAGAATGCTCTAGACCTAAGGTGGAGAGGGGTACTACCGATGTTGTTTACCCATCGTTGAGCAGTTATCTGGGGATGACTGATTTCAACTTAGGTACTACACCCGATTATGACTTTTTTCCCGGCGGAGTCATCTTATGCCCCTGCTTCACTGAGGAGGACATCAAGAGCTACCGGTTGGACACTGGGGATGTATCGGGAGTGTGACTACCCGTAGAGGACCACCACCGATATGGAGGCGACATGTTTTGTGACATATGTACCATATGTGTAATATGTAGTATTTGCTTTCGCAGTTTGAATAAGTGAGTGTAGTTACTCACAAGATGATAGGTTATGTAACACTATGTTCTTTTTCCCATGTATATACATGGTATATGTTTGGTGTGATTTGGCTATGTTTTATTTGGATTTTTATTGTGTGACTAACACTGTGCATAAAGTTGAGCTCAGAAAGCATGAGCATGGTGTAACTATGAGTTTCGCTTAATGCAACAGGGTTAGGGGGATAGAATGGCGACGGTAGTTGGTGAAGAATCTGAACAACAGAGGATGGAGACTGAAGCCAAGGCTAAGGAGGCAGCCGATGCAGCAGCAAGGGAACCATTACCACCACCACCACCATTCCTTACGCAGCAGGATTTTGCTCAGTACATGAGGACTGCAGATGAGAGGCAGCGTATGCTTATTGAGTGTCAGATAAAGATGGTGCAGGATGTGATGGACCGTAGTCGTGAAGTTCGAAATGATGGAGTACATGGAGTCTCGTTGGCAGATTTCCTAAATACAAGACCACTTCCTTTTGCATCAGCACTGGAGCCAATGGACGCGGAAGACTGGTTGTTGGACACCGAGAGGAAGCTTAACACAGTAAGTTTCAATGACAGTGAGAAGCTTAGGTATACCACACATATGTTATGTGGACCCGCAGCAGCATGGTGGGACAATATTGTGGCTATACATCCTCCAGGAAGGGTATTCACCTGGGAGGAATTCAAGAAGAAGTTTAGGGAAGCGAATGTACCGGAGAGTATCATGGAATTGAAGAGAAGAGAATTTGAGAATCTCATGCAGAATGATAAGCCTATTATGAAGTATGTCAGGGAATTCTCTCTTCTATCTCGTTATGCTTCGGAGGACGTGAATACTGATGAGAAGCGGAAGAAACGATTCATGAGAGGACTGCACCCAAGTGCAAGGATACAATTGAGGATGTTAAAGGAAGCAGATTTTCAAGAGCTTGTCGATGCAGCCATCACCATGGAAGATGATTACAAGCAAGTCCAAGAAGATAGGAGGAAGAAGGCCAGGATTGAACCCAGGAGGTATCCAGATGCCAAGTCAACTCCTAATATCAAGTTCAAACCCAAGTACAGGTCCGGAGGAAATGTTACACCTCATGGCACTACAAGTGGGAACACTGATATCGTTTGCCGTGGTTGCGGTGCGCGAGGGCATATAGAGAGGAATTGTCATCAACCCAGAATCATTTGTTTTGGATGCAAGAAGGGTGGACATATGATAAAAGATTGTCCTAAAAGGGGCCGGACTGGAGGTCGAGGTACAGGGGGAGGATCACAGCGGGGTGGAGGTTTTGGAGGCGATAAAAGTAAGAGGCCAACTTATGAGAAGTTGAATTGCACTAATCTTGAGGAAGTGAATCAGTCCGACAAGACCGTGATAGGTACGCTTCAGATCCTATCTCATCCTGGCAAAGTACTTTTTGATACTAGTGCTACTACCTCATTTGTTTTGCAAGAGTTTGTTGATCTTTATGGGATTCCGTGCAATAAGCTAGAATACCACATTACTGTTTTATCTGCGGGGGGAAAGATCTTAGTCACTCACCTCAGGCAAGAGAAGGTCATGATGATCCGCGATTGCATTTACCTAGCCGATCTTTTTCTTATCCCTATGAAGGATATGGTTGTAATCCTTGGAATGGATTGGTTGGAAGAGAATGGAGCTCAGATTGATTGCAGAGATAAAACTGTGTCACTTAGGAGCCCAGGAGGGGGAAGGATAGTGTATCAAGGTGACCGACATGCACATGTTGAAGTTCAACTACAACTCAACGCTCTAAAGGAATCCAGACTTGAGGATATTCCAGTGGTTAATGAATTCCAAGATGTGTTTCCACAGGAACTACCAGGAATGCCACCAGATAGGGAAATTGAGTTTACCATTGACTTAATCCTAGGCACAACACCTATAGCTCAGGCACCATATAAGATGGGACCCAAGGAGTTGGTTGAATTGAAGGAACAGTTGGACAAACTAGAGCAGAAAGGTTTCATTCAAGAAAGTATTTCATCCTGGGGAACACCAGTAATCTTCGTTGATAAGTGGGACGGAGGACATAGGATGTGCGGAGACTACAGAAACCTCAACAATGTCACAATCAAGAACAAATACCCTTTGCCAAGAATACAAGACTTATTTGATCAAGTTAGGGGAGCCGGAGTATTTTCAAAGATAGATCTTCGATCAGGGTATCACCAGATTAAGATCAAGAAGGAGGACGTTCCAAAGACAGCTTTTGTGTCAAGGTAGGGACACCATGAGTATTTAGTTGTACCTTTTGGATTGACAAATGCACCAGCGATCTTCATGAACCTCATGAACAAGATCTTTATGCCATATTTGGACAAATTTGTGATAGTATTCATAGATGATATTTTGATCTACTCCAAGGACAAGGAGGAACATGCCAAGCATTTGAGGATTGCTTTACAAATTCTACGAGAACATCAGTTGTATGCCAAGTTTAGTAAGTGTGAATTCTGGCTAGACCAAGTAGAGTTCCTTGGATATGTGATCAGTAAAGAAGGTATAGCAGTAAATCCAAGCAAGGTAGCATCTGTTTTAGAATGGGAGTCACCAAAGAATGTTAAACAGATCAGAGGATTTTAGGGAATGGCAGGATACTACCAAAGGTTTATAGAAGGATTCTCTAAGATTGCAGGACCGATGACCAAGTTACTTCGGAAGAATACACCATTTGTTTGGTCGGACAAATGTGAGGCAAGTTTTCAAACACTCAAGGAGAAGCTAACCACAGCACCTGTGTTAGCCGTACCAGAAACTGGCAAGGACTATACCGTATATTGTGATGCATCCAAGAACGGACTTGGATGTGTTTTGATGCAAGATAGAAAAGTGATAGCATATGGGTCGAGGCAATTACGACCACATGAAGTTAATTACCCAACACACGATCTGGAACTAGCAGCCGTAGTGTTTGCACTAAAAGGATGGAGGCATTTTCTTTATGGAGCTAAGTGTGAACTCTATACAGATCACAAAAGTCTCAAATACTTCTTCACTCAGAAGGAATTGAATATGAGGCAACGATGATGGTTAGAATTGATCAAGGATTATGATTTGACCATCAATTATACACCGGGGAAGGCCAATGTAGTAGCCGACGCTTTGAGCAGAAAGAGTACAGACACTCAACCGATGAACCGAGAACTTCCCAAGGAATTGCTTATGGATTTGGAGAGGTTGGAGATCCAATGTCTTGAAGTACAATCCCTAGGTAGTTTAGCTACCAAGAAGGTAATGGAAGAACGACATAGTGATCTCAAGTATATAATAATTCGAAGACAAGATGAAGATGCATTTATTGCCGAAGAAATCCGCAGGATTGAGGAAGGTAGACCATCAGACTTCCGTCTAGGTGATTTCAATTCACTTTGGTTTCATGACCGAATATGTGTGCCGGACATACCGGAAATCAAGGATTTGATACTTAAGGAGGCACACGAAACACCATATTCTATACACCCAGGGAGCACCCAGATGTACATGGATCTTAAGGAACTGTTCTAGTGGAATAATATGAAGCGGGAGATAGCTAAGTTCGTATCGGAATGTCATACCTGTCAGAGAGTGAAGGCAGAACATCAGAGTCCTGCGGGACTTATGCAACCTTTAAGTATTCCCGAATGGAAGTGGGAAGAGATTGGAATGGACTTTATCACAGGATTACCACTGACACCGAAGAAGAAGGACATGATATGGGTAATAGTTGACCGACTGACTAAAAGTGCACATTTCTTGGTTGTCAATCAGAAAGATTCCGGAGAGAAGTTAATAAACCTATATGTTCAAGAGATAGTAAGCAAGCATGGAGTACCAAAGACAATAGTATCGGATCGAGGATCCATATTCACTTCAGCTTTTTGGACACAATTACATGAAGCTTTAGGATCCAAACTGGACTTTAGCACTGCTTATCACCCACAAACGGGAGGCCAAACTAAAAGGACCAATCAGATTTTAGAGGATATGCTCCGAGCATGTGCTTTAGACTTTGGAGGATCATGGGAAGAACACTTACCACTGGCAGAGTTCTCTTATAACAATAGTTACCAAAGCAGTATTCAAATGGCACCATTTGAAGCACTTTATGGGAGGAAGTGCCGATCACCTATTTGTTGGTATGAACCAGGAGCTAGTAAGGAGTTTCATCTAGACTACGTCAAGGAGAAACAACATACAATTGATGTCATTCGAGACCGATTAAAGATTGCTCAAAGTCGACAGAAAAGCTATGCAGATTCCAAGAGGAGGATATGGGAACCGCAGGTTGGGGACATGATTTATCTAAGGGTTAGCCCCATGAAAGGAGTACATCGTTTTGGAGTCAAGGTAAAGCTTAGCCCAAGATATACTGGACCATTCAAGATTCTGAGTCAGAGTCGAGGAGTAGCCTTTGAGTTAGAACTGCCAAAGGAACTATCCAAAGTTCACAATGTGTTTCATGCTTCTCAACTTCGCAAGTGTATGAAGACACCGGAAGAAACTATATCTTATGATGAGGTCAAAGTGCAAGCTGATTTGACTTATGTTGAAGAACCATCAAAGATTTTGGCAGAGAATTGGAAGCAACTCCGTAATAGAGCCATCAAGTATTGCAAGGTACAATGGAAACATCACCCAGAAAGAGAAGCAACTTGGGAAAAGGAAGAGGATTTAAGAACAGCCTATCCAGATTTCTTCAGGTACATCTTACCCCAAACTTCGGGACAAAGTTTATATTAAGGGGGGAAGTCTGTAACATCCCAGAACGTAGGACAACTCCGGGGTAGATTAGAAGGGCTTTTGTGCATTGCATCTGAAATTACAGAATTTTTTCGCGCTTTTGTTACTAAAACCTAGGAGTGATCGAATATCTCTTCGAGGGGGAATGGTGAACTCTCGAAGTGCGAAAGATTTGGACATGATCTCTTTTGATCTATTGTTGTGAGAAGTGATGACTTAAACCACTAAAACCCTAGCTATAAGCTTTGGAATTTGAACTAAGACATAAATCAAGTTTGAATTTGAATGATTGAACTTAGAATTAAAAAGGCACATTTAGAAAGGATAAATATTAATAAAGAAGAAATAGATGGAAATTTAAACATCAATAAAGTTTAGAGAAAACTTAAACTTCATTGATCATCAACACACATTACATTGTCTTTACATAATTCATGAATAAAAGAATATTACAACTTGGAAAGAATCCAAGATAATTACAAAAAGGAAAAATGGAAGATTACAAGTTATAAATTCAAAAAGAAAACTAAAATTCTTATTTCTTTCTTTCCTTTCTTCTTTTCTGATCTTGGCACCTGCAACCAAATAAAAGAAATAGAAAGTTTGCCAAGGTAGCATTTACCAAGTGGCATTCAGAAATAACAAGCCACTGTAGATAATCATCAGAAGTTTGATCTTATCCCCAAAGTCTCGGGTAGAAATATCCCAAGCCAGCCGAGAGGGGCAAGGCAGCTCACAGCAGCATAGTCACCATATGCATGCACTCGGGTGTCACACACCCAAGTCACAAGACCAAGTATAAAAGCATCACAGTGGTGAAACTGGCTCGGCTAAAGATCACAGTCGACCAAGAACAACACCACCACACCACCAACAGCAACACCCAAGAACACCATCACCAGCAAGATCATATCACCACCACTGAATCACCACCACACAATCAACCCTGCTCATGTGTTCAGCAACAGGGAAGATTCACACCCCAGCACATCATCAAATAAACCATCCAGCAAAGCCAAAGACCAACATGGTCACATAGTTCAACTAGGAACTAGGTCAAGCAGCTAGGAGGAGCAGGCTTGCCACAAGAAGCAGGAAATCAGAATAATTCCAGAAGAACAAGCTACTCTTCAGCAGCAGGTTATTATTAAACCACAGCACACATGAGTGCTGGGAGAGAACTCACAAGTTATTCTCCCAGGCAGACTGCACAGAGCACAGCCACACAGAGATCAAGCAAACCTTGATGAAACAAAGGCTTTGGTCATCATTTGGATGTCCAGGAGGCCATGACCTTGGAAACAAGGCCATCCACAGCACCTACTCCCTAACACATAACCTTATCTGGGAATTTCTCAAAGGAAATACTCATAGAAGTAAGAGCAAGGCCAGGAGTGGCACATGGGTTGCCTAGCTACCAAGACTAAGGCCTAAAACCTAGAAAAACCATCAGATCTATCAATAAAAATTGACCAAGTTCAGTTAAGCATTTGGGAAAAGTGGACAGGGACACTTTCAAGCAAATAAGCCACCAGCAGACCACCACAGGGGGTGATCTACTCTCAAGAGCACCAACTTAACACTCACAGTAACTGTGAGCACCTCAAGGAGGCATCACAGTGAAGCAGTTAGCCAGAAGCTACTGCAAGAGCCATAACAGCAGGCATGAAAGATTGCATCACAGCTAGGTAGAACCAAGCTCAACATAATAGTTGCATCACTAAATCAGCACAACAGAAGCACTGCAAGAAAGTGCAGTGAGACTGTTAACAACACTAGCCAATTAACAGCACATTCAGAGATAACTAAAACACATAGTTATCCATACACTTGATCAGATTGATCAAGATTAGCCACTAGCAAGATACTAAATAATCAAGCAACAACAGCAATTGATTGATTCAACAGTAACAGGCCACCAGGGTATGCAGTTAACTGAATCAGCAAGTTTTAGTTAACAGAGTTAACTAAAACTATGACTGAAACTAACAGTAGTAGTTAAACAAGCATGATCAAGCTTAACAGCAAGATCATGGAGTTTAAGAACACACATCACAGCCAGTTTAATCTCATAGCGCAAGTACAAGCTTGGGGAGAAACCCCAGTACAGCAGAAGGTAGAGGAACTGGGCCAGCACAAGCTCCAGATGAGCATGGCCAGTGCAAGCTCAAGGTGGGCATGGCCAGCGCAGAGCAAAGCTCCAGGAGGGCATGGAGCAAGCTCCAGGAGGGGAGCAAGCTCCAGGAGATTACAGAGAAGTACAGAGGGGATGAAGTGGAGGAGGAGCACTTACACAACGCCCAGGAGATACCACCGTGGCATGGCGGGGCAGTGCCCACGCGGCCATGATGGCATCAAGCCAGGGGAAGTCGTCGACGACACATCGGCGAAGCACCGAACTCACCAAGCACAGATCTCGCCGAGGACAGGGCCTAGCAGCTCGAGGTCAAGCTCGAGGTCGCCATGGCCAAGGTTCCGAGCTTCGGAGGCAAAGACGATGCGAGCATCCGGGAAGCAATCGACAAGATCTCGCGGACAGGCGGAATCGCCGTCGCTTGATCTATCGATTGAGCATCATCTCAGCAGCGGACTCCGGCGGGGCTCGTCGGAATCGAGCACGGCGGCGGCGGGGCAATGCGGTCGCCAGCGAGGGCATGGGGGAGAAGATGACGCGAGCGAGCGAAGGGGTATGACCGGTCGGGCTGACCGAGCTGCTGGTCGGGTTTGACCAGAGGGGCTGGTGCCGACAAGTGGGCCTGGCCCGAGAGGTGGGCCAGGGCTGGCAGAGAGAGAGGTGAGAGGGTGAGGTTTTAATAAAAAACTTAAAAAACAGAAATTGAATTAAAGAAAAGGGTTTTTAGAAAAACCTTTTAACACCCAATTAAAAGCAGATAAATAAATTGGATTTTTGCAAAAACACCTTTAAATGATTTTTGACCTTTTACTCACATAAATAGTGATATTGTGAGTAAGAGAAGATTTATTAATAATGGACTTATGAAGTTTTCTTATAAATGAGAAAACCTTTAGAAATGATTTAAATGAGAAAGTAAAAAGGGAAATAACATTCTTGAAATAAATCAAGTAAATTCATTCAAGATTTTGTCCTTAGTATTCTTGAATGAATTTCACCTAATATATATACTCTGATAAATTCATAATTAGAGTATATACACTTTTAATAAATCACCTAAGTAAGAATATTAGGAAAGAGAACTTAAAAAGATTCTTTCCTAATTAGAATAGAACTCATTATCAAAATTGAACTCCATTCCAGGGTATTGAGGAATATTCTGGAATGAAGCAATTGATAACATATACTCTTTAAAATCATAAAAAGAGTATATAAACCCTAGGATAAGAATAAAACACTTCTGGGGGGTTTAAAGGGAATACACACACTTTAAAAGCATGCATGATTTGAATCTTTAACCATTCCCCTTATCGGACAATGATGCTATTTTCCAGAACCCGAGGTCCCGGGTCACTTCAACAAATCCAACTGCACTACCTTGCAGTTTGCAGGCAAGTTCACTCTTGCTCATATCTCTTGTTTATCTTTAACAAAGTACTTGTAAATATATCGGTGGTATTATTATTATGATTGCATTAAAAAGCAAAGGTTCTGCTTTTCTTGAATGAATATGCTTAGTGGTTAGCAATCATAATGATTGTCAACCTAGGAAGGTGGGTAGTGGGACCATGGTAAGAGTATGGTGGAGGTCCCACTGTACCGGGAATGTTCACCTAGGACTAATAACCAATGTCGCCAGTGATTCTTGTGCCATAAAATACGGTCAACCATAGGGTCTGGAATGGGACGGAAGAGTCGGCTGTATCTTTTCCCTCATGCATATCAACGGATGCGCCGTTTCGGAGCAGTTATCTCCCTGCGCGGAGCTTCGGGATGGGTGGATTCCCCCTAATGAATTCACGATTCTGGCGGTCTATGATGGATTGCGGCAACTACGGGGATAGAGTGCCGAGGCTGGTGTTACCACAGGGCGTAACCAAACCGGTGGGGGTAACTCATTGTCTAGGAAAGGCAAGTATGCCGAGGTCGGCAACTACCAAAAGTGTAGACCGGCGAGGGTAGCGAACTGAAGTTGGAGCCGCAAAAGGGTGGGTATGCACGGCCGCGGGAAGGAACAGTGATTGGCTCGGATCAACGGCTGGGCCCCATACCAAGGAAGTATGGATGGGAAAGTATGCCCGGTTGTGCAGCAAAGTGTTGATCTCCTATGGGTACAAGTGACCACCTCTGCAGAGTGTACAAAAAGTATCAAGATACTCCCTGTTCCGGGAAGGAGCTACGAACACGGCAGGAAAGGAGCCCATCGAAGCTCTAATCAACTTGTGAAGACTGACGGACATAGTTCTTTGAATAAAATCAATCTTTGAAGAAATGCTTACAAAAACTGCATTTGGCCTAAGACTTTCTAGTCTATGGTCGTAGCTAGTGCATCAAACACCTCTATGCTATTAAATGAACTTGTTGGGTAACGCTCGTTACTCACCCTACTCCTTTTAACCCTTGCTTAGACTCGGAGGGCCAGTTTGAAGAAACCGAAGGAAGCCCGAAGGACTACGAGGAGGTCTACTACGCAGAACCAGATCTATCAGGAGGAGTCGAAGGCATCGATTACACCGTCTCCTATGGTCCCGACGAAGGAATCGAGGAGGAGGCCGACACTTAGAACCGTAGGATAGAAACTTTGGTCGCACCGAACACCTAGAATAAAGCGACTAGAGTTGGTCATCATGTTTAGTTTACTACTTTCAGTTGTAGCTAAGGTTTGTAGTATCAACTTAGAACCATCTAGTGTTCCTCTTTGGACCGAGGAGGAATTGGAGTCCTTTGTAACATTATGGCTTGTAATATTCAGTGCTTGAATAAAGACCGCTATGTTTCTGTTGTACCACTCTGAGGGATGTAATATTTGTGAATTGGTACTTCACGAGTGTTATGTCAACGACTTGTATACTACAACATGCAGTGGTATGCTAGGTCACCACACGGATTATCCGGCCCCCGGGGCAAAAATCTACCCCCTTACTGGGAGTCGCGCCCAAAAGTCCTTAGCAGAAATTCGAGGGCCAGATTATTCAAATAATCCGCCCCCTTCCAACCCGGATTATCTGGCCTGGAAGAGAACATCAATACAAAAACTGCAATAACTTTTGCATCCGGACTCCGTTTTCGATGATCTTGGGCTCGTTGGAATCACCACAACAAGCTCTACAACATCATCCATAGAAACATCATATTCCAACAAAGGAGGATGAAACCAAATGATAAAAGGTTTAACTTAGCTATAAAGATGAACCAATAAAACCTCCAAACACCAAAAACGCAATAAGAGTTCCATACAAAATCTGTTTTTGATGAGCTAGAGCTTGTCATGGAAATAACCACAAGCTCTAGAACCTCACATGGATAAAAGCCAAATAAGAACCAAGAAAGATAATGCCAAGTATGCAAAGGTTTGAGCTCTCTCCGAACGATACAATTAAGTTACTCACTTGAGAGCCCTACTTGATAATACGGCTACCGATCCTATAACCCAGTCTCACAACTAACACCATGAGACCGATAAGAAAGAAACCATAACACTATCATACCTTTGCCTTGAGCATTCCACTTGAGGTGGATAATGACGATCTTGATCTTCTCAAGTTGGACCACCTTTCTTGATTGAGCTTGCTTGGTGAAGTCTTGCGGATTGCTCCCCCATACTCCACTATGGAAGAGACCCTCTTTAAGAATATTTTCACATATCCATGATCATAATATAGATGGCAAGTTTCAAGCATATGTTGTCTTCTAGTTGCTCATCTTGAACTTGCGCTTTGACTTGATCAATCCTCGAGCCAATTCTTCTTCCTCCATAATGATGGTGTCTTGAGGATACACATAAGAGCTCACTCAATCTTATTATTCAAGACACACTTGACATAAGCCCAACTCCCTTAAGACCAATCTTTGGATCACTCCTTGAATAACACCTTGGTCAACACATAATCTTCTTCTTACAACCTTGAATCCAACAAATAGTTCAAGCATTGTCTATGGACAAGTCCTACACATATAACTCAATGCAACCATTAGTCCATAGGGATTGTCATTAATTACCAAAACCACACATGGGGCTCGATATGATCTTTCAATCTCCCCCATTTTGGTAATTGATGACAATCTCTTTGAGAGGGTTTATATAATGAATTCAAAGAACCACAATGGTTATACTAACATCAAATACTACAAAAGTATGTGATGTTAGTAGAACCACCATATATAGAGCAAACTCCCCCCACAATCTATGCATATGTGAATGATCTTGATTTCATTGCATATATTGCCAACCAAGGTTGTTGGTGGAGTTTCTGCTATATACTCAACCATGCGAAGCAACACACAACGATGCAAAGCATGCAAGGCAAATGCTTAAGAACAAAACCAAAGCATAAAACCCAATTCCCTTTAAACCCTCAAAATTTCTCCCCCATTGGCATCCATTGCCAAAATGGGCGAAAAAAAGCTTAGAAGGCCAATATAGTGAGAGTTCCTCCAAAACGGTGTGCATATCCAAAATAAATGAGTGAAAACACATCCACATATACAAAGGATTTTTTTTGAAGGAAATCAAACTATATTGAGGATCAAAGATTGCAAACAAAATAAGATAACACGATGGATAAACTTCAATGAATGAAGAGAGCAATCAATCGATCCAAAGAACAAATTGAATAAAGATATTATGATAAGACCAAAAAGGTGCTCTAAATAATATGAGGAAGCTCCCCAAGGTTTATGCACAAAATATTCTATTTGGATTGAAGTATAAGGTGCACGAACATGGAATCATCACTCCCTCAATATTATTCAAATAAAAATGATACCAAGTGAAATCAAATATTATGATAATCGAAAAATGGTGCTTTAAATGAAATGAGGAAGCTCCCCAAGGTACGTGCAAAAATTGGAATATTTGCATTTGAATACAATTTGCACACCATGGAATCCTCACTCCCTCAATAACATTTAAAACGCAACCATTTGCAAGAGATCATAGAGAAGAAATTAAGCTTACACTTGCATCAAACAAATGGTTGAGCAACAAGCAAGGGACAATATATTAAAAGGCTCAACCAAAGGAATGTGTGATAGGAATGACAAAGAATATTATAAGACTAACACAAGGATAAGCATAGAGCATCCACATAGTCTTCAATGAATGATATTGCTTAGCATTCCATCCCAACACATAAGGTTCAAATAAGATATCAAATAATGAGATATCATCTCTCATGTGTATAAGTTTCTAAGTAGACAATATCACAAAGATAATTATCACAAAGAAACATGTACACACAAAATAGATACTAAGAATAGAACATGATATCCAAAATGAAGTCATGCAATATACCAATGAGATTTTTCCTTTTAAAGCATGGCCAAAGGCTCAATTTATCTTATTGTATATTGAAGAACTTCAACCACAAACATGTCAAAGACATCGCAAATATCAACAAGGGAAAGAAGATAGTTGGGATGCTTTGATAAAAACAATAAGTATCAAAATGAAGGATACCAAACGGAAGAAATAAATTTGCAATTTCATCAATATTGGACATGTGAGCTTATTGAGGAATTGATATGCAAAAAGATTGCTAAGTTGACATATATGGGATAGGAGAATCATGAGCATGATTTTTATATGTTCCCAATAATATGTTCTCATCTCAACTTGCTCCCATTTGCAATAAAGATGTTTCATTAAGACCTTTGCAAAAAGCACAACATTTGCAAATAAAGATTTTCCATGCCATAAAACAACCTACACAAGGTTGGATACTAGAGAAGTATGCATGAAGAAGATACTTGTTACTGAGATATCAATGGTAGGATGTAGTAGATAGGAGTTCTTCAATAATCCTAGCTTGCCTCAAATTATCATTTAGTCACCACTTCATCCTTATTATTGAGACAAGCACCAATATATCTCCATGTACCTAAAACAAAGTTCAAGTACAAGATTGTCCCCAAACTCATTGGGTCCAAAGTAGATAGAAACTACAACATATAGGACAAACTCCAAATAAATATGTGCATATAGATATCAAATTGAATTTCATGCACATCTTAGTCGATTTAGGATTTGATGGAGCTTCTCCTATATATTTGATCAAAGAAAGCAAAGCATGCCATAAAGTATACATTTAGTAAATATGCATGCACAAGACTTTCTAGAGCCAAAGGAGATACAATTTGGACAAAACACCAAGAAGGACAAGCGAGCACATAAAATTGTGAAACAACAAAAGGTTGTCCAAATTATATCAAAGAATCAAATCAACACAAGATTGACTCCAAAGTTCAACTAGTGAACCAAGCAAAAGCCAATGAGCATAAAGCATAACTAAAACACACATGCTCAAAGACAAACCTCATTTTAAGAGTAAGAAATAAATACCAAGGAATGAGATAACCAACTCATAAAGAAAGCAAGGTTCAAACAAATAAATCAAACTCTCCACACTTTTAAGATGGCACACTAAGTACCAAAAAAGATTTTTCTTCCAACAAAAACCAATACCAATTAAAATAAGCACAAAGAGTGTGTTATAACAAATATTGGAGAGCTCCCCCAAGATTAGTGCATTATTTATGATTTTGCATTTGAATACAAAATGCACACAAGTGAGATCATCGCATCTACCTACATAGAAATAACACAAAACAAGTTCAACAAAATCAAATGGAATGACAAAAGTCATGGAAAACAATGGGAGCTAAAACAAATACATTTTGGCTAGAGATAAGGCGATTAAAAGCAATAGCCAATGTAAAGATGATCAATATATATGTGCCACATGATAGAGTACCAATTGTCCAAGAACAAGAGGTATTTGGATTTATTTCCCGGTGGTAGTTTACATATAAATCCAAGATCATCTTCACAACAAAGAAGCATATGGAGAAGGATAAGAATTAATCACCATGCTAAAGAAGATATTCTTGATAGACTCAAATAGTTAAACAATCACGCAAAGCAATGATTAAGATAACTTGAAGCAAATGATTTTCCAACTTTGATGTAGAATTCCACATTTTAGGAAAACCCTACCAAGAAAGTATCTCACAAACGAGATCCAAAATGAGATAAATAAAACAATTTGGCAAATTGGAACTTGTTTGAGAAAACATGCCACATAGACGCAATATAATTTACAATATCAACACAATGTGACAAAACCTCAAATATACACATTTCCATGGCTTTGAATTATGCACAAAGCATATTACTCCCCCATAATATGATAAAACATTTATTTTCACAAGAGGCAAATAAATCCAATAAGATGATTAATGGACATTATAGAATTTGAATTTCTTATGAGAATGACATACCACATAGAGACTAGATAATCTTTAAATATCAACACTAAGTGGTATTCCTCATTTACATACATTTTTAGGATTGTGAAGTGCAAAGCATATCACTCCCCCCAAAATGGGATGGTCCAATAATCTCTCACAAGAGCCAAGTAAGATAAAACAAGATGCAATAGGCTCAACAAGAACAACCGTATATGGTGTGCAACCCAACATGCACATACTTAATTACTCAAAATGAAGCAAGTAGGAAGCACAACATATACAAACACATGGGAGGAACAAAACCCAACACATGTAAAGGGGCGAGTAACTTCAAGGTAGATAAGTTGAATACATGTTACCGCAAGGAGGAAGATTGGATATATGATAGAAACAAGATAATACAAATTACTTGACTTGCGAAAATATAATTGATTAAGATCCCTTGATTCTTCATGATATAGCCAAGTCTCCAGTGCCGTCCAACAACACCTATTGTTCAAGTAATGGATTGTTGGTCCCCAACCAAGTTGGGTCCTAAGAACTTAGTAACAATAGGTTTGGCAACCCAAATGGTTCTTTTCTTGACACCACTTTGAGTACCAACAAATTTGGCAAACACATTACCAACCTTATCCTTGCAAAGTGAATATACATCCTCAATTATGATAGGGTTGGATGAGTTACCACTAGCGCATGAAGAAGATAGGTGACCCTTCTCATGGCATATGTAGAAATTTCTTTTCTTCACCTTCTTCTCACTTGATTTCTCCACAAGGGGAGCATTAGCTTGATTTTTCTTATGAAGTGACCTTTCTCCAACTCGAGGTTGAGCATGGCCTTGAACTTGAGGCCACTTCCCTTGTTGCTTCTCACTAAGTGCCTTTACCTTCAAAGGGCAAGATCTAACATGGTGCCCTTCAATTTTGCACTTGAAGGAAACAATCTTGACCAAATTCTTGACTTGTTCTTGGCCCTTCTTCTTCTTGTTTATCTTGGACTTGTTTTTGTTATTAGATTTGAATCCAAGTCCACTCTTGTCATTGGGGGATTTTTGCACACTCAATATCTTGTTGAGTGTGGACTTCCCTTCATGACAATTTTCCAAGTCTTTCTTCAATGAAGTAACTTGGGCCTTGAGCTCTTTGATTTCCTCTACATGGTTAGTGACAACACAAGTACTAGTGGAAGTAGAGGCTTCATTGTTAGAGCAACAAGGCAAGGAGAGTAATTCATCACAACATTTAGCAATAGCATGAGATGAAGAATTACTAGGACTAGCACATGTCAATATAGCATTTTTGAGAAATAGTGCTAGTGACCACATGAGGCTCACAAGATGTTACCTTTATAGATATAGCCTCATGAGCTAACTTTAGGCGAGCATGGGACACTAGAAGATCCTCATTAGAGCTAGATAGCTTTTCATGACTTTCTTCCAATTTCCCATACTTGCTAGTTAGCAACTCAAGTTGAGCCCTTAGCTCAACATTCTCCTTCAAAATAGATGCTTCACAAGAAGTAGAGTTAGTAGCACATGCATCATTATCATTACTAATAGGAGAAGACAACTTGGCAAGAGCGAGGTCACGTTCTTTAGTGAGTTTAGAAATAATTTCATTACATGACTCCTCAATGGATTCAAGTTTCTCCTCAAGAGAAACCCGAAGCTCTTGCTCTTCCTCTAGAGCATATTTTAAATCATGGATATCATTGGCATACTCACACTCAAGAGAAAACATTTTATCAATTTTTTCTTCCTTCATCTCAATGAGTTTCGTGCTCTCAATAGCACAACTCATGATTTCAAAGATGTTGGGCAAAACATTTTTATGGTTATGCAAAGCATCAAAGACCACCTTACCCTTCTTGTTTAAATACTCAATATAGTCTTCTTCAGTTTCCTCATCCTCACCATTGTCCTCAACATCATTATGATTTGAAGACCTAGCCATAAGGCATATGTGGGAACCGTGAGAAGAAGATGACGAAGAATTATTTGAAGCTCCATTCAACACCTTGTCTTGGCCCAAAGAATCTTCGATTCCCTCTATATGGTTAGCATCACAAGGACTAGAGGAAATAGAAGCATTTGTATCATGGCAACAAGACACAACAAGCATATCATTATTAGATTTAGTCAAGAAACTTACACATGATATGCAAGGACTATCAACACAAGCATGTAAAGCATTTATGGGGCTACAAGTGTTTATGTACAAAGATGAAGCATTGCAATGAGATAGAGATAAAGGATCATAAAAAGTAAGCATACTATCACCATTGCAAGTTTCATCACCACTCACCATATCATTACCTTGTGTCTTGCCACACTTTGGTGAAGTGGATATCATCCCCAATAATCTTGGACACACCATATTTTTCTTGAAGCTTTGTCCATATCTCATGAGCGCTCCAAAAAGGCGTGATAGAGAAGGTAACTACATCGCTCATAGAATTAACAATCACATGAGTAGCTTGAGAATTGAGATACAAGTTTTTCTCATCCTCTAAAGATAGATTTTGTGTATCCTTTGGAGGAGAAAAACCTGCATCTACAATTCGCTCCATAGATGGGTCGATGACCAAAAAATAATTAAGCATGTGAATTTTCCATGTATCATAATTTGTGCCATTGAATATAAAAGTGTCATTGTGCACTAATCCCCTAGCCGACATATTTGCTCTCAAGGCGGTGAAGCCTAAAATGAGAGACCAGGCTCTGATACCAATTGAAAGGACACAGATGTCGCCTAGAGGGTGGGTGAATAGGCGATATCAAATTTTACGAATGGCTTGAACAAAAGCGGAATTAAACTAGCCTTTATTTTGTCAAGCACACAAAACCTAAATAAACTAGGCTCACCTATGTGCACCAACAACTTATGCTAAGCAATACAAGTAACAAGGTGATAGCAAGATATATAACTTCAAGCACAAAGGCTATCACAATGTAAAGTGCATAAGTAAAGAGCTCGGGTATAGGAATAACCGAGGCACGCGGAGACGATGATGTATTCCCGAGTTCCTCCCTTGAAAGGGAGTATGTCTCGTTGGAGGGGTGTGGTATCGCCACAAAGGCCTAACCAACGCCACAAAGACCTCACCCTATTCTCTGGTGTGAGATTGCGCCGCAAAGGCCTAGCTCACTCTTTCACTAAGGGGTTCCTCAAGGCGGAACTGGGCCTTTACACAAAGCTTGGGGCACGCATCCACAACTTAATTGGCGGCTCCAAAGAATATCCACCAAGGCACCACAAAGCCACAAAGCCATCTAGGGTTCCAAGAACCCAAGAGTAATAAGCTCACAAACTTTCACTTCCACGATCTCTGAGGAGACTCAAACCGATGCACCAAATGCAATGGCAAGAGCACACAAAGTACTCAAATCCTTCTCACTCAAATCCTACCAAAGCAACTAATGCTATGGAGAGATATGAGAGGAAGAACAAAGGAAATCCACAAAGAACTCCAAGATCTAGATTCACTATATTCCCCTCACTTAGAGGAGAGATGGATGGTGGAAATATAGATCTAGATCTCCTCTCTCTTTTCCCTCAAAAAGATGCAAGAAATATTGGAGGAATGGAGAGGGAGAGCAAGCTACTCAAGGTAAACAATGGAGGAGAGAGAGAGAGGGAGTAGTGTAACATCCCAAGTTTTTATCAAAATTTGGAACAAAAAAAGATTTGTTTTGTTTCTATTGATTGAAAAATCACAAGGAATTAAAACTTTTTGAGTTTAAATAGATGCTTTTTCTCTAAAGTTTTATTAAACCTTCAAATCCAATTATTTTACTTCCAAGGTTAGCCAGAAAAACTATTTCAACTTCCTATTATGCTTTGAAGAACTAATTGAGGAAATGGATTTTCAACATACTATTTGATTTATATTTTAATCTTGTGCAAGCATCCTTGCAAGAGAATTATTAATAAAAGGGTTTAATACCAAGTAAGGTTTTGCATTTCTAAAAATATGTTTAAAATAAAGTTCAAAAGTTATTTTATTAGAGTTTATTTTCTGAATTTAAAAGAAAGTATTTTGAAAAACCTAATTTCTTTCTTCATTTGGCAATAAAGCCTCATAGGCTAAATTTATAAGGTTTTAATAAAAATATGGTTTAATTATGAAATCATGTTGTTCACAGTTTTGTATTGTTCTTTTGAATTTTAGAAAATTTTAGACATTGGTTTGACCTTGTTTGGAGGATTTATGCAAAAGTTATAAAGGAAAAAGAGAAACAGAAAAGAATAAAAGAAAGAAGAAAAAAAAAAGAGAAAATGATTTGGACCGGAGCAGCCCAGTCCGGCCCAATCCGGCACGGCCCACCCAGACCCCCGAAACGGTAACTGCCCCTCCCTCTCTCTTCCCTCTGACCGGTGGGCCCCCCATGTCAGATCCTTCTTCCCCAAACCGTCACCCCGCCTCTACTAGAACCGCCGCCCCGCTCCACTTCGCATTTCCCCCTCGCTCTGTAGGACACAACCGCCCCTGCGTCGCCATCTCGCTGTTGCCCCACTCCTCCTCTTCTTTTCCCCCTCCTTCCTCTCCCAATAATCGCCGCCAATCCACGGAGATTCCTCGCCGGAAAACTCCCAGTACCGCAGCCAATTCGAAACTTTGCCGTCGAACCCGTGAGCTAGAGCCTCTGATTCTTTGATCCTTCCCCTTCTCTATTTTATTCGCACCTTATCAGACCATTTCCGTGATTTTCCCCGCAGCATTTCGACTGCAACATCGACGCCCAAAGCGAACGACGCCCAGAGACCTTTGGTCGCCTCCAGTCGCCGTTCCAGGAGGGAAGGTTCGAAGCCGACGCCACCAGAGGACCCTCCGTAACATGACGCTCCTCGTCGTATCTTCTTCGCCGTATAGGACCGCCGGAGAGACTAATCCGACCAGATCCAGCCGCAACCGCCGCCGTCGTTACCGTCTCCGGCGACCACCTAGGTCAACTAGGTGAGCCCCTGGTCAAATCGCATCTGGACCATCCGTTTTATGAATATCCAACGGTCCCTTTTAATCCTGTCAACGAACCGGTTCGAGCCAGTGAAAAAGCACCATGTGGCCTGACTTAAAACAAACAGATTCAAATCTTTTTCAAAATGTGCTGAATCTTGTAAAATCATTAGCAAATAATCTACTGGTCCAAAAATCGTAAATTTTTTATCCCTGTAATCCCTGAAATGTGTAGAATCCAAATGTGCAATAATATCACATGGTTATTGTACAAAATTTTAAAGTGAAATTCAAATGGTATAATTTGCATATTAACACCAAGTAATTCATATCTTTTGCTCTGGTTACTCAAAATTAACAAATTTGTAGTCTATTGATTCCTCAGAACATGTAGAACACTCTGGAATCAAAAAAAGTCAAAGTTGAAACGTGCACAAACTTGCTACTGTTAAATTTAACCAAATCACTATTTTGATCATCATTTGAATACTGAAAATGATTTTGGAGTGAAACCACTTGCAGTAGCTTTGTGTTACTAACCTCTATCCAGTAGCATCACTATCCAAAATTATTGAAACACCTTGCAAATATTCAAATTCAATTATGAGAATTTGAGTATTTTCATTATAGAATTAATTTTATAATTCTTTTCAATGTGATTCCTTTCACAAAAGTGGATCATATGATCATAGCTATTTATTACTATCATGTTTCATCTTGATCATCACCCAATATCATGTCATCTATTCCTGTGGACTAGTTCACAATATTCAAATTACATTTGAGTAATGTGTAGTAGGACCTATTTAGGTTTTCCTTGCTATTTGTGGTAGTACACTCCACTCCATGTCACACATATCATACACCATTCAAATGAGATACCATTCTTGAACTATAAACAAAACTAGTTTGAAGTCTTCACAGGAGAATTTAAATATTGTTTTGGTCAAATCTTGAGAATCAAACCCTAGTCCCAGTTAACCCTCTAGTTCAAGGAAATCATATGACCAAGAAGACACCATCACTCTAAATAACTTTCATACCTATTCATACCCAAGCCCATGTGTAACATATACTATTTTGAGTAAGTGTTATCACACTTTACTCAGTAGGGTTTTGTTGCACTATTCTATACTCTTGAGAATCTATTCACATGAGTCATCTTTAAACTATATCCATGCTTATGACAATCACAAGATTTTTATTATTATAGTGTAATCTTGGAGGATCATTCCTTTCCAATTATTGAACTTTCCACCCAAACTCTCAATCCATATCTTGTAAGCCAAGCTTCAAGCCATATCTCTCTCATCACAGAAATCATAAGAAATTTAAATGTTAAACCAATCCTTTTCAATTGTTTGTCTTGCTTGGTTTGTTGCTTTTGGTGTGGTGTGTTTACATTGTGTACTTTATATTATAGATCCGTTTGGAGAGCCATACGTTTTGTTGAGAGAAGAGAAAGGGTTTAAGCTTCAAAAGGCAAGTGACACACATGCTTCTACCTATCTTTATTACATGCATTAGTGTTTTCATTACCATGCATGATATGAGATTTTCAAAGAAGTTTATGAAATGCTTAGCTCCCAGTAGTGTGTAGCTATCCCTTAAACCCCACTTGTTAGGATTGCAAACTACTATGGAAAATGATGCCATGCTTGTTTTGAGTTGATATGAAAATTAAAAACTTCAACCCAATGAAACACCTAGGTGGATTGGTTTGATGATGGAGGCGATGTTGAGTGGCTACCCAGGGCTACACACCTGGCTTTCAACCCAGGATTTGTGTAGTTGTCTTCGCCTGGGCGCTCACTTGTGGATTGCCACCCAGGAACAAAGAGACTACCATGTCTTCCTTGCTTTAGTGAGCTTCCAGTGCAGCCTTATGACAATATGGGCTCTGTCTTGATTGAGTACGATGTGAGGGTTCGTCCATGGGTACTGACAGAGGGTGGTATTTAGGCACGGTCAGATCCGGATGGTTGAATGCTCCTTCTGAAAGGTCTTGTCTCATTTTATGTATGGGCGTAAAATGAGTCTTAAGGTGAAAGTGCACAACCCCTGCAGGGTGTAAATCTAATCGATTAGCCGTGTCCCCGGTTATGGACAACTTGAGTTCCTAGACATGGATGTACGGAAGAGTCTCATCACCATTTCTGAATGAAATAAAATTGTTTAGAAACATTCAGGACAGGGACTACTCAGGACTACACACCTGGCTATCAACCCAGGATTTGTGTGGTTGTCTTCGCCTGAGGGTTATCCTGGTTTGTTGAGTAACTACTCAGGGCCACATACCCTGCAAGTGTGTGGTTGTCTTCGCCTGGGGGTTATCTCGACCTCAAAAGTCTTCAATGATTAAAAAGTTTTGATTTGGAAAATGATAGGATAAAATTTGCTTTAAGCAAATCAGCCACAAGCTCCACCAGCCAAATGTCATGTAGATAGCTCTTTCACAACAGCCACCAAATATGTGTCATTTGCTAGTACATCATTGTACTGACCCCCATTCATGGGGCTGCATATTCAAATGTGCAAGTTTTCAGATAAAGATCGTTTAGTAGGATCTCAAGACTGCATTCCAACATGTCTGCCTGTGGCACGTGATGAAGATGGAGGCTCATTGCCACTTTGTTTTCCGCTGTGTCTATGTAAGGTTTGAGACTTATGTAACTGGATATGCGATGTAATATTTGATACTATTGCAATGATCACTATATTTGTACTGTGGTGCTATCAGTGATCCAGGGAATAGCACTTAACACAAGTGTTCCACCTTAATTCAAAGGTGGGGCGTTACAAAATGGTATCAGAGCATGGTGTTGCCTGTATGATCGAGACCCTAGGTTTGGATTAGAAACAGGAAGACCCTAGGATAAAAAAATCTATCTCATCTTGTTTCTGTTTACATAAAAAAAGAGTTTGCATTTTGAACTCCTTGTATTCTCCCCTACTTCGTCTTCAAATATTTTCCTTTTACTTTAGATGATCCAACTTTGGAAACCATCAGAAAGGAAAGAAGAGTAATGAGCCAGAAGTGTGAGGCTTAAACCTCATATATACTCCTTGACCCAACATGAAGAACTACATTGAAGGCCGACGAAGAATTTGGAGAAATAGAGATATGAAGACTGCACAACACCCAACAATACATTGAAGAAGTGGAAATGGGAATATGGAACAATGAAGATAGTAATAGACTAGACCACCAATATTCTAGTTTATAGAACCGACGATGTTGTGATAATCTAATGATCATACCAAATTAGGGTATGGCCATGCTAGATTATTAGTGTTTGTCCTAGTTTGCTTGATGTGATGAGTGTTTGTTAGATGTTGTTTGTGAGATGAATTGCCTTGATCTGCTATGTTTGGGTAGGAATCTTCTTTAGATCCCTTCTATCTAATCTCATCTATGCTAAGACCTAAACCTGTCCTAAACCCAAACAGATGCATCCTTGATACGTCCAAAACGTATCTACTTTCCCGAACACTTTTGCTATTGTTTCTCCTCTAATTTGTGTGTTTTGAATACAACTAACACGGACTGACACTGTTTTCAGCAGAATTGCTCCGGTGTCTCGTTTTTGTGCAGAAATTCAACTTCCAGTAAAAATTCGGGAAAAATCATGAAAAATCCTATTTCACCAGAAGACCCACGGAGCCAGAAGATAGGAGGGAGAGGAGGCTCGAGGGGCCGTCACGCACTGGTGGCGCGGCCCAGCCCTGGCCGCGCCACCTATGCGTGAGGGGGCCCCAGGTCCCCTCTCGACCTCCCCTCTCGCGTACATATACCCCCTGACGACATAATATCAGGGAGACGAAGTTTTTCCCAGATAGACTTCCACTGCGCCGCCGCCATCAGAAACCACGATTCGGCACCAGAAACTCCGTTCTGGCACCCTGCCGGGACGGGGATTCGGAGGAGATCTTCATCACCATCACCACCGACGCTCCTCCATCGACCATCCATGATTCCCCCATCCATGTGTGAGTAATTCCCCCACTGTAGGTGAGGGGATGGTAGGGATTGGATGAGATTGTTCATGTAATTTGATATGAGATTGATAGGGCATAGTGCCTAGTATCTTTATTTAATGCCTATGACATTGTTGCAACTTGTTGTGCTTAATGCTTGTCACTTTGGGCCCGAGTGCCATGATCTCAGATCTGAACATGTTATTATTTCTATGATGATACTTGTTGTTTATGGTCTTACCTACAAGTTGTATACACATATTGTTGTCCGGAACCCGAGGCCCCAAAGTGACAGAAATTGGGATAACCGGAGGGGATGGCTATGATGTGAGGATCACATGTGTTCACCGAGTGCTAATGCTTTGCTCCGGTACTCTATTAAAAGGAGTACCTTAATTACCTAGTAGTTTCCCTTGAGGCCCTGCTGCAACAGGCTGGTAGGACAAAAGATGTCGTGCAAGTTTCTCCTTGTGAGCACGTACGACTATATACGGAACACATGCCTATGATTGTTTGTACTAGGATGCTTTATCTTTATTTACCTGCAATGCCTTTGTCTCATTGATTTCATGAATTATCTTATCCATGCAACGCCCGTAATCCATCCCTAGGCCTACATTATTTGTTCCTACTGTTTACAACTGTTACTATTACTGCTGCTATTTTACTACTGCTGTTACTGTTTTACTACTGTCACCACTATAAAACTGTTGCTACTGATAAACCACTGCGAGCAAGACTGTTTCCAGGTGCAGCTGAATTGACAACTCATCTGTTAAGGCTTACATATATTCTTTGGCTCCCCTTGTGTCGAATCAATAAATTTGGGTAATACTTCCCTCGAAGACTGTTGCGATCCCCTATACTTGTGGGTCATCAAGACTATTTTCTGGCGCCGTTGCCGGGGAGCATAGCTTTATCTGTAAGTTCACTTGGTATTCATATTGTTCGCTGCAATCCTTTCATCATGGGTAAACCTCGTGATGGAAAAGTTCCTATATTGCCATCCACTACAAGAAGAGGTACGACTCTCAACACCTCTGTTGCTCTTGATTCGCCATCTGTTATGAGTAAGTTGCTTACACCACCACACCCACACGCTACTGCTACTGCTTCTGCTGAGATTGAAAATGCCATTAATAATTTAGATGATGCTTCTACTGTGCTTGATGAGAGTGGTTCACTAGGTTCCTTTTTAGATGCTACTATTGCTAGAGCTAAGTTGGGAAACACCACTGTTACACCTATTAGTTCACCTGAGTCTAGGGAGTGTCCTAGTGATGATTATGATGATGATGCTTACATTGAGCTTAATGATGATTTTATTGCAGAAGCACGTGCTGCTCGTAATGCAGGTAATGTTAAAGAACTTCTTGCAAGACGTTCTGTTAGATATAATTTGTCTCCTGATCCTAAGTTTGCTGCTTCTCCCATAAATATTAGAGACAAGGATTATGATTTCTCTTTGGATTTATCTTACATATCTATTGTTGAGAAAACTCCTTTTTGTGGTACTAAAGATGAGAGTGCTATGGAGCACATGAATGAGCTTTCTACTTTGAGTAATTTGTTTTCTGATGATATTAAGCTCCGCACTTATTTTGTTGCTAAGATTTTTCCTTTTTCATTAAAAGATGCTGCTAAAATTTGGTTTAATAGCTTGTCTCCTGGATCTCTTACTAGTCCTATTGCTTTGGTTAATGCTTTCTTTCAGAAATATTTTCCCGCTAGTGCTCAACATGCTGCTGTGCAGAAAATCTTTGATTTTGAACAGGGAAAAGGAGAGATATTGCCTGAATCTTGGACAAGGTTTTGTTCTTTAATTAGAGCTTTGCCTAAAGAACCATTGCCTAAGAAGGAACTCCTTGATATATTTTATAATGGACTAATGGATGAATCTAAGTCATATTTGGATAGTTGTGCTGGTTGTGTTTTCAGGGAAAGAACTCCGGCTGAAGCTGAAGAATTAATGGCTAAAATAAGCCGGAATCATGATGATTGGACTTTAGTTGAGCCAACACCAGCACCAACCCCTGCGCCATCTATAGAGCCTACACCGAAGAAGAGAGGGATGATTGAATTAAATGATGAAGTTATGAAGGAGGCTAAGAAATCTCTTAAGGAGAAAGGTATTAGGGCCGAAGATGTGAAGAATTTACCTCCTATTGAAGAATTATGTAAGCCAATCCCGCATTCATCTACTATTGAGGTACACTCTCTCCAACGCTTTGATGAAAGAGATATTCCTTATACTAAACCTCCTGATCAATGCTTAGATGAATTTGATAATTTTATTGTTAAGCAAGAAAATTTTAATAGAATGGTGCATAATCATTTGTTGGAAAATTCTAGAGCTATTAACAAGTTGCAGGATATTGTGGAGAGAACCGCCAATGATGTGAAGATACTTGCTAAACATTTTCAAATGGTTCAAACACAAATTGATCAGCTTACCAAGGTGCAAAAAGACTTGCTAGTTAATGCCGCAAGAGAGAAGCAAGCATGTGAAATACGCACAAGAAGTGGTGCTGCTACTCAAGACCCATTATATCCTGAAGGACACCCTAAGAGGGTTGAGCAAGATTCTCAACGCACTTCAAATGATGATATTCCTTCTAAGAAGAAGAAGAAGCATAAAACAATCACAGAATCCTCTGATGCAGGTAAAGATCCTAACAGTGTTTCTATTTCTGATGCTGAAACTGAACCAGGAGATGCTTCCGATAAAGAAGAAGATAAAGAAGAGGTTGAAGAAGAACCAGAAAAGATGGACAAGAATGCAAAGTACACCAAAGAAGACTTCATTGCCAACAAGCATGGTAAAGAGAGGGAACCTTGGGTACAGAAGCCAATGCGTTTTCCAAGTAAGAAACACAAGTCCAAGGAAGAAGAACACTACAACAGGTTTTGTGAATGGATGAGACCTTTATTTTTGCAAATTCCTTTGACTGATGCTATTAGAATGCCTCCTTATGCAAAATATATGAAAGATATTGTCACTAACAAAAGGAAAATTCCTAGTGAGGAAATTTCTACTCTACTTGCTAACTATTCTTTTGATGGTAAAGTTCCAGAGAAGCTTGGAGATCCAGGTATACCAACTATTCCTTGCTCCATTAAAAATAACTATGTTAGAACTGCTTTATGTGATTTGGGAGCTGGAGTTAGTGTCATGCCTTTTTCTCTTTATAAGAGACTTGATCTAGAAAAATTGGTATCAACTGATATATCTTTGCAGATGGCTGATAAGTCTACTACTATTCCTATTGGTATATGTGAGAATGTTCCTGTTCAAGTTGCTAACAGCTGTTTGATTTTAACTGATTTTGTTGTGTTGGAAATGCCTGAAGATGATAATATGTCTATTATTCTTGGGAGACCTTTTCTAAACACTGCAGGTGCTGTTATTAATTGCAATCAAGGAAAAGTCACTTTTAATGTTAATGACAAAGAGTATACAGTATATTTTCCCAAGAAGATTGATAGGAAGAATGCTCTAAATACAATCAAGCATGTTGAGACCATCAAAGTTGGTCAAATTATTTGTTCAGAGCGGAAGCCCAAGGAAGAATGTCAAATTGTTATGGTTGGGACTATACCTATCAAAGTTGAGGTAACATAAGCATTAAGTGAAGTGCAAAGTTTTGCCTCATACAAAGTTAGTTTGGTAACAAGACTTGATCAACCTTGTTAACAAAGTGATTTTATATGAACGAAACTTCGTTTTCACCGCATCCACTCCACCTCACTTGTATTTACTTTCATCAAATTTTGTTCCTTCAGTTAAGTTGTATGATTAAGAGTATCTCAGAGCTGCTGCATGCTTAGTTTTGATTTGCTTGAAATCTTTTTATCCTCGTTTTTCTGAGTTTTTATCGATATGCCAATTTCTGAAAAATCCTCGAAAATAAAGTTTCTCGAAAAATTCCAGAAAATTCTTTATAATTTTTTATGTCAAAAATGGGGCAGAGAGACACCTGGGAGGCACCAGGTGGGGCAGTCACGCCACCTCACACACAGGTGGCGCGGCCCAGCCCTGGCCGCGCCACCCAGGTGTGAGGGGGCCCCACCAGGCACCTCACTCATCTCTTCTTCCCCTGCTCTTTCTCTCTCCCGAAAAACACCGCCCCATTTGCTCAAGCCCGAGTTCTTGCTGTTCTTCACCTAGATTTTTTGATCTCTTTGCTCAGCCTAACATTTCTGCTAAAATTTGGATCATTTGCTCTCCGGTATGTGACTCCTCCACTTGTCCAAGTAGATTTTCTTTTGGTGAAATATATCTTGAGTATTTTAGCATTGTAGGTGACAGTATAAATGAATATGCATGCTTGTTCTCTTGTTTAGAATTGATATTTTGATGCATGATAGCTCTCTAGTAACTCACCACAGTAGTTTCCTACACTTGCTTGTCTTTAAATCATTTTTTATGAGTTTGTTGAAAAATTTCAGAGAAGGGAGATGGCGAACTTCACATATGGAGAAGTGTTTGAAAGTGATGCACCAAGGTCATCAAGGCCCTCAAGATCCACTGCTCAATATAGGATATCTTATAATGAGGATCTCATGTCACCAAACCCTGAAGGGGACGATGGAGATGCACATCCATCCTCCTTTCCTTGTTTTAACTTTTTGAGTGATGCAGGGATTCTTGATGATTTCTTGCTCCTTATTAATAGGGTTGGGTTGACTGATTACGTGGCAGATGAAAGAGACCAATATGCTTTGCTTACAAAGATTTTCGTTGAAAGTTTTAAATTTATTAACTCTCATTACAATCCTTCCGTTGCATTTAAGATTTATGATAAGTCTATCACCATGTCTTTGGGGTGGTTTTGTTCTATTTTAGGTATTCCCATGTTTGGAACGGCCAAGAAGATACAAAATCACCCCGCTGACTTGTTGGAGCTTTACCGAGGGGTGACCAATGATGACGACCGCAACGCACAACGTGGCAAGATAAGAAATATTCAGCTCCCAGCTATTAGATATTTTACTTACTATCTTGCAACTAGTGTACTTGGTAGAGAAAACACTAGCAATATCTCCAACTATCATTTAGCTTTTCTAGCTACCGCTCTTGATGTTGGTAGGAAGTATAACCTTGGTGTTGTTATTGCTCGTCGCCTAGCCGCTAGGGGACCTATTTATGGAGGTATTATTGCCGCGCGCATTGTTGCTGAGCTAGGACTTTCTATCGCTCCTAATGATGTATTGTTGGCTCCACAGAGGCTTGATCTTGCTGCTATGAAACTCCATCATTTTGTTACTGCTAACTCATGTGCAGGGAAATTAGTTTACAGAATGTTATTCATTGATGGAGAGGAAAGGGAAATTCCCTTGCCTCAGCCTAACTTGTTCAGCGTTCATATGAGGCCATGGTCGCGCACGAAGGTGGAGTTGGACGATCAGCTTAGGCTGCTCGGTTTCAATATCCAACACGGCGTGGTGGTCTAGGAGGAAGAGGAGGAGCCGCCCTATCACTTCACCACGTACCACTCCGGGGAGTCCTCAAACTCATATCAGGACGATGGTGCTTCTTCGTCACACTATGGAGGCGCCACCTCATGGCCGAGTTGGCCGAGTTGGGATTGATCTCCACTTAGGCCAAAAGCCTAAGCTTGGGGGGAGGTACACCGACGATTCACTCATCTACATATCATATTTTGTCAGACCTTTGTATATCCATGTTTTATTTTCTTTATTGTTCTAAGTTCTTACTTCTGCTTTCCAAAACACAAAAGACCAAAAATATTTCTGTTGTTTCTCTCTATTTGATTCTTTAGTTTTCTACCTTTGGTTTGCTTTACTTGCTATTTTCGGTTTGCTACTTGAAAAACCCAAAAATATTTTGCTTTGTTTGCTATTTCCTTCCGCTTTTGCTTTAAAAATCGAAAACCCCAAAAATATTTGTTGTTCTTCTTCGGTTTTGTAAAGTTTGTTGCAGAGTTCAGTCTCCCGTTACTCCATTGGAGCTTGGTATTCACTTTATATTATTCAAGCCACACAAGTGAAGAGCAATAATGACGACATACGACAATTCGAGATGTGGTAAGAGGCTGGTATGAACTCTATTTGTTTTCATTTTTGTACATATACTCATCTATGTGGACATGCTTAGTCGGTTCATGTAAGGTATATGTTATCTAATGGATGCCTTGTAGTTCTTGCTCTCATATGATTGGTTTCAATTTACTGTTAGCCTGTAGCATGTCATGTAGACGCTTGCATGTATTGTTTTATTCATAGTATGGTATGATATTGTGGTATCCACCTCTGAAAGCTTCATTTGAATCGACTTGGCACATGCTCAAGCATGCATATGACTGAACAAAAAGTCAATTAAGCCTCGATGATCTAAATTGCCTCAGAGTTCTTGTATCATTTTTATGCCTATATTAATTTTGTTTTGTCGCAAGCATGATTATGATAGTTATTGCTCTCTCGATTGTCGCTTCCCAGTCTTTTGCTAGCCTTCACTTGTACCGAGTATGAGCTCTACTCGTGCATCCAATTACCAAAAACCAAGTCTCCCAAAGAGTCCACTATAAATTCCTATGCATGGTATTTGTAAGCCATTCCAAGTAAATTTTCATGTGCTACCTTTCAAAACTTTCAACTACTTCTCATTTTGTGCCACTGTTTTTAGCTCATGGGGACGTAGTGGTCGGAATTGCTATCTTCCATATTAAATTGAGTATCCCTCGACTAGGCAGCTTCATCTGCTCGTCATTAATTTTGCAAGGGAGCTGGTCAGACCATTATAATCTTAATCCTAAAAGAAAGAAAAAAAGGCACTCCTCCAAAGGAATGTGAAAGTTGGTGGGCACCCGATGGAATCGGTTAGCCATGGTTTGAGAAAGGAAAAAAGGTGGGGAGGAGTGCCAAAGCTTTATAAAAGAGCACCAATGTGCCAAATTTCAAAGAACTCGGAACCGCTCTCACTTGTTTATTATGGAAGATAGTAAGTCCCCATTGCTAGTCGTTGACATAGAACAACCACCTCTCAAAAGAAACTTTTATCTCTGTTTTACAAATGAAAAGCTCTAGCACATGTTAAATCCCTGCTTCCCTCTGCGAAGGGCCATTTGTTTACTTTTATGTTGAGTCTTCATCTTCTAACTTTAAAGCACTTCTTGAGAGCATAGCTGTTATTCTTAGTGTAATGTGCTTGTCCCAGAACACGGTTAATTGTGGTATAACTTTGATGCTTGTATCTTTGATATTTCTACTTCTAGTCTTCCCTTGGACTTCAGAGGTGCCTCAGCATTTATGTTTTGCTCTACAAATAAAGGCAAGCGGGATACCACTCTTTCATATCATTTATGCATATTACAATCTTGTAGTTTCTCATGCACATGTTACTTGTTATTAGTGCATTGGCACTCTTTCATAGCTTGTTTGACTATGAGGTGACATTAGTTGCATATTTCTTATTATGAATTGCCTGAGTACTTGATGACATAGTTAGTATATATACATCATATGAGCAAATGTGTTCGTGAAAGTTTCTTTTATCGCTCTCAGTTGTTAACTGAATTGCTTGAGGACAAGCAAATAGCTAAGCTTGGGGGGAGTTGATACGTCCAAAACGTATCTACTTTCCTGAACACTTTTGCTATTGTTTCTCCTCTAATTTGTGTGTTTTGAATACAACTAACACGGACTGACGCTGTTTTCAGCAGAATTGCTCTGGTGTCTCGTTTTTGTGCAGAAATTCAACTTCCAGTAAAAATTCGGGAAAAATCATGAAAAATCCTATTTCACCAGAAGACCCACGGAGCCAGAAGACAGGAGGGAGATGAGGCTCGAGGGGCCGTCACGCACTGGTGGCGCGGCCCAGCCCTGGCCGCGCCACCTATGCGTGAGGGGGCCCCAGGTCCCCTCTCGACCTCCCCTCTCGCGTACATATACCCCCTGACGACATAATATCAGGGAGACGGCGTTTTTCCCAGATAGACTTCCGCTGCGCCGCCGCCATCAGAAACCGCGATTCGGAACCAGAAACTCCGTTCTGGCACCCTGCCGGGACGGGGATTCGGAGGAGATCTTCATCACCATCACCACCGACGCTCCTCCATCGACCATCCATGATTCCCCCATCCATGTGTGAGTAATTCCCCCGCTGTAGGTGAGGGGATGGTAGGGATTGGATGAGATTGTTCATGTAATTTGATATGAGATTGATAGGGCATAGTGCCTAGTATCTTTATTTAGTGCCTATGACATTGTTGCAACTTGTTGTGCTTAATGCTTGTCACTTTGGGCCCGAGTGCCATGATCTCAGATCTGAACATGTTATTATTTCTATGATGATACTTGTTGTTATGGTCTTACCTACAAGTTGTATACACATATTGTTGTCCGGAACCCGAGGCCCCAAAGTGACAGAAATTGGGATAACCGGAGGGGATGGCTATGATGTGAGGATCACATGTGTTCACCGAGTGCTAATGCTTTGCTCCGGTACTCTATTAAAAGGAGTACCTTAATTACCAGTAGTTTCCCTTGAGGCCCTGCTGCAACAGGCTGGTAGGACAAAAGATGTCGTGCAAGTTTCTCCTTGTGAGCACGTACGACTATATACGGAACACATGCCTATGATTGTTTGTACTAGGATGCTTTATCTTTATTTACCTGCAATGCCTTTGTCTCATTGATTTCATGAATTATCTTATCCATGCAACGCCCGTAATCCATCCCTATGCCTACAGTATTTGTTCCTACTATTTACAACTGTTACTATTACTGCTGCTATTTTACTACTGCTGTTACTGTTTTACTACTGTCACCACTATAAAACTGTTGCTACTGATAAACCACTGCGAGCAAGACTGTTTCCAGGTGCAGCTGAATTGACAACTCATCTGTTAAGGCTTACATATATTCTTTGGCTCCCCTTGTGTCGAATCAATAAATTTGGGTAATACTTCCCTCGAAGACTGTTGCGATCCCCTATACTTGTGGGTCATCAATCCTCAATGCCAGAACAATCACAACAACACTCAGATGGAGATAGCGATGCAACGGATGGTTGAAGTGCATACTAAAATGATGAGAGTGCTAACTCAGAATATGGTCAACCACGATAGCAACGAGATACCTCCAGGAATGCAACAATTACTAGATAATCATACTCGAAACCGCTGTAGGTGAGGGGATGGTAGGGATTGGATGAGATTGTTCATGTAATTTGATATGAGATTGATAGGGCATAGTGCCTAGTATCTTTATTTAGTGCCTATGACATTGTTGCAACTTGTTGTGCTTAATGCTTGTCACTTTGGGCCCGAGTGCCATGATCTCAGATCTGAACATGTTATTATTTCTATGATGATACTTGTTGTTATGGTCTTACCTACAAGTTGTATACACATATTGTTGTCCGGAACCCGAGGCCCCAAAGTGACAGAAATTGGGATAACCGGAGGGGATGGCTATGATGTGAGGATCACATGTGTTCACCGAGTGCTAATGCTTTGCTCCGGTACTCTATTAAAAGGAGTACCTTAATTACCAGTAGTTTCCCTTGAGGCCCTGCTGCAACAGGCTGGTAGGACAAAAGATGTCGTGCAAGTTTCTCCTTGTGAGCACGTACGACTATATACGGAACACATGCCTATGATTGTTTGTACTAGGATGCTTTATCTTTATTTACCTGCAATGCCTTTGTCTCATTGATTTCATGAATTATCTTATCCATGCAACGCCCGTAATCCATCCCTATGCCTACAGTATTTGTTCCTACTATTTACAACTGTTACTATTACTGCTGCTATTTTACTACTGCTGTTACTGTTTTACTACTGTCACCACTATAAAACTGTTGCTACTGATAAACCACTGCAAGCAAGACTGTTTCCAGGTGCAGCTGAATTGACAACTCATCTGTTAAGGCTTACATATATTCTTTGGCTCCCCTTGTGTCGAATCAATAAATTTGGGTAATACTTCCCTCGAAGACTGTTGCGATCCCCTATACTTGTGGGTCATCAATCCTCAATGCCAGAACAATCACAACAACACTCAGATGGAGATAGCGATGCAACGGATGGTTGAAGTGCATACTAAAATGATGAGAGTGCTAACTCAGAATATGGTCAACCACGATAGCAACGAGATACCTCCAGGAATGCAACAATTACTAGATAATCATACTCGAATAATACAAATGATGTCCCAGAATTTGGCTAGCCGCAATAACAACCTGCCACGAAATGATCATGGTGGCAAGGAACCAAGAGACGCTTAGCAGGTGGAAAACAAGGACGCTTATCTAGAAGTTGCTCGAGGAAACGAGAAAGGTTTCCCACAGCTATAGTGGAATATGAAGTTAGGGAAGTAAGAGAGCTCCTAGCCTTAGAGAGACCCAAAAAGAAGGACATCAGGAAGGTATGGTGCTTCAATTGCAAGGAGCACAGACATTATGCGAAAGAATGTCCGGAAGAGAATAACAAAGCAAACAGACCAGGTGGCGTGAAGAAGAACCTTAACCATATCACTTGTTACACATGCAAGCAGCAAGGACATTATTCGTATCAATGCACAGAGGGAAGTACTTCAGGACCTCAGTGAACTGGGATAACAGAAGAATCGCAAATACAAGGTGAAGACACAACAAGTGTGGCCAACTTAGAAGCTTTTATATTCGGTTACTACTTGTAATAAATGTTGAATGGACAAGTGAGATCAATGAGTAACTTTATTGTAAGGATTTGTAAGAACTAAGGGCAACCATGAGCTAAGGGCAACCTTGACGAATGGATTTTATATTCCATATGAAATGGCAAACCAAAGGATACGTAACTCAAGAGTTAACGCCATACGACAGAGTTTGCGCAAAACCCTAGCTAAGGAACGATAAATTTGTTTTAAAAATATAGATTTGGGAACATAGGTTTTCATTTCAAGAAATTTTTGTCAAAGCAAGTGAGGTTGACCTAGAGTTAGAATATGAGGTTTAACAAACCATGTATGAATAATGATTTGGGTGCAGGATGGATTGATCACCATTCCTACTACTCTTATTATTCTCTCTCATAATGTTGGCTTTGCAAACCTAGAGAGACATGCCTACAAGAGAGACGACGATGTTAAACCTTAACCATAGGAGGATAAGATGTTACACCCCTTATAGTGAGCCAGTGTGGTCAAAACGTAGGATTTCGGTGAGTATGAATCACAAGCTTACCGTTGAAGAAGACTTGCAATGGAAGAAGTCTCACCAATCTTGAGAGCTCCGTTTGAACCAAGAGTTTTTACAAAGGAATGCATCATAAGATGGAAGATTACCAAGGAAGTAACCATAAGATAAAGGACCTTCAAGGATGTCAGCGAAGAGGATGAAGTGAAAACAGAAGATCACTTTAACATGGTCCTTCGATTGACCCAAAGAGTGACCCCTCAGTGTCCAAAGCAGTTCAACAAAATACATTGCTGGATATAAGCTCCATGAGGGAGCAAAGTTATACTCAAGCCTCCTTAAGAAATATTGGAAACCCATGTTTGTGAATAGACACCCACCTACTGGGAAAGAAGACAGAAGCTTACTATAGATTCAAAGGATGACCTAGTGCCAAGTCAAATTCCAGGTGTGCTTACTTTGAACCAAAGACCTAGACTACCCACAAAAGTTTCTTTTAAGTGTGGTAGCCACCTAGATACCCCAAACCCTTCTACCTTTCTAGCCTCTTCAAATCTCGGGGACGAGATTTATTTTAAGGGTGGTAGTCTGTAACATCCCAAGTTTTTATCAAAATTTGGAACAAAAAAAAAGATTTGTTTTGTTTCTATTGATTGAAAAATCACAAGGAATTAAAACTTTTTGAGTTTAAATAGATGCTTTTTCTCTAAAGTTTTATTAAACCTTCAAATCCAATTATTTTACTTCCAAGGTTAGCCAGAAAAACTATTTCAACTTCCTATTATGCTTTGAAGAACTAATTGAGGAAATGGATTTTCAACATACTATTTGATTTATATTTTAATCTTGTGCAAGCATCCTTGCAAGAGAATTATTAATAAAAGGGTTTAATACCAAGTAAGGTTTTGCATTTCTAAAAATGTGTTTAAAATAAAGTTCAAAAGTTATTTTATTAGAGTTTATTTTCTGAATTTAAAAGAAAGTATTTTGAAAAACCTAATTTCTTTCTTCATTTGGCAATAAAGCCTCATAGGCTAAATTTATAAGGTTTTAATAAAAATATGGTTTAATTATGAAATCATGTTGTTCACAGTTTTGTTTTGTTCTTTTGAATTTTAGAAAATTTTAGACATTGGTTTGACCTTGTTTGGAGGATTTATGCAAAAGTTATAAAGGAAAAAGAGAAACAGAAAAGAATAAAAGAAAGAAGAAAAAAAAAGAGAAAATGATTTGGACCAGAGCAGCCCAGTCCGGCCCAATCCGGCACGGCCCACCCAGACCCCCGAAATGGTAACTGCCCCTCCCTCTCTCTTCCCTCTGACCGGTGGGCCCCCCATGTCAGATCCTTCTTCCCCAAACCGTCACCCCGCCTCTACTAGAACCACCGCCCCGCTCCACTTCGCATTTCCCCCTCGCTCCGCAGGACACAACCGCCCCTGCGTCGCCATCTCGCTGTTGCCCCACTCCTCCTCTTCTTTTCCCCCTCCTTCCTCTCCCAAGAATCGCCGCCAATCCACGGTGATTCCTCGCCGGAAAACTCCCAGTACCGCAGCCAATTCGAAACTTTGCCGTCGAACCCGTGAGCCAGAGCCTCCGATTCTTTGATCCTTCCCCTTCTCTATTTTATTCGCACCTTATCAGACCATTTCCGTGATTTTCCCCGCAGCATTTCGACTGCAACATCGACGCCCGAAGCAAACGACGCCCAGAGACCTTCGGTCGCCTCCAGTCGCCGTTCCAGGAGGGAAGGTTCGAAGCCGACGCCACCAGAGGACCCTCCGTAACACGACGCTCCTCATCGTATCTTCTTCGCCGTACAGGACCGCCGGAGAGACTAATCCGACCAGATCCAGCCGCAACCGCCGCCGTCATTACCGTCTCCGGCGACCACCTAGGTCAACTAGGTGAGCCCCTGGTCAAATCGCATCTGGACCATCCGTTTATGAATATCCAACGGTCCCTTTTAATCCTGTCAACGAACCGGTTTGAGCCAGTGAAAAAGCGCCACGTGGCCTGACTTAAAACAAACAGATTCAAATCTTTTTCAAAATGTGCTGAATCTTGTAAAATCATTAGCAAATAATCTACTGGTCCAAAAATTGTAAATTTTATATCCCTGTAATCCCTGAAATGTGTAGAATCCAAATGTGCAATAATATCACATGGTTATTGTACAAAATTTTAAAGTGAAATTCAAATGGTATAATTTGCATATTAACACCAAGTAATTCATATCTTTTGCTCTGGTTACTCAAAATTAACAAATTTGTAGTCTATTGATTCCTCGGAACATGTAGAACACTCTGGAATAAAAAAAAGTCAAAGTTGAAACGTGCACAAACTTGCTACTATTAAATTTAACCAAATCACTATTTTGATCATCATTTGAATACTGAAAATGATTTTGGAGTGAAACCACTTGCAGTAGCTTTGTGTTACTAACCTCTATCCAGTAGCATCACTATCCAAAATTATTGAAACACCTTGCAAATATTCAAATTCAATTATGAGAATTTGAGTATTTTCATTATAGAATTAATTTTATAATTCTTTTCAATGTGATTCCTTTCACAAAAGTGGATCATATGATCATAGCTATTTATTACTATCATGTTTCATCTTGATCATCACCCAATATCATGTCATCTATTCCTGTGGACTAGTTCACAATATTCAAATTACATTAGAGTAATTTGAGTAATGTGTAGTAGGACCTATTTAGGTTTTCCTTGCTATTTGTGGTAGTACACTCCACTCCATGTCACACATATCATAAACCATTCAAATGAGATACCATTCTTGAACTATAAACAAAACTAGTTTGAAGTCTTCATAGGAGAATTTAAATATTGTTTTGGTCAAATCTTGAGAATCAAACCCTAGTCCCAGTTAACCCTCTAGTTCAAGGAAATCATATGACCAAGAAGCCACCATCACTCTAAATAACTTTCATACCTATTCATACCCAAGCCCATGTGTAACATATACTACTTTGAGTAAGTGTTATCACACTTTACTCAGTATGGTTTTGTTGCACTATTCTATACTCTTGAGAATCTATTCACATGAGTCATCTTTAAACTATATCCATGCTTATGACAATCACAAGATTTTTATTATTATAGTGTAATCTTGGAGGATCATTCCTTTCCAATTATTGAACTTTCCACCCAAACTCTCAATCCATATCTTGTAAGCCAAGCTTCAAGCCATATCTCTCTCATCACAGAAATCATAAGAAATTTAAAATGTTAAACCAATCCTTTTTAATTGTTTGTCTTGCTTGGTTTGTTGCTTTTGGTGTGGTGTGTTTACATTGTGTACTTTATATTATAGATTGGTTTGGAGAGCCATACGTTTTGTTGAGAGAAGAGAAAGGGTTTAAGCTTCAAAAGGCAAGTGACACACATGCTTCTACCTATCTTTATTACATGCATTAGTGTTTTCATTACCATGCATGATATGAGATTTTCAAAGAAGTTTATGAAATGCTTAGCTCCTAGTAGTGTGTAGCTATCCCTTAAACCCCACTTGTTAGGATTGCAAACTACTATGGAAAATGATGCCATGCTTGTTTTGAGTTGATATGAAAATTAAAAACTTCAACCTAATGAAACACCTAGGTGGATTGGTTTGATGATGGAGGCGATGTTGAGTGGCTACCCAGGGCTACACACCTGGCTTTCAACCCAGGATTTGTGTAGTTGTCTTCGCCTGGGCGCTCACTTGTGGATTGCCACCCAGGAACAAAGAGACTACCATGTCTTCCTTGCTTTAGTGAGCTTCCAGTGCAGCCTTATGACAATATGGGCTCTGTCTTGATTGAGTACGATGTGAGGGTTCATCCATGGGTACTGACAGAGGGTGGTATTTGGGCACGGTCAGATCCGGATGGTTGAATGCTCCTTCTGAAAGGTCTTGTCTCATTTTATGTATGGGCGTAAAATGAGTCTTAAGGTGAAAGTGCACAACCCCTGCAGGGTGTAAATCTAATCGATTAGCCGTGTCCCCGGTTATGGACAACTTGAGTTCCTAGACATGGATGTACGGAAGAGTCTCATCACCATTTCTGAATGAAATAAAATTGTTTAGAAACATTTAGGACAGGGACTACTCAGGACTACACACCTGGCTATCAACCCAGGATTTGTGTGGTTGTCTTCGCCTGAGGGTTATCCTGGTTTTGTTGAGTAACTACTCAGGGCCACATACCCTGCAAGTGTGTGGTTGTCTTCGCCTGTGGGTTATCTCGACCTCAAAAGTCTTCAATGATTAAAAAGTTTTGATTTGGAAAATGATAGGATAAAATTTGCTTTAAGCAAATCAGCCACAAGCTCCACCAGCCAAATGTCTTGTAGATAGCTCTTTCACAACAGCCACCAAATATGTGTCATTTGCCAGTACATCATTGTACTGACCCCCATTCATGGGGCTGCATATTCAAATGTGCAGGTTTCCAGATAAAGATCGTTTAGTAGGATCTCGAGACTGCATTCCAACATGTCTGCCTGTGGCACGTGATGAAGATGGAGGCTCATTGCCACTTTGTTTTTCGCTGTGTCTCTGTAAGGTTTGAGACTTATGTAACTGGATATGCGATGTAATATTTGATACTATTGCAATGATCACTATATTTGTACTGTGGTGCTATCAGTGATCCAGGGAATAGCACTTAACACAGGTGTTCCACCTTAATTCAAAGGTGGGGCGTTACAAGTAGCTACCAGCCCAAGGAAGAAGAAGGGGGCTTTTTATAGCCTCCCCAATGAAATATGGCCGTTGCAGGATTTTCTGGCCGGATTATCCGGCCCCTGAGGCAAAAATCTGCCCCCTTACTGGGAGCCGCGCCCAAAAGTCCATTGCAGAAATTCGAGGGCCGAATTATTCAAATAATCTGCCCCCTTCCAGCCTGGATTATCCGGCCTAGAAGAGAACATCAATACGAAAACTGCAATAACGTTTGCATCCGGACTCCGTATTTGATGATCTTGGGCTTGTTGAAATCACCACAACAAGCTCTACAACTTCATCCATAGAAACATCATATTCCAACAAAGGAGGATGAAACCAAATGATAAAAGGTTTAACTTAGCTATAAAGATGAACCGGTAAAACCTCCAAACACCAAAAACGCAATAAGAGTTCCATACAAAATCCGTTTTTGATGAGCTAGAGCTTGTCATGGAAATAACCACAAGCTCTAGAACCTCACATGGATAAAAGCCAAATAAGAACCAAGAAAGATAATGCCAAGTATGCAAAGGTTTGAGCTCTCTCCGAACGATACAATTAAGTTACTCACTTGAGAGCCCACTTGATAGTACGGCTACCGATCCTATAACCCGTTCTCACAACTAACACCATGAGACCGATAAGAAAGAAACCCTAACACTATCATACATTTGCCTTGAGCATTCCACTTGAGGTGGATAATGATGATCTTGATCTTCTCAAGTTGGACCACCTTTCTTGATTGAGCTTGCTTGGTGAAGTCTTGCGGGTTGATCCCCCATACTCCACTATGGAAGAGACTCTCTTTAAGAATATCTTCACATATCCATGATCACAATATAGATGGCAAGCTTCAAGCATATGTTCTCTTCTAGTTGCTCATCTTGAACTTGCGCTTTGACTTGATCAATCCTTGAGCCAATTCTTCTTCCTCCATAACGATGGTGTCTTGAGGATACACATGAGAGCTCACTCAATCTTATCCTTCAAGACACACTTGACATAAGCCCAACTCCCTTAAGACCTATCTTTGGATCACTCCTTGAATAACACCTTGGTCAACACATAATCTTCTTCTTACAACCTTGAATCCAACAAATGGTTCAAGCATTGTCTATGGACAAGTCCTACACATATAACTCAATGCAACCATTAGTCCATAGGGATTGTCATTAATTACCAAAACCACACATGGGGCTCGATATGATCTTTCAACTGCAACAGGGGAAGCTGAAGCTGAAGGGACAGGAGAAGCTGAAGATGAAGAGGCATCAAACGAGCCTGCTGATGATCTTCGTCGGGCCATTGTTGATGCACACATAGAAGCAGAAAGTGTAAATGAGAAGCGGAAGTTAAAGGGCATGGGATCACAAAAAAAAGTTGTTCCCAAATTGCGAAGATGGCAACACAAACCTCGGTACCACACTGGAGTTGCTGCAATAGAAGGCAGAGACTGGTTTATCTGAAAAGGGATTTGAGAAATTACTAAAAATAATGAAGAAGAAGCTTCCAAAGGAAGCCATCTCCTTTATAATTGCCCTCTTCTTCCGCCCCCCTCCACATTGAAACGGCTAAGGACCAGCGTGAGGAGTTGAGCAACGCCGGCAGGCTGCCCAAATTTTGTGCACCGCCGTCGAAGATCGCCAGCACCGTGCCGCCATTGACGCGCTGCGCCGCGCCCTGCATCGCCGATGCACCACACCGCGCCGCCCGCCTGTGCCCGCTGTCAACGCACCGCCGGCCCGCATGTGCCCGCCGTCGATGCACCGCACCGCCCGCCTGTGCCCGCTGTCAACGCACCGCCGGCCCGCATGTGCCCGCCGTCGATGCACCGCACCGCCCGCCCGCTCGCCGAATCCCACCCGCTCGCCGGTCGCCGACGGTATGTATTCCCTAGATAGAAGTTTAGGATTTTAGGATTTTAGTTATTTTAGGATTTTAGTTATTTTTAGGTTTTATTTATTTTAGGATTTTAGGATTTGAGTTATTTTAGGTTATTTTAGTTACTTTAGTTATCTAAGGATTTGTTAGTTAATTAGTTAGTTAGTAGCATTTGTTGGAAAATAATATTATTTTCTTAGTTATTAGCATATTTTAGGTATTTTAGTTATTTTAGGTTTTTTTAGTTACTTTAGTTATTTTAGGATTTGTTAGTTAAATAGTTAGTTAGTAGGATTTGTTAGAAAATAATATCATTTTGTTAGTTATTAGCATTTGTTAGAAAATGGGGGTGTTGGCTGGGCACCGGCGCGGTGGGGAGGGAAGACCAACTCTTCCCCCACCGCGTCGGTGCCCAGCCAACGCTCCCTTTTAGGTATTTTAGTTATTTTAGGTTTTTTTAGTTACTTTAGTTATTTTAGGATTTGTTAGTTAAATAGTTAGTGTGACGCCCCACCTTTGGATTAAGGCGGAACACCTGTGTTATGTGCTATTCCCTGGATCAATGATAGCACCACAGAACAAAATATAGTATTCATCACATAGTATCGAGATTACACGCAGATCCAGATACATAAGTCTCACGATTATTACAAGTTCCTTGGTCACATAGACCAACAAGGGTAAACAGAGTTCAACTTAAGCACAACGGAAATATAATAGTAGCGAGCCTCCATCTTCAGCATGCGCCACAGGCAGTCATGTTGGTATGTAGACTCGAGATCCTAACACTTCACTCCTCATCGGAAGAACCTGCACATTTGATTATGCAGCCCCAAGTATGGGGGTCAGTACAATGATGTACTGGCAATTGACACTTATTTGGTGGCAGTTGTGAAAGATCTAACTACATGCTATTTGGCTGGTGGATCTCTGGGCTTAATTTGCATAAAGCCAATTTTGTCCTATTTTAGTCAAGATTTTAATTTAAAGATTTTATTTTGAAGGGTTGAAGTAACCCCCAAATACTACATAGTTGCAAGTTATGTAGCACTGGGCGCAATTCAACAAAGTTGGAACCTCAGGCACCACCACCCCTTTGGAGTGTATGGTCCTTAGTTCCGGCCTAGGGTTTCTAGACAAAATTTTAATAATTCAGAATCGGTGATGAGATTATTCCGTACATTCCATGTCTAGAGACTCAATTGTCCATAACCGAGGACACGGCTAATCGATTAGATTTAAACACCTTTCCAGTGATCTTAGCATGGCATCAAATTAACAAGTACTTAGCATCCTAACAGGTGGGGTTTGAGGGGTAGCTACACACTACTAGGATCTAAGCATTGATAAAACAGTTGAGTAAAACACCTATCATGCAATACTACAAGAGGTGAGTATACTAATGCATAAGTAAAATGGGTGAGGGACATGTGTGTCACTTGCCTTGGTAGCAGCTTGCACACTCACAACAGTTACAATAGTAGCCTTGCTCCTCTTCACAATCTATTCAATCCAAACAATCAAGCAATCAATAATCTATTTCTAATGACAATCATAGACATGTATGCATGTGTGCATGTATGCAGATGACATTTTAATTTCACACACTAAGTGAGTGTGTGCAATGGTCGTAAGGGTGGAACAAGAGGCTTTTGAAAACAAGTGTGATGTTGGAAAGGATTTTAATAACTAAATAACAAGGTATTAACAAAAGTGGTATTTGATGCATCAGGATAGTTCTTTAGAAAATTTAGTTCTGGTTGGAACTGTCCTGCAAAAATAAGTTGGAGCTACCACTGGTTGGGTGACAGTAACATGAAGCTACTGCAAGTGGTCTTACTCAAAAGAGTTTTTAGAAAACAATTAGTGAAGAAAAGGTGATTTGAGCAAATTTAACCATAGCAAGTTTGTGCACGTTTTAACTTTGAAAACTTTTGCTTCTGGAGTGTTCTAAATGTTTCAAGGATTCCATAGACTACAAATTTGTAGCATTTGGACTCACATAACAAAAGTTATGAATTTATTTTGAATCCAAAGGGTTGATTCAGATCTATCAATGGATTCAAAAAGAACCCATAAAATAACAGGTTTTATTGGATCATTGGATTCTACACATTCCAAGGATTCCAACGAGGTCTCATTTGCAATTTTTGGTTAAGTATTTTATTTTCTATTGATTTTACAAGATCTGCAACAAAACAGGGATTCAAATTCGGATTTGAATTCGAATTGATTGGGTTTGACCGGGGGCTGGCTGGCCTGGGGCGACGTGGCGCGACGCCATTGGTCGATACCGATTCGGGAATTAAGGTCTAATCGTGGCCGTGCGATGCAGATCTGATGGCTGGGAGTGGAGAGGAACAGTGGAGGTGCTCACCGGCGAGACAAGTCCGGCGAGGTGGTACTGGAGCTCGTCGTCGGCGAGGTTCTGGCGAGCGGCGACGGCGATGAAGTAGCAGACGGTGTTCAGCAGACGACGGAGATCTCGAAAACGTGGCCTTCACTGACTGGAGCTTCCCGAGGCGACGGCGACGCGCGGCTGGAGTCGACGGCGGCTTCGGCAATCGTCGGCGTGCTCGAAAAGCTGCAGCAAAGGGCGAGGTAAAGGCGTCATTCGGTGCGCCAGAGAGAGGGAAGGGCGATAGGGGTTTTCGAGAGGGAAGGGGATGCTGAACCGCGTCGGAATCGGCGTTGCACGGCGGCAGCACCTGCGGGCTCCGGCGATGAAATTGGGCAGCCTGGCGGCTTCGTCTTCGGAGAGAAGAGGGAGGGGCGAGAGAGGGGAGTAGGGGCTTTATAGGGGGCGAGCATTGGTGGCCAGTTATGGCGTCAGTAACGCCGGGGAGTAACGCCGGCGGGCGTTACTGGGAGGGGGAGAGAGGGGAGGGTGATGACAGGTGGGGTCGGCTTGTCGGGGAGAGGGGGAGTGAGAGTTGGGTCGGTTCGGTTCGGGGGCGAGTTGGGCTGGCTGGTTCCCAGGGTCGGCCCAGTTGGGCTTATGGCCTCTTCTTTTATTTTTTTTCTTCTGCTTCCCCCTTTTCTTTTTATTCTATTTTCTGTTTTGTGTTTTGAAGAGTTTCTTCTATTCAGATTTGAATGAAAACTGAGCTGACCAAACATGGTCCTTTTAAAGTGTGTTTTAGAAACTAAACCAGAGGTTTTGTGGTAAGAGGGAAGAAGAAAGAAAAATAATTTGTGAGAAATTAAATATAGGATCCAAATAAATAGGAAGTTAAGATTATTATCTTCCTACTATTTGGTTTTCAAGGAAATTTGCTAAAGGGAAAAAAAATATAAGATAGCTCCATTACAATGGAGTTCATTTTAAAATACTTTCCTTCAGAAAACCTTTTGTATCTAAAATTTGGGGAAAAAGGGCATTTGAATAACATCCTTAGAAGGATAAGGTTCAAAAACTTTGGAAAAGACTTTGGTATGCTATATGCCATGAATGCATGATGAAAATTTTAAATCTTGAAAAATCTGGGTCGTGACAGTTAGTTAGTAGGATTTGTTAGAAAATAATATCATTTTGTTAGTTATTAGCATTTGTTAGAAAATGGGGGTGTTGGCTGGGCACCGGCGCGGTGGGGAGGGAAGACCAACTCTTCCCCCACCGCGTCGGTGCCCAGCCAACGCTCCCTTTTTTTGGTCTCGGTATCGGTGACTTAGTTATTAGCATTTGTTAGAAAATAATTTGTTAGTTATTAGAATTTGCTAGGAAATGGGGGCGTTGGCTGGGCGCCAGCGCGGTGGGGAGGGAAGACCAACTCTTCCCCCACCGCGCCGGCGCCGGCCAACGCCCCCTTTTTTGGCCTCGGTATCAGTGACTTACTCTATGAATGCACGCACGCACACTGTAGAATTTAGGATATTGGTCTCGGTATTGGTCTTGGTTATTGGTCTCGGTTAACTTGTAAGTCTTTGCACACCCTAGAGAATAGTTGTGTTTGTAGCATTATAATAACTTGTAATAATTCTTTGCAGAAACTATGGATCTCAGAAGAGACGAAGACCAAGAAAACATTATCGAGGACATCATCTTCGATGGAGATGACAATGTCACCTCGTTGTTTCTGAACAACTCCGGTGATGGAGATGACCAAAACCGAAGAGATGGCTCAGATGAGGGAGAAGGCACCGGTGAGGGAGAAGGCGCCGGTGAGGGAGAAGGCGCCGGCTCCGATGAGGGAGAAGCCGATGGCTCCGGTGGAACCTTGAATATTACAAAGTCTGGTGAGGTATATGTGTATTAATTAATTAAGCCTCTGTTGTATAGATGGATTATTTGATTTGTTTATATACATATATTAACGCTCTTTCTTCTTTTAGCCCTTTGGATCGAGCCACTCTTCTATAAATAAAAGAGGTCCGGCCAGAAGGTTGGAAGAACATGAAAGGTACAGGATCGAAGAAATCAGTGAAGATGGCAAACCGATTGCACCCATGGCCCACGCAAATAAATTTACAAGACAATGCAGAGTTCTTGTTAGGGACAACATTCCGATCACCATTCGAGAATGGAAGAAGACAAAGACGGAACCAGATAGCTATGTCCATAAGAGATTGAAAAATATGCTTTGGAAGAAGCTCATGGTAAATTTTACCCTACCAGCGGCGCCAGAGGTGGATCGAAATGAGGTGGATCGAAATGAGGAGGATCCAAATGAGGAGGATTCAGATGAAGAGGATCATCATCTGAATATCATAGAGCGAAAACTCAAGAAATGGACTCTTTCGAAGATGGCACTACAATTCAACAACTAGAAGAAAAGATTGGACAAGGAATTCGTCCAAAAAGAAAAGACTCTGGTGTTCACTGGAGCATATGAGAAGATAAAAGACCACTGATGTCTCACAAGACCCGTTGGGAAACCCCAAGAGGAAGGTATGATGAGCACATCACCAAGTTTTCCCTCAGTATGAAACCAAAGTATAATCGACCAGTAGGAGAAAGAAATCACTTCTGAAGTTTGTTGCTAGCTGACTTTTGACAGGGCGCCAGAAGACAGTTGATGGCACGTGGTCGGCGCCAGCAACAACGTGGAACCTGCACACAAAACAACCAAACTACTTTGCCCCAACTTACAGTGAGGTTGTCAATCTCACTGGTTTGCTGAAAACAAAGGATTAGACGTATAGTGTGGAAAGCGATGTTTGTTTGCAGTGAAGTAAAATAATATGTGAGGAAAGTAAACAGTGTTTGCAGTAGATGGTATTATAAATGTAAAAGAATGGATCGGGGTCCACAGTTCACTAGAGGTTTCTCTCCATAAAGATATAACATGCTGGGTGAACAAATTACAGTTGGGCAATTAACAAAATAAAGAATGCATAACAATGCATGTACATGACATGAAGATAACTATAAGATTCATTTGGGCATTACAACATAATACATAGACCGTAATCCAACTGCATCTATGACTAATAATCCACCCTCGGGATATCATCCGAACAACCTTTGGGTATAAAGTTGCAAGCAACAGATTATTGCCTTAAGCAAAGTGTGTAATGTAAACAATACAATTATCCTTGAACGAAAGATTGTTGTTTTCTCCCTAGTAGCAACAACACATCTACAACCTTAGAAGTTATTGTCACCCTCCCAGATTACTAGAGGCATGAACCCACTACTGAGCATAAATACTCCCTCTTGGAGTCACTAGCATCTACTTGGCCAAAGCATCTACTAACAACGGAGAGCATGCAAGATCACAAATAAAATAGACATGATAAATTAATAGTCAACTTGACATAGTACTCAATATTCATCGGATCCCAACAAACACAACATGTGGAATTACATAAAGATGATCTTGATCATGTAGGCAGCTCACAAGATCTAAACATGGAGGCGCAAAGAGGAGAAGACAACCATCTAGCTACTACTATGGACCCGTAGTCCAAAGGTAAACTACTCACGTATCACTCTGGAGGCAGGCATGGCGATGAAGAAGGCCTCCGGTGATGATTCCCCTCTACGGCAGGGTACCGGGAAGAGCTTCTGGACCCTCCCGAATTAGGGTCGATGATGGCGGTGGCTTACAGTACTTTTCGTGGATGGATGTTTGGGCCCTTAGGGTTTTCCCGATGAAGCGAATTTATAGGCGGAAGGGCGATGTTAGAGGGCGGCTGAGGGGCCCACACCATAGGGTGGTGCGGCCAGGGGTTGGGCCGCGCCACCACCTGGTGTGGCCGGCTCCTGGCTCATCTCCGTCTCTCCTTTGGACTCCGTCTTCGTGTCAGATAAATAGAAACTTCGGCTTTTGTTTAGTCCAATTCCGAGAATATTTCCTTCAGTAAAAACCTGGAATTGAAAAATAGCAGAAAACAGGAACTGACACTGTGGCATCTTGTTAATAGGTTAGTTCCAGAAAATGTATAAAAATGTCATGAAGTGTAAACAAAACATAAAGCAATTGGTGTAAAACAAGCATGGAGCATCAAAAATTATAGATACGTTTTCAACGTATCAGCATCCCCAAGCTTAACTCCTGCTCGTCCTCGAGTAGGTAAGTGATAACAAAAATAATAATTTTTGAGGTGACATGCAGCCAACACAATCTTGATCTAGTCGATGTAAAGCATTGCAAGCTGAGATCAAAGTACTCTAAACATGGGCATAAAAGATATAATTCTAACAATAGAACTTAGCAACCATGTTACAACTTGAAAAGTAACACAAACAAAAGATCATGAATAATAATGCATTGAAAGTTATTTGTTTGTTTTGGGCATAGAGAAAATATAGCAAAGAGGTATTTAGCTTGTCCCTCATGGAATAGCAAAACATAAATGCATTGGACACCTTCAAAGTTCAAAGGGTGACTAGATACAAATAATTTGAGAACAAGCAATACCATGATCATGAATCAATCAATAATAAATTTTGGGACTATGCACATTATACTCAGAATGACAACTATGCTCTCTTAGTCGGTGCATAAAGATAGAATGAAGACTCAACATAAAAGTAAAAGAAAGGCCCTTCGCAGAGGGAAGTAGGGATTTCAAGTTTTATAAAGCTTCCAAAAATTATGGTACTTATTACCTTTGAGCTCTCATTGCCCCTATCATTGGCATCTTGAGTAGTTAAGGTTAATGTGAGAACAAGTACGAGTTATATGCTTGACAAACCATAAGTTGAAAATCTCATGTCCTGTGAATACGAGTACCTAAACCGCATGCTACTCGACTTAGGTCCCAAGCAAGTTCTTGTCATTGTAAGCATACATGTATCATCGAGAACGCCAATGGGGTACCTCCTGCCCGATGATATGGACGCTTTCCCATATCAAAATACAAGACAAACAGACAATGAACACCTTGATATCTCTTTTATTTACCATTGGGTATAGCTTTTTATTTTTGAGATGCGTTCTCAAATGTCCACTATGGTTATGCTGTAAATTTCCACCATGAATGATGCATGGTTTAGATTAGCGGCCCAGGCATTTCTCTAATACATATACAAACTCCATGAGCTCACAAGCTTCCAACTTATTTCACACCGCAAGGCATCCATAAACAAAAGATCATGATATCAACTAAATAGGAATAAGTGCAATGTTGAAAACGTGCCCCATGAAAGCATGGCTGTGCTAACTTTCAAGTTACAATTTGCAAGCATATAAACTTCATAAGAGAATCACAATGGTCAAGTTTATTAAGTGCAAGAAAGTAAAATGTGCCATCAAGTTCGTGAGAGCTTTACTAACTAATTTTCTCATAACAAAAAATTTAATTTGGAAGATATAAAAGGATGATGAATATACTTGGAATAGCAAAATGCTAATAGGTAGATATAGTGGACATATTGGCAAACTTTGGTTTTTTGGGAGTTGGATGCAAGTAGAGCTCATACTCAGCACAGGTGAAGGCTAGCAAAAGACTAGGAGCGACCAACTAAGAGAGCAATAACGGCCATAATCATGCATAGCGATAAAACATTATTAATCAAAGCATAAAGTGATATTACGACTCAAAAACTAAATGATCATAGAGGCTTAAGGCGACTGGTTTATAGTCATAACATGGTGTAAGCATGCGCCAAGTCAACCCAAATAAAGCATCAAAGGAGAATACCACAATATTATGCTTCTATATGATAAAAACAACGCATGATTCTTCCAATGGCACATTAAGCACTCTCAGTCATTTGAGACAAGTCATGCTACAACAATAACTACTAAGCATATAATCAAAATAATATCTAGCATGACATGCTAAATTCTAAGCCACAGTCTAAACAAGCTTCCTTTTTTGCACAACTATAAGAATGAAATATTTTACTCTTTTCCAACACCAATCAACTTTTTTGAAACAACTCTCAAAGATAAAAATCAAAAAAGACCAGAGGTCTAAACACACCTAACTACAATGAACTAACAAGTTCTGAACAAAAATAAAGGTGAAAAACAAAAGCTAAATGCAGTACTAGCAAAAGAGAACACTCGCAGAACGATAAGAGTGAAAACTACAGTGTTCTAGGCAATGAAAATAGAGTGTGTCTTCTCCAAAAGAAATATACTGGGGTCCAACCATTTATTACAGCAAACAAAACAAAAGAAAACTGAAAGCAAAAATAAAGACACTCCAAGAAAAACACATAGCATATGAAGCAATAAAAATATAGTGTCTTGAAAGATGACCTGATATTTTTGTTGATGAAGAAGAGGGTTCCTTGGGCATCCCCAAGATTTGAAGCTTGTACTTCTTGGATATTTCTTGGGGTGACATGGGCATCCCCAAGCTTGAGCTTTTCTCCATCCTTCATCTCATCTCATCATTCTCCTTTCCCTACACTTGAAAACTTCCTTCATACAAAACTTCACACAATTCTCATTAGCAACATTAGTTTATGAAAGATAGTAGATCCACTTTTGGTTCAATTTTAACTCACGTACAACATTAAAACATTATCTACTGTAGCAACTTCTTCTAAAAGCTCTTCTGATCAAAAGAACTCAAAAAGAAAGAGATCAAGAGGCAAATGCAAATAATGGCAGAAATCTGTCAAAACAGAACAGCAGGTAAAGATCGATTTTTTTGAAAATCTTCTGTTGCTCAAATTGAAAAGTGAAAAACTAACAGAAGTTAGATAATAAGCTGGGGCATGTGCACAAAACATTGCAGATCAATACGACATTCTGGGATTTTTCACGATTTTTTACAGCGAAGCGCAGAAATCTGTTTCTGGACAGCAACTTCCCCAAAATCTTACCTTCTTCCTATTAGAGGCTATTCTTGGCACAAAAATGAAATAAAAAGGATAAGGATAGGTCAGTACATTAGTAACAACTTCCAAGACTCAACAAAAGAAAAATTACTGAAAGAAAACATGGGTTATCTCCCAAGAGTGCTTTTCTTTAACGCCTTTCTGCTAGGCGCGGAAAGTAAAAATCAAGTATTTTCAATTGAAGAAGCATCAAGATCAACAACTTCCTCTAAAACATGTCTTGTCACAATAGGTACTTTAGATACCCCTGAAGATGACTGAACATGCAGATCACTCTTAGTTGCACTAAAAGTTTTATCAACTTTAAGCACATTATGTGGTTTTGGTATTGAAACCTTGGGAACATACATAATTTTTTTGCTCTTTTCCAACAAAAGCTTTCTCCCTCTTAAACTTAAGAGAAGAAAAAGTTGAACTTAAAGTTTCGATAGCCTCCTCTAGTTCACCAATCCTAAGGTTTTCATTATCATGAATAATGCTAGCCTCTAAAACAGCGATTCTTTTATTGATACTTTCTATCGACTCATTAACCTGGCTAGTGTTATCAAGGAGATTTGGCAAACTTTTCTCTAGAGAGCTCAGTCTTTTTATAACTTCTTCAAAAGTGATCTTAGTTTTAACGACATTAATAGGTGGTACTCCTACTAAACTTTCAATTAAATTGCATGCTTCTAAAGTCGGAGCTGTCGGGGATATAACCCCGGGTATACCAAAGTACCCCTTTATTATGACTAATATATATATTATATGTCAAGTTGTATGTGCAGGAATATTAAAAAGCAAGTAAACAGCAACCTGGGCCAAAATATAGCCTCCCAGGCCGGCATAATTAAGCCCATGACGGCATATAGCGTAGCTGGGCCGGGACAGCACTTATCCGGCTAGGCCGGTCAGCTCCTTATCCGGCTGGGCCGGTCAGCTCCTTACCCAGCTGGGCCGGGGCTCTTCTAACCCAGCTGGGCCAGTCGGCTCCTTTCTTGGCTGGGCCGGCGCTCTTCTTACCCGGTTGGGCCGGCGTGCCTCCTCCGGCTGGGCCGGCTTCTCCATCCAGGCCGCCCGTGCCTCGGCGGGCCTGCTTCGTCACCGCGCCCGACTGGGCCGGATCAGGAGGATCTGGCCTGGCCGGGATTTCTCCTCTTTGGGCCACCATCTGGGCACTGTTCCGGCCGGGCCAGGCTAGGAATCCCTGGCCCAGGCCGGATTATCACTCCCCTGGCCGGATTTCCCCTTCCCAGGCCGACTTAGCCCCTTTGGGGCCGAGATTCACTCCCTCCAGGACATTTTCTTCATCCGGCATCGACTCCATCGCCTTGTGCCAGTCTTGGGATGCCTCTAGGCTCAGACTGGCACATCCTCCAATGTTATGCTGGTCTTGGGATGCCCCTTGGCTCAGACCGCATACTCCACATCTCTTAGTCAGCCTTATCCTCAGGAGGAGGATAAGACTGATGACAGGGAGATCCACAAGACAGATGCTAGAAGACGAAGCCAAGTACTCCAAGGATAGTCAAGATGGGACATGCCCATGACCATGACACCAGCCACAGTACCAAGGACAGTACTATGATGATGCAGGCTACAGTGGTGACAAGACCCCAGTAGTCAACTCAGCCATAGTGTACCTATACAGTGTATGGTGGGGCATCCCTTGTCCCCTGGGCACCCTATATAAGGGGCACCAGGGGGAACGAGCAGCCCAGCCTCCACAGGAGGCTCACTTCTTTCTCGCTCCATGGGAGCTCTCCTTCCTGAGTAGCACTGGCTGATTAGCTCCTGCCCAGTGCAGCCTTAGATAGGCAAGATATATAGCTCAAGGAGCACCATTGTAGCTCTCATGTGTAGCTCATATAGATCAGACATGCAGGAGTAGGGGTGTTACCTCCTCACGAGGGCCCCGAACCTGGATAGCTTGGTGTGTTAGCAGTGTGTTCTTTGCGCGGTCTTCACCGCGCCTTCCCTCCTCTGGATCCGTCAGTGTACAGTCGGCCCCAACTTAAGCCACCCTGTGGCATATGCTCATTCACCACGATGACATTTGGCGCCCACCATGGGGCTGATCAAGGCGCTGGTAGGAGTACATCCAGACGAGATCTTCATCGTCTGCTCGAGGGCTCGACATCAGCATTGCCTTCGAGCACTGCAGGTCTTCTTCAGCTTCCCGGGCTGACATCAACTCGCCCGGGCCGGCATACACGGTTGTCCCGGATCTACATCAACATTTCCGGGCCGACATATTCTTCCCCGGACCGGCACTCGGCTTCCTCGGGCTGGCATATATATGTCCCGGCTGACTTTGGTGGGCCTGGGCTGGCATACGCATGTCCCAGCCGACGTTGGAGGTCTGTGGGCTAGCATAAAAGCTGTTCCAGCCGAATCTGGCTGGCATAAGGGCTCCCAGGCCAAAATCGGTTAAGCTGGGCCGGCGCTGGTAATTCCGGCCGCGTCCGGCCTCTCCCAGCCCGGCATGGGCCGGCCTGTTAGACTCCCGGCGTTGTCAGCGCCCTAGCGTGCCAGCGCATCAGTCTTGGGCCTGGTCCAGCGTCGCTAGTCCCGGCCTAGCCCATCTCATTTCTGCCCCGGCCGGTCTCCCACATTCAAGAAAGGACGTGGGCCAGAATCTGCTTGCTTCGGCTGGGCTGCTGCCTCCGGGCGCCAGCTAGGCCCCGCCTGGGCTACGGCCGCACGCCAGTCCCGGCCTCTAGCATATTGGCACCTGCAGGCCGCGTCCGGATCGGGCCGATGCTGCCAGGCCGACACGGCAGGCGCGTGCGGCTCATGCCAAATCTCAAGAGCGCCCGCGATCACTCTGCCTCTTTTCCAGGTAAGTACCTGCGTGATTACCATTTAAGTCGGGCTAGCATAAAATGATAGTGGGTGTAACGCCCGTAAGTAAAATTTACTGTCTCTCTAGGATTGAGTATGCCAACCCGGGAGCTAGTCGGTTTGTCCAAAATCTAGTATCTCTTTAGTAGAAAAAGATAACTTGGGGGCTAGGTATGAGTCTAGCCAGCCAATGCTATCCTACTATTCCTGTTTAAACTAGTCTACATGCTTGCATACCAGCCTTCCAGTTTACTTCTGTATGTCTGTTTCTATGCCAATCGCTACATATGTCTGCTACAATAGTATCATCGGTATCAGTTTATATGTCTACAGTCTTGTGCAAAGTTTTATCTTGTCTTATTATATGCCGGCTTCAGATGCCAACAGTAGCATGTCAAGTTTTATGCCTTAGATAAAATCTCATATCTTAGACTTAGTATCTATTACTGTAAGCAAGTTGCTTTGTCAAGTTATATGTCTTTGCATATGTCAAATCTATATACCGACTATAAGCTAGAATAAGTATGCCAGTTAGTATGTTGAGTTGCTATGAGTACCACGTTGCATAGAGACTACTGTTGCTATATGCTATGTCAAGTTTAGAGTCTACTTTGGCTATTTGCTATGTGTTATATGCTGGCTGTTATATGCCAAGTCTCATATGCCAGTTTTTATATGTTGAGTACCATATGCTAGCTGCTGCAAGTTTATAGTCGTACCAGTTTACATACCAATCTCGTTACCAGTTGCTATGTGCCATGTATAACTGTTATATGTTGAATGCTATATGCTATGTGTCAAATATCGCATGCCAGTTATAGTGTACCTGCATTTATATGTCGGCACATGAGTGCCAAATGTTTTCTGTGAGTTGCCAAGTTAGCTTATATGTCAAAACTGCTATATCTCAGTCTATATGCCAAGTGCTTTATTTCATATGCTATATGCCAAGTGCTATGGGCTATATGCCAAACTCCATATGCTAGATTGCAATATGCCAAATGCTATGACCATTGCTATGTCTTTTAGTATGACTACAGAACAGGTTGGACATCTCATTATATATATATATATATCTATTACCTGGCTATGACTCTCCATATTGCCGTTACAGAGAAGAAATTACTATTATACCACCATGGTTTCAATTTATATCTCAGGTCTCAGGTATTTCAGTTTATCAGCATATCAGGGTATCAAGTAATATCTTGAGTAACATTTATTTTAGTATGCCGGCTCATCATGGCATCAATCAGAATCTTAGAATCTCCATATCACTGTTTATTTCGGTATGCCAGCTTATCACGACATTCTATAATCTCTTCAGTCATCGCCAATTCTGGCTCAGTAATATGTCGAGACATTGATCTCAAAGCTAACAAATATCATATCTCTTATCGTATCCGGTTTCACAGAGTATCCCGGTTTGGCATATTAACATAACTTATCATTTTGCATACTAACAAGTGCCCAGTGATGGCACAGCCCAAGAGGCATATCAGTATACCGGTATTGTCAAAGTAGACAATGTCGATGAGACATGGCCCAAGAGGTGAAGTGTCGATAAGTAGCCTAAGAGGCAAGCCCAAGAGGCAAAGTAGCCCAAGAGGCAAGCCTAAGAGGCAAAGCAGCCTAGGATGCAAAGTAGCCCAAGAGGCAAAGTAACCCAAGAGGCAAAGTAGCCCAAGAGGCAAATCAACCCAAGAGGCAAAATAGCTCAAGAGGTAAAGTGTCGATATAGCCAAAGAGGGCACAATAGTATTCTGAGATTGCCCATAAAGGCTAGCATATCAGTTTTATGAGTTTGTGAGTTTGGTACTTTGGTATATTTTTGTTGAAGCCTGTGCACGACTCTGCGAGTCCCCCACAGGCTCGGGGGCTAATGTCGGGATATAACCCCGGGTATACCAAAGTACCCCTTTATTATGACTAATATATATATTATATGTCAAGTTGTATGTGCAGGAATATTAAAAAGCAAGTAAACAACAACCTGGGCCAGAATATAGCCTCCCAGGCCGGCATAATTAAGCCCAGGCCGGCATATAGCGTAGCTGGGCCGGGATAGCACTTATCCGGCTGGGCCGGTCAGCTCCTTACCCGGCTGGGCCGGGGCTCTTCTAACCCGGCTGGGCCGGTCGGCTCCTTTCCCGGCTGGGCCGACGCTCTTCTTACCCGATTGGGCTGGCGTGCCTCCTCCGGCTGGGCCGGCTTCTCCATCTAGGCCGCCCGCGCCCCGGCGGGCCTGCTTCGTCACCGCGCCCGGCTGGGCCGGATCAGGAGGATCCGGCCTGGCCGGGATTTCTCCTCTTCGAGCCACCATCTGGGCACTGTTCCGGCTGGGCCAGGCAGGGATGAAAGTGCATACTTTGTATCCCTCATGTTTTGTGTGTTAGATAACAACATTAGGAATTTTAAGTGTGTGTTAAGTGGTGCAGATTTTACAGCTCAAGAATTGGCTAAGTCATTGGGTTGGCGTCTCCCTGTTCCAGGCCGGATAATCCGGCCAGGGGCCGGATAATCCGCCCCCCGGAGAGAGGTCAAAAAACGGCTAAGTCTTTTGCTCGGCGTCAACCAGATAGCCCCGGCGAGAGCTCGAAAAACTGCTAAGGACTTTGGTCGGCGTCATGCAGTAATGGGGCCGGATATTCCGGCCAGGGGCCGGATAATCCCCCCCCCCTTCGACGACCTCGGAATTCTGCTAAGGACCTGGGTCGGCGTCATCCAGTAAAGGGGCCGGATTTTCCGGTCCAGGGGGCGGATAATCCGGCTAGCCGGATAATCCGGCCATACTTTGGCCGGATAATCCGGCCCTCCAAGTCAGCAACGGCTACATTTCGGGAGGGGCTATAAATACCCCTCCCCTTCTTCCACCTCAAGCTGCTCGTCCTGCACAAGAAGAACACCCCATTTGGAGCCACCAAATTCGCAAGATCTCCTCCCTCAACCCACCAAAGCTCTTGATCTTTGGAGAATCGAAGGAGAAGGCCTTGATCTACATCCTCACCAAAGCGATTTGATTTCCCCTCTCTTTTGCTTGAGGGCCCTTGTGTCTTGGGTTCCCTTGTGTCCCTTGACCTTGATTTGTGTGATTGATATTTTGATACTTGTTGATTGATTACTTTGTGGTGTTTGGGAGCCTCCAATTCAGTTGTGGAGTTGTGCCCCAAGTTTGTAAAGGCCAGGTTCCGCCTTGAGGAATCCCTTAGTGGAAAGTGAGCTAGGCCTTTGTGGCGGAAGCTTGCACCGGAGAATAGGGTGAGCCTTTGTGGCGTTGGTTAGGCCTTTGTGGCAACCACACCTCTCCAACGTTGACGTACTTCTCCTAAAAAGGAAGGAACTACGGGAATTACATCCGTGTCTCCGTGTGCTCCATTCTCGGTTACCTCTATCCTTTATTGCCTTTACTTATTGTATCTTGCTTACCTTGCTAAGTTGACATATAGGTAAATTCACCTTAGTTGCATATCTAGAGAATTTACCTTTGTGTCAAGCCTAAATCTATTATATTATTAAAACAACTAACAACTGATGGCCAGGATTTAACACTTTTGATTTACAACATATCAACGATGGAGATTTATCTACTTGGATCTCGCGTATAGAAATAGGTAGCATGCTATACATCGGATCGGTAGCTATAGTTGGAAAAAAAGGAGTACTGATCCGACACGGAGACGTATACGCAACGAAAATTGATCTCAAGGAGAGCCAGCATATGCTATACATCGGATCGATCGGTAGCTATAATTGGAGAAAAAAAGTACTTATCATCCCGCACGGAGACGTATAAGCAAAGAAAATTGATCTCAAGGAGAGCTAGCATGCTATACGTCGGATCACTCGGTAGCTATAATTGGAAAAAAAAAGTACGTGTGATCCGGCACGGAGACGTACGCAATGAAAATTAATCTCACAGGTTGAATACTCAAATCGCCCCCCATATATAACGATTCACGTTGTATTTGGCCAAGATTAATCCTACATAGCGATTTCGGCACTCATGCGTGCAACGACACCGTCGTAGATTAGCCAAGTCTTCCAATACCGGCGGAAACACGAATCACAGGATTGGCAACAACAATCGCACAAGTCGTTGAGGCCATGTCTTCCAATACCGGCGGAGTATTAAGATTCCATGGGGAATATGCGAACTCTACCGAGCAATAAAAGCAGCCGGAGTAATAAGCTAGCAATTTGATTTCTAATCCAATCAGAGGAGATATGCATCAGTCTTCACTAGCGAAGTTCGTTGAGGCCAGAATTAATCAGCATATAAATGGTGTGTGTAAAGTAAGTATTGCATTGGTCAATAAGTAATTATTTTCGATCAAAGGGAGTACTCCTTTTTTTTCAACTATTGCTCCCCGCGACATGCCGGCCGGCCGGCTAGCTAGGCGATTTACTACGCTCCATAAAAGACAGTTTGTTTTAAGGGGCCATCCGTGACTAATGGTATGCAGTATATTGATAGAGGTGTGGAGCAGACTCGTAGTTACTACAGGTAGTTGTACTCGGGAAACAAAGATAGTCATATGAATTGGATTAGCAGTTTTGTCAAAGGATGAATGGCTGGTATCGCATATGAGATTGTTGTATTTTTTGGAGGATATGCATGATTGGCAACTCCTCTATCAACAGAGTCAAACAGAATGCCACGAAGGTACGTGCTGAAAACTGAAGAGACAAGGTAGAGTCTAATTTTCTATAACTAATATGCTAATCCCTCCGTTTATAAATATAAGATGTTTTAGATTTATGAAGCAAATGTATCTAGACACATTTTAGTGTGTATATTCAAATGAACCTACACACTAAAAGATATCTAGATACATTTGCTTCACAAAGCTAAAACATCTTATATTTATGAACGGAGGGAGTACAAATTTATTCATTGGACTGATGTTGAACAATATTTTCAAAAAATATATATGTTTATTTAAATTTTCCCTATGTTGATGACTTCCAAAATAGAACGCATTCAACCATCCCTTGCTTAGACAAGTAAGATGTAAGAGATATATAGCTTGGTAATATATAAGGATATGTAAGTTGTATTTCCTACACAATAGGTGGACTAACATAAAACCAATGTATAAGAATCAATTTTTTCACCCATCAGAAAGATATGTAGTTTGGTAATAAAGATATATATATAACACCTCAAACATAAATCCATCAACATATGTAAGTTGCTTTTCGCGCCATAGTAAATCCTAGAAACCTCAAAATTTATCTATTTACTATTTTGTTACTAACAAATATGGGAAAATCATTGTTTTTTATACATATAGTAGATATATACGATATTTGGAACCAAAGTCGATGTAATGGGACGGAATTTTAATTCAGAACACATGATAGATACATCCATAATTCCACTGCCATGGATCAATTAATGTAATATTACACAATTCAAAATGATATAATTAGTAGTTGGATTCGCTTACTGCAACATGTAGAAAAATACAAGCATATTCATAATAAGTAAGCTATCAAGGGAGTGATGTAGATTGAGTGAATGTTTAAGCAAATAATGTAAATATACATCAATTGATATGCTAGCTTGGATCGAGCAATAATGCATATGTTGATAGGTGGGTATATATTGCAGGAACCGATAAAAGAAACTAAAATTGTACATGAATTTTGTTATAAAAAAAATTGTACATGAACCAAGGAAGTGAATAGGCGGTTTCAGTACAAACCATACATGGTTAGATCCAATTCTTCAAGGCAGCTGCTCAAATTTGTGCTGGGCATGACACGAAACGAGACGGGATGGAAGAAGAAAATATGATGTTTCGCATGAAAGTCTACGTATATTTTTGTTCTATCCTCCCATATCACATTCATGAAAAATGAATAATTATTGCTATGAGTAAATAAGGTTAGGGGAGGAAATATATTTAAACATAAATATTTGTATAAACTAGCCGCGCAAATGCGCGGGCCATCCTGCTAGTTGAAAAAGAATTAAAATTTGAGTAGCACCTATTCACCCCCCCTCTAGGTGCCCATACGATCCGTTCAATTGGTATCAGAGCCTCGGCTCTTTATTCGGGCTTAACCGCCTAAGAGTATGGATATCCCACTGAGTGAGGCTCGGGTCAAGTTTCCATGGGTGATTTCAAAACCTTTGAATCATCTGTGTCTACTCAAATAAGTGAGTTGCGTGAAATGATAGCGCAACTCATTCAAGCTAAAACTCCTAGTGCTCCTCCTCCGGAAAAACCCGCTACTCCACAAGTGGAGAATGTGGAGTTGGAAGAAGAGGAGGCCGACAAAGGTACCGATGCTAAGTCTTCCACTAAGGGCGACGGAAAAGGTGAATTCCCTCATTGGTATTCACCTAACCCGCCGGTTCCTCATCCTCATATTAACCATAGAGGTGATCCACCTAAGCTTGATGCATTAAACTTTGGTCAATGGCAATATCAAATGATCTCTCATATGCGCAGTTCTTGCATCGAGCTTTGGAGGATTGTTGAAGAAGGATTCAAGGTCGTGGATCCCACCAACATGACGAGAAGAGAGACGGTCAATAGCCAACTCAATGCAACCGCTCTTCACATGATTCAAGTCGCCGTTGGGTCCAAGGACTTGCCTCACATCCAACACTTCTCCACCGCCAAAGAAGCTTGGCAAGGACTTTCCGATGTCTTTGTTGGCAATGAGAGCATGAAGAAAACAAGATATGTAGCCTTCTCAAGTCAAGCGGAGGGATTCTTCATGATGGATGATGAGGATCATCAAGAGATGTATAGAAGACTCAAGGCAATTGCTGACACCTTCAAGAACCTCGGTGCTCACCATATTGATGATGAGTGGATCAAGATGAAGTACATTCTTGCTCTCACCCCATATGAGCCCGCGGATGTGAAGAGTGTTCAAGGAAAGCACAACTTCAATGAGATGACCTCCAATCAAGTGATGCAAGAGATACAAGCCTACAAGGTTGCCGCACAAAATGTGGAAGATGCTCGTGCTCGTGCCATAGGAATGCAAAGAAGCTCCAATCTTGCATTAAAAGCAAGTGTGGTTGAGAAAGCGGTTCCTCTTCAAGCAAGCATTGAAGCAAGACTAGAGATGTGTCCCGAGGATATGAGACATGAGTACAATGAGCACATGGCCTTCTATGGAAAAACCTTTTGGGTTGATCCCCACAAGGCTAAAGAAGACAATCAAAGAAGAAGCAAGTCAAGTGGATTTCAAAGGAATGACAACAATGGTCAAAGGGTGAGGACATGCTACAATTGCAATGATAGATTCCACTTTGTTGCCGAGTGTCCTTATGAGAAGAGAGAAGATCATGGTGGAAAGCTCATCCTCAAAAGCAAGACCAAGTCACCATCAAAGAAGCCATTTGTGAAGAAGGGTGGACCAAAGAAGAAGCAACCAAAGTTTGTATTCTTGACTCAAGAAGAGTACTCCGCAAGTGATAGTGATGAAGAAGAAACCTCAACTAGTGAGATGGCCGCAATTGCAACCACTTCCACTTCCTCCGCATCACTCTTTGAATCCCCCAACGAGGACTCTCTCATCAAGAATGTCAAGTGCCTCATGGCTAAGTCTTTCGAGGTATCACCCGCACCTTCTTCCTTCTCATCTAAGACAAATGATGCTCCTATGAATGATCTTGCTAGTCTTAGAGTAAAGGAAGAAATTATTGCTTTTGATGATTATGTGTCTAGTGTAGATGGAGTACACAAGTTACACTTTGAACGCCTATTGAGTCAATATGGTAAAACTCTTGAAAAACTAGATGAACAAATGAGGCTTGAAAAAGAATATGCTCAAGATATTGCCTCTCTAAAAGAAACTCTTGAAGAAGAGGAAGAGGAACGAGCAACTCTCGAAGAGAAGCTCGATTCCATTGAGGAATCTAATAATGAAGTTATTTCCAAACTCATTAAAGAGCGAGACAATGCTCGTGCCAAAGTAAAATTGCTTAAAAAGGAAAAGATTGAATTTGGAGTTGGTCATGATAAACTTGTTAAGGATTTAGAAGATCTTGACAAGGCTCACAAGGCCTTGAAAAGTGAACACTCTATTCTTACCAAGTCACATGAACAACTTCAAATTCAATTGACTAAGAATGATGTGCCTAGTTCTTCTACTTCTACTTGTGATCATGCAAATGTTATTGAAGAAAATGCTAGGTTGAAAGATGAGCTTGCCAAGTCCTCCATTCCCATAGGTGAGAAAAACTTGAATGACCTTTTGAGTAAGCAAAAGGCATTTGGTGATAAACAGGGATTGGCTATGTCTCAAAGAAGAAGAAGAAGAACAACAAGAAAAAGAAGACCAAGCCCGCACAAGCAAAGAAGGATCCTATTGTGAGTGGCAAAGCCACTCATGATGATCATGCGGGAATTGCTAACCCTCACTATGTTTTATTTCGTGATTATTATGGTGATGTTTATGCAAAATATGTTGGTCCAAATGATGGTTATGTTGCTTGGTCTATTTGGGTTCCAAAGACCCTTGTTGCTAACAAAAGAGGACCCATTGAGAAATAGGGACCTAAAACCAAGCAATGATCTCTTGTAGGACTATGCTTCCGGTGGATCAAAATGGGTGCTTGATAGTGGATGCACAAGTCATATGACCGAAAGGAGATTATGATGGAGATGAGGCCTAATGACAACAACATAACCGTCACTTATGGAGACATGTCACAATCCGAGGTATTGGGTCTTGGCAAGGTGGTGGTCGCATCGGATATTTCCCTTGTGGACGTCATGCTTGTTGAGACCCTAGGTTACAATTTACTTTCAGTTCGTGCACTTGGTAAGATGGGCTTTGCCGTCTTCATTGATAATGAAATTGTGGTACTCTTGTGGAGCAAGTCTCTAAAGGTCGCTTTTGTTGGGCACATTGAAAACAACTTGTATGTGGTGGACTTCTCGGGGAAAACCACTACAAGTGCAATGTGTTTATTTGGAAAGGCCGATGTGGGTTGGCTTTGGCATCGCCGACTAGCCCATGTCAATATGAGAACTTTGCAAAGCCTTCACAAGGGTGGCCACATACTCGTTCTAAAAGAAAATGTTTCTTTTGCCAAAGATTGTGTTTGCAGGGCTTGCGTTCTAGGAAAAATGCATGACTCTCCCCATACAAGCAAGACTATCATTTCTTCCAAGAGGATCTTGGAGCTCCTTCATGTGGATCTCTTCGGTCCTCCCTCTCATGCAAGTCTTGGTGGGAAGAAATATTGTTTGGTGATTGTTGATGACTATTCAAGATATACTTGGGTCTATTTCTTCAAGTACAAGAGTGAGACTCAACAAACCGTGATCGACTTTGCCAAAGAAGTTGAACGTCAACATGGGGAAAATATCTTGGCAATTAGAAGTGACAATGGCTCTGAATTCAAGAACTACACCTTAAATGGGTTTCTTAGTGATGAGGGGATTCGTCATCAATATTCCGCTGCATACACCCCTCAACAAAATGGTGTAGCCGAGAGGAAGAACCAGACTCTTATGGATATGGCTAGGTCCATGTTGGCGGAGTTTAAGTCTCCATACAACTTTTGGGCCGAAGCTATCTCTACGGCTTGTCACTCTTCAAACCGGCTCTTCCTCCGCAAAGGCCTAAACAAGACTCCATATGAAATACTCACCGGAAGCAAGCCCAACATCTCCTACTACCGAGTTTTCGGGTGTAAGTGTTTCTTTCAAAGAAAAGGAGTCCGTTTAGGTAAATTTGATCCGAAAGCAATAGAAGGTATTTTTGTTGGTTATGGTGCCGAATCCCACACTTATAGAGTCTTCAACAAGTCCATCAGACGTGTTGAAGAATCTTGTAGTGTGGTATTCGAAGAGAATGATGGCTCCCAAGGGGGGCGAGATGTTGTTTCTTGTGATGTAGATGATGAAATACCTCAAGAAGCCATAAGAAGAATGGGCGTGGGATTTTTCCGCCCCATTGAGGGGCACCTTGTGGCGGACCGAGAAGGACTATGCTCTACTCAAGTGGAGCCTTCATCTTCACAAGCTCAACAAGCCTCTCCCAAGGAAGCAACTAATGCACCAACCGAAGAACAAGACAAGGACCTTCATGAAGAAGAAGGGGCACCACCATCCTCTCCGGTTATCTCAACCGCCCCCAATTCTTCACAAGACCAAGATCAACCTACTCATGAAGACAATGATGATCAAGGTCAAGTTGATGGTCAAGACGGGGACCAAAATGATCAAGATGATCAAGTGATTCCTCCAAGGTCAAATGAGGAGATCGAAGCCCATCGTAAGAGAAGGGTTGAAAGGGATTTGGAACTTAAAGGTCATACCCTTGAGAGGGTTATTGGAGATTTAAGGAGCAAAGTGTCAACCCGGAGGCAATTGGCACAATTTAGCAATCATCATGCCTATATCTCCATGGTTGAACCCAAGAAAGTATTTGAAGCTCTTGAAGATCCGGATTGGTTGGATGCTATGCATGAAGAACTCAATAACTTCAAGCGCAATAATGTATGGGTGTTAGTGGAGAAGCCAAAGGAGTGCCGCAATGTGATTGCACAAAGTGGATATTCAAGAACAATCAAGATGAGCATGGAATTGTTGTGAGGAACAAGGCAAGATTGGTTGCTCAAGGTTTCTCTCAAGTTGAAGGCATTGACTTTGGAGAGACTTATGCTCCCGTGGCTCGCCTTGAGTCCATCCGTATCCTTCTTGCATATGCCACTCATCATAATTTTAAGTTGCAACAAATGGATGTTAAGAGTGCCTTTCTTAATGGTCCATTGAAAGAGGAAGTGTATGTTAAGCAACCCCCGGGGTTTGAGGACCTCAACTTCCCTAACCATGTCTACAAACTCCATAAGGCACTCTATGGCCTTAAACAAGCCCCACGTGCGTGGTACGAGCACCTTAGGGAGTTGTTAGACCATGGGTTTGAAGTTGGGCAAATCGATCCCACTCTTTTTACTAAGAGGGTCAATGGGGAGCTTTTCGTATGCCAACTATATGTTGATGATATCATCTTTGGCTCTACTAACAAAGCTTTTAATGATGAATTCTCAAAGCTTATGACCGATAGGTTCGAGATGTCTATGATGGGCGAAATGAAGTTCTTTCTTGGTTTTGAAATCAAGCAATTGAAAGAAGGGACTTTCATTAATCAAGCCAAATATGTCCAAGACATGCTCAAGAGGTTCAAGATGAAGGGACTAAATGGGGCCGCCACACCAATGGCCACTAAATGTCATCTTGATCTAGATCCCAATGGTAAAAACGTGGATCAAAAGGTATACCGTTCTATGATCGGTTCATTGCTTTACCTTTGCGCATCTAGACCTGATATTGTGTTGAGTGTAGGTGTGTGTGCAAGGTATCAAGCCGCTCCTAAAGAAAGCCACCTTATGGCGGTTAAGAGAATCTTTCGATATTTGGTTCATACCCCAACTTATGGTCTTTGGTATCCCAAAGGCTCGGATTTCTCTCTTTGTGGCTTCACGGATTCGGATTGGGCCGGTGACAAGGATGATAGGAAATCAACCTCCAGAGCTTGCCAATTTCTTGGTTGGTCTTTGGTGTGTTGGTCTTCTAAGAAGCAAAATTGTATATCCCTCTCAACTGCCGAAGCCGAATACATTGCCGCCGCAAGTGGATGCACTCAATTGTTGTGGATGAGGCAAACTTTAAAGGAATATGGTGTCAATTGTGACAAAGTGCCTCTTTTATGTGACAATGAAAGTGCTATCAAGATTGCCTATAATCCGGTGCAACATTCAAGAACCAAGCATATTGAGATCCGGAATCATTTTATTAGAGATCATGTTGCCCGTAGTGATATTGAGCTTGCATATGTTTGCACCAAGGATCAACTTGCCGATATTTTCACAAAGCCTCTTGATGAAGCAAGATTTGGATATTTGAGGAATGAGCTAAATATCATTGATTCAAGGAGTGTGGCTTGAGCATCTTGCAATTACACCTATATTTCAATACTTGTTTGGTTTAGGTGTGGGCATGGAGATAGGGGGAGTGCGGTCCTAATTAATTGGGCTATCCCTCCCCCCATGATGCCGATAGTAATCATATCATTCTTGTAATATCATTTTTGTGATATATGAGCTTCAATGACGAGTAGTGGTTATGGACCCAAGATACATCTTCGTGGTCCAATGCCATAACACTCATACATGGTGGCTTTGGCCACCGACCTCTTCTTTTTGAAGAGTTGATTCCTTGCATATCTTTTGTGAAGTCTTGGTGTTCTTTCTTGGTGTTGTTTCTTATTTTGATATGGGAAGGCACTTGCATTGGATTTTTCGTTGATTTGCTCTTGCAATGTCAAGTGCCGAGTACCACTCCATGTTTGCTCTCTCACCTAAGCCATCCTATCTCAAGACATCTAATCTTTGCACACGAGTTCAAATTTTTCGTCAAAACAACATCTGTTTTTGAAAATTTCAAGTTGTCCAGTTTTTGGCTTCCCAGGCCAGAATATCCGCCACAAGGGCGGAATATCCGGGGGGGGCGATATTCCGGGCCAACTCTGGCCGGAATATCCGGCCGGTTCGTGGCTGGGTATTTAAAGGGCGGGTCGGGCTGCCCTTTGGGCAGTTCTTCCCAACCCCACCCTAGGGTTTCCAGCCACCACCGCCGCCTTCTCCTCATCGCTGCCGGTGCTCCGGCCATCTTCTCAGCCGGTCTTTGCCGGAGGTTGTTCTCCTCCACCTTGGGAGGGCTTTCACCAAGCCGTTTTTGCGATGGATGCGGGTATTTTCCTAACCCTAGGGTTGATTTTACCTATGCATATTCTTGGTGTTTGGCCCTCTATTTGTTGAATTCCTGTCATCATGAATCTTGTAGTATGTTGTCTTCTCCCGATCTATCAATTTGTGTGCTGCAGCATGGGTAGAAAATTTTTTCGAGGGGGCCGGATTATCCGCCCCCCTGGCCGGATAATCCGGCCTGGCATTTCTAAAAATTTTTCTAACTTGCTGCCATCAAGTTGATCCCTCGGGTGAAGATTGTGCTTTAATACTACATGATTCTTGATCCTTTTTCAGTAACTCGTGTGCATATGCTTATCCCCATGCTATCCTTGCATCTCTCTTTCACAGGTGGTTCGAGTATGCCGAAGCGCAAGCGTCGGCTTGTTCCGAATGAACACGGAGTCCTAGTTGATGAGGTTGCAATCCGTCAGCATCAGAGGGAAGCTGCTAGGAAAGCTGAGAAAGAAAAGGCTACCAAGGCTCAAGCCCGCCGTCGCAAAGGCAAAGCGACTCGTCCCAACTACAAGAGCATGCCAGAGGACGAGTACATTCTTGTGCGGCGCAACAATTTGTACGCCACTCCCAGGGATGAAGACATTGAGGACCGTGGTTTTTGGAATGAAGAGCAGTGGGGCATTTTCTGTGATATCTATGAGCCTTTCAAGAATCCTTGTCGACCGATGCATCCTATTGATTTTGATCATCTTCATAGCAAGACCTATTTTGATGAAGCTGTTTCTGTGGTTGAGAAGATGGGATTGATGGGGTTGGCTAACATTCAGTGCAACTATAACCCCAGCCTCATCAAGCAGTTTTATGCCACTCTTGTGATCTTGCCTAACCCTCAGAAGTCAATGAAGTGGATGACTGGAGAGCATGAATGTACATCAGATTTCTCTATGTTTGCCTCTCTCTTGGGGTACCCTTATAATGGGGAGACTCCAGTGGGTCGCCGTATTCACAATCCGGGGACCAAGCCTGACAAGGATAAGCTATATGAGCTCTATGACTCTACAGGCATTGTGGGCTTCATCAATGGCCTGCATCCTCTCTATGATCAGCTTGTCCGCATCTTCAGAGAGAACATTGCTCCTAGTGGTGGTAACAATGATGCCATTCGCACCTTACTTGTTGACCTCCTCGCTTTTGCTCATGAGTGTGCTACTTTGACCGACCCGGATGAGGACTTTACTCTTGATGTGATGGATTTCATCTTCTATGAGATTAAGGATGCTATCATTCAGAGGAGCACTGTGCCATATGCTCCCTACATCATGCTCCTCATCAAGCATGCCATTGGAGATTACGATATCCATGATGATTGTGTGGATCACTTAGTTAAGAAGATGTATGTCAAGAAGAAGAGGACTCCTGCTCCATCCACTGCATATCCTAGTACCTTCATGGCTGATGCAAGGTCAAGTGCTTCTACTCGTGATCAGCGGGCTGCTGCGTCTGCTATGTCTAGAGAGGTGAGGAAGCTCAGTTGGTTCGAGAGGAATGTTCTGTGCATGAAGGTTGAGATACACCGTGAGAACTATCAGGCTTATGTTGAGAGGAAGAACATTCAGGACACTCAGCAGCTGATTCTACACCGTCTCAGTGGTGCACAGACTGCCGATCCCACTCCTACTGCAGCTTTGTCCTTTGAAGCTTGGAACACCGATCGCTACAACTGGGTTGAGATGCAGAAGCATCTCTTTGCTGCTCCAGATGCTCCCACAGAAGATACTCATGCAGAGGCTGAGGAGGACGTGGAGGATGAAGATGCTGGAGGTGATGAAGATGCTGGAGGTGATGATGATGATGGCGGAGATGACTATGCTGAGGGCTCCGACGACTTCGATGATTGGAAGGATTGATTCCTCAGGGCGTGTAGCATCGCTCTTCTCCCTTTTTGGTGTCTTGATGCCAAAGGGGGAGAAGTAGTTCTATTAGGAGTCTCACGGGATTTGCATGGGTGGGAACACAAGCTTGCGCGTTTATCATTCATTTGGCGCTTGTGTTTCTTCTTATTTTACTTGCTTTAAGTTTGGAACAATTTGTGTGGTTTATTTGCTACTATGGTGTGTATGAGACTATGTTCTATGTTTTATATCTGCCTTGTGGAACATTATGCTTGTTCACTTATGAATTTGTGAGCTCATGGTATGTGTGAGATGGCTATGGAATTATTGTCCGGTTTCTCGTCATTATCATATTCGGAATTCCATATTGATTGAGTTATCTATGAAAAGGTATGCTTCCTACAAACTCATTTGTGTAGATGCACACATTTAGGGGGAGCCTTATTACTGGCTCAAATATTTGTTGTTTGAAATATTCGATCTCTATTGCAAATCCTAGTGTTGTCATCTAACACCAAAAAGGGGGAGATTGAAAGTGCATACTTTGTATCCCTCATGTTTTGTGTGTTAGATAACAACATTAGGAATTTTAAGTGTGTGTTAAGTGGTGCAGATTTTACAGCTCAAGAATTGGCTAAGTCATTGGGTTGGCGTCTCCCTGTTCCAGGCCGGATAATCCGGCCAGGGGCCGGATAATCCGCCCCCCCCCCTCGGAGAGAGGTCGAAAAATGGCTAAGTCTTTTGCTCGGCGTCAACCAGATATGGGGCCGGATATTCCGGCCAGGGGCCGGATAATCCCCCCCCCCGGCGAGAGCTCGAAAAACTGCTAAGGACTTTGGTCGGCGTCATGCAGTAATGGGGCCAGATATTCTGGCCAGGGGCCGGATAATCCGCCCCCCCCCCCTCGACGACCTCAGAATTCTGCTAAGGACCTGGGTCGACGTCATCCAGTAAAGGGGCCGGATTTTTCGGTCCAGGGGGCGGATAATCCGGCTAGCCGGATAATCCGGCCATACTTCGGCCGGATAATCCGCCCCTCCAAGTCAGCAACGGCTACATTTCGGGAGGGGCTATAAATACCCCTTCCCTTCTTCCACCTCAAGCTGCTCGTCCTGCACAAGAAGAACACCCCATTTGGAGCCACCAAATTCGCAAGATCTCCTCCCTCAACCCACCAAAGCTCTTGATCTTTGGAGAATCAAAGGAGAAGGCCTTGATCTACATCCTCACCAAAGCGATTTGATTTCTCCTCTCTTTTGCTTGAGGGCCCTTGTGTCTTGGGTTCCATTGTGTCCCTTGACCTTGATTTGTGTGATTGATATCATGATACTTGTTGATTGATTACTTTGTGGTGCTTGGGAGCCTCCAATTCAGTTGTGGAGTTGTGCCCCAAGTTTGTAAAGGCCGGTTCCGCCTTGAGGAATCCCTTAGTGGAAAGTGAGCTAGGCCTTTGTGGCAGAAGCTTGCACCGGAGAATAGGGTGAGCCTTTGTGGCGTTGGTTAGGCCTTTGTGGCAACCACACCTCTCCAACGTAGACGTACTTCCCCTAAAAAGGAAGGAACTACAGGAATTACATCCGTGTCTCTGCTCCACTCTCGGTTACCTCTATCCTTTATTGCCTTTACTTATTGTATCTTGCTTACCTTGCTAAGTTGACATATAGGTAAATTCACCTTAGTTGCATATCTAGAGAATTTACCTTTGTGTCAAGCCTAAATTGAAAAAGAATTAAAATTTGAGTAGCACCTATTCACCCCCCCCCCCTCTAGGTGCCCATACGATCCGTTCAAGGGATTCCCTGGCCCAGGCCGGATTATCACTCCCCTGGCCGGATTTCCCCTTCCCGAGCCGACTTAGCCCTTTTGGGGCCGATTTTCACTCCCTCCGGGACATTTTCTTCATCCGGCATCGACTCCATCGCCTTGTGCCAGTCTTGGGATGCCTCTAGGCTCAGACTGGCACATCCTCCATCGTTATGCTGGTCTTGGGATGCCCCTTAGCTCAGACCAGCATACTCCACATCTCTTAGTCAGCCTTACCCTCAGGAGGAGGATAAGACTGATGAAAGGGAGATCCACAAGACAGACGCTAGAAGACGAAGCCAAGTACTCCAAGGACAGTCAAGATGGGACATGCCCATGACCATGACACCAGCCACAGTACCAAGAACAGTACTATGATGATGCAGGCTACAGTGGTGACAAGACCCCAGTAGTCAAATTAGCAATAGTGTACCTGTACAATGTATGGTGGGGCATCCCTTGTCCCCTAGGCACCCTATATAAGGGGCACCAGGGGAACGAGCGGCCCAGCCTCCACAGGAGCCTCACTTCTTTCTCGCTCCATGGGAGCTCTCCTTCCTGAGTAGCACTAGCTGATTAGCTCCTGCCCAGTGCAGCCTTAGATAGGTAAGATATACATCTCAAGGAGCACCATTGTAGCTCTTATGTGTAGCTCATATAGATCAGACATGTAGGAGTAGGGGTGTTACCTCCTCATGAGGGCCCCGAACCTGGGTAGCTCGGTGTGTTAGCAGTGTGTTCTGTGCGTGGTCTTCACCGCGCCTTCCCTCCTTCGGATCCGCCAGTGTACAGTCGGCCTCAACTTAAGCCACCCTGTGGCATATGCTCGTTCACCACGACGACAGGAGCACCCAGAAAATTACCCCCTGTGAGAGTATCAAGAACAAACCTATTCCAGCTAGATATATGAACATAAAAATTCCTAAGGAGGATCATGGTAGAATATTTTTTTGTACATCTATGATGGGCAACGTGGAACCTTCACACAACACAACCAAACTACTTTTCCTCAACTTACAGTGAGGTTGTCAATCGCACTGGTTTGCTGAAAGCAAAGGATTAGACGTATAGTATGGAAAGCGATATTTGTTTGCAGTGAAATAAAATAATACTTGCGGAAAGTAAACAGTGTTTGCAGTAGATGGTATTATAAATGTAAAAGAATGGACCGGGGTCCACAGTTCACTAGAGGTGTCTCTCCATAAAGATATAACATGCTGGGTGAACAAATTACAGTTGGGCAATTGACAAAATAAAGAATGCATAACAATGCATGTACATGACATGAAGATCACTATGAGATTCATTTGGGCATTACAACATAATACATAGACTATAATCCAACTGCATCTATGACTAATAATCCACCCTCGGGATATCTTCCGAACAACCTTTTGGTATTAAGTTGCAAGCAACAGATTATCGCCTTAAGCAAAGTGTGTAATGTAAACAATACAATTATCCTTGAACAAAAGATTGTTGTTTTCTCCCTAGTAGCAACAGCACATCTACAACCTTAGAAGTTATTATCACTCTCCCAGATTACTAGAGGCATGAACCCACTATTGAGCATAAATACTCCCTCTTGGAGTCACTAGCATCTTCTTGGCCAAAGCATCTACTAACAACGGAGAGCATGCAAGATCACAAATAACATAGACATGATAAATCAATAATTAACTTGACATAGTACTCAATATTCATCGGATCCCAACAAACAAAACATGTGGAATTACATAAAGATGATCTTTATCATGTAGGCAGCTCACAAGATCTAAACATGGAGGCGCAAAGAGGAGAAGACAACCATCTAGCTACTGCTATGGACCCTGTAGTCCAAAGATGAACTACTCACGCATCACTCCGGAGGTAGGCATGGCGATGAAGAAGGCCTCCGGTGATGATTCTCCTCTCCGGCAGGGTGCCGAGAAGAGCTTCTGGACCCTCCCGAACTAGGGTCAATGATGGCGGCTTACAGTACTTTTTGTGGATGGATGTTCGGGCCCTTAGGGTTTCCCGATGAAGTGAATTTATAGGCGGAAGGGCGATGTCAGAGGGCAGCCGAGGGGCCCACACCATAGGGTGGCACGACCAGGGGCTGGCCCGCGCCACCACCTGGTGTGGCCGGCTCCTGGCTCATCTCCGTCTCTCCTTTGGACTCCTTCTTCGTGTCAGATAAATAGGAACTTCGGCTTTTGTTTAGTCCAATTCCGAGAATATTTCCTTTAGTAAAAACCTGGAATAGAAAAATAGCAGAAAACAAGAACTGGCACTGTGGCATCTTATTAATAGGTTAGTTCCAGAAAATGCATAAAAATGCCATGAAGTGTAAACAAAACATAAAGCAACTGGTGTAAAACAAGCATGGAGCATAAAAAATTATAGATATGTTTGCAACGTATCAACCACTGGGACGCATTTGTGGAGTACAAGACTTCAGAGGAAGCTAAGAAAAGGTCAGAAATAAATAAGAAAAATGCTGCTAAAAAGAAGTATCACCATACTATGGGGCAAGGAGGCTACAAGTCTGGTAAGCCTAAGTGGAAGAAAATGGAGGACGATCTAATTGCTAAAGGGATCATTCCAGAGATATTGAAATGGAATGATCGGTCAAGGGATTGGTTTTACGGGCATGGAGGGAAGTTGGACTCAGAAGGAAAGTGTATATATACAAAAAAGCATGACGAAGACACCCTTCCCATTGATGCCCTTAGAAGTGCAACAAAGGATGTTGAAGAGGGGAGGTTCCATCCCAAAAGAGAGAAGGACGAGCTCACAGGCGCCCTTGGGAATGATGAACGCCCAGGACGAACACGAACCACACCAGGCTCCAAACCGTGGAAACTCGGGTTTCCCGTCGAAAGGAAGAAATTTTCCGATAGAAGCCATCAGAGAAGAAAGGAAAGGGAGGCAGACCGCATGTCTCAGATAGAAGATTAGCTAAAGCAGCATACGGATATGCCGGATGAGCCAGCAAGGTACCACCACATCTTAGCCATAGATAGAAGCTGCACATGATGCTACCGGCCTAGCATCTCTGCGGAAAAGCAGCATGGCTTCCATGAAGCTCCCGGGGGATGATGATGAACCGGTGATCCGCAACCCAGTGGATGATATCACGGAGGCGACACCTTGCGAGCTACATGTGAAAGTTGTGAACATAACCATGAAGGTGGTGGTCGGCTATGCCTTACCCATTGGACCTAATCCAACTTATCACTGCCGCCCGGTTCCACATGGCTACGCTATTGCCGGGTGGATCAAGTTATAAGCGCATCTGAGCAGCTGAAGCTTGACTACCCTGCGGGTGAAGGGGATTTGTATGAGCTGGGAGAAGCCAAGAAGACAACCATTCTATGGATAAAGGAATACATTGTGCTTCCAAATTGGACGTCAAGGTCTCCCGCGCGTCACCCTTCTCCACCGCTGCGTCACCCTTCTCCACCATCTCCGCGTCAGCCATCTCCGCCATCTCCGCTGCGTCAGCCTTCTCCATCATATCAGCCTTCTCCAGCTCGTCAGCCATCTCCGTCGCCTCCGCCCACTGAGGCTTAGAGCCAAAAGCGGAAACGTACCATCGCTGGTCCATCGATGAGTCATAACCGATCACTGATCCATCGACAGGAGCCCCTCCCAAGAGTACCTAAGGTTCCTCCCAAGAGACCTTACAATTATACTCCGGAGGAAAATGCGGCGATCGTACAAGAAAAATCAAAAAACTTCTTTGAAAATTCAAAGAAAAAGAGGACCGAGCAGTCCGCCGAGCAGCCTCCTCTAGATCCGAAAGTGCTAAAAATGCTGAAGACCCTTCACCAACCTGAGCCAAGGCTTATATCGGACTATGACCGCAATATTCTCAAGTCACATAATGCAGCAAAGCGGTCGAGTAGTGCAAGCGGGAAATCAGTTCCCAGCTCGGAGAATAGAAAAACTCGTGCCCCCCGCTCCAAGTGTTTCCCGATGTCCAGTATGATCCAGAGATCGTAGCACTATACAAAGAGGAGGCCAAAGCTCATGGTATGTCTGTTTCTCAGTACTTAAGCCAGTGTGATTTCCCCATGGCTGATATAGCATACAAATACCGGCAGGTGAACCCTCTCGTCAGACCCGAAGAGATTCCGAATCTACCAACAAGGTTGCAAAAATTGCATAAGTGGTACATGGAAGCCTCAATGGATGGGAAGAACTGGATCGTACTGGGAATTAATGATGATCATTACTTTCGTGGAACTGACGATATAAACATCGAATTTGCTGAATTATTTCAGTTATACAATCATGACGCCCTCGACAAATCTATCATCAGTGCCTATTGTCTGTAAGTATTATTTTTGTAATTAAGTCTTTAAATCATCTTGTTTATTGCATGCATAATTATACTCACTATATTATGTAGACGGAAGAAACCTGATGTGGGGACCCTCGGGATCAAGGCTAGACAAATCCAGACCTTCATCTGACATAAGCCTAACCGAGAGCTTGAGAGCCTTACAGTGAGGGAATCGGTAACACAACAGTGACTCTACGACTCAAAAGTAAATAGCAAGCTCTTAGAAGAGCAAGAAGCAAATTACAAGCAGAGGTCACTGACCTGTCAATCATCAATCAACAAAAGCGAAGTTATGCTATTAGACATAGCAAGACCAAATGGCCTAAGAGGCCTGGAGCATAACGGCGACGTCCCAATCCATAGATTCCAGGCTGCCGCCTGGGAACCCCAAGCTACTCGTCGATGTCGTCCAGAACCTTCGAGAGAAACTCACTACTGCAAAAATATCAACGAGGCAAGGTTGAGTACAAAAGGTACTCAGCAAGACTCACCTCCCACTGAAAATCTTCTGAAGGAACTAATCTCCTTAGCTGAGAAACAACCTGAGGTATCGAGAGCTCGCCATCCGAGATAGTGATAGTACCATTCCTAGTACTTTCCAATTTCGGCCTATATGATTTAGTTGCTAGGCATTCAAAGAAGAAAAGCTTCTCATCCGAGTATCCATGGGTAATGATCTGCGACTTCGTGGCACTAAGCAACGGGCAGTCTTCAGACTTGTGACTCGCCAATTCACAGTAGTCACACAAGATGGCAGTGCAATCAAAGAAAAATTCCCAGCTTTTCCATAGCGATAACATGTATCTTTTTTAGCCTTTTTGATTGCATAAGGTGCACTAGAACCCTTGTTTTGCTCATTACTGTCATCAACCGGAACAATATCATGTGCAGAAGCGGAAGATCCCGGTTCATGTTGGAAAGTGTTTGATGGCTGACCAGCATGAACATTTTTCCGTGGCACCCATGTTGTGCCACCCTTGTTCCTCTAACCAGATTGAGAAGGGTAAGGGACGGCAGCCCCTGATGACCCTCCTTGGCTATTACTATCAGCCTTGTTCAAATTTTGTGCACCTCCAAAATATCTGCCATTTGAGTTACCTCCCATCCTTACATTAAGATTTCTACCCCCAAAAATTGTTCTTCTGAAGTTTCTATTACCTCCATAACCTTGGTTACCATTGCGTTGGGGAGCATTATTTGAAGCCGAGCCCACGTTGAACAGATTGTTGGCCTGGACAGATTGGCCGAAAACCATGTTTTGCCCTTGACCCGGGGCAGCAGATTGGACAACAGAATTGACTCCAAACCCGGTCCCAAATTGACTTGGGACTGCCGGCAGATTATTGGTTCCAAAACCAAAAGTAGAAGCTGTAGGAAAATTTGTATCAAAACGAGGCATATACCCTCTGAATAAAGATGATGACCTAGGTTTACCTGGAGGGAAGGGGTTTGCTCTATTTGCAAAACCCGCCGCCCCGGTAGGAGAAGTTGCAACATTGAAAACTCGAGGTCCCCCGCTATTGAAACCCGCATTCTTCTGCGAGTTCAAAGGAAAGCCACCACCGAACTGACTCCGACCACCCTGATTGCCGCCCGACATGGAGCCGGCCGAGATCACGGTCGCCTTGGAGACGAGCGACGCTGTCGACGCCAGAGGTGCCCTAGAATACGTCTGGCACCACCGACAACGTTATTTTGATCGGGATCAGGGCGATTAGATAGAGTTTGGCCCAAAGGCAGACTGTCATTAACAAAACCCCTAAATGGGCTTTTAATTTTCTAAGCCTTTTCTAATCGATGGCGAACTATCGACCGGTGATTATTTGAATTCGTAGCCTTGGAACGCCACTTCGATTGATTGGATCCACGGATCGGCAAAGAAGAACTATTTCTTCTTCTCCGATTGGAGACAAAAGTCCATTCACATGCGTTAATGATATTCCCCATTGGATGTGAATCTGGTTCTAACACCGGTAGTTCGAGATCTCGACCATACGAGGGATTGATTCTCGCCGAGTTTTGCCCACCCATCACACCAGATGTAGGTGAGTTCGCGATTTTATCTGTGGAAGACTCCAAAAGAAGAACCCTAGCCGCATACCTGTGACCATCGCGCTTCCTCCACTTACCAAAAGAGGATTACGAGAGAGATCGAGAGGACGATGGCGTTGGAGATCTACCGCAGGCCTCCCATTCCCGCCGCGCCGAGGAAGATCCAGCGTCTTCATCGTCACCGGAGACGTCATCGGCAATCGCCCAAAAGCGCCCCCCTATCGCCCCCAACGGCTCCATTTGGCTCTCAAAGTGGTGAACTTGTAATTGGATAAAATCAGTGCTCAAAATAGTTGTTAATAAGGAAAACGTCTTACAAAATTCAGCACCTGATCCTATACAGGTTTCATATATGCTTTGACGAATTGTATCTGGCAGCTTCAAAAGGTGCAATCGCGGGTTGATTTCTCAAACATTCTACAAAAAGAACTGGATCTTCGATTTACAGACATTCTACTGCCAAAAAGAAAATAATTTCTATATATATTCTACAGCTAACATCCCCAGGGTCCTGTATCACTGGATGATCATGGAGGAATTACAGAACGTTATGAAGTTACTGTGGGATCGATTGCGGTATCGTGCTGTAGTACTGTGGCTATCGCCTACAACATCGACACAAGTTATAGTTTACAGCACCGATGTACCAACCGTGAACAATTCCATGATGGCGTGTACAACCTATAAATAGGTAAATCAAAGTAAGAAAAAAGTATTTGTGGTGTTTAATGGTCCATTCTACAAACTGACAGGATACTTTAATAAGTGGGGCAATGCTACTAAAAAAAGTGCACTTGTCAAACCACCACTGTATTGTGTGAAACGCCCATGAACTGCAAATTCCAATTCATTAGTCATGGTAGTAAAAGAAGAATATTGAGATTTGCAGCGGTAGTTTCATTTCAGCCATACAAAGAATAAAATAGGAATGTTGAGGTTTGCGGGTGAACTGAAGTGGTCACATACGTTTCATGTGCACATACCAGTTAATGAGACTTTATTGACAAGTTGAACTAAAGGCTAAGCTGATAGGAGCTACTTATGCAGATTGTCCCAAGAGAACATTTGGGTTATGCCTGATCAGAACTATGTAGTGTGCTCTATACAGGCAAATTCATACTTTAGATTCTCATTCGATGAAGCACCATGAAGTAGAAAATTATTGCTAAAATTACTGACAGCTTCACCGGTTCCACCTATGCTCCCAAGTTACCGTGATCAATTGCTTGGACACAGCTACCCCCGCCTGACAAACTTTATTACGCTGCAAGGTTCTTTACTAATTCAACAGAACAGAGAGTGATGGGGTGAGGAAAAGAAGAGAAAGAAAGTGGAGAAACTTTTCTCATTTTCAGTTCGATGTGGCTAAAGAACCCTAAGCACTCACGTCCTGACAGGGGAGTAAAAGCAGGCTAAGGGGTTAAGTAAACAGTATAGAAAACTTGGTAAAGTGAACCAGAAATATAGACCAACGCGTTCTCCGAGCAACTGCAATGCTTTGTGGGGAGTATAAATGACTTCTCAATAGATAACAACAATTAAAATGTCAGTTCAGAGTATGCTCACACCTCGTATATATCATACTGCTGAGAGACTGCCGATCTTTCCCATCTCATAGGTATCAGCGTAGTAGTACAGCTTGACCTTATTTGTCAAAGACAATCCAGAAGCCAAAGGAAGATTTCGCAAGTTTAAGCCATCAATATCAGCAATATCATCAACAAAGGCAGTGACATCCCCAAGTAATCTAAAGATAACACAACGGCAATCTTGCTGTAAATCCAGAAAATCAAAATATAATGGTGTGTTTGCTTTAACTTCTGGTAGACGGTATTCCTCTACAACCAGCTTGCCAGATTCCTGTAGAAAAACATAAGCACATGAAATCGTTTAATGGCACACAAAATACAAAATAGGCAAGCAAAAATTATATATACATCTAGAAAGTTCAGCTGTAAGCTTCTCAAACCCTCAAATAACGGTTTCATGTAGCAGAAACTGGCTACTTTTAGGAACAAACTTGAAAAGAGCAGCAGCACACAGATGAACAATTGTGATATTCTGTTCAAGCAGTTATAGCTATATCAGGGTTCCAACAAACACAGGGTTATTGGCTGCAAAACTAGAATCAGCCTGTTGAGGGAATCTTGGGATCTCAGGAATGAAGGAACACATTTGGCAAGAATCCAAGCGCAGAGTATTGCAAAACACAAGAAAGTTAGATGAATAGTCATATGGACAGATCAAAGGAAAATGGACTCGGTCCTAGGCAAGTGTGAAAAAGAGGTTAAAGTGGACGTTGAAGTTCCTACGGAACTAACGCATAGCAAACCATCCATAAGAAAGCTGGTAGCACCATTACATTGATTCAAGTAATTTTCTCCCTTTTGGCATTTGCATTGTCATCATAACTCCTTAATTAATAGATTGGGGTAAATCTTTTGCCCTCGTTTCAATTTTTTTTACATTGATCCAAAGGACATTTGAAGAGAAAAAATCCTAAGGTTTGAGAACCTATGAAAATCCTAGAATCCAAAGTGGTCATAACTAATTCTCAAACCTAAAACTTTAAATCAACTTCATGAAACCCTTTTCACCCCCAAAAGGGTTCCAATGAACGAATGCGGTAAAGATAGAATAGCAGTGATGAATTACTAAGCATGAAAGTTCCAACTGTTCAAAAACAAAACATGAGTATCAATTTTAGTCACCAAATCAGGCAACTTGGACCACATAGGCAGTGCCTTATTACCTTGACAACTGTGACTTGTATATGAAGAATTGCAGGATTTACATGTCTATCTTCCATACGTGTCAACGAAAACTCTCTTCTATCCAACTCTGACGACAAAGGGGAATGGGTTACTCGAGGCCTTATAACACTGAAGGAATCAAGGCGAAATCCAGCCATTCCAGGAGAATTAGGTAAGAGATATTGCTCAAGAACAAGATCATTGTCTGTCAACCTCTCAGCCTCAACTGGAATCTGAAAAAATAGGAGGGGAAAGTTTTACCAAATAAGTAGAAATAGAGCTCAGAAGTGCTCAGTACAAAACAGGATTTACCCTAAATCTGCCCAATGATGGTGATCCATCTAAATAACTTTTCATCCTCATTATTGCCGCAGATGTGTCAGGACCCATCTCCTTTGGCAAAGAGCTACCAAAAACAACAATCCTTTTTGCATGGATGAATGAATTATGTGCACTGTTTGGCTTAGAATCAATAAATGAGCTTTCATCCAAAGAGAGAAGATCAAATTCTTCAGTAAACATGGTTGAGCCAGAACCAATCTGAGGAAGTGTCATTTTTATTGTAATTATGCGGCATCGGATAGGATTTGGAAAGTGTAGTTTAATGTGTCTTGGTGCCTTATCCAAGCTACTCGAATTTTCCGGTCCACAAAGCTGTGGTGATGACACTATCATGTCTTGTACATCCCATTTTCCTATGAATGTACGATCGTCTCGCTGTATTTTATTACTAGCCCATATCTCCACCTGCACAAATAGCACAATTATCAGCATATGAGGTAAATAATTGCACTAAAAGAAACAACCAAACAGGGAACTGAATATAGCTCAACAGGCTACTTCAAAGACTCCACTTGGGACATGGTGTTTTGGCTCATAGGAGCAAATGCACCTATTATGAAAATACATTTTAAATGTATTTTAAAAAATTCAAATAATTTGAATAAAAAATTCCCGGTATGCATCTGAACATTCTATGTCCATCCACCAAAGTTTTGGTGTGAAAAGACATTTTTTGTGCCCTGTGTAAAAAAGAGAAAAAACAGCTATGTAAATAGCATGGTTTTTAAAGCGGTAAGGCGTCGTAAGGCGAAACAGGGGCGCTTTGGCGCCTAGGCGACGCCTAAGCGGACGCTTTAGGCGCCTAGGCGCCCAAAGCGGCTGTTTTTCCAAAGCGGAGGGAGGGCGCTTTGACGCCTAGGCGTCGCCTAGGCGACGCTTTACGGACGCCTTAAAAACCATGGTAAATAGCAATTTTGTAGCATAAAAAATTGTCTTTTTTACACAGGTCACAAAAATTATCTTTTTCTTACAAAACTTGGTGAGTGAACATAAAATGTCTAGATGCACGCTAAGAATGTTTTTTCAGAATTTTTAGACATTTTGAAAAATGATTTTTGGCCAACAGGTGCATATACACCTAGGAGCCAAAGTGGATTTCCGCTCCACTTGCCCATTTTGTAAAAAAAAAACTCTTCTTGTATCACACAGGTAGCTAACTCTGTCACTATAGGAAATGATCTCTACAGCACATGAACATTTGTGCTAAGTCGATACCAGAATTTGGTCAACAAACTAGATGAATTTGCAACAGTGCTAACTGATACAATATGGCATACAGACAGAAAAGTACGCCATTGTCACAAAATTGTGGTGGCGTCCACATGGCCACACAAATAAATTTGCTGAGATTGAACCCGTTGTTATTTAGTTGTAAGCTGAAGTCCTTGAAGAACATAAGAGCCAACTATAAAGTGCATAGAGTAAACTCAACAACCAAAATACTTAACACTCCAAACAACTGACAGAAGTTAGCAATTTACTGCCAAAAATTGAGACTCTACCCTTTGTTTAGAAGTACAGAAGCAAGAAATAATAAATCTGTTCAATAATGTTGAATATCAAGGTACACAGCATGTCAAAGAGTCAAATAGTGCAAACAGTCTCAAAGTCTAAATGATTTCAAGATCCCTATAAGAAACACGGTAAGTGCTACAACTACATCCCAGAAATATAGCAACTATTTGAATTGCAATACCCAAACTGAGCACTTTAGCTAGGAAAGGAGAATTTATGTATCCACTCTGCAGTGTTGGGATCTTTTTCCGATTTGTGTGTTCCTCCTTTGCCTCTTTTTGGGTTTGCATTCTATGAGATGCCCAGGCTAAACGTGAAAGCTCTTAAGGCGGCTGATGTATATGTTTTGGTATGAAGTTCAGGAGAGTAAGAGAATTTATTGTATTGCTTCTCTTGTATCTAGATGCAGCTCAGTCTGGCAGAGTTGAAAAAAATTGTGTATTCCTTCTCTTAATCAGAACTCGTGCATTTGATCAAGCTATATATATTCTTCAATAAAATACTTCAATGATTTCAATAACTTATATTCAAATGTCATGTTTACTTAGTTTATCAAGAAAACAAATATAGCTAGGAGCCTAGGAGTTCTCATACATAATGGTGAAGACACTTCTTGCTGACTTAGTTTGTACCACTCATGTAGATATATGGAGCATCCCATGAAAAAGAAAAAATACCGCAAATTAGGACATCTTACGATTGGGCAGTCAGATGATGAGTAGCCACAGGAACTGACAATTATTGCAACTCCAGAAACATCTGATAAACCACTAAGAACAATTGGGAACTCCACAGATGTGTTGCCCTGTGGAGCTTTCCAGTAGGACATGTACACTCCACTGCTAAGTGGTGCCAGAAGTGAAAATAGTGGTGCAGAGTCACCAGCAGTTTCTACCTGGAAAAAAGAACAGGACAGGATCAGAGCAATACTCTGCCAAAAGAAATACAGAGCAGGGACAATACGATGCAGCTTCAGATAAAAAGAGAAAACTTATTTTAAAATGATTGTGTTAGGCTCAAGTCTAGTGCATTTGAGTGTCTCTCCAAGGTCCATGTACAAAGTGTTGTAGCCACAGCAGTGTTATATAGATACAAAGTGGCAGCAGATCATAAAGGGTAGGATCATAAATTAGTACAATGTCGAGGAATACCATATGTAGAAAGCTTGCATGTGGAAATTCTGCAAGAGATTCATCATCATCGAGGAGCTGCTTCAATTGTTCTTGACCAGATTGAACACTATGTACTGTATCAGATATTCCACTGGGGTCAAGTTGGCAGACCTGATTCATCGCTCTCAGTGCTGCTTTCTCTGCACGACCTTTTCTGCGCAAACTATGAAGAACCCTGATATAATCCACATAGAGTGCATGTTTGATCACCTCACTGCAGCATGATTTGCACACAGAACTATCTGCGAGGGATGAATAGCCACCACCTTGACTACCACCATACATCTTCAGATCTCTGTAAGTATTGCTAAGCAAAAGAAAGGCCCCTTTCCCAGCACAACAAGCCTTGCAAGCTGTCCTTTCACACTGGGAACACTCCACAAATACAGATGCATTTCCACTAGTAGCTGAAGGTTGTAACGAAGATACATCACAGACTTCACATGCCCCACCAGAACATGATTCACCATTTTCACTGATATTCCAGAAGTCTATAGCATGGCCATTGACCTTTTCAAGCCCTATAGAAGCATTAACACGGTCTTCGAAGACAGCATGCCCCAGCAATGCTAGCCTATCAGCAAAGCTGGATAACTTCAACAGGTAAGAGTAATCGACTGAACGATTTGGATCTACTGTGGCAGGAATTACACCAATTGATAACAATGCACGGTCCCTTTCGGCAGCAGAAAGATCAAGATAAAGACGTTTTATTTCAAGCTTCATCGTCTGCTCAAAGTTAAGGCTCTTTCCCTGAAAAGATGAATGAGATTTACATCACTAAGCTCCTGATTTATACTTAATACATATGTTTAAAAAATCATTTCACTTTCTTGTTTCGAAATAGGCAATCGTTATTGTTATGGAGAACAGGATCATTGTATAAAGCATGGCAAGTAAGCACTAAGCAGTGTTAACCACAATATATCTACTTATCTAGTAATAATGAGCTATAACCATAAGTTGGTAGGGTCTTTTCTCGGTTTCAAACCTTCTAAAGAGTAAAGCATGAGAATACCAATTTCAGATATTACTCGCAAATAAAATTAGCTCAATGCAGATTTAAGAAAAAAAACTATCAAATATCAATAAACTAGAGGAAGAGAATGAAAATTGAATTTGTACCAAGAGATACCTTATTATTTCCAGAAAGTAATTCCAAAAAGTCGAGATAGAACTGTTTGCTGCCACGATCTTCAACCTGGTTATTCACTGCAGCAACAGGCTCTTCTGATGCACTGGCAAAAGGGTTAACATCGAAATCATCGTCAAAGAAGTTTGTCCTATCCTCATTGCCAAATGATGTATTTCCGGTGACTTTTGATTGGTTTGATGTGACAATATCACCAGTGAGAAAGTCCACGAAGTTTCCAGAACCACCTGGTTGAACTGATGGTGAACTTCTAGCACTAATTCTCTCACTACCATAAACATCACTCTCACGAGAGGAAGAATTTGCAACATCATTCAAAACTAGATCACATGGTTTTTCATGGATGAGCTCCAAAATTTGAGCAACACATTTGCTGTTGGTTAACATATCCTCCCAATGAAGAGAAACACCAAGTACTTCAATCTGTTTCAAAAAATTACTCATGTAGTCAAACAAAATGTACACAGAAGAAATATTTCAAATTGTTAAACGCTTCTGGTTAAAACATCTACAACCCAATGATCGTGTCGACCTTTTACCTCACCAAGCGTGATGGGTGTTCTCGACATGGCAGATGGATGAAAAGATAATGCGACAACCCGATTTAAAAAGTCAACTTCTCCTTCCAGCTCTTCAAAGTCATACAACAAAGGAAGATAAGTGCTCTCTTGAACGTCCGGTCGAGCACTTTTACCTGTAACAGCCAAGTCCTCTGGATCAATTCTTCCAGTGAGAGGGATCAACAAATTTGTCCCATTCGAGCACTGTGGAATGCAAGCACCCTAAACAAGTAAACTCGCAGTTAGTTATACCTTATCTTGCTAAAAAAAGACATGTAAAAGATAAAAGGCAGCAAGGAACAAATGTAATTATTAGATTAAGAGAAGTAAACTGCAAATAAAAAAATAGCATGCAGCAAATGAGCCGCTAGTATAGTGTCAGGTCAACGTACCCAGATTCAGATAGTAAAGCACAAAAACAGTGTTATAACAAAGAGTTCCTCTCAAACATTAAGAATATTCAATACATCCACATGCTTTAACTCAAATTCATATAAAAATAAATATCAAATCCAAAGCAGCTGGGCACATACTGAAATTGTCACAGTAAGCAAGTGACCTGATGAAAATACAAAAAATGTCATGAAGACCATTCAGCAAGGGCGCACGTGTACAGATAATACCTATACTAGGTAAAGAAATAGAAAGATTCAAAATTACAGGCTCAAAAACGGGCTCAGCCACTCAGATTAGCTGAACTTGACTGAGCACCGCTCATTCAAAGTTAAGAATACACTGTTCAGCTTTGGCTTACAACAAAAGCACAGTCAAGTTCAGATTATCAGAATTGCAACATAGCATGTCAGCAATGGCACATCTGATGATGCTAAATATTAGCAAGGACTGCAGTTTACATGTGTTTCCGGTGATCTAGTCTTGACATTAAGTACACATGATTCCTTTTTTATTTATTTAATTTATCTTACTTTCTTTATATCGTATAATCTTTCAATCTATGTATTATTTCAATCTACGTATTAATATAATCTATACTATTCATATAGAATAAGAATAAAAATGAAGACAAAAAACTGCGGATTCTTTCTTTCTTTCTCTTCCATTCTTACGTTTCCATATTAAAGTGTAGTTTTGAGCCAAGTTACTATTAAAGCTTCAAAACTGAAATTGATGAACACACCTGGCGTAAGAAATTATAATAATATACCAGTAAGATGAAGACAAACCTCAAGAACAAGCTTAAGGGCATCTATGCTGGAACCAACTCTGACATCTACAGTAGCTGGATACGAAGAATCTTCAACACCATGGGAGACAGTAAGAAGAAGCTGAGAAACTTGACAAGGTTCTCCAAGGTATATAAAAAGCTCAACATAGTCTGCACCTTGCTGGCATACCTGCATGAGTAAAGTACCTTAACGTGATATATGGAAAGCACTGAGATGTAAGAGTACGTACGTCACATATATCTATATCACCGAACTGAAAATTGTACACCATTTAGACTTCAAGCAATCACATCAACTAATTGTCGTCCAAGTTGAAGTGGTGGGGTATGTTAGGGACGAAATATTTAATGTATAGCCCCCAATATATCAGGTCACTATCAGGAATTAACTCGACATCAATTTTATATATAATAAGTAATTTACCCAAACAAGATTCTTCTTTTTGAAGCTGAGAAGACTGGAACCACCATCAGCAATTGGGGTGATACTAGGAACTGGTTTCAACATGCATCCAGATGGCCTTGATAGCACCTGAATTTTTAACACAAACATGAAAATCCAAATTAGAAACAGTAACGGCACGTATTAAGCTATATTCATTGGTACCAATAGACACCTTAGACATGTACAAAGAAAATAATGGCATGAAGCCATGAATATGAACTGCGCTCACAGCATCTGTGATGTCGTTTCGAGGGGGGTTCTAAGATTTGTATATGGTACTGGTTGTAAGCATATCAAGGGGAGTGCAAAGCTAGAGGCCGCTCCTCTGGTAATGACTGATTTCATGGGGAACAAATTTCATGTTCTTCCCTTGTGTTGCTCACGTGATGAAGCCAGAGGTTGGAAAAAAGGTGGAGCATTGTGTCAGATAGGACCAATACAGACTTTGTGGACTTACTACCAAGGATAAACATGGGATGTGGGACCCACCTTATGTATGCCTAACCAAACTATACACTGCTCATGCTCTCAGATAGCAAATGCTACAAGTACATAATGTGGGGAAAAAGCAACAGGAAAACAGAAGAACTGTGGTCCAAACGTGTAAACTTTTTTTTTTCTTAAAATGCACAAGTCAACCCAGATACATCATATTAATCTACAAATACAGATGTAGATAGCGTTATGCTCTGAATAATAATACAAATGTGAATGGTCTTTTTCAAAGAATTATGATGCCTTCGGTTCTGAGATATATATTTCATACCAGTGAAAACTTAGCAATTAGCATTTTTAAATGATAATAGTTTGTTAGAGTTTACTACTCCCTCCGGTTCAGTTTAACAGGCACGCACGTAGTTTAAGAACTTTGACCATTATTTCGGTAAACAAAATATGAAAACTATGTCACACATTCATATCTTGTTGACCAATTGACAAAACTGGTGGTCAATTTTTTTTCTTAAACTACGTGCCTGTTAAACTGAACTGGAGGGTACATACTCCCTCCGTTCCCTTGAACAAGACGTTTTTTTTCCTGATTTTTTGCCAAAAAACAAGGCACAGGATGGTTATTAGATGGTAACTGCCGAGTTACCCCTCCTAAGGGCCTGTTCGGATGAGCTCCGCTCCGCTCAAATCACGGGAGCCCGCAGAGCTCGGTTTGGGCCACTCCGTCCGCTCCAGGAAATTTGGCCTGCAGATCCGTCCGCTCCGGGAGCCCATTAGTGGAGCGGAGCCCATCCGAACGGGCCCTAAATCGTGTAGTAGTTATTAGCTGGTGCTAGATTTAAAGACAATCACTCATTCAGGGCAATGGGGCTTGGCTGCGGGAGAGAACCGAGGAGTTAGTGCGGTCATGAGAGGAGTTAAGGAGAGAAATAGTAATAGGAAAGGATAAGGAATTAAATAGGGGCAGATTTGGAAAAAAATCGCCATGCATGGATCTCAATTCTAGCGCCAAAAAAACTATGCCTTCCTCATGGGAACGGAAGGAGTATAGTTTAAGAACAATGATTTGTTCTCTATAAATGAACTTCTTGTTTCTCTAACACTGGTGACTCTACTGTCTTTTTTGTTTTAAGTTGCTATGATCAGAGGTAGATGATTGCAACAGGTATCCGCAGGAGGCAGCTGCCCAGGGTTTGGCTGTTCTCCTCGTCATACTTGGATGGTCATACACCGGAGATGGCCTGTGGTACGGGTACTTTGGTAGTTGCATGGGAAGACAGAATGGAGTGAGATAATGACTGACATCTTGCTTAACTTGGTCAAGGGATGTCGCAGGGCTTATATAATTGTATCCGGCCTGACTGAAAGATAACAGATATGAGAAGACAACTAAAGGATTTCTCATTTAGTTGTAGCTGGTGCAGCTAGGACCGGATGGCCGTGCTTAGCCATGCGGCATCATTGGTAACCCTGGCCCCACATGATATAATTACCATGGTGTATACAATTCCATCAGTTCCAAGATATGTATTAGAAAACCTGTCCCTAGTGGAGACAGCAAAAGCACCTGTAGATTTTCTTTTTCAGGTCAAAATAATGTTCAACAGGAACAGGTACAATCTCATAAAATCCACAGATAATTTAAAAGGCTAGTGGCAGCATCTCCTCCCTCCGTCCCAATATACAGTTAGCTTCTCAAATTCGGAATACCTCTCAATTTTTTCCCTTGGATATGGAAAGCATAAATAGAACCAAGAGCAAGGAGCCAATCCAAACATTTTCAAGTGCCTATCATTCGATTCAAAGTAATTTATGTTGAACAATAAGAATAGGACACGCTGAATGGAAATGCACTGCTGGTTAGTACTGAAAATGAGATGTAGAAAAGAATTTCCAATTGGCATGTCACTACATCTGATAATTACAGTGCATGGAAATTTTCCCAAAAACAATCCAGAGATACCGAAGAAAACTGAAACTGGGAAATCTTTACTTTAACTATGATGCATTATAGTTAAGTTGCATTCAATCCGTGATAATACATTCTACTCCCTCCGTTTCAAAATATAAGATGTTTTAGATTTGTGAAGCAAATGTATCTAGACATGTTTTAGTGTGTATATTCGAGTGAACCTACACACTAAAAGACGTGTAAATACATTTGCTTCACAAAGCTAAAACATCTTATATTTTGAAACGGAGGGAGTAGTTAAGTGGGAATAGAATGTTTGCATAGTTCATGCAGAGAATTGACTATCACAGCTATCCCTATAGAACTGAAATAAAGATAAGTAAAACAAACTTTGTAAATACTAATACTGATAATGAATAAATTCACCTACTTTGAGAGGAAATATAGGGATGGATGGGAGATGCTTATATAGTCTCAATCCAAGAAACATCTCAAACTGTTTTTGACGAGAACTATCATTCATATAATTGTGGAACCTTCTTTGCAGTGTAATCTTGACATTCTGAGCAGCTGAGAATTTACCAAACTTTCCAGTCTCCTCCTTGAATATGTTCAGAATCTCGCTGTGCATAGCTTTTGAGCCAGTGTATAACGTGGCATGGATATCACCAGCCAGAAGAAAAATCTCCGCAAGGTGGTTCACTGGCGTCAGCATTGTTGAGCTCTTGAACTGCTCAAATGTCATATCAAATCTCTTCCAGGGCTTCTGTGGAGCCTCCTGGCATGGATGCTCCCACGAGGTAGTACGTGTATTATGATCAATATAAAATGATTTACCTGTTACAGAATCAAAGCGTTCTTCCCATCCAGGGGGCAAAGAACGAACATTCCGACCATTATGTTCAGAGTATCTACTTGCGGATAATCCAAACATTGCATCTATATCAAGGGAGATACCAAGTCGACTACACTGTTCGACAAAAACTTGAAGTGCCCCAAAATAGCTAGCGGCATTGGTGCGATCAAGAGAGTCTGCACAATTAAACCGTACCACCCCATTTTGAATCGATTCCATGCAGAACCCACCATCATCATTGCAGATAATTGATCCTTTGCATTCCTTAAGCTGCTGCTTTACACTATAGTAATTCCCTTCACTGAAGCCAATGGCCATAGTTGGTGCTTTAAGATGTCTCCAAAGGCCCTCAACAGTCTGCTGTTGCCCTTTCGACTTCACAGTGGCATGCCAGTCATAATTTATCAACTGAATCCAGGTGTTTCCAAGCTTGCCAGTAGACTTCAGGTACTTCAGAGATTCTTTGAAATGGTCAACTAGAATTGTCTCAGGTTTTCCTTCAGCATACCTTAGCAAGTTAACACACACAATGGGAACCATTCCAGGTTTCTTCTGCCTCGTCGCACTGACTTCAGATGATTTATTACTGTATCTTCTACCCAACCGTTGGTAGTATTGCAAGGTCCCATTATAAGGATCATCAGCAACATAAATCTCTGCTTCAACTGACACGGCATTTTTTATTTCTGCACCCCACCATATCGGTATAGTTCCACGCCGCCAGATGTATGAGCTAAAAGGGATTACCTGTCCACCCTTTTGAGGTGCCCAAACAAGTTGCTCGCACTCTACTTCATTGCCAGTGCCAGAACATGCATTTAGCCCACGAGCCAAATAGCGGGTTCCAGGATGTAACCGACTACGGCGTGCAAGGAGAGCAGCCAGACCACCTTGCTGGCCCGTACCTCCAAAACTGCGACACTCGGCAAAACCCTGCAATAGAATGACACAGTGCCCTGGCAAACCAATGTCCTTGAAAGGCCTTGATAACCACCCGTTCCACACGAATTCCTTGTCTGGTTCCCGAAGGGTCATCCGACTTGGAAACGGTCTGGTAACATCCCTTGTTTCACAAAAATAGTACTTACCATCAATGTCAAGATCAGCCAATTCCTTGACATTCTTCAGCTCTCCATTCCCCTGGGCCTGAGGGTTCTGCAACTGAATCTTTATCCATTGACTCTCCACCACGGTATATATACAACCACCTCCAGGTAGGCTAGGGACAGTCGCGCTGAGCTGTGTTGCAACAAGAAGCAGAGCATAACTTCCTAATACAGCATACCCTAGCACAGCTTTAGCATATGTTGTACTCTTGGATAGAAATCTCGACCCGTTGGTGATGCTGTTCAAAGCCGCTGCCTCAGAATCAAAGAGGTCCTCCCCCTGCTTTCCCTTGTAGCGCAGCGCGCCTGTGGTGGGGTCGACGCAGATCACCTGGGTGTCAGCTGCTGTCGACAAGCTAACCACAATGTACACCTCATTTGTCTCTAGCACGACGACAACGGCCGACGTGTTCCCCCGGGCGGACTTGCTGCGCAGCATGGAGGTTCAGTTCAGCCTCCAGGTCTGACTCTGCACATAATGAACTGATGTTAGTGGCATTAATGCAGAGTAACAGACACCAAAATGCTTGGGCGGGCGCGCGCTCACAGGTGCGGATCTAAAAAAAAACGCTGAAGCCTGAGTTGCTATTAAGTAATCATTACTTGGCCCGAGATTGCAGACGGGTTGGAGACAGCAGGGAAGCGATTGGGTAGAACGAGAACGACCGGCGGAGGTTTGGGGAGCGTTAGGCGCCGGCGGCACGGTGGCAGCTCTAGGAGTACAGCGGCGGTGGACTACATGAGAGGTTTTAGAGCCGCATTGGGATAGGGCAGAAGACGAGAGAGAGGGGGTCAAACTGAGGCCGATCTTGAACAAGAGAGATCTCGCTGCGATCTTACCAGCAAAATGGATCGCGCCTCGGTGGATCTCTACTCCACACAAATCCAGAAGCTGAGGGGGAGAGAGCCTCCGCGTCGAGGTAGCAGGCGTGCTTCGGTGTGCGGAGGGGCTTGAGGCGGCTTTGGTCACGGGCGGCGGCGAGAGACGAAGGACGCGGGGGCGGCAGCCACGTGTGAGGTGAGCTTTGTGTCTGCGTCCCCGTCGCCGGAGACCAGATCGCGGACGAGGAGGCGCGGCGTCTTCCAAGGAGAAGGATCAAATTAGGCTGAGAAGGCAGGAGATTTGGGGATCGGAGGGGAAGAAGACACCGGGAACCACAACTCGGTAGTCCCTGTTTCTTTCCTGGGCTGGGATCTCCCCCCGTTTCTTCGCTTGGTTTGCAAACACACGCAGAGTCCTCTACTAGCATGGAACAGGCATGGCAGGTGGGGACCCACAGGTTGGTCCATATGGCGCCACACGTTGTTCTTTGCTTCCGAACTGCTTCGAGCATAGTTTTTTTTTTTTTGAACGGAGAGGGGTCTCGAAGGACCCCGAAACTGCTTCTATTCCAATTCTGTCGGTTACACATTTGCAGAAAGCCCCCCCAAAGAAATAAAATTACAAGCTGGTCCTGCAAAAATGCAGAAAGGACCCAAGAACCGCGGATGAAACGCGATCCAGTCTAGGAGCTTCATCTCCAGATCCGACGAGGACGCCGCCGAGAGCCACCGCAACCATGGCAGCAGCTAAGAACAGCGGTCGAAGCAGAGGGAGCGGTGCCCTACACCCTTGAGTCCGGACGTGACAGCGAACGCAGCCGCCGTAGGACGCCGGAGAAAAACTCCCAGATGCTCTCAGCTCGACACAAGCAACCGCCACGCCCGGAGCAAACCCGTCGCCGCCAAGGCGCCAGGGAAGCAGGAGAGAGGAGGATGCAGCCGCCGAACTCGAGAGGGCCAACTCCCCAGCAAGCAGAAGAACGGGCTGCGCCGAGCCACTCTCCCTCGCCACCGTGGCCGGCCGAGAGCGCACAGCAACAAACCCACCACACCTCCACGCCGCTCCACCTCGCCACCACGGCCGGCCGGGAGGAGCGCAGAGATGCAGAACACTGTCCACCAGGAAGAAGGAAGGCAGAGGCGGCATCGACTTATTGAAGCGGCGTCGGTCGGCATCACCAGAGCTTGCTTCACCATGAAGCTCAGCCATGGCGGCTCCAACCCTAAGCCTGGATCTAGCCGGTGAGATCCGAGAAGCTCCACCGCGGCGGCAAGAAGCCTCTACGGCACAAAAGCAAGGAACTAACCTACAACTACGGCCGCCGGCACCTCCCCACCGCCGCTCGCCGTTGGCATCGCCGGCGAGAGCGACGGCGGTTTGGGCCGGCTCACTCTTTCGCCTCTTGGTTACTGTAGCAAGAGGAGAGGGGAGAGGGGACAGCTGTTTCGCCCCTTCGAGCATAGGTTGTGACGCCAATTCACAATTCATTGCTTTTTTGCACTGGCAAAAGATCATGTGAGGTGGTATGGAACCCACTTTCTTAAACCTGGATTTAGAAATAAAATTTCATTCTTTGAAGTTTCAGAAAGTCTTAAATATATAACATATAAATCTAGATGTAATCTACGAGCCTATGAATTTTCATTGTGCTCATCACGAAAATACAAATATGTGGATCTAATTTTTCGAGAAAAAATCTGGATCTACTATAGAGGCTCATAAAAAGTAGAAAGCACCCTAAACATAATAAAAACTACATCGTGATCCTTCGACCACCTAACGACCACTACCACCGCTAGAGTGAGTTGACACATCGTTGCATTGTTCATGATAGTCGTCTTCATGCACATGCCCCCAAGGACCAGCGCTCTAAAACCATAGTTCGTCGTTATTAAACCATCAAATTTATATGAATCTTCTAACACTGAACTTGTAAAATATGTAGGCTGAACGAGATCCACCTATCACTTGGAGCAGTGGCTAGACAATTCTCCGCCCTTCTCAACACCAATGACGAGATTGCCGCCAACAAGGTGGAAGAGGAGGCAGAAACATCTTATTTTGTCCCGCAAAGCTCCATTGTAGTCATCATAGTGTTGTTATTTTGATCAATCTCTAACTTTAGGGATCTTAAAGCATCTCCAACAGCTTACCTATAAGTGGTCCCCTACCAAAAAAATTAGATGATCACCCATATTTTGACATCTCCTACCAATATATGGGTAAGATCAAGCAATATTTGGGTAAGAGCAAAGCCAACGCGGGAGCCTCCAACCGTCGGAGCTGAAGCTTCCGAGCGGCACCCGGCTTCCTTCTCCGGCACCGGCGACCATCCCACGCGCCGCCTCTCAGCGCCCCTACCTCCGCACACCCACCTCCTTCCTCCCAGCCCGCGCCCGTGTTTTTTCGGTCAAGATCGAGCCGCAGCTATCGCGCCCATTGACGCACCATCGGCTTCGATTGAAGCGCTGCCGGCTTCGATTCAGGCGCCACTGGCTTCGATTCGCGGCGGAAGGAGCTCGATCTAGCCGCCACAGAGCTCCATCGACATAGGCCGAGCCTGAGGAGCTTCCCCGCGCCGGACTAGGGGCACTTGCAGACGGGCTGGATATGAGCGCCTTCGATGACGGTGCTCCGACTAGGAGATGGGGATGAGATGAGCGGTGGCGTCCAGGACTTCTCCGGCTAAGGATGTTGACAAAAGAGGAGGGAGGTCGACGTTGCGGGAGCTCGACATCGGGTGGGATTTCATGGGGAAGAAGAGAGAGGAAAAAAGGGGAAAAGAACATACCACTTACACGTGGGACCTACCTGCAGTGCAATGTTTGGGTAACCAGTTTGGGTAAGCTAGAAAAACACACAATTTTCTGGTTACCCAAACCTTCTCTCTCCCTCACCTATGTTCACTTTGGTTATCTAAAATATGGGTAAGCCGTTGGAAATTCTCTTAGTATACTACAGGTCTGAAATCTCCGCGTTACGTTACAGAGCAGCAAGCAAAATCTCAACGTCACTCTATTGAAATACAGTATTTCATCTGGCTCATATTACTCTTCGTCAATACAGATATATCTATTCTAAAATATATCTAAATACATCTATATTAATGAAGAGTATTATGGATCGGAGGGAGTAGCTTTTTCTCCATTTGCCCATAAAACAGAAGAACGAGAGTCGCGTGTCACATGTTTTTAGAAATGTTAAATTCCTAAGGTTGTGTACAGGAAATTGCAGCTCTCCGGTTATTGACCACTGTTTTCCCTGTTGGCCCTCACCTTATTTCTGGTGGACGCAAACGGCGAAACAGATAGCGAGACACAGCACGGGGAGCTTCTTCCTCGCCGTTGGTGGTAACGAGACGAGGCCCACGAGCACGCGCAAGATCGAAGCTTCCAGCGAGCGATCTACTCTGTAGTCGCAACCACGTCGACGTTGCCGCGGCGACCGTTTTGGTATCTCCTCGGGTGGGATCCGGCCGAGCAGTGGTGGGGAACGCGGCAAGCGCTGGGATGGGCGCCGAGGAAGAGGAGGAAACGGCAGTCGGGACAGCGGGGGCTGTAGCTGGCGGGGGTGGTGAGGGTGGCGATGATGCCGCCGAGAAGGGGGGGAGGCCCGCGGCTGTGGTGCCGTGTTCGATCTGCCTAGACGCGGTGATCACCGGGGGCGAGGAAAGGTCCACAGCGAGGCTGCAGTGCGGCCACGAGTTTCACCTCGGTGAGTGTCTCGTTGCCTCTAAAGATCTCTCGCTTGTCCCCAATGGTTTCTTGTTTCATAAGGAAGTAGGATTTAATGGATGAAGGTTGTGATCTTGAATCCTTGGAACGGGCAATTTAGGGTTCTATCAGTGGGACTATAATTGTAAAAGTAGAAATTTTGGAAATGGGTTAGGTTCGGACAGATGATCTGGGTACGCTCGTGTTAAATGTGACCATATTTATGGAATATGACAAGATTTTCATGGATCGGAATTTTGATTTTCGTGCTGACTTGTGAGCATGTATGGAATTTACATGGACCTATGATTCAATTCGTTGTGCATTTACATTGTTACTTTGAAAATTTAGGGATTTCATTGTGAAACCAGGACAATGATTCAATGTAGTTTGGTCCATGTTTTTTCAATCCATGTGGAAATCTATTTTTCCTTGGCTTCTTAAAAATAGAACGTAATGAGAAATATTGCATCTACCCGCTGCTGAATTGAGTGATTTGGAGGCTATTTTTGCAAGAGAACACACAAGTTGTCAGTTGGCGGTATCTTTAGCTTTGGCTGGCATGTGAAAAGTTCGTTATAGTTTAGGGTCAATTTTGGGACCCTAATGTTGGGATTTAGAATTGTGAAGGGTCTTCGTTTTCTTTTGGTTTTCGGTGGACTTATCTTTGGGGAGTTTTAGAATTATATTTACGCTAGAATTTGGTAATTATGAACACTAGTTGAATGCCCGTGCGTTGCTACGGTCTCCTCTAGTTTATTTTTTCTACCACATATATAAGTATAGTGCATGTGAAATGTTTTGTTTATTGAAAAGATAAGGTAACATATATTAAAAAATAAGATTCCAGTTACTTTAAAACTGTATTTTCATGAAAGCTAACTGGACATTGTATAAAAGGTAAGGGCCAAATACTTATTTGTTATCTGACGCCCTTGCTATATTTGTGTACCGGAATATGAGGTCGTCGCCTCAAACCACATGAAGATGAAAATTATTCATCACGTTTGCGGTGAGGATGGCACATTCGTAGCCACGACCTAGCCCAATAGATTGTGTTATTGTCGCCTTCGAGCAAATTCCGAACCTGGAGAAGTTCACACCAAAGGTAAAATGTGAATAACCGAACATAGCTAACTGAAGGACAAGATCAGTAAGAAAATTATACCAAAAAGAGACTTGTTCTTCTTACATTTGTGATGCTCGGCCAGCGATGCAGCACTCGAGTGCAGCTGAGGGTCGTTCCCTTGACCTCGCAGCTGTCGGGCGGCAGGCTTAGGTTAACGAGCACCATTAGATTACCTCGTTTGTAAAAATACATGGTTCAATTATTTCACATGAAAAAAATAACATGCATCGCCCGGCTGAAGAAACCTTAACCAATGACAATCTGAGCAGTACTTTAGACTAATTTACGATGTGTCATCAATTTTTCTATCGATGAGCATTGCTTCCAAACATGTTTGGCACCAGTGTTGGACCTAGAAATGAATCAGCAATTTAATCAACTCTATGAGAATTCAAATAAATGTAGAAGGACTAAAAATTTTGCAAGTGCTTGCTCCAACTCATAGAATTGATGGCCGAAAGGAACATACCGATATGAGGACCCAACTGTCAGTTCCTTTGCAGGCAAGCTCTCAAAATCGCTCCCGCTTAGGCTGTGAGGGGGTGTCGCCAAGATTGACCTGCAAGCCGATTAACTGAATGTACTTAGTTTCAATATCAAGGGTAGGTGAAGCACGTATCAATATCTAGGTGGGGTAAAAGTTAACTAAGGTTTCTTTTGTTAGTTCATTACCTTGAACATTCGTTGCATGACTTGAAGATCAGGCAGGTGAATAATTGTAGATTTCACTACCTCATAGCATATGGAGTGTTTGTAGCAGCAAGAACAAGGACCTTGCCAATAATATATATGGCCAGCACCCTTACAAGCATGACAAAAATGAGTACAAAAATAGGAAATGCACCTATTTCACACATGAATTATGCATTAACATTACACTATAGGATAATCATGAGTATTACAACAAGAACAAATTGTGAGCATCTTGAACATGAAATTAAGTAGACTGCGAGAAAAACAAATCAGACATGCATGCTCTTTCGTGAATAGATTGGAACACAAAAACATTGGGAAAATAAATCTGAGTAGACATCTACAATGTTTCCATGACCAAAGAAAAACATGAAAAAACGGAGGGGTTGCATCCATTCCACTACTTCACTGAGAGAACAAATTATGTTTAGCAGATCAGAGCAATAGAGCATGAAGAAAATGAAATAAATCGACATCACACCATTTTCAAGCATGCATGTGATTAACACACGCTATATGTATATTGCTGATGTGACATGTAACAGACTAACAGGCAGAGCAAAGCAACAGCAAATTAGGAAGGAATTGTCAAGGCCATAGACAGTACCCAGTATGACCATGTGATGCCATAGAGAAAAACCTGCAGTACGATAATTATTCAGCTTCTGAAGACACGGTGTGCTACAAACAGCAAGTAAATAACATGGAATATTTAATGAAAGGCTATTACATGAGAGCATCCTCCTAACTTTTCACCAATAAGCTGCAGCCTGCAAAGAAGGCATCGTAAGTAAAATAAATGTGGATTGTATTAGCTGCATTCTGGAAAGAAGGCACCATAGCTCAAATATATGTAGATAATAAATATAAATATGAATAAGTACTCTTGTGGACTTACATGGCTAAAATTCAAGGCTACAATCCTGCAACCACAAAACTATAATGCAGGTACAATGGTGTTGGCACCTGTGAAAGCATTCAGGCACCATCGAAAATTAGGAGTAGATTAGCAAATGGAACAGGTTTGTGACCAGTTTCTTGTTTTCTCCCATGCATTTGGAAAGATCTGATTGGGCACTAAAAAGAAGCAGAATGGTTCATACAGCAGTGAGAAACAAAATAAATCAAGCTTTGACGCCAAAACCACATGACCTATGACTCTTTGGAACCACAACAGTCTGCAAGTTGTGGCTGTCCGTCCTCTACCCGCAGGAATTCATTGCCGCCCACCACCGTGGCATGCTTGCCGCTACAGTCATGTGCCGTCATGGCCCCGTCCACTTCCTGGACATGGACTCCCGTAGGGTCATCAAGCGGGCAAGGACCGACTGACCTCGAAAACTGCCACTCCTTGCCGCACGGAACGGGCCCGTCAATTATGAACAACCAGTCTTTGTCGTCGTTGGTGTGGAAAGCCGCTCGTCCCCAACAGCTGCTTCCCCCATCCATACTGGCTAGATCGAGGCTTCCCTTCTGGCCCGATTGAAGAGGGAGGAACGGGAGGTTGCGGATGCCGGGGCTGAACAGATCGGCGGCGTCGAAGTAATTGGGGGAGGCCGGAGGCGTCTGTCGTGGGCGACGGATCTGGTGCTGCGTTCAGAGGTATCGGGTGTTGGGCTGTTGGCTGCGGGAGTGGTTTCCCCAGATTTTCCACTTAGCGGTGGCAGAGGAGCGTAATTAGCTAACTCAGTTATTACTTACCCTTAGATGTAGATTGGACGCATAGGATGGCTCCAATGTTTGATGTCAAATTTTTTTGAGGCGACCTACCATCACAAACTCCAATTTAATAGTAAAGATAAGTGCACTATGGTGATACCATGAAAGTCTTATAAATGTTTGCTTAACTGTCCACTTTCTCTTCTTAATGAAAAGGCAGAGCTCCTGCTGTTTGCTAAATAAATAAATAGATGTTTGCTTGTATCTACTCTTCGGATTATCATAGGATGTGATGTTCAGTTACTTTGTGCAAAGTTTAGTGCCAACTGTTAAATTTATGAAAGAATGTAGACATCACAGAGCTATGCACGTGTCAATATGCTAGCAATATAAATTATGTAGCTATTGGAATTAGAAGGTACCTGTTTCTTAGTATGCATTCCTTTTTCTTAAGGATGAATTTGTGTTTTGCGAGAACTAGTAAAAGATTGATGGTCTCTTGAAGAACTGGTCTCCAAACTTGTTGAATTTTGTAAGCTTGAAGGCTATAAGATACATTAAAAGAAGGAACATTGATCTTTCATCAGCATTCAGCAGATGAAGAGAATTCTCATGGGATTTAGCATCATTTGTACTAGTATAAGATACATTAAAAAACGCTTTGTTTTTTTACTATCTTCTGTCGTGCTGTCAAAATTGAATGTTGTATCTAACTGCAAGTCAATTTGGAAACCTTGTGAGACCAATTTATCTGTGTGCCTTGGATTCAATAGCTTACCGATTTTAGTGTGCTGGCGACATTGAATAGTACACTTAGTCTGCTAGTATGGTCTCAATGTGATTGCTGTCGCAACTCCGGAATTCTTCTGGCATCCTTTTCTTATCTGTTTGATATGGTCTTTGATTGCCCTTGATATCTTGAGTCGATGCACTAAAGCTCTTTGGGATAATTTTGTTACGTGCAGCCGCCGTTGTGATAGTAGTTCTTCCTGCTTATACTGTCAGTGCTAAATTAGTTATGCGTTTACAAAAAAAGTCCTTTCTGGTTGTAGGCTACTAACCTCAAAAATTTGGTATTTAGTTACTAAAAAACTTGTTATTATGTAGTATACTAGGTTATGCACAATTAACAAGATGTAAAAGTTAACTATCTATTGGTGGGTAAGTAGATAGCGAAGAAAGCTATCTATGGTCAGGAGCATATCTACAGTGCCCTCTCACTGAATACGTCAATGGCAATTTATCTTCCTATATACACAACAATGTATGTATGAAGCACCCCCCCCCCCCCCCCCCCCCCATGATGAAATTTGTTTTTTTGCTCTACCAGTATTGTTGTACTTTAGACTCGCTAGAGGGAATTAGTTATTAAAACATAGTACAGTATTGCTACTGCCATCAGTTAGCAAGAACAACTGACTGATAAACTCGGTATGTACTTTGTAGCTTTGCTAATAGAAGCTACTATCATGACCCATAATTGCTTTACTTAATATACTAGAAATCTGATCCATCAGGCACCACCCTGTTTGAATTGACTCAACCGGAAACCTAGGCCCACACGTATAGGTGCTACCCCTACATAATTCTACTGAGTCCATTATGCTGTTATAGCTAAATATGCTCTGTTTATTGGGTAACATTGATTGTGTGTGTGTGGCATTTCATTGATATTAATGCTGGATATCCATTTCATCACCAGACTGCATTGGTTCAGCATTCAATGCCAAGGGAGTTATGCAGTGTCCTAATTGTCGCAAAATTGAGAAAGGGAATTGGTTCTATGCAAATGATTCCCATCCATTGCAAGATTCAAACTTTGATGAACATGATGAAGACTTTCCTGATGTTGGTTATTTAGAAGCGGCAAGGAGTATCTTTCTGGTAAGGGAGTTCAACTTTCTTAGTTATTGGTCTTGCTATCACCTTATGATGCACCAATCTATTTGCATCTTTTTCAGCTCTATCACCTCATTCTTGAAAGTTCTTGTCATGTGTATACTATCAATATGTGGTGTCCTGCATGCTGGATTGTAAAAATGCATTGAACATATGAAAGTAGAATTTGTGCCAGTAAAATAATATTTGACCATGACTGGCTACTTCAGTAGCTCAGTGCTTCATTCGGAAATAAAAGGAGTACTTGGATGTGGTTTTTCTTCCTTTCTCGTGACTGGAAGCTTAACTAGCATAAAACATATCACAGACCATTTTTAATGAAAATATTACTGTCAGTGTCAGGTCCCCAAAAACTACAGTAATCACAATGAGAGGTGTCTTACATTACATTTTTTTTTCGTACCACTTTGTGTCACACTATATTCCTGAGGTAGTTACATGCACTAGTCGATGCTCTTTTCTTACTAAGACGATACATTTGGACTGTGTATGCAGCCATATCGCTTCCAATGGTGTCCTGTTGGCCGCTTGGCGCAACTTCCATCCTTATTTGAGTATGCTCTCACCTTTAAATTTCTTCTGATTGCTGTGCTGAAATCTCCAAATAAATGCCCACTTGACATTATTTGTGTGTGTGGATATTTATAATTATGTCGTTAAGCAGTCTTCCTGGTACTGGAACTCACTAATCTTAGAAACAGAAACATCATGCACTGCAATACCAATGGTTCCTTTTGCTTTAGATCCATCACCTTATATTTGAGGGTCTTCGTTGATTGAAATGCTACACTGGTTAGTTTGTTGTTCACTCATGATATTTCCCTCTTGTAGCAGTGATGTGGAGTCGCCGCCAGCTGTTACTTGTAAGTTCATATTTAAATATGAGGCAACCACTAGACTTCCATAGACCTCATTAGATATGTTGAATAATGAATGTTATTGAATATTGCCAATGCAGTTCATGATTTCATGGGACAAAACTTTACCTCTGAGCACTTGCCTGTATCAGCACCAGGTCCAGGTGCGACTCATCCAGGCCCATATGTCGCTTACTTTCAGCCTCTTCCGTCACCTTCATCGTCGTCAAGCCCCCAGGTTACCGAGAGAACAATTGAAGGTGCCACATATCATGATCAATGGAGCTCTGGGCTAGCAGATGGCCGGCCAATGCAGACAGTACATCCCATTGATTTCCAGCATAATCACTGGGCGCACATGCCCCTCTCCTATTCTCAGCCCAACAGCAATAATGGTGTAACAGAGCAGCCAGGAGTCCCTGTGGGAGCCATGAGGGTTGGGGGGCTTGATGGTGATAGCCAACAGCGAGGGTCTTTCCCCTCAGTTTATGGAAATGGGTAAGTGCTGTTTCATTCCTTCCATGTTGTGAGTTTACTGCACTTCCTTCAATTGGTAGAGGCAATTCAAAGTAAAATTTTTTTTTTCTGAATTTGTGTCAACTCTATGCTATAACATATGAAGCTGTAATATTTCCTAATAACATGCATAGAGTTCCACATTGCCTTTGATCCTTTGTGACGTCCTAGGCAAACAAGGTTTCTTGGTTCTTATCGTTTGATGGCATTTGAAGAACTTCAATTCTGTTAATCAATCTATTCCAGACAACACAAAATTTTAAGTATTGATTGCTCGCATCCTATAAGAGGTGATTTTTTTTCAATAGTAGTTGATGGATCATATGTCTGCTTAGCTTGGGTGGATTATATCATACAGTATCCCTTGCTGCATCATCTTTTCATGTTGCTTTGACATTAACCCATTGCCTGTGTGGCGAAGTAGCTGAGCTGCTGCGTGATTATTTGTTAGTAGCTGCTCTGGTTTACTACATCTTAATGGCTCCAACCCTTACATGGTATTGCAGATCTGGATCAAGATCTAGAATCCCAAATGTTCCTCCATTGGCGCCACAGTTCATGAGGGTGCATGGTAACATGAGTGAACAATACCAGCAAAGTTCTTCCAGCCTATACGCTGGGTCGCAGCTATCAGGAGGTATGCGACCACTGGGAGCTGCTGGACCTGGTGTGCCGCCTCTCGTGGATAGCACTGCATTTTCCCTGTTCCCACCGGCTCCGTCAGGCCCTGCTTCGGTGGAGCCAGAGGATTCGAGAGGAAACCAGTTGTATGCGTGGGAGAGGGATCGTTTCGCTCCTTACCCACTAATCCCTGTAGGTTCCGAAGCAAGCTGGTGGGGCTCCTCACAACAACCCCACGGCACACCGGACCCTGCGGCTGTCGCTGCAGCTGTTTCGAGGAGGCTATTCGGGCAATGGATTGGCATCGGAGGCTCGCAGCCACAGGCAGCGCCTCTGCCAGCAGATAATAGATCTTCAGATAACTCGCCTTACCAACAGATGCACATCCCCCGGATGTAGCTCAGCGTTGGCTTTAATGCAGATTTGAGAACCCTGTTCTGTTGGTTGTAAGAAGATGACACCGGTGTATGCAGACGGGTTTCATTGTAGTAATTTAATACCGTGACATTGTGCAGGATGGTAAAGAAGACAAACCCAAGGAGATAACGTGTTGCCTTGTGTTTTTATGTGAATTCCGTGGAGTATATATTCCAAGTCAGGTTGGGGCACTACTTACTCACTGCATTTCGCCTTTTACTCTTCAGTATATGCTCTTTCTCCCGCTCGCTCGACTAGCCATAGCCAGTTTCCATGACAAAACTAGCCACGGGTAAGCTCACACAGTAACCAAGACATGTAGGCCGAGGCATATCACTCGTCCTATTTCTGGAACCCTCTCTCTCTCTACAGTGCTCAAGAGGCGACAGCGAGGCGACTCGGTTTCTCCCGGCGGCCGCCGGCGTATCTGCGGGATTCCCCTCCCTCCGCCGGCCGCTCTGGCGGCGGGAGGGTGGGGAATCCCCAGATCTGCGCTCCGGCGTGTAGATAGGGGGCTTGTGGACGGCGTGGCTGCGGGGGGGGGGGGGGGGGGGGGGGTGGTCGGCGTCGTCCTTTTGGTGCTCTGCGGCTTCCCCTCCTCGGCGTCGTCCTCGGCGGCGCTTCCAGGCTGCAGGTACGTCTCAGCTCGGCCGCCTCTTTCTCCGGCGTCGGCGGCGAGCTCGTGACGGGTGTACAGGAGGCCGGACGGGAAGATGCAAGGCTGCTGCTGTGTGGGTGTGCGGCGTGCTGGTGGAGGATCTGGCCACCTCCGGTGAGGTGGTGTGGCGCTGGCCCCAGATCCGGAGCGGTTGGAGCTTGGGGCAGGTCCCCGGCCGATGTTCGATCTCCGTCCTCAGATCCAGCTCGGTGGAGTTGGTGGTTGCTGCGGCTTTTCAACGCCTTTGGGCTACGAGTTCTTCCGCTCCGTGTGTGAGGGCTCCGGGTGGCGGTCTTCGTCGTCTCCGGCGATGGAGGTTGCGCGCGGCGGAGTTCTTAGAGGTTGACGATGGCGGGGCGCAGCAGTGCTGCCCTCTGTATTTTCCTGGTTTTTTCTTTGCTTGTATCCGGTCTTGTAATGTTTCCTTACTAGTATGAATACAAGTATGAAAAATCAAAAAAAAAAAAGACATGTAAGTAGGAGCGAAACTAGTATCCACTACCTACTGCTCAATCAACTAGCAGGGGCATTATCCAAGGGCGACCTACCAAATTGTCAGCAACCCAATTTTCATTCACAATTATATTGCCAATATAACTATAAGAGCAACTCCAATGAGATGGCCTATTTTGCCAGCGGGTGTTCATTTGTGTTCGCGAGGATAGAGGACACGACCGAGGCAGCGATGCAAATGGACCGATGTTAGTTTTGTTGTCCATGTGGATCCATTTTTAGCCTAAATTTAGGTCGTGTTTGGATCCTTTCTAGCCTAACTTTTGGTGATTTATACGTCCAAGCCGTGGATGGCTACGCTGTCCTCCCATGTTTTCCCCGCATGTCGCCCGTCCATACTCCATACCATCTCTCCCAACCCTTCTCTCCACCGCTATTTTCCCACACCCCTCTGCTGCCGCTGTTTCCTCCACCACCCCTGCCCGGTTCCGCCACCCCGACGCTGCTTGTATCAAGAATAGTGCAGATAATTACCGTTTTTCCACCTCTTGTTGGTGTCGAAGCAGCTGGGCACTATAGAGAAAAAGAACACTCATCCTGTTCCTCGTCGTTGTTGCCACCGCCACTTGAGTCGATGTCGCAGGAGAACTCTAACTCGACGGATGTGCTCCTAGATCTAGCTAGGATAGCTTGCCTTTGCCGACAATATGCTTGGCCGCGCCCACGAGCTGCTGCCCACAACTTGTTCAGCCAGTTGCCCGACCTAGTTGTGAGGTACGAATTTGTCATGAATTGCCATAACATATTTAGAATTTGATTATTTTTAAAAAACTAGACATTTTTATAAACTAAACATTTTCAAATTTTGAATATATTTCAAAATTTGAACAATTTCCAATTTTGACCATTTTTTTGAATTTGAACAGTTCTCAAATATGCACATTTTTCAAATTTAGTTCTTTGGTAAAACATAAACATTTTTGAATCCAAATATTTGGAAATTTATACATTTTTTGAATCATAAAAAGAAAAAAAGAAAAAAGAAAAAACTACCTTATTATAATTAATATTCATTGTTCTAAAATATTAAGTCTAAACTTTATTATTAGGATTTGAAATCTTAAAACTATATTTCCTAAATAATTTTCAGGTGCTAAAAATTAATGGAAAATTTATATAAATATTAACTTGTGTTTTAAAATTATTTCTCAAATTTAAAACATTATTCAACAATTGCTTCATTAAAATTTATATTGTAACTACAAAATTCCATAATCAATTTTAACCACTTAACATATGAATTAAACCCTAGAAAATAGTACTGAAGAGAATCATGTTTTATTAATAATTCCAAGGTTCCTAGAAGAAAATATGATAACTTAAAATGAATTTATGTACTAATTACTCTTTACAAAATATGTTATTCTAAATTTACTCTTTTTAATAACTTGAACATAATTATCAAATCATTTCTTTTAAGTCTTAAATAAACAATTGCTTTTTGCACGTTAAAATTGTTGTCAACCCTAAATTTAACTATGCATTACTATATTGATATGAGTTACTTGAACTTGACATGTTCCGTGTTCAACTGGATAATAATAAGTCTTAAGATACAACCTAAAATTGTTACTTTCATATTTTCACACTTAATTCTTATTCTTTTGTAGTAACAAAAAATTATAAGGAACTTTTAAGACAATAGTTTTTCTTTAAGATTTATTCATTGACTTATAAAGAATTATCATCTAACTTAAAGCCCTTAACAACCTTGTGTGTGAATAATTCTAAAACTGCAATACATCACAAAGAAGTCTCCACAACTCACATTAATAAATTATTAGGGTTTGGTTACACTTAGAGTGATGTATATCATATATGCAAAATAGTGGGCTACCACCGGTGGTAGCTATACACCCACCATCTACCGTTGGATGAGGCATAGGGAGCATAAAATCTCTTACCAAGAGCATAATTTTTTAACGGAAGAAACTAACGAAGCTATCCAGCCACCACCTACTAACACCACCATATAATCAGACCATATCATGCGCCCATCACACCGCGCCACCCGAGTGATCCATATATACACTCCAGCTGCACCAACCATGCGCATGTATAGCAGGTCAGTTTGGTAGGCTAGTATACAAGGTCATTTAGAACCATCATGCGCTCTAGCCATTGCATGTTGCATGCCGAATTGTCTTGCCACAAGCTTAGCAACACGGTGACATTGAGCGGCATGTATAGCAGGTCAGTTCGGTAGGCTAGTATACAAGGTCATTCAGAACCACCACACGCTCTAGCCATTGCATGTTGCCTGCTGAATTGTCTTGCCACCGGCTTAGCAACACGGTGACATTGAGCGGCATGTATAGAAGGTCAGTTCGGTAGGCTAGTATACAAGGTCATTCAGAACCACCACATGCTCTAGCTATTGCATGTTGCCTGCCGAAGTAGCCTACCGGAAGAACCACAATATTACAATAAACGGAGGTTCTTCATCCGTTAGAACTAACCTAATGCATGCTCCCTACATCACACACGGTATAAAAGGCATGATCCTACAATCCAATGACTATGTATGCATGCATAGCTACCACCAGTGGTAGCAAATCCACGTTGTATCATATATTATGCATAATATATAGCATCCTGACAATCTTTTAAACGTTGTCCTTACAGGGCAATGATGTTATTTCAGAATTTGGAGTTTCAACGAATCGAAGCTCTTGGCTACATAATCTTATAGTCAAAAAGTCAAGTTCATTGCTTGCTCATGCCATTCAGATATTTTTTAAATTACTTTCAACTCTATATATGCCGTATCGTTACTGCATTTAAAATCAAAGGTTCTATTTTCATAATTAATATGAAATAGTGGTTTTCAGCCGGTATGGTTTTTATCCTAGGATGGTGGGCAGTGGAACCATGTTATGATAAATGTGGTTGGTGGAGGTTCCACTGCAACTGAGAAAGTATCATCTAGGATTAATAACAAATATTGCTAGTAGTTCTTGCACCGTAAATCATGGTTAATCATAAGATCTGTTATGGTACGGAAAGTTAGCTAGATCTTTTCCATTGCGTATATCAACGGATCATTAGTGGAGACTTGTCCGGATCAATCTATCTATAGAGTAAAGGGGAGGGCGTGTGTCTAGCCCAGTCTACCTATATGATAAAGGGGAGGACGGACTCGCTAGTTAGTCTATGATGGATTACAAGGGTCACCCAGAACAGTCTACCCACAGGCTACAAATTGTGGTAAAGGTGCTGGTGGACTTACAAAAGGGTAGGTATGCGTGGTTGTGGAAAAGGACAACGATTGTCTTGGATCATCGCCTGCCCCCCATACAAAAGAAGTGTGGACGAGAAAGATCACCCAGTTGTACAGTGACATCGGTACGCCTGCCAGGGTCCATGGCATTGGTACCCCTTCTTCATATTCAGGTTAAGTCCCAAGAAGATTATGGTCCAAGATACGAGTCGAAGTATTGCATATTCGAATAAGGGAAACTACTATGTAAACCGCCATAGTCTATGAGTTTGTATCGAACCCAACCAGGACCCCGAGACAATGGCCACCTATAAAAGGGGCTAGGAGGGGCCGGTGGAAGACACATCGAGATTTAGCTTGTAACCATAGCTTTGTCTCAATGATATCACAAGTTTTGCCTTGTTTGTATGATCTTTACCTTCGAGTTTATCCTACGCCCTCTTCTCATGATCCTAAGTTCATCATCCATGGGCATTGCCGAGGCTAACCCTCATCATGCAGCAAGGCTTTGATCTCTTTTGGGTAAAGTAACCACCTCTGTAGAGTGTAAGAAGACTTCAAGATACTCCTTATTCCAGGAAGGAACTACGAACGCAGCAGGAAAGAAGCTCCACTTAAGCTCTAATCAACCTGTGAAGGCTGACGGACATAGTTTTTCAGAATAAAAGCAACCTCTTGAAGAAATGTTTACAAATACTTGCATTGCCAAATGACACTTTGGTCTATGGCTGTATATAGTGCATGAAAGCACTTATCTTATTAATACGAACTTGTTGAGTACACTCGTACTCACCCTTTCCTTTGAACCCCATGCTTAGACTATAAGAACACCAACGAGGAACCCAGAGGGCATCTCGAGGAGGTGATACGCTGCAAATGTATCTATAATTTTTGATGCTCCATGCTTGTTTTACACCAATTGCTTTATGTTTTGTTTACACTTTGTGGCGTTTTTATGCATTTTCCGGAACTAACCTATTAACAAGATACCACAGTGCCAGTTCCTGTTTTCTGCTATTTTTGTGTTTCAGAAAAGTTACACAGTAAATATTCTCGGAATTGGACGAAACAAAAGCCAAAGTTCCTATTTATCTGACATGAAGATGGAGTCCAAAGGAGAGACGGAGAGGGGCCAGGAGGAGGCCACACCATAGGGTGGCGCGGCCTATCCCCTGGCTGCGCCGGGCCCTGGTGTGGGCCCCTTGGCCATCCTCTGACATCGCCCTTCCGCCTATAAATTCCCTTCGTCGCGAAAACCCTATCCCCTAAAACATCTTTCCATGAAACATACAGCAAGCCGCCGCCATCATCAACCCAAGATCGGGAGGGTCCAGAAGCTTTTCCCGGCACCCTGCGGAGAGGGGAATCATCACCGGAGGCCTTCTTCATCACCATGCCAGCCTCCGGAGTGATGCGTGAGTAGTCCACCTGTGGGGACCCCGGATTACCCATCCGGAATACCAGATATGCATACAATTCACGATCCCATGATCAGTGTGTCATGAATCCACATATCCGAGTTGATACCAGAATTACATCATCCATTACAATACCGAAATAAAGTCTTACAATTGGTCACATGACCAAGTTGATATGGCCACGCAGGGCAAGTTTACAACTGAGCAGCGGATACCAAACAACGTAGATGACCCACGTCATGCCTACTACCCTACAGGCAACTGACTGGGAGACGTTCCTAGTTCGCACCAGCATCATCGTAACCCCCTTCACCTTCCTTGTAACCTTCTTCATAGTCTGACCAAGTTAATAGCCAGGGACAAAGCCGTGAGTACATTTGAATTGTACTCGCAAACCATCTAAAGGGGAAAGAACAGATATGCAGTTTGGTTGTAGCAAGGAGAAAGGCTCCAATCTAGTTTTTCCTATCTAGTCAATTTCTCGTGTCGATATAGCATGTCTTACGACATTTCTATATCCTTATTAAAGAAAACATTTAGAAAACCTTTTCAGTAAAAATCTCTAGGAAAGGGGGAAACTCATTTGGGTTTCAAGAGAGAGAGTCGGTGGTCAATCAAACATGACCACCATCCATTATAAAACCCAGGTCAATCACACATGACCAACTCCATTTCTTTGGCAGTACCCTGCAAGTACTCCGAACCATAACCGTGCCACGGCCGTACCCTCCGAGTACTCCGTCCGACACCTTTCTCCATTTTTCCGAAAATATTCTTGTAAAACCAAAACCTGACACAGGTTAAGTATGGCCATTCCAACCGTCCATGACCGAGGACTCGGCTATTCGAATAGATTACACTCTGCAGAGGTTGTACACTTTACCCACACCATTCGATAAATCCGCCGGGATACCACCACGGACCGTCATACACAAGTATGCGGGGTTCAGATAATTGATCGAAGCCCTCCATCTATCTACCTTAGTACGGGTGCCTACCCTATGGAGTTTACCTCCCCGGCACGTCCCAGTAGTACCTCCTCCAGAGCGTAACTCCGGCGCCACGGCGGGAGAACCCAAGTGTCTTCTGGCGGCTCGGAATATGCCGTGATATGTGTTGACCTTCGTTTAGCGTCAACCCGGATTCTGGGGTCCTGCAGACCCTTATATAGTTGTGAGGCTCCCCGCACTAAAGCAAATAAACTTCAAACTAAGCCCGTCCCATACCGGGTAATGTGGTTGCACGGGAGTAATTGGTTTGGCAAACACTTATATATAATGCCACTTTTCAGAAATCCACCCACTTCTACACCTCCCAAGTCCAACTCCATGTTTATAAAATCATTTGTAAACATCTCAATGGAGCAGCAACTACTCCAAGGTGTTCGAAAACATTTTCGAATTTTTTTCCAGAGAGAGTATTCCCAATCCTAGAGTTTTGGGCTCCACTACAAGTTTTCCCGAAGACTTCGATGCTAATCATCGAGTCTCTACTATCCGGGTGACGAGGGTTAACTCGACAAATGTCCTAGATGAAGGACTTAGGATCGGGGGAAGAGGGCGTCGGATGAACTCGAAGGTAGAGGTTAGTCGAAATAAGTGTACATCGAAAGTAAACGTGGGTGTTCAACCTGGCTTGCTTTCAATCTGCCCTACACCGTCCCCTCCTGGCCCCTATATATAGATGGCCAGGTCTTGAGGATCGGGTAGGGTCCGATACATATTACAATATCGACATACGGTAAGAACTCGTATTCGACTATCATTACAATTGGGCCTAGCTTAACGGGCCTCAGGGGTACTCAACTAACGGGATCTATTAATTATACCCTTGTCAATAGCCCCTGAGATTCTACCAGAATTGCAGATTTGGGTTGAATCTCTAATCTTCAAATCTTCGACTTGATCAATTTCTTCGATTTCTTCATATCTTCAAATCTTCGACTTGGTCTTTCGACTTACTTTCATGATATTTTTTCGCAAGGGGTTTTGATGAACAAGCCTGACAACTCTGACGGATCAAGAGGTCAGTTAACTGCCGAAACAGATACTTGTCACCTACTTCAAATTCAATCCCCTCAGATTTGAATTCGGGATACCGGTCAAACCCATTCTTTTGCCGCATTTAGGTCTTACAAAGAATGAATCCCAGTGATTCTCGGGGTACCCAGTGCGTCCACCAGGATTTTCTTCGCGTCGTAGACACGGATACATACCAGCAGAGCGCATCCATGTGCGTATACCAGGCCACACAGGACGGATCCCGGGGTCTTACCTTCGTGACAGGTCACAACATTCGAGTTGCGTTGCGATAACATAACTCGAGAATCTTATGTCGCAGTCAAATTTTGACTAAAAATATTTGGGTTTCAACAACCATAAAACTCGCTCCCGATGGGAGTAATCTCTTTGCATTTTGTCGACTATATAGCCGAAGTTTGTATGATATACTTTCTTCATCCTCTATCGGGTGCGCGCTCAGCGCTCCCGATGGGAGTAGCCCCCGAGGCTATGTTTGAATACTTGTAGTCAAGCATAGGCTCAAAATTCACTTCGTCTTCTTTCTTGTAATATCTCCTGTTCACAAGCCCCCGAGCCCAAGGCGAGGTCTTTTATATCTTGCAACCACACTCTCCCCTTCTTATTTTTTCTCCTCTGGTATTTATCGTCTGCTACATGCAGAATTTAACTCTTTTGGAGAATACGTTGATGGGCTTTGCTTATCACGAGGGCCCGATAATACGTGCTTATAAATAAAGCACCTTCTGGCAAGGGTAAAAACCCTAATCAGATTCCTCCTCCGCCGCATCATCTTCTCTCTCCATCTAGGGTTTTCTAGCCTTTTCCCTTGTCCACATGGCTGACGCAGATGATTCCTGTCTGAACCTTGGCTCTCCGGTGGCACCGCGAGGTCGGGGTCGCCCTCGTGGAAGCAAGAACAAGAACAACACAACTCCGGCCGCCGCAGGATCGTCATCGGCCGCTCATGTCAAGCGTCGTCCCGACCGTCCACCTGGTAGCAAGAACAAGTCGAAGGTGACTGCCGCTGCCCCAGGTCCAAGCACTCCATCTCCTGCTGCGGCCTCTTCCTCTGCTGCTCCTCCCAGAATCTTTTCTTTCTTCTGCATTGCCATGGCGCAGTGCCGTGAGATTCAGCGTCTGCCGCTGAATTTCACCAAGTTCATGGATGGGCGTGAACTGCGAGAAGCGGTTCTCCGCGAGCAATCTGGCAGTGGGACTCCATATGAAGTGGAAGTTTGGTATGATGACAACGGCGAACAATACTTTAAGGGTGGGTGGTCGCGGTTTGCAGAAGACCACGACATCCATCAAGGCTTCTTCATGACCTTCGACTTCCATATCGGCACGTCAAAGTTCAACGTGAAGATCTATGACGGCACTCAGTGCCAGAAGGAGTATGAAGCTGAAGTCCACTTTCATTAGGATATGCTTTTATATGTAATTTCTTTTGATAATATCCTTGCTGCCGTGCCATATGTAATGAATATTCGTACTTCATTCTGATGTTTTTATGAGTACCATGAAAACAAATCATTGTTCTGAGGTATGCTTTCTATATATCGGGTTCTTTGCGAACCAATTGGTATGAAGAATATCGGGTTCCTTGGTGAACCAGTTTGTTTGAATATTATCGGGTTGTCTGCACAACCTTATAGTGAAAAAAGATCTCCATGTCGCGATAAAAATTTCTTTCGTACGACCCGAGGGTTGAAGCCCCCGAGCGGAGAAGTAGAGATACTTGTACAATTTTGTCGAGTTCAACCCAAGGAACCCGACCTATGGCCTCATGTTCTGGGTTCAGAAGGTTAACTCGAGTTTAATTATACCACTAGATTTATTCTACGCGTAAAAACGTCGTAGCTGCTCCGCATTCCACGGGTTGCCTTCGTCTTTTCCTGTCTTCTTGTCTTGTAGTCGATAAGCTCCTCCTGGTATGACTTCTGTAACGATGTAAGGTCCCACCCAAGGGGACTCTAGTTTCCCGTGGCTGTCTTGTCTGAGTCGCAAAACTAGATCTCCCACCACGAAGGATCGTGGTCGAACTCGACTACTGTGATAGTTTCGTAGACTCTGTTGATACTGCGTGGCCCTTTCTAATGCTTTATCTCTTGCTTCATCTAGTGCATCGACATCGTCTTGCAATGCTTCTGTTGATGTTGTTTCGTCGTATGCCATCACCCTTGGAGCCTCGTGCGTAACTTCGACTGGAAGCACGACTTCTGCGCCATGGACCAGGAAGAAAGGAGTTTATTGAGTTGCTGCGTTGGGTGTGGTTCTTAGACTCCAAAGAACGGAGGGCAATTCATCTACCCAAGCACTCTTGGCTTTCTCGAGAGGTGCTAAGAGCCTCTTTTTTATCCCACTACATATCAGGCCATTGGCTTTTTCGACTTGTCCATTTGTCTTCGGATGCGCCACAGATGCAAATTTGAGTTTGATTCCTAGTCCTTCGCAGTAACTCTTGAATTCCTTTGAAGTGAAGTTTGTCCCATTGTCCGTGATGATGCTATATGGTACGCCGAAACGAAACACTATTGACTTGATGAAGTTGATCGCTGCTGTTGAATCTTGAGTTGTTACCGGGGCTGCTTCCACCCACTTGGTAAATTTATCGACTGCCACTAGCATGTAAACATGTCCTCCTGGCCAGGACTTGTGCAATTTTCCTACCATATCGAGGCCCCATTGTGCAAAGGGCCAGGACAATGGTATTGGCTGTAGCTCTGCTGCTGGTGCATGTGGTCGAGATGCAAATCTTTGACAGGCTTCACACTTCCGGACTATATCTTTTGCGTCTTCGATGGCTGTTAACCAATAGAATCCTGCACGGAATGCTTTTGCAGCTATTGCCCTGCTGCTTGCATGATGGCCGCACACTCCGCCATGTATATCTTTTAGTATTACTTGTCCTTCCTGAGGCGTTACACAATGCTGCAAAACGCCAGTAATACTTTTCTTGTATAATTTCCCCTGCAACACGACAAACGCTTTCGATCGTCGAGTTATCCTCTTGGCTTCTACTGCATCTTCTAGTAACTGTTTATTTATCATATACGCGAGATACGGCTGCATCCAGGTTTCTTCTATCATCATGACTTCCTCGGGTTCCGGCGCAGCCCCCGAGCCTGCTGCAGTAGTCGAACTTTTGATACTTTTTATTGACCTTTCTACTATTTCCTCCCAGAATACTCCCGATGGCACGGGTAAACACTGGGACCCGATATTTGCCAAGGTGTCGGCTTCTTCATTGCTGTTTCTGCTGATGTGCGAGACTTCACATCCATCAAATGTTCCTTCGAGGTAGTGATATAAGTTCTTGTAGGCCATCATGTTGTCATTGATTGTGTCGCATCTGTTCATAACTTGTTGGACGACAAGGTTTGAATACCCAAATATTTTTAGTCGAGTTGCTCCACATGCTTTAGCCATCTTCATTCCATGTAGCAGAGCCTCGTATTCTGCTTCATTGTTAGAAGCCTGCGGAAAACTCATCCTTAAGACGTACCTTAGTTTGTCGCCATGCGGCGATATCAAGATTACTCCCGCTCCTGCGCCTTGTACTCTTTTAGAACCGTCGAAGTACATTGTCCAGACACTCGATAGATCTGGCAGTCCTGTGCTCTGCAGCTCCAACCATTCTGCTGTGAAATCTGGTAAGACTTGCGACTTGATTGCCTTCCTTTTTTCATACGTGATGTCCATGGGAGATAATTCGATTTCCCACAAAGAGACACGTCCTGTTGCTGAAGGATTGTTCAATATGTTCGATAGTGGCGCTTCATTGACCACTATAATTGGGTGCACCGCAAAGTACTGTCGCAATTTTCGTGCTGTTGTAAAGACACTATATGCAAGCTTTTGATAATGCGGGTACCTTTGTTTTGTCGGGGATAGCACTTCACTGATGAAATATACCGGCCTCTGGACGCCGTGGGCTTTTCCTTCTTCACTTCTTTCGACTACCAATACTGTACTCACCACCTGATGGGTTGTGGCGATGTAGAGTAATAGTGGTTCTTTTTCTTTTGGTGCGACCAGCACTGGTGGCATGGAAAGCACTTTTTTCAACTGTGCAAAATCCGCGTCTGCTTCTTCTGTCCATTCAAATTTATCATCTGATTTCTTCATAAGTGCATAGAAAGGAAGCGCCTTTTCTCCCAATCGAGCAACGAAACGACTTAGTGCCGCGACGCGTCCTGCGAGTTTCTGGACGTCGTGTAGTTTCGTGGGTTTTCCCATTGTTAAAATTGCTTGAATCTTCTCTGGGTTCGCCTCTATTCCTCGTGCTGATACCAGGAACCCCAAAAGTTGTCCTGCTGATACGCCGAAGGAACATTTTGTCGGGTTAAGCTTAAGCTTATACCTGTTCAGGTTGTCAAAGGTTTCTGCCAAGTCGCCGATTAAAGATTGCTCCTCTCTTGTAGTGATGACTACATCATCAATGTAGACTTGGATGTTGCGTCCTATTTGGCTCCCGAGGCAGTTTTGCATCATCCGTTGATAAGTTGCTCCTGCATTTTTTAGCCCGAACGGCATTACTTGATAGCAAAACAATCCGTATGGTGTGATGAAGGCCGTCTTTTCTTCGTCTTCCTTCTTCAATTTGATCTGATTGTAACCAGAATATGCATCCAAAAAGGAAAGCCTCGCGCATCCCGCTGTTGAATCAATTATCTGATCGATGCGGGGTAGAGGGAAGGGATCCTTTGGACAATGCTTGTTGAGAGATGTGTAGTCGACACATACTCTTTGTACGTCTGTGTTCTTTTTGGGTACGATAACTGGGTTCGATACCCAACTCGAAGTTTTGATTTCTCTGATAAATCCGGCATTTTCCAACCTGTGCAATTCTGATGCTATCGCCTTCCTTTTAGGTTCATCAAATCGTCGTAATGGTTGCTTGACTGGCTTTGCCTTGGGATCTACATTTAAGGCGTGCTCGACGAGTTCCCTGGGAACCCCTGGCATGTCTGATGGACACCAGGCAAAGATTTCCCAGCGCTCATGGAGGAACTCGACGAGCGCGCTTTCCTATGCGGGATCTAAGTTCACCGCAATTGATGTCGTCTTGCTTGGATCTGTAGGGTGTACCTGGATTTTCTTCGAGTCCTGAGTTGTGTCGAAAGCCTGATCTGGCAGGGATCGTCCAACATCGGGTAGCACATTATGATCTGTTTCTCCTTTTAGCCTCTCATATTCTGCTATCATGCCGAAGGTTTGCGCCATCCTATTGAATTCTCTGTCACATGTGTTTGCTACTTCAAAGCTCCCTTGTACTGTAATTGTTCCTTTGGGTCCTGGGATTTTTAGCGTAAGATATGCGTAATGAGGCATTGCCATGAATTTTGCAAATGCTGGGCGCCCCAGGATTGCATGGTATTGTGACAGCCAATCCATAACTTCAAATTCCAGCTTCTCTCTGCGGTAATTGCTGCTACTGCCAAAGCAGACGTCGAGTTCTATTCTTCCCAAAGGATAGTTTGCGGCTCCTGGTACTATTCCATGGAAGGAGCAGTCTGTTGGCTTTAAACTCGACAGTGAGATACACATTGCCTTCAGTGTTCTAGCATATATCAGGTTGATGCCACTTCCTGCGTCCATAAATACTCTTCCGATGTCATACCCTCCTATTTGTGCCTTTAGAACCATAGGCGAGTGGCCTGGCCTGGGAACTTTCCTTGGGTGGTCTGATCTACTGAACTTAACTGGTTGATCTGACCACCGCAGGTACTCTGTGGTAGCTGGTGGTGATGATATTGCCAGGTTTACTTGCCTGGATATGCTCTTTCGCTCTTTCTTCGACTTAGGCACCGGTTGAATCATGGCTGATATGTAAACTTTTGACTCTAGGTGCCTTGCTAGCCTTTGCATTTGATATCCTTGAGTTGTGTGCTTCTCTTCTTGCCATCCTCCTTGGTTTGAACCCATGGCGCTTTGTAGCCTTAGGAATGTTCTACAATCCTTCATCTGGTGATTTGAGACTCTTTTCCCATCAAGATATGCGTAGTGGATTCGACAAGGTCCGTATAACATATCCTCGGCCGAAGGACCGGAGTATCTCAATTTTTCTACTCCTTTCGCTTGAAACCTCCTGTTTACATATCCTTCCTCTTCTTCTGCTGCGTAGCCCGCGGTGATACGTCCATTTTGCATCACTATTTTGTATCATAATTTACTGTTATTCATTGATATATTTCATATTTAGATATGATACTTATGTTATTTCCTTTGTTTTCACATGTTTGATGATCATTGGAGGAGTTGCTGCCGGAGTCAGGATTCTGCTGGAAAAAGGACCATCAAGGGACCATATTTTGAAGATCAGGAAAATTCCAGAAAAATACCAGGAAATTATATTTTCCCAGAAGACCCAGGAAGCCAGAAGGAGGAGTCGAGAGGAGCCAGGAGGGGCCCACATGCCAGGGTGGCGTGGCCCCACCCCTGGCCGCGCCAGCCCTGTGTGAGGCCGCCCTGGCCCACCTCTGGTCTCGCCCATGCGCGTACTTCATCGTCCCGGAAAACCTAAGTCAGGGGGAGGCTCAGAGTTAGACACCGCCGCCTCTGCAGGGCGGAAAACACCAGAGAGAGAAAAGCTCTCCGGCAGGCAGAGATCTGTCGGGGAAATTCCTTCCCGGAGAGGGGAGATCGTCGCCATCGTCATCACCATCGCACCAGACTTCATCGGGATCATCATCATCATCATCATCCCCATCACCAGCACCTTCATCTCCACCATCACCATGCCATCCCGCTGTAACATCTTGAGTTGGATCTTGTTATATTCATAGGGGAAACTTTCCCGGTGTTGATTACTCTTGTAGTTGATGCTATTGAGTGGAACCATTGAATTAAGGTTTATGTTCAGATATTTATTTACCATTATTTCACCTTTGATCATGATCCATATGATGTCTTGTGAGTAGTTCGTTTAGTTCTTGAGGACATGGGAGAAGTCAAGATGTTAGTAGTGAATTATTGTTGAGAAATATTTAATGGTTTGATATTGTTGTGGTGCTATTTCACTAGTGGTGTCATGTGAACGTCGACTACATGATACTTCACCATTTATGGGCCTAGTGAGATGCATTGTATATTTGGCTACCGATTGTGGGGTTGCTGGAGTGATAGAAACCTAAACCTCCGTTGGAAAACCATTGCACCAGGGAGCATAGGATCTTAGAGTTTAAGGCTGTGGTTAGATTTATCTTAATTACTTTCTTGTATTTGCGGATGCTTGCAAGGGGTATAATCACAAGTGTGTATTTATCCTAGTAAGGGTAGTGTGCTAGCACAAGTTCACCCCATAACATCTATCAAACCAATAAAGACTATTGGCTTTATGAAGCGAAAGCTCTTGACAGAAACTCCAGTGTGTCCTCGAGAACGTTTTGTTATTATAAGTACACAACCGGCTTGTCCTTTGCTGCAGAAAGGATTGGGCCACTTGCTGCAATTGTTACTATTGTCTTTTATTTACTCGCATTTTATTTACTCGTATTACCAAATACTCCTGAAAACCTATTTGCTAGTATTTACAGTGATTCCTTGATCAAAACCGCTCATCAACACCTTCTGCTCCTCGTTGGGTTCGACACTCTTATTTATCGAAAGTACTACGATACACCCCCTATACTTGTGGGTCATCAAGACTATTTTCTGGCGCCGTTGCCGGGGAGTGTAGCGCTATTGAAGAGTGGAATTGGTAAAGGTAACCGTCACTGTGAGTATTGTTTTTATTTTGTCTTTTATTTTTATTTTACTCTGCTATGGAAAACTCTCCATTTGGTTTCCTATTTGGAAACACTTCTACTACTACTGCTGCACATGTGGATGAACCACCACCGCCACCACCTGCTAAAATTGATCCTTTTAAAATACCTATGAAAATTGTTGGGCGTATTATGGATAACTGCTATTCAGGTGATGGAACTGTCCATCCGGGTGATCACTTATTATTTATACATGAATTATGCGAGTTGTTCAGATGTGCAGGTATTTCACCAAGCCTAGTCAAGAAGAAATTGTTCTCTTTATCATTGAAAGGCAGAGCTGAAGAGTGGTATCGACTACTCCAAGATGGTCCATCTATGGCATGGGAGGATACTGTACCTCTCTTTTATTCCAAGTTTTATCCTCCAAGTGAAATTCATAAAGACCGTAACCGGATATATAATTTTTGGCCTCATGATGGAGAGAGTATTGCCCAAGCGTGGGGGAGATTGAAGTTACTAATGCTCAAATGCCCCATTCATGAGCTCCCCAACAATATTGTTATTGATAATTTTTATGCGCGGCTTACTCTTCCTGATAAGGATTACTTGGATGCTTCTAGCTTTGGATCATTTATTCATATGAAAGAAGATGCTAAGTGGAAACTTCTTGACCGTATACAAGAGAATGCTGAAGGATGGGAAAACGACAAAGGTAGGAAGTCAGGTATAAACTATGATTATGAATGCATTAAATCTTTTATGGGAACCGATGACTTCCATAGTGTTAGCACTGCTTATGGTCTTGATTCACAAATACTTGCTAATTGTCTTAAGGCCTTTGCCTCTTATCTTGATGTTCCAAAGAAAGATTGGAACAAATATCATGCGCCTTATAAAGATTCTATTAGTCATATACCTGCTGCAGCTACTGAAGTTTGTACTGTTGATAGTATTGTGCCTGAGCCTTATTTTGAGAAGACACCTTTCCCTGCTAAGGTAAAGAAGTATTCTACTTTGGTAAGTGTGTCTAATAAAATTACTAAGAAAGCTGCAGAACCTGATGAGCAAATTACTATTAAGTCTCCTGTAGCTATATTGAAGGATCTTGTTATTAAAGATGTAGGGGTTGAATATATTCTTTTTTGTGAAGATGCTTCTAACATTCTCTCACATCCTAAAAAGCATAGGAAAACAAGTGTTCCTGTTATTTCTGTCAGGATTGGAGATCATTGCTATTATGGTTTATGTGATATTGGTGCTAGTGCAAGTGCTATTCCCTTGGAGCTTTACAAAGAAATTACGCATGAGATTGGCGCTTGTGAACTTGAAGATATTGATGTGGTTGTTCAGCTTGCTAACAGAGAGACTATTTGGCCTCTTGGTATTGTTCGAGATGTGGAAGTTCTTTGCGGTAAGACTAAATATCCCACTGATTTTCTAGTACTTGGTAAGGAGGCTAGTAAAACTTGTCCTATTATTTTTGGTAGACCATTTTTGAACACTTGTGGCGCTGTGATAGATTGTAAGAAGGAGATTTTTTTTACTAAGTTTAATGGAGAGTCTTATGAGTTTAATTTTTCCAAGTTTGCTAAGACTTCTTATGAAAATGACACGCCTAATGAAAATTTTTGAGTTGAACAGCTTGCTTCTATTGCTCTTGCTCCTAATAATGCCTTGCAGCAATTCATGGAAGATCACGAAAGTGATGTTTTCATCAAGGAAAGAGAAGAGATTGACGATATTCTTCTTCGTCAACCACCATTAATCAAGCATAATCTACCTGTGGAGGATCTTGGTACCACTTTGCCGCCTAAGGAAGATCCTGTGTTTGAATTAAAGCCTTTGCCTGATAATCTTAAATATGCTTATATAGATAATAAGAAAATATATCCTGTTATTATTAGCTCTAAACTTTCAGGAAAGGAAGAAGAAAGATTATTGGAGATATTGAGGAAACACCGAGGAGCTATGGGATATACTCTTGATGATTTAAAAGGGATTTCTCCCACTTTATGTCAGCATGCCATTAATATGGAGAAAGACGCGAAGCCAGTTGTGGAGCATCAACGCCACCTAATTCCTAAGATGAAGGATGTGGTAAGAAATGGGGTATTAAAGCTCCTTGATACTGGTATTATTTATCCTATTGCTGATAGTAGATGGGTTAGTCCTGTCCATTGTGTTCCTAAGAAATGAGGTATAACTGTTGTGCCTATTGAGAATAACGAGCTTATTCCTCAAAGGGTAGTAGTTGGTTATAGGATGTGCATTGATTATAGGAAGGTAAACAAAGTTACTAAGAAAGATCATTACCCTTTACCGTTCATAGATCAGATGTTAGAAAGGTTGTCTAAGAAGACTCACTTTTGTTTCCTTGATGGTTATTCTGGTTTTTCTCAAATTGCTGTTAAGAAGGATGATCAAGAGAAAACCACTTTTACTTGTCCTTATGGAACTTATGCTTATAGACGTATGCCGTTTGGTTTATGCAATGCTCCTGCTACTTTTCAAAGATGCATGTCTGCTATTTTTCATGGCTTTTGTGAAGAAATTGTGGAGGTCTTCATGGACGATTTCTCCGTCTATGGAACTCTTTTGATAATTGTTTGCACAACCTTGATAAAGTTTTGCAGAGGTGCGAAGAAACTAACCTTGTTCTTAATTGGGAGAAATGCCACTTTATGGTAAATGAAGGAATTGTCCTTGGACATAAAATTTCTGAAAGAGGTATTGAAGTTGACAGAGCAAAAGTGGAGGCAATTGAGAAAATGCCCTGTCCCAGAGATGTTAAAGGTATTCGTAGTATTCTTGGTCATGCTGGTTTCTATAGGAGGTTTATTAAAGATTTCTCCAAGATTTCAAAGCCTCTTACTAATCTTCTTCAAAAAGATGTACCATTTGTCTTTGATGATGATTGTAAGGAAGCTTTTGAAACTCTTAAGAAGGCTTTAACTACTGCTCCTATTGTTCAGCCACCTGATTGGAATTTACCTTTTGAAATTATGTGTGACGCTAGTGATTTTGCTGTTGGTGCTGTTCTTGGACAGCGCGTTGATAATAAGTTGAATGTTATTCATTATGATAGTAAGACTCTTGATGCTGCTCAAAAGAATTACGCTACTACTGAGAAAGAGTTTCTTGCTATTGTTTTTGCATGTGATAAGTTTAGATCTTACATTGTTGATTCTAAAGTTACTATTCATACTGATCACGCAGCTATTAGATATCTTATGACTAAGAAGGATGCTAAGCCTAGGCTTATTAGATGGGTGTTGCTTTTACAAGAGTTTGATTTGCATATCGTAGATAGGAAAGGTGCTGAAAATCCTGTGGCTGACAACTTGTCTAGATTGGAAAACATTTCTTTTGATCCTATTCCTGTTAATGATAGTTTCCCAAATGAACAGTTAGCTGCAATAAATGTAACTTTGCGAGACCTTCCTTGGTATGCTGATTATGCTAAATTTATTGTTTCCAAGTATTTGCCTCCAACCTTTACAGCTCAGCAAAGAAGAAAATTCTTTTATGATTTGAGACATTATTTTGGGATGACCCACATTTATATAAAGAAGGAGTTGATGGTATTATGAGAAGATGCGTACCGGAATATGAGCAACAAGAAATATTAAGAAAATGTCATAGCAGCGCCTATGGAGGGCATCATGCTGGAGATAGAACCGCGCAGAAGGTTCTACAATCAGGTTTTTATTGGCCAACCCTCTTTAAAGATGCCAGAAGGTATGTTTTATCTTGTGATGAATGTCAAAGAGTTGGTAATATTTCTAGACGCAATGAAATGCCTATGAGTTACACTCTTGTTATTGAACCGTTTGATTGTTGGGGATTTGACTTTATGGGTCCTTTTCCTCCTTCAAAAGGCTATACCCATATACTTGTTGCTGTTGATTATGTTACTAAATGGGTAGAAGCCATACCTACAAAGAGTGCCGATGGTGAGACCTCGTTAAAAATGCTTAAGGATGTTATTTTTCCTAGGTTTGGTGTGCCTAGATATCTTATGACTGACGGAGGTTCTCATTTTATTCACGGTGGTTTTAGAAAAACTCTTGCTAAATATGATGTCAATCATAGAATTGCTTCTGCTTATCATCCCCAAACTAGTGGGCAGGTAGAGCTTTCAAATAGGGAGATCAAGTCTATCTTGCAGAAGACTGTCAATAGATCTAGGAAAAACTGGGCTAGTAAGTTAAACGACGCTTTATGGGCTTATAGAACTGCTTATAAGAACCCCATGGGTATGTCTCCTTATAAGATGGTTTACGGAAAAGCGTGTCACTTGCCCTTAGAATTAGAACACAAAGCTTTTTGGGCAGTGAGAGAGCTTAATAGAGATTTTAAACTAGCTGGTAAGAAAAGATTATTAGATTTGAGTTCTCTAGATGAGTGGAGAAACGAAGCGTATGAGAATGCCAGGCTTTTTAAAGAGAAAGTCAAGCAATGGCATGATAAGAGAATTCTTAAGAGAGAGTTTCATGTTGGTGAGAAAGTTCTTTTGTATAGGTCTCGTCTCAGATTTTTTGCAGGAAAATTACTCTCTAAATGAGAAGGACCATATGTTATTGTAGAAGTGTACCGCTCAGGTGCTATTAAGATTGCTTCGTTGAAAGATGACTCTACACAAGTGGTGAATGGGCAAAGACTCAAACATTATATTTCTGGAGATTCTTATAATGAAGATGTTGATGTTATTGAAACAGCTTCTCTGGAAGAATTCATCCAAGACAAATTGCAGGTACCTGCAGAGTTCGTTTTCGAATAGGTAACAATTCTAGTTAGAGAAGTTTCGCGAAAAGCTCTTCCTTTAATATTTTTGCTGTTTTTACTAAATATTAAAAATCACGAGACGAAAATGGGCAGGAAAAAGAGTCCGTGTGTCTCTCACACACAGGTGGCGCGGGTCCACCCCTGGCCGCGCCACCTAGGTGTGAGAGCACCCCGGAACTCGTTTCCGTCCCGGTTTCCTCCTGTGATTTCATTTCGATGTATAATTTTCGCCTATTTAACCCCCCAGAGTCCCCGAGGTCTGTATATCATTTTCTCGTTGTGTTTTGTTTCGAGCTGTTTCTGTCAGGAGTTGATCTTAAGCTTGGGGGAGCCATGGCCTCTTCAAGTGACAACAAGGGCAAAGGACCCTGGGTAGATGATCACCAGCGCCAAAAGTGGAAGGAAGAGCAATGTTCAGGGAGAGCAAGGCCCAAGAACCCTGCTTTTGAAGGACCAACGAAGGCTAGACGTATCTTTTCTCATGATCTGCAGGGACCAACATATCATGTTTTGGATCTTAACTCCATGCCCGTGATAGAAGAGGGTATGCTGGTCACTTATGGGTTTTGTGCTCAATATCAAGCTTTGAAAAGGGAGGTAGAGATGCTGCAAGAAGAAAATCTTAGGCTTCGCCAGATGCTGGAATACTTCATTAATCCAAGGCTGCTACCAATACCACCCAAGGAGTAATTCGTCATCGCTATAGGCATCCCCTTGGCTTGTTTCAAGCTTGGGGGAGTGCCGCGGTATCACATCATTACCTTTTGCTCATTTACTTTTCAAGTAGAGTTATATCATGAATAGAGAAGTTATCTTATAGAATAGTTTGCAGTTTGGAAGTATCTCCTTAGTTGGTTATCTATGTATCCCTTGGTGTGAGTTGAGGTAATAAAATATTAATGAGAAGTTTTATCGTTTACTTTCCGCGCACTTTATGTTAGTTTGCAATCTCTCTTGTATGACTAGTCTTGTTGATTGGTATTGGTATCACTTTGGGAGCATGAGTAAATTTAGTTGGTTTTGGCAAACCTAGCTTGGTCAGTAGCAACTTTACCTTGAGGTTTGAGTAGAAAAGAATAAAGAAGTGCTTGTAGTTACATCACTTCAGTTTTCCTTATGTTTGGCTTATAAGCATTGTTATTCCTGAAGTCAAAATCGTTGTACCTTCAAGGGAGTTTGCATGATTGTTCTTATTATATGTATGTTTGTTTGTTACATTCAACTCTTATGCTTGCTACCCAGCCTTGCTAGCCAAAAACCTGTACTGAGAGGAAATACTTCTCGTGCATCCAATTCCCAAAAGCCAAGTCACCTCCAAAGAGTCCACTATAAATTCCTATGCATGGTATTTCAAGCCATTCCAAGTAAATTTTCATGTGCTACCTTTCAAAAACCTTCAAACACTTCTCATTTTTGTGCCACTGTTTTTAGCTCATGAGGACGTAGTGGATGGGTTTGTTATCTTCCATACTAAATTGAGTACCCCTCGACTAGGCAGCTTCATCTGCTCGTCAATTTTGCAAGGGAGCTGGTCAGACCATTATAATCTCAAAAAGAAAAGAAAAGCACTCCTCCATGGTATGTAAAAGTTGGTTGGCACCCGATGGAATCGGTTAGCTATGGTTTGAGAAAGGAAAAAGGTGGGGAGGAGTGCAACTATAAAAGAGCACCAATGTGCCAATTAATCAAACATCTCGGAACCGCTCTCACTTGTTTAGTATGGAAGATATCAAGAACTCCGTTGCTAGTCGTTGACAAAAGCAACCACCTCTCAAAATAACTTTTTACCTCTGTTTTACAAATGAAAAGCTCTAGCACATGTTTAATCCCTGCTTCCCTCTGCGAAGGGCCTATCTTTACTTTTATGGTGAGTCAACCTATTTTCCTCTATCTAAAGCAAGCATTTGAGTTGTTATGTTTCACTCATCCGTATGTTGATCCGTTTAATCATGTTTACTATCTTCCTTGTTTTGTATAATGCTTTTGTCTGAAGGAATATATCTCTGAAAGCTTTCTATGAATGCAAAAGTTTACCTTGTTGAGCATATGGTCTTTGCTATGTTAGCTCTGTTTTAAAAGGCTCTGTTTAAAAGAAAGAATAGCTTGTTTATCATTCTTTGACCAAGAACTAAGGTTTGCCATTGGCAATTATAGTTTACCTTGTGCATCTTTACATGTGATTCCCTTTTATCCATTGCAAGTCTATATCTTATAAAGGGAAGTTGCTGTCTATTATAATTTGTGCCTTGGTGAATGTGATGCTTCTTGTCCGTATTTTGATTATCGACACTTCACTCCATAAACCTGTGGTCATGTTTACCGAGTTTAGTTTTCGCTTGGGGACAAGCGAGGTCTAAGCTTGGGGGGGGGGGGTTGATACGTCCATTTTGCATCACTATTTTGTATCATAATTTACTGTTATTCATTGATATATTTCATATTTAGATATGATACTTATGTTATTTCCTTTGTTTTCACATGTTTGATGATCATTGGAGGAGTTGCTGCCGGAGTCAGGATTCTGCTGGAAAAAGGACTATCAAGGGACCATATTTTGAAGATCAGGAAAATTCCAGAAAAATACCAGGAAATTATATTTTCCCAGAAGACTCAGGAAGCCAGAAGGAGTCGAGAGGAGCCAGGAGGGGCCCACACGCCAGGGTGGCGCGGCCCCACCCTGGCCGCGCCAGCCCTGTGTGAGGCCGCCCTGGCCCACCTCTGGTCTCGCCCCTGCGCATACTTCATCGTCCCCGAAAACCTAAGTCAGGGGGGAGGCTCAGAGTTAGACACCGCCGCCTCTGCGGGGCGGAAAACACCAGAGAGAGAAAAGCTCTCCGGCAGGCAGAAATCTGCCGGGGAAATTCCTTCCCGGAGAGGGGAGATCGTCGCCATCGTCATCACCATCGCACCAGACTTCATCGGGATCATCATCATCATCATCCCCATCACCAGCACCTTCATCTCCACCATCACCACGCCATCCCGCTGTAACATCTTGAGTTGGATCTTGTTATATTCATAGGGGAAACTTTCCCGGTGTTGATTACTCTTGTAGTTGATGCTATTGAGTGGAACCATTGAATTAAGGTTTATGTTCAGATTGTTATTTACCATTATTTCACCTCTGATCATGATCCATATGATGTCTTGTGAGTAGTTCGTTTAGTTCTTGAGGACATGGGAGAAGTCAAGATGTTAGTAGTGAATTATTGTTGAGAAATATTTAATAGTTTGATATTGTTGTGGTGCTATTTCACTAGTGGTGTCATGTGAACGTCGACTACATGATACTTCACCATTTATGGGCCTAGTGAGATGCATTGTGTATTTGGCTACCGATTGTGGGGTTGCTGGAGTGACAGAAACCTAAACCTCCGTTGGAAAACCATTGCACCAGGGAGCGTAGGATCTTAGAGTTTAAGGCTGTGGTTAGATTTATCTTAATTACTTTCTTGTATTTGCGGATGCTTGCAAGGGGTATAATCACAAGTGTGTATTTATCCTAGTAAGGGTAGTGCGCTAGCACAGGTTCACCCCCATAACATCTATCAAACCAATAAAGACTATTGGCTTTATGAAGCGAAAGCTCTTGACAGAAACTCCCGTGTGTCCTCGAGAACGTTTTGTTATTATAAGTACACAACCGGCTTGTCCTTTCCTGCAGAAAGGATTGGGCCACTTGCTGCAATTGTTACTACTGTCTTTTATTTACTCGCATTTTATTTACTCGTATTACCAAATACTCCTGAAAACCTGTTTGCTAGTATTTACAGTGATTCCTTGATCAAAACCGCTCATCAACACCTTCTGCTCCTCATTGGGTTTGACACTCTTATTTATCGAAAGTACTACGATACACCCCCTATACTTGTGGGTCATCACGCGGCTACCTGATTTCGCCTTCCTTGGTTATCCCTGCTGTGGTGTCGTCTCCTCTGCCTGCTTATTCTATCGACTTCTGGTGAACATCCCCTTTTGTTATTATATGCGTCTTCTCCATCAGCAAATTTGTTGGCATCTTCCATTAGCTCGGCTACTGTTGTAGGTCTTGTTCTTCCTATTTCTTCCATGAGATCTGAGCGACGAAGTCCAGCCGAAAAAGCATCTATTGCTCGTTCGTCGGAGACGTCCTCTGCTGAATTTTTGATTATACTCCATCGTTGTATATAAGAACGTAGAGTTTCGCCTTTCCTCTGCACACACGCCTTAACTTCCTCCAGTGATGCTGGGCGCTTGTATGTTGAATGAAAATTTCTTGCGAATTGGTTTTCGAGTTCTCCCCAACTTCCAATGGATTCGTTGGGTAGGGTATTCAACCACGACTGTGCTGCGCCGGTGAGGTGTAGCTGCAAACTTTGCATTGCAGTTGCTTTTGTTCCTCCTAATATCTGCACTGCCTGCAAATAGTCTGATAACCACATGGTAGGTTCTTGCGACCCATCATATTTATGTTGATCATGTGGTAGTTTGAATCCTTTGGGTACCTGAGTTTTGCGAACCCTGCGGGTAAAGCATAATGCGCCCATTTCTTTATCGTCGTCTTCATAATTTTCTTCCCTCCAGGCGTGGCGTGATTTATTTACTTGAGCCTGTGCTATTATATTTCTTGCGTCCTCCTTCCTCTTTTGTCGCCTTTCCTCTTCTGATGACTCACTATACTCGTTATCTGCGAAATTGTATCTGAGCTTCTCCTTTTGCTTTTCCTTGTAGCTTGTCGACTTTGTGTCTGGACCTTTTTCCCTGATCTTGCTCTCCACTATTCCGAGGTTTCGTATCGCGGCTCGGTGCATATCTTCTCGCGGATCCCCGGGTTCTGGCCTTGTAGTTAGTAAATACGCCTGTGCTGCTATCAACGCTGCTTCTGGCGTTTCTTGCATGAAGTCATCTTTCCCCTCTTCTAACTGTGGGGTAGGGCTCCTCGAGTACCTTTCTTCTCTGTTGCGTGCTGTTGCCTCCCTGTTGTGTTTTGGGTCTCCGCGCCTTTCTCTACTGTACTCGGAATCCTCACTATAGTCATCCCAGTATTCCTTCCTTGATACACTGTTATCGTTTTGAAGAACCGTGTCTCTTTACTCCCTTAGTTTCTTCCTATGTTGGTATAATGCATACTGATATCCCATTAGAACTTCTCTTCTCGATCCTTCGGGTACTTCTGTACCATGATTGATAGCTGATTTGATCATTCTCCATTCGCCAGCCGAAACGTGGACTTTCTCCTTATCCTTTTTGTTGTGTTCTTTTATTTTGTCGACTTGCCTGTCGACCTTTTTACTTCCTTCATTGTTGTTCTCTTCTTCTGCTTCGGTGATAATGACGCATAGCTGATGCACTTTGGAGATGCCACTGCTTCCAACGGCAAAGTCCCTTGCACTGTTGTATGTTTGACTTACCCTTTCTTCTGAGTCGAAATTTTCCCAAATTTTGTCATCTTCTGCGATTGGTGCTTTTTCCAAGCTGACCGGCGAGTTTACCTCGCTAGAAGAGCCTTCTGATGATTCCAGTATTATCTCTGTTTTGGGCTTGCTCACCGACGGATCTGGTTTTGTCGAATCCGAGAGGCGGGATGAACCCGATGGTCCGACGTAGATGCTTAAACTTCCAATTGTTAACTCCGTCTCCTGACTTCCGTCGAGTTCTGAATTGCTATTGGCTAAAAGCGAAAAAGCCGTCGAATTCATGACTCCAACGCCCAGATCCCCACGGTCGGCGCCAATTGACGAGGGTTAACTCGACAAATGTCCTAGATGAAGGACTTAGGATCGGGGGAAGAGGGCGTCGGATGAACTCGAAGGTAGAGGTTAGTCAAAATAAGTGTACATCGAAAGTAAACATGGGTGTTCAACCTGGCTTGCTTTCAATCTGCCCTACACCGTCCCCTCCTGGCCCCTATATATAGATGGCCAGGTCTCGAGGATCGGGTAGGGTCCGATACAGATTACAATATCGACATACGGTAAGAACTCGTATTCGACTATCATTACAATTGGGCCTAGCTTAACGGGCCTCAGGGGTACTCAACTAACGGGATCTATTAATTATACCCTTGTCACCGGGGTATTGAGTAGGTGTCAAAAGTGTCACCTTTAAAGATGATATCAAGTCGACTTGTGGAGCTAAGTCGCCAACTATTGCTATATAAGGGGAATATCAATATAACAAAACAATGCATAGTAATGAAGGCAAGAGTAGAACAATGCATAGTGACTTATTAGGATTCAGATATGCAACAAGTAGATGGCTTGCCTTGAGTGGCTTGTCCCTGATCTCCTTCTTCTTGATATCCAAAGACCTCTCCCTCCTCCGCACACTCGTCGTTCGAATCTATCGCCGGAAAAACACAAGCACACAATAAGCATACAGGCATACACAGGTCACAAGCACTTCATCACTCAATATCACATAATCAAAGAGTATCAGAAACAAACATGTTTAGAATCTAAAATAAAATTTCATAGATTTTTAGTAGCAAGTTAATCCTATTAAAACTAGGGTTTTTCAAACATAGCAAGCACATCACCACTTCACCTCAAACAAGCATGCAGGTGGCCACATAGGTCAAATAACAAATTCAGCATGCTTACAGATAAGCAACAAATTTTCTGAACCAAGACTTCATCTTATAAAAGTAAAGCTACTATATTAATAGGGAAAACAATTTCTAAAAGTAAATAACCCTATACTCAAACCAAACAACAAGCAGGCATCAAATTTGATCAAAACAGGTCATCCAACATAGCATCAGATAGCTAACAATAATACAAACCCATCAAAATTGGATTTGCAATTTTCTGATTAACAGAGAATATTCTAATCATTTTATGGTGGAAATAACTACTGATTCAGAGATAAATCCACCAGAAAATCCTACAATCTCAGAAAAATTTATCCTATGGTTAGTAGCAAGAAATAACAATACATGATCACCCAAAATTGGTTTCACCCAAAAATAATTCATGGAATAAGTTCTATAATTCCCTAAAGGCAGATCTGGTGGTATTTTACAAAAACAACCCTGCAATAAATAAAGGCTCAATTTTATGAAGGCTAGTGGCATTTGAAAGGTACTGCAGAGGGCTCCTCTACAAAATTGGACTCAATTCAATTGGGTCTCTGGATCACAAGATATGGATTTTCTAGTGGAAATGACACACTATACTAGATTAAATGCCATAAATAAATCAGAATTTATTTTGGCAAGAAAATGGTTCTGCATGCTAGAAAATGTAATGGGAAGCATACAAAAATCATATCTGGCCACTTTCATGCATTTTAAATTTTCTTAGCATTTATTTCTAGCAACAAGTTAAACAGATCTAGTAAAATACTAAAGGAGTTGTAAAAAAAATGCAGTGGACCGGTTTTTCAGACGGGCCGGCGCAACACAGCACTGGGCCGGCCCAAACCAGGCCACGGGCGCGCGGAATCTGGCGCCAGTCCGCCCTAACGAGCGGGGCCCGCCGGTCAGGGCCCGCGGCCGGCCGAAACGGTATCGGGCGGCGTCGGCCATCCGATTAAAGGAACATCGACGGCCGAGGGTCGTCTTCTTCCTCTGGATGCGACGGCACGGGGCAAAACCCTACCCGGGTCCAGGCGGGGGCGGCGGCTCACCTGGGGGTAGTCTCTGGCCAAGCTGAGGCGACGAGGAGGCGCGGCGCGATGGGGCGAGCTCGTCGGTGGGCGGGACGACCAGATTCGGCTTCCAGGAAGACGACCTGCATGCCCGCGATGGAGGAGCTCGCCTCGGTGCTCCAGATGGTCGATGACCAGACGTACCTGGGTCACAAAAAGGGTAGGTTTAGGTAGGTACTGGCGAGATAAGTGTCTGCAAGCAAAAAGATAGGGTAGGGAGGCTTCAGATCGACGCCCTTCTTCTCCTCTTCCTTGCATATAAAATTAGGGTTTCCTCCATTTCTCTCTGCTATAGACCATGGGGGGTGGTTCTGGTGCTTTGGGAGGGTAAGGTGGCGATGAGGGAACCGAATGGGGGTGATAGGGAGGGCTGAGAGAGGCTGTGCCCTTTTATTTCAGAGAGGGTTGTGTGAGGAGTGGTTAGGTCGGTTTGGGCAAGTGGGGCCCATAGGAGGCCTCTGGTTGGCCTAGAGGGCGGTGGAGAGTAGGAGAGGGGCCCAGAAGGTGCCTTGGTCGGCCAGGGACAGAGGGGAGGGCTGCTGCACATTATTTTTGGTGTTGATATAAAGACCTTGCATGGTTCTACTTCCAAGCACTAAAGACAAGAGGAAGAGATGCATTCTACAGTAATATTTCGACCAGAGGGAGTTTAGGGTGCTGGAATGGTTGTTAGAAGTGTTTGGTAGGGATCAAAGAAATTTGGGTTTATCAAGGTAGGCATGGTGATGAATGCATGCATAATACATTTCTTGAATTTTTGGGCTAGTCCCATATTGCACCAAGAAATGGCATGCATGGATGGATGGATTAGATAGGGTAATAAGGATATTGAGTATGGCTGTGTCAAGTTTGCATAATTCCTAGGTCACCAAAATTTTGATATTTGAAGGTTTGCCCAAAATATACTTTGGACAAGATTTTGGAGGTGATAGGTAGGAATAACTAGGGGTTTTGGGGTTCATAGGAGAAGGCATGCATAATATAACGTGGTGGAGTTCCATCAAATTCACTTGATGAGAAGAGTGCAAGAAATAGCATGGTAACTATTCCTATGCAAGTGTTAGATGAGAGAGTTGAAATGGAAATGGATATTTTGGATGGGGGAAGGGGTGACATTATGCATGAATAACATTCCCAATGCTAGAAGAGAGGGAATGGCTCATGGGGAGAATTTATGGTGAATGCTAAAAAGTGATACAAAGATTTATGGAGAAAAATTTAAAGGATGGAAGTAGTTTTGATTAGGGTTCAAAACCATCCCACATAAATGGGTGGCATACCTCAAAATGCACATGCAAGTGCATAGGTAGTTGGAGTAGATCAAAAATAAGAGGAATAGGTCAAAGAATGGTCTCTGAACAATTTATTTTGAAGTTTAAAAGTGGTAGCAAAAGTGCATCTGATAATAGTCAAATGGTCAGTGATTTGATTAGGGTCAGAAACAGGATTAGAACAAGTATCAGATGACCTCAAATGACCAGGTGGCAATGGAAGGAATGGAAGAACACATGCCAAATATGAGTTCTAGGAAGGTACATTGCCATGAATAGAATAGATGAGCTTAATACAAACATCTGAAAACTGAATCTGTTAACAGGAGTGAAGATGGTCTGCACACTAGGTATTTGATGAAATGTCTGCAAGAAAATATTTTGCAAAGACCGAGAGGAGCCTTCTAAGGTGGGATGTAGATGATTCTAATAACACCATGGGTGCTTTCCTTGGGTTAGTTTTGATTAGTGTTAAGATTCCTCAAAATGGGGCTCCTAACGTCTCATGATAAGACTAAGACATTAGAGTTAGGGATTCAGGATTGAGAGGAAAATATCCAGATAGGTTTCATTTGAAAGATAGATTGAGAATAACCTACATGGGACAAAATATTGCTGGGTGGGTGTTGAATGGGTTAGGCCACAGGCCTACCTAGGGATCATAACTGCACACAAACAACACTTCAAAGTCAAACCAAGTCACACAAAGTCAACTCACCACACAAGGTCAATCATTTGCAGTTAATCTAGCATCACCAGAAACAATGATTGAACAAGTGCTCAATGATGATCATGCCATGGTCAAGTAGAAAAGAGTTTCAAATAAAAGAGTAGAGCTTTTGTAGATTTTTCAGAAACTAGTGGAGACATAACATCTCCTTTAGAAAGTTTCCTTAAAGGTGTTTGAAATCCTTTTATAAATATCAACAAAATATATGTTTGTAAAATAGTGGGACCACTCTACTCTGTAGGTCCCCATAATTTTGTAAACACTTAGTTTTGATAAAAGCTTTGTCTCAAAGATAAATCTTGGCGCTTATTTTGGACAAGTAAAATAATTTGAAAAAAAAGAGAGGTTGCCAAGATAATGGTTTTGGAAAAATAGCTAGAAGCATAAATAAAGGCATGATCACAAGGGCACAAGGATTGTGTTGGTTCACAATAGTGTTCAACAAGCAACTCAAATAGACACCATTAGCATAACAACAAAGACAAACAAGCAAGAAACAGTACATCCAGAGGTTTGCTCAAAAAGTTTTTGTTGGCCCTCATTTTTGGCTCACTAAACACTACCTAAACAGGGTTTCAGAAAGTGGGGTGTTACAGCTCTTCCCCCCTTAAACAGAATCTCATCCCGAGATTCCTAAGCGTAGTAGTAAGAGGTGTACATACTAATGTTAGAGTTAGGCTTCAAGGGATTTCTCTTCCAACTCCTCGGTGATACCTTAAGTTGCAAAGAAGACTTGCTTTTACCAAAGATGTAGATCGTCTTCATTTGCAGAAGTTGATTACTGAAGAGTTGATGTTGCCAAATGTATCTTGTCGGAACCTCATTGAAATACCTTTAAGGTTAGCGGTTGTCATGCTATCTAGCGTGCCTACGAGAGTTAGAAGGTTCTCACCTCACGATTAAGGTCCTGAAGAGTCGAGGGTTCTCGGGTAGCTTTTGTTGGCTTGGAGTCGTTGCTTCCTTTCGAGTAGCTTGATGGAGCCTTCAATTCTTGGTGTTGCGCCTTGAATCTCGATGTTGGTGTAGACCCTTCTGTCTTGAGGTGTAGTGCTCTAGAGGTCACAGATAATGGCACTTAAGTTTCGGTTTTGTTGGAGTGCTTCAGATCTATGGATTTAATCCCTCTACACTTCCTGACTGTCGAGGGCATATGTTAGTCCTTAACCGGAAGCATTCCTCTGAGTAGTCTCGGGCTAGAGCTGAAATCTCTTCAGGTGGCGGCGCACCACCCACGGTGTGTCTTCTAGTAGTTAAGGATCAGTTCCTTCTTGTCTTCGGTTTGGTGGAGACCATGGAAGATCTTCTTGCTCCTCCGTCTTCTTGTAGCCTTGAGTATTCTTGAAGTATGTTGGGATACCTTGAGTTGACTTAATCTTCCGATAAATCTTCATGTGGATTTCTACTCGCATCCTAAGTCAGCTTTGGTTTCAAACCCATCAAAATTTGAACGAGCGAGCGAGTTAGTTAGAAAAGTCTTCACTTCTTCTCGTTGCTACCTCCATTGATATCTCCTAAATGCAGAGTCGACATTGATGGCTTGATTTTGGAGAGTCTTCATCCTTCTATTTGCTTAGTGGAGATCAAGCACGTGAGTCTTCGGGTTTCAAGTGGCGATAACGTGTTGAACTGCAAAAGTTAGGCTTGGCTTTGATACTTCTATGCTCAATGTTAGTTGGCTGGTTGGAAGATTAGCAAGTGTTGGGGTGTTAAGAGAGTATCATCAATGTTAGGGAACTCTAGAGTTAGGTTAGTCGATCCCAGTTAGTGAAGCCTCTTTCTCGTAGAAGTCCTTTGTAGTCCAGGCGGGTCTATCTTTTGCTTCCCTGACATTGTAGAGAGGTCTTGACGGAGCTTGAAGCACATAGCAAAATTTTCATGTCAAAACTCGAGGAGAGTTACTATCCACCATTATCAAGGTTAGAGTTAGCCTTCTAGTTTTTAACTTATCTATGCTATTCGTGCTGACATAAATAGGTAAGGGGGAACACACAGTAGAGAGAGGTTTCCTACCCAAGGTTCTTTTGCACACCCGTGGGTTTTTAAGGCCAAGAGGCCGAAAACGAGCACAAGCACAAGGTACAAATACACACTCAAGAAACACTCCAAGCAACTGCAAACACTATCAAGAACACACAAGGCAAACAACAAACAATTGCAAAAATCACACGAGGTACATCAAGTAGCAACGATGCCTATCAACGTGTGATATTTGGGGTTAGTCCTATTCATCCTAGGGTTATGGTTGGCCATAGTTGTTGATGTCTTCATTCTCCTTGACTCTCGCTTCAGCAGAAACTTGATGGCAGTTGGTGGTGAAGTTGAAGTGTTATTGAGCCGTTGATGTGGACTTGGGAAGTGCAGTTTTGTAAGTCTTCTTGTATCACATCACATGGATGTGAGGTCTTCGGAAGGGTCATTGAAGTTCTCCATTTGTGGCAATGTCTCGTGACAGGCCTAAAACTTTCTAGTCAAGCAATTGAGTACTTGGTCCTTGGCGACTTCAAAAGTGCGAGTCCAGGGAGGAACAAGGTCAGCTTCTTGACAGAGCCATTGGTGTCAACAAAAGGCAAAATATTTGGTAGCACACTTCTTTCTTTGTAGCAGGAGAGATTTGAAGACGTCCTTCTAAACATTTGCTCCATCTTGTTTTGCTAAGCTTCAGGTCTAATTGGGGTATATCGCCCAACAAGTAGTTTTGAAGAAGATGAGACAGATGGAGTAATAAACTTCAACATCTTTGAAAACCAGAGAGATAAGATTAGGAGTTTTGAAGAGGTGAGAAAGGTATAAGCCATACTATTGGCTACTTATAAGAAATAACCTTTGCAAATAGTCTTAGCAAAATATTACTTTCCTATCTAACGCCCATGCTAACTAAGGTCTCCTACAGTCAGGATGGCTCTGATACCAACTCTGTGGGGACCCCGGATTACCCATCCGGAATACCCGATATGCATACAATTCATGATCCCATGATCAGTGTGTCGTGAATCCACATATCCGAGTTGATACCAGAATTACATCATCCATTACAATACCGAAATAAAGTCTTACAATTGGTCACATGACCAAGTTTGATATTGCCACGCAGGGCAAGTTTACAACTGAGCAGCGGATACCAAACAGCGTAGATGACCCACGTCATGCCTACTACCCTACAGGCAACTGACTGGGAGACATTTCTAGTTCGCACCAGCGTCATCGTAACCCCCTTCACCTTCCTTGTAACCTTCTTCATAGTCTGACCAAGTTAATAGCCAGGGACAAAGCCGTGAGTACATTTGAATTGTACTCGCAAACCATCTAAAGGGGAAAGAATAGATATGCAGTTTGGTTGTAGCAAGGAGAAAGGCTCTAATCTAGTTTTTCCTATCTAGTCAATTTCTCGTGTCGATATAGCATGTCTTACGACATTTCTATATCCTTATTAAAGAAAACATTTAGAAAACCTTTTCAGTAAAAATCTCTAGGAAAGGGGGAAACTCATTTGGGTTTCAAGAGAGAGAGTCGGTGGTCAATCAAACATGACCACCATCCATTATAAAACCCAGGTCAAATCACACATGACCAACTCCATTTCTTCAGCAGTACCCTGCAAGTACTCCGAACCATAACCGTGCCACGGCCGTACCCTCCGAGTACTCCATCCGGCACCTTTCTCCATTTTTCCGAAAATATTCTTGTAAAACCAAAACCTGACACGGGTTAAGTATGGCCATTCCAACCGTCCATGACCGAGCACTCGGCTATTCGAATAGATTACACTCTGCAGAGGTTGTACACTCTACCCACACCATTCGATAAATCCGCCGGGATACCACCACGGACCGTCATACACAAGTATGCGGGGTTCGGATAATCGATCGAAGCCCTCCATCTATCTACCTTAGTACGGGTGCCTACCCTGTGGAGTTTACCTCACCGGCATGTCCCGGCAGTACCTCCTCCAGAGCGTAACTCCGGCGCCACGGCGGGAGAACCCAAGTGTCTTCCGGCGGCTCGGAATATGCCGTGATATGTGTTGACCTTCGTTTAGCGTCAACCCGGATTCCAGGGTCCTGCAGACCCTTATATAGTTGTGAGGCTCCCCGCACTAAAGCAAATAAACTTCAAACTAAGCCCGTCCCATACCGGGTAATGTGGTTGCACGGGAGTAATTGGTTTGGCGAACACTTATATATAATGCCACTTGTCAAAAATCCACCCACTTCTACACCTCCCAAGTCCAACTCCATGTTTATAAAATCATTTGTAAACATCTCAATGGAGCAGCAACTACTCCAAGGTGTTCGAAAACATTTTCGAATTTTTTTCCAAAGAGAGTATTCCCAATCCTAGAGTTTTTGGCTCCACTACAAGTTTTCCCAAAGACTTCGATGCTAATCATCGAGTCTCTACTATCCGGGGTATTGAGTAGGTGTCAAAAGTGTCATCTTTAAAGATGATATCAAGTCGACTTGTGGAGCTAAGTCGCCAACTATTGCTATATAAGGGGAATAGCAATATAAGAAAACAATGCATAGTAATGAAGGCAAGAGTAGAACAATGCATAGTGACTTATTAGGATTCAGATATGCAACAAGTAGATGGCTTGCCTTGAGTGGCTTGTCCCTGATCTCCTTCTTCTTGATATCCAAAGACCTCTCCCTCCTCCGCACACTCGTCGTTCGAATCTATCGCCGGAAAAACACAAGCACACAATAAGCATACAGGCATACACAAGTCACAAGCACTTCATCACTCAATATCACATAATCAAAGAGTATTAGAAACAAACATGTTTAGAATCTAAAATAAAATTTCATAGATTTTTAGTAGCAAGTTAATCCTATTAAAACTTGGGTTTTTCAAACATAGCAAGCACATCACCACTTCACCTCAAACAAGCATGCAAGTGGCCACATAGGTCAAATAACAAATTCAGCATGCTTACAGATAAGCAACAAATTTTCTGAACCAAGACTTCATCTTATAAAAGTAAAGCTACTATATTAATAGGGAAAACAATTTCTAAAAGTAAATAACCCTATACTCAACCCAAACATCAAGCAGGCATCAAATTTGATCAAAACAGGTCATCCAACATAGCATCAGATAGCTAACAATAATACAAACCCATCAAAATTGGATTTGCAATTTTCTGATTAACAGAGAATATTCTAATCATTTTATGGTGGAAATAACTACTCATTCAGAAATAAATCCACCCGAAAATCCTACAATCTCAGAAAAATTTATCCTATGGTTAGTAGCAAGAAATAATAATACATGATCACCCAAAATTAGTTTCACCCAAAAATAATTCATGGAATAAGTTCTATAATTCCCTAAAGGCAGATCTGGTGGTATTTTGCAAAAACAACCCTGCAATAAATAAAGGTTCAATTTTATGAAGGCTAGTGGCATTTGAAAGGTACTGCAGGGGGCTTCTCTACAAAATTGCACTCAATTCAATTGGGTCTCTGGATCACAAGATATGGATTTTCTAGTGGAAATGACACACTATACTAGATTAAATGCCATAAATAAATCAGAATTTATTTTGGCAAGCAAATGGTTCTGCATGCTAGAAAAATGTAATGGGAAGTATACAAAAATCATATCTGGCCACTTTCAGGCATTTTAAATTTTCTTAGCATTTATTTCTAGCAACAAGTTAAACAGATCTGGTAAAATACTAAAGGAGTTGTAAAAAAAATGCAATGGACCGGTTTTCAGATGGGCCGGCGCAACACAGCACCGGGCCGGCCCAAACCAGGCCACGGGCGCGCGGGATCTGGCGCCAGTCCGCCCTGACGAGCGGGGCCCGCCGGTCAGGGCCCGCGGCCGGCCGAAACGGTATCGGGCGGCGTCGGCCGTCCGATTAAAGGAACATCGACGGCCGAGGGTCGTCTTCTTCCTCTGGACGCGACGGCACGGGGCGAAACCCCATAGCCGGGTCCAGGCGGGGGCGGCGGCTCACCTGGGGGCAGTCTCCGGCCAAGCTGAGGCGCGGCGCGATGGGGCGAGCTCGTCGGTGGGCGAGACGACCAGATTCGGCTTCCAGGAAGACGACCTGCATGCCCGCGATGGAGGAGCTCACCTCGGTGCTCTAGATGGTCGATGACCAAACGTACTTGGGTCACAAAAAGGGTAGGTTTAGGTAGGTACTGGCGAGATAAGTGTCTGCAAGCAAAAAGATAGGGTAGGGAGGCTTCAGATCGACGCCCTTCTTCTCCTCTTCCTTGCATATAAAATTAGGGTTTCCTCCATTTCTCTCTGCTATAGACCATGGGGGGTGGTTCTGGTGCTTTGGGAGGGTAAGGTGGCAATGAGGGAACCGAATGGGGGTGATAGGGAGGGCTGAGAGAGGCTGTGCCCTTTTATTTCAGAGAGGGTTGTGTGAGGAGTGGTTAGGTCGGTTTGGACAAGTGGGGCCCATAGGAGGCCTCTGGTTGGGCTAGAGGGGCGGTGGAGAGTAGGAGAGGGGTCCAGAAGGTGCCTTGGTCGGCCAGGGATAGAGGGGAGGGCTGCTGCACATTATTTTTGGTGTTGATATAAAGACCTTGCATGGTTCTACTTCCAAGCACTAAAGACAAGAGGAAGAGATGCATGCTACAGTAATATTTCGACCAGAGGGAGTTTAGGGTGCTGGAATGGTTGTTAGAAGTGTTTGGTAGGGATCAAAGAAATTTGGGTTTATCAAGGTAGGCATGGTGATGAATGCATGCATAATACATTTCTTGAATTTTTGGGCTAGTCCCATATTGCACCAAGAAATGGCATGCATGGATGGATGGATTAGATAGGGTAATAAGGATATTGAGTATGGCTGTGTCAAGTTTGCATAATTCCTAGGTCAACAAAATTTTGATATTTAAAGGTTTGCCCAAAATATACTTTGGACAAGATTTTGGAGGTGATAGGTAGGAATAACTAGGGGTTTTGGGGTTCATAGGAGAAGGCATGCATAATATAACGTGGTGGAGTTCCATCAAATTCACTTGATGAGAAGAGTGCAAGAAATAGCATGGTAACTATTCCTATGCAAGTGTTAGATGAGAGAGTTGAAATGGAAATGGATATTTTGGATGGGGGAAGGGGTGACATTATGCATGAATAACATTCCCAATGCTAGAAGAGAGGGAATGGCATGGGGAGAATTTATGGTGAATGCTAAAAAGTGATACAAAGATTTATGGAGAAAAATTTAAAGGATGGAAGTAGTTTTGATTAGGGTTCAAAACCATCCCACATAAATGGGTGGCATACCTCAAAATGCACATGCAAGTGCATAGGTAGTTGGAGTAGATCAAAAATAAGAGGAATAGGTCAAAGAATGGTCTCTGAACAATTTATTTTGAAGTTTAAAAGTGGTAGCAAAAGTGCATCTGATAATAGTCAAATGGTCAGTGATTTGATTAGGGTCAGAAACAGGATTAGAACAAGTATCAGATGACCTCAAATGACCAGGTGGCAATGGAAGGAATGGAATAACACATTCCAAATATGAGTTCTAGGAAGGTACATTGCCATGGATAGAATAGATGAGCTTAATACAAACATCTGAAAACTGAATCTGTTAACAGGAGTGAAGATGGTCTGCACACTAGGTGTTTGATGAAATGTCTGCAAGAAAATATTTTGCAAAGACTGAGAGGAGCCTTCTAAGGTGGGATGTAGATGATTCTAATAACACCATGGGTGCTTTCCTTGGGTTAGTTTTGATTAGTGTTAAGATTCCTCAAAATAGGGCTCCTAACGTCTCATGATAAGACTAAGACATTAGAGTTAGGGATTCAGGATTGAGAGGAAAATATCCAGATAGGTTTCATTTGAAAGATAGATTGAGAATAACCTACATGGGACAAAATATTGCTTGGTGGGTGTTGAATGGGTTAGGCCACAGGCCTACCTAGGGATCATAACTGCACACAGACAACACTTCAAAGTCAAACCAAGTCACACAAAGTCAAATCACCACACAAGGTCAATCATTTGCAGTTAATCTAGCATCACCAGAAACAATGATTGAACAAGTGCTCAATGATGATCATGCCATGGTCAAGTAGAAAAGAGTTTCAAATAAAAGAGTAGAGCTTTTGTAGATTTTTCAGAAACTAGTGGATACATAACATCTCCTTTAGAAAGTTTCCTTAAAGGTGTTTGAAATCCTTTTATAAATATCAACAAAATATATGTTTGTAAAATAGTGGGACCACTCTACTCTGTAGGTCCCCATAATTTTGTAAACACTTAGTTTTGATAAAATCTTTGTCTCAAAGATAAATCTTGGCGCTTATTTTGGACAAGTAAAATAATTTGAAAAAAAGAGAGGTTGCCAAGATAATGGTTTTGGAAAAATAGCTAGAAGCATAAATAAAGGCATGATCACAAGGGCACAAGGATTGTGTTGGTTCACAATAGTGTTCAACAAGCAACTCAAATAGACCCCATTAGCATAACAACAAAGACAAACAAGCAAGAAACAGTACTTCCAGAGGTTTTCTCAAAAAGTTTTTGTTGGCCCTCTTTTTTGGCTCACTAAACACTACCTAAACAGGGTTTCAGAAAGTGGGGTGTTACACCACCCCTAGACCATGGGTCCATAGCAGTAGCTAGATGGTTGTCTTCTCCTCCATGCGCCTCATGTCTAGATCTTGTGAGCTGCCTATCATGATCAAGATCATCTTTATGTAATTCTATGTATTATGTTTGTTGGGATATTGAGTACTATGTCAAGTTGATTGTTGATTTATCATGTCTATGTTATTTGTGATCTTGCATGCTCTCTGTTGCTAGTAGATATCTTGGCCAAATAGATGCTAGTGACTCCAAGAGGGAGTATTTATGCTCGATAGTGGATTCATGCCTCTAGTAATCTGGGAGAGTGACAATAACTTCTAAGGTTGTAGATGTGCTGTTGCTACTAGGGAGAAAATAACAATCTTTTATTCAAGGATAATTGTATTGTTTACATTACACACTTTGCTTAAGGCGATAATCTGTTGCTTGCAACTTAATACCCAAGGGTTGTTCGGATGATATCCTGCGGGTGGATTATTAGTCATAGATGCAGTTAGATTACGGTCTATGTATTATGTTGTAATGCCCAAGAGAATCTCATAGTGATCTTCAAGACATGTACATGCATTGTTATGCATTCTTTATTTTGTCAATTGCTCAACTATAATTTGTTTACCCAGCATGTTATTTATCTTTATGGAGAGACACCTCTAGTGAACTGTGGACCCCGGTTCATTCTTTTACATTTATACTAGTAAAATGCCCGTGTGTTGCCATGGATAATAAAATTTATAAAAGAATAAAAGTGGTAAAAATGCAAACACCAATCATCACTGAACACGCCCAAAAAGATGACAGAAAACTTGGTCTTAACACCAACACATAAATAGATTCAATGTGTTAGTTAACAAATATTATTATAAAATACTACGGTTTAAAAAGTCTAGATGCAACATTTCTGAATATGTACTTCAGGTGCACGCCTGAACTCCTCGTTCCAAAGCCATACTTAGCCCGCGACATGCTTAGAGAAAGCATTTCTTTCGCCTGAGCTGCACACATAAATGAGAGAGCAGACCCGTACCAAACTTCAAAATTTCTTCCGACAGCATTTAGTACAATGATAGTGTTGATCTGCACAAAATAATTATTATATTTTCAATATAAGTATATAGCTAAAAATTAAAAAAACTATGATTACGAAAAGTATAAGTGCCAAATATCTTACCTATGATGTAATTATCTCTTTGTAGACGATGTTCTTTGTGTACGTACCAATTGGACTCTTCTTTATGCTATTATTTAAGTTCTTTTTTTATTACCAGCATCCAGGACAACAAGAATCTTGACGTTCTTTCTAGCAGTAGATCTTGATAGCGCGACATACAGAAATTAGTATCATTTTATTGTAAAAAATCTTGTTGGTACATTTTATTGAGAAGCTGCAATAATGATTTATATATTAATCTTAGGCGTGAAGTAACAGAGAAGTACACGGCCAAAATAATTTCTTGTCAGGTTCACATGAATTTTCTCCTTGATCAGTGCAAAATTATTATTTTTCTAGACATTAATTTTTGAAATTAGTATTTAGATTTTAGAGATCAACAAAGGTATTTAGATTTTTATTTTACTACATTCAAAATTGAATTTAGTAAAATGAAAATAATTTCTTGTTAGATCCCCATAAAATATTTCCATTTTCCAAAGTACAAACTTTCAACATAAAGCAAGATATCTGTTAAAAAACCACAATGCAAAATACAATATCTCAATAGTGTTCTCACTACTATCGCTGTTTGCCGACCACGTGGCCTTTCAGCACATTTCACACTTACATATTTTTTAGATACTTCACAGTTTACTTCGTTCCAGCAGGTCTTCTTCCTCTCCCTCTCTTATCCCAACTAGCTAAGTGCCCGTGCTTTGCTACGGGACCTCAATTTTCTCACCCGCCATGGTGTTATGTACCCCTTTGTTGATTGGCGCCGGTGCCGATCTATCTCACCTCATGTGGCCTTATCCTAAAAGTCGTTGTGTTATGCACCCCTTTGTTGATAGGATATGTACCCCTTTGTTGATAGGATATGTACCCCTTTGTTGATAGGCAAACATTTATTTCTTTTAATCATAGCCTGAAAGCTAAGTGTTCAACTCATAAGTATTCTGCTATTTTCTTTCCTCTGTCCTGAATCTCCATAGATACACATACGAATTTGAACAAATTTTATCTATACTACTATTAAACAAGCAAACTTAAACTTTTCTAAGACCACCCTGCAATTGTACCCAGTTTGATTAGCACCGCCAGATCGCCCCACCTGGTTACATTTAATCTATACTACTATTAAACAAGCAAACTTAAACTTTTCTAAAACCACCCTGTAATTGTACCCAATTTGATTAGCACCGCCAGATCGCCCCACCTGGTCACATTTAACGGCACAAATTAATCTAATCAGATACGCGTGTGCGCTTAGCAATTATCTATATCTATACTACTATTAAACAAGCAAACTTAAACTTTTCTAAGACCACCCTGTAATTGTACCCAATTTGATTAGCCCCGCCAGATCGCCCCACCTGGTTACATTTAATGGCACAAATTAATCTAATCAGATACGCGTGTGCGCTTAGCAATTAGTTTGGCAGAACACGGATTGACAGACGAAATCTTGCACCGCGCACTAGCAGTCCGCCCGGGAGGATAGACGAACTCCCCTACAATCTCGCACGATCTTCCTTCCTCCCATGCCCCCCGTCGCCTCCGCTCCATGCGCCGCCGCCGCTACGCCGCCTCCTCACCGAACCCATCGACTATCTCTCACGGTGACGCACATCCCAACCCCGGGTGGCGGCCTTCTTTTCACGCCCGTCAGCCTACTCTTAAGCCTCTTGGACGCGCATCTGGCTGCATCCATCCTCCTGGAGTCCTTCTGGCCGACGGCTCCACAGACCTCCGCCTACGCCTCTCGATCTGCTTTGCAATCCGGCTAGGACAGGGGTCCCGACGACGGGTTTCCGACTGACTGGCACCTTTTTCTCCGGCACCTCCGGCGCATCTCCGACTCGACCTCTAGGCGACCACCGATTGCCGCACTCACTCGCTTTAACAGTTTAATTGTGGTGGCTGTAGATGCATACGTGATGTGATGGTCTGTCAAATCCTCACTAAATCATGCTGGATTGAACAATGCAATTTCGCTCCTCACTTATACCGGTTTGATTCAGCACTTAACTCCTTGGATTTTTGGTTATTGATTGATTAGATTCAGGTATGCGCTCTTCTACTTCTCCAAATTGCATGATGCGGGAAATGAAATCTGTTCCGGCTAGATTGTTGGTCGGTGCTGTCATGATTCGCACTATTTTGATTACTCCTCTATATTTTAATTTGTTCAATTAAGATCTGAATACGATGATTACTGTCCTTTTTTTCATCTGAAATGGGAATTAGTAGGTCACTAATCCTTCCTGAAAGTGCAAACTTTGTATCCCTCAGGTTTTGTGTGTTAGATAACAACATTAGAAATTTTAAGTGTGTGCTAAGTTGTGCAGGTTTGACAGCTCAGGAATTGCCAGGCCGGATTATCCGGCCAGGGGCCGGATTATCCGCCCCCTCCGGAGACAGAGGCCAAAACGGCTAAGGACTGGCTCGGCGTCACCCAGTATAGGGGGCCGAATAATCCGGCCAGGGGCCGGATAATCCGCCCCCCCCTCGACAACCCCAAAAACGGCTAAGGACCAGAGGCGGCGTCACCCAGTATAGGGGGGCGGATAATCCGGCCAGGGGCCGGATAATCCGGCCAGCCGGATAATCCGGCCATACTTTGGCCGGATAATCCGGCCAGGGGCCGGATAATCCGGCCAGCCGGATAATCCGGCCATACTTTGGCCGGATAATCCGGCCCTCCAAGTCAGCAACGGCTACATTTTGGGAGGGGCTATAAATACCCCTTCCCTTCTTCCACCTCAAGCTGCTCGAGCTGTGCAAGAAGAAGACCTCATTTGGAGCCACCAAATTCGCAAGATCTCCTCCCTCAACCCACCAAAGTTCTTGATCTTTGGAGAATCGAAGGAGAAGGCCTTGATCTCACCGAAGCGATTTGATTTCCCCTCTCATTTGCTTGAGGGCCCTTTGGTCTTGGGTTCCCTTGTGTCCCTTGACCATGATGTGTGTGATTGAAATCTTGATACTTGTTGATTGAGATCTTTGTGGTGCTTAGGAGCCTCCAATTCAGTTGTGGAGTTGTGCCCCAAGTTTTGTAAAGGCTGATTCCGCCTTGAGGAATCCCTTAGTGGAAAGTGAGCTAGGCCTTTGTGGCGGAAGCTTGCACCGGAGAATAGGGTGAGCCTTTGTGGCGTTGGTTAAGCCTTTGTGGCAACCACACCCCTCCAACGTAGACGTACTTCCCCTAAAAAGGAAGGAACTACGGGAATTACATCCGTGTCTCCGTGTGCTCCACTCTCGGTTACCTCTATCCTTTATTGCCTTTATTACTTGTATCGTGCTTAGCTTGCTAGTTGTCATATAGGTAAATTCACCTTAGTTGCATATCTAGAGAATTTACCTTTTGTGTCAAGCCTAAATTGAAAAAGAATTAAAATTTGAGTAGCACCTTTTCACCCCCCCTCTAGGTGCCCATACGATCCGTTCAATTGGTATCAGAGCCTCGGCTCTTAATTCGGGCTTAACCGCCTAAGAGTATGGATCCTCCACCTAAAGAGGGCTCGGGTCAAGTTTCCATGGATGAGTTCAAATCATTGGAATCATCCATGTCTTCCATGACATCTCAAATAAGTGAGTTGCGTGAAATGATAGCGCAACTCATGCAAGCTAAAACTGCTAATGCTTCTCCACCTCCGGAAAAACCCGCTACTCCACAAGTGGAGAATGTGGGGATAGATGAGGAGGGTGCCGACAAAAATAGCGATGCTAAATCTTCCACCAAGGGCAACGGGAAAGGTGAATACCCACATTGGTATTCACCCGACCCGCCGGTTCCTCATCCTCATATTAACAATAGAGGAGATCCACCTAAGCTTGATGCATTAAACTTTGGTCAATGGCAATATCAAATGATCTCTCATATGCGCAGTTCTTGCATCGAGCTTTGGAGGATCGTTGAGGAAGGTTTCAAGGCCGTGGATCCCAACAACATGACAAGAAGAGAGACGGTCGATAGTCAACTCAATGCTACCGCCCTTCACATGATTCAAGTCGCCGTTGGGTCCAAGGACTTGCCTCACATCCAACACTTCTCCACCGCCAAAGAAGCTTGGCAAGGACTCTCCGACATCTTTGTTGGCAATGAGAGCATGAAGAAAACGAGATATGTAGCCTTCTCAAATCAAGCGGAGGGGTTCTTCATGTTGGATGGTGAGGATCATCAAGAGATGTATAGAAGACTCAAGGCTATCGCTACCACCTTCAAGAACCTCGGTGCTCACCATATTGATGATGAGTGGATCAAGATGAAGTACATTCTTGCTCTTACTCCATATGAGCCCGCGGATGTGAAGAGTGTTCAAGGCAAGCACAACTTCAATGAGATGACCTCCAATCAAGTGATGCAAGAGATTCAAGCCTACAAGGTTGCCGCACAAAATGCGGAAGATGCTTGTGCTCGTGCCATAGGAATGCAAAGAAGCTCCAATCTTGCATTAAAGGCTAGTGTGGTTGAGAAAGAGGTTCCTCTTCAAGCAAGCATTGAAGCAAGGCTAGAGATGTGTCCCGAGGACATAAGACATGAGTACAATGAGCACATGGCCTTCTATGGAAAAACCTTTTGGGTTGATCCACACAAGGCCAAAGAAGACAATCAAAGAAGAAGCAAGTCAAGTGGCTATCAAAGGAATGACAACAATGGTCAAAGGGTGAGGACTTGCTACAATTGCAATGATAGATTCCACTTTGTTGCCGAGTGCCCTTATGAGAAGAGAGAAGACCATAGTGGAAAGCTCATCCTCAAAAGCAAGACCAAGTCACCTTCAAAGAAGCCATTTGTGAAGAAGGGTGGACCAAAGAAGAAACAACCAAAGTTTGTGTTCTTGACTCAAGAAGAGTACTCCGCAAGTGAGAGTGATGGAGAAGAAACCACAACTAGTGAGATGGCCGCAATGGCAACCACCTCCACTTCCTCCACATCACTCTTTGAATCCCCCAATGAGGACTCGTCAAGAACGTCAAGTGCCTTATGGCCAAGTCTTCCGAGGTATCACCCACACCTTTCTCCTCCTCTAAGACAAATGATGCTCCCTTGAATGACCTTGCTAGTCTTAGAGTAAAGGAAGAAATTATTGCTTTTGATGACTATGTGTCTAGTGTCGATGGTGTTCATAAGATTCACTTTGAACGTCTATTGAGCCAATATGGTAAAACTCTTGAAAAACTAGATGAACAAATGAGGCTTGAAAAAGAATATGCTCAAGATATTGCCTCACTAACCGAGTCTCTTGAAGAAGAGCAAGAGGAACGAGCAACTCTCGAAGAGAAGCTCGATTCCATTGAGGAAGCTAATAATGAAGTTGTTTCCAAACTCATTAAAGAGCGAGACCATGCTCGTGCTAAAGTAAAAATGCTTAAAAATGAAAAGGTTGAATTTGGTGTTGGTCATGATATACTTGTTAAGGATTTAGAAGATCTTGACAAGGCTCACAAGGCCTTGAAAAGTGAACACTCTATTCTTACCAAGTCACATGAACAACTTCAAATTCAATTGACTAAGAATAATGTGCCTAGTTCTTCTACTTCTACTTGTGATCATGCAAATATTATTGAAGAAAATGCTAGGTTGAAAGATGAGCTTGCCAAGTCCTCCATTCCCATAGGTGAGAAAAACTTGAATGACCTTTTGAGTAAGCAAAAGGCATTCGGTGATAAAACGGGGATTGGCTTTGTCTCAAAGAAGAAGAAGAAGAACAACAAGAAAAAGAAGGCCAAGCCCGCACAAGCGAAGAAGGATCCTATTGTGGGTGGCAAAGCCACTCATGATGATCATGCGGGAATTGCTAACCCTCACTATGTCTTATTTCGTGATTATTATGGTTATGTTTATGCAAAATATGTTGGTCCAAATGATGGTTATGTTTCTTGGTCTATTTGGGTTCCAAAGACCCTTGTTGCTAACAAAAGAGGACCCATTGAGAAATGGGGACCTAAAACCAAGCAATAATCTCTTGTAGGACTATGCTTCCGGTGGATCGAAATGGGTGCTTGATAGTGGATGCACAAGTCATATGACCGGAAGCAAGGAGATTATGACAGAGATGAGGCCTAATGACAATAACATAACCGTCACTTATGGAGACATGTCACAATCCGAGGTATTGGGTCTTGGCAAGGTGGTGGTCACACCGGATATTTCCCTTATGGACGTCATGCTTGTTGAGACCCTAGGTTACAATTTACTTTCAGTTCGTGCACTTGGTAAGATGGGCTTTGCCGTCTTCATTGATAATGAAATTGTGGTACTCTTGTGGAGCAAGTCTCTAAAGGTCGCTTTCGTTGGGCACATTGAAAACAACTTGTATGTGGTGGACTTCTCGGGGAAAACCACTATAAGTGCAATGTGTTTATTTGGAAAGGCCGATGTGGGTTGGCTTTGGCACCGCCGTCTAGCCCATGTCAATATGAGAACTTTGCAAAGTCTTCACAAGGGTGGCCACATACTCGGACTAAAAGAGAATGTTTCTTTTGCCAAAGATCGTGTTTGCAGGGCTTACGTTCTAGGAAAAATGCATGATTCTCCCCACCCAAGCAAGACTATCATTTCTTCCAAGAGGATCTTGGAGCTCCTTCATGTGGATCTTTTTGGTCCTCCCTCTCATGCAAGTCTTGGTGGGAAGAAATATTGCTTGGTGATTGTTGATGACTATTCAAGATATACTTGGGTCTACTTCTTCAAGCATAAGAGTGAGACTCAACAAACCGTCATCGACTTTGCCAAGGAAGTTGAACGTCAACATGGGCAAACTATTTTGGCAATAAGAAGTGACAATGGCACCGAGTTCAAGAACTACACCTTAAATGGATTTCTTAGTGATGAGGGGATTCGTCATCAATATTCCGCTGCATACACCCCTCAACAAAATGGTGTAGCCGAAAGGAAGAACCGGACTCTTATGGATATGGCTAGGTCCATGTTGGCGGAGTTTAAGTCTCCATACAACTTTTGGGCCGAAGCTATCTCTACGGCTTGTCACTCTTCAAACCGGCTCTTCCTCCGCAAAGGCCTAAACAAGACTCCATATGAAATACTCACCGGAAGCAAGCCCAACATCTCCTACTTCCGAGTTTTTGGGTGTAAGTGTTTCTTTCAAAGAAAAGGAGTTCGTTTAGGTAAATTTGATCCGAAAGCAATAGAAGGTATTTTTGTTGGTTATGGTGCCGAATCCCACACTAATAGAGTCTTCAACAAGTCCACCGGACGTGTTGAAGAATCTTGTAGTGTGGTATTCGAAGAGAATGACGGCTCCCAAGGGGGGCGAGATGTTGTTTCTTGTGATGTAGATGATGAAATACCTCGAGAAGCCATAGGAAGAATGGGCGTGGGATTTTTTCCGCCCCATTGAGGGACACCTTGTGGCGGACCGAGAAGGACTATGCTCTACTCAAGTGGAGCCTTCATCTTCACAAGCTCAACAAGCCTCTCCCAAGGAAGCAACTAATGCACCAATCAAAGAACAAGACAAGGACCTTCATGAAGAAGAAGAGGCACCACCATCCTCTCCGGTTATCTCAACCGCCCCCAATTCTTCATAAGACCAAGATCAACCTACTCATGGAGATAATAATGATCAAGGTCAATTTGATGGTCAAGACGGGGACCAAAATGATCAAGATGATCAAGTGATCCCTCCAAGATCTAATGAGGAGATCGAAGCCCGTCGCAAGAAGAGAATTGAAAGGGACTTGGAACTTAAAGGTCATACCCTTGAGAGGGTTATTGGAGATTTAAGGAGCAAAGTGTCAACCCGGTGTCAATTGGCACAATTTAGCACTCATCATGCTTATATCTCCATGATTGAACCCAAGAAAGTATTTGAAGCTCTTGAAGATCCGGATTGGTTGGATGCCATGCATGAAGAACTCAACAACTTCAAGCGCAATAATGTATGGGTGCTAGTAGAGAAGCCAAAGGAGTGCCGGAATGTGATTGGCACAAAGTGGATATTCAAGAACAAGCAAGATGAACATGGGATTGTTGTGAGGAACAAGGCAAGATTAGTGGTTCAAGGTTTCTCCCAAGTTGAAGGAATTGACTTTGGAGAAACTTATGCTCCCGTGGCTCGCCTTGAGTCCATTCGTATCCTTCTTGCATATGCCACTCATCATAATTTTAAGTTGCAACAAATGGATGTTAAAAGTGCCTTTCTAAATGGTCCATTGAAAGAGGAAGTGTATGTTAAGCAACCCCCGGGGTTTGAGGATCTCAACTTCCCGAACCATGTCTACAAACTCCATAAGGCACTCTATGGCCTTAAACAAGCCCCACGTGCGTGGTACGAGCACCTTAGGGAGTTGTTGTTAGACCGTGGGTTTGAAGTTGGGCAAATCGACCCCACTCTTTTTACTAAGAGGGTCAATGGGGAGATTTTCGTATGCCAACTATATGTTGATGATATCATCTTTGGCTCTACTAACAAAGCTTTTAATGATGAATTCTCAAAGCTTATGACCGATAGGTTCGAGATGTCTATGATGGGCGAAATGAAGTTCTTTCTTGGTTTTGAAATCAAGCAATTGAAAGAAGGGACTTTCATTAATCAAGCCAAATATGTCCAAGACATGCTCAAGAGATTCAAGATAAAGGAACTAAATGGGGCCGCCACACCAATGGCCACTAAATGTCATCTTGATCTTGATCCCAATGGTAAAAACGTGGATCAAAAGGTATACCGTTCTATGATCGGTTCATTGCTTTACCTTTGTGCATCTAGACCCGATATTGTGTTGAGTGTAGGTGTGTGTGCAAGGTATCAAGCCGCTCCTAAAGAAAGCCACCTTATGGCGATTAAGAGGATCTTTCGATATTTGGTTCATACCCCAACTTATGGGCTTTGGTATCCCAAAGGCTCGGATTTCTCTCTTTGTGGCTTCACGGATTCGGATTGGGCCGGTGACAAGGATGATAGGAAATCAACCTCCGGAGCTTGTCAATTTCTTGGTAGGTCTTTGGTGTGTTGGTCTTCTAAGAAGCAAAATTGTATATCTCTCTCCACCGCCGAAGCCGAATACATTGCCGTTGCAAGTGGATGCACTCAATTGTTATGGATGAGGCAAACTTTAAAGGAATACGGTGTCAATTGTGACAAAGTGACTCTTTTATGTGACAATGAGAGTGCTATCAAGATCGCCTATAATCCAGTGCAACATTCAAGAAGCAAGCATATTGAGATCAGGAATCATTTCATTAGAGATCATGTTGCCCGTGGTGATATTGAGCTTGCTTATGTGAGCACCAAGGATCAACTTGCCGATATTTTCACGAAGCCTCTTGATGAAGCAAGATTTGGATATTTGAGGAATGAGCTAAATATCATCGATTCAAGGAGTGTGGCTTGAACATCTTGCAAATACACCTATATTTCAATGCTTGTTTGGTTTAGGTGTGGGCATGGAGATAGGGGGAGTGCGGTTCTAATTAATTGGGCTATCCCTCCCCCCATAATGCCAACAGTAATCATATCATTCTCTTAATATCATTTTTGTGATATATGAGCTTCAATGATGAGTAGTGGTTATGGACCCAAGATACATCTTCGCGGTCCAATGCCATAACACGCAAACATGGTGGCTTCGGCCACCGACCTCTTCTTTTCGAAGAGTTGATTCCTTGCATATCTTATTTGAGGTCTTGGTGTTCTTTTTGGTGTTGTTTCTTAATTTGATATGGGAAGGCACTTGCATTGGATTTTTGTTGATTTGCTCTTGCAATGTCAAGTGCCGAGAACCACTCCTTGTTTGCTCTCTCACCTAAGCCATCCTGTCTCAAGACATCTAATCTTTGCACACGAGTTCAAATTTTTCATCAAAACAACATCTGTTTTTGAAAAACTTCGAGTGGATCAATTTCTGGCCTTCCAGGCCGGAATATCCGCCCCCCTGGGCGAAATATCCGGTGGGGCCGGATTATCCGGGCCACTCTGGCCGGATAATCCGGCCTGGTGGCGACTGGGTATTTAAGGGGCAGGGTCGGGCTGCCCTAGGGCAGTTCCTTCCCCACCCCGTCCAAAGGTTCCCAGCCGCCGCCGCCTTCTCGTCGCCGCCGCCGGAGCTCCGGCCACCCCCTTGGCCGGATTTCGCCGGAGGTTCCTCTCCTCCACCTCTGGAAGGCATTCACCAAGCCGATTTCGCAATGGATGCGGGTATTCTTCTATTCCTAGGATGTGATTTTACCCTTGCATATGCTTGGTGATTTGGCCCTCTAGTTGTTGTTTTTGATACTCTTGAATCATGTTGTATGGCTTCCCCTCCCCGATCTATCAAATTGCAGGGTGCAGCAGCAGTTAGATTTTTTTTTCGAGGGGGCCGGATTATCCGCCCCCCCCTGGCCGGATAATCCGGCCTGGGAAGTTCACTGTCAAATCTTTTTCTGTTGCTGCCCTCATTTTGATGTTTTGGTGAAGTGTTTGTTCATACTACATGATTCTTTGATCCTTTCCGTAACTCGTGTGCATATGCTTATCCCCATGCTTTCCCTACATTTCTCTTTCACAGGTGGTTCGGGTTTGCCGAAGCGCAAGCGCCGGTTGATTCCGAATGATGAAGGAGTCCTCGTTGATGAGGTTGTTATCCGTCAGCGTCAGAGGGTGGCTGCTAGGAAAGCTGAGAAGGAGAAGGCTGCCAAAGCTCAAGGCCGTCAGTGGTGGTGCCAGGGGCCGGATAATCCGGCCAGCCGGATAATCCGGCCATACTTTGGCCGGATAATCCGCCCCTCCAAGTCAGCAACGGCTACATTTTGGGAGGGGCTATAAATACCCCTCCCCTTCTTCCACCTCAAGCTGCTCGAGCTGTGCAAGAAGAAGACCTCATTTGGAGCCACCAAATTCGCAAGATCTCCTCCCTCAACCCACCAAAGTTCTTGATCTTTGGAGAATCGAAGGAGAAGGCCTTGATCTACATCCTCACCGAAGCGATTTGATTTCCCCTCTCATTTGCTTGAGGGCCCTTTGGTCTTGGGTTCCCTTGTGTCCCTTGACCTTGATGTGTGTGATTGAAATCTTGATACTTGTTGATTGAGATCTTTGTGGTGCTTGGGAGCCTCCAATTCAGTTGTGGAGTTGTGCCCCAAGTTTTGTAAAGGCCGATTCCGCCTTGAGGAATCCCTTAGTGGAAAGTGAGCTAGGCCTTTGTGGCGGAAGCTTGCACCGGAGAATAGGGTGAGCCTTTGTGGCGTTGGTTAGGCCTTTGTGGCAACCACACCCCTCCAACGTAGACGTACTTCCCCTAAAAAGGAAGGAACTACGGGAATTACATCCGTGTCTCCGTGTGCTCCACTCTCGGTTACCTCTATCCTTTATTGCCTTTATTACTTGTATCGTGCTTAGCTTGCTAGTTGTCATATAGGTAAATTCACCTTAGTTGCATATCTAGAGAATTTACCTTTTGTGTCAAGCCTAAATTGAAAAAGAATTAAAATTTGAGTAGCACCTATTCACCCCCCCCCCATCTAGGTGCCCATACGATCCGTTCACTTCCATTCATCACGTGGAGCGGTGTGGTGGTGCTGGTCCTGTGCATGAATTCTTCCTCATGTACTGAGATAGGTTTTGCAATTCCCCTTCTCAATGATGGTGCGGAGGAAGGACAGGGACAAGCACCCTCCTACCAGACCTATCCCGTCCGGCATGCACGGGAGGGTGGCCGTGCCGAGATCAGTGAAGACAGGGGCCAGGCCAACGACTCTGTTCTCGACCATGTCCTGCATGAAGTTGATACAAACCAGGTACCTACTATTCGTGCTTTGAATCTGACAAATTCTTCTGAAGTGTGTGGTGCTGATGGCGTGTAGGAGGGTCAAGTCAGCCTCGAGGAGTTTGTGGCAATTAAATGGCTGATCAATATACTAGAAAATTGGATACCTCAATTCATACAAACAGTAGCTGACATTTTTACATTATGTAGGTTAGGAAGGAATGTAGCAATGCAAAGTTACTGGTGGTTCTTCCTTATACCACTTCCCCATCCAATGTTCTCTTTTCTTACCAATATAAAAAAAATTGTCATGGTTTCAGGAGAGCATGACTCTGTGTGGTGCTGTGTGTGTTCAAAGTAGAGCTCAAACAGGCACGAGGCAGTGTGCCAAGGGCATGTCACATTCGAGTATGGCAGGCTAATTTTGGTAATATCCTTTTTGAAGTTGCACAGTTCATGAGCATTCAGGTAATCTCCAAATCAACAAGAAAATGATGCATATATTGTTAAGCATAGACCTTTGGAGTCAAAGATGATCATGCTTAAAAATAAACAGGTAGTATTAAACATTGTTGACTTTCATTCAGCAATGAGAATCTATTGTTTTGATTATTTGAGTACACTAATTTTATACTATTTTCACTGTGCATTTACAGATTTGGAAGTTTTTAGTATATATTGGTGTAACTAGATAATAAATGCCATATATTAGCATAATCTGGTCAATCCATACATCTTCGATACACAATGGAGTTTTAGATGTGTATCCCACCATGCTTAAGAAATCTTTATTTAGTAATGATGTGATATGCTTGTTTACAAAATTTAGTTAATGATGATTTCAGGATCAGCAACATCTTCACACAATGAATCAAGAAGAGATATAGGACTGTGTAGTTCTTGATTGTCATGGATTACCTGGGGGGAACAATCTGAGATAATCTAAATTAAGCAATTAGATGTTTTATCTTTTCTCACTCCTACTAAATTTTAGGCTTCAAAAGAATTCTGATTTAACTATCCTGCATTCTGGCGTAAATTATTGAAGTATAGTTATGTATTGTGTTGGTTAAAAGTTATAATTTAGTATTCTAAGAGAATCTTTAACATAGTATGTGAGACGCGCATGCGCGTGCATAGCTACTAGTAGAAGATAACATTGTTACTTCACATACGAATTTGAACAAAGGGGTACATAACACCATGGCGGGTGAGAAAATTGAGGTCCCGTAGCAAAGCACGGGCACTTAGCTAGTAAGAGGAAAAAATCAATACACTTCACTTGGTCAACACCATCACCAGCAACCTGTTCCAATCGAAACTCTCCATCTTCTGGCGTACTTGCCTTAGGTTGTGCTTAAAGAAGTATAATTTAGATTTCTAGGTTGGCCTAAAAATAGTGGAAAATAAAATTAATATGGAAAAGAGAAAGTTGTTCTCAAGTACCATGCGGGAAGTTGGTGTGAAGATTACATTGTTACTATAATTCAGACAACTTCTAACACATCACAACTAATACATTTTACTTGTCCACATGGTTAAAGATCGTACACAAGGGTTTATTGGATGATTTTAGAGATTCTGACAAGGGCATTTATCAACTATTTGCCTCTAAAGATTTTAGATATAGCGTTACAATAACTGGGATCGCTCCCGGGTTCCATTACTCTTAACGAAACCATAGCGTTTTAACAACTCACACATAGAAAGCCCAGCCTAGAACAGTTCAACAGGGCAAAAACGAGACCACACACACACCCCTGAGATGCGTCCATCGACGAAACCATCCCAGGGTTCAGGCCTATTCAAGTCTATTACAGCAAAGGCATTACAGCCACAAGTTCAGAGCTAGAAAACTAAGATGACAGCAGAACGTTTCCTAGGCGGAAGTCAAGTATTGTAACTTGGTCTTAATCTTTAGGATTGATGGAGTAAACACCTACTGCGACCACATGCAGTATGATCTATATAAATATGTTATCATCACATTAGTTATTCGATTCTACAGTTCAATAAAGACCGACGGAATGGTGAAGTTGTCTCTCGATAGCCATTTATGTCTCAAGGAGCATTTTTTGTTTCTGCCAACATTTGCAAAAGCTAGATTCATTGAGTTCCCACATATTTATGTCCAGATTCATTGAGTTCCCATATGTTTATATTAACCGCATGTATGGTCCTAGGTCCTAACTCTGAGATTTACTAGTGGTGGTGGTGGTAAGAATCACTCGCCAGTACCACATAAGCTTCAATCGCACAATTCAGTTTATGATACTCATAAAGGGAATAATTGAAACTACAAAGATGAACTCAACTATCTCTAGTCTGTGGAGCAGAAACGGGGATATACAAACAACACGCCAAGCTCTCACGAGGACAATACTAATCAGATCAGGATTTACTGAAAGAATTTCCCCTAGCAATGACCAGCTATCAATAAACCAAAAATGAAAATATAAATAATGTCAGTTGTGTTGTAATACAGTCCAGTTATCATTAGTTTCTGCTAGGCATACGGTATGCTTGTGCGGGCGAGAGGGATGATGTAATGAAAAATAATTATTTGCTTACCAGCCCATTAGTGGAGGACGATTCAGGTAAAAATGGAGCCTCTGATGGCGTGGTTAAGGCGGGAGGCTGTGTTGCTCTCCATACAGCACCCCTGCTCAACACCGAGAAGAATTGAACGACTGGTATTCTCCAACTCTCTGTCTCTCTTTCTCTATGCCCTGAGTCTTCTCTGTATAAACTCTGAAAGTTCTGGGACTTCCTATGCCAACATGTTCTGTGACCATTAACACGACCACTGTCTGTAAGATTTAATAAGAATGATTGCAACAATTTCTCACACATTTCTTCATTGAGTATTATCCTGAAAGATCAAAGCAGCAAATGTGATATTCTTACAGGCAGTCAAGACAATCAACATATAGCATTTCAAAGCATGCCATTGGCACACAAAATAAGAACGAACAGTTCCTTTCCCATTAACCTTTGAATAATTAAATCCCAATAAGTATGACCTATGCATATTTGCAAAAAAAAACTCCCATGGAATTAAACATTATATGGCCAACGCATTTTTCATTGGCTTCATGGCAAAATCATCTGTCTTTATCATTTCGAAATCTAGTACAAACCAAGCAGCATGAGCACCTTCAACATTTCAATAATAAAGCAAAATTCTTTTAATAATAGTCTGACCTTCATTTTTTTAATAACATAGTATTAAGAGAGCATTTAGAAATATATACCTTGTTCTGTTCTTTGATCCTAGGCATCTTCTTCTTCCAAACAAATTCGGAACCAACATGCAGCAAGATACATGTGACCAACCTGTGTTATCATAACCTGACGATCCTCGTCTACTTTCAGCCAAATGAAGATGAGCATGTGGCGTCATCAGTTCTGAAACTCAACAGTGTAGTACTGCAGCAAACAATGAAGGAAATAGGCATGGATATAACCAGAATAAGGAAATAGGCATGGATATATCAGGTCGATCAACCCCCTGAAGATCGTGGGGAGGATGGCATCATGGGGAGATAGATCGCGGGGGATCCGAGCAAGATCTGGGGGACGGACGCGGGCGAGATCGTGGCGAGCATGGGAGGAGGGCCGCGCCGGAGACGATGTCCAGCGTGATGCAGAGGCGAGGCATATCGCCACTGCGCTGCCCTCACAGCGCTCCCGTCCACCGCGCCCACAGCCCAGGCTGCCGATGGAGGACGACGAGGTGATGACACTGGGCACCGGCGATGACGAGAGAGGAAGGATACGGGGGAGGCGCACTCCTGCATCGCTATGGCGGCGTCAATCGACAAGGGAGGCGGCCGGTGCAGGGTGGGGCGGCGGCGGCAGCGGCGGCGGCGATGGCGAACAAGAGATGGGGAGGGAGAGAGCGAGCGATGGGTGCCTGTTTCCGGGCTCTGGGGCGTTGGACGAAGGAGAAAAAAACCAAGGAAAATCGAGAGTGGACAGGATGAGGAAAGAAAACCGGAGTGAGTCGAAGTGTTGACGAAAAAAGACCGACGGAATGGTGGAGGTGGAAAACGGAACACGTTCCTCTTTTTTAAGTAGTAGAGATTATATCCCAAATCGTTGTGCCTCCGCCTGAATTGTCCAGCCCTGCTGCTCCTTGCCCTAGCTCACCGGCGCCACCGCTCTCGCCTTTCGCTGACCCTCTCTATCTGGTGTCTCTTGTCCCCATGCCCTCTCTTCCCCGGCATGAGGGTGCACATCGGGGACTAAGGAACAGGGAACTCGAGGTCGTGCTGGAGCCCGGTGCAAGGCTGCACCCCTACTTGGTCGCCGCTGACCTTCCTCGTAGCCTCCCCCGATCTCCATGCCGATTGGGACGATGATGTGCCAAGCACCGTCACCGACAAGGCCAAAGATGCCGTCGACCTCGCCCAGGCCCTGCTATATACACCCAGGTGTTGTTTTCTTTTCAACTCTCTGATATTTGAAAAATGGTTTAAAGAACAGTTGGATTCATCCATGTCTATATTTCTTAATAGTTGCAGAGATTCAATAACTGTGAGCAGGGCGAGGAGTAGAAGATGCTACAACAGCCTCCGGTACCATTCTATTTTGCGTCAGGTAAGCTAAGCACTCACCTATTCCTTTCTGATCTACATGCATTTGCATACTTCATTTTGTGGGTAAATCTTGAAATACTTGGAAGGCACTTGATCTTTTCCACACATCCAAATTTCTCATAGAAAGCCACATCATGTCAATATACATCACATCGTTGTGTGAAGGCATTTGATCTGTCGTTGTTGTTGCAGGATCGAGCCAATTTGTGCAAACTAAATCACGGACAAACCTCAAGTCGGAATGTCACGGGCTCGGTATGATTTACTCTCTCCCAACCTGATAGTGCCTTGTCAGAACATAATGAGATGGTAAACATGAATAAGTAGTTAAGATTATATCTGAGTCCAAATATATTTGCGGATGGTCTCCATAATTTTATCAGTTGTAGCTATTGCATATATCAGAATTCCTATAAATAGAATTCGGTTGAATTATAGAAACTGAGACTTAAATCATCGGCTCGAATCACCCCTAAATACGACGCTTGGTCCGTTTCGATGGTGGTCGGCAATGAGTGTCACAGAAAATGATGCCAGATCTTTTGGGATTGTGTTACTACTCTGACATTGTGATCAACGAAGCCATTATGAGACTCTAGTATAATAGAAAGCATGTCAAATAGGAAGGCATAAAAGAGTTTGCATGCACTACTTATTTGTCACGGAGGTTAGGATTAAACCTAGATAAATAGGGCTAGGCCATGAACAAAACAAAAAGGAATTCCTCTGCACAATTCCTTTTATATGATACCTAGCCTTACAAGTCATAATTTGAAGCAATGAATGCAAAGAACAACAGAAATTTTGGTCCCATGAAAATTGCTGATTAGTTCAAAATTAGCAATTTTCTGGACAAAATTTATTTAAATTTAGTAGTTAGATTTTAGAGACCAATAAATGTATTTAGATACTATTTAGCGAGGTCGTATTTAAAATCTGCTACGTACATGTTCTAATGGTAACATATTATCTTTTGAAAAAGATAAACAATGTATGTCTCTTCCATTCACAAAAAAAAAACTGATTGAAAATGCAAGCATTGAAAAGTAAATGAATGGGGTAAATAGAGCTCAAGATATGTATTATGCCCTCTGACATTATTTTTCCTCCCGCTGCAGCTGAGGTTTAAAGGGGTCGATATTACATGCTTACTGGTCATGTTGTCATAGAGCGAATCCAAACCTGAAGTTACTTCCAGAATCTTTATGTCAAAGTCGAGTCCCAGTCGTGGGACCCCAAGTGGTATAACCTCAAACATATGCAGAAAAGTACATGCTTTCGTTCTCATTTACTTTACTTAACTTCCCATTACACATATGCTTTTGTTCTCGTTTACATCTTACAATAGTAAACTTTTTATCTAATCTGATCGACATGTAGGCGCTTTAACCAGAGTACAAACATTTTCATGGCTTGGTGATCTGCACGGCATTTATTATAATTGCTCATGAGGTTGGGTGTGTGCTTGGTGAGGCATAAAGTAACTATATCTGAATGAGAAGGTGATATCTCTGGAAGAACTGCAACCATGTAATTTTTTATGCCATTTTTGTGTTATTTAGAAGGATTCGAGCTTGATGTGACTTGTTTTTTGCAGATCACGGCGAACAAATATATTGAACATTTTGAAAATGTATATGTCATCAAGCTAGACTGAGTCAAGACTTGCACCTCCACAATAGGTGAGAAACCACAATTTGCGCACAGTGCCCTTCATTCATCATGTGATTGTACCACAATTAGTGATATACTGCCCCAGGACTGATCTCATCTGCGTGTGGTTCATGATACCATGAGTTTCAGGGCTATGATGATATTCCAAGGTATTGCTCCAAGGAGGAGCGATTCGAAGGTATTGCTGCTGTTACTCGTACTTGAAACAATAACATTCATTAATGTTTATACCCACTGAAGATTATATATGTATTCCTGTTGTTGCAGGTATAAAGGCACCATGACATCTACAATGTACACAAGATGATAAGCTCCAAAAAAAAAAGGTGAGAACTGAAGCAATAAATCTATTAATTCTTTTTTTGCTTGTTCATGTATCGTACTGGGTTTGAGCTTTTGAGTGAAATCCACCAGAACACATGTACTCCTGATGATTTCAACTTTCAGTTTAGTCACTTCTAGGGAAATATCCATGTGTATATTTTTGGTCCCATGAAAATTGCTGATCATTGCAAATTTTCTGGACAAAATTTATTTGAATTTAATTAGAAGTTAGATTTTAGACACCAACAATGGTATCTAGATACTATAGCTATTTTCTATTTAAAAATCTATTAGTATTAAATAGACAGTTTATGCCTCTCCCATTCATATATACCGAATGATACATCAATGCTAATGGAGTGACAGACTAAACTAAAATACTTTTGTGGGCAAATATGTGAGCAAGAGTTCAGCTTTTCATGATTTGTAAAAAGAGGCATGGATCTGGATGGAACCAAACAGACAACATCCTCATGCGCTTGATAATGATCACCACACATAACCTAGAGATCTCGCTCTAAGGAACGAGCCCCTTCAACACCGCCATATCGCGAAACATGCGCGCGCGTGGTGGGGAACATCAAGCTCAAACGGCAATGGCTCTACCGATCATCCATCGATGCCACGCACAATAATTAAAAATAACACCCAGCAAACACTCCGTGAAGCTTAGCAAGCAGGGGCGGCAAAAGTCTCACCTCGCAGGAACGATCAATCGCCGGCTAGAGCAGTGGTCGGCCGCCGAGGAGGGTTTTTGCCTCCCCCTCTTCACCTTGTTCGTTGACCTTTGATTGTTCCAAGATAACCACAACAATCAGGTTGGTCCCCGCCAGCACGGCGGGGACGTTGTTGACGGCGAGCTTGATGTTAGAGCCTATGCCGTCGTTACGGTGAGCGGCAGGCATAGAGCCTATCCGTCGGCGGCTACAACTCGTTAAGAGATGGATTTATTTTGTGGGGCTGCAGAAGGAGTAAGTTTAGATTTGACAGCTTTGACAAAAACATTTGACTAAACATGGACGTGTAGGACAAGTTTTAGAAATGTTTTGATGCATTTTCGAGTTATAGGACCATTCAGACATCGCCAATAAATTCTAGGATGGTTGATGCATTTCACTCCAAATAATATACAACTTTTTTCAGGAGAGTTCTTACAACTTGGTCGACAAGGATGGCAACATAGAATACACCCTCACCCCTGGTGTATTTCATTCGGGAAGAAATAATTTGCGACGTTGCTTCCCAGGATGTACTGTACGTATGCAAGTCTTCAATGCTATGGAATTGAACATCTCTGTGGTAAGAAAATAGAAGAGTGTGAAAAAAAGATTAAGCAACCAATCTTAGAGAAGGATATGGTGCCTTGCCTGGTGATTGGAGTAGGTATCGGAGGAGGCACAGCGATGGGAGCCGAGACAGATGGGAGTGTAATCAACCTCATTGCCATGACCTTCTTCGAGTTGCAGCGGCTACGTAGAAAGTATTGAGTCGTCATGGCGGTATAGTGAAGATGGATCGAGAGTGGTATAGGTTTAGGCTAAAGATGATAGATGTCAGCAGGAGTTTATATTCTAGGTGTAGGCGTGAGTATCGGGTTAAAAGGGCTCGTATTAAAGTCATTATTCTAATAAGCTTGATTATAGGAGCGTATTAAAAGGGCTTGCATAATTATAAGCGTGATTTTTGGATTTTTGAGTGTAAGCGTGATTTTTGGATCTGAGAATCTGTAATTGTCTGCGTTTTTTTGGCTCCGATGTAAAGTTTTTTGGCTGAAACCTAACCGAAAAACTATTCATAGGCTTGCATAGCGTTGGTTGAGAACATTTTGGTTGGGCTTGGCCCATTCGATTGGGATTAGCCCATTCGGTCGAACGGGAATGTGTGACAAACGGAACGGGGAGAGGTAGAATACGGAACACTCTTCTCCTTTTTAAATAGTAGAGATTATCATCTGCAAGCACTGTTTACTTTCCGCAAGCATTATTTTATTTCACCGCAAGCAAATATCTCTTTCCATATTATACGTCTAATCATTTGTTTTCAGCAAATCGGTGAGATTGACAATCTCACTGTAAGTTGGGGCAAAGTAGTTTGGTTGTGTTGTGTGCAGGTTCCACGTTGCTGCTGGCGCCGTCAACCACGCACCAGATTGTTTTTGGGCGCCTTGCCAAAGTCAACTAGCAACAACCTTCAGAAGTGGTTTCTTTGTCCTACTGGTCGATTAAATCTTAGTTTCATACTGAGGGAAAACTTACTGTTGTGCTCATTATAACTTCTTCTTGGGGTTTTCCAACTGGTCCTGTGAGATATCAGATTGTTTTCTGGCGCCGTTGTCGGGGACTGAAGAAGAATAAGCTCCCACGTCAACTAGGCGCCGTTAACTTGTTTTCTGGCGTCGTTGCCGGGGAGAAAGATGATTTTTGTAAGGGGAGCCTCTCACTTCCAATCTTTTTTATTTTGTTATTGTTTTGCTTAGTTTCTTTACTTTATTTTGTTTGCTTCTTGTTTATCAAAAATAGAAAAAATTAGTTCCTTTTATAGTTGTATTTTGTTACTTTATTTTATTTCATTATGTTGATCCCTGAGTATGTTCTGAAAGACCTATTAGTAGGTAGTGGTTCTATAATTGGGAAAGATAACATTGAGGAATTCTTTAGTTGTGTCAGTAAGCACAAAGATGTTGAGGATAGATTCTTAGCAGAACTTGCTCCTAATTTTGAAATTGCTGCTGCCTACTTAGTGCGCATGTTGGAGGCTAGATTTGTTAACCTTAAGACCATAATACAAAAAATGTTTCTTAAACTTCATGATGTTGAAGATCCTGAAAAGAGAGATTTTATTTTGGAAACTTTGCGTAAATAATTTAGAGATGTTGTTATAGAAGCTAGGAAAGTCTTTAATCGTTTTAATATGCTAGTCTCATGTGTAGATGTTATTGGTACACTTGACAAAACCAAACCCAAAAAGGGAGAGGAAATCAAAATACCAATACCTTTTAAACTCTTAGGAATGCATGAGGCTTTGGAAAAGAATTTTAATTGGATTGTTCCTGAAAACCCATTTGATGAAAGTAGTGTACCCAAGAGTGTTGAGAAAGGATCTTCTAAAACTTATGTGGATAAAATACAATTCCTTGTTGAAAAGATTTCTGGTATTGATCTTGATGCATCTTCACTTGAAAATACTTGATTCTTACTTTCTGCGCCTAGCTCAAAGGCGTTAAAGAAAAGCACTCTTGGGAGATAACCCATGTTTTATTTCAGTACTTTTTCTTTTTGTTGAGTTTTGGAAGTTGGTACTACTGTAATTACCTCTCCTTATCATTTTTATTTTGTTTTTGTGCCAAGAATAGCCTCTAATAGGAGGAAAGTAAGATTTGGGGAAGTTGCTGTCCCGAAACAGAATTCTGCGTCTCACTGTAAAAATTCGTGAAAAATCCCAGTACGTCGTATTGATCTGCGATTGTCTGTGCACATGCCCCAGGTTATTATCTAACTTTCATTAGTTTTGCACTTTTCGATTTGAGCAACAGAAGATTTTCGAAAAAATCAATCTTTACCTGCTGTTCTGTTTTGATAGATTTCTGCCACTATTTGCATTTGCCTCTTGATCTCTTTCTTTTTGAGTTCTTTTGATCACGGAACTTTTGAGAGAAGTTGCTACATTAGCTAATATTTTAATAGATGTTGTACTTGAGTTAAAACTGAACCAAAAGTGGATCTACTATCTTGCATAAACTAATGTTGCTAATGAGAATTGTGTGAAATTTTGTATGAAGGAAGTTTTAAAGTGTAAGGAAAGGAGAATGATGAGATGAGATAAAGGATGGACAAAAGCTTCAGCTTGGGGATGCCCATATCACCCCAAGAAATATCCAAGAGGTACAAGCATCAAAGCTTGGGGATGCCCAAGGCACCCCCTTCTTCATCAACAAAAATATCAGGTCATCTTTCAAGACACTATATTTTTATTGCTTCATATGCTATGTGTTTTTCTTGGAGCGTCTTTATTTTTGCTTTCAGTTTTTTTTTGTTTTGTTTTCTGTAATAAATGGTTGGACCCCAATATATTTCTTTTGGAGAAGACACTCTATTTTCATTGCCTAGAACACTCTAGTTTTCACTCTTATCGTTCTCTGAGTGTTCTCTTTTGTTAGTACTGCGTTTAGCTTTTGTGTTTCACCTTTGTTTTTGTCCAGAACTTGTTAGTTCTTTGTAGTTAGGTGTGTTTAGACCTCTGGTCTTTATTGATTTTTATCCTTGAGAGTTGTTTCAAATAGGTTGATTGGTGTTGGAAAAGAGTAAAATGTTTTATGCTTATAGTGATGCAAAAGGGAGCTTGTTTAGACTGTGGCTTAGACTTTAGCATGTCATTCTAGATATTATTTTGATTATATGCTTAGTAATTATTGTTGTAGCATGACTTGTCTCAAATGACTGAGAGTGCTTAATGTGCCTTTGAAAGAATCGTGCGTTGTTTTTATCATATAAAAGCATAATATTGTGGTATTCTCCTTTGATGCTTTATTTGGGTTGACTTGGCGCATGCTCACACCATATTATGACTATAAACCAGTCGCCTCAAGCCTCTATGATCATTTGGTTTTTGACTTGTAATATCATTTTATGCTTTGATTAATAATGTTTTGTCGCTATGCATGATTATGGCCGTTATTGCTCTCTTAGTTGGTCGCTCTCAGTCTTTTGCTAGCCTTCATCTGTAGTGAGTATGAGCTCTACTCGTGTATCCAACTCCCAAAAACCAAAGTTTGCCAATGTGTCTAACATATCTACCTATTAGCAATTTGCTATTCCAAGTATATTCATCATGCTTTTATCTATCTTCCAAATTAAATTTTTTGTTATGAGAAAATTAGTTAGTAAAGCTCTCACGAACTTGATGACACATTTACTTTCTTGCACTTAATAAACTTGACCATTGTGATTCTCTTATGAAGTTTATATGGTTGCAAATTGTAAGTTGAAAGTTAGCACAACCATGCTTTCATGGGGCACGTTTTCAACATTGCACTTTTCCTATTAGTTGATATCATGATCTTTTATTTATGGATGCCTAGCGATGTGAAATAAGTTGTAAGCTTGTGAGCTCAAGGAGTTTGTATATATGTTAGATAAACGCCTGGGCCGCTAATCTAAACCATGCATCATTCATGGTGGAAATTTACATCATACCCATAGTGGACATTCGATGATGCATCTCAAAATAAAAAGCTATACCCAATGATAAATAAAAGAGATGTCAAGGTGTTCATTGTCTGTTTGTCCTATCATTTTGATATGGGAAAGCTTCCATATCATCGGACAGGAGGTACCTCGTTGGCGTTCTCGATGATACATGTATGCTTACAATGACAAGAACTTGCTTGGGACCTAAGTCGAGTAGCATGGTTTGGGTACTCGTATTCACGGGACATGAGATTTTTAACTTATGGTTTGTCAAGCATATAACTCGTACTTGTTCTCACATTAACCTTAACCATTCAAGATGCCAATGATAGGGGCAATGAGAGGTCAAAGCTAATAAGTACCATAATTTTTGGAAGGTTTATAAAACTTGCAATCACTACTTCCCTCTGCGAAGGGCCTTTCTTTTACTTTTATGTTGAGTCTTCATCTTCTATCTTTATGCACCAATTAAGAGAGCATAGTTGTCATTCTGAGTATAATGTGCATAGTCCCAAAATTTATTATTGATTGGTTCATGATTATGGTATTGCTTGTTCTCAAATTATTTGTATCTAGTCACCCTTTTGAACTTTAAAGTTGTCCTATACATTTATTTTTTCTATTCCATGAGGGACAAGCTGAATACCATTTTGCTATGTTTTTTCTATGCTTCAAACAAACAAATGACTTTTAATGCCTTATTATTTATGATCTTTTGTTTGTGTTTTTTTCATGTTGTAACATCGTTGCTAAGTTCTATGGTTAGAATTATATCTTTTATGTCCATGTTTAGAGTACTTTGATATCAGCTTGCAATGCTTTACATCGATTTGATGAAGATTGTGTTGGCATGTCACCTCAAAAATTATTTTTTGTTATCACTTACCTACTCGAGGACGAGCAGGAGTTAAGCTTGGGGATGCTTGATACGTTGCAAACGTATCTATAATTTTTTATGCTCCATGCTTGTTTTACACCAATTGCTTTATGTTTTGTTTACACTTCGTGGCATTTTTATGCATTTTCCGGAACTAACCTATTAACAAGATGCCAAAGTGCTAGTTCCTGTTTTCTGCTGTTTTTGGGTTTCAGAAAAGTTACACAGGAAATATTCTCGGAATTTAACAAAACGAAAGCCAAAGTTCCTATTTACCTAACACGAGGATGGAGTCCAAAGGAGAGACGGAGATGGGAGAGGAGGTGGCCACACAATAGGGTGTGGCGGCCTACCCCTTGGCTGCGCCGGGCCCTGGTTTGGGCCCCTCGGCCGCCCTCTGACATCGCTCTTCCGCCTATAAATTCCCTTCATTGCGAAAACCCTATCCCCAAAACATCTTTCCATGAAACATGCTGCAAGCTGCCGCCATCATCGACCCGAGATCGAGAGGGTCTAGAAGCTCTTCCTGGCAGCCTGCCGGAGAGGGGAATCATCACCGGAGGCCCTCTTCATCACCATGCCAGCCTCTGGAGTGATGCTTGAGTAGTCCACCTCTGGACCATGGGTCCATAGTAGTAGCTAGATGGTTGTCTTCTCCTCCATGCGCCTCATGTCTAGATCTTGTGAGCTGCCTATCATGATCAAGATCATCTTTATGTAATTCTACATGTTGTGTTTGTTGGGATCCGATGAATATTGAGTACTATGTCAAGTTGATTGTTGATTTATCATGTCTATGTTATTTGTGATCTTGCATGCTCTCCGTTGCTAGTAGATATCTTGGGCAAGTAGATGCTAGTGACTCCAAGAGAGAGTATTTATGCTCGATAGTAGGTTCATGCCTCTAGTAATCTGGGAGAGTGACAATAACTTCTAAGGTTGTAGATGTGTTGTTGCTACTAGGGAGAAAACAACAATCTTTTGTTTAAGGATAATTGTATTGTTTATATTACACACTTTGCTTAAGGCGATAATCTGTTGCTTGCAACTTAATACCAAAGGGTTGTTCGGATGATATCCCGTGGGTGGATTATTAGTCATAGATGCAGTTGGATTACGGTCTATGTATTATGTTGTAATGCCCAAGAGAATCTCATAGTGATCTTGATGACATGTACATGCATTGTTATGCATTCTTTATTTTGTCAATTGCCCAACTGTAATTTGTTTACCCAACATGTTATTTATCTTTATGGAGAGACACCTCTAGTGAACTGTGGACCCCGGTCCATTCTTTTACATTTATATTACCATCTACTGCAAGCACTGTTTACTTTCCACATGCATTATTTTATTTCATCGCAAGCAAACTTCTCTTTCCACACAATACGTCTAATCCTTTGTTTTCAGCAAACCGGTGAGATTGACAACCTCACTGTAAGTTGTGTCGGGGGGATGACCCCCGGTAGGGTCAAGAGACTAGAAAGATATAAGGATTATGGTTGACTTTATGTCGGTTGACCAAAGTTGGGTCTGGCCGGAATATAAGAGCATCGGCCAGACCGGCATATAAGGTGTATCCCGGCCAGTGCTCAGATATGTCGGTATAGCCGGGATACTTGATGAGGAGTGCCGGCATATGTATAGATATGCCGGCCTAACCTAGTTGATATATTGTGCAGGAACAGGGGAGGCCGGATTACCCGACCTTCATAGGTCGTTGGTCTGGCACATAGGTCCAGGATATGGCCAACGGTTATATCCGGGATATAGAAGTCAACCAAGGTGTCATATCCCTACAATCAAGGAAGGAAACATCCAAGCATGGAAGCAGACTATGATGACAGGGTGCACAGTGGAGGTTTACCAACCATCACTGTGCCAAGTACAGTCCTTGACATCACAGTGGTAAGGTCACAGTCCAAGAGGTATAAGGTACAGGGATATTGAGTCCCATCGAGAGCAATTAGGGGCAAAGTCAAGGGTGGCAGCCATCGTCAGCTTGTCCTATTTGGACTGTAGTCTATGTCATCTGCTCGGTGATGACCGTTGTAACCCAGGCCACCACTATATAAGGTGGCACAGGGAGCCCTAGCCAAGGGTTGGTCACTCTTTACTCTCTCAGTCTTAGTTCATCTTCCTCCTCTCACAGAAAGCTTGGAAGAGCCATTGTTGTGTACTCCATCGATTCAAATATAGAACCAGTAGAGCAGGAGTAGGGGTGTTATATCCTTATGAGAGCCCCGAACCTGGGTAGATCTGTGTTCCTTTCTGTCGTGCTTCTTAGCTCGCTCCCCTCTCCCGAATCCTCCAGCATCTAGTTCGGCCCCCATTTAAGCCATCCCATGGTATATGTTGTTTCACCACGACGACATTTGGCGCCCACCGTGGGGCAGATCGATATGCTGGGCGGAGTGTTTATTCGGACGGGGTCCATGATAGCAGCTTCAGGAGTGCGCGTGGTCTCTGGCCTCGTCCAGAGGCTAGGCTCGCTTAGCTTCATCAGTGACAACGCCGGATGTCTCGGCGGCCGGCCGTTCCCAAGGGATGGCCGGATCATGTCTTTCGGTTCCCACGAGGTGTACATGGGGACTAAGAGTGTTTGCAGGGAGAAGGTGTTGGTGGCGGCGGATCCTCCGTCGCATTGGCTGGCTCACGCTGGGCGTAGCGCTCGCCCAGTAGAGTCGGCCGAAGTGATGATGGCCGGCACATCCGTGCCATCGGCGGATGGTGCCGGCAAAGGTGCAGCAGCAGCAGATACTCCACCGGAGCCGCCGAAGGCCAAGAGGTCGGCGCGTCCTCCGTTGGAGCATGTAGAGAACCTGGCCGGCACTTCCGGCGTGCCGGCTAAGGTCCAGCCCCTTCTCCCCATCATCGATCGGCTTCTCGAGCCGGTGCGATCCGGCGATGATCCGGAGCAGACAAGGGAGGTCCTGGAGGGATCTCGTCAGGCCCTCATCGATGAGGCCCTGGCCATGCATCAGGAGCGCGAGTGGTTCAACCGGCAACTCCGTGAGTATGAGGCTGCCTACGATTTTACTCCAGCGGTAACCCGGCCTAGCCGGATAGAGGAGGTTAGAACTAGAGGTAGAGAACTTAACACTGAGCTAGATAAAGGTGCTAAAGCTAAGAGTCATAGTGCAACTAGTACTCTACCTAAGGTGATATATAGTTCACCAGTAAAGAACCTTAGGGCTGCAGCAGAAGTAGCTAAAGATTTATCCTGTTTATCCGGCGAAGCACTGTGTGAGCAGCAAGCCCGGCTTAACCAACTTTTGTCTGAAGCTACCAAGCAGCAGGAGGCCTTTAAGAAGGCAAACCCAGGTGCCGGGGCATCCCAGTACGTTGCGTCGGTAGGAGGTGCCGACGCAAGGTCGAGGGGCCAGACCTTGTCCCCACATCCCAGCGCTCGGCGTGCCGGAAGTGTGACTTCTGGCCGCCGGGACAAGCAGATCTAGGTGTATGATCCGGCGATAGCCGGTAAACAAGTGATAGTTCAGAAAAATGCCGGCGAAGCTGACAAGAATGTCGGCAACAAGAATGTCGGCCAAAATGTGCCGGCCGGGCAAGGAGCACGCTCGGCCGGAGGTGGCCGGAGTAATAGTGCTACCCGGCGTCAGCAGCAGGGCGCCGGGAATGCAGTGTAGCAGCAAGGAGCTGGTCAGCCGAGACATCGGGAAGATGAGGGAAATTCCGCCCTTGCGAGGATGGGATATCAGCAGCAGCAGCGGTACCAGCAAGGCCAGCAGTATGAGCAGTATGAGCAGTACCAGCCGGATCAGCAGTAGCAAAAAATGATTCCGGGCCCAATTGCCTCTCGGCTAGGACCTCGGTCCTTGGCCGCGGATGATGTGCGCTTCAAGCTGGATAGAATTTACCAAACAGAGTTGGTGGAGAGACAAGGAGCTCCGGGTCCTATGTGCTTTGGACCCCGGATTATGGGTGAGCCGGCACCTTACTGTTTCCAGCTCGCGCGTGGCGCGAGGACATATAACGGCAGTACGAAGCCAGAATATTGGTTGGAGGACTACTCCACAGCGGTGAACATTGCCGGAGGAAACCTCCGATGGGCGGTACGCTATGTGCCGCAGATGCTTGAAGGGCTAGCCAGGATATGGCTGAACAATCTGCCGGCCGGAAGTATTAACGGCTGGGTTGATTTTGAAGAGCAATTTGCGTCAAACTTCACCAGTACCTACAAGAGACCCAATCGCCCTCAGCAGCTAGCTAACTGCCGGCAAGGAGAATATGAGACCGACCGTGACTACCTGACCAGGTGGTGTACGTTGCGCAATTCCTGCGAAGGAGTTATGGCAGAAGCTGCAGAGAGATATGCCGGCCACTTTGGCCGAGACTATCAAGATCGCCGACAGTTATGCTTTGGGAGACCCCATGCAGCCCACCCTTGATTCACAAGGACAAGGGCAGACTCAGAGGAACAACAGCAACAATGCCGGTGGATCCGGACAGTTCTATCGCCCCGATAACCGGAACAAGAGGAGAGATGACAGGCGAGACTATAGGTACGGTTCGTCCCAAGTGGCGGCCGTAGAAGAAGAGCAAGGGGGTGCCAGCAGTAGCCAGCGTCCGAGATATGAGAACTATCAGCAGCCTCAGCAACCGCAGCAACAAGTGCAGCCATTCCAGAAGAAGAATGTGTGGGTGAACAAGAATGACGGCGGCGGCGCCGGCCAGAAAAAGCAATGGCCGAAGTATACGGTGGGTTTGGCCATGGACAAGCCATGTGTGTTTCACACATTTCAGCCGGGTAAGCCGGCGAATCATTTGACCAGAAACTGTTCATGGTTGGACGACATATTGGCAGGTCGTGCAGGTCCCTTTGGACCAGCTAGGCCACCTGTCCTGGCAGCTCCATCGCCGCTGACAGGTGCAAATACAGTTGCAGTCCCGCCCAGGCCGGTTAATCCTGGAAATCAGAACAATGCCGGAAATGCCGGTGTAAATCAAGTTGATCAGAGCTACAATCCAGAGTACTATGCCGGAGGCCCAGCAGAAGGCCGGAATGAGTACAAGGAGCACGATCAGAGCTACATGGTCTTTGAGACCGAAAGGACAGACAAGTAGAGTTTATACCGGCGGAGCTTGGAGGTGAATGTCGTTATGTCGGCAGTCCCAAAGTTGATGTACTGGTCTGACCAGGCCATTGGCTGGGACAGGGCAGATCATCCCAAGATCATGCCAAACCCCGGCGGATATGCTCTGGTGATGGATCCGACATTTGTCGGACCGGCTAACAATGTGAGGTTCAGCAAGGTCCTCATTGACAATGGGAGCAGCATCAACATCATGTATCGGGATACGATGCAGAAGCTGGGCTTCAAGGAGAATATGCTGGAGCCAAGCAAAACCACATTCCATGGCATTGTGCCGGGACTTTCATGTGCGCCGATGGGCAAGATCCGGATAGATGTCATGTTTGGCAACCGGGATAACTGTAGAGTGGAGAACCTCCTATTTGAGGTGGTGGATCTGGATAGCCCCTACCATGCGTTGCTGGGTAGGCCGGCACTGGCGAAGTTCATGGCCTCTACGCATGTGGCGTATCTGAAGATGAAGATGCCGGGGCCCAGAGGAGTGATTACCATCATTGGTGATTATAAGCACTCGATGGCATGTGCCACAGCCGGATCTAATCTGGCCGAGACTCTGATTATAGCAGAGGAAAAGAAGAGGCTCAAGCGAGCAGTGGAAATAGCTGAAACGGTCGTGGCTGGCAAAGCTTTGCCGGGCATGACAAACCCAAGTGGCGGCACTTCTTTGATGTTATAAACCTTAACTACGACAGATAGAAGTAGACCAAAAATGATAACTGGCTTAAGTCACTTTATTCTATAAGGTTCCTGTGACCTAAACTACTACCCTATACTATTAGTTGCCGGCCTCCTCCTCGGCTCCTTCGTTGTTTCCGTAGACGATCGTGTAATCCACGCCTTCAATTCCATCAGAAAGGACCGGTTCTTCATAGTAGACTTCCTCGTAGTCCTCCGATGCTCCTTCAGTTTCCTCGTTCTGGCCCTCCAAGTATAAGCAAGGGTTAAGAGGGAATGGGGTGAGTAACGAGCGTTACCCAGCAAGTTCATTTAATAGGATAGAGGTGTTTGATGCACTAGCTACGACCACCAACTCAAAAGTCTTAGGTCAAATGCAGTTTTATAATCATTTCTTCAAAGATTGCTTTTATTTTAAAGAACTATGCCCATCAGTCTTCACAGGTTGATTAGAGCTTCGATGGGCTCCTTTCCTGCCGCGTTCGCAGCTCCTTCCCAGAACAGGGAGTATCTTGATACTTTTTGTACACTCTGCAGAGGTGGTCACTTGTACCCATGAGAGATCAACACTTTGCTGCACAACCGGGTGTACTTTCTCGTCCATACTTCTTTTTGTATGGGGCCCACTTGATGATCCAAGCCAATCACCATTCTTCTCCGTGACCCCGCAGACCCACCCTTTTGTAAGTCCATCCTCCCCTATACCCATATGCAGACTGATTGGCGCACTGGTCCTCCCCTTTACACTATGGACGCTCCCATAGGTAGACCGATCCGGACCCAGATGCCCTCCCCTATACAATATGGGTAGACCGATCTGGATGACCGTTACAATCCATCATAGATCAATTAGCCAGCTTGTCCCCCTATACTATAGGCAGCCCGACAGGAACACATTTCCCTCCTTTGCACTATAGTAGCCTGCGCAAGACAACACTCGACTACTGATCCGTTGGCATGCGAGAGGAAAAATATACAGCTGACTTCTCCGTCCCATTCCAGATCTCATGGTTGACCGTAATTTACGGCGCTAGAATCACTGGCGACATTGGTTGTTAAGTCCTAGGGTTCACTTTCCCGAACAAATGGAACCTCCACCACAACAATCATACCATGGTTCCATTTGCCAGCCATCCTAGGTTACCACCACTCGGGTCGATAACCAGCTAATCATATTAATTATGAAAAGAGGACCTTTTGCTTTTCAATGCAGTAATTATCATACCACTGGTATATTTGCAAGTAATTTGCTAAAAGTAATCAAGAGATATGAGCAAGAGTGAACTTTCCTGCAAACTGCAAGGTAGTGCAGTTGGATTTGTTGAAGTGACCTGGGACCTCGGGTTCTGGAAAACAGCATCATTGTCCAATAAGGGCAATGGTTAAAGATTCAAAAATGCATGCTTTATGGTGTGTTGGAATTATTCCCCCCCAGAAGTGATTTATTTACTTATTAAACTTGATATATCCTTTTTATGACTTTAAAGAATATATATTAAGGGTAATTTCATTCAAGGATATTTATCAAATATTCTTGAATGGAATTTATTAAGAATTGCCAAATTTTCTTAAATGAATAATTTTTATTATTTTCAGGCCTAATCAATTAACTCCTTTTTCTTTTGTGTAATTGACTTATGAGATTATTTTATTCACTTAATGGGTTCAATCTTACAAAAAGAGCTAAAAATAAATAATTATTATTTTTAGTTTATTTTAGGTATTTTTTTGGATTTATTTTTAAACAGATTAGGGTTTTTCTTAAAGGTTTTTGATTCAAACCAAATTAAATAAAAATAAAAAGGTTGGGCTGACAGCTTGGGCCCACCGGTCAGTCACCTCGAGTGGGCTTGACCGAACCGGTTCGGCCCAGCCGGCCGTTCCCCCTCACTCGCTCCCCTCTCGGTCGAACCCTAACCCTAATCCCCCTCTGGCGATCTTGAATCGCCGACGAGCTCCTCGCCCGGCTCCGGCGAGCTCCGGCGAGATCTGCCGCTGCCCTTTGGCGCATCTGCTTCGCCTCGTCGCGCTCTTCCTCTTGACCGTGGGGTTTCGTCACCTCCGCCTCCAATCGCCACCATCGCCGTCAAGCTCCGCCCCAGTAGATCTTGCCCATGCGGCTTGATCTACTCCGGCGAGCTTTGCTAGAGCTCCTGCCCTCGCTCTATGGTGCTTGCGGTGCTCTCCTTGTCGCCGCGTCAGTTGGACGGCTGCTGCAACCCTGACGTCGCCGCCGTGCTGTGCTTGGCCGCTCGGCCGTGAGCACGGTACCGCCCCCCTCTCCGGTGCAGCTTCTGGACGGTGGCCTTGCTGCCACAACCGAGGCTGCGCCATCGTGTCGCCGCCCTGGTCTTCTACCTTGCTCCTCTGGGAGCACTCCTGTGAGTTTCTTCTTCTCCTCCTAGCTTCTATGTTCTTACTATGGTGGCCTGGCCAGCGAGTCAGGCATGCTTGCCTATGCTGTTGCTGTGCCATGCTGTTGCTGCTGCTCTGCTCAAGTTTGTGATGCTGCTGTTGTTGTCCTGCTCGAGCTTGTGCTGCTAGTCTCTGTACTTTGCTACTGTGAATTCTAGTGCAAGTGTTAGTGCAAGATTCAGTTAAGAATTTCTTAACTGAACTTGGTATGATTAACTGGGGATTTTCCCCTGTGCTATTAGCTTGATCATGTGTTGTGTACTTGTGGCTACTGTTAGCATGAAATTCAGTTAAGAACTTCTTAACTGAATTATGTGTTGCTTAAGTGTTGCTTACTTTGGATGCCTCCTCTATGATGCTAGCTTGGCTCTCTAGTGATGTGCTTATCAAGCAATTGTCTAAGTGATGCTCTCTGGCTTGCAGTGCAAACTGCTGCCAGTTGATTCACATGATTGTTTTCATAATGATATAAATATACTGAGCTTGAGCTTGTTATAATTCTGTTGCTTTTTATGAACTGAAAACTTGTTTTAGTGATGATTGCTTCTATCCAGCAATTCATGCTTGAATTGTATGCTGCTAAAGGTTTTGTTGCTTTCTATAGCATGTTATTCATTGACAGCATGTAACTATTATTATTGAGTGTTAGTTGTGTTTCCTCCATGTGAGGTTCACAAAACTTGCTTGATAATTAAACTGGATGGCTGCTGTTCAGTGATGCTAAACATGCTTGGTGGTTTCTAGCAGTGGCTAAATCATCTTTATTGGGCAATTAAATTTACTGATAAGAACATATCCTCATAATGATCTTAGTCTCAGCCTATGATGCATGGTATGAGGCTTTTAATCTTGCTGGTGCTTGTTGATTTGCTTCCCACTAGCTAAATCTTCCTATGAAGATTATACAGAGCACTTCTCTATAAGTCTGAGGAGAAAAACCTCCCCAAACCTCCTAAGTGTTATGCTTAGTAGAAGGATTTGGTGGTGAGGGTTTCATTGCTGTTGTTTTCTTGTGTATGCAAGAACCTGGATGCTTGCAAGGTTTTACTCATGGATATGCAAGTCCTAGTTATACCTTGGTTTTGTGCTGGCTTTAATAAGTGGTTGTGGTTATGTTGATGATGCTTTTGGTTGAGCTTGATCACTGGCTCCTGTACTTGCTCTGCTCCTCCTAGTGGCTTGCCCTGCACCTCCTTGTGCTTGGCTCCCCACCTTGCCTGCCCCGCACCTCCTTGGTGCTTGGCTTGCTCCTTGCTGCTTCAGATCTTGATTAAGTAACCATGTTGCTTTGGCTTTGGTTATGGGTTTTGATTTGGTGAGGTGAATTCCCTCTTGATGCTCAACTCATGAGCAGAGAGAACTTGTGCTATGCTGGTGCTGTGTACTATGGTGCTGTGGTACTGTGGCTGTTGGTGCTGTGGTGCTGTGGTTGTTGTGGTGCTGTGCTGTGGTGCTGGTCGACTAGGGTTTCTGGTCGACCAGTTTTGCACTCACAGTATAGTTTTATATCACCCCCTGGGTTCTGATGGCTTGACACCTCTCTAACATGCATCTGGTGACCAACTGCTTACTTGCTTGGTGGCTTGGCCGGCCAGATTGGTTCTTGGCAGATATTTGTGTGTGAGTCATGTTGATAAGATCATCCTCTTGATGATTATCAACAGTGCTTCATTTAAATTTGACTGCCACTTGTATTACCATGGTGGCTTTTCTCTTTGTATTCTCCTTTGTGTGCAGGTAATAAGAAGAATGAAGAAGAAAACAAGAAAGATTTGATGATCAAGATAGTTTAGGATTTAGTTATAACTTGTATTTATTTTCTTTTCTTCTTTATTTTATTTTTAGCTTCTGATTGTAACATTCTTTGAATGCCCATTGTTGTAATATTCTCTTATTCATAGACATTGTAAAGACAATGTATTTTGTGTTGGTAATTAATAAAGTCCAAAGTTTTTCTTATTTGAAACATTTATCCTTTCTAAATGTGCCATTTGAATTTAAGTTAAGTTTAAATTCAAATTCAAGTTTTGAATTCAAATGATCTTTAAGCTTTAGTCATTCAACTTAATTGTTTCCCACAAGCAATAGATCAAAAGAGGTCATGTCCAAATCTTTAGCACTTCGAGAGTTCACCATCCCCTCTCGAAGAGAGATTCGATCACTCTTAGGTTTTAGCAACAAAAGCGCGAAAGAATCCCATAATTTCAAATGCAATGCACAAAACCCCTCTATTCTACCCCGGAGTTGTCCTACGTGCTAGGATATTACAAACACGTATGAATAACACCGGAATACCATAGGTGTTTAAAGCGTAAGTATGACTAGATTATTAACTCTAGTGCAAGTGGAAGACTGCAGCAATTATTCCCTAGAGGCAATAATAAATTGAGTTATTATTATAATTCATGTTCATGATAATGTTTATATTCCATACTAGAATTGTATTAAGCGGAAACATTAATACTTGTGTGGTTTATGAACAACATCGTGTTCCTAGTTTATGACACTAAGCAAGGTGCCAACTCGTTGGGACTCCAAGTGCAGAGTGTTGTAGCAAGAGTAAATTTTCCCCACAAGGAAACTTGGGGTTGATATCGAACTCTCAGGGAATAGTCGAAAAAGCTCTCTTTGTTCTTCGTCAAGCAACCTACAAAACAGTTTCCTTGTCTTGTGTCCCCAACTCTACCGAGTGGTTGTCAAGCACAAGGTGTGAATATAAGTAAAATAAATTTGATATGCAATAGGATAAATAACAATATGATAAAGTAAATATGATGTGGGAAAGGTAAACTAAGCTAATATGCAACTTATAAAATGCGGTAAAGGTGGTTTTGGGTTTTATATGTGGATGCAAGAAAGTAAATATGTTTTTGTATTTTCGGATTTAATTAATGCTGAAAATAAAAAGTGCAAATAAAAGTGTTGGAAATGTATTTATTATGATTAAAATTGGAACATGATTCATGGGTTCACTTGTCTACTCTCTCATAAAGTTGTGGTGGCATTAAGCGCAAGATAGCTGATCAAAACATTGACATACTTTTTATTATGTTAACTTGATAATATTCATATGGGCATCACGTCCTAATTTAAAGATGATGCAACATATCATACTTATACTCCACTAGATAGGAATACACTTCAAGCAATCTAGTATTAAGAATTAATAGAGTATGGCCTTAGGTACTTTGACATGATGTTGAATATCAAATATGCTACCGCTTGGACATATTACAACAGAACTATGATTATGATTGTCACTTGGAATTCTCAGCTGTCACTAAGAAATTATAGCACATGTATTCTCTTTATCCCTAGTGAGATAACCCTGGAAAGGTAAAACACCATAGCAGATCATGAATATTGTCAATATCCAATCACTACTACCTAGTTACTCCATCTAATACACACCATCCCCCTCTCGCGCTCTCACATATATGTTGGATCAGAACAAGTAGTAAAGAACGGGGTAATAATATGCATCTACTCATACATCAAGAACATAATAACATATCACATCTCATTGATCATCCAATAAAATAAAGATCCACCACATAGGAATTACATAATATGCATCATAATCATGTTGGACGGCTCATATGACATCTAAAAATTGAAGCATAAGAGAGAAATAGAACAAGATATTGCCACAAACCCATAGTATATATACTATGTGATACCCTGCGCGTTGCTGCGGGAAAGTTTAGATATATCATAAATGTTCACAATTAGGTATGACATTTGTGCCATTGACATGTTTCGGCAAGTTGCATAGATGATTTTTCACTGGAGACATTACATTGGATACATTATCCCTTGGTATGTGAAATATACAACACAAAGATTAAAGACATTTTCCGATGTGAGATTTCCGGTTGCCGGTTGGTCAAGTATGATTTTTTGGCTTATGGTTTCCTTTTGAAAATTCAACAATTGATTGATTGTGTAAACATGTCTCTAGTTTCTGAATTCGTAGTTTAGGCACGAGAATTATATACATATACAGCTTGCCATGCTTTGTTTATCAGTTTGAATTCCGCGTGCATGGTAACGATGGAGACAATAGAATAATGGTTCCAGACCAGGGCTCTGATTAAATAGTGATGTGGATGTGTTGCATGTCAAAGTAGACTAATTAAATAACTCTTTAGTGGGATTTTGCTTTATACGAAGTATAGATAGATTGGCACATATGAGTGTAACTAAAGTACTCGATGACCTGGCCTCAAAGAAGTACTTCATGAAAGAGGTTGTTATTTTTTTCATACCAATGAAGAGTGAAATATAGTGGCAGTCATACTGCTGGTTACGGTCTGTGTAGTTATTTTTATAGGAATTGTATACTTTATCTGAATATAAAGGCACAACAGTTCAACAATCTCATATGGTCAATCAATATAGTTAATCTTTAGGAAGATGCTTGTAATATCCCAGGATTAGAGGTTATAAAATAGAGGCAATAGATGTGTGCATTGCATTTCATGCATAGAAAATCTGAGTAATTTTCGCGCATTTAAAATAAAACAAATCAAAGCGATTGGAGTTTCACTTGAGTTGATGGAATTGAAGTAGCTCATCAATTAGAGTGCGATAAACTTCAATATGACCTTTGTCAAAACCTTGTTTTGGGTAGTGATAGTCATACCAACTAACAGAGATAAGTGAGGTAAAACTAAAATGTTTGACACACCATTTTAGGACCAAATATTTATTTACACCAAGATCATCATGGTATTCTTTAAACCCTACTTCTTTCATGCTAAAGAAGTCAATACAAGTCTATTTCTTAAATCATGATCTATTCTACATCCTTATGTCCTAATCTAGTGAGACCAAATATGAGTAGTGGAAAGGTTAACTCAATGCCAGTTTGATTATTAGATTTGCCTAAACTCTAGGAGAGATAAATTAAGAACATTTGAGCCATTCCTATAAAGGCCAACTAGGAGACTTTAGACAATACTCAAATTCTAATTAGGACAAGTTATTTGGTATAGGGGAGATCACATCATAAACCCTAATTCTGGTCTAGACTAGAACCATCCTTAGGAAGTATAACCAAAACCTAGACTTATGGAGTTATGAAGTGGAGTAGATCCTATATGAACCACACAAAGGGGAGATTATATCTTTAATCTCAGAAGGTAGGTACAACCAAGAATAAATCCTTGATAAAAGGAGTTGATGAAGAAAATAGTATGATCATGTCAAGTACATGATTATGCTTGCTAATGAAGATAATTAGGTTAGTTATAAAACCTAGTCTGATAAGCAGATATCATCCTAAAACCAAGTGTGGAGTAGGAGTCCAACTTAAGCACATCTCACTTAGGAGATACCCATCTTGTAAAAGCTATATGAGAAACCTTGATTTGGGTACAAGTTTCCATTGAGTGAAGCATATGGTATAGGTTGAGCAGATCCTAAGCCTTGACCTAAAATTTAGTTAGTCTATAGATCCTTTGTTGCATTGAGCACATTTCATAGGGAACATTATTTCCTGGTTGAGTGTGATAGCAATCTATCCAATTCCATAACCTCTTATTCATTTACTAGGGGATTCATACCCAAGCATCATTCCAACTTATGCATCACTTGTGATCATAAGAAAACCATACAAACTTAACATACCTTTAACCAAACCATTGTTTCCTAGTAACAACCCTGCTAATAGGAGTCCAGTCCATTACCCAGTAAACCACTCACCTCTTGTTATGTATGTGGACCTCAGATAAAGAGATCTTCATTGTAAATAAGAGGTAGTTTATATTTTCAAGTAAAGCATAAATAAAATAATTAATGCCATTGGTATAACTCCATATAACAATTCCATGACACTGAGTAGCAAAATAGTAATAAGCATAGAATCATGCCTCTCACCATTGCCTTAATAGGAAGGCAAATTGTGGATAAACACTATTTCTTTGTTTCCTTATAAGATATGATGCAAGACAATATTGCTACATATTACCTTCTGTAATACAAACCTAGCAAAGTATTTTAAATACTCCATATAAGCTAATTGGAATTATTCAACCAAGATTCACAATAAAATTCCAATGTTGTGTATAATATTTTATGTGCAAGTGCACATATAAAATTCATCCAGTATTGTGTTTTCTAGCAGTAGTGTCCTATTTATTTTTGATAAGAAGTTTCAAGTTCAAAACCCTGCAAATTAGATTGAATTCAAATTAGAGATTTCATAACAGCAAATCAAAAAAGAAAAGAAAAAGGAAATGAATCAGAAAAAAAAGTAAAGAACTTACCTGGCCGCAGCCCACCAAGCCGAGCCCATCCGACCAGCCCACTAGCACCCGGCCCCGATACCGCTCTGGGAGGGTCATCGTCTTCAACCTCGAGCTGAGAAGCAGCTCGGTGGAGCGAGGCCTGATGCCCGATCCAGCGCCGCCTTCCTCGATGGACCAGATGAACGCCGCCGCCCCTGAAGTCAATAAATCCGTCCGCCACCGCTGGATGAGAGCCCTAGTCCTATTTCACTTCTTCCTACCCTTCTCTCGCTCATCTCTGCAAATGCCATCGAAAACCCTAGCCTCAGAAAAATTTGTCACCGTCAACTGAAGCCACCCCGGTGACCGCAGAGTAGTCCAAGGGCTCCGACATGTCTCTAGAACCTCGTATGTGGAATGAATCAAGCTGGGAGGGCCGGAGCAGTGCGAAAGCACTGATTCCCTTTCGCAGGTCATCGCCAGGTTTCTTCCAATTGAGATTGTTTCAGTCGCCAATCATCGTCATCGATCAGTCAGCTAGTATCAAGGTAAGCCTCCGCATCGCTGGAGATCAGTAGATCATGTTAGAACCCTCTGTAGGGCGCAGTTGATTGTTGACAAGAGATCACCGCCGCGATATGTCATTGCCGGCGATGCTCCGGCGACCGTTTCGGGGTGGCGCTGCCTCAGTAGGGTTCCCCGTCGAGTCCTCGTCTTAGTGCGCCACTAGAATCATCCAGGGGAAACCTGAAACCCCGACGCCGGCGATCGCCCTACCAGTCAGTGGCTCTGGTTAGTGTTTGAGTCGGTCATGCCCTTGTGGCAGCTGACGTGGCTAGGCCCTACCAGTCAGTGGCTCTGGTTAGTGTTAGTTTAGGTGAGAAAAGTATCCCTATTAATTCAAATGTTTCAGAAAATGTATAGAACTTTAAAAAAATTCATATCTATTTCATCCTAGTTCATAAAAATCCAAATGATATATCAAAATGATCACAAAAACATAATATATTTATTTAAGTTATAATATCATATACTTGTGTGAAATAATTTTGAATTAAATTTGAAAACATGTTTAAGTACTATTTGAACTTGAAATTTAAGTCTAACTAAAATAATTGAAACAAAAATTTTCAATAGCAAATAAAATTTTGATAACTTCTAGAATGTTGTTTCAATTAATATTTCACTATTCCAAAATGTAAATTCTAAACATTACTATTAGGATTTAAACACAAAATTACTTTTCCTAAACAAATTTAAATTTTAAATTTGGGAAAAACCATAAAATTGAATAAGAATTATTTCCTAACTCTAATATTGCTATTTCAACAAATGTTCCATTAAGAGAAAATCTAAAACCCATTTTAAAAATCTTTAATCATTTAAAAATTTGGATTCCAACCCTGAAAACCTAGGAACATAAATAACCAGGCTGTCTTAATTCGTTATGAATAAGAATTGAAACTTAAAAGGAAATTCTAATACTAAAACTCATTAAGGTTCATGTTCTTCAAAAGTTATTCTTTTGAAGTACATATAACTTAAGTTCCTACCATTTCTTTTAGTACTAAAACTAACAACTACCTTAGTATGCTAGCCTAGCTATACTTCCTAAATTCAACCATGAGTGGTTAGTTTGATGATCTATTTTCATATGGTATACCTTAGTCAACTAACTATTTGCAACACCTTTGTTGCAACTTATAAACTGTTACCTTCCTGACATCACCTAATCAACATTCCTTTAAGTAATAAAAATATGTCCATTAAGGCTTGTGTTCTTCATAAGTAATTCTTTTTAAGAACATACCAAATAAGCATCACACCCATTCTTGCATAGACACAAGTAATGACCTTTGCATGTTAAGAGTATTAACAACTCTAGAATCAACCATAAACTGTTTCTACTTACTCATGACTAAATAATTGGGTGCTAATCACCACATGCTTCATTAAAAATCTTCCAAGTTTGAATAAACCTTAGTTTGCTTCTTTGCTATGCTCATCTATTAACTACTCTCTGGTTATGATAGAATCATGCTAACCCCTAGAACACTAAACCTTAGGTGTAGTACTACTATTCACTAATAAGCATGTTTTTCAAATGTTAATCTTTCAAGATACCTTGAAAGTAAATATCAACCATTCCATTAAGCCTTAACAAATAATTTCTATTTGTATGTTAAGATTGTTATCAACCCTAAGACCAAATGGGTATTCTTATCAAATAAGACTTACTTCAGCTTTACTTGTCCATAACCAACTACTTGATTGCTAATAAAAAGATACCACTTAAAAGTGTTACTTTCAAGTCATCACCTATTACTATACCTATCTTTTGCAATAACTCTTGTTTAAAGCTTTATTCTACTGCTTTTGAAGAATTGTCAGTTAACCTAAAAATCCTTAACAACCTTGTTGTGGAGTGAATCTAAAAGTACAACTCATTATAAAGAAATCATCACAACCTTATATACTAAACCATCGGGGTTAGGTTACGCTTAGAAAGATGTATAGCATACATAATGCATATCATGCTGCAGTTCTTTTAACATCATCTTTACCAGATGATGGTGCTATTTTAGTATTTGGATTTCTTACGTATCGAAGACCTTGATTGCATAATCTTGCAGTCAAAAAAGGCAAGTTCACTCTTGCTCATATCTCTTGATTATCTTTATCAAATTACTTTCAAACATACCTGTGGTACTACTACTGCATCAAAAAGCAAAAGGTTCTCTTTTCATAATTAATATGACTAGTGGTTATCGACCCGAGTGGTGATAACCTAGGAAGGCTGGCAGGTAGAACCATGGTAAGATTGTTATGGTGGAGGTTCCACTTGCACGGGAAAGTAAACCCTAGGATTTAATAACCAATGCCGCAGTTATTCTTGTGCCATAAAAACCGTGTCGTCCAAGATACTTGGAATGGGACGGGAAAGTCATCTGTATCTTCTCTCGTTCGCATATCAATGGGCAGCCAGCTGCCGGTCGCTGTAGGTCTTGCGAGACTACATGCACATGGGTGGGACCCCTCAGTTCCCACGGCACTGGTGTCTATGATGGTCCGCAAGAGGCGCCTAGGTACTTCATCGTTGGGGGTGAATATTAGGGGCTAAACCTGCTATGCATGAATTGGGTGGGCATGCATTGTGCGGAGAAGGCAGTGAATGGCTTGGATCAATGACTGGGCCCCACACCAAGGAAGTGTGGACGAGCAAGCTACTCGGTTGTGCAACAAGGCTTTGATCTCTTTTGGAAGGACACACCTCTGCAGAGTGTAAAAGGATGTGACATGTTACTCCTTGTTCCGGGAAGGAGCTGCGAACGCGGCAGGAAAGGTGCTCTCAAGGCACTAATACCCTGTGTTGGCTGTCGGGCATAGTTTTAAGTATAAAATCAACCTCCTGAAGAAATGTTTACAAAAAATTGCATTGCCGAATGACTCTTGGGTCTAAGGCTGTAGTTAGTGCATCAAACACCTTATACTCTATATGAACTTGCTGGGTAACGCTCGTTACTCACCCCACTCCCTCGTAACCCTTGCTTAGATTGAAGGCAACCCAAGGAGACAATCTCAAGACATCGAAGATGAAGATGAAGCATTCTACCAACGTCATGATTATCAGCGGAGCCTACAATTGTGTGAAGCTTGGAGAAAAACTAGAATAGGGTTAGAAAGGAACCAGTTTCCTAATCCTAGATCCTAAGTAGTTAGAGTAACTCTATATTTGAGTAGTAAGCCAAATGCATTAGTTGTAGTTTAGTTTAGTCTTCCTTGTTTCTTTCTCGTTTGTAGTCGCCAGGACTAAACCTCTACCTATTGAGGAGGTTCTGAAGATCTTCTGTATGCAAAAAATTGTAATCCTATAGACATACCGTGGACCTGCGATGTTTCTGTTGTACCACTCTGATGGATGTAATACTAGTGAGACGATGTTTCATTAGTGTTATGTCAATGACTTGCATACTACACATGCAGTGATATGCTGTGTCACCACAATGCTCAAAAGTCCTTAAGGTATCACTATGATGACACTCAAATTATGTAGTTAGCTATCCTACTTCTCTACATAATAAAAAATAAATTCATTGATCGTATATATGAGAAATCAAATAAATATTAAGCGGTAAGATGACATGGTGTATACAACAGCAATATGGCCTCATTGATATCAGAGGCGGAGTTTCTATTTTAGGTTTTGCTAATCAGATATAACTATCAAGCACACAAAAATTGTCGTACTATAAAATTATTTGTGAAAAATATTTGATGGACCAGTACTGCAAAAAAAAGTAGTTGCGAATAGATCAAGTGATGTAAGTATAAATGGATCGATTAGCTTGGGGTGCAAACATATGCTATTATAAATTAGGGGAAAGTTTCAGTACGATACGACGATAGTTCTACTTGTTTTTTTGCGGGTAGACGACAGTTCTACTTGTAGATATGCTAAACTCACTTGTCCTCTACTTACCTTTTTGCAGGAAACTAACCCATCTACTTTAAGGATATATATTTGGATAGATTAAAGCAAGATACGTCAAGAAAGATTAAGTAAGAAGATGGCACTACGTAATTCTGCATCGCAATAAATGTTGTGTAACACTCCAACTTTTGTAACCAAGTTTAAGTAGTGTTTAGTGAGGCAAAAATGAGGACCAACAAAAACTTTTTGTGCTAACCTCCCAGAAATGCTATTTCTTGCCTGTTTGTCTTGGTTGTTGTATTAAGGATGTTTGTTTGAGTTGTTTGTTGAACAAGTCTATCAACCAACACAATCCTTATGCCCTTGTGATCATGCCATTTTTTATACTTCTAGTTTTTTTTTCCAAAAACATTATCTTGGCAACCTCTCCTTCTCCAAAATTATTTTTATTTGTATTTGTCCAAAATAAGAGCCAATATTTATCTTTGAAACAAATCTTTTATCGAAACTAAGTATTTACAAAACTGTAGGGACATACAAAGTGGTGCGATCCCACTATTTTACTAACTTATATTTTGTTGATATTTTTAAAAGGATTTCAAACACCTTTAAGAAAACTTGCTAAAGGTGATGTTTATGTCTCCACTAGTTTCTGAAAAATCTGCAAAAGCTTTACTCCTTTATTTGAAACTCTTTTCAACTTGACCATGGCATGATCATCATTGAGCACTTGTTCAATCATTGTTTCTGGTGATGCTAGATTAGCTGCAAATGATTGACCATGTGTGGTGAGTTGACTTTGTGTGACTTTGTCTGACTATGATGAGTTGCTTGTGTGTAGACATGATCTTCAGGTAGGACTATGGCTAAACCTATTCAAAACCCATTAAGTAATATATTGTCCAATGTGAATTATTTTCATTCTACCTTTTTAATAAAACCTATTTTGATGTTTTCCTCTCAATCCTAAAACCCTGACTCTAGTGTCTTACCATAAGACATTAGGAGCCCTTCTTGAGGACTTTGGCACTAATCAATTTTTTTAGCCCAATAACACACCCCTAAGGTTATAGGAACCATCCACATCCAACCCTAAGAAGTTCCTCTCAATTCTTGGAAAATATTTTCTTGCAGACATTTCATCAAACACCTAGTGTGCAGACTATCTACACTCCTGTTAATAGATTCAGTTTTCCGACTCTTGTATTAGGCTCATACCTTCTATCCATAGAAATGCACCTTCTTAGATCTCTTCCATGCCATCTAATCTTCCATCCTCTCCATTACCACTTGGTCAATTGAGGCCATCTTCTAATTGTTTCACTCCTGTTTTTGAGGCTCATGAAATCACTGACCATTTGACTATTACCAGATGCAGTTTTGCTCACACTTTTAAATTTTGAAATAAATTGTTCAGAGACCATTCTATGACCTATTCCACTTCCTATTGACCTGCTCTAACTATCCAAGCACTTGTTGGTGCATTTTAGAGTCTACCACCCATTTATGTGACCTTGTTTTGAACCTTAATCAAATCAGCATCTATCCATCACTTTTCACCTCAAAAAACCATTTTTGACTTGATTTAAGCCTTTGGCCTTGCTCTTAAACTACACCTAACATCACGTCCATACTAACCTTGACTTCTATCTATTAAGCCTCATTTATCATTCTGGCTATTCCATAGGATTTCAAACTCTAATTTGAAATCCCTCTCATTTTCACTCTCTGATATTCTACCCTTCCATTCTAACTCTTGAATTTATTTTGGTATGACTTTAGTGGATAGAATACCTAGTGAAACCAAGATTCTTAAGTTTCTCATCTTCTAAGTTTTCAATATCTTATTCAAACTATTTTGGCCAAATCTCAAAATACCCATTTGTGGTGATCTTGCCTAATGCCAAAAATCTTACAACTTGCCAATGATTTTAGTCACACCAAATCACACATATCTGATCCACTTTGGCATGTCTTTGCTTGAGCTTAATTAAATTAAATTCCAAATTCGAATTTTGGATCATGCATGCATCAAGTTATATTGCCATCTCTAACTACCAATCCCTAATCATTTCAAATCCATTTGAAACTTCACCAAACCACCCCCTTTGACTAGTCCATCACCCTTCCTACTCTCTGGTCAACCTAGCAATATAGCAGCCCTCCTCGCTTTGTCTCCTAGTGTTTGGAAGGAGAAGGAGAGGACCCATGTCAAAATTTTGTCCATCAATTAAATAAGGTGCTGCAGCCACACCCCCCCAGTTCCTGCTCGAGCAAGCCACCTCCTGGACCCCTCTCACACTCTCCATTGCCCCTCTCCCCAACCGGAGCCCTCCTCTAGACCCCACATGCCCCAAACCGACCTACACCATGCTCCCCCTCAGTTACAAAGCTATAGACCACCCCAGCCCCTCTCAGCCCCCTCATTTCACTCCTACACCTCCACCTAGCTCTCTAGAGAGCTCCTGCGCAACCCCTTGCTCTATATGCAAAGGGAGAAGAGGAAACCCTAGCTAGAATCTGCGGAGAAGAAGATTCGAATGCCATCAATCTGAACCCTATCTGACTTCTCTTTCTTCTTGCATGCACATCCCTCACCTCTAGCGACCTAACCCCGCCCTTTATTTGAACCAGGAACACCAAAGCACTGACCCTCTGGAGAATCCCAGCAAGCTCCGCCACCGCCGACCTACAGATCTTCTTCCTGGGGATCGATCCGACCGTCCAACACCTCTCCGAGCTCGCTGTCATGCACCACGTCGCCCCCTCGCGTCGCCCTGGCTGGAGGAGGCCCCTAGGTGAGCCCCCGCGTCGCCCTAGTAGACCTATGGTTTGGTCTCCATCACGCGTGTCATAGGGAAGATGATGATGTCGGGCCATCGATCACGACTTGATCGAACGGTCCAGCGCGCCCCGTACGCCTTCGGCCTCTCGAGCTACTGACTGGCAGACCCCGCCTGTCAGCGCATCCTGGTGCTGTTCCTGCGCATGTGCCCGAGCCGATTGGGCCAGCCCGGTACTATTCTACGTCGACCGATCAGATTCGGCCCGTTTACATTTTTTTAGGGAATTCCATTCCTGTTTAATTCTAGCTCTGTTAAACTACTATTTGAAATAAATCCTAAACGATTTGTAAAATGTGTAAACATTTTTGGATCTGATTTTCTACTTGTTCTAGAACAATCTTCCCAACATGGAGAGTAGGTGGTTTGCCAAAATGGTATCTAGGTTATTGGTGGAATTTAGTATTGCATAAAGTGTATTTTGTGATGTTAAATCAATATATGGAGATCTAGAAACTCAATTGTGTTGAATCCAATTTTGCATCGGATCTATATGACATATCTTTCACATACCACTGGCCAACATGCAATTAGGTCTCTTTTTTCGCAGGGTTGTTTTTGCAAATTAATACCAGAATTGAATTTAGGTATTTATAAAACCTTTTATGTGAACTATTTTTGAGTGAGAACAAATTTTCCCTGGACTTGTACTGTAAATACTTGCTTGCTACCAAATATGGGATTTTTCTGAGCTTGTATGATTTTCTGGTAGAATTAACTCTAAAACAGTAGTTTTCATCACTAGAAAAATCATAGGAAAATAACCACAAACCCTTTTTGAGTGAATCCACTTTTGTTGGATTCATAAAAATGATACCTTTCTATTGGTATGCTGGTAGCATGTTGTTAACCAATTGAATTGCCTACTTGTTATTTGGAGCTCCATTAGGGTTTGGTTAATAGGTAAAATCTTTGCTTTGTTCTTATAAATAGTTATTGTTATTGAAATGTCTGAAAGTGTTTAGTATGGTGTTTTGTTTGTTTCTGATACTTGCTTGGTGTGATTTGTTTGCTGTGGTAATGTGTATGGCTTGTGTGGGGACCCCGGATTACCCATCCAGAATACCCGATATGCATACAATTCACGATCACATGATCAGTGTGTCGTGAATCCACATATCCGAGTTGATAACAGAAATTACATCATCCATTACAGTTTCGAATAATACTTACAATTGGTTACATGACCAAGTATGATATTGCCACGCAGGGCAAGTCTACAACTAAGCAACAGATACCAAGCAGCGTTGATGACCCACATCATGCCTACTAACCTACAGGCAACTGACTGGGAGACGTTCCTAGTCGCACCAGCATCGTTGTTCCCACCATCGTCTTCCTCATAGTCTTCTTCCAGGTCTGACCAAGTTAATAACCAGGGACAAAGCCATGAGTACATTTTGAATCATACTCGCAAACCTTCTAAAGAGAGTGTGTTTGATATGCAGTTTGGCTGTAGCAAGGATAGGCTCTAGACTATTTTGTTTTCTTTTGAAGAACTCATTTTTCTCCTGTTGACATAGTATGTCTAGAACCATGTTCCCCGACATCTCTATATCCTTATTAAAACATTTATAAAACACGTTTTAGTAAAATCTCTAGGGAGGGGGTAACCCTTTTTATTTCATAAACCAGGTCAATCACACATGACCATTTCCATCTCCTCAGCAGTACCCTCCAGGCACTACGAACCTTTCCCGTGCCACGGCAGTACCCTCCAAGTACTCCGTCTGGCACCTTCTCCATTTTTCTGAAAACACTTTATAAAACCAAAACTGACATTGGGCAATGTAGTGATCTTTCCAACCGTCCATGATCGAGGACTCAGCTATTCGAATAGATTTACACTCTGCAGAGGTTGTACACTTTACCCACACCATCCGAATACTCATCGTGTGGGCATCATCTCCGCATAGCATCCTATGCCACGACAAGCACCCGATCAGAGCCTTTCGCTTATCTACCTTAGTACGGGGACCTACCCTATGGAGTATGTACCTCCCCGGCACACCCTGGCAGTTTACCTCCATGTTCGAGCGTAACTCCAGTGCCACGGCGGGAGACCCATAGTGTCTTCCGGCGGCTCAGGATATGCCATGATATGTGTTTCCTCCTTCCTGAGGACAACCGGGATTCCGGGGTACCGCGTACCCTTATATAGTTGTGAGGTGCCCCATACTAAAGCAAATAAACTATGAGCTAAGCCCCGTCCCATACCAGGGTAATGTGGTTGCACAGGTTAATTGTTCTGAACACTACAAAGAAACACCAATGTTTTTCTTATGAAACCAAACTTGCTTCCAACACTGGGATGTTCATCCCCACCTTATTTTCAAAATCTCATTTTGGAATCCAACAATGGAATAGCTTCCTATTCCAAGGTTTTCAAAGTCATTTTCAAACAACCCAATTGAGTGTTCCCAACCTAGAGTTTTGCTCCACTACAAAGTTTCCAAAAGGCCATGGTGCTATTTATCAAGCCACTAACCTAGGGGATAAGTAGGTGTCATCCACGAGGATGATAACAGTTGACTTGTGGAGCCAAGTCCCCAATAATTGCTATCTAGAGATAATAGCAATATAAAAACATGCACTTTCATAAACATTTATAAATCATGCAATAAGAAATCTAGGATCAGATATGCAACAAGTTTAGATGGCTTGCCTTTCTCAGCCTGTCCCTGGTCTTCTCCTTGATAATCACATATTCCCCTTCCTCGGTACACTCGGTGTTGTTCGATTCTATCGCCGGTAAGGAAATAACAAACAATGAGCAAAGAAGCATACACAGAGCACACCATCATAATAGCAAACAAATCACACCAATCAAGTATAAGGAGCAAGGAAAACACTATTCTTAACATTCTCAGGTGGTTTCACACTAATACTTACTCTAAGGATTATGGGAGATTTAAGTAACAACCAAACCCTAATAAGCTCCGAATAGCAAGCAGGTAGTTATAGAGGTTGAATTCAAGAAACCATCTTATCAATAGAAAGGTATCAATTTTATGAACCCAACAAAAGTGGATTCACTCAAAAAGAATTTGCCGTTAATTTCCTATGATTTTTGAGTGAATCCACTTTTGTTTCAGAGTTAATTCTACCAGAAAATCATACAAGCTCAGAAAAATTCATCCTCTGGTCAGTAGCAAGAGTACACAGTACATGATCACCCAAAATTGGTTCCACCCAAAAATACTTCACAGATTAGGTTCTAAAATTCCCTAAAGTCAGATCTAGTATTAATTTGCAAAAACAACCATGCTAAAAATAAAGACTTAAATGCAACCCGACCAGTGGCATATGAAAGGTACTACAGAGGTATTCTCTAAAAAATTGGATTCAATCCAATTGGGTCTCTGGATTACAAGATAAAGATTTAATAGGGATATAGATGCATTATGGTAGATGAAATTCCAAAATCTATCTGTAAACTATTTCGACCAGAGACTTCTTATAAATGGTGAACAAATAGTGTGGGAACCTATTAAAATTTATATCTAACAGATTGGAGACAGAGAGAATATTTGCATGATTTAAACCAAACTAAATCTTGCAGGTCATTTCTTAATTGAATAATTTTTTTAAAGGAAGCGGGCCGGCAGGAGGAGCTCCGGGCCGATTTGGACCGGGTGACATGCTGCTGGGCCATCCCAGCTATAGGATGCGACCAGACATGACTCAAAAAAACCTATGGGGGTGCTTTAAAATTCGTGCTCCAGGCATGCATGATGCGTTGCTTGCTGTACTCGACGGAGATCGACGGGGGAAGGGCGGGGCTCACCGAGGAAGGTCTGAGAGGCGGCGGAGGGGACACCGGAGATGGATATGCAGCCCGAGGCTGCTCCTCTTGATGCCCTCGATGCGCGGGCTTGCTCCTGGGCGTCGACCTGGACGGAGACGCACGCGACATCGGCGCGGGCGGAGCTCCAACGACGGCGACCTCCGCATGTTGCCCAGACACAGTCAAGAGGAGGGCTGAGTACTAGAATCTCTAGAGAGATAAATGAAACGTGAACGGAGAGGAGAGGCAGAAAGAGGTGGCGGTCACATCCACGCCGTTGCGGGCGGACGAGCTCCGCCTCGGTTCCTCCATTGGCTCGAGAGAGTGATAGGCGAGGCCGGGCATCGCCCCTGGGTGTTTCTGAGCGTAAAAGGGGATAGAGTGGTGGAGTGGTGGGTATGAGAAGTGAGGGGACTCAGGGTGGCGTAGCCAAACTGATGCCGGTCGGGGAGGACTATAGGGCATGGGTCAAGGGCGGTTCGTGCGCGGTTACGATTGGCCAGAGGGGCGGCGGCTATGTTCACGGGATGGATGTAGAGCTCCGAGCAGGTCGCAGAAATACGAGGCATGGTCTAACATGGTGGGAACATGACATTGTCCGGAGGTGCTCACAGGTGTTTGATCAAGTGCTCGAGGAGGTGGGTTATCGAAGGACGCATCTGGACATTTGGTCGAGGTCTAGACACGACATTTATCTCCTCTGCAGGTTGGCATGCCCTAGGGTGCACGAGAGCGCTGGGAATGGATCGCCGTACCCAGGTCGTGGTTGCCACGGGCATGGCGAGCACGGACGTGTCCATTGTAGGGCACGGTTGGCCTCGGGACCATGCGGGGTGTAGAGAGGGATGGTAGAAGAGTCTGCAGGCGCGATCACGTGAGCAGGAGTGGTCACGTCCGAGCTGACCAAGGATTTGGTGCCCACCGGATGGAGAAAAGGAGGGAGGATGGCGTCCATGGCCAGGCATTGGGCGATGTACTAGTGGGGATAGAGCCTACAGTCCCGGCCCGTAAGGGGCTTTAGTCCCGGTTCCCCAACCGGGACCAAACAGGCGGGACTAAAGGCCTAACCTTTAGTCCCGGCCCTGTTACGAGCCGGGACCAAAGGAGCTCCACGTGGGCGCCTGGGAGAGCCCTCAGGGGCAGGACCTTTAGTCCCGGGTCATAAAACAGACCGGGACTAAAGAGTTTCTGCAGATTTTGTTTATTTTAGCGTTTTAGGGTTTTAGGGTTTAGGTGTTCGGGGGATTAACGTGATGCCTCGTTTGGTGCCTTGTTTGGTGTTTGAGAATTAGTTTTCGTATAATTCTAAATATACATGTTTATGCATATATATAAGATTAACTTATCTTACAAGCGAGCATATATATACAATTACATGGAGATCAGAATTATCGGGACTAGAGCCCGTCTATTCGATTACATGGACCAACATCAGTAATGGCCCCTAGCTACACTAAATCGTCCTTTGTTGTCTATAGCTTCTATCCTCAGAAAGGTCGCTAGCTCCTCTGCAACAGCAATCGCGCGTTGCTCTGGTAGGTACTTCTCCCGCATGGCCGTATACTATATAAGAAGGGGAGATGAATATGAATATCAATCATGATAACAAAGAATGACGGGTAAAAATAGAGGTGTTAATGTTTATTGCTTACATCGTATCTGTAATCCTTGTGCTCGGAGGTAAACGTGCGAATGGTCTCGCAAACATAGTATCCACATAGATGCGTCCCCCATGGCTGCTGGTCGCACTTTATGAGATTAGAATATATATAATCAAAATAATAATCTAGCATCACAAAATGTATTGAAAATAGAAGTATATCATACTACTACTTACCTGAGCCGCTCTAAAGGTTAGCTTCTCATGCTGGATACCGGCAGTCACGCACTTGAACCGCTTCCAAACCCTGCCCGACAAGGAAAATGATTTGCTAAGTTTTTCATTAATTGATATATCGGAAAACCATCGAAAGAGACTGATAGAGCGCAAGAATGATTGAAATTACCCTTGGAGCATGTCCTGTAGGCTTTGGAACTGTTCCAAGGGTCTCGATAATGGGTCGAAGGCATCAACTCTTCCCTTATCAATTTGAATATCCAACAGAATCCAGTGGTAGCTGCACATGTATATATATATATATGTGTCAGTAACTTAACAATTACACTCATAAGTGAATGGACACAACAGAGTAAGACCCTCACCTGAAGTTGTATGGAAACAGTATGTGGTCACAGAAATTTTGATCTGTTAGAAACCTTAGAAGGTTTTCCTCTGTCTCCTTGGGGTTATCAGTTAGCGTCTTTATATGTATTTTATCTGGGTCAATAAACCCAATATTTAGGATGTTCCTACTTTTACATTCCAGAATCTTCATTCTGCATAATAGAGTACAAGTCAGAACGGAACAAGTTATATGTAGACAATGAATTGAAATAACTGATCAAGTTATATGTAGACAACGAATTAAAAAACTTACAGACAATAGCAACTCATAAGCGATTTGTCGAGGGCGTCGGCATGGTACATCTGGAAGAGTTCATCAAAGTCGATATGGATGTCTTCGGGGCGGCCGTAGTACTCCCGTGGGACACGCGCCACGATCATCGTTCTCCCATTCTTTGATTCACTTAAGTACCATGTATGCAAGTAACGCATATTTGTTGGGAGATCATCAAACTTATCTTTGCTGACCAAAGGCGCTCCCATGACAAACTGTGGCTTAGGGGCTACCACAGCCTTGGGTACCCTGTCGTCTTGGGAAGCCAGAATGTCTTCAACCGGGATACCCCATTCATCCGCCCACTTCTTTGCTAATCCCAAATCTTGCCCCTACACCAGAGAGGGAACATTCTCGGGTAACACCCTGAGGGGTGGGATCGACTGTTTGGCCTGTTGTCCAAGCTGAGGAACGTCTGATCTTTTTTTGCTTGTAGTTGAACTTGATTTGCTCCCACTTGCACTTGCACGTGATCTGCTCTTTTGCCCTTCCTTCTGCAATGTGCGTGTATAGTCGTCAGGCTTATGGTGTAAGTCATACTGTGATGGAAGGGTCATGAAGTATTTTGCATATGCTATTTGCTTCTCGGTGTATTCCGGGCGGGGCTCGGGTTCCTTCTTTTTCATCTGCGCATCATAATGTTCCTTTGCTATCCTGGCGTTTTCCTCGTCGGTACGATCATAAGGTCTGATAGGAAGATTAGCATGAGGTACCTTTGGGAGGGGCGACAGTTTGCGCTTTGGGGAGCTCCGTCGCTTAGAACTCATCGACGGAGCGTTCTTGCTGGCACGCTTCCGCTTAGTATCCTTAGCGGGCGGCGGCGGAGACGGCCGACCCAAGTCCGGCGGCGGTGATCGATCTGGACTCGTGTTGTGGTGGTCGTCGTCATGTGGAGGGCTTGGAGGTGATGGAGGTGTAGGTGACCTGCGACGACTCGGAGGCGGTGTTGTCCTTGGGGCCGAGCCTGGAAGCTTGATGTAGTTCTTGTCCCATAGGATGACTCCACCCAGTACTTCTCCGAGTGTCCTCTCATCTTCGGGTCCAGCCATGTCGAGCTCCATATCATGAAACCCCGCCATGATTTCATCCACCCCGACTTTAGCAAAGCCAGCTGGAATCTCACGGCCATGCCAGCGTGCATCAGGGCCAGAAGGTAAAGCTTGTCCGACGGCCACCTTCATGGATATGTTCTTGAATTTCTGATGGAGTTCACATGATGTTGACTCCTTGATTCCATCCACGGGGTAGCCGGGACCGCCCTCTATCATTCTTCGTGCATCATCGGGCGGGGCCTCAGATTCAGCCACGCTGCTTTTCCGCTTAGATGGGGCGCCGGTAATATCGAGTGCAGGATCTTCCTGGCGCGCTACTCCTCTAAGCTCATCAATCTGCTTCTATTGCTCGTTAAGCCTGGCAAGCAACTGGTTGAACTTGTCATTCTCCTCATCCTGCTGTCGCTTCTTTGCTCTCGCCCGGCTTCTGTAAGTGTCTTGGTCTCTGGCAAACCCAAGCCACCACGGGTAAGAAGGACCGAAGCCTCGCGTTCGTCCTCCATGTTCGTCATTGCTGAGGACCAGTGTGAGCAAATCTTTCTCTCTATCTGCATTGAACTATCTTTTTCCCTCTTTAATTTCTTTCACTATATTTTTCCAATTCTCCCTGGGTATCCTAAGACCGTCACTGCAGATAAGGTCCCCTGTTTCTTCGTCGTATGAACCACCATGCGCAAGGAACCAATTCCTTGCTCTTAATTCCCACTCATCACGGATGGGTTTAGGTACGATGCCTTTAGCTAGCAGATCTTGCTCTTTCTTATCCCACTTTGGGATGGCAGTCTCATAGCCCCCTGGCCCCAGCGTGTGGTGATATTTCTTCTTATCGGCATTTTTCTTGTTCTTTTCTGATAATGCCTTGGCATCTTCTGACTCCTTGTACTCGTGAAATGCCTTCCAGTGATTCGCCTGCTTGGCTAGGTACCCCTCGAATACTGGCACTTTCTTTGTTTTCCGATATTCTTTCCATAGCTTCTTCTTCCAGCTACGGAACAGTTCGGCCATCTTCTTTAGAGTCCACTGCTTGACTTTGGCCCTCAGTTTTTTTGCGGCGTCTTCATTCTCACATTCTGGCAGGTTGAAATGTGACATGATATCATTCCAAAGATTATCTTTGTACCTTTCGGCGACATAGTCACTATCGGCTGCCCCTTTCCGCTTGTTCCACTCCCGAACGCTGATCGGGACGTGATCCCTAACGAGAACTCCGCATTGCTTCTTGAATGTGTCAGCAGCATTCTTAGGAAGCTTTGGTTCGCCCGTAGGCAATATCACCTCAAAGGTGTAATGCGTCCGTGCGTCCAACTTTTTAGTCGGGCCTCGTTTCGTAGCTTTGCTCGATGTGGAGGCCTAAGAGGGAGAAACATTCGTCAAATGAATGTATATGTATACAATATAGAGCTATCTCCAATATTATTCACATATTACAAGTGATTGTCGAACTTCATATGTATACCTCGCCGGACTTTATTATTTCTCCACCGGCTTCTCCACCGGCTTCTCCATCAGTGGAGCTATCACCTTCTCCGTCATTGGAGCTATCTCTGGCCCCATCGGCTTCATCTTCGTGTCGATCAACCTCCATTCCATCTCCGGAGGGGTTTAGATATGACGACGGAGATTCAGCTGGTTCAACGTCGGGGGCGTCTTTGATTATATCTTCGAGAAGTTCTTCCTCTTCGAGGTTCCTGCTATGTGGATCCATAGTTCTGCAAAAAACAGACATTTGATTAACTAAATAATATTCTAACTAAATAATATTCTATTTGCAAATAAATTCTAACTAAATAATTCTAACTAAATAATTCTATTTCTATTTGCAAATAAATTCTAACTAAATAATTCTAACTAAATAATTCTAACTAAATAATTCTAATTAAATAATTTTATATCTAACTAAAATAATTCTATTCTAACTAATTCTATATCTAACTAAAATAATTCTATTCTAACTATATCTATCTAAATAATTCTATTCTAACTAAAATAATTCTATTCTAACTAATTCTATATCTATCTAAATAATTCTATTCTAACTATATCTATCTAAATAATTCTATTCTAACTAAAATAATTTTATATCTAACTAAAATAATTCTATTCTAACTAATTCTATATCTAACTAAAATAATTCTATTCTAACTATATCTATCTAAATAATTCTATTCTAACTAAAATAATTCTATTCTAACTAATTCTATATCTATCTAAATAATTCTATTCTAACTAAAATAATTCTATTCTAAATAATTCTATATCTAACTAAAATAATTCTATTCTAACTAAAAAAATTCTATAGCTAACTAATTCTATAGCTAACTAATTCTATATCTAACACTAGCTAACTAATTCTATATCTAACCCTAACGCTAACACTAGCTAACTAATTAACAAATTAAATTTTTTTGCAAAGAAAACCTTGCAGACTTGCAGAGATGGCGGCGCGGCGGCGATTGGCGGCGACTGGCGGCGCGGCGGGTGCTCCGGCGGGCGGCGCGGTGGGTGCTGCTGGCGGCGCGGCGGCGCTTGGAGGCGACGGCGGCGCGGCGGGTGCTGCAGGCCCGGCGGGCGGCTGGCGCGGTCGCGGCGGGCGGCTGGCGCGGCGGGTGCTGCAATGCGGCGGCGCGGCGGGCTGGCGGCGCAGCGGCGGCTGGCGCGGTCGTCGGCCGAACGGCGGCGAGGCAGCCTGGCGGCGTCTGTGCGTTTTCCTCGCGCGCGAAACTGCTAAGTGTTTCGCGGCGGGGAAGAAGTGGAACCTTTTATACCCCGGGACCTTTAGTCCCGGGCGGTGGCTCAGGCTGGGACTAAAGGCCCCCCTTTAGTCCCGGTTTGAGCCACCGCCCGGGACTAAAGGCCTCGGGTGGGGGTTTCAACAGCCAGGGCCTTTAGTCCCGGTCTGTGGCACGGACCGGGACTAAAGGCCTATTTTCTGTTTTTTGTTTTATTTGGTTTATAAATAGTTATCTGTTTGCATATTTGAGAATTTAACAAAACTATAAAAATGAAAAGTGTTTGAAATTGAATAAATAATTCAAAACTATTATATATTTTACAAATTAATTATTTTAACTATCCTAAGTATTAATTATTTTGCCATTTTCAATTAAAAACTATGTTTATTAATATTCTTTTTGCATATTTGAGAATTTGACAAAACTATAAAAATGAAAAGTGTTTGAAATTGAATAGATAATTCAAAACTATTTTCTATTTTACAAATTAATTATTTTAACTATCCTAAGTATTAACTATTTTGCTATTTTCAATTAAAAACTATGTTTATTAATATTCTTTTTGCATATTTGAGAATTTGACAAAACTATAAAAATGAAAAGTGTTTGAAATTGAATAGATAATTCAAAACTATTTTCTATTTTACAAATTAATTATTTTAACTATCCTAAGTATTAACTATTTTGCTATTTTCAATTAAAAACTATGTTTATTAATATTCTTTTTGCATATTTGAGAATTTGACAAAACTATAAAAATGAAAAGTGTTTGAAATTGAATAGATAATTCAAAACTATTTTCTATTTTACAAATTAATTATTTTAACTATCCTAAGTATTAACTATTTTGCCATTTTCAATTAAAAACTATGTTTATTAATATTCTTTTTGCATATTTGAGAATTTGACAAAACTATGAAAATAAAAAGTGTTTGAAATTGAATAAATAATTCAAAACTATTTTCTATTTTCAAAATTAATTATTTTAACTATCCAAACTATTAACTAGTTTGCCATTTTCAATTAAAACTATATTGATTAATATTCTTTATGTATATTTTAGAATCTGATAAAACTATGAATATGAAAAGTGTTTAAAATTGAATAAGTAATTCAAAACAATTATTCTTTAGGAAGACGCAGCACGGTGTGTAGAAAGTGCAGGACGGGAAAAGAACTAGTGAGCCGGCTTTTTTTCTAAAGAGCGGTGATGATCGATCCATACCATTATTCACATCCAGCCATCCATGTAACCGTGTCTGTCGTAGCCATGGAGAATCTTCATCATGCATTACATACAAGATTTAATACATTATTACATTATTGCACCAACAATCCTAACTATTATTTCTGTTTTCTTCTAGGTCGTAGCCATGGAGAATCTTCATCATTCAGTAGGATGCTTGGGTCAGTCTTCACTTTGAAGGGCGGAATTTCATGAAACTTATTATAATCTATTGACATGTCTGTCTTGTCATCTACTCCCACGATGTTTCTTTTCCCTGAAAGAACTATGTGGCGCTTTGGCTCATCGGACGATGTCTTCTTTTGCTGATTTCTTTTTCTCGTTTTTGTAGACATGTCCTTCACATAGAAAACCTGAGCGACATCGTTGGCTAGGACGAATGGTTCGTCCATGTATGCAAGATTGTTGAGATCCACTGTTGTCATGCCGTACTTTTGGTCTACAAATACCCCGCCACCTGTCAGCTTCACCCATTTGCACCGAAACAAATGGATCTTAAAAGTAGGTCCATAGTCAAGTTCCCATATCTCCTCTATGTACCCGTAATATGTTTCCAAACAGTGCCCATTCTCGTCTGTTGCATCAAAGCGGACACCACTGTTTTGGTTGGTGCTCTTTTTATCTTGGGCAACCGTGTAAAATGTATTCCCATTTATCTCATACCCTTGGAAAGTACATATAGTCGAAGATGGTGGCCTGGCCAAACAGTACAGCTGATCTCCAATGGTGTCGTCATTCATGAGATGTATCTGCAACCAACTACCGAAAGTCTTCTCGTGTTCCCCTTTAATCCAAGAGTCAGCCTTCCCCGGGTTTTCGGAGCGTAGAATATTCTTGTGTCTCACGATATACGGAGCCACCACGGTGGAATTGTGTAGAACTGTGTAGTGTGCTTGCGAGAAAGAATGCCCGTCCATACATACTTTTGCTTTCCTTCCTAGTGTGCCTTTTCCTGTCAGCCTACCCTCATACCGAGATTCAGGAACACCAATCGGCTTAAGGTCAGGAAGAAAGTCCACACAAAACTCAATGACCTCCTCTGTTCCATAGCCCTTGGAGATGCTTCCTTCTGGCCTAGCACGGTTACGAACATATTTCTTTAAGACTCCCATGAACCTCTCGAAGGGGAACATATTGTGTAGAAACACAGGACCAAGAATTCTAATCTCTTCGACTAGGTGAACTAGGAGGTGTGTCATTATATTGAAGAAGGATGGCGGGAACAACAACTCAAAGCTGACCAGACATTGGACCACATCAATCTGTAACCCTGATAGACTTTCTCGATCGATTACCTTCTGAGAAATTGCATTCAGGAATGCACATACCTTCACAATTGCCAGGCGAACATTTTCTGGTAGAATTCCCCTCAATGCAACCGGAAGCAATTGCATCATAAGCACGTGGCAGTCATGAGACTTTAGGTTTTGGAATTTTTTGTCTTTCATATTTACGATTCCCTTTATATTCGATGAGAAGCCAGTCGGGACCTTGATACTGAAAAGGACTTCAAAGAAGATTTCCTTCTCTTCCTTAGTAAGAGCGTAACTGGCACGCCCTTGAAACTGCCCTGGATGCATGCCATCTCTTCCTTTATGACGTTCCTGGTCCTCCCGTGTTTCCGGTGTATCTTTTGACTTCCCATACAAGCCCAGGAAACCTAGAATATTCACGCAGAGATTCTTCGTCAGGTGCATCACGTCGATTGCGGAGCGGACCTCATGGACTTCCCAATAGGGTAGCTCCCAAAATATAGATTTCTTCTTCCACATGGGTACGCGCTTATCAGGGCCGTTAAGAACATGTTGGCTGCCAGGACCCTTTCCAAAGATTACTTTTAAATCTTTGACCATATCAAATACTTCAGCACCAGTACAGATTGTACGGGTACACATTCTTCCTACATTTGTCCAGATATATACTTTCTGTCTGATCTAAACAGTGCGTGCATGCATTGTATCCCTTGTTTGACTGTCCTGAAATGTTACTAAGAGCAGGCCAATCATTGATGGTTACGAAAAGCAACGCTCGAAGGTCAAATTCCTCTTGTTTGTGCTCGTCCCACACACGTACACCTGGTTTGGCCCACAGCTGTAAAAGTTCATCAACTAATGGCCTTAGGTACACATCAATGTCGTTGCCGGGTTGCTTTGGACCTTGGATAAGCACTGGCATCATAATGAACTTCCGCTTCATGCACAACCAAGGAGGAAGGTTGTAGATACATAGAGTAACGGGCCAGGTGCTGTGACTGCAACTCTGCTCCCCAAAAGGATTCATGCCATCTGTACTCAGACCAAACCATAAGTTTCTTGCGTCACCTTCAAATCTCGGGAACTCTCTCTCGATTTTTCTCCACTGCCGACCATCAGCGGGGTGCCTCAACTTATCGTCTTTCATACGATCTTCCATGTGCCATCGCAACAACTTCGCATGATCTTTATTTCTGAACAGACGTTTCAACCGTGGTATTATAGGAGCATACCACATCACCTTGGCAGGAACCCTCTTCCTGGGTGGCTCGCCCTCAATCTCACCAGGGTCATCTTTTCTGATCTTATACCGCAATGCAGTGCATACCGGGCATTTATCCATATTCTCGTACTTCTCACCGCGGTAGAGGATGCAGTCATTAGGGCATGCATGTATCTTCTGCACGTCTAATCCTAGAGGGCAGACAAGCTTCTTTGCTTCGTACGTGCTGGCGGGCAATTCATTCTTTCTTGGAAGCATCTTCTTCATCAGTACCAGCAACTTTTCGAATGACGAGTCAGTCACACCGGTCTCTGCCTTCCACTTCAGCAATTCCAGTGTGCTACCCAGCTTCTTCTGGCCATCTTCACAAGTTGGGTACAACAATTTGTTGTGGTCCTGTAACATCTGCTCGAACTGTAACCTCTCCTTTTCTGTGTCGCATCCTCGCCGTGCTTCAGAAATGACCCGGCCAAGATCATCAGCGGGCTCATCTGGTTCCTGTTCTGCACCCTGATCTTCTTCTTCATTGTCTTCCCTTGCGGTATCAGCATACTCAGGGAACATAGATCGGTAGTTGTCATCATCGTTCTCTTCTTCTTCATCGTCGTCTTCCATCATAACCCCTCTTTCTCCGTGCTTGGTCCAAACATTATAGCCCGACATAAAACCGGACCGAAGCAGGTGGCTCTGAATGACTCTTGAGGAAGTGTAATCCTTCTCATTCCGACATTCAACACATGGACAAAACATATAGCCACCACCATGCTTGTTCGCATCGGCCGCATCTCGAAAAGAATGCACGCCTTCTCTGTAAGCGGCGGTGCGTCGATCACCGTACATCTATGGATGGCTCATCTGCGTCATGCAACAGTATATCAAACACAATCACGATCCTAAAAATTAGTACCGCACGGTCTAAACGAGGAAATATAGTTGCTAACCTTTTAGAATAAGTGGAAATAAAGAGGAAGAGGCTTAAGCGTGGCTCGGGCACCTCATATCGTAGTTGTGTTCGGTGAACTGAAGCGGCATCGCTCTAACACACATTTCAACAAACACCTCTAGTGCATCCAAGCTAAAAGGTGAGCTAGCACACACCCACACTCATCCATCCAAGAAAAATGCAAGGACGAGGGGAGAGAGGGGCTGCGGCCAATATATAGGCAGAGGACTTTAGTCCCGGTTTGAGACACAAGCCGGGACTAAAGGGGGCGCACATGCGGGCCGCTCAGCGCATAGCCCTTTAGTCCCGGTTTGTGTCTCAAACCGGGACTAAAGGCTCGTTACGGGCCGGGACTAAAGCCTCCCGGGCGGCTGGCGAATTTGGGGCGACGTGGCCGGGCCTTTAGTCCCGGCCCAGATGGAGGCCGGGACTAAAGGGTCCAGGCCAAAGGCCCTTTTTCCACTAGTGATGGTGGCAGTGCTGGGCTATGTCCAACTCATGAGAGAGGGGATGGCAGGGCGACCGGGCAGCAGAAAAGAGGGAAAAGAGAGAGGGCAGCAAGGATTTGCAAGGCAAGCACCGGTCTCCTTCTTATTCCAAGCACAATGGGACAAGGAGTGCACAGTGCTACAGTAGTATGCTGATCACAAGGATGATGGTGTGATATGGAAGCTAGGAGGATGGCTTGGCGCTGATCAAAATGATTTAGAGCTAGAGGGATAGAAAAGGAGTGAATGCATGTGACGATCTCCAATTCAAAATTTGAATAAGTTGAACAGACCTTAGACTCTAGCATGAGAGGATAGATGTGAAGGGCTAGAATGAGGTTTGGTGTGACCATCTATTACCAAATTTTGAAATTGATTTTCTGCCACACGAATTATGTGTTTTTCCAATATGGCCGAAATGAGTGTTTGGTTAGAGTTTGAAATTTTTGAAGACAACACCATGGGCCTTTGAGTTAAGAAAAGAAAGAAATAGAATAAAAAAATAAAGAAAATTTACTTGCATATATAGCATAGTAAGTTTTTCTTACATTTTGATGATTCATCAAGATAAATGAAATTGCTTAGCTACCGTTCCCATGCAATTTATAAATCGTAAATAAGGGAACAAACAAAAGAGAATAAGAGTGCCATGATAAATAGATCACACTCCCCAAATATTTTTGTAACAAGAGTTTCTAAAAAAATATTTTTGCTAAAACCTTAAAATAGTTTGATAGAAGAAAAAAAAAGAGTAGGTAAAATAGGATCTAGGGTTTTAGGAATAATTGGAGTGAAATCTCCATTGGAATATTGATGAGATCTTATTTGGCTTGGCAATATTTTTAGGGGTCTGATTTGGTCACTAAGCTAAATGTCAACTAATTCAAGTGAAGATTTTGAATTAGAACCATTTTAGAGAAGAGAAGAGGTGAGCTGATGCTCTGGGTATGAGTTCAGAAAGATGGTAAAAGTGGATAGCAAGATATATGATGCTTAGAGACATCCTCATATTTATTTGAGAACTTCTAGATTATTTTGAGATGCGGGGTCATAGCCAAAATAGATCAAAACTAGAGTTGGTGGATTTGCACTGAGAAGATCATAACCGCACACAACAAACTCAATCAAAGTCTAACAGAGCCACATCAAGTCAATTCATCACAAGGTAAAACAAAGTCAATGCAAACAACATTCTAGCATCCCAACACAATGAAGAACAAATGCTCAATGATGATCATGTCATGCTAAGGTTGGAGAAGGGTTTGAAATAAGGGAGTAGAGCTCATGTTAGGTTTTCAGAAAATAGTGGAGAAGGGTACATCTCCTAATTTTGTTAAAGACTTTTAAAAGAAACAAAGGTTTGAAATCCATTTGTGAAATGTTTATAAAATAATAGATCACAAAATAGTGGGATCATACCAAGGTATAGTTCCCTATAGGTTTTACAATTACTTAGTTTGAAAAGCTTCTGTCTCAAAACATACCTTGGCTCTTTAGTTTTAGGAAAAAAAAACAAACCACTTGAAATAAGAGACTTGCCAAGATAATAGTTTTGTCAAATAGCGACTAGTAGTTGAATTGGCATGATCACTAGAGCACAAGAATTTTGCTGCTCCCCAATCTTATTCATCAAATAACACTCTTACAAACATGATTTACACAAGAATCAAGGCAAACATTCATGAAGGATGAGTTTATTTGGTCAGTTGCAAAATTTTTTTTGTTGGCCCTCATTTTTGCACTACCGAACTCTTGCCTAAACAAAAGGTTACAAAATTTGGGGTGTTACAGCTTGTTTATGCTTGCAAACTTATGCCACTATTATTTATTGGCGCTACATTCGAACGACATCGAGTGTACCAAGGAAGGGGAAGTATTCAATTATCAAGGAGAAGACCAGAGACAAGCTGAGAAAGGCAAGCCATCTAAACTTGTTGCATATCTGATCCTAGTTTTACTTATTGCATGTTTTATCAACGTTTATGAAAATGCATGTTTATACATTGCTATTGCCTCTCTATAGCAATTGTTGGTGACTTAGCTCTACGAGTCAACTGTTATCATCCTCATGGATGACCCCTCTCAGCACCTACTTATCCCCTGGGTTAGTGGCGTGATGGTTAGCATCATAGCCTTTGGAAAACTTTGTAGTGGCGCAAAAACTCTAGGTTGGAACACTCAAATTGGGATTTTGAAAATGTCTTCGAAAACCTTGGAATAAGGAACTATTCCATTGATGGATCTCAGAAATGAGGTTTTCAAAAATGGAGGAAAAAGGAGATGGTGGATTTATGAAAAAGGGCATTGTGTATAAGTGTTCGCCAAACTAATTTAACCCATGCAGCCACATTACCCCGGTATGGGATGGAGCTTAGTCCAAAGTTTGTCTGCTTTAGTGCGGGGAGTCTCATACTATATAAGGTTCGTGGTACCTTAGATGTTGGTACACGCTACCCCGGAATCTGGGTTGACCCCGAGCATGGGGCAACACATATCACGTCATATCCTGAGCCGCCGGAAGACACTTGGGTTCTCCCACCATGGCGCCAGAGTTACGCTCTAGAGGAGGTACTGCTGGGGCGTGCCGGGGAGGTGGACTCCATAGGGTAGGTACCCGTACTAAAGTAGATGAATGGAAGGCTCTAATAGGGTGCTTGTCGTGGCATAGGATGCTATGCGGGGATGATGCCCACATGATAGGTATCCAGATGATGTGGGTGAAGTGTACAATCTCTACAGACTGTAAATCTATTTGAATAGCCGAGTCCTCAGTCATGGACGGTTGGGATGGCCATACTTAACCTATGTCAGTTTTGGTTTTAAAAGTGGTTTTCGGAAAAATGGAGGAAAGTGCCGGGCAGAGTACTCAGAGGGTACTGCCGTGGCACGGGTATGGTTCGGAGTACTTGCAGGGTACTGCCGAGGAATTGGAGTTGGTCATGTGTGATTGCCCTGGTTTTATGAATGGATATGGTCATGTTCGATTGACCATTATGAATGAAAAAGGGTTTCCCCCTTCCTAGAGATTTTACTAAAATTGTTTTATAAATATTTTTAATAAGGATATAGAGATGTCATAGAACATGATTCTGGACATGCTATATCGACACAAGAAAACCGTGTTTTGAAGAAAGTAAACTAGACTAGAGCCTATCCTTGCTACAGCCATACTGCATATCAAACTCTCTCCCTTAGATGGTTTGCGAATACAATTCAAAATGTACTAACAGCTTTGTCCCTGGCTATTAACTTGGTCAGACTTGGAGGAAGACTTTAATGAGGAAGATGAAGGTGCTTATGATGACGCCGGTGCTAACTAGGAACGTCTCCCAGTCAGTTGCCTGTAGGGTAGTAGGCATGATGTGAGTCATCAACGCTGCTTGGTATCCGCTGCTTAGTTGTAGACTTGCCCTGCATGGCAATATCATACTTGGTCATGTGACCAATTGTAAGTATATTATTCGGTACTGTAATTGATGATGTAATTCTGTTATCAACTCGGATATGTGGATTCACGATACACTGATCATGGGATCATGAGTTGTATGCATATCGGGTATTGTACTAAATTATATAATAGAGAAACGAATATGTAACAATGAAATTGTAGAGACGGTGCATGGAGAACAAAAAAATGGACGAACAAAACCAAAACAAATTTAACTACTGGGCATCTGGAATAGTACTACTGGGTGAGAAGGTGCCTGGAACATCTGCCGGTACCGGTATGGATGTGGATGGTGGCATCTGCGGCAGGCCAACGGTGTTACCGTGCTAGGATATCAACCATGTCTGAGTCCCAAGCGAAAGGTTGCGGAATGGATCTAGAAAGGAGATTAAAACCCCGTGGAAATATCTTTTCTTCTTGGAGAGGCCTTACGCGCAGCTGACATGCTGCTGCCCCATGTTGGCTCCGGCCAGTCATGCAAGGTATATAAAGACTTTTTGATCATGGAGGAAGACGAGAAGTGATAAGATAGTGGGGATATGAAGATGAAGAACCGCCCGTTTCTTTTGCTTTTGTTGCATGGAGGATATAACGGGAGGAGAATGCGACGAGATGCTGATTCTATGAAGAATATGAACGGAAGAAGTTGATTAAGTGCTTGAAAAGCATGCGCATGCCCATAGCATGTTGGAACCTAATAATCCTAGAAAGAGAATTGATGATGTGCCATCACATTAGAGCAGGAAAAATCAGTAGTGGAAGAATTGAAGATGACCATAGATTTAACTTCCGATGGACAGGAATAATTGGGATGATGTGGCATCACCAGATTTCAGCTTTCAAACATTAAATGTATTTTAGTGGGGATGAACTTTATATATATTATAGATAGGTGGACTAGTGATACGTCCATTTTGCATCACTATTTTGTATCATAATTTACTGTTATTCATTGATATATTTCATATTTAGAGATGATACTTATGTTATTTTCTCTGTTTTTACATGTTGATGATCATTGGAGGATTTGCTGCCGGAGTCACGATTCTGCTGGAAAAAGGACCATCAAGAGACCATATTTTGAAGATCAGGAAAATTCCAAAAAAATACCAGAAAATTATATTTTCCCAGAAGACTTAGGAAGCCAGAAGGAGGAGTCGAGAGGAGCCAGAGGGCAGCCTCACACATAGGAGGCGCGGCCTGGCCTCTGGCCGCGCCGGCCCTGTGTGAGGGCACCCTGGCCCACTCCAGATCTCGCCCCTTCGCGTACTTCATCATCCCCAAAAACCTAAGTCAAGGGGGGCTCAGAGATAGACACAGCCGCCTCTGCGGGGCGGAAAACACCAGAGAGAGAAAAGCTCTCCGGCAGGCAGAAATCTGCCGGGGAAATTCCTTCTCAGAGAGGGAAGATCGTCGCCATCGTCATCACCATCGCACCGGACTTCATTGGGATCATCATCATCATCTCCATCACCAGCACCAACATCTCCACCATCACCACGCCATCCCACTGTAACATCTTGAGTTGGATCTTGTCAAATTCTTAGGGGAAACTTTCCCGGTGTTGATTACTCTTGTAGTTGATGCTATTGAGTGGAACCGTTGAATTAAGGTTTATGTTCAGATTGTTATTTACCATTATTTCACCTCTGATCATGATCCATATGATGTCTTGTGAGTAGTTCGTTTAGTTCTTGAGGACATGGGAGAAGTCAAGATGTTAGTAGTGAATTATTGTTGAGTCATCTATAATGGTTTGATATTGTTGTGGTGCTATTTCACTAGTGGTGTCATGTGAACGTCGACTACATGATACTTCACCATTTATGGGCCTAGTGAGATGCATTGTTTATTTGGCTACCAATTGTGGGGTTGCTGGAGTGACAGAAACCTAAACCTCCATTGGGAAACCATTGCACCAGGGAGCGTAGGATCTTAGAGTTTAAGGCTGTGGTTAGATTTATCTTAATTACTTTCTTGTATTTGCGGATGCTTGCAAGGGGTATAATCACAAGTGTGTATTTATCCTAGTAAGGGTAGTGCACTAGCACAGGTTCACCCCCATAACACTTATCAAACCAATAAAGATGATTTAGCGGTATGAAGCGAAAGCTCTTAACAGAAACTCCCGTGTGTCCTCGAGAACGTTTGGTTATTATAAGTTACACAACCGGCTTATCCTTTGCTAAGAAAGGATTGGGCCACTTGCTGCAATTGTTACTACTGTCTTTTATTTACTCGCACTTTATTTATTTGCATTATCAAATTCCCCTAAAAACCCGTTTGCTAGTATTTACAGTGAAACCTTGATCAAAACCACTAGTCAACACCTTCTGCTCCTCGTTGGGTTCGACACTCTTATTTATCGAAAGTACTACGATACACCCCCTATACTTGTGGGTCATCAAGACTATTTTCTGGCGCCGTTGCCGGGGAGTGTAGCGCTATTGAAGAGTGGATTTGGTAAAGGTAACCGTCGCTGTGAGTATTGTTTTTTATTTTTGTCTTTTTTTTTGCTATGGAGAATTCTCCATTTGGTTTCCTATTTGGGAACACTTCTACCACTGCTACACATGTGGATGAACCATCACCGCCACCACCTGCTGAAGTTGATCCTTTTAAAATACCTATGAAAATTGTTGGGCGTGTTATGGATAACTGCTATTCAGGGGATGGAACTGTCCATCCAGGTGATCATTTACTATTTATACATGAATTATGTGAGTTGTTCAGGTGTGCAGGTATTTCACCAAGCCAGGTCAAGAAGAAGCTATTCTCTTTATCATTGAAAGGCAGAGCTGAGGAGTGGTATCGACTACTCCAAGATGGTCCATCTATGGCATGGGAGGACATTGTACCTCTCTTTTATTCCAAGTTTTATCCTCCAAGTGAAATCCATAAAGATCGTAATCGGATATATAATTTTTGGCCTCATGATGGAGAGAGTATTGCCCAAGCGTGGGGGAGATTGAAGTTACTAATGCTCAAATGCCCCATTCATGAGCTCCCCAATAATATTGTTATTGATAATTTTTATGCACGGCTTACTCTTCCTGATAAGGATTATTTGGATGCTTCTTGTTTTGGATCATTTACTCATATGAAAGAAGATGCTAAGTGGAAACTTCTTGACCGTATACAAGAGAATGCTGAAGGATGGGAAAATGACAAAGGTAGGAAGTCAGGTATAAACTATGATTATGAATGCATTAGAGCTTTTATGGGAACCGATGACTTTCATAGTGTTAGCATTGCTTATGGTCTTGATTCTCAAATACTTGCTAATTGTCTTAAGGCCTTTGCCTCTTATCTTGATATTCCAAAGAAAGATTGGAACAAATATCATGCGCCTTATAAAGATTCCATTAGTCATATTCCTGCTGCAGCTACTGAAGTTTGTACTGTTGATAGCATTGTGCCTGAACCTTATTTTGATAAGACACCTTTCCTTGCTAAGGTAAAAAAGTATTCTACTTTGGTAAGTGTGTCTAATAAAAGTACTAAGAAAGCTGTAGAACCTGATGAGCAAATTACTATTAAGTCTCCTGTAGCTATATTGAAGGATCTTGTTACTAAAGATGTAGGGGATGAATATATTCTCTTTTATGAAGATGCTTCTAACATTCTCTCACATCCTAAAAAGCATAGGAAAACAAGTGTTCCTATTATTTCTATCAGGATTGGAGATCATTGCTATTATGGTTTATGTGATATTGGTGCTAGTGCAAGTGCTATTCCTTTAGAGCTTTACAAAGAAATTATGCACGAGATTGGCGCTTGTGAACTTGAAGATATTGATGTGGTTGTTCAGCTTGCTAACAGAGAGACTGTCTGGCCTCTTGGTATTGTTTGAGATGTGAAAGTTCTTTGCGGTAAGACTAAATACCCCACTGATTTTCTAGTACTTGGTAAAGAGGCTAGTAAAACTTGTCCCATTATTTTTGGTAGACCCTTTTTGAATACTTGTGGTGCTGTGATAGACTGTAAGAAGGAGAAAATTTTCACTAAGTTTAATGGGGAGTCTTATGAGTTTAATTTTTCTAAGTTTGCTAAGACTTCTTATGTAAATGAAACGCCTAATGAAAATTTTTGAGTTGAACAGCTTGCTTCTATTGCTCTTGCTCCTAATAATGCTTTGCAGCAATTCATGGAAGATCACGAAAGTGATGTTTTCAGCAAGGAAAGAGAAGAGATTGACGATATTTTCCTTCGTCAACAACCGCTGATTAAGCACAATTTACCTATGGAGGATCTTGGTACCACTTTGCCGCCTAAGGAAGATCCTGTTTTTGAATTAAAGCCTTTGCCTGATAATCTTAGATATGCTTATATAGATGATAAGAAAATATATCCTGTTATTATTAGTTCTAAACTTTCAGGAAAGGAAGAAGAAAGATTATTGGAGATATTGAGGAAACACCGAGGAGCTATGGGATATACTCTTGATGACTTAAAAGGGATTTGCCCCACTTTATTTCAGCATGCCATTAATATGGAGAAAGACGCCAAGCCAGTTGTGGAGCATCAACGCCGCTTAATCCGAAAGATGAAGGATGTGGTAAGAAATGAGGTATTAAAGCTCCTTGATGCTGGTATCATTTATCCTATTGCTGATAGTAGATGGGTTAGTCCTGTTCATTGTGTTCCTAAGAAAGGAGGTATGACTGTTGTGCCTAATGAGAATAACAAGCATATTCCTCAAAGGGTAGTAGTTGGTTATAGGATGTGCATTGATTATAGGAAGGTAAACAAAGTTACTAAGAAAGATCATTATCCTTTACCGTTTATAGATCAGATGTTAGAAAGGTTATCTAAGAAGACTCATTTTTGTTTCCTCGATGGTTATTCTGGTTTTTCTCAAATTGCTGTTAGAAAGGAAGATCAAGAGAAAACCACTTTTACTTGTCCTTATGGAACTTATGCTTATAGACGTATGCCAATTGGTTTATGCAATGCTCCTGCTACTTTTCAAAGATGCATGTCTGCTATTTTTCATGGTTTTTGTGAAGAAATTGTGGAGGTCTTCATGGATGATTTTTCCGTCTATGGAACTTCTTTTGATAACTGTTTGCACAACCTTGATAAAGTTTTGCAGAGGTGCGAAGAAACTAACCTTGTTCTTAATTGGGAGAAATGCCACTTTATGGTGAATGAAGGAATTGTCCTTGGACATAAAATTTCTGAAAGAGGTATTGAAGTTGACAGAGCAAAAGTGGTAGCAATTGAGAAAATGCCCTGTCCCAGAGATGTTAAAGGTATTCGTAGTGTTCTTGGTCATGCTGGTTTCTATAGGAGGTTTATTAAAGATTTCTCTAAGATTTCAAAGCCTCTTACCAATCTTCTTCAAAAAGATGTACCATTTGTCTTTGATGATGATTGTAAGGAAGCTTTTGAAACTCTTAAGAAGGCTTTAACTACTGCTCCTATTGTTCAACCACCTGATTGGAATTTACCTTTTGAAATTATGTGTGATGCTAGTGATTTTTCTGTTGGTGCTATTCTTGGATAGCGCGTAGATAATAAGTTGAATGTTATTCATTATGCTAGTAAGACTCTTGATGCTGCTCAGAAAAATTATGCTACCACTGAGAAAGAGTTTCTTGCTGTTGTTTTTGCATGTGATAAATTTAGATCTTACATTCTTGATTCTAAAGTTACTATTCATACTGATCACGCTGCTATCAGATATCTTATGACTAAGAAGGATGCTAAGCCTAGGCTTATTAGATGGGTGTTGCTTTTACAAGAATTTGATTTGCATATCGTAGATAGGAAAGGTGCTGAAAATCCTGTGGCTGACAACTTGTCTAGATTGGAAAATATTTCTTTTGATCCTATTCCTGTTAATGATAGTTTTCCAAATGAACAGTTAGCTGCTGTAAATGTAACTTCACGAGACCTTCCTTTGTATGCTGATTATGCTAACTTTATTGTTTCCAAGTATTTGCCTCCAACTTTTACAGCTCAGCAGAGAAGAAAATTCTTCTATGATTTGAGGCATTACTTTTGGGATGACCCACACTTATATAAAGAAGGAGTTGATGGTATTATGCAAAGATGCGTACCGGAATATGAGCAACAAGAGATATTAAGAAAATGCCATGGCAGCGCTTATGGAGGGCATTATGCTGGAGATAGGACCGCACAAAAGGTTCTACAATCAGTTTTTTATTGGCCAACCCTCTTTAAAGATGCTAGAAGGTATGTTTTATCCTGTGATGAATGTCAAAGAGTTGGTAATATTTCTAGACGCAATGAAATGCCTATGAATTACACTCTTGTTATTGAACCATTTGATTGTTGGGGATTTGGCTTTATGGGTCCTTTTCCTCCTTCAAAAGGCTATACCCACATACTTGTTGCTGTTGATTATGTTACTAAATGGGTAGAAGCCATACCTACAAAGAGCACCGATGGTGAGACCTCGTTAAAAATGCTTAAAGATGTTATTTTTCCTAGGTTTGGTGTGCCTAGATATCTTATGACTGATGGAGGTTCTCATTTTATTCATGGCAGTTTTAGAAAAACTCTTGCTAAATATGATGTTAATCATAGAATTGCTTCTGCTTATCATCCCCAAACTAGTGGGTAGGTAGAGCTTTCAAATAGAGAGATCAAGTCTATTTTGTAGAAGACTGTTAATAGATCTAGGAAAAACTAGGCTAGTAAGTTAAACGATGCTTTATGGGCTTATAGAACTGCTTATAAGAACCCCATGGGAATGTCTCCTTATAAGATGGTTTACGGAAAAGCGTGTCACTTGCCTTTAGAATTAGAACACAAAGCTTTTTGGGCAGTGAAAGAGCTTAATAGAGATTTTAAACTAGCCGGTAAGAAAAGGTTACTTGATTTGAGTTCTCTAGATGAGTGGAGAAACGAAGCGTATGAGAATGCCAGACTTTTCAAAGAGAAAGTCACGCAATGGCATGATAAGAGAATTCTTAAGAGAGAGTTTCATGTTGGTGAGAAAGTTCTATTGTATAGGTCTCGTCTCAGATTTTTTGCAGGGAAATTACTCTCAAAATGGGAAGGACCATATGTTATTATTGAAGTGTACCGCTCAGGTGCTATTAAGATTGCTTCATTGAAAGATGACACTATACAAGTGGTAAATGGGCAAAGACTCAAACATTATATTACTGGAGATTCTTATAATGAAGATGTTGATGTTATTGAAACAGTTTCTCCGGAAGAATTCATCCAAGACAAATTGCAGGAACCTGCAGAGTTCGTTTTCGAATAGGTAACAGTTCTAGTCAGAGAAGTTTCGCGGAAAGCTCTTCCTTTAATATTTTTGCTGTTTTTACTAAATATGAAAAATCACGAGACGAAAATGGGCAGGAAAAGAGTCCGGGTGCTCCTCACACACAGGGGGCGCGGGTCCACCCCTGGCCGCGCCGCCCTGGTGTGAGAACACCTCGGAACTCGTTTCCGTCCCGGTTTCCTCCTGTGATTTCCCCTCGATGTATAATTTTCGCCTATATAACCCCCCGGAGTACCCGAGGTCTGTATATCATTTTCTCGTCGTGTTTTTGTTTTGAGCTATTTCTGTCAGGGATTACTTTCAGCTTTTGAGTTACAATGTCTTCGTCCGGTCCATTCGAGGAGAACTCTCTTGCGGATCTCATTAATCTGTACATGAGGGAGCTGAAGATGCATCTGAAGGAGTTGTCACTTAAGGATGGGGACTTGCAGATTAAAGATGTCCAAGGACCAAAGGGAGAAGGGAGTCTCGAAGCCAGGATGGAAGCACTGGAACAAGAGGTTTTTAAATATAAGAAGATGGCGGAACGCGAGGTGGAACTCATCCATAGGATTAATCAAGAGCTTGTTACCAAGTACAAGAAGGAGACTATAGAACTTTGGAAGGACGTCTTTTCGCTCCATGAGACCACCAACCAATTACAAGCACAACTCTATGACTTGCAGAACCCAAACTATGAGTATGAAGCTAGGTTTAAACAAATGAGTGCTGCTGCAAGTTTCAGGACATTGGAGACCAAGACATCCTTCCTTGACGGAGGACCTCTGCCTTGGAAGTATGACAACGATGAAGACTCACCGCCACCGCCAAAGGAGTAATTCATCATCGGTATAGGCACCCCCTTGGTTTGTTCCAAGCTTGGGGGAGTGCCGCGGTATCACTTCATTACCTTTTGCTTATTTACTTTTCAAGTAGAGTCATATCATGAATAGAGAAGTTATCTTATAGAATAGTTTGCAGTTTGGAAGTATCCTCCTTAGTTGGTTATCTATGTATCCCTTGGTGTGAGTTGCGGTAATGAAATATTAATGAGAAGTTTTATCATTTACTTTCTGCACACTTTATTTTAGTTTGCAATCTCTCTTATACGACTAGTCTTGTTGATTAGTATTGGTATCACTTTGGGAGCATGAGTAAATTTAGTTGGTTTTGGCAAACCTAGCTTGGTCAGTAGCAACATTACCTTGAGGTTTGAGTAGAAAAGAATAAAGAAGTGCTTGTAGTTACATCACTTCAGTTACCCTTCATATTTGGCTTATAAGCAATGTTATTCTCAAAGTCAAAATCGTTGTACCTTCAAGGAAGTTTGCATGATTGTCCCTATTATATGTATGTTTGTTTGTTTCATGCAACTCTTATGCTTGCTACCCAGCCTTGCTAGCCAAAAACCCGTACTGAGAGGGAATACTTCTCGTGCATCCAAATCCCAAAAGCCAAGTCACTTCCAAAGAGTCCACTATAAATTCCTATGCATGGTATTTCAAGCCATTCCAAGTAAATTTTCATGTGCTACCTTTCAAAAACCTTCAAACACTTCTCATTTTGTGCCACTGTTTTTAGCTCATGAGGACGTAGTGGATGGGTTTGTTATCTTCCATACTAAATTAAGTACCCCTCGACTAGGCAGCTTCATCTGCTCGTCATTAATTTTGCAAGGGAGCTGGTCAGACCATTATAATCTCAAAAAGAGAAAAGAAAAAGAAGCACTCCTCCATGGTATGTGAAAGTTGGTCGGCACCCGATGGAATCGGTTAGCCATGGTTTGAGAAAGGAAAAAGGTGGGGAGGAGTGCAAAGCTATAAAAGAGCACCAATGTGCCAATTAATCAAACATCTTGGAACCGCTCTCACTTGTTTAGTATGGAAGATATCAAGAACTCCGTTGCTAGTCATTGACAAAAGCAACCACCTCTCAAAATAACTTTTTACCTCTGTTTTGCAAATGAAAAGCTCTAGCACATGTTTAATCCCTGCTTCCCTCTGCGAAGGGCAAATCCTTTACTTTTATGTTGAGTCAACCTATCTCCCTCTATCTCAAGCAAGCGTTTGAGTTGTTATGTTTCACTCATCCATATGTTGATCCGTTTAATCATGTTTACTATCTTCCCTGTTTTGTACAATGCTTTTGTCTGAAGGAATATATCTTTGAAAGCTTTCTATGAATGCAAAAAGTTTGTTTTGTTGGGCATATGGTCTTTGCTATATTAGCTCTATTTTAAAAGGTTCCATTCAAAAGATAGAATAGCTAGTTCATCATTCTTTGACCAAGAACTAAGGTTTGCCATCACCAATTATAGTTTACTTTGTGCATCCTTGTATGTGATTCCCTTTTACTTATTGCAAGTCTATATCTTATAAAGGGAAGTTGCTGCCTATTATAATTTGTGCTTTGGTGAATGTGATGCTTCTTGTCCGTATTTTGATTATCGACACTTCACTCCATAAACCTGTGGTCATGTTTACCGAGTTTAGTTTTCGCTTGGGGACAAGCGAGGTCTAAGCTTGGGGGGGTTGATACGTCCATTTTGCATCACTATTTTGTATCATAATTTACTGTTATTCATTGATATATTTCATATTTAGAGATGATACTTATGTTATTTCCTCTGTTTTTACATGTTGATGATCATTGGAGGATTTGCTGCCGGAGTCAGGATTCTGCTGGAAAAAGGACCATCAAGGGACCATATTTTGAAGATCAGAAAAATTCCAAAAAAATACCAGAAAATTATATTTTCCCAGAAGACTCAGGAAGCCAGAAGGAGGAGTCGAGAGGAGCCAGAGGGCAGCCTCACACATAGGGGGCGCGGCCAAGCCTCTGGCCGCGCCGGCCCTGTGTGAGGGCACCCTGGACCACTCCAGGTCTCGCCCCTTCACGAACTTCATCGTCCCCGAAAACCTAAGTCAAGGGGGGGGGGGGCTCAGAGATAGACATAGCCGCCTCTGCGGGGCGGAAAACACCAGAGAGAGAAAAGCTCTCCGGCAGGCAGAAATCTGCCAGGGAAATTCCTTCCCGGAGAGGGAAGATCGTCGCCATCGTCATCACCATCGCACCGGACTTCATTGGGATCATCATCATCATCATCTCCATCACCAGCACCAACATCTCCACCATCACCACGCCATCCCGCTGTAACATCTTGAGTTGGATCTTGTCAAATTCTTAGGGGAAACTTTCCCGGTGTTGATTACTCTTGTAGTTGATGCTATTGAGTGGAACCGTTGAATTAAGGTTTATGTTCAGATTGTTATTTACCATTATTTCACCTCTAATCATGATCCATATGATGTCTTGTGAGTAGTTCGTTTAGTTCTTGAGGACATGGGAGAAGTCAAGATGTTAGTAGTGAATTATTGTTGAGTCATCTTTAATGGTTTGATATTGTTGTGGTGCTATTTCACTAGTGGTGTCATGTGAACGTCGACTACATGATACTTCACCATTTATGGGCCTAGTGAGATGCATTGTGTATTTGGCTACCAATTGTGGGGTTGCTGGAGTGACAGAAACCTAAACCTCCGTTGGGAAACCATTGCACCAGGGAGCGTAGGATCTTAGAGTTTAAGGCTGTGGTTAGATTTATCTTAATTACTTTCTTGTATTTGCAGATGCTTGCAAGGGGTATAATCACAAGTGTGTATTTATCCTAGTAAGGGTAGTGCGCTAGCACAGGTTCACCCCCATAACACTTATCAAACCAATAAAGATTATTTAGCGGTATGAAGCGAAAGCTCTTGATAGAAACTCCCGTGTGTCCTCGAGAACGTTTGGTTATTATAAGTTACACAACCGGCTTGTCCTTTGCTAAGAAATGATTGTGCCACTTGCTGCAATTGTTACTACTGTCTTTTATTTACTCGCACTTTATTTATTTGCATTATCAAATTCCCCTGAAAACCCGTTTGCTAGTATTTACAGTGAAACCTTGATCAAAACCACTAGTCAACACCTTCTGCTCCTCATTAGGTTCGACACTCTTATTTATCAAAAGTACTACGATACACCCCCTATACTTGTGGGTCATCAACTAGTCCCTCTTCATGGTGGTGATAATGGTGTTGATGTCGGAGAGGGTGGAGAAGCGTCTGGAGGTGACTCCGGTAGCGTTTTTCCTCTCCAATCTTCGCTGGAACAGCCTCTATTTCTATGTTTCATGTCTCTCCACCGCCCCCTATCAGGAACATCGAGGGGGGTCTTTATATTTGGTTAGGTCAAGTTGAGCGTCAGGAGATGAAGATGAACGTCATCGGAGCTCCGAGGCTCAAATGAGCATGGGTGGCGCGGCCTAGGCCTAGGCCCGCGCCATTAGGTCTTGTTTGACCTCTAGGGCCCATCTCGTTGAATTCTTTTACTCCAGGTGGTTCTCGTGATAAAATATTAATGCCAAAAAAAATCCCAGGTCAATTTGAGTTCGGGAAGGTTCCTGAAACATAAAAATACACAAAACAAGGTTTTCCTTTTATGTAGAGTTATAACCAAAATAAGGGGGATTGATGGAAAATCCCCATAAATCATTGCAAATCATGATTATAACAACTAATAACATTATAATATTTAGGAATATTCATTGATAAACTACAAAGTTCATGCATATATTTTGCATGCATCAACATCCGCAAGCTTAACCCATTCTCGTCCTCGAGTATGAAGGTGATAAAATCAAACTAGAACTTTGGAGTTTATTGCTTCGATAAAAATAAAAAGTAGTAATGCATATGATAGATAATTCAATCTTTAATGAACAGAAACAAGCAATGAGATATCAAGGGGTACTTATAATTCAACTCATGTCCAACAATCAATAACAAAGTGCAAAAACAAATGAAAGAGTACTATGGACATTAAACATGCAAGTGCTTGTGCTTTGGAACTTTCTTTATGTCTTTCTTCTCTTTTCTTTTCTTTTGAACAAGTAGCCATTGAAAGTAAGTAGAGAATGTATGTGCCAAGCTTTAATGCTAAAGAGAAAATAAATTTTAGAATTGTGCAACTCAAGTCAACGGTAGTGAAGAGCAAATATGGTTCACATGATCAACACTTTACTATTTGTAAGTCTCATACCCCGTTGTTAATAGTACCTTCCACGCACTACTCAACTTTAGAATTATCATAGATTTTTATTGTGTGCATATAGTGTCAACCAAGTGCTCGCAAAGGGGTACCTCCATGCCACATGTACATAGTACCTTTTGGATTTTCATATTTTTGTAAAGGCAATACATACCGGGACGACATGACAACAGACAAATGAACACCTCTTAAAGTACCAACTGAGTAGTAAATTACCTTGTTTAAGCTAATGAGGAACTCATGATGAAACTTCTACCATGATTAGGCATGGTTTCGGTTAGCGGCCCAATGCTCTTCTCTAACAAATATGCACACTCGAATCTTTAATATGATAACTCCCACTCATTTCACACCAGAAAAATATGCATAACCCAAGGTATATGACAACAACTTAATTAATATTGAAAGTCTTGTTCCATGACAGCATGGTTTAACTTAACCCCAACTAATAAAATAAAAAACATGCAACTTACATAAATGAACTCCACCATAGACTGCTACTATCCCATGAGCTTCGAATTGCACAACAAAAAGAAGTATGATTTTGAATACAAAGACATGGCACATATACTATACGTGGAATATAATTTTTTCTATGTAGGTAGGTATGGTGGAGATTTTGTGGAGAAGTGTGGCTCAAGGTATTCGGATATACAAGTCTTCTGCTTGCTTTTTTGTTTCTTTTCTTTTCTTGGCCATTGGAAAGGTATAAAGTCACAAGCATGCATAATGTCCATAATTATACTCATTTATTAATGAAATAAGTAACTTAAAGTTAACCATCAATGCACAAAGAAGGAATATCACTAAATACGGCACGAGCAAATTACTATTCAATCAAAGCATATGAAGCATATAACATAAGCATTACTTGTATTGCTATCTCCCTTTCCTTTCCAACTTTTCTCTCATTTTCCTACAGTAGCTTTCTCATAAATATAAAGTATACCTACATGTGGTGATCTATTTATTCAAAACAAAATATACCAACAAAAAATTAAAAACTAGATGCAGACGCTCCAAGTTTATGCAACGGTAAAGTGGTGCTAAAAAAACAAGACAAGAATAGTATGCAAACCGAGGAGTTGATAGATCCAGGGGTTGTCATGGGGATTCCCCAAGCTTATGGTGTTATCCATTACTTAGATAACTCCTTGCTCGATGATTATTCCTTCCCTATGAAAAAACTTCACAACAAAACTATTTCCGATCTCTTTTCTAGAGTGATCGATATTAGAGGGCACAAAGATAATATGTGTGCTGCAAATAAAACCCTAAATAAAAATTGGTGCAAGGTTTCCAGAGAGTGTATTAAGTTCCCAACATTCACTAAATATCAAAAGACTAAAAAAGAATCATCTTGGGACTCAAACAAATGCTCAAAACAACAGAAGACAGAATCTGCCAATAAACAGAGCAGCTGTTTGACGAATTTTTTCACCCCCCTTAAACATGCCACGAATTTCTCTATACTTTTATTCAGGTATAGGATGAAAAGTTGTAATTTATATAAATATCACAGGTCCATATGAGTTACAAAAAAAATATACAAAATTGTGCACTAAAACGTGCTGCGCAGATTTTTAGCAACTCCAAATAAGCATTGCAATCTTATAACATCCAAAATGGGTAAAACTTGGCAATTTATTTTTGCTACACTAGACACACTAAAACAAACCTTCTTGCTATACAAGGACACAATAAGAAGGCACAAATAAAATTACTCTCTTTCAAGAGCAACGAAAACAAAACCAAAAAAAGTAAATACTACCGGGTTGCCTCCCTTAAAGCGCTTTCTTTATAGCCATATAGCTAGGCTTCAAACCTTTTTTTTCAATATTAGAAAGTGTCATGAGGGCACTTGTACTTCTGAACATTCACCTTCTTTCTTGGAAAGTGCCCCATATACTTCTTGTGAGGGAATTGAAACTTCACATTACCTTCTTTGGAATCAATAACTGTACCAGTAGTTCTCAAGAAAGGTCTCCCAAGAATTATAGGACTTGAGGTATTGCTACTCATGTCCATAATAATAAAATCAATAGGTACAAAAGTCATATGGAGTTCAATCATAACATCATTTATTATATCTAAGGCATGCTTGGTAGAATCATCAGCAAGTAATAAATCAATGTCACATTTTTCTAATTTCTTGTGAAGATCAAGTAAATCATATAATTATTTGGAGAGAATGTTAACGCTTGATCTCAAGTCTAAAATAGCATGATGTGACTCTTTTCCTACATCAATAAGTATTTTTTTGGGATCCACACATCTCCAAGCTTAGGTGGTATCATAGCCTCATTATTATAGCGTTATATCTTTTCCTTAATGACATGATTGGCTATATAGGATCCATAACCGGTTTGATGGACATTGAAAGAAGGATCATTAGCAAAGATTTGCGATATATTTATAACTTCATTCAAACTACATTTACTAAGATCAAGCAGAGGTTCTTTAATATTATCGCTGATCATTTTAACTTCCTCTACTTCTTTTTCTTCCACAACCATAGTAGATTATTTCCCTTCTTCCACCATTTGGTGCAATATTTCCCTTGATCTATCAATTATATCTTGCACATATTTAATGGATTCCTCATTCTTTTTCTCTTGCATATGATTTTTCATGGTGGCAATTTCTCTAGTTAAATGATCTACCTTTTCATTTAAAGCATCAAATCTCTAAAATTTAGCAATAAAATCTTTATTAAGTTCCTTTTGAGTAGATATGAAGGATCTCATGGTATTCTCTAGACCATTAGAAATGTTATTACCACTTGTATACTTATTAGGGATATATGGGGGTTTCACATATTGATTGTTGTAATTATTGTTGTACCCATTATTTCCAAAGTTTCTAATATAACTGATGTCTATATTTTTAGCATTATTCTCCACAAAATCTTGTAATGGAACATTATCAACATTTTGTTTAGAGATATATGATTTGATAGCATCAACTTTTGCGGTCAATGAATCTACTTCCTTGACGGAGTTGATCTTCCTACTTGAGGATGGCGCCCTCTCGGTGTGCCATTGGCTGAAATTTTGCAGCATGTTTTCAAAATTGCTTTAGCTTCATTAACAGTGTTAGTCATAAAAGCTCCCCCACAGCGGAATCTAGCATACTTCTAGACATATAGTTTAGACCATTATAGAAAGAATGTAAAACCGTCAAATCATTCACTCCATGTGATGGGCAAGTGCGTAGCATCATTTTAAGTCTCTCCCAAGCCGTTGCTACATGTTCATTATCATTTTGCTTGAAAGAAAGGATGATATTTCTGTTTTGTAAAATTTCACTATAATGGCATAGTATGTACAGATTACAATGGTGGTGTTGGTCGCTATGCGATCTGCTATGTCTTAGCCTCAAGGGCTCCTCCACGCTGGCTTATAAAGGCGCCTAGCGTGGGCATCACGGCGGTTCTGGGGCGGATACTACATAGAGTTGTAGACTAAGTCCTATACAATATCTTGTACTACATGGCAAATCTGCCATAGGCATGTCTTGAGGAATCCGCCATGAGCTCATGCTGTCCGGGAATCCGCCATGGCATGGCAGCTTTGAATCCGCCATGGTATGGCAGCCTTTAGCAATCCGCCATACCACCTGCAACTAGGCCGCCCGGTTAAGCTATCCATCATACCACTATCTATGGGCCACCCGGGTTTGCCGGTATCAGACTACGTCACTGGTATACCCATTTGGTATATCCACAACAGTAGCCCCTGGAGTTCTTTGAGATCTTCTCTTCTGTCCTCCTAGCTTGATAGGTAATTTTATCTTCGTATTCATCTTCAAGTTAGTCTTTGTGAAAGATCTCGTAGAGATCCCAAAGAATATATTTTATCCGCCTAGAACTTAGGCGGACAGTGACGTCTCATACTTGCAGTGCAATTCTTCAGATACATGCTGTTATGCTACTATGAACGAATCCAAGGCGGATAACTAGCGTTTCTTCCAAGCTCAAGAAACGTTCCTTCTAGTATAAGATGTTGCCTCAAAGCTTACTAGGCAGTGAGCGCAAAATTATTGCACTGCTTATGTTTTTAAACTTCGATGCTTTTACACCATGTGTAGCCCCCGAGTGCCAAGACGGATCTCAGAAAGAAATACGTCTTGGAGCTCTCAGAGTAGCTAACATGAAAAATATGAATAGTGTAGCCCTCGACTGCCAAGCCAGAAATCACTTCGGCTATATGCTCTAGAGAGAACTTCACAAAACTCGCCATCGGTGTAGCCCCCGAGTGTCAAGGTGGAATTTACTTGAAAATCTGGCTTGATGCTCTTAGAGAACTTCACTAGTTATTAGATCAACATACTGTGGCCACAACCCCCGGGCGGCCAGCTCCATGGCGGCCGGCTCCAAAGTGACCTCAAGGCAGCCTGCTCCATGGCGGTCTGCTCCAAGTTGGCCTGCTCCATGGCGGACTGTTCCAAGATGACCGCTCCATGGCAGATTTGGGTTCATGGTAGCCTGCTCCATGGCGGACTCAAGAAATCTTGCTCCATGGCGAACTTCTACAAGGTGGCCGCTCCATGGCAGATTTGGGGTGCCATCACCGGTAGCCCCCGAGTATTTGAGCTGAGTGGCTTGAAAACACCATAGATCGGGGACCAGCAAAGCGTCCAAGTGTCATATGTACCTATGACATAAAAACACAATTGTATTAAATTGTTCTTGTGTCCAACGAATAAATGCAAGGCGGGTAAAACACGGCCATTGAACAAACATTTTAAGGTTGAAACTATGCAGCAGTTGAACAATATAAAACTTTCAAGGCGAAAAAAAACTCGACTATCTTGAACAGTTCATGTGCATTTAATATGATTTTAGAAAGTGCTGGTTTATCCGTTCTTCTGGTTTATATGCTTGACTTTTTGTGAGATGATAAACTTTTGCATGAACAATCCGCCAAGGCGATAGCGCTTAATAGCAGCCGTCCAAAACCTTGGAAACAGATGACGGCTTTAAAGTGCCAATATGTCACTACTCGGGAATCCACATATAAAACATCAGAAAATGTGTAGGCCAGAAAACTTAAGCTAACACCCGTAGGCGCATTTTTGCATGATACCGGGGCCTTTAGAGGCAACCCAGTAAAATTTTACTCATGAGCGCAAGGCAAATCATGGAAAAGTTATAATCAAAATGAAAGCGGTAAAAGACTCAGAATATGAGTGAACCAATCTTTATCTCATGATCATATGCAAATATAAAATATTAATTATAAATAAGAACTTAGCTGTATGAACAAAGTCGAAGTAGTCCGCGGACGATGCCGTCTACAGGAAGATATGCTCAATAGACCAAATAGGTCATGGCGGAGTAATCCGTGACAATGTTGATGTAGGAATAATACGCGGTGCACAGTGCCGAAGCTACATCCGCCATGTATGTCAGCAGTTCATATCGAAGTAATCCGCGCAACAATGCCGAAGTCGACCGTAGAGGAGAGTACATGGCGGCGACAGCAGGACAAAGTCAGAGCCGGCCGCGAGGTCACCTTTGGCTTTGCGTGATGCTCGATTAGATGATAAGCTAGCATCCTTGCACAAGAATCTATGCATGATTCATGGCACCATGGGCTGATACTCTGTAACATGTCCAATTGGATCTTTGCAGGGATGGTGGAATTTTTCACCGCAGACTCAAAATAGTAGCCAGCGACGATTGTCGTGGTTTCGTCAACAGATCTGCCATAGGGGTATGTGTATGGTGGTTTGTGGAAGTGGGTGAACACGGCGGAGCGATCCGGGACGGTGGTAGCACGAGTTTACCCAGCTTCAGATCCCGCAACGGCGACGAGACCCTACGTGCTGCTATAAATCACTATATGACAACATGTGCTCGGTTACAATGATGAGGTTGGCTGTTTCGCTATGTGATTGGCCGTATCTAAATCTCGATGCCTCAAGGGCTCCTCCACGCCGGCTTATAAAGGCGCCTAGCGTGGGCATCACGATGGTACTAGAGCGGATACAAGATGGAGTCCTAGACTAAGTCCTATACAATATCGTGTACTGCAAGGTAACCCACCATGGGTTTGTCCTCCTGATCCGCCATAAGCTCTTGCATCCTGTACTGCCATGGGCTATCCAGTAATTGGGCCGCCCAGTAGGCAATCCGCCATACCACCTCCATGGGCCACCCTGTCTTGCTGGTTTAGGTCTACGTCGCTGGTATACCTATTTGGTATATCCCCAACAGTAGCCCCCGAGGAACTTCAAAATCGCCACCTTCATCCGCTATGCTTAGTTTTTTGGTGAAGTTATCCACCATAGATCGTCTTCTTCTCGTATCTGGATGGCGGTTCTTGGTGTTCCTCCTATCTTCATGTCTCAATTCGCAATACCTGGCGGGTTGTGCGACGTAGTTTATGCTGAGCGAGATTTCTGGGATCCGTTGGATCTTACCACAAAATCCGCCGTAAATTTAGCCACGTAGTTCCTTCTAGGGTAAGATTCGTGGTACAAGCACCGTTGGTAAAGATTACCATTTTACCCATGGATACGTGTCATCAATCTAGGGTTTGCAAATTTAGGATGAACGGCACAGATGGCGGGCACGAATCCCGAGACCTGGGACCTATATATACCCCGGCCGGTGAGCCTACGCCATTCCGCACCTCAGTCCATCCCTCGCATTCTCTCTCCTCAGCGCCACTGTGAGAGCTCCGTAAATCCGGCGAGCCACCGGCCGAAATACTCAATGTCGGCGTCCCGATTTTACCGCCACAAGCTGGCTTCATCATCCTTATCACTTGAGATTTTGGATGTTATATCCGCCACCCCTCTTGCCGCCATGGATCCAGAGACCTCATCACACCATGCTGCGACATCCGAAGTTACTGGACATTTAGCAAGGTCAATAGACACGGAATCCGCTATCCCCGAAACATCGGGAGGCAGCTGGGATCCTTGCAATTTGGACGAGGAAGTCTTGTCCTCACTGGAGCAAGAAGGGCTAATAGCGGCCAAGGAAATCTCAAAATGGCGAGTTGACCCTAACGCCGCTACACCGGCTCCTTCGAAAAAGGAGATTGTGATGCTAAAGTCTCACATTAATCGGGGTCTCAGCCTTCCGCCATCCTACTTCCTCAAGAGCATGGTCCGACATTACAGGTTATAGCTACATCACATCGCTCCAAATAGCTTCACTATCATAGAGGGATTTGTAGCACTGTGTGAGGGATTTTTGGGAATTTACCAATGCAGAGACTTATTCCGCTTGTATTTCAACATCCGCCATAACCGAGATTCAATAGATCTTCGCAACTGCGGATCCGTCTAATTTGTTCCTCATAGCGGGAAATCATACCCATATATCAAACCTCATGACTCTGCAAAGGGATGGCGGGGATCTTTCGTCTACTAGGCTGACCAGGCACCTCCTGAAAAGAAGTTTGGCCTAAGGTCTTTTGTTGATGGTCCCGCTGAGGAGCAAGATAGCTGGGGCGTTATGGATGATTTCACCATGGACGATGAATGCCAGCTTTGCTCACGACGGATTTCCAAACTTGTATTTTCTGGCTTGACAGGTGCAGACACCATCTATTGCTGGGTCTCACGACGGATCCAGCCACTCCAATACCGCCCGGCCCTGATGTGCCAGTATAGCAGAATTGACGATCCCCAACGCTATACCAAGGAGCCTGTAGCGGAACATCCTATGGCAACTGTACGCCACGGGGTTCGTGGCTCGGGCGGACATATGCGCAGTTTGGGCAAAAGGGTTATCTCCCGCCATCCATCTCTGGCATTACGTGGCCATCTGGAGACCGTAACTGAATCTACCGCTACCATCAAGTTGCCAGATAGGAAGTAAGCACGTCAATCTCTTAAGTTTCTCCCATCTTCATCATGACCTGTTCTAATCTGGATTTTATGTATAGGAGGAGGAAAGTTGCTGGCCAGAAGCCTTTAAAAGCAAAGCCATCTCCTGCAATTATTCCATCGACACCTGATGCTCCCATCCGCCAAACTGCTCCCTCAACTTCTGCCCCAAAAGTTAGCAAAACGGCTAAAGCTTCGGCTAAGGATGCCATGCCTGCCACTAATCCTGCTAGGGTCCTAAGAAGGTGACTTTTGGCAGAAAGACGGTCAGGATGGCAGCAGGAGTCGGAGATGCTGCAAGATGGAAGAAAAAGGCAGATGCCCTTTTCCATCTTGATGGCTTGCAAGAGGAGACCAGCAACAATCTTACTTCCGCTATGTCATCGTTTGTCCAGAGAACTAATATCATGAAAGAGGTATGTATTCCCTGTAGCCCCCAAGCGTCATGGCGGATTTTCGTAGGCAATCCATCATGGTGCTCTAAGAGAAACTAGATTGGAATTTTTCATCATGTAGCCCCCGAGCGCCGCTATACATTATATTGCAGCGGTGCTATGAGAGCACTAAATTTAGACGCGATGAGTAGCCCCTGAGCGTTATGGCGGATTCCAATCCGGCATAAAGCTCTAAGAGAACTTAAGATAAAAAATCGTCATGAGTAGCCCCCGAGCGTTATGGCGAATTCCTCCGGCATAAAGCTCTAAGAAGACTAATGTTAAAAAATGTCATGAGTAGCCCCCGAGCATTAGGGCGGATTCCTCCGACATAAAGCTTTAAGAAGACTAATGTTAAATAGGTCATGAGTAGCCCCCAAGCGTTATGGCAGATTCCTCCGGCATTGTGCTCTAAGAGAAACTAACACATAACAATGTTTTAACAGAATTACAAGAAAGTTGTGGAGGATCTAGTCCAGGCCGTCTGCTCGCAAGAGAAGGAGCTAGCGAAGAAAAGTTTGCTCGTGCCAGATTTGTAAGAGCAGCTCGCTAATAGCGGTAACTTTCTTTTGCCTTTTGCAAGTTTAGTACCTTTGCGCTGGTCGATCAATACTCTGCAATTATGTCCGCCGTGCAGATGCTGCTAAGCTATAGGCTACTCTCGAGGGGTGAAGAAGGGTCACACCATTGCGATGGAGGGGTTGTAAATGCAACTCCAGAAATCCCTGACCAAAAACACCCTCCTTGAAGAGAAACTCAAGGACCAGGAGTGCCAGAACTGCCAAAAGCAGAAGGAAGTCGACGACCTCCGCCAAGCCGCCGTTGATTTTGAAGATCAGCGGAGGGGCTTCAACGAGGTCCTTGACCACTTCCAGAACACGCTACTAGGTAACCTTGGTTCTCCATACTTTGCAGTTTGTGTTAATATCTCGTGTTGATTATGACGCTTGATTTGCTCCTGCTATATAGCAACGCTAGAGCAGGGGGAGGTGGATTCCGCCATAGGTCTGCGCATTGCCATAGATGCTGCAAAGAAGGAGCTAGATGGCCTTCTCAATGTAGGATGTCAGGCATGTGGCAGCCTGCAGATAGCGGGTTCCTCCGACCTTTCTGCCATTGGGTTTACCAAGAAGCCCCTGCTTGTGCCTGGGCTGGTGGCAGATTGGAAGCAGTCTTCAGCTCGGGGTGGTGCCAGAACTGCACTCACATTGGGAAAGACCCACTACCCTGAGCTGGACTTGGACCTGATCACCTCCGGCATCCCAGAAAGCAGCGAAGATGGAACATCGGTGGACGAAGCTGCCATCCGGCAAAGCGTGCTGGGGTACGATCAGCTCTGTGCCTTAGGCACTCAGCTGAACGTATACTACAAAGCATACGATCTGCCAGGGTCTCCAAGCCAGGCTTCGGCTTCTATCTGTGCAGCTGCTGATGGTGGAGATGGTGGTGATGACACAACTTCTACTGCCCCAAAGTCCTGAATCATGCCCTGCATTATGGCATGAAGAAAAACAATGCATCAATTCGGCCCCTGAGTGGGTCTGTAAGTTAACTTTAATAAATATGTGTGTGCTTGTACTGTGCCTGATCTGCCTGTGGCGGATCAGAAAATGCTTTTGAACTACTGCATAGTTTTTATCAAGTCTTTGAAGTGGTTTATGTGCAAAAAAACTGTCAGGCCTGTTTTTATGCAACCTGTAGCAGTTTAGCATGCCCAAAAACAACACTTTGAAATTTTTTCACGCGTAGGACTATGCAATCTGCCATCTGGCTTCTTGTGCTTGAATTTTCGTGAGATGGCGAAATCTTCGCACGAACAATCCACCAGGGTGACGATAGTTAATAGCAACCGTCCAAAACCCTAGCAGATAGTGGCTTGGATCGTCAAAAAGTCACTACTCGGGAATCCACACAAAGAACGTCAGGTGGAGATTAAAACATAGATATGCTACGCGGACCGCTTAAGGCAGATTTAAAAGACACAAGTGCAGGGCACAATGGTGCAAATGTTCCATACGATCTAAATGAACAATAAAGGAGGTAAAAGACTCAGAAAAATCAAGAGTTAACCAGATGCTTTATTTCATTGATCATATAGAGGTGCTTATTACATAGCCTAGGTAAGTGCTAAGTATAGAAAGGACGTAGCTGTGTGATGTTCCATGGACGATCTGTTTCGTCGTAGATATCGTCAGGGTCTCTTCGTTTGCGCTTCTTACTGGGTCGCTTGTCTAGCTCGCGAATATCAACAAGGTAGTAGGAACCGTTCAGTAGAGCTTTGCTGATGACGAAGGGTCCTTCCCAAGACGGGGATAGCTTGTGTGACTTCTGCTGTTTGAGGCGTAGCACCAGGTCCCCTTCTTTAAACAAGCATTTGCAAACTCGGCGGCTATGATAGCGGCAGAGGTTCTGCTGGTAGATGGCGGATCTCTGGGCTGCTAGGTCTCTTTCTTCTTCAAGCAGGTCCATAGATAGTTGCCTGGACTTCTCTACATCTTCTTCCTCATAGGCCTCGACTCTTGAGGAATCATACTGGACATCACTTGGCAGGATTGCTTCTGTTCCGTAGACTAGGAAGAAAGGGGTGAGGCCCGTTGACCTCTTTGGTGTGGTCTGCAGACTCCACAGCACAGATGGCAACTCTTCGGCCCAAGCTCCAACTGCTTGATGTAGCAGTGCTTCTAGGCGTGGCTTGATCCCTGACAGGATTAATCTGTTGGTCCTTTCGACTTGGCCATTGGACTGTGGATACGCCACAGATGCAAGGTTAAGGTGGATTCTGTTGTGATGGCAGTATTCTTCAACCTCCCCCTAAGACAAGTTAGTGCCATTGTCGGTGATGATGCTATGTCGGATGCCGAATCTTACCACAATGTCCTTGACAAATTTTAGGGCAGTTTTGTCATCAAGTTTTCTGATGAGCTTAGCTTCTACCCACTTCATGAATTTGTCGACCGCTACCAGTAGGTGCGTAAATCCCGAAGGTGCTGTTTTTAGCGGACCCACCATGTCTAGCCCCCAAACTACGAAAGGCCAAGTTATAGGGATCGTATGCAGTGCTGTGGCAGGCATGTGGGTTTGCTTGGAATACATCTGGCAACCTTGGCATAGCTTGACGATACGGTCTACATCTGCCTTGGCTGTAGGCCAGTAGAACCCGTGGCGGAATGCCTTAGCTACGAGGGATCTGGCGGCGGCATGAGCCCACATTCGCCTTCGTGGATCTCTCTTAGTATTTCGATTCCGTCCACTTGGGATATGCTTTTCATAAATACTCCCAAAGTACTTCGCTTGTAGAGCTGACCATCAATGATGGTGTATGCTTTCGCTCTACGTTCGAATTGTCTCTTTTGGACTTCGTCTTCGGGTAGCTTCTTGGTCGTCGGATACTCCAGGTAGGGCTCTGCCCATGGCGGGTTGCATGGCAAAACCGCCATAACGGGGGAGCTCGCTAGTTCTGGGTTTTCTATATCTACCATCTTGACTGATGGCACGTGCAGATGCTCAAGGAATACACCTGGCGGAACCGCCTTACGGCTGGATCCTAGCTTGGATAGGGTGTTGGCCGCCATGTTGTCTTCTCGTCGTACGTGCTTTATGTCGTAGCCAAGGAAACTTTTGGCCATCTCGTCCACTTCGTCCCTGTAGGCCGCCATGACTTCGTTCCGAGCCTTGTATGTGCCAGCCACCTGCTGAGCGACAAGGTCAGAGTCTCCGCAACACATGATGTGTTGTACGCAGATCTCCTTTGCGACGCATAGCCCATGCAGTAGTGCTTCATACTCAACGATGTTGTTGGTGGTGGGGAAGTGGATTTGGAGAAGATAGCTGAGCTCATCTCCCTTAGGGGATTTGAGTGTAACTCCAGCTCCCGAGCCGTGTAGCAACTTTGAGCCATCAAAGTGCATCACCCAATGCTCTGGTTCTAGGACGGGCGTAGTCTCCTGGGTTCCTTCCAATCTGCCATAAATTCTGCCAAAGCCTGAGACTTGATGGCGGTGCGAGGCTTGTAGTCGATGTCCAAGGAGGCCAGTTCGATACCCCACTTTGCAACTCGTCCCATTGCGTCGCTATTGTTGATGATGTCCTTCAGTGGATCCTTGCTCACCACTATGATCTTGTGGTCATAGAAGTAGTGCCGTAACTTACGTGAAGCTAGGAAAACTCCATATGCCAACTTCTGGTAGTGAGGTAGCGCTGCTTGGATTCCGTCAGGACCTCACTGACATAGTAGACTGGTATCTGGACGTCGTACTCCTGTGCTTCTTCCTTGTGTTCTACCACAATGACGACGCTGACGACCCTGTTGGTTGCCTCCATGTATAGTAACATGGGTTCCTGGTCTTCGGGGGCTGCTAGGACTGGTGAAGTGGATAACACTCTTTTTAGGTCCTTAAGCGCAGCGTCTGCCTCGTCGGTCCAGACGAATTCATCTGATTTCTTCATTAGCTTTTAGAGTGGTAAAGCCTTCTCGCCGAGGCGACTGATGAATCTGCTCACTGCTGCCACGCAGCCTGTGAGTTGCTGCAGGTCCTTCAGGTCATTAGGCCAGGAGATGTCGAGGATAGCCTTGATCTTCTCCGGGTTGACTTCAATGCCGCGGTGGGAGACGATGAATCCTAGGAGTTGTCCTGCTGGTACCCCGAAAACACACTTTGTGGGGTTGAGCATCATGTTGTACTTCCTTAGGTTATTGAAGGTCTCTTGCAAGTCCGTTATGAGGTCATCCTGCTTCTTGGACATGATGGCGGTATCGTCCATGTAGGCGTGGATGTTGCGGCCAATTTGATCCGCCAGGCACTTTTGCATGGTGCGATGTTACATTGCTCCTGCGTTTTTCAGATCGAACGGCATTGTCACATAGCAATATGTGCCATAAGGTGTTACGAACGAGGTAGCAAGCTGGTCGGATTCCTTCATCTTGATCTGGTGGTAACCCGAGTAGGCATCTAAGAAATAAAGCAGCTCTGATCCTACCGTCGAGTCAATGACTTGGTCAATGCAAGGCAAGGGAAAAGGATCTTTTGGACACGCTTTGTTCAGGCCAGTGTAATCTACACACCTGCGCAGAACCTTTGTGTTTTTCTTAGGAACTAACACGGGATTTACCACCCACTTTGTATGGATCACTTCTTTGATGAAGCCTGCTTTCAATAGCTTGGAAATTTCCTTTGCTATGGCGTGGCGTTTTTCATCTTCGAAGCGTCTCATTGCTTGTCTTAATGGCTTAGAGCCAGGGATTATCTGCAGGGCATGCTCGGTGAGTTCCCTGGGTACACCTGTCATGTCAGATGGCTGCCATGCAAAGATGTCCCGGTTCTCATGGAGGAACTCGATGAGCACGCTTTCCTATTTGGGGCACAAATTTATCCCGATTGAGGTGGTCTTGGCGGCGTCGCCAGCGACAAGTTCCACCTGCTTTGTATCAACTGTAGGCTTGAAGGTGGGCGGGGAGGCGAAAACTTCCTGCTTGGATGCCGGCATCTCCGCAGGGTCTGTGGCGGCATAAATTTCCTTGAACTCCTCGCCAAAGAACACAGCTTCCGCGAAGGCGGCTTCTCCGTCCTCGCACTCCTTGGCCTTCATGAAGCTACCATAAACGGTGATGATGCCATCAGGACCTGGCATCTTCAGCTAGTTGTAGATGTAGCATGGCCTGGCATGGAAACTGTGGAAGGCAGGGTGGCCGAAGATCACGTGGTATGTACTCTTGAAAGGGACCACCTCAAAGGTTATGGGCTCTTCACGGTAATTATTTTCATCGCCGAAGGCAACCTTGAGGGTAATGGACCCGAGGGATTAGCATGGTGGCCAGGAACCACTCCATAGAAAGTGACAGCACTATGGCGGAGTTGGGTCTTGGTGATATTCAAGCTGCTGCCGCCATCCATCAGACACTTGGAGAACTCATAGCCTTGGATCAGGGGTTTAACTACCATGGCATAGTATCCGTCCGGGATGTGCTCTGGATGATCTTCACGGCTCCATTGGACCGGCATCTCGGACCATCGGATGTACTGGCGGACTTTAGGCACCATGGCGTTCAGGGAGCGCATGGCGGCTCACTGCGCCTTCGCCGTGGGGGGACTGAGGAACGTGTGAAAGGCTCCCTTTTTGGTGTTCTTGTATGGGTTACCCGTGCCAGTTCCACCCTCGGCCTTTTCGGCGGGTTTGGGCGCAGGGTCTTCTTCCATATCGCTGCCATCCTTGGACTCCTTTTCCTTGTCCGCTTTCCTTTGCCACGAGGCCGTCATCGTCGGGTGCGTTTGTAGCCAGCTTCTAAATCTGCCTTGATGTCATTGACAAACTTGCAGTTCCGGTTGGTGTGATTGCACTTTCCTGAAGCGTCATGATGGGCGAAGCATGGCATGTCACGGTACTCATCGTAGGACACGGGGGCAGATGGCGCTGTAGCGGAAGCTGTGGAGCTCTGTGGCTGGCCGCTGCTAGAACCACGTCCCCGACCATGTTGGCTGCTCTGTCCTTTGTCGGAGAAGGCTGTGGCCACCATATCCAGAGTTTGATGTTCTTCTGGTGGATTTTTCCGTTTGTTGCTATTGTTTTGCTTTCCAGTGTTCTGGATGGCGGAAGCCTTCAACGATTCGCAGGCATCATCAACGGCGGCCGGGTAGTTGCTTGCAATGGTGATCATGGAGTTCAGGGTTAGTTTCCCTTCGTTCCGTTCTCGTAACAGGCGATGGCGAAGTAGCTGGCCTCTCTCCAAACTATCGATGAACGCGAGGATGGCGGATTCGTCAGTAACCCCTTCAAAGGAGTTCTTCATATCTAGCCATCATGCAAGGAAAGTTCGGGAGGTCTTGTCGTCTGCTCATCGACACCGTTGGAGGTCACCTATATTGTGAGGTCGCTTGTAGGTACCTTCGAAGTTTTCAGTAAACGCAGTCTGCATGTCAAACCAGGTTTGGATGGAATTTTCCGCCAAGTCATTGATCCACTGCCGCACTGTGCCGGATAGCATCAGGGGCAGGAAGCGGACATCAACATTGGGTGATCCCCCTGCGAACTGCACTGCGTTGAAGTAGTCTTGTAGCCAAGTTAAGGGCCTATCAACTCCATTGTACTAGCGGATGTTTTTGTCGATCTTGAACCAATGTGGGATGGGCTCATCACGGATCCGCTGTCCAAAGCAGTTTGGGCCGAGGAAGAAGGATGTTTGAGACTTGGCAATCTCGTTTAGGTGGGTACACGCGTCGTAGGTGTTGTGGGGATGACTTAGGGGGCGTACTACGGGCCAGGCAGTATGCCGGCTGGCATCCCGGGGAATCCCACGGCCTCGGCGCAAGAAGACCGGCTCCAGCCGGAAGGGCCGGCTGCGCCAGCTGCCGGCTGACGACTCCACCGAGGAGGGCTGGAGCCGGGCGAAGGAGGCAAAACCCCTCAACGGTTGTCTGGCCAAAAGCCGGATGGCCCCGACAAGAGCGACAGAGGCGCAGGACAGGCGTGACGAACGCCACGACCACGACCGACCAATGAGGAGACAAAGACTCTTCCCACGGCGGGATCCTAGGCGAAGGAGAGGGGATATGCTCTCCAGATGCCGGCCTGGGGAAAAGGCACTTTATAAAGTGCCTTTGCCAGAGCGCAGCCAGAGGAGATCAGGCCAAGGACGCCGCCGCCAAGGAGCCGGCAGCCGGCCGAAGCGTTACCGAAACCTGTAACCAGGCCCCCGTCTATATAAGGGGGCCTGGACCCTTAGCATAGGGGATCCGATCTTCTTCTTCCTCCTCGAGCCGAACAGCTCGAGGAGCACTGTAATCGCTACTATCCAATCAATACGAAGCAGGCAGGGAGGGCCCTGAACCTGGGTAAACCGAGGTGTCTCTGTTGGCACAATCCCGAGCCGGACCCATCGTCACCAACGTCGAGCCCCTCCGATAAGCCTCCCCATGGCTACTGTCTCCAAATTCCCACGATAGTTGGCGCCCACCGTGGGGCAAAGCGCGGTGGCGAGCGGAGTCAAGTTCCGACGTCGCCAAGCCCTTCCCGGAAGAGGTAACCGATGTGTTTGACCCACTCTGTGACACAGACTCCGACGACGGCGAAAGCAGCGAATTTTGCAACATGGTCGAGGTGCGAGCCCTGGAGGAGGATGGTGGCGGCGGCCTACCGCGCTCCGCGCGCCCGCCGCTCGAACGCCCACCTCCACCGGAACAAGATCTTCCACCTCCAGAGCGGGACGTGCTGGACGCAGCCATCACGGACCTGCGCGCTCCGCTCGACATTTCTGCGGATCCGGTCAAGGCCTCCGAGGATCTGGAGCGGACACGCCTCAACCTCCTCAAGGAAGCGGTCGACGTCGATGACACCCGCCGGCGTGTCCTCTCCACGATCAACGAGTACAACGTCGCCCACGGCTTCACCCCAGCCGGAGATGGCCCAAGCCGGGCGGGACAAGTTCGTCAGCGAGGCCGCGAGCTGGGCGCGGAGCTGAACCAGGCGGCGCCCTCGGCAAAACTGCCTCCGATCATCAACAAGCCCACCTACAGCACGCCTACAAAGAACCTCCGCGCCGCACGCTACATCACCTCCGAGCTGGATGGACTACAAGGCGAGGACTTGCGGGAGAAGCAAGCCCAGATCCAGGAACTCCTGGATGCCGCCGATCTGCAGCAGCAGGCGATGGAACCACGCGGAGAGGCAAGCGGCACTCGAGGCGAGAACCGTATCGTCGTGGCCGGCCAGAACAAGTCGCATGGAGAAGCCTCGTCGCCAAACCACGGCCCGGCGGAGCACAGCCGGAGCAATCGGGCTCCAGGCAAAGGCGGTGGAAACCACCGCACCCAACACTCCGGCCACCACAGCCGGCAACCTCGAGATCCCGCCGCGGTCACCAGCAAGCCGCGTCACCCTCCTCGGGTGGACGTGATGGACCCGGCGCGCGGCAAGTCTGTGGCGCTAGCCCAGCCGGCTCAGGGAGCTGGCCAGGGCACTCAGGGACATCATCCGGCTCGCTCGCATGTGAGCCAGAGGATCGGAGAACGCGTTGATCCGCCGAAGGACGACGCGCGCCATCGGCTCAACTTGCTGGCAGATTCCAAGTTCGATGAGGAGGAGTCCTCAGCAGGACCGGTCTGTTTCGGCCCTCGCATCCGCACGAACCTTTCCCAGCCAAGTTCGCGCTCCCGCGAGACATTCCCAAATACACTGGGGCAGTGAAGCCGGAGGACTGGCTGTCAGACTACGTCACCGCCGTCGACATTGCGGGCGGCAACAAGAGGACAGCGGTGCGCTACGCACCGCTCATGCTGACGGGATCTGCTCGGACGTGGCTCAACAGCCTGCCGGCTCTACAGATCAACTCCTGGCATGACTTCCAAGAGGCATTCATCAAGAACTTCATGGGAACTTACAAGCGACCGCCTCGCCCACGACAGCTGGCCCTCTGCAAGCAAGGCCCCGACGAGCCAGACCGTGACTACCTCACGAGATGGTCCGAGCTGCGCAACTCGTGCGAAGGAGTGGGCGAGGAGCAAGCAATTGGCTACTTCATGGACGGATGCAGAGAAGGGACTCTGCTGAAGCACAAGCTCCACAGAGCCGAGCCAAAGTCGATGGCGGACTTCATGGCAATAGCAGACAAGTACGCTTCCGCCGATTCTGCAGGAAGAGTGCAATGTGTTGAGCCAGCGCCAGCCGGAAACCAACCTCAGCCGGCAGCCGGCTCAGGAGGACATCACAACCGTGATCGACATGGCAAGAGAAAAGACGAGCGCCATGACAACAAGTACGGCTCCCAGCAAGTGGCCGCTGTTCAAGGAAGCCCGGGGGCTACGGGTGGAAGCCAGAAGCGCAAAGGGGATAAATTCGGCAAGGACAAGTACACCATCGAGGTGATGCTAGACCAACCCTGCAAATTCCATAGCGTTTCACGCAAGCCGGCAGCGCACACCACTCGCCAATGCAGCTTCACCAGGGATCTGGAGCAGGGAAATCACCAACTGCCCGGGCCACCGCCGGGCCCGCCGGCTGAAGCGCATGGAAACAAGAATCGGCAGCCGGCCAAAGCAGCAGGGGACTACCCCGAGGAAGCGAATGTGGAGCAATACCATGTATTCACTTCCCAGGTAGAGGAGCCAAAGGATGAACCGTGGTTTGGTGTCGAGGTGAATGCAATCATGCAAGTTGGGCCTCAGTACATGCATTGGTCCGACGCATCGATCACCTGGGGGTGTGAAGACCACCCGCCGCTCATGCCGAGGCCCGGGGGCTACACGCTAGTCTTGAACCCAATCGTGTTCTCTGAGACGCGTACCTGCCGATTCTCGCGCGTACTCATTGATGGAGGCAGCAGCATCAACCTTCTCTATCGCACTTCGATGGAGAAGCTCGGAATCCCAGAGATCCAACTGAAGCCAACCAAGCTCACCTTCCATGGGATCGTGCCTGGGCACTCGTGTACGCCGATGGGAAGGATTGAGTTGGAGGTGCTGTTTGGCGAGAAGGACAATCATCGTCGCGAGCCGATCTGGTTCGAGGTGGTAGACCTCAACAGCCCTTACCACGCGCTGCTTGGTTGACCAGCCTTGGCCAAGTTCATGGCAGTCCCACACTACGCTTACTTGAAGATGAAGCTCCCAAGCCCTCGCGGGGTGATCACCGTCACCGGGTGCTACAAGAAGTCGATAGAGTGCGCAAGAGCCAGCTCCAAATTGGCGGAGGCCTTGGTCATTGCTGAAGAGAAGCGACAACTGCTGCAAAGGGCGGCGGTGGTCCAGCCGGGCAGCCTGGCGGCGGGACTACCGGCTCCGCTCCTCAAGCCGGCAAGCCTGTCCAAGGAAGTCCCGCCCGAAGCGGGCAAGAAGACAGAAGCTCTTGTCTCGGGGGCTGGCTCCTCCTCGAGGTAGGGGGAAGCGCTTCGCAGCTTCGCCTGAGATAAGTCCAAAACCGTTTAAGACCTTCGGCTAAGCCAAGGCAAAAAATCTTGTATCTCGAACAAGTGTCGTTGAATAAAAGAAAGTTGGGCGGCATACGGCTGATCCCTGGAAAAAGTGCTCCGAAGTACCTTTTACCTTTCTAAGCGTTATTCACGGGGGCTGGAAGTCGCCTCCAGTCGGGAGCCGGCAGCCCCAACCTAACGAAACGATCCTCTTGTCAGCCAGATGAGTACTGTGTGCGGACCGGACCCTGAGCCTAACCTCCGCCCTGCGCCGTGTGGGGTGGAGCCGGCTGGTCACCCACCCAGGAAAACCGCTTAGAGGAAACACTCGCGACCCGACGAATCGAATCCCTTGTCAGACGAACGAGTACCGTGTGCGAACCAGACCCCGAGCCTGACCTCCAGTCCAAGTCGAGGGCGACGGAGCCGGCAGGTCATTCACACGGGAAAATCGCTAAGAGGACAGAACGAGCGCTCACCCCTAACCCATGCGCATTGGTTAAAAGTTATGCGTAAGCTGGACCAAGCCAGATCCCCTATACGCTGAAGTACTACTCCCCATCCCGCGGCGCGCTCCCACCCTAGACCGGCATTCGGCTGTCGGTCCAAGGGAGACTAGCCGGCACCAGGCTGCCGGCTGGGGGTAGAAGGGCCGAAGGATGGGGGGATAAAGGAAAAAGCTGAAAGGGGTCAGGTCAAGTTCGGTTCACAAGCAACTGGAGATCAATGCGTAAGAAATTTAGGGTGAAGCGTCACTGGTACATATGAACGAAATGTTGCTAGGCATGACACGAGTTCAGTGTACATAAAAACAAATAAGAAGACCCTGACACGCTCAGGGGGTGCTTGGCGAGCCAGCCGGCTCCAGTGAAGAAATGTCGCCAGCTCGAGACGCCAGGACAAAGTCATCGCCGCTGGGGGACGGCGGAATGGAGTGACCAACGGGATCCTGGGGGGCCTTCTGAGGTCTTTCCGCCGAATTGGGCTCCTCGAAGTCCACGCCATCCAAGGATTCGTCACTATCCCCAGCATCGAAAAGCGCCTCGGTCTCGGCACACTCAGCAATGGTGCAGGCGCGCTGGCGAAGCTTAGTTTCATCGAGGCCTGCCAGTCCGCCTTCACGAAGGTTCTCCAGGTGGTCCAGGTTGACACCTGGATACCAGGAGAGCACGAACGCCAGAGCCTGCTGAGCACCGGCCCGAGCCGCGGACTCCTTCCAGACCTCAAGCCGGTTGGACGCGAGAAGGACCCACTGGAGGAGCGCCCGGATCCTGCCAGGCGCCGCCCTCCCCGGCCACAAGGCTTCAAAGACGGAAACGAGGGCTTCGCGCAGATCCTTGCCCAGCTTGGCAGCCGGGTGGAGCCGGCCTTTGGCCAACGCAACCAACTCCCCTGAGGAAAGCTCGGCCTTAGGGTCACTGCGAGGGACGATCCCCTGTTCCGCCCTAAATTCCTTCAGCGCCGCCGCGGCAGACTCGTCGGAGTCAGGGAAGGCTCCTGCAAGGGCAATCAGAGGGTGAGAGGACGGCAGGAAAGGGCAAAAGCCGAGAGAGAGGACAGGAAGTATACCACGAAGAGCTTCCTCCAGTCCCAGCAGGCCGGATTGAACCTTACGGTCGCGGGCGCGCAAAACGCCGATCTCCTTGTCAAAACGCTCGCTGTCGAGCTCCCGAAGAGTCTGCAGCTCGGCGATCTGGGCGTCGCGGTTCTCGACCTCGCTCCCCAAAGTTGCGTGAAGCTCTTTCACCTTGCTGTCAAACTCCGCGGAGAGGATTTTCTTCTCTTCGGCCAGCCGACGATCAAACTCCAGCTGCAGCGACGACTCCGCCTCCCGAGCTTTCGCCAGATCAGCTTCCAGCCCCTGAACCCGGACGGCCTGGGTTTGCAGACCCTGAAGCTCCTCGGCATGCTCTCGCTTGAGCGACTCAACAGCGGCGGCCGACACCGAGTCGGCCAACTGGGACTCAAGCGAGGCTATGAGCGAGGCAGAATCTGAAAGTGGAGGAGTAAGAGCAGGAAGGACAGCAGCAGTGTTTTCGAAATAAGGGGTCCCGAGCTCACCTGATAGTTTCTCCAGTTCTTTCTTCAAGTCCTGGTACTGGACCTTGCCGGCACGATACTTTGCCAGCAGCTTCTGAAAGACACTGGCACGAAGCGCGTTCAGTTCCTGCGAAGAACGGAAAGACGGCGACTCTTAGCAAAATCCATTTTCAAGCTAGCTGTCTCTACAGCTACCTCGAAACTCGGGGGCTAGGATGTATAGCAGGAGTCAGGGCTAAAGGCGCAGCGCTCACGTTGGTCGCCTGTATAGCGTCAAGGAGTTGGAGGCCGGCGTTCTGAAGCGACCCCTTGGCAGCGGTAAACTGCTTATCCAACTCCGCCAGAGTCAGCTTGCTGCCCTGCACCTTGAGCTTCTCTCCGACATCAGCGCTCGAGGCGGTATCCGCCCACTCCTGCTGAAGGCGACTGGCGGAGCTCAGACTGCCAATGTGGGACTCAGCCGCGGCGACAAGAGCTTTCCCACTAAAGGTGCCTTTGGTCACCACCTCAGGGGCTGGCGAGCCGTCACCATGTTCGCTCCTTGCCACCCGAGTGGCGAGGAGCCCTGGCGAAGCCCCGCCAGAGCCGAAGGCCGGCTCAAGGAGCGGGGGATCAGCAATCGCGCCAACCCTCGACCCGGCCGCAGGCACCATAGCTTGCACGCTCGGTACAAGCTCAAGATTGGAAAGAGCCTCGGCAGCCGGTACCGAGGCCCCTTCCGTTTCCCCCGCCGTAGCCTCGCACGTGCTTCCCCGGCTGGGTGAGTCGGGGGAGATGCAGATGGCGGCGGCATTCCCCGCCGCGGCGTCGTCGGCAGTCCCCGTCGCGGCGTCGTCGGCAGCAGGAGGCGGGGACAGATCAGCCCCAGCTGGAGCAGCTTCCTCGGCGGGCGTGGGGCCAGCCTCAGGCGAGGCGACTAGGTGGGGAACAGCGTCCACGGGCATCTCCGGACGCGCAGAATCCTCTGCCCCAGTGTCGCCCGCCACAAGCTTCAACCGCGGGGAGCGACGAACGTCCTCAGCGCGACCCATTTCTTCCCCGCACGTCCTCTTGCGGCAGGAAGGCTCGGGAGCCAGGGTCACGACCTCCTTGGAAGCAACGGCAGGAGGAGGCCGGGTAGCCGGACCGACAGAAAGAGGCGACCTGCGAAGAAAGCATCCCACGACCAAGTCAATCGGGACCGCGACGGAAAAATGAGGATGAGAAGCGAGGAAGCGGGAGCTCACCCGGCTATCGCAATAGCCCGCCGCTTGGCCACCTTCTTCATCTGGGGACGGGGCAGGTCCCGCGCTGCCGGCTCCGTTTTCTTGCGTTTGTCAGCCGGCTCGGAGAGGGCCGGCTGGGCCTTCCTCTTGATGCCGACCAGATCACCTCCAGCCTCTTCAAGGTCTGCCGGCTCCGGAGCGGCAGAGTGTCGCCCGGGAGACTTTGGCAGATCCACGATCGGGGGAGCCTGGGCCCCAGCAGCGGCTGTGGCGGCTACGTGGAGAGCTACGCCCCCGAGGGTGGTAGCCGACCCTGCGTCGCCATCGTCATCATCGGACCAATCCCTTAGGAGAGAGGGGCTGGGGAACTTACCGGAATGGTCGAGGAGTTCACCTGAGTCTTCGAGCTCGTCGTTTCCTTCATCACCTTGGGTGGTGCCGGAGCTCTCAACGGCGGCTTGAGAACTGGCATCCTCCACCTCCTCGGCTTCGTCCCAGACAACTTTATCATCCGATTCGGCTCTGTCAGCGGCAAAGCCGGCTTGGCGCTGAGTCAAATTCTCTGCCGCCTGCAGAGCGAACAAGTTCTGCCCAAACCAAGCAACCCGGGGTCAGTAGACCAGAGTTGCAAAGGAGGAGGAGGCTTAAAGCTAGGACCGACGAGCTCACCTCAGCAATTGGGTTGTCCCGGTCGTGAGGTTCCAGCCCCCACGTCCACGAGGCTTGAAGCTTCACGTCGGCGATGCGGTTCGCCTTCCGAGCCACCTCCAGTGCTGACAGTGCCTTGGAAGAATGGCGAGTAGGATCTCTAGCAGATCCCGGGAAGCACATTTTGTGTGGGCGGAGTTGAAGCGGAGACACGCGGGCGACCAGGAAGGCGAGGAGAAGGTCAGTCGGCTCCAGGCCGCCCTCCGTTTGCAGCGTGGCAACCCGCTGAAGGATCTTCTCCATGTCCGGCGACGGGCGAGGAGGAGCGGCGCTCCAGTTCTCCCGCTCAGGCCCGCCTGCCTCAAAGGGCGGCAAGTTGACATGGTCCTCACCTCCCTTCAAGTTCTTCACATAGAAGAAGGAGCGCTGCCACTTCTTGTAGGACTCTTTCCCCTTTATGCCGGGGAAGCTTGCAGACTTGCGGGCGTAGAAGGAGGCCGTGCCGCATATCATCGGAACGGTGTCTGCCGTCTGGGTCTTGAAGAAGATCAGCCGGCGGAACAGCTCGATGTTGGGCCATATGCCCAAGTACGCTTCGCAAAGGGTTGCGAACGCGGACAACACCATCATCGCATTCGCTCCGATGTGATGCGGTTGCAAGTGGAAGTAGTCTAGGAATTGGCGCATGAAGCTGCTCACGGGCAGCGCGAAACCCCGGGGGAAATGGTCATAGAAGACCACCGTCTCCCCAAGCGCGGGAGCAGGGACCAGTTCGTCGCCGGCGGAGCGGCAGCTCACGAGATCCGTGGAAGGTAGCACTCGGCCCCGGCGCAGCAGCTCGATCTCTTTGTCTTTCACCCAAGAGCCTTCCCAGGATCCCTTCGGCAAGGTAGGTGGAGCGGCGCCCTTACTCGCCGCCGAGCCCTTCCCCTTTTGCCGGGAAGTTTTGGGAGCCACCCGGGTGTGGATCTGGATGAGCGGAATGGCGGCGGAACAAGCGAGGAACCCTAATCCCTTGAGGGCGAAGCTCGGGAGCCGAGGATTCTAAGTGGAGCGAACGCGGAAGGAAGAAGAGAAGCGGGCAACCGATGCTCTGTTTCCGGAATGGTCCCTGGTTTAAAGGTAAGGGGACGGGTCAGCCGCTTATTTCAGCCACGATGGGACGGCAACTGACTCCTCCCGTCACGACTCATGATCGCGCAAAGATCGGGCAACCGCCATGGTAGCCGCAAAGGATCGTGGGCCGGGGTCGATTGGACATGACGCGATAACGGGCGGACAAGTGGAGCCTCGGTTCAGCCCCCGAGGCAGCACAATTTCCCAAGAGGTAACGCGTCGGCTCGCGGTCGCCAGCTGGGTCACCACCGGAGCCGGTCCGTCCCGAGACGGCCGGGAAAACTCCGCAAGGCCCAGCCTCGATGACTAGATCGATCAAGTCAAACCAGAAGCCCTGGGACTTCGGTGAAGACGAGCAAGACTTCGGCGAAAAGAAGAACCCGCCGAAGCCCCATGCTAGCCCATGAGACTTCGCCAGTTTCGGGGGCTAGTGTCGTGGGGATGACTTAGGGGGCGTACTACGGGCCAGGCAGTATGCCGGCTGGCATCCCGGGGAATCCCACGGCCTCGGCGCAAGAAGACCGGCTCCAGCCGGAAGGGCCGGCTGCGCCAGCTGCCGGCTGACGACTCCACCGAGGAGGGCTGGAGCCGGGCGAAGGAGGCAAAACCCCTCAACGGTTGTCTGGCCAAAAGCCGGATGGCCCCGACAAGAGCGACAGAGGCACAGGACAGGCGTGACGAACGCCACGACCACGACCGACCAATGAGGAGACGAAGACTCTTCCCCACGGCGGGATCCTAGGCGAAGGAGAGGGGATATGCTCTCCAGATGCCGGCCTGGGGAAAAGGCACTTTATAAAGTGCCTTTGCCAGAGCGCAGCCAGAGGAGATCAGGCCAAGGACGCCGCCGCCAAGGAGCCGGCAGCCGGCCGAAGCGTTACCGAAACCTGTAACCAGGCCCCCATCTATATAAGGGGGCCTGGACCCTTAGCATAGGGGATCCGATCTTCTTCTTCCTCCTCGAGCCGAACAACTCGAGGAGCACTGTAATCGCTACTATCCAATCAATACGAAGCAGGCAGGAAGTAGGGGTTTACCTCCAACCGGGAGGGCCCTGAACCTGGGTAAACCGAGGTGTCTCTGTTGGCACAATCCCGAGCCGGACCCATCGTCACCAACATCGAGCCCCTCCGATAAGCCTCCCCATGGCTACTGTCTCCAAATTCCCACGACAGTAGGGCTTCTGGTCCTGTGGATCTTTTCGGGAGGTGTGTGACCTGGCTGGGCCACCACCGCCACCGCCGCCGCCATGGGGGCTGCTTGGTGGGGATGTTGAAGGGTCACGCCTTTTGCTCTTGACGTCCTGCGATGGATCTCTGCAACTGCGACGGCTTCCCTCTGCTCTTCGTGGAGCTGGATCATCATCATGGCGGCGGGAGCCTTGCCCTTTGTCATTGCGGCGGCGTGAAGAGGGATCCTTATCCTTGTCGCCACTGCGGTGCACGCCGTTGTCATGGCGAGATTGTTCCCTTTGCTTGGATCCGCCATCTCGACTGGTTTCTCATCGTGGCGGCTCGTCTCTGCGGCCAGCATCGCGACTCCGTCCCCGCTTGCCATCGTTGTCGCGTATGACAATTCCTCCCTGAGGGATCTCAAATGTCATATACTTTGGTGGCGACATATTGTACTTATGGCAGGGGGTGGCCTTCTCTTGGTGGTTTCCATAAGCAGGATAGTTCTTGTGAGGCGGTGATGGATTTCTTTGTTGGCCTTTGCCATGTGGCCTATCATCGGAGGATATTGGGATGGCATCTGCCCTGTTGCGAGCTTCTCTTCTTCGGGCCTCTGAGGATCCGGTATGAGATTCATTATCAGGGCGAGCACCATGATTGCCGTTACCCCGGGCCTTGGAGGCAGTACTAGATCGGCATAGCACAACATCAAATTCGAGCTTTCATGATGATGTAGCCTTCTCCTGCTGCACCAATGCCTTGGTCATTAGGTTTACCGCCGTCTCTAGGGCTGCTGGGCTTTGGTTATTTTCCAATAGCTCCTTTGCGGCCACGATGTTCTCAATCGGAGTGGCCCTGACTTCATCACGGTTCTTGTCCACATATGGCAGATTCTTGATGTACGTCCTAGCCAGTGTTTCCGCGATTGGCACGGTGAACTCAAGGTTTCGTGCCAACTGCGGGTCTCCGCCCTCGTTTATCTGTTTCTGGATGAGAGTAGCGTACTTCTCCTCCATGTTTCTTGCGCGTTTAAGAGTATCTTGAGCTTTAGCAATGTCGCCATCCAGCTTTTCGCCCATCTTCTCGACTCGCTTTGCCTCCTTAAGGATTTCTCGCCTCTTCTGCTCGAGATCGTTCACGTCTCTGACGTAGTCAGGGGTGATTGGATCTCCTAGAGTTCCGTAGACGACCTTGTCCATCGGGGTCGTGAAATCTTCTAGGCGGTGCATCACGGGGATGGCGGGTTGCAGAGGCCTAGGTCCGCCCTGAATCTTGGGTAGTTGTTCCGTGGCGGGATCGGCAGCTGGAGGCGGGTTACCCTGCTCTTTGCCGGCATCTCTGACATGGGCTGCCAAAGAAGGTGGATCACCGGTTGCTTGCCCAGCGTCTTCTCCCTTGTTGGTCATGAACACCTGCTTGGCGGCTGCTTGCTTCTCTTCTAGTTCTTGCTGAGCTAACTCCGCCTCGATTCTTCTAATGGCGGCGTCATAGTGATCAGAGTCATAGCCTTTGCTATCCCAGTCATCCGATTCACCACTTTAGTTAAGCGCCTCTAGGATGGATTCACCCGAGCTGTCATCTCCGTTGGAGGCACATCCCGAAGTGGTTCCTGCAAAAGCAACAAGGCAGTACCGCAGTGTCTCTAATGCCAGATTATTCATGGCGGATTCATAGCGGTCATCCACCACTTCCTCCACCTCTAGGGTGGGTTGGGTGGGATTGGTTTTTAGATCCGATCTAGATAACTTGGGAAGTTCCAGATCAGATGATTCCTCCTCTGTATCCAGCTCGAAAGCGGTCCGTTTGGGGGTTTCAGCCATACCAATCCGCCGGAAATCGGTTTCCGTGGCGGGGGTAGGGTTCGTCTCTCCGATGAAGATGTGGATGTCTCCGATTGGAACGATGGTAAATCGGGCAGGGTTTTCTCTAGCCAGCACCCAGAGGTTATCAGTTGGGACGATGGGGAAGCCGGAATCGTAGAGGACACGCTCGATGGCGACGGTGTCACCGATGCCTGCGAAGGCGGATCCCGCCTGGATCCGTGCTCCAGATGCGCTTTGCCCCACGGTGGGCGCCAACTGTCATGATTTCGTCAACAGATCTGCCATAGGGGTAGCTGTATGGCGGTTTGTGGAAGGGGGTGAACACGGCGGAGCGATCCGGGATGGTGGTAGCACGAGTTTACCCAGCTTCAGATCCCGCAACGGTGGCGAGACCCTAGTTGCTGCTATAAATCACTATATGCCAACAAGTGCTCGGTTACAATGATGAGGTTGGCTGTTTCGCTATGCGATTGGCCATATCTAAATCTCGATGCCTCAAGGGCTCCTCCACACCGGCTTATAAAGGCGCCTGGCGTGGGCATCACGATGGTACCGGAGCGGATACAATATGGAGTCCTAGACTAAGTCCTATACAATGTCGTGTACTGCAAGGTAACCCGCCATGGGCTTGTCCTCCGGATCCGCCATAAGCTCCTGCGTCCTGTACCGCCATGGGCTTTCCAGCAACTGGGCCACCCGGTAGGCAATCCGCCATACCACCTCCATGGGCCACCCTGGCTTGCTGGTTTAGGACTACGTCACTGGTATACCTATTTGGTATATCCCCAACAACAATGAAGTATTCTGCCATAGCAGCGAGGCTATAGCTAGCTAGTGATGGTGCCGTGATGAAGTGGTACGCGATGGTGGCAAAGCCAACTATGGCGGAGAGCAATCCGCAGCAGCGACAAAGCCTACTATTGTGAAGGAAAATCTGCGGCAGCGGCGAAGACAGCGACGCCAAGCGTATATTAAGACATGGCGGATGGCGATGTTGTTTTACAACAGACTCAAAGCTGTAGCTAGCGACGACGAAGTATTTCACCATAGCGGCGAAGCCAACGATAGGAACAAAATTGTCCGCACAGGAGGTGAAGCCATCCATCACAAAGTAGAAAAAATCGCCAGCGATGCCGGCATATGTGGAGACATAGCGGATACACAGTCATGGCGGACTCGAAGCTGTAGCCAGCGATCTTAAAGTATTCCGCTATACCGGCGAAGTAGAAATAATCCGCGGCGGCAGCAAAGCTAGCGACACCAAACATATGTTGAGACATAGCGGATATTCAGTCATGGCGGACTCGAAGTAGTCGGCGATAGCAAAACTGCGTCCGGCATATGGTCAACTCTAACGAAATATTCCGTGGTGAAGGTAAGCTTGCATGGCGCATGGACGAAGACGCTGCCGTCAGTCGCAGCGAAGATATGACCATGCATACAATTAGCTCCTTGCCTCAAAATCCATGCATGTTTCACGCCATGGAGTCGCCCTGGACTTTGTCCGCTTTGACGTTAGCTAGTTGCCTGGAAATATCAATCGATCTGACGAACTGAACAGCGGCCGTCTCGAACGAACACTGTGTACATGCGTGCGATCGTGCAATGCAGCCCGGCCGCCTGTGTTCCCCCGGTCGAGTACGTGAAGACCACAGTCAATACGTTGCCGACGGATGTATCCGTGCGCAGGTTGTGTCTACTATGTTCGGGACAGAACACTTCGGCGAAGCTAGATGGCACAGACGCTGCCATAAACACATGTGGTCAAGACAATCCGCCACCGTGCGGGCTGTTGACGTCGTTGTCGGATCCAAAGTGTGGTCTAGGCAGCAAGCATCCTCGCACCGTCCCGCACTGAGATCGCAGCGAGGGACCGAGTGGAAGCGAGGTAATTTTCTGTCCACCTAGGATCCAGCGCTGCCCAGCGGATCAAGGATTTGACCTGATCGACGCTGCGAGCAATGAAGCGTTCCGGCATGTGTGCAAGGGCAGCATTGATGTAGAGCCCAGCTGTCGGTGTACTGGATACCGGGTATCTTGGTCCACCTGTTTTTGGGCCACTTCAACGGCCCAGCTTCGGCCTTAGGAGCGCGATGAAGACTGAAGCCTAACAAGGAAGACCCTCATAAGGAGGAGCCTCATGAGGAGAACGATGGTGAAACGCTAAGGACAAGAAGACCTTCTCACGAGGGATTCCTCGTGAGGAGAGGGACCAGATCGATGACATCTCAGCACAATCCCGTGTTGATGAAGGGATAAGATCAGAAGAAAGCGTGCCACCCACGCTACCCCGACAAGGGGGCGACCAGCTCTGCCATGCCTGCATAAAGCTGCACGGCGGTTGCTGCTTCCCCCCTAAAAATAGGGTGGACGGTGCAGGGCGCCAGAAGAGGACGTCAGCTTTCCTCCATCCACTCCTATGGACCGGCGCCACTGCTCTACATAGACCAAGACCACCGAAGCCCGAAGAGTGACAGATGTCTCACTCCTTGGCCGTACTGTGGCAACCCCTTCCCCAAGTTGATGAGGGGAAGGAGGACCTTGGCGCTATAAAAGGAGGGGAGGCCGCCCCTTAGAAGGGATCCCGAATTCTCAAGTTCTAGCTAGGCTAAATTGGCTCTTCTACCTCCAGCCAGTTAGAGCTTTGTAACCAAGACCTTGTAAGCCTCACGAGGTGTCGCAGTGCCATACAGGAAGGCAGGACGTACGGGCTTTACCTCACCACGAGGGCCCTGAACCTGGGTAAAATCAGTGTCGCTCTCTGTCGTGCGGTGTGCTCTCCGGCGTGTTGAGTCTTCCGTCTCCGTGCTTCGTCGCTCTCTAGATCTCACGCGTACAGCCCCTGCGTTCGAAACCTTTGGATCCTTCGCGTGGTACCCTGTGTTTTTGCGACACGAAACCCACCGATATTTGGCGTGCCAGGTAGGGGGCTGTGGTGTGTTTTCTAGATTTGCTTCGCCATGGCCGATGCCAACACAAGGCTTAAGCGTCTTCACCGCCGCAACGCTGCTCGGGGCCACACCGAGCTGATCATCCATCGCCAGCGCGTCTCGGCCGAGGAAGATGAGGAAGAAGATCTCGAGTCCTCTGGGCGCACGGAGCCTTCGCTCTCCTTCACCGCCACTGCTACGTCTCGTGCTCGCTCAGGGAGTCAGATGACTCCCGTGCAGGTGCTCGCCATGGCATAGGAGTTACCGCGCTACCAACCCACTGAGGGCGGCCACGAGCGGTGGCTCACTCGAATCGCCAAGCTCGTCGCCATTGCCAACGAAGACCCGGCCCTAGGGAACCCTCAGGGTGCGAAAGTGCCAGATCCGACGGCGGGGCCTCGCGCCCCGGGCGCCGGGGACGGTAAAGTTGCTCAGGCCAAGAAGGCGGCTTCCCGTGCGGCATCTTCGTCGCGTGGAGAGCCTAGCTGCCAAATTATCCAACGCGCTCTGGAAGATGCACGCGTCTCCCTCGAGCGCCGCCGAGAAAATCATGACCGCGCCCTCGACGACATCGGCGATGCAGGCAAGAACGTCAAGGTTCTTGGGGAGCTTGTCTACAACCCTGGGTGCCTTGCTCTCACTCGCCAACAGCGCTATGTGGTCTGGCCTGACAAGTTTAGGCCGGACATCAGCACACATTATGACGGGACCTCCAACCCCGTTGAGTTCCTCCAGCTCTACATCATCGCCGTTCAGGCCACACGTGGAGATCAGCGTGTTATGGCCAACTAATTCCCCATGGCCCTCAAGGAAGCGCCGCGAACTTGGCTCATGAACCTGCCCCACGAGTCCGTTACCTCGTGGAAGGATCTATGCCGCCAGTTTGTCGCCAATTTCATGCCCACATACGAGCGCTCCACCACAAAGAATGACCTCAAGGCCGTGCGTCAGTACAAGGGCGAGACGCTTCGACAATACATCCAGCGCTTCAACGAGGAGGTCATCTCCGTGTTCTCCACGGGCGTCGCCGACATCAAGATGAAGGAAAAGCTGTCCATGAACGATGAGCTGACCTCCGTGGTCAGGCTCTTCGAGATTGCCGACAGGTGCACCAAGGCCGAGGAGGGGAGGCTCTTCGTGCACAACCTGCCGGAGGCGCTTCCCCTGTAACACCCTACTTTTTGTGCACTTAAATTTTAGACCAAAAACTCTTTGTCAGTTTATTTGAGGGGAAATAAAAACTTTTGAGTGTGCATGAGTGCATGGTTGTTGTAGAACCCAAGACTTGTGTCAATTGGTGTTATCTTGCAAATGGATTTCAAATCTTTTCAAAAACCCTGTAGCATAAATTCATGATTGAGTGCTATGATTGCATGCATGTGTTTTTATCTTGCTGTGGTTGTGTGTGAATCCAACAACCATAGAAATCATTTGCTCTTGCTTAGGAACCCTCAAATTTCTCAAATAATTGTTTCTTTTTCTTTTGAGCTTCTATTCCGAAAATGAGTTCCTCCAAAACCCTAGCCTTTCCATCTCAAGAATTTCAAAACTTGGCCATATGTTCTTGGAACACATTAGGCACCTCTGAAACTGATCTATATTTAACTTTTGAGCCTAGTTTGAAAAATTCAAATTTCGGCCTACACACCCTAGCCCTCCATACCTCTCTCCCTTTTCTTTCCTTTTCCTCCATGCAAACCGACCAAGGAGAGATCCACCTTGTCCCCTCTCTCTGTAGCCCTAGGAGATCTTGCCAAGTATCCTTCCTGTTGTCGTTTCCGGTTAGACTCGAGGGAGAGGAGGAGCCCGAGGCCATCGCCCTGCCAGAACCCTCTCCTCTCTTACCCTCCATCACCACCACCTCCACTGACCCCCAATGAGCGAGTGCCGCCCCTGCTGGCCGTTCACCCCGACCCCATCTCCCAGGGACCGTTCGAGCTACCCCTCCCACACCCGAGGACGCCACCATGCCCATCATGGACGCCCAACTTGGGCGAGACAGAACCGACGCCCCCGCGTGCTGTCACCTCGCCACCAGCCTTGCATCCACTCCCACGATCAATTCCACGGGACGCCTAGGACCCAGACCACCCGTGCGCAGCGCCCCGACCCTACCAACCTGACACGACCGCGCCGCCCAGCGCACCTAGAGCGTGCAACGCGTTCCCAGCAGCACACGCCCGTTCTGAACCCTCACCACACACGCACCTGCACGGCATAGCACGCCTGACACATCGCCATCCTCGCCCTGAGCTGTGGTGCACTGAGACGCCCTTGCCACGCACCGTTTTGCTCGCAGCCGCTCTGAACCCGCTCGCTTAGCGACCGAACCAGCTAGCCACCAACACCACCGACCTGTTCCCTGCATGCAGCGCACAACGCCGCCCCAGAGAACCACCCATGATGCCCAATCGTTTATAGTGGCGTGCACCCTAGACCGAACCCACTCCGATGGTATAAAACCCAACGGCCCCTCTCGAGCCATCCACTGCTGCTCATTTGCTTCCACCTCGCCTCTCTCTCGCTGCAGAACATCACCTCCATGGAGCCAAGACATCCTCGCTGCAGCTGAGCCCAGGGGCTGTGGTAGATCATCGGCAAGGAGGGTGAAGGTTGCCGTCGATCGGGACTGCCATTCCCCTCCCTCACTGCACTCAGATCTCCTTCCTCTCGAGGCCTAGCTCACCCTCCCTTGTAACACCCCACCTTTTGTAGGTCAATTGAGACCAAGGTTTAACACTTTATTTTAGGTAAATAAAAAAAAATTATTAAAGATGTGTGCTTGAGTACTAGCATGTATGATTTCATGTGTGGGTGTGCATGATTTTATGTGAATGTGTGCTTGTGAATTATTGCTTGATTTAATTTCAACAATTCAAATACCTTTGCAATTGAATCTAGTTTGGTGCTATGATTTTATGCAGCAATCTTTGGAATTGGTATTTGCTTGTGTGAAACAAAAACCCTAGTCCACCTTCTTTGCTTGATCACACCATGTAGATTTTCTATCTCATTTATTTTTGCACCTTTATTTGAAATTAGAGACTTCACTAAAACCCTATCTCTTCTCACTCAAAAATTCTGAAACTTCGTAGATGGACTTCTAGCACTTGTAACTCACTTCTAAAACAATCACCACCACCACTTAGACCAAAATTTGAACCTTTCAAATTTCAAACGAATTTTGGCCAAACCTTTCATTTCTTCTTCTTCTCTTCTCTCATTCCTTCTCTCTTGGCAAATTCGATCAAGTGGCAGACCTAGCCAGCCATCTCTCTCTCTCCCTCTTATTCTCTTTGTCCTGTAGCCGGTGGACACAAGGGAGGGGTGAGACCCGAGGCAATCTTGCGATGATCTTGCCCTCTCCCTCTCCCTCACCCTGCCACCCTCCAACTCCCAATCGGCGATGAGCCACCGCCCAGGAGGAACCCCACGACCCCACCTGCAAGTCACCGCACTCCTTCACCTCACCATTCTCCCTCTCTCATGCCGACGCCGACCGGAAGCACGCCGTTGGTGACCCAAGCTTCAATAGCAAACCAGCCGCTGCAGCCGCGCTAGAGCACTCCCAGGACACCGCCCTCGTCGCCCAACCGGTGCCAGCCGACCATGCCGCCCGTAGGCCCCTCCATGGCCCTCGCTCTGACCACGCCGCACACGCGCCATGGACGCCGAGAGCGTGCAACACGTTCCCGCTCGTGCATGCCTCCATTCCCCTCGCGCCGCACACCATCCTGCACGGCATCGAACATGCAACACCGCGACACACTCGCCCTGCACGCCTAAGTCCCGACGTGCCATGTCCGCGACAAAAATCGTGCGCACCCAAACTGAAGCCGACGTTGCCCCGGCCGTTGCTGCACGCGAGCGAGCTCCACGCTTGCATCATTGGACTCAGTCCACAACACTGTCCCCAGCACACCGCCCAAACCACCCAATCGCCTCCAACGTCTGCACGCTGATCCGAGACGACCCCGAGATTATAAAGCCCTAGCACCCTCTCTCTTCGCCCTCTCTGCTAGCCATTTGCACTCTCCCTGCATCCCCTTTCCTCTGTGAGCTCACACACCGCAGCCCACGTTCTCCCTCGCCTTGCGGAGCACTAGCGAGCTCACCAGAAATCTCTAAAGCCGAGGAAGAAGGGAAAGGTTGCCATCAGAATACGCCGCCACTACGCTCTCTTCTCTTTGCCTCTGGCTTCCCAGATCTATCCCTCGTCTAACGCTATACTTTTTGTGGCATAGATTCGCCGGTAGCCAAGGCCATCGCCGACTTCGCCGGAGCACCTGGGAACGATGGCGGCGAGTTAGCACATGTCTGCGACGCCGTTCACCTCTCCGACGATGTCTCCGACCCTCTCTGATACACCGCCGCCGATCCTCGCCGTTAGATCATCGCCGACGAGCCCTAGGTGAGCACCCGCACTCTCCCAGTAAACCCTAGCCTCGCCGTTGCCCTACCCCCTCTATCGCGAAGACGACGAACAGAGGTTGTTGATCTTCACAAGATCGAATGACACTCATTGCCCCGTACTAATTCGGCCTCCCGGGGTCGCTGACTGGCGGACCATGCTTGCAGGCCATTTGAATCCGCCGCCTCCCGCGCGCCGCGGATGGATCGGGCCGCCTTGCGCTGGATCGGCCCAGTCCGGGTCAGATCTGGCCCGCGGTGAATTTTTTTTTAGGAAAATCCTGTTACTCTTTTTCTAGATTTGCAAATTTGAAATTTCTTAGGAAAATAACTACAAGCCCTTTTTGAGTGATTCAAATTTCTATGAGAAGCCTACTGTAATATCTTTCAGATGGCACAGGTCCCATGTCTGTAGGATTATTGTAGATAAAATGATATTTTGCATGGTTAATTAGGTCACTTTTCAAGCTTTAATTCAAATCTTGAGTTTCATGTACTGAAATTGAGTGGATCCCATTCTCAGTGATAGCTTGATGTGTTAATTTGCTTGACCAACTGGTTTTGGTATTTTAGGACCTGTATTTTTGCAGTAGTAATTAATATGGCTAATTGTGCATCTAGTCTTAGATAAATTCTCATTTGCAGTAGGTTATGAATTTTAGGTTGAATCCAATTTCTTGGGATTGTGTGCAGGAAGAGCTTTCTAGAACACTTTTGGGTATATTTTTCTGATGCTCAAAGAATATCTGGGAATTATTTTGGTGATCTAGCAATAGTTTCTATTGTTTAATTCATAGAAATTCAACCATAAATTGTTTTGGGGTGAATCCAACTTTGTTGGGTTTATAAGATTGTTGTCTATCTGCAAGAGTGCTGAATGTGTTGATTGGTCTATGTGGACACCTGCATGCTTAATTAAAATAAAGTGATGTTGTGATTGCCTTGCTTGAAAAACCCTAGTTTCTATTAGGATTAAATTGCTACAAAAATCTTATGAAACCTTGTTTTGGATTCTAAACATGTTTGTTTCTGATACTCTTTGATTATGTGATGTTGAGTGATGAAGTGCTTGTGACTTGTGTATGCATGTATGCTTATTGTGTGCTATAATTTTTCCGGCGAGAGAATCGAACGAAGAGTGTGCAGAGGAAGGAGAAGTCTTTGAGTACCAGGAAGAAGAAGACCAGGGACGAGCCAACAAGGCAAGCCATCTATACTTGATGCATATCTGAATCCTGTTCACTTAACTTGCAGGTTGCATAAAGGTTTATGAAACTGCATGTTTTTATATTGCTATAGCTCTTGTAGCAATTATATTATTGGCTCAAGCTCCACAAGCCTATTGTTATCATCCTTTGAGATGACCCCCTTGAACACCTACTCTTTATCCTTGCAATAGTGGCTTGTTGATTAGTAGCCATGCCTTTGGAAAACCTCTAGTGGAGCCAAAAACTCTAGGATGGGAACACTCAAAGATAAAGTTTCGAAAATGTTTTCAAAAACCTTAGAGTAGTGTCTACTCCACTGAAATGTCTTCAAAAATGGTTTTTGGGCAAATGGAGTTGGACATGGAGGAAAAAGGAGTTGGTGATTTCAAAAAAGACATTGGTGATCACTAAGTGTTCGCTCAGAACAATTTATCCGTGCAACCACATTACCCCAGTATGGGATGGGGCTGAGTCCGAAGTCTATTTGTGTTAGTGCGGGGAGCCTCGTACTATATAAGGTTCTGTAGGACCCTGAAATTTGGGTTGTCGCAAGTGGTGGGCAACAGTGTAACGAGCCCGCCAATAGGCAACCCGTCCGGAAGACACTTGGGTTCTCCCGCCGTGGCACTGGAGCTACACTCGAGGAAATGGAGGTAGGCTGCCAGGGTTGGCCGGGGAGGTTAACTCCATAGGGTAGGCACCCATACTAAGGTAGATAGATGGAAGGCTCTGTTTGATTATCCGAACCCTGCATACCGGTGTATGACGGACCGTGGTGGTATCCCAGCGGATTTATCGAATCTTGTGGGTAAAGTGTTCAACCTCTGTAGAGTGTAAATCTATTCGAATAGCCGAGTCCTCGGTCATGGACGGTTGGGACGACCGTTACTTAGCCCAATGTCAGGTTTTGGTTTTACAAAAGTGTTTTCGAGAAGAAAAAGGAGAAAGGTGCCGGACGGAGTACTCGGAGGCAACTGCCGTGTCACGATGGTGGTTCGGAGTACTTGGAGGGTATTGTCGACGAATTTGAGGTGGTTGTCGGGGGGATGACCCCCGGTAGGGTCAAGAGACTAGAAAGATACAAGGAATAAGGTTGACTTTATGTCGGTTGACCTAGATGGGGTCCGGTCCGGAGTATAGGAGAGTCGGCCAGACCGGCATATAAGTGTATCTCAGCCTGAGTTTAGATAAGCCGGAATAACCGGGATACTTATGGAGGGGTGCCGGCATATGCACAGATGTGCCGGCCTAACTTATTTGATATGTTGTGCAGGAGCAGAGAGCCGGATTACCCGACCTTCATAGGTCGTTGGTCTGGCATATAGGTCCAAGATATGGCCAACGGTCATATCCGGGATATATAAGTCAACCAAGATGTCATGTCCCTACAATCAAGGAGAGACCCTGACAGGTATGGAGGGAGATCATGTTGACAGGGTGCACAGTGGTGGTTTACCTACCCTCACAGTGCACAAGTATAGTCCTTACCTCACAGTGGTAAGGTCACAGTCCAAGAAGTACAAGGTACAGCGACGGTGAGTCCCATCGAGAGCAATCAGGGAGAAAGTCAAGGGTCTTTGCCTTCGTCAGCCTGCCCTATTTGGAGTGTAGTTGGTGTCTCCTGGTCTCAGGTGACCGTTGTAACCCTGGCCAGCACTATATAAGGTGGCACAGGGAGCCCTAGAAAGGTGTTGGTCATTCAGTGTTCCTACACTTAGCAGTTTATCTTCCTCCTCTGGCAGAGAGCTTGGAAGCACCATTGTTGCATACTCCATCGATCCAAATATATAACTAGTAGAGCAGGAGTAGGGGTGTTATCTCCTTACGAGAGCCCCGAACCTAGGTAGATCTGTGTTCCTTTCTGTCGTGCTTTTCAGCTCGTTCCCCTCTCCCGAATCCTCCAGCATCTAGTTCGGACCCCATTTAAGCCATCCCATGGCATATGTTGTTTCACCACGACGACATTTGGCGCCCACCGTGGGGCTGATCGATATGCTGGGCGGAGTGTTTATTCGGACGGGGTCCGTGATAGCAGCTTCGGGAGTGCGCGTGGTCTCTGGCCTCGTCCAGAGGCTAGGCTCACTCAGCTTCATTAGTGACAACGCTGGATGTCTCGGCGGCCGGCCGTTCCCCAGGGATGGCCGGATCATGTCTTTCGGTTCCCACGAGGTGTACGTGGGGACTGAGAGAGTTTGCAGGGAAAAGGTACCGGTGGCGGCGAATCCTCCGTCGCATCGGCTGGCTCACGCTAGGCGTAGCGCTCGCTCAGTAGAGTCGGCCGAGGTGATGATGGCCGGCACATCAGTGCCGCCGGCAGATGGTGCCGGCAAGGCAGCAGCAGCGGATACTCCCCAGAGCCGCCGAAGGCCAAGAGGTCGGCGCGTCCTCCGTTGGAGCGCGTTGAGAACCTGGCCAGCACTTCCGGCGTGCCGGCTACGGGGCAGGTGCTTCTTCCCATCATCGATCGGCTTCTTGAGCCGGTGCAATCCAGCGATGATCCAGAACAGACAAGGGAGGTCCTGGAGGGATTTCGCCAGGCCCTCGTCGATGAGGCCCTGGCCATGCATCAAGAGCGCGAACGGTTTAACCGGCAACTCCATGAGTATGAGGCAGCCCATGGTTTTACTCCTGTGGTAACCCGGCCTAGCCGGATAGAGGAAGTTAGAACTAGAGGTAGAGATCTTAACACTGAGCTAGGTAAAGATGCTAAAGCTAAGTCATACTGCAACTAGTACTGTGCCTAAGGTAGTCTATAGCTCACCAGTGAAGAACCTTAGGGCAGCAGCAGAGGTAGCTAAGGACTTATCTAGTTTATCCGGCGAAGTACTGCGTGAGCAGCAAGCCCGACTTAACCATCTTTTGTCTGAAGCTACTAAGCAGCAGGAGGCCTTTAAGAAAGCAAACCCAGGTGCCGGGGCATCCCAGTACGTTCGTCCGTGGGAGGTGCCAGAGCAAGGTCGAGGGGTGAAGCTTCGTCCCTCATCCCAGCGCCCGGCGTGCCGGAAGTGTGACCTCGGGCCGCCGGGACAAGCAGATCCAGGTGTATGATCCGGCAATCGCCGGAAAGCAGGCAATAGTTCAGAAGAGTGCCGGCCAAGCTGACAAGAATGTCGGCAGCAAGAAGGCTGGCCAGAATGTGCCGGCAGGGCAAGGAGCAGTTTCGGCCGGTGGTGGCCGGAGTAATAGTGCAGCCCAGCGTCAGCAGCAGGGCGCCGGAGGTGCGGCGCAGTAGCAAGGTGCAGGTCAGCCGAGACATCGGGAAGATGATGGGAATTCCGCCCTTGCCAGGGCGGGATATCAGCAGAACGAGCAGTGCCAGCCGGAGCAGCAACATCAAAAGATGATCGCAGGTCCAATTGCATCCCAGCTTGGACCTCAGTCCTTGGCAGCAAGTGACGCGTGCTTCAAGCTGGACAGGATTCACCAGTCAGAGTTAGTGGAGAGGCAAGGAGCTCTGGGTCCTATGTGCTTTGGACCCCGAATCATGGGAGAGCCGGTACCTTACTATTTCTAGCTCGCGCGTGGCGCGAGGACATATAACGGCAGTACAAAGCCGGAGGATTGATTGGATGATTACTCCACTGCAGTAAACATCGCCGGAGGAAACCTCAGGTGGGCGGTACGATATGTACCGCAAATGCTAGAAGGACCAGCCAGGATATGGTTGAATAATCTGCCGGCCGGAAGCATCAACGGCTGGGTTGATTTCGAAGAGCAGTTTGTGTCAAACTTCACCAGTACATACAAGAGGCCCAACCGTCCTCAGCAGCTGGCTAATTGCCGGCAAGGAGTGAATGAGATAGACCGTGACTACCTGACCAGATGGTGCACGTTGCGCAATTCCTGTGAAGGAGTTGTGGAACAGCAGGCCATCATGTGGTTCGCTCATGGGTGCCGACATGGAACCATGTTGTGGCAAAAGCTTCAGAGAGAAATGCCGGCCACGTTGGCCGAGACAATCAAGATTGCTGATAGCTATGCTCAGGGAGATCCCATGCAGCCCACCCTTGACTCACAAGGACAGGGGCAGACCCAGGGGAACAACACCGGGAGATCAGGGCAATTCTATCGCCCTGATAACCGGAACAAGAGGAGAGATGAAAGGCCGGATTACCGATATGGAACGTCACAAGTGGCAGCTGTGGAAGAAGAGCAAGGGGGTGCAGGCAGTAGCCAGCGGCCGAGATACGAGGGCTATCAACAACCTCAGTAGCAGCAGCAGCAGCAGCAGCAGCCACAGCAGCAAGCGCAGCCCTTCCAGAAAAAGAATGTCTGGATCAACAAGAATGCCGGCGGAGCCGCCGGTCAGAAGAAGCAGTGGCCGAAGTATACGGTGGGTTTGGCCATGGACAAGCCATGTGCCACGGCCGGATCTAATCTGGCCGAGACTCTGATCATTGCAGAGGAAAAGAAGAGGCTCAAGCGAGCAGTGGAGATAGCGGAGACAGTCGTGGCCGGCACACCATTGCCGGGCATGACAAACCCCAGTGGCGGCACTTCTTTTCAAGTGGCCAAGGAAGTCAAGAAGGTGCCTCTGGATGAGGTTTTCCCGGAGCGCTATGCCCTCATCGGGGCAGGTTTGGATCCCAAATAGGAAAGCGAGCTCATCAGCTTCCTCCGTGAGAATCGGGATATCTTTGCATGGTCTACTTCAGACCTGCAAGGTGTGCCGAGGGAGCTGGCTGAGCACGCACTGCATGTGAGACAGGATGCTAAGCTGGTGAAGCAACCGCTCCGGCGGAATGCAGATGATAGAAGGAAAGCAATTTGGGAGGAAGTGGCCAGGCTCCTAGCCTCCGGCTTTATCAAGGAAGTACTACACCCGGATTGGGTGTCCAATCCGGTTTTGGTGGAAAAGAAGAAGGATGAGCCCGCCATAGTAAAAGTATGGCGGATGTGTGTTGATTACACCAACTTGAACAAGGCATGTCCTAAAGATCCATTCCCGCTCCCTCGAATCGATCAAGTGATTGATTCCACAGCTGGATGTGAACTGTTATCATTTGTAGATGCCTATTCTGGTTTCCACCAGATCCCTCTGTATGAACCGGATCAAATAAAGACATCCTTTATTACCCCGTACGGGGCTTATTGCTATCTCACCATGCCGTTCGGTTTAAGAAATGCCGGCGCAACTTACCAGAGGTGTATGCAAAAGTGTCTGCATGACGAAATAGATAAAAATGTGCAGGTATATGTCGATGATGTCGTCATAAAAACCAAGGAGAGCAAGACTCTCATAGATGACCTCGGGGAAACCTTTGCAAACCTGAGGAGATTCCGGATGAAGTTGAATCCGGCTAAATGCACGTTTGGTGTGCCGGCAGGCAAGTTGCTTGGTTTCCTGGTTTCCAGCCGGGGTATAGAGGTGAATCCCGGCAAGATCCGTGCCATAGAGAGAATGAAGCCGCCGACAGATTTGAAGGAAGTACAAAAGTTCACTGGGTGCCTTGCATCCCTGAGCCGTTTCATAAGCCGGCTGGGGGAGAAAGCTTTGCCGTTATATCAGTTAATGAAGAAGTCCGACACATTTGTCTGGACAACGCAAGCAGATGCAACTTTCAAGGAACTGAAACAGATGTTGTCAACAGCGCCAGTGTTAGCATCTCCGATGCCCAGGGAACCAATGTTGCTCTATATAGCGGCAACTAAGAGGGTTGTCAGTGCAGTGGTGGTAGTGGAGCGAGAGGAAGGAGGCAAAACCATGCAGCGGCCGGTATATTATCTGAGTGAAGTCCTCTCCACCTCAAAGCAAAACTACCCACACTATCAGAAGATGACATATGGTGTCTATATGGCGGCCAAGAAGCTCAAGCATTACTTCCAAGAGCATCCGATCCGGGTAGTGGCTGAGGCCCCTATCTCGGAGATCATAGGCAACAAAGATGCCAGTGGCAGGATAGCCAAGTGGGCAATAGAGTTGTCACCATATACACCTCGGTATGATAAGAGGGATATAATTAAGTCCCAGGTGTTGGCCGATTTCTTTATCGATTGGGCCGAGATACAGTATGAGCCACGATTGCCAGATGCAAACTATTGGAGGATGCATTTCGATGGTTCCAAGACAATACATGGCCTGGGTGCCGGCATAGTTCTCAGTTCACCGAAGAATGACCAATTGAGATATGTTCTGCAGATTCATTTTGCAGCATCAAATAATGTGGCGGAGTATGAGGCACTTGTGCATGGCTTGAAGGTGTCTAAGGACATAGGAATTCACCGGATTATGTGTTTCGGTGATTCTGACCTAGTGATTCAGCAGTGTTCCGGCATATGGGATGCGCATGATGCAAACATGGGATCCTACCGTTTCCTGGTGCAGCAGTTGAGTGGTTACTTCGAAGGTTGTGAGTTCCGGCATGTTCCCCGGGCTCAGAACGAAGCGGCCGATACATTGTCCAAGCTGGGATCTTCCAGAGATTCAATCCCGCCCGGCATTTCGTTGGAACATCTGAGGAAGCCGTCAATCAAGCCCTCGCCGGAGTCATCGTCCATTTATGTCCCGCCAAGCCCGGAGGATGCAGTTCCGATGGAGACAGATGCCGGAGCCAGGTCAGATAACCCGGGGACTGCTCTCTCAGTCCCGGGGACTCGGCCAACATATGTAGTAAGTGCAGTATTCCGGAGCAGAAATAAAGGCAAGGGTAAGATGTACCAAGAGGTTATGCCGGTATACCCGGGGACTGCTCCGGCATACCCGGGGACTGATCCCTTAGTCCCGGGGACTTCGCAGCCTATGGAGATCGATTATGTGTCGGTCGAAATGATGGAGATAGATCAGGCAGTGTTCACTGTTAGGGAAGTGCCCTCATGGGCACGTCCTATCATGGATTTCTTGGTGGATGGTCAAGTGCCGGCGGATGAAACTGAGGAGCGCCAGGTTACAAGGAGATCCAAGGGATATACCATCATAAACCACAAAATATACAAGAGAAGTGCCACCGGAGTACTGCAGAGATGTGTTGAATCTGCGGAAGGCCTAGAGATGCTCCGGGAAATTCATCAGGGGGAGTGTGGTCATCACGCTTCATCCAGAGCATTGGTGGCAAAGGTATTCCGGCATGGGTTTTATTGGCCAACGGCACTGCAGGAGGCCGAAGACTTAGTCCGGAAGTGCAATGGATGTGAAAGATATGCCCACCAGATTCATCAGCCGACCTCAGCCTTAAAGACTATCCCGATAACCTGGCCCTTTGCTGTTTGGGGTCTGGATATGGTCGGGGCTTTTAAGCCGGCAAGGGGAAAGATGACCCATATCCTGGTCATGGTGGACAAGTTCACCAAATGGATTGAAGTGAAGCCCATAAGCAAGTGTGATGGCCACACAACAGTAAAGTTCTTAAAAGACATAATCTTAAGGTATGGTGTTCCCCATGGCATCATCACTGACAATGGGTCGAACTTTGCCCAAGGGCCATTTGCCAGATTTTGTGAAGAGGTGGGAATCCGGCTGGACATTGCGTCGGTCGCTCACCCTTGTGCCAATGGCCAGGTAGAAAGGTCAAATGGACTAGTGCTATCCGGCATAAAACCCCGGCTGATAGAGCCACTGGAGAAAACTCCGGGATGTTGGCTAGATGAATTGCCAGCAGTACTTTGGAGTTTAAGGACAACTCCGAATAGGTCAACAGGCTATACACCATTTTTTCTTGTGTATGGAGCAGAAGCTGTGCTTCCAACAGATGTGATACATGATGCACCAAGAGTGGTGCTATATACTGAGGAAGAGGCCAAAGAAGCCAGGGAAAATGATGTTGATCTGCTGGAAGAAGCAAGAGAAATAACACTGTCAAGAACAGCAGTATATCAGCAGAACCTCAGACGCTATCATGCGCAGAAGGTGAATCCAAGGAGATTCCAAGAGGGAGATCTAGTACTCCGGCTAAGGCAAGGCACAGAGGGCTGGCATAAGTTAACTCCTCCATGGGAGGGGCCATTCATTGTGAGCAGAGGTCTGCACAATGATGCCTATTATCATATAGATGCGCAGGCCCCCAGGAAGGACAAGGTGGACAGGTCCGGAGAAGAAACCAAGCGACCATGGAACATGGCTCTACTCTGTCCCTTTTACTCCTGAGCAGCATAATGTATGTATTTCCTTTTTTTTGTGCCGGCGCTTTAGGTCGTCACAAGACTAATGAATGAAATGTCGGCATCCCGAAGAAATCGGGCACTGCCTCTGAGATATATCGCTGTTTATTTTCAGTTTTTGTTTATATGCCGGCTGGCTTGACCTGAATGTTTCCTATGTTGGCCTAGTAGTGTGTCGGCACCAAAGGCCGCTCTTCGACTTAGCTGCTGTCCGGAATCCGGCTTCATGGCTAGCAAGAGTAGATGCCAGAGATTGTCTACACATGGAAAACGGCTAAGGAAATATAAAGCAAGCAAACCGACATTTATGTTGTTGCTAAAGTTAAAACTTGAAATGTCGGATGATTTGAAGTCTAAGTTTCAAAGTTGAAGTACTGTATGTTTAATGAAGCAACCTTGAGACTCATAAGTCAGAAGCCAAAAGAGGTAGACAAGTAGCCAAGGTTGTGGAGTTAGGGAAACAGGAAAACAAACTTGGTGACTTAATCAAAAGATGATCCGGCATTGATAAACAAGCAAACCAAGTTAAAACTTGTTCAGGTAGCAAACCAAAGGGAAAATTAAACGTATATATTACATCTGCACCCGGCATACCGGGGATCTGATAAAGCTTAGAGTTTTTGGTGCAAAGTTCAAGGGGCAGGAGTGGAAGCGGAGCCGCCGGCAGGTGGAGCGGTGGCAGTAGAGGCGTCGGCTTCAGGTGTGCCGGATCCAGCAGATGGAATGGAGCCATCACCTCCGGCCGGGATAGATCCCTGTTCCGGAATTTCAGTGTTGGCTTCTTCAGCTTCTTCTTCGTCTTGGCTGGAATCGGAGCCCTCAGCGTCGGCAACATCTTTGGCGTCATCCTCCTTCTCCGGCTCGCGGATGTCCCGGACAAAGGCTTTGGTGTCGGCATAATCCACATAGCTGTGGGCTAATTCTTGCCGACGCCGGATATGTTCCGGATCCGTGGTCCAGATGGATCCTTCGCGCACAGTGCGCAAAGTCTCCAAGTCAACTTTCTCGTACCAGGAGAGGAAGTAGGTGAGAGCTTCATCAGCTCCCACCCTTGCGCCGGAGTCCCGCCATTCTCTGAGGCGAACCTTGGAAAGCTGCAGATCATTGCCGAGATCAACAGGATCAGTGGGTGTCCTTTGTCCCGGCCAGAGGGCAGAATATGCCTCCTGGGCGCCAAGAAAGAGTTCTTCCATGTAGGAGGTCATGGCGTTCTTCCGGGATTGCAGGGCCACCAGCTGTTCCGACATGTCCTAGTTGGCCGAGTCAACCGGAACACCCCGGTCCACTCGATCCAACTACAGAGCCTTCTCAACGTCTTCGACAGAAGCAGGAAACATGTCTGAAAAATAGAAAGTATGTTAGCGAAAGAAGTATATGTCGGCGTAAAGGATGTTCCGAAAAAGGTCATGGTATGTCGGGCAGGATAAGGGAAAAGGATTTGAAGCTTACTGGCGAGTTCGGCATTGAGCTGGGCAACTGTAACTTCCCATTTGGTGGCCTGCTCCTTCAAGCCATTCAGTTCGGCGTGGGCGTTGGAGGCATCAGTTTCGGAGGTGACAAGCAGCTCCTGGGCTTTCTTCAGTTGGCCCTCCCTCTGTTCCTTCTCCTCCAGAAGCTCAGCAGCCCGGCCCTTCAATTGATCAACCTCGGCTTTGTGGGCGGCATCCCGGTCGTCCAACTGCTTGGCCACATCCACTGAGGGCGTACAGTCCTGGTGGCGGGCCTCCAGTGCAGCTTTCTCATCTGCGAGGATTTGAAGTTCAGAGAATGTGAAGATAAGAAATAGTGACAAGAGTTAAAGGATTTGAAGTACAAGTCGAGTAGTAAAAGATCAGCAGAATCCGGCATACCGGTCAACTCCTTCACCCTCTGGAGGAGCGCGGTGACTTGCTCTTCTGTAGTAGCTAAAATATGTCGGTAACAGGGTTATGTGTCGGCAAGAGAAATATTTCGGAGTAAAAGAAGGCAAGACATCCGGCATATATGGTTATGTCAGCTGAGTTTACCTTTCTGGCGCAGTTCCAGCCGGAGCTTGCTATGCGCGTCAGATAACTTCCGATGCTCGCACACCAAGTCATGGTACATGTCGGCGCGGGCATTGTTCATGCGCTGTAAAAGTGTTAGGATTCGAAAGATTATAAGAGAAGTCTAGCATATCAGTGCAATTGAAGATTATGTGAAGTGTTCATGATGTTGAAGATCTGGCACAGGTGCTGCGCACCTATCCCGGCCCTCGGTGACTAGGGTTTGAAGCTCAAATCGAGCTTATATCTCAGTCAAGAGGATTTGAAAAGTGCTTAAGATGTTAGTTCGTTAAAGATCCGGCACAGGTGCTGCGCACCTATCCCGGCCCTCGGTGACCAGGATTTGAAGCTCGGATCGAGCTTATATGTCGGATAGTTAATTTGAAAACAGCTAAGTGCAAAAGGTATTGGAAAATCCCGGCTGCCCGTATCCCGGACAGCCGACATTTTCGGGGACTGGGGATACATATATGTAGAAAAGACTTACGTTGGTGGCATCGGCCAGGAGGTGAAGTCTTTGTTGGAGGCTGAGGAGCTCGCAGGCAATAGGAATGGGCTTCGCGGCCAGGATATCAGCTGGATTGCCAGTAGCCGAAGTTTCGGTCAACTTCTTGCTCTTGGAGTCGGTAGTGTCCATACTGTCGGCGTCATTCCACCTGATGCAGTGCTCCTTAAGAGACCCAAGGCTCTTGTCGCTTTTCGTCAGTAGGGAGACGCGGCCCTCAAGTTCCGGCGTGCCAAAGAAGCTGGGCCGGGCTGCGGCCTTGCCAAAATGGAGGGCCAGGGCAGAGCTGGGCCGGGGTGCTGCTTTAGCAGCTGCAGCAGCAGCGGATTGTGTGCCGGGCTTGGTCGGCTTGATCTTGAGACTGCCGGACTTGGCCGGGGCAGTAGACTTGGCCGGGACAGTGGTCTTGGCCGGGGCAGCAGGCTTGGCAGGGACAGAAGTCTTCTCAGTTGAGGGAGTTTCAGGGGCTGCTTGTTCCGGCGCGGCCGATGTAGCTTGGCCAGCAGAGGATGGTGCCGGGGTAGTCTGGACTTCAGGGATTGCAGGTCCTTTTCCTTTGTCTATACCGGCGCTCTTGTCGCTGGCGCCGGCATTGTCCGCAGTGTTGGAAACATCTGGTTGGGCTCCGGTGTCCATCTGGACATCAGAGGCCGAAGGGTTTTGTTGGGCCCCGGTGTCCATCTGGACATCGGAGGCTGAGGGGTTCTGTTGAGCCCCCGAGTCCATATGGACATCGGGGGCAGAGTAATCTTGTTCCGGCGGAGGATCGTCCCTCGCCGGAGAAGGGGTTTTCGTAGGCGCGGGCGAAGACGTCGGCGCCGGAGAGGTGCTGTGACTTGCATCAGGTGCGTCTGGACGTGCAGGAGACGCCGGCTTGGTAACCTTTGGGCCGCCACTCGAGCCAGAAGCTTGTTCCGGCGCAAGAGGAGCCCTGAAAGAGAGAAAACACCAAGTTAGTAATCAAAGCAAGAGATATGTCAGAAGCAATACAAAGAAAAGAAACTTACCCCGAGGCAACAGGTCGTGGTTTCTTCGGGCGAGGCACCGAAACCTTCTGCCTCTTCTGTGCCGGCTCAGGCTGGGGTTTGACCCCGCGCTTCGTGCCAGTGCGTACGCCGGCAGGGGGAGGTCCCTGGCTTAATGGCGCAGCATCGACTACTTCATCGTCCGGGATAGCTGAGGACGGCATAGGATAAGCAAAGGGTGTGGTAGGAAAGGCATATGCTAGTGGTATTGGGTCATAGTACATCAGGATCTCCTCGTCGGAGTCATCCTCATTCCGGTCTTGAGAAGATTGCTGGGATGAGGAGGCCTTACCCGTGGCAGCTATGGCACGGGTGCTCCGGGGTAGCTTGTCCCAGTGATCCGGGTCTTCAGGGTCTGTAGCAGTGTGGTCTGCAGCTATGGTGATACGGGAGTTCTCCATAGTCTGGAAGCTGAATTTCTGCATAAGGGCAAGATCAATTGATCAGACGCAGGAGTATGTCGGCAAATAACAATATCTCGGGCCAAGCATGATATGTGTCGGTAAATAGAAATGTGTTGGCTTAAGTATCTATATGCCAGACAAGAGAGTATGAATCGGCCAGAGGGATTTACCGTTGGGGCGGGGCGATCCCGGCTGTATGGTTCTAGCCCCCAGGCAAAGGTGGCCTGAGAGGACTTGCAGATGTCTTTGATCCTCCGCAGGATGTCGGCCGGAGTTAGCTCGTGTGTAGAATGTCGGGTGGGGTCCATGGGCCCACTCATCTGGCAAATCTTGTGTGACCGGCGCTGCAGAGGAGAGACGTGCCGGCTGATGAAGCAAGCCACCAAGTCCTGAGGAGTGAGGCCGGCATCCCGCAGCTCGCCCTTAACCCGGTGGAGGGCGTTCACCGGCATCACGGTAGTCTTCGGGTTGTACGACCAGTTCTTCATCGCCAAGGGTGGCTCGTCCACGAATGGCGGCAGGTTGAGCTGATCTACGTCCGTGATGTTCTTGACATAGAAGAAGCTTTTCTGCCACTTCTTGCAAGATTCAAGCAGTTCCACCTTGGGGAAGTCCGAGCCCTTCCGGGACATGATGGTGGCCGCACCACATTGGGTCATGGGGCGGTCCTTCTTCTCCTGAGCCGTCTCCGGCGGGTCGTCCTTGCTCCGGGGCGGTTCTTGGACAACTTGCTTCCACAGTTGGAAGTACTTCGCCCAAGCTTGGGTGAAGGCCACTATGCCGGCGAAGCCTTCGCAGAAAGCGGCGAAGGCAGAGAGAATCATCACCGCGTTCGCCGGGATATGGTGAGGCTGCAGATCGTAGGTGTCGAGGAAATCCCGGAAAAAGTCTGACGCCGGCAGACCAAAACCCCGCTTGAAGTGGGCGATGAACACGACGCGTTCGCCGGGTTCCGGTGCCGGCACAACCTCTCCCGCCGGTAGCCGGCATGCAACGCCATCCGGAACTCTTCTGGTGGTAGTGATCCATGATATGTCGGCCGGGGTAACTTTCGACCCCTCCCAGCTGGAGCGTCCTTGGAGCTGGGCCGAGTTATCTTCCTCTGAAGCCGAGGTGGCCGTCATACTCGATGATGCCATCTTTATGGCCGGTACAGGGCGCGAGAGCCGGAGTCCCGTGATGTTAGTCCTATCAAGATCAGGGTAAAGAGGGAGGTTAATCTCGTCGGTATACCACTCTCATCAAAGTTAGCAGAAAAGGAAGATCTACCAGCGCAGTTAAAACCAGAAACAAATATGGGTATAATGCCTAAGGAAGAACACCTGAGAACTGCTAAGGAACGTTGCTAGTAATGCTAGTTGAACCAGAGAGATATCAAGCAAAGGAGCTGCTGAAGATCTAAGCGGGCAATGTTACCAGTGCATGGCTACAGAAAAGCGTGAGAAAGGAAGAACAGAGAAGGAAAAGCTTACCGGAGTTCAAGCGGCGGCGATGGAGCGGCGGCGAGCGTACAGAGGGAGATCCAATCTCTCAGCAATGTCACGGAGAGAAGCGGCGGCGGCGTCGACGAAGGTGTCGGACGTCGTCAAGCGTCGGCGCCGGCGTGAAGCGGGGCGACGGCGGCAGAGCTCCTTCTCTGTTCCTCGGTTCGGCGGTGAAGTGCAAGAGACAGGGGAGCAGAGGAGGAAGACGATGATGTGGGGTAAAAAGGAGGAGTTTACCCCCGCCGCCCTATTTATATATCGCCAGAGAGGGTCATGGGGATCGTGGTAAGTGTTCCACTACCCCGACCGTTTCTGCGGGAGATTGCCACATGGCGGCACGGAGTGGGGCGGCGGTTCCTGCAACCGTGCCACTAGGAAATGATGGCCTGCAGTAAGTGCACTGTGAACCGTCACATCGTGTGACCGTTCATAGTGGCAGGGCGGTTGCAAGTTTCGATGCAAACTGTCGGACGTGGCTTCTCAAGGAAGTCTAATAAATGTGCCGGCGTAACTGCCCGGGAAATAAGTTCCGACCGGAATACCCCGGGACCGGCCGGATTAACTTGGGGAAAAGAAAGAAGAGCCGGTATATAGTGTGATCGCCGGTGTAAAGTCATGCGCCGGGATATAACAAAAGAGATATCATGTTGAACCTGCCAAGGCCCCTCAGTTAAGACTGGGGGACCTCGACAGCTTCGGGGACTAATGTTGGGGGGATGACCCCCGGTAGGGTCAAGAGACTAGAAAGATACAAGGAATAAGGTTGACTTTATGTCGGTTGACCTAGATGGGGTCCGGCCGGAGTATAGGAGAGTCGGCCAGACCGGCATATAAGTGTATCTCGGCCTGAGTTTAGATAAGCCGGAATAACCGGGATACTTATGGAGGGGTGCCGGCATATGCACAGATATGCCGGCCTAACTTATTTGATATGTTGTGCAGGAGCAGAGAGCTGGATTACCCGACCTTCATAGGTCGTTGGTCCGGCATATAGGTCCAAGATATGGCCAACGGTCATATCCGGGATATGTAAGTCAACCAAGATGTCATGTCCCTACAATCAAGGAGAGACCCTGACAAGTATGGAGGGAGATCATGTTGACAGGGTGCATAGTGGTGGTTTACCTACCCTCACAGTGCACAAGTACAGTCCTTACCTCACAGTGGTAAGGTCACAGTCCAAGAAGTACAAGGTACAGCGACGGTGAGTCCCATCGAGAGCAATCAGGGAGAAAGTCAAGGGTCTCTGCCTTCGTCAGCCTGCCCTATTTGGAGTGTAGTTGGTGTCTCCTGGTCTCAGGTGACCGTTGTAACCCTGGACAGCACTATATAAGGTGGCACAGGGAGCCCTAGAAAGGGGTTGGTCATTCAGTGTTCCTACACTTAGCAGTTTATCTTCCTCCTCTGGCAGAGAGCTTGGAAGCACCATTGTTGCATACTCCATCGATCCAAATATATAACTAGTAGAGCAGGAGTAGGGGTGTTATCTCCTTACGAGAGCCCTGAACCTGGGTAGATCTGTGTTCCTTTCTGTCGTGCTTTTCAGCTCGTTCCCCTCTCCCGAATCCTCCAGCATCTAGTTCGGCCCCCATTTAAGCCATCCCATGGCATATGTTGTTTCACCACGACGACTGTGGTCATGTTTGATTGACCCCGGTTCTCTCTCTTGATTTAGTAAATGAGTTCCCCCTTTCCTAGAGCTTTTACTAAAAAGGTTTTATAAAAGTTTTCTTTAATAAGGATATAGAGATGTCGTATGACATGCTATATCGACAAGAGAAACTATGATTAGGATAGAGCAAACTAGTCTAGAGCCATTCACCTTGCTACAGCCAAACAACATGTAATTTGTTCCTCATAGATGGTTTGCGAGTACAATTCCAAAATGTACTCACGGCTTTGTCCCTGGCTATTAACTTGGTCAGATTATGGTGAAGACTATGATGATGATGGTGAGGAGTTCGATGACGCCGATGCGAACTAGGATCTGTCTCCCGGTCAGTCGCCTGTAAGGTAGAGGCATGACATGGGCTACCAACGCTACCCTTGTGTCCGCTGCAAACGTTAGTTGAACTTGCCCTGCGAGGCATTTGAATTCAACCAAGTGGCCATGTAAGACTATTTGTACTCGTTATGTAATGGATGATGTATTCTGTAATGCCAACTCTGTTATGTGGATTCACCATGGTCTTCCTGGGATCGTGAATTGTATGCATAACGGGAATCCCGGGTGGTAAGCCGGGGTCCCCACAGCGTTGGTATCAGAGCCATCCTGACCTTAGGAGACCCTAGAGTAGCATGGGCGTTAGACCGAACCAAAAACTTATTTTAACTACTAAACTAAAAAGAGATGGCTTAATATATATAAGGTAAATATATATATTGCTCTCATCTCTTCCCTCATTCTTTAAGCATTTAGACTACTTGCATTTGAATTCAAGTTTTTACTGTATTTAAAATATTGCACACTTGGGCAAGCTATTAATTAAACCTACCCTAAAATTTTGTGTAGATGGACGCTCCTACTGCACACCGTCAGGTCGGCACCCACGAGGACGTGCTCATCTTTGAGCGTGACTTGGTGGAGTTGGCCGCGCGTCTCAGATGCCCATGTCCCGAGGTGCGTGGTTACCGCCTCTTCAAGGAGGGTACCCGGGAGCTGGCTTACCAGGTTGTCTGCCAGGTCTGCGGGAAGGAGGTCCCGCCGATCTCTCAGGGGTTCGCCTTCGAGGTGATTTAGCGTACTTGGGGCGATGGACTGATGCGTGTTCTGTGACACGCTATCTCATGCCTCGTCCACCTCCACTACGATGAGCTGTTGGGCACTCGCTACGAGCACTACGGACGGGTCGACTCCGATGATCTTCCCTACCAGGCCGCCGCTCACACTCCGTTCAGAGGCCCTGCTGCACCACACTCAGGAGCTGCTGGACCATGTCTGTATGGTCACCGACGAGAGAGGTTTGGAGCTAGCTGTACTTTGTGAGGACCTTCAGGAGTCCATTTTCTCTCATCACCGTCTCCTCGCTGCCAAGAGGAAGATCGTGAAGAGGAATAGGGCTCTTAGGCAGCGTGTTCGTGACTTGGAGGACCACCTAGCCTCTCTTGAGAGCCACGTGTCAGAGTTAGAGGAGGAGACCGCCGAGATCCGCAAGGAGAATGAGGTAGTCCTTGGCCGCAACGATGACCACCAGGAGGCCTACGACAAGGAGCCCACGAGCACTGACGACAACGACCGTGGTAGCGATGACGGTGATGACCGCAACGCTATCATGGACTTCTACGCGCCCGAGACTCCTAGTGAGGAGGACCCCGAGGAGGTTGTTCCCCATGTTAGCGTCGACTAGTAGGTACCGGCGCACTGCTACCTCACATAGGATGTCGCGTACTGAGTAGGACTACCGATCCCTTTTGCGTATGTGTTGTATGGGTCCACCGAAACCATTGATGTTGGTGTTGTATGAGACTATGTGATGTGTGTGCTAGACTTATGTGGCACTTCTTTTGCATGTATGTATGTATGTATGAGTTGAACTTGGATGCTTATGGATGTTGCTATGATATGGATTATTGGTGTACTTATGTTTCCTATACATGTTATTAAAATTGTTTATGCACAACTTGTTTCCTCCCATACTTTGTCGTTGTTTCTTACCAAACCACTTTTCTCCAGAATGGCTTCGGAAACGCGAGGCCAAGCTGGAGGTAATCCGCCCCCACCACCCGAGCCAAGCATGGCGCAGGTGTTGCGGCTCATGCTAGAGGATCGTGAAGCCGCGCATGCCGAACGTCAAGCCAACCTCGCCACTCTCCAACACCTCGCCCAGATGGCCACCAACAACAACAATAATAATGGTAGCAATGGCGATGACGAGCCTCAAACCAAGCTTAGGGACTTCTAGAACTCCAATCCCCCGACCTTCACTAAGTCCACTGAGCCCCTGGAACCGATGACAAGCTCCAGACCATTGAAAACAAGCTAGAGTATGCAGGAGTGGGAGTGAACGAGAAGGTCCTGTATGCAACTCACTTCTTAGCTGGACCAGCTGGAGCATGGTGGGAGAATGTCCGCGCCATGCAGCCCGAGGGTCAAGTGATGACTTGGGATGCCTTCAAAACCAAGTTCCGCAAGGCCCACGTGGCCTCAGGACTCATCAAAATCATGAGGGACAAGTTCCTCAATCTGAAGCAAGGAGGAATGAGTGTCACGGAGTATCTCGACAAGTTTACCACCTGAGGAAGGTATGCCCCAAATGACATTGACACTGACAGAAATAAGAGAACGATTCCTAAATGGGTTACATGAAGAGCTGCAAACTTATCTTGTGGCTGTTCACTATCCTGACTTGGAGGCCATGGTGGATGCTACCATAATGGTCGAGGACAAAACAAAGCTGCCCATGAGAGTCACAAGAGGAGGATGATGAACTAGGGAGGACCTAGTGGTAACAGGTCCCGCAGCTTGCCCCCATCCAGGGCTGCGCCACCTCCACAGAGGTTCGCCTCTCAAGCCCCTAGGCCCAACAACCCAAACCGTCAGTACTCCAGCAACCGCCCTACAGGCGGGAATTCCTCTGGAGGTAACCGCAACACTTTCAACCCCAATAACCGCAGCCAAGGTAGTGGATGTTACACCTGTGGTTAGCCTGGACACTTCTCTAAGGAGTGCCCTCTGAAGAAGCCTTCTGCACCGAGCCTCAGCGCGCCGCGACCCAACCAAGGTCAAGGCCGTGGACCCACTAGTAGGAACCCGAAGACCCAAGCCAATAATGCAAGAGGCCGCCTTAACCATGTCACCGCTGAAGAAGCTGCCGAGGCACCTGATGTTGTTCTGGGTATGTTTCTTGTCAACTCAGTCCCCGCAAAGGTGTTGTTCGATTCTGGTGCATCGCATTCTTTTGTCACCGAGCGATTTGTGGCCGCGGGAGGGTTGACCGCAACTCAAATGGCCTGCAACATGATAGTTCAAATCCCTAGGTCTCAAGTTAGAGCTCACTTGTCTTGCGAAGGGGTACTCGTGGTTACTCATGGTGTATCCTTCCAAGCCAACTTAATCATTCTAGGCACAAAGGGTTTGGATGTGGTACTTGGAATGGACTGGATGTCCAAGTACCAGGGACACATAGATTGCGCCAGGAAGTCTATAACAGTGACCAACAGCGACGATGTTCAGATTGAACACATTGCAACCATGCCATCCTGCAAAGCCTACTACAAGAAGTCCGTATCTGGACCAATCCTTGACCAAGTTCCGGTGGTATGCGAATACCCCGATGTTTTCCCTGAAGAGTTGCCAGGTATGCCCCCTGACCAGGATATCGAGTTCATTATTGAGTTGGTTCCCGGGACAGCCCCTATTGCACAAAGAGCCTACCGTATGAATCCCCAAGAACTAGAAGAGTTAAAAAGGTAACTCGCTGACATGCTCATCAAAGGTCTTATTCGTCCCAGCGCATCACCTTGGGGATCGCCTGTTCTCTTTGTGGACAAGCGAGACGGTACCATCCGACTGTGTCTGGACTACCGTAAACTGAATGAGGTGACTATCAAAAAACAAGAACCCACTTCCAAAGATTGAAGACCTATTTGATCAGCTAAATGGAGCCAAAGTGTTCTCCAAAATTGATCTCCGCACTGGATATCATCAGCTGAAAGTCCATGAGTCCGATATCCCCAAGACCGCCTTCACCACTCGCTACGGTTTGTTTGAATACACCGTGATGTCCTTCGGCCTGACCAATGCCCCTGCCTACTTCATGAATCTCATGAACAAGGTGTTCATGAAATTCCTCGACAAGTTTGTAGTCGTGTTCATTGATGACATTTTGGTCTATTCCAAGACCGAGGAAGAGCACGCGGAGCATCTGCGGCTTGTGTTGGGAACCCTGCACGAGCACCAACTCTATGCCAAATTCAGCAAATGTGAGTTTTGGCTGAAAGAAGTTGGATTTCTGGGTCATGTTATCTTAGCTAGTGGAGTATCCGTTGACCCCTCAAAAATCACCTCCATCATGGAAAGAAAAGCACCGACCAATCCCACCAAAGTTCGAGCCTTCCTTGGACTAGCCGGATATTACCAGAAGTTTGTTGAAGGGTTTTCTAGCATCGCGCGTCCGTTAACTCAACTCCTCAAGAAAGATAAAAAGTTTGAGTGGACCAAAAAGTGTGAGCAGAGTTTCCAGGAACTCAAGAAGAGACTTGTGTCAGCCCATATTCTAACCATGCCCGATATCACCAAGAGCTTTGACGTCTATTGTGATGCATCCAAGCTTGGACTTGGGAGCATCTTGATGCAAGATGGCAAGGTCATTGCTTATCTATCCCGTGAACTGCGTCCGCATGAGCTGAACTACCCTACCCATGACCTAGAGCTAGCTGCTGTTGTGTATGCACTCAAAACTTGGTGACACTACCTTATGGGAAACCGATGTGAAATCTACACGAATCACAAAAGCCTGAAGTACATTTTCTCTTAGAAGGAGTTGAACATGAGGCAACAGAGATGGATTGAGCTTATTAAGGACTATGACCTAGGCATTCACTATTGATGACCCACAAGTATAGGGGGTGTATCGTAGTACTTTTGATAAATAAGAGTGTCGAACCCAACGAGGAGCAGAAGGTGTTGACAAGTGTTTTTGATCAAGGATTCACTGTAAATACTAGCAAACGGTTTTTCAGGGGTATTTGGTAATGCAAATAAATAAAGTATGAGTAAATAAAAGACAGTAATAACAATTGCAGCAAGTGGCCCAATCCTTTCTAGAGCAAAGGACAAGTCGGTTGTGTAAGTTATGATGACCAAACGTTCTCGAGGACACACGGGAGTTTCTGTCAAGAGGTTTCGCTTCATGCCGCTAAATAATCTTTATTGGTTTGATAAGTGTTATGGGGGTGAACCTGTGCAAGCGCACTACCCTTTCTAGGATAAATACACAATTGTGATTATACACCCCTTGCAAGCATCCGCAACTACAAGAAAGTAATTAAGATAAATCTAACCACAGCCTTAAACTCTAAGATCCTACGCTCCCTGGTGCAATGGTTTCCTAACGGAGGTTTAGGTTTCTGTCACTCCAGCAACCCCACACTTAGTAGCCAAGTATACAATGTATTTCACTAGGCCCATAAATGGTGAAGTATCATGTAGTTGACGTTCACATGACACCACTAGTGAAATAGCACCACAACAAATAAATATCAAACCATTAAATATTACTTAACATAATTCACTACTAACATCTTGACTTCTCCCATGTCCTCAAGAACTAAATGAACTACTCACAAGACATCATATGGATCATGATCAGACGTGAAATAATGTTAAATAACAATCTGAACATAAACCTTAATTAAACGGTTCCACTCAATAGCATCAACCACAAGAGTAATCAACACTGGGAAAGTTTCCCCTAAGAATTTAACAAGATTCAACTCAAGATGTTACAGCAGGACGACATGGTGATGGTGGAGATGAAGGTGCTGGTGATGAGGATGATGATGATGATGATGATCCTGATGAAGTCCGATGTGATGCAATGACGATGGCGACGATCTCCCCTCTCCGGGAAGGAATTTCCCTGGCAGATTCCTGCCTGCCGGAGAGCTTTTCTCTCTCTGGTGTTTTCCGCCCCGCAGAGGCGGAGGTGTCTATCTCCGAGCCCCCCTTTACTTAGGTTTTTGGGGATGACAATATACGCGAAGGGGCGATGGCAGAAGTGGGCCAGGGTGGCCTCACCACAGACCGACGCGGCTAGGGGTGGGCCCGCGCCCCCTGTGGGTGAGCCCACCCTGTGGCTCCTCTCGCCTCCTCCTTCTGGCTTCTTCAGTCTTCTAGCAAAAATATAATTTTCTGGCATTTTTCTGGAATTTCCTAATCTTCTGAAATATGGTGTCTTGACGGTCCTTTTTCCAGCAGAATCCTGACTCCGGCAGCAAATCCTCCAATGATCATCAAACATGTAAAAACAGAGGAAACACCATAAGTATCATCTCTAAATGTGAAATATATCAATGAATAATAGTAAATTATGATACAAAATAGTGATGCAAAATGGACGTATCAACCCCCCCAAGCTTAGACCTCACTTGTCCCCAAGCAAAAACTGAACTCGGTAAACATGACCACGGGTTTATCGAGTGAAGTGTCGATAATCAAAATACAGACAAGAAGCATCACATTTACCCAGGCACAAATTATAATAGACAGCAACTTCCCTTTATACGATATAGACTTGCAATGAGTAAAAGGGAATCACAAATAAAGATGCACAAGGTAAACTATAATTGGTGATGGCAAACCTTAGTTCTTAGTCAGAGAACAATGAACAAACTATACTTACTTTTGAATGGAGCCTTTTATAACAGAGCTGATATAGCAAAAACCATATGCTCCACAAAACAAACTCTTTGCAATCATAGAAAGCTTTCAAAGATATATTCCTTCTGGTAAAAGCATTATACTAAACAAAGGAAGATAGTAAACATGATTGAGCGAATCAACATATGGATGAGTGAAACATAACAACTCAAATGCTTGCTTGAGGTAGAAGGGAATAGGTTGACTCAACATAAAAATAAAAGACAGGCCCTTCGCAGAGGGAAGCAGGGATTAAACATGTGCTAGAGCTTTTCATTTGTAAAACAGAGATAAAAGTTGTTTTGAGAGGTGGTTGCTTTTGTCAACAACTAGCAACGGAGTTCTTGATATCTTCCATACTAAACAAGTGAGAGCGGTTCCGAGATGTTTGATTAGTTGGCACAATTGTGCTCTTTTATAGCTTGGCACTCCTTCCCACCTTTTCCTTTCTCAAACCATGGCTAACCGATTCCATCGGGTGCCCACCAACTTTCACATACCATGGAAGAGTGCCTTTTTCTTTTCTTGTTTAGATTACAATGGTCTGACCAGCTCCCTTGCAAAATTAATGACGAGCAGATGAAGCTGCCTAGTCGAGGGGTACTCAATTTAGTATGGAAGATAACAAACCCAACCACTACGTCCTCATGAGCTAAAAACAGTGGCACAAAATGAGAAGTATTTGAAGGTTTTTGAAAGGTAGCACATGAAAATTTACTTGGAATGGCTTGAAATACCATGCATAGGAATTTATAGTGGACTCTTTGGAAGTAACTTGGTTTTTGGGAATTGGATGCAGAAGAAGTATTCCCTCTCAGTACAGGTTTTTGGCTAGCAAGGCTAGGTAGCAAGCATAAGAGTTGCATGAAACAAACAAACATACATATAATAAGAACAATCGTGCAAACTTCCTTGAAAGTATAGCGATTTTAACTTGAGAATACTATTGCTTATTAGCCAAACATGAAGGAAAGCTGAAATGATGTATCTACTAACACTTCTTTCTTCTTTTCTACTCAAATCTCAAGGTAATGTTGCTACTGACCAAGCTAAGTTTGCCAAAACCAACTAAATTTACTCATGCTCCCAAAGTGATACCAATACTAATCAACAAGACTACTCATATAAGAGAGATTGCAAAATAAAATAAAGTGTGCGGAAAGTAAACGATAAAACTTCTCATTAATATTTCATTACCGCAAATCACACCAAGGGATACATAGATAACCAACTAAGGAGGATACTTCCACACTGCAAACTATTCTATAAGATAACTTCTCTATTCATGATATGACTCTACTTGAAAAGTAAATGAGTAAAAGATAATGATGTGATACCGCGGCACTCCCCCAAGCTTGGAACAAACCAAGGGGATGCCAATACCAATGACGAATTACTCCTTCGGTGGTGGTGAGTCCTTAATAAGCTTCTCAATCAAATCTCTCAAGTCATCAATCTTGTAACTGAGGTTACGAATCAACTCTGAGTTGTGCTCAATACGGCTCATGAACCTGTCAGCCAGAGAATCCCAGCTCTTGGAATTATTTCCCCATCCTTCTTCACTCTTGGAACTTTCTTTCCCTGCACTGTTAGAACGATCTATATCCCAACCAGAGGGCAATCATGATCTAGGCACCTTTTGAATCTGATGTTCATGTATTAGAGTATGGAAAGGGTTGTTGCCTGACGGAGATGTCCGTGGAGCTAAGATGTGGCGCGGCACACCCCCTCCAATTCTTATACGTGCACTCTTCTTGAACTTGTCATGACTTGTCACCACCCCAATGCTTGCGATCATGGTGCTCGTGCGTGAACTTTGGTCTTCTTCCTCGGCCTCACTTTCAACTTCTTCCTTCAACTGAAGGTCTTGGTGGTCATCTTCTGGGGGTGTCTTCTCCTTGTCGTCGCTTGAAGGAGCCATGATCCTCCTAGAACTGAGAACAACTCTTGATAGAAACAGCTCAAAACGAAAACACGACGAGAACACGATATACAAACCTCGGGTAATCCGGGGGGTTATATAGGTGAAAATTAAACATCGAGGCGAAATCACAGGAGGAAACCGGGACAGAAATGAGCTCTGGGGTGGTCTCACCACAGGGCAGCGCAGCCTGGAGTGGGCCCGCGCCCCCTGGTGGTGAGGAGCCACCGGACTCTGTCTCCTGCCCATTTTCATCTCATGATTTTTCATATTTAATAAAAACAACAAAAATATTAATGGAAAAGTTTAACGCGAACCTTTTCTGACTAGAACTGTTACCTATTCGAAAACGAATTCTGCAGATTCCTGCATATTGTCCTGGATGAATTCTTCCGGATAAACCGTTTGAATAACATCAACATCTTCATTATAAGAATCTCCAGCAATATAATGTTTGAGTCTTTGACCATTCACCACTTGTGTAGTGTTATCTTTTAATGAAGCAATCTTTATCGCACCTGAGCGGTACACCTCTTCAATAACATAGGGTCCTTCCCATTTTGAGAGTAATTTTCCTGCAAAAAATCTGAGACGAGACTTATACAATAGAACTTTCTCACCAACATGAAACTCTCTCTTAAGAATTCTCTTATCATGCCATTGCTTGACTTTCTCTTTGAAAAGTCTAGCATTCTCGTAAGCTTCGTTTCTCCACTCATCTAGGGAACTCAAATCAAGCAACCTTTTCTTACCGGTGAGTTTAAAATCCCTATTAAGCTCTTTCACTGCCCAAAAAGCTTTGTGTTCTAATTCTAAGGGCAAGTGACACGCTTTTCCGTAAACCATCTTGTATGGAGATATGCCCATGGGGTTCTTATAAGCAGTTCTATAAGCCCATAAAGCATCATTTAACTTGCTAGCCCAGTTTTTCCTAGATCTGTTGATAGTCTTCTGCAAGATAGACTTAATCTCTCTATTTGAAAGCTCTACCTGCCCACTAGTTTGGGGATGATAAGCAGAAGCAATTCTATGATTAACATCATATTTAGCAAGTGTTTTTCTAAAACCTCCATGAATAAAATGAGAACCTCCGTCAGTTATAAGATACCTAGGTACATCAAACCTAGGAAAAATAACGTCCTTAAGCATTTTTAACGAGGTCTCACCATCAGCACTCTTTGTAGATATGGCTTCTACCCACTTGGTAACATAATCAACAGCAACAAGTATATGAGTATACCCTTTTGAAGGAGGACAAGGACCAATAAAGTCAAATCCCCAACAATCAAATGGTTCAATAACAAGAGTGTAACTCATAGGCATTTCATTACGTCTAGAAATATTACCAACTCTTTGACATTCATCACAAGATAAAACATACCTTCTAGCATCTTTAAAAAGGGTTGGCCAATAAAAACCTGATTGTAGAACCTTTTGTGCAGTTCTATCTCCAGCATGATGTCCTCCATAAGCACTACCATGGCATTTTCTCAATATTTCTTGTTGCTCATACTCTGGAACACATCTTCGCATAATTCCATCAACTCCTTCTTTATATAAGTGTGGGTCATCCCAAAAATAATACCTCAAATCATAAAAGAATTTTCTTCTTTTCTGAGCTGTAAAGGTTGGAGGCAAATACTTGGAAACAATAAAGTTAGCATAATCAGCATACCATGGATTCTCTCTCGAAGTTACATTTATAGAAGCCAACTGTTCATTTGGAAAACTATCATTAACAGGAATAGGATCAAAAGAAATGTTTTCCAATCTAGACAAATTGTCAGCAACAGGATTTTCAGCACCTTTCCTATCAACAATATGAAAATCAAACTCTTGTAAAAGCAATACCCATCTAATAAGCCTAGGCTTAGCATCCTTTTTCGACATAAGATATCTAATAGCAGCGTGATCAGTATGAATAGTAACTTTAGAATCAACAATGTAAGGTCTAAACTTATCACATGCAAAAACAATATCAAGAAACTCCTTCTCAGTAGTAGCATAATTCTTCTGAGCAGCATCAAGAGTCTTACTAGCATAATGAATAACATTTAACTTCTTATCTATGCGCTGTCCAAGAACAACACCAACAACAAAATCACTAGCATAACTCATAATTTCAAGGGGTAAATTCCAATCAGGTGGTTGAACAATAGGAGTAGTAGTTAAAGCCTTCTTAAGAGTTTCAAAAGCTTCCTTACAATCATCATCAAAAACAAATGGTACATCTTTTTGAAGAAGATTAGTAAGAGGCTTTGAAATCTTAGAGAAATCTTTAATAAACCTCCTATAGAAACCAGCATGACCAAGAATACTACGAATACCTTTAACATCTCTGGGATAGGGCATTTTCTCGATTGCTTCGACCTTTGCTCTGTCAACTTCAATACCTCTTTCATAAATTCTATGTCCAAGAACAATTCCTTCATTCACCATAAAGTGGCATTTCTCCCAATTAAGAACAAGGTTAGTTTCTTCACATCTCTGCAAAACTTTATCAAGATTGTGCAAATAATTATAAAAAGAAGTTCCATAAACGGAGAAATCGTCCATGAAAACCTCCACAATTTCTTCACAAAAGCCATGAAAAATAGCAGACATGCATCTTTGAAAAGTAACAGGAGCATTGCACAAACCAAACGACATACGTCTATAAGCATAAGTTCCATAAGGACAAGTAAAAGTGGTTTTCTCTTGATCTTGCTTTTTAACAGCAATCTGAGAGAAACCTGAATAACCATCAAGAAAACAAAAATGAGTCTTCTTAGACAACCTCTCTAACATTTGATCTATAAACGGTAAAGGATAATGATCTTTCTTAGTAACTTTGTTTACCTTTCTAAAATCAATGCACATCCTATAACTAACTACTACCCTTTGAGGAATAAGCTCGTTATTCAGATTAGGCACAACAGTGATACCTCCTTTCTTAGTTAACACAATGAACATGACTAACCCATCCACTATCAGCAATAGGATAAATAATACCAGCATCAAGGAGCTTCAATACCTCATTTCTTACCACTTCCTTCATCTTGGGAATTAAGCGGCGTTGATGTTCAACAACTGGCTTTGCATCTTCCTCCATGTTAATAGCATGCTGACATATAGTGGGAGAAATCCCTTTTAAATCATCAAGAGTATATCCCATAGCTCCTCGGTGTTTCCTCAATATCTCTAATGGCCTTTCTTCTTCATTTCCTGAAAGCTTAGAACTGATAATAACAGGATATATTTTCTCATCATCTATATAAGCATACTTAAGATCATCAGGTAAAGGTTTTAATTCAAGAACAGGATCTTCCTTAGGTGGCAAAGTGGTACCAAGATCCTCCATAGGTAAATTGTGCTTAATCAACGATGGTTGACGAAGAAGAATATCGTCAATCTCTTCTCTTTCTTACCTGAAGACATCACTTTCATGGTCCTCCATAAATTCTTGCAAAGCATTGTTAGGAGCAAGAGCAATAGAGGCAAGCTGTTCAACTCGAAAATTTTCATTAGGCAATTCATTTTCAAAAGGAGTTTTAGCGAACTTAGAAAAATTAAACTCATAAGATTCTCTATCAAACTTAGTAAAAAAATTCTCCTTCTTACAGTCTATCACAGCACCACAAGTATTCAAAAAGGGTCTACCAAAAATAATAGGACATGTTTTACTAGCTTCCTTACCAAGTACTAGAAAACCAGTAGGATATTTAGTCTTACCGCATAAAACTTCCACATCTCAAACAATACCAAGAGGCAAGACAGTCTCTCTGTTAGCAAGCTGAATAACCACATCAATCTCCTCTAGTTCACAAGGGGCAATTTCATGCATGATTTCTCTGTAAAGCTCTATAGGAATAACACTTGAACTTGCACCAATGTCGCATAAACCATAATAGCAATGATCACCAATCCTGACAGAAATAACAAGAACACTTATTTTCCTATGCCTACTAGGATGTGAAACAATGTTAGAAGCATCTTCACAAAAGACAATATGTTCATCTCCTACATCTTTAGTAACAAGGTCCTTCACTATAGCTACAGGAGACTTAATAGTAATTTGCTCATCAGGTTCTGCAGCTTTCTTAGTACTTTTATTAACCACACTTACCAAAGTAGAATGCTCCTTTACCTTAGCAGGGAAAGGCGTCTTCTCAAAATAAGGTTCAGGCAAAATGCGATCAACAGTACAAACTTTAGTAGTTTTAGCAGGAATACAACTAATAGAATCTTTATAAGGCGCATGATACTTGTTCCAATCTTTCTTTGGAACATCAAGATAAGAGGCAAACACCTTAAAACAGTTAGCAAGTATCTAAGAATCAAGACCATAAATAGTGCTAACATTACGAAAGTCATCGGTTCCCATAAAAGCTTTAATGCATTCATAATCATAATTTATACCTGACTTCCTACCTTTGTCGTTCTTCCATCCTTCAGCATTTTCTTGAATACGGTCAAGAAGATCCCCTTTAGCTTCTCCTTTCATATGGGTAAATGATCCAAAATAGGAAGCATCCAGAAATTCCTTTTCATGAAGAGTAAGCCTCGCATAAAAGTTATCAATAACAATATTACTGGGGAGCTCATGAATGGGACATTTGAGCATTAGTAACTTCAATCCGCCCCACGCTTGGGCAATACTCTCTCCATCATGAGGCCAAATGTTATATATTCGATTACGATCTTTATGAATTTCACTTGGAGGATAAAATTTGGAATAAAAGAGAGGTACAATTTCCTCCCAAGCAATAGATGGACCAACTTTTAGCAGCCGATACCACTCCTCAGCTCTGCCTTTTAGTGATAAAGAGAATAGCTTCCTCTTAACCTGGCTTGATGAAATACCTGCACACTTGAACAACTCGCATAATTCATGTATAAAGAGTAAGTGATCACCCGGATGGACAGTCCCATCTCCTGAATAGCAGTTATCCGTAACACATTCAACAATTTTCATAGGTATTTTAAAAAGATCTAACTAAGCAGGAGGTGGTTGTGGTTCATCCACATCCGCAGCAGTGGTAGTAGTGTTCCCGAATAGGAACCCAAATGGAGAACTCTCAATAGCAAAATAAAATAAAAATAAAAGACAGAAATAAAAACAATACTCACAGTGACGGTTACCTTTAACAATTCCACTCTTCAACAGTGCTTCACTCCCCGGCAACGGCGCCATAAAATAGTCTTGATGACCCACAAGTATAGGGGGTGTATCGTAGTATTTTCGATAAATAAGAGTGTCGAACCCAACGAGGAGCAGAAGGTGTTGACAAGTGGTTTTAATCAAGGATTCACTGTAAATACTAGCAAACAGGTTTTCAAGGGTATTTGGTAATGCAAATAAATAAAGTACGAGTAAATAAAAGACAGTAATAACAATTGCAGCAAGTAGCCCAATCCTTTCTAGAGCAAAGGACAAGCCGGTTGTGTAACTTATGATGACCAAACGTTCTCGAGGACACATGGGAGTTTCTGTCAAGAGCTTTCGCTTCATGCCGCTAAATAATCTTTATTGGTTTGATAAGTGTTATGGGGGTGAACTTGTGCTAGCGCACTACCCTTTCTAGGATAAATACATACTTGTGATTATACCTCTTGCAAGCATCCGCAACTACAAGAAAGTAATTAAGATAAATCTAACCACAGCCTTAAACTCTAAGATCCTACGCTCCCTGATGCAATGGTTTCCTAACGGAGGTTTAGGTTTCTGTCACTCCAGCAAACCCACAATTAGTAGCCAAGTACACAATGCATTTCACTAGGCCCATAAATGGTGAAGTATCATGTAGTCGATGTTCACATGACACCACTAGTGAAATAGCACCACAACAAATAAATATCAAACCATCTATCTATCTATTATATTATTAAAACAACTAACAACCAACGGTGGAGATTTGTCATGCTAAAACCAAGGTGCATAAACGGTGTAGATTTACAAGGAAATAATACGGATCTGAATTGATTATGCGCGTTGTTTACTAGGAAATGTGTACAGGTCCACCTTTATCTCAACAAGAACTCTTTTCTTTGCCTCCACGGAAGCCAAGACTCCTCGGCGACTATTCGAAACACCGCAGATGTAATGCAGCGGACATCGACTGGATCTCGAGATAGCAGCGTCCTAAAACAGCCTTGCATCTCCGATGAGTACGAGATGATGATGGCGGGACCTTTGACGACCTAGCGACGAGCCACCGACAAAGTGACGAGCACACGAGATAGCCGAGTCTACGGACTACGGCAACATCTATGACGAGCTCGCATCGAGATATCTATCTAGCCAAAAGCAAAAATGTCGGAAGGCCATGCAGCGGGTAACGTCGATGGTGACCACACGCAGACGCAGCACGCGATGGCAGCAGATGGTTGACAACCTGCCGGGCCACCATGGTCGATTCAAATGATTATGCCCTATCGTTGAACTAGCTTGCAATTCATCTATTGATGCAGTGTCTATCCAGACGATACAACATGTACATGCATCCTGAGGAACGCCCCTGTATGATCGATGACTCTACTGATCATGCATGAAACACACATGCGTGCGTTGTATGGAAACAAATCCATTAGAAAGTTGATCGGATCATCGGATGGAGACAGCAGAGACACGACAATTCTCTCCGGCCGTCCGGCGTTCGTTCGTCGGCTTCTAGGTTCCTGACCATCTGGCATTGGAATATAAACACGCTGTGCATCAAGATCACGCCGGCGCAGGCACTCAGGTACGCCTCCCAAGCGACACTTAGGCCACTGTTTCACAAGCGCATAGCAGTCTCTATTGGTGTTAGTACCACACTTGATTAAATCGTGGACTTGGCCGGCATAGAGAGGAGATTGAAGTAAGGAATCATACAACAATACAGTCGCACTGAATATCGTGCGTTCAGCAGCAGCAACCAGGTACGTACGCTTGATTAAATCATGTTATACACTAGCCTTAAAATTAGCTCACCTATATATATGTTTATTTGTGATAAATATGTATGCGGTTTAATTCTATAGATAATAGATATGCGATCAAATATACATATTTATTGCATAGGCCAACGTACTAAAAAGAATCAGCGTTCATATCAATACGGGTTTCTATTTATTCACTACATTTTAGTTGTCGCGTTAGTATTCAGTGGCAGAGATTATGGTGGTAAGAAGCCACAAGCGAGAACAAATGAGAATATACATTTACAAAAACCACGTACAAGGCTTGCATGGCATCGCAAACAAAGACTCGGTGTTTCGATGAGAGTGTTGTGTGCAGGCAGACATATTATGCGAATTAAGGATGAAAAATGGCACATATGCCAAAGTACAAGAAGATATATAATCATTAATTGGTGAAAGATACACATCATAGATGAGGAAGCAAAAAGAAGGCAAGAGGCATGTAATTGTATAGTTGCTCCACAAAATTCTTATCTACAATCAAATATACTATTGGAAATATTTTGTATATCAGAATACCATCTTTCAGAACATATATTTTTTAAACAATCGTATTTGTAAGCATATATTTCAAAATTTAAATTAACACTAATGTAGTGATGCATTGAGCTAATGACAGTATTTTTCAGGAAGTGTATAACAGTTAATTATGACATATAATTTATAGGACCAATTTGAACTAATAATAATAGTATATCTAGCCGCGCAAATACGCGGGCCACATAGCTAGTTAAATATTACTTAACATAATTCCACTACTAACATCTTGACTTCTCCCATGTCCTCAAGAACTAAACAAACTACTCACAAGACATCATATGGATCATGATCAGAGGTGAAATAGTGGTAAATAACAATCTGAACATAAACCTTAATTCAATGGTTCCACTAAATAGCATCAACCACAAGAGTAATCAACACCGGGAAAGTTTCCCCTAAGAATTTAACAAGATTCAACTCAAGATGTTACAGCGGGACGGCGTGGTGATGGTGGAGATGAAGGTGCTGGTGATGAGGATGAGGATGATGATGATGATCCCGATGAAGTCCGATGCGATGGCGATGACGATGGCGATGATCTCCCCTCTCCGGGAAGGAATTTCCCCGGCAGATTCCTGCCTGCCAGAGAGCTTTTCTCTCTCTGGTGTTTTCTGCCCGCGGAGGCGGCGGTGTATATCTCCGAGCCCCCCCTTCACTTAGGTTTCCGGGGACGACGATATAAGCGAAGGGGCGATGGCAGAAGTGGGCCAGGGTGGCCTCACCACAGGCCGACGCGGACAGGGGTGGGCCCACGCCCCCTGTGGGTGAGCCCACCCTGTGGCTCCTCTCGCCTCCTCCTTCTGGCTTCTTCAGTCTTCTGGCAAAATATAATTTTCTGGCATTTTTTGGAATTTCCTGATCTTCCGAAACATGGTGTCTTGACGGTCCTTTTTCCAGCAGAATCCTGACTCCGGCAGCAAATCCCCCAATGATCATCAAACATGTAAAAATAGAGGAAACAACATAAGTATCATCTCTAAATGTGAAATATATCAATGAATAATAGTAAATTATGATACAAAATAGTGATGCAAAATGGACGTATCAACTATCATCCGGGTAAGGCGAATGTGGTCGCCGATGCCCTCAGCCAAGAGCCTTGCTCTCTAAATGCCCTGCTAAAGACCAACCAACCTACCCTATGTGAAGAATTTGAGAGGTTCGGACTGGAGCTTGTGAGCCATGGGTTCCTAGCAAACCTCGAAGTCCGACCCACTCTGTTTGATCAGATTTAAGAAGCCCAGAAAGGTCACGAAAGTATTGAAGGGATCAAGCGTAGGATGGGACGAGAAGACGTACCTGGGTTTTCGATTGACCAGAAAGGTGTGCTATGGTATAATGGCCGCCTATGCGTCGCTAGCATCGATGAGTTGAAGCAGCTTATTTTGAAAGAGGCCCATGATGCACCCTATTTGATTCACCCAGGGGGTACCAAAATGTACCAAGACTTGAAAGAGCAGTTTTGGTGGCACAGTATGAAGCGAGAGATAGCCTTCTTTATTGCGCGGTGTGACATCTGTCAGCGTGTCAAGGCCGAACACCAAAGACCTGCGGGTCTGCTGCAACCATTGAAGGTGCCCATGTGGAAATGGGAAGAAGTTGGCATGGACTTTATCACCGGCCTGCCAAGGTCAAATAGGGGACATGACTCCATCGGGGTCATCGTTGACCGCTTAACCAAAGTTGCGCACTTCATCCCTGTTAAGACCACCCATAATGGTAGGGAACTCGCCGATCTTTATATCTCGTGAATTGTGAGTCTGCATGGGGTACCCAAGACCATCGTCTCCGATCGTGGTACCCAATTCACATCCCGTTTTTGGGCAAAACTTCATGAAGCTCTAGGGACCAAGCTTTCGTTTAGCACAGCCTATCACCCGCAAACCAGAGGTCAGACTGAGCGAGTAAATCAAATTCTTGAAGATATGCTTCGCGCCTGTGTCCTCTCATATAGAGCCAAGTGGGAGGACTGTTTGCTGTTTGCTGAATTCTCCTACAACAATAGTTACCAAGACAGTCTGCAGATGGCCCCCTTTGAAGCCCTATACGGTCGCAAGTGCCGTACCCCTCTTAACTGGTCCGAGACTGGAGAAAGCCAGATATTTGGCCCTGACATCATCAAGGAAGCCGAAGAACAAGTGCAGCTGATTCGTAACCGACTAAAGGCCGCCCAATCTAGGCAGAAGAGCTACGCAGATTCCCGACGGAGGCCCATTTCATTTCAAGTGGGAGATTTTGTCTATCTCTGAGTTACCCCTCTCAAGGGCATGCAACATTTCCATGTTAAAGGCAAGCTTGCACCCCGTACATTGGCCCATACCAAATCCTAGAATGCCACAGGGAAATGTCCTACAAGTTAGAGGTACCCCTAAAGCTGTCTGAATTCCACAACGTCTTCCATGTCTCACAGCTACGCTAGTGTCTCCAAGCCCCCGAAAAACCCGAGACCTTCAAGGAGATTGACCAAGACTCCATTGACCTCAACCACGACTTGACCTACCGCGGAAGGCCAATCCGTATTCTGGAGAAGGATGTCCGCCTCACTTGTAGATGAAAAATCAATATGTATAAGGTCCAGTGGAGTAACCATACCGAAGACGAGGCCACTTGGGAACGTGAAGATTATCTCCAGCGAGAATTTCTCGAGTTGCTCAACGCTTAGCTACCGAATCTCGGGACGAGATTCTTTTAAGGGGGGAAGGTCTGTAACACCCCACTTTTTGTAGGTCAATTGAGGCCGAGGTTTAACACTTTATTTTGGGTAAATTAAAAACTTTTATTAAAGATGTGTGCTTGAGTACTAGCATGTATGATTTCATGTCTGGGTGTGCATGATTTTATGTGAATGTGTGCTTGTGAATTATTGCTTGGTTTAATTTCAACAATTCAAATACCTTTGCAATTGAATCTAGTTTGGTGCTATGATTTTATGCAGCAATCTTTGGTCTTGGTATTTGCTTGTGTGAAACAAAAACCCTAGCCCACCTTCTTTGCTTGATCACACCATGTAGATTTTCTATCTCATTTATTTTTGCACCTTTATTTGAAATTAGATACTTCACTAAAACCCTATCTCTCCTCACTCAAAAATTCTGAAACTTGGTAGATGGACTTCTAGCACTTGTAACTCACTTCTAAAACAATCACCACCACCACTTAGACCAAAATTTGAACCTTTCAAATTTCAAACGAATTTCGGCCAAACCTTTCATTTCTTCTTCTTCTCTTCTCTCATTCCTTCTCTCTTGGCAAATTCGATCAAGGGGCAGACCTAGCCGGCCATCTCTCTCTCCCTCTTATTCTCTTTGTCCTATAGCCGGTGGACACAAGGGAGGGGTGAGACCCGAGGCAATCTTGCCATGATCTTGCCCTCTCCCTCTCTCTCACCCTGCCACCCTCCAACCCCCAATCGGCGATGAGCCAACGCCCAGGAGGAACCACATGACCCCACCTGCAAGTCACCGCACTCCTTCACCTCAAAATTCTCCCTCTCTCACGCCTACGCAGATCGGGAGCATGCTGTTGGAGACCCAAGCCAGCCGTTGCAGCCGCGCCAGAGCACTCCCAGGACACCGCCCTCGTCGCCCAACCGGTGCCATCCGACCACGCCGCCCATAGGCCCCTCCACGGCCCTCGCTCTGGCCACGCCGTGCATGCATCGTGGACGCCTAGAGCGTGCAGCGCGTTCCCGCTCGTGCACGCATCCATTCCCCTCGCGCCACACACCATCCTGCACGGCATCGAACGTGCAACACCGCGACACACTCGCCCTGCACGCCTAAGCCCCGACGTGCCATGCCCGCGACCAAAATCGTGCGCACCCAAACGGAAACCGATGTTGCCCCGGCCGTTGCTGCACGCGAGCGGGCTCCACGCTTACATCAGTGGACTCAGTCCATTACGCCGTCCCTAGCACACCGCCCAAACCACCGAATCGCCTCCGATGTCTGCACGCTGAACCGAGACCACCTCGAGATTATAAAGCCCTAGAACCCTCTCTCCTCGCCCTCTCTTCTAGCCATCTGCTCTCTCCCTGCATCCCCTCTCCTCTGTGAGCCCACACACCGCAGCCCATGCTCTCCCTCGCCTTGCCAAGCACTAGCGACCTTACTGGAAATCTCCGAAGCCGAGGAAGAAGGGAAAGGTTGCCGTCAGAATACGCCGCCACTACCCTCTCTTCTCTTCACCTCTGGCTTCCCAGATCTCTCCCTCGTCTAACGCTATACTTTTTGTGGCTTAGATTCGCCGATAGCCGATGCCATCGCCGACTTTGCCAGAGCACCTAGGAACGATGGCGGCGAGTTAGCGCACATATGCGACGTTGTTCACCTCTCCAATGACGTCTCCGACCCTCTTCGACACACCGCCGCCGATCTTCGTCGTCAGATTATCGCCGACGAGCCCTTTGTGAGCACCCACACTCTCCCAGTAAAGCCTAGCCTTGCCGTCGCCCTACCCCCTCTATCGCGAAGATGACGAACAGAGGCCGTTGATCTTCACTAGATCAAACGACACTCGTTGCCCCGTACCGATTCAGCCTCCCGGTGTCGCTGACTGGCGGACCCCACTTGTAGGCCATTTGAATCCGCCGCCTCCCGCGCGCTGTGGATGGATCGGGCCGGCTTGTGCTGGATTGGCCCAGTCCGGGTCTGATCTGGCCCGCGGTGATTTTTTTAAAGGAAAATCATGTTTTTCTAGATCTGCAAACTTTGAAATTTCATAGGGAAATAACTACAAGCCCTTTTTGAGTGATTCAAATTTCTATGAGAAGCTTACTGCAATATCTTTCAGATGGCACAGGTCCCATGTCTGTAGGATTAATGTAGATAAAATGATATTTTGCATGGTTAATTAGGTCACTTTTCAAGCTTTAATTCAAATCTTGAGTTTCGTGTACTGAAATTGAGTGGATCCGATTCTCAGTGATAGCTTGGTGTGTTAGTTTGCATGACCAACTAGTTTTGGTATTTTAGGACCTGTATTTTTGCAGTAGTAATTAATATGGCTAATTGTGCATCTAGTTTTAGATAAATTCTCATTTGCAGTAGAATATGAATTTAAGGTTGAATGCAATTTCTTGGGATTGTGTTCAGGAGGAGCTTTCCAGAACACTTTTGGGCATATTTTTCTGATGCTCAGAGAATATATGGAAATTATTTTGGTGATCTAGCAATAGTTTCTATTGTTTAATTCATAGAAATTCAACCATAAATTGTTTTGGGGTGAATCCAACTTTGTTGGGTTCATAAGATTGTTGTCTACCTGCAAGTGTGCTGAATGTGTTGATTGGTCTATGTGAACACCTGCATGCTTAATTAAAATAAAGTGATGTTGTGATTGCCTTGCTTGAAAAACCCTAGTTTCTATTAGGATTAAATTGCTACTAAAATCTTATGAAACCTTGTTTTGGATTCTAAACATGTTTGTTTCTGATACTCTTTGATTATGTGATGTTGAGTGATGAAGTGCTTGTGACTTGTGTATGCATGTATGCTTATTGTGTGCTATTATTTTTCCGGCGATAGAATCGAACGAAGAGTGTGCAGAGGAAGGATAAGTCTTTGAGTACCAGGAAGAAGAAGACCAGGGACTAGCCAACCAAGGCAAGCCATCTATACTTGATTCATATCTGAATCCTATTCACTTACCTTGCAGGTTGCATAAAGGTTTATTAAACTGCATGTTTTTATATTGCTATAGCTCTTGTAGCAATTATATTATTAGCTCAAGCTCCATAAGCCAATTGTTATCATCCTTCGAGATGACCCCCTTGAACACCTACTCTTTATCCTTGCACTAGTGGCTTGTTTATTAGCAGCAAGGCCTTTGGAAAACCTCTAGTGGAGCCAAAAACTCTAGGATGGGAACACTCAAAGATAAAGTTTCGAAAATGTTTTCGAAAACCTTGGAGTAGTATCTACTCCACTGAAATGTCTTCAAAAATGGTTTTTGGGCAAATGGAGTTGGACATGGAGGAAAAAGGAGTTGGTGGTTTCATAAAAGACATTGGTGATCACTAAGTGTTCGCTCAGAACAATTTATCCGTGCAACCACATTACCCCGGTATGGGACGGGGCTTAGTCCAAAGTCTATTTGCATTAGTGCGGGGAGCCTCATACTATATAAGCGTCTGTAGTACCCCGGAATCTAGGTTGTCACAAGTGGTGGGCAACAGTGTAACGGGCCCGCCAATAGGCTACCCGTCCGGAAGACACTTGGGTTCTCCCGCCGTGGCACTAGAGCTTCACTCGAGGAAATGGAGGTAGGCTGCCAGGGTTTACCGGGGAGGTTAACTCCACAGGGCAGGCACCCGTACTAAGGTAGTGTCGTGGGGTTTTAGTGATAGTAGCCATAGGGATGGCTTAATGGAGGGGCTCGACGGTGTGCGGCGATGGGTCCGGCTCGAGATTGTGTAACTAGGACACCACGGTTTACCCAGGTTTAGGGCCCTCCACGCCGAAGGTAACACCCCTACTTCCTGCCTTGTTTCTTATTATCTTCATAGTGGTTACAACGCTCCTCGAGCTGTTTGGTCTAGAGGAGGAAGAAGAAGGATCAGATCTCCCTAGTCTAAGGGACCAGACCCCCTTATATAGGCAGGGGTCTGGTTACAGGTTAGGTGGCTGGCTGCCCGGCGGCCGGCTCCTCCGCGGCTGCGGTCTTGGCGTGATCCGCTGGCCTCTGACTCCATGTCTGACGATGGCAACTTTATAAAGTGCCTTTCCCCCTTGGACCGGCATCTTGGAGGCATATGCTCTCCCTTTTGCATGGATCCTTTCGTGGGGAACGCTCCTGCCCGCTGGTTGGTGGAGGCCGGGCGTGGCTGGCGTCATGCCTGCCCCCCACTTTTGTCGATCTTGTTGGGGCCAGGCTGCTTTCGGCGCAGTAGCCATTGGAGGGGTCTTGTCATCTTCTTCGGCTCTGGCTCTCCGTGGTGGAGTCGCCAGCCGGCTGCTGGCGCAGCCGGCCCTTTGGACGGAGCTGGTCTTCCTGACTTAGCACCGTGGAGATTCCTGGGACATCAGCCGACAGACAGCGCTGCCCTTCTTCTACCCTGGAAGTCATCCCCATGACACTATCCCCCAAAACTGGCGAAGTCTCATGGGTTAGCATGGGGCTTTGGCGGGTTCTATTCCTCGCTGAAGTTAGCGCGCTTCCGTTGAAGTCCTAGGATTCTTCGTCCGGCTTGGAGGTTGTCGATCTTGAGGTCAAGCTCCGTGGAGTGTCACCGGCCGTCTCGGGACGTGCCGGCTCCGGGACCGATCCGGCTGTGAGCCGCCCCGCAGCCGCTAGCCGGTGCCCGGCCCCTCGAAACTTGGGCCGCTTCAGGAACTGGACACACACTGCAACTGGCCTGAATGATGTCGCGTAGTGTCCCGTGGCTTAGACTTTGCAGCCACCATAATAACTCCCTAAGTCATCACGTGGGGTAGCCTGGCATGCGTCGGCGGCACGTCCCGTCGGTTCCTCCCATGATCCGCTGTGACGGCCACAGCGGTTGCCTTCTTGTGGGTGCACACGATGCGGGGAAAACGGGGCAGTTATCGAAGCGTCGGGCACCATCGATCCCACTACCTCTTCCCCCACGCCACTCCTCTTTAAATACTGGGGGCGCTCGGGGTCGAGAGCACACTCCACTTCTTCCCCTGTATCGATCTTCTCATCAGAGCTCAGCCCATCCATGTCTTCTCCTGGAGGTCCCGACGTCAGAGGTGAAGGGGTCCCAGAGAAAGGGAGCGGGAAGAAAGCTGTGATGCCGGCAACTACGCCACCAGCGTCTCGAAAACGCGGCCGCCCGAAGGGGAGCCGCAACCAGAAAACCCTGGCAGCCCTTGCAGCTGCAGCCGCAACCGCTGCCACGCCCACTACCGCAGCTGCCGTCGGGGCGGCTCGAGCTCTTGGCGGCAAGGGAGCTCCGAGGAAACGGGGACCCGGTCGCCCAAAGGGGAGCGGGAAGAAGGCAGCGCCGGCGGCAGCAGCCGCTCCTTCGCCGTCTCACCGCCGCGGATGGCCACCGGGCAGCAAGAATAAGAAAACTCTTGTTGCCCTCGGGGCCACTGCCTCTGGCTCCGCGAGGCCCCGTGTGGCGGCCTCTTCTCCGGCCGGTCCGTCTCGGCTTCAACCAGTTTTGCCGGCACTCCAGCCGCCGGCCTACACCTCCGCCGAGGGGTGGTCCACCTTCATAGTCCCGGTGCTCGCCGGGGTGAAGGACCTCCTCCGCCTTCCATCTTAGTTCGTGGAAATGATGGAGGGCCAGGAGATGGCTTACACTACACTGCGAGAGTGCAGCGTTGGCCAGCCCAAGTACCGCATTGAGGTCTACTACGGCGGCAAAGGGGTATGCTACTTCCACGACGGGTGGTCAAAGTTCTTTGCAGATTACGGCGTGCATGTGGGCTGGTTCCTCCTCTTCACTCGCCGTGATGGGAGGCGGAACTTCACCGTCTGGATCTTCGACGGTACTCTCTGCGCCCGTACCTTTGCCGCTTGGTCATGAAGGCCAGCACCTCGCCGCCTTTCCGCCTTCGCGGATCTCGTCGACCTCGAGCGCGGACTTCTCCGGTACAAAGTCCATGCGGCACTCATGCCATGCCGAGGAAGTCGAGCATCTCCAAGGCGAGGAGCACTTAGCATTTTAGGGTAGCAACTTAGGAAACCTTTGTAACCGTCAGACTCCTGCTTGATGTAATTTGTCTTTCTTCATTTGCTGTGTCTTTGCGGAAACTTTCTTTGCTTCATTCTTGCCTGGATGTCTTCTGTTCCCATCTGAGCACGACGACGACTTCACGGTTAGGACTCCTTTTGTGTTAGGACCATTGCTGTGTATGCCCGTAGGTAAGGGCTAGGATAGCCACCAACCCAATGAGACATTCCTGGCGAGGCTTTCTAGCTTCAACGTGGAGGGAAAATGCCTCTGCTAGCCGGCTTTGGAAGGTACGGGCGAGTGCCGGCTTGAGGAGATAGGAGTAGAAGTCGCATCCTGTGCCGGCTTGGGCGAGACTGGAGCCGGCATGTCTCTCCTTCTCGAACCTTTGCGTAAACCTTCTTGCGGCTGGGGTGAACCTGCAAACCACTGGCCTTGGCCATTTCTTCGTGAACGCCAGATTTCGATTTCGATGCTCTTTTGCTGGTCATGTCGCAGCGCCAACTCATCGGACGGCCGGCGAAGGATTGGAGCCGGCCCGTTTCTAAGGGCCAATTCCCTTTCCCCCTAGCCCCTGAGTTTTCGGACAGCTAGAATGACAGCTGGCTTAAAACTAGCTCGTTCGCATACGATGTCGGCGTCGCGTGAGGCAGCTCTGGCTTCAAACCTCCTTGACGTGGCTACTCAGCCTAAGCACTGAAAACCATGATCATCGACCACTTACTGGCCTGCCTTGGCCTGGTTCCTCAACTTTTTCCTTAATCTCCCCACCCTTTGGCCCTTCTACCCCCAACCGGCAGCCTGGTGCCGGTTGGTCTCCCTTGGGCCGGCAGTCGAATGCCGGCCTAGGGTGGGAGCGTGCCGCGGGGTGAGAAGTATTACTTCGGTTTGTTGGGAACTCGGCTTGAGCTAGCCAACGCATGGTCAACGAACACTACCTTCAACGCTTAGTTGAGTGACTCTTTTATCGTTCACGGTTTTTTCCCTGTGGCTTTCCTTCGTATGTGGTCTACCGGCTCCTATCCAACCGGCTTCGTGGAGCCGGGGGATGGAGGTTGGGCTCGAGACCTGCTCCATACGTAGTACTCACCCGACTGGCGGGAGTTCGATCGTTTTTAGGGCAGCCGGCTGTGGCTCGGTGCCCGGAGCCGACTGCCTGTCAAGTGAATAACGCAGGAAGCAAAACATACACGAAGTATTTTCCTCGGAGCCGGCCGTAACTAGCCGTTCCGTTATCCTTTATTAATTGACAAGTTTTCGGGGTACAAGCTTTTGCCTTAACAGAAGAAAGGTCTTAGGAGATTGACATTCCATGGACGCTCCGTCTCCTTGTCCGAATTATCTGCCTTGTTCTTTCTGGGCTCTTGTGCGTCGATGAGGTAGTATGCCCCATTGCCTAGCACCCGGTTGACAATGAACGGTCCCTCCCAGGGAGAGGATAGCTTGTGCATGCCATTGGTGTTTTGGACCAGCCGGAGTACGAGATCTCCTTTGCGAAACGTGAGTGGACGGATCTTCCGGCTGCGGTATCATCGCAGCTGCTGCTGATAGAGCGCTGATCTGGCCAAGGCCTGCTCTCGTGCCGCCTCGAGGAGGTCGATGCCATCTTCGCGAGCTTCTTTCGCTTGCTTTTCCATGTACTGGACCACTCTGGGCGCATCGAATTCGATGTCGGTGGGTAGCACTGCCTCTGCTCCATAGACCAGGAAGAAAGGAGTGAAGCCGACAAAACGATTAGGAGTGGTGCGCATGCTCCAGAGCAATGAGGGTAACTCTTTGACCCAGCAGCCGGCTGAGCGCTCGAGAGGCTCGACTAACCTTGGTTTGATGCTGGCTAGGATCAGCCCATTTGCCTTCTCCACTTGCCCATTAGACTGAGGATGCGCCACTGACGCCAGGTCCAGCCGGATGCCCTTCTGGCCGCAGTACTCTGCAAAGACTCCCTTTGCAAAATTTGTCCCGTTGTCAGTGATGATACTATGGGGGACTCCATATCTCGTGATGATCTCGTTGAAGAACTTGATGGTGGACGAGCCATCGAGTTTTTTGATTGGCTTGGCTTTGATGCACTTGGTGAACTTGTCCACTACAACTAGCAGATGCGTCAAGCCCCCGGGCACTGTTTTGAATGGTCCTACCATATCCAGGCCCAGACAACGAATGGCCAGGTAAGCGGGATGGTCTTGAGGGCTGCCGCTGGAGTGTTTCGATGCTTGGGGAAGCGCAGCCAGCCGTTGCAATGCTTCACCAGTTGATCTGCGTCCCGCAGGGCCGTCGTCTAGTAGAAACCGTGGCAGAAGGCCTTAGCCACGAAGGCTCTGGAAGATGCGTGATGCCGGCACTCCCCTTCATGTATCTCTCTCAGCAGCTCTAGCCCTTCTTCCAGCTCGATGCACTTCTAGAAGATCCCTGACACGCTGCGCTTGTACAGCTCGCTGTTGATGATGGTGTATGCTTGCACGCGACGTTGGAGTCGCCTAGCTTCTGCTTCGTCTTTTGGCAAGTCCCCAGTGATGAGGTAGTTGGAGAATGGCTCCGCCTAGGATGGTATCTCCCGGATGTGGAAAACGCTGGCGACTAGGGGATCAGCAGCCCCCGGGTCTGTCGACGTGCCGGCTTCGTCTGGTTGGCCGGCTGTGGTGGCCGGCCTGGAGACGGCAGCCCCCAAGTCCTTCGTCGAGCCGGCCGCACTGGGCTGGCCGGCTGCTTCCTTCAGCTCCGAGGCGGCAGCCCCTGAGTCCGGCAGCGGTATCTGAACCGGAGCAGGGTCTTCTAGCACATAGATGGAGCCGGATTCCGATGACGGCTTGATCGATGGCTTGCGGATTATCTCCAATGACACCCCAGCCGGGATATCCTACTTGGTGGAGCCGATCTTGGATAGCCGGTCCGCCTCGTCATTGTTTGCTCTTGGGACATGATGGAACTCGCAGCCCTCGAAGAATCCGCAGAGCTCCTGCACATAGAAGCGATAAGAGGCCATGTTGGCGTCCTTGGCGTCCCATTCCCCTGAGACCTGGTGCACCACCAGGTCAGAGTCTCCAAAGCAGAGGATTCTCCGAATGCCAATCTCCTTGGCCAGCTTGAGCCCATGCACCAGGTGTTGGAATTATGCCCTAGAGGCAATAATAAAGATGTTATTATTATAATTCTTGTTCATGATAATGTTTATATTCCATGCTAGAATTGTATTAAGAGGAAACCTTAATACTTGTGTGGTTTATGAACAACACTGTGTCCCTAGTACGCCTCTATGGACTAGCTCATTGATTAATGATGCTTAAGGTTTCCTAACCATAGACATGAGTTGTCAATTAATAATGAGATCATATGATTAGGAGAATGATGTGATGGACAGACCCAAATAAAGCATAGCAATTAGATCGTGTCATTGTGTTCATCTTTGCGAAGCTTTTTCCTATGTCAAGTATTGTATTCCTTAGACCATGAGATAATGCAACTCCCTAGTGCCGGAAGAGAGCTTTGAGGTTATCAAACGTCATCCTATGAAAGGGTGATCATAAATGTGTCTCTCAGGTGATCGGAAAGTACTTGTTGGGTTATATGTATCGAGATGGAATTTGTCCCTCCCAAGTTGTCGATGGATTTCGTGTCGCAAGAACACGGGGTACCACGGGACGGACCCAAAGATTCGAACGCAGGGGGCTGAACGTTGGAGATCTTGGATCGCAACGAAACACGGTGACTGAAGCCTCGAGTCGTCGAACGCACAACACACTGCATAGAGGGACGCCGAGCTTTACCCAGGTTCAGGGCCCTCGTGGTGAGGTAAAACCCCTACTTCCTGCCTTCTTGTATTACGACGCGATACCTCGCGAGGAGTACAACGTCTTGGTTACAGAGCTCTAGCTGGCCGAAGGTAGAAGAACCAACTTAGCCTAGCTAGGAGCCGGAGATGAAGATTTGATCCCCTCTAAGGGGTGGCCTCCCCTCCTTTTATAGCGCCAAGGTCCTCCTTCCCCTTATCTTCTTGGGGAAGGGGTTGCCACACACGGCCAAGGAGGGAGGACAGCTATCGACTTTATTCTTTCGTGGACATAGTCTTCATAGAGTAGTGGCGCCGGTCCACTGGAGTGGGTGGAGGAAGCTGACATCTTCCTCTGGCGCCCTGCACCGTCCACGCTATTTTTAGGGGGATGGCCAACAACCACTGTGCCGCTTTATTCAGGCATGGCGAAAGTTGGTCTCCTCCCTGTCGGGAGTAGCGTGGGCGGTACGCGGTCTTCTGCCCTCGTCTTCTTGCTCTACACACAAACGTGCTGAGCTGACGTGGACGTGGTCCTTCCCCTCACCAGCGGGAGCTCGTGAGGAGGTCTTCTGGTCCTTAGTGGTTTTGGTCGTCGTTCTTCTCATGAGGCGCCTCCTCATGAGGGTCTTCTCCAATAGTTTCGGTCGTCGTTTCACCCCTGGGCCAAAGCTGGGCCGTTGAAGAGGCCCAGGACCAGGTGGACCGGGATACCTCGGTATCCAGAACACCGACAGTAGCCCCCGGGAGCCCGGCCCGCGAACGCACCCTCTTGAGGGGGCAAAGGGCCGGGGGCCCCCAGAAGCTGCTGGGCCCTCCAACAACACGTGTCAACCGTGTGGTCAGAGGACCATTTGAAGATGCGGAGGTCGTGGGCACGTGGCACCCTTGCAGTTGGCAAAGCGAAGCGGCGTGGAGATCATACGTAGTGGGTGGAGTAACGGGCATTTTCGAACCATCGCATCAAGGGCGACATTTTGGAAACCGCGCCCTCCCAGCCCCCTTTAAAGCTTGGCAGAGAAGGCTCCTCCCCCCGTTCCAGAGCACATTGCCGCCGCCACCTCCCTTCTGAAGATCTTGCGCACCCAAATCCTATTAGCCTTTGATCCTCCCGCTGCAACTCGCCCCCGCCCAGAGCCATGGCACCGCGCAGGGCCACCGGAGCAGCGAGGTCTCCTGAGGGAGCGCCGCAGCTGGCGGCGCCCCAGCTTGACTCTCGCATCAAGAGTAGCCGCGAGCTCCAGACCGTCCGAGAGATGGTCGGGAGCAAGAACAACGAGTGGGGCGCCACCAGCATCTGGCACGGCCACGCGCCGTGGGACACTCTGCCCACGACAACGCAGCCTTTCTTCCTCTTCTCTGTCTTCGCCGGCCTGGTGCCGTCATTCTCCCCCTTCTTCCTGGCAATCCTGGAGACCTACGGGATCCAGGCCATCCACCTGCACCCCAAGTCCGTCACCTTGCTGGTGGTCTTTGCCTATGCCTACGAGGCATGGATCGGCATCAAGCCGTCGGTGGCGTACTTTCGCCACCTCTTCTCTCTCCGGTCCTCTGGGCTGAACTAGTGTTCTGGCTGCGTCTCCTTCATCGCCACCGCCGGGACGGAGGGCGACTTCATCGACTTGAAGTGGATGAAGAAAGTTGAAGACTTCCGGAGCCGCTGGTTCTTCATCGACATCCTCGAAGAATCGGAGCTCTTCCTCGTCACCGGGGTGCCCCCCGTCAAGCTCACCACCTGGGCCATCGAGACCCTTCCTGAGGAAGCTCTGAAGATGCTCCGCCCGCGAATCCAAGATCTCCGGAAGGCCGGCGTCACGGGGACCATGGTCGGGGTGGATTTCATCACCCGATGCATCGCCCCCCTTCAAGACCACCGCCGGGAGATCTGGAGGCACAAGGCCGGAGACGACCTCAGGCTTCACGTCAGCGAGCTCAACGCCGATGCTCGGGAGGAGGTAATAAGAGCCTTCTTCTCTTCCGCCGCCATCCCCGCCATTCCTCGTAATGCCCTGCCGATCTACAATCTGGGCGCTCAGGAGACCAGTCGCGTCACGGCGGGGATCTTGAAGTTCAATGCCTAGGGCCCGTTCCTTGCAGACGGTGTCGTGCCCAGTCCCCTCTCGAGCGCACCGGCGGCTAGCTCAGAGCAGGACTCGGCTGCAAGGGGAGCGGGGCCCACGGCCTCTGGAGATCTTAACGATGACGACGTGGAATCTGGCGAGCGGATTGCATGCCGGAGGCGCCCTGAGGGCACCGTGGTGCTCTCAGACTCCTCCGACGATGGCTCCGCCTTGCCAGACCAGCCCACCGGGGGGAACGTCGACGCGTCCTCCTCGCGAGACCTGGAGGAGGAGGGGCGCCAAGCCCGCCTGGAGGCGGAACGCCGCTCCAAGTTCAACGATGAACGCGCCAGCCGGCGAACCGAGGCCAGGGCCTCCTACGGCAAGAAGCCGGTTGGAGAATCCTTCGCGCCCCCACCGCCACCCTCTGCCCTTCCGGGCAAGAGAGGATGGGTGGAGCGCGACGCCTGGTGAGTGTTCCTGCACAAAATCCTTACTTCTTGACTTACCTTTCCCCTAACCTCTTTCTCCCCCCTCCTCTCCAGGGACGCCGAGGAGAAGAAGGAACAGAAGAAAAGGAGGAAGAAGCGGAAGACCGGCCAGGCCACGCTGGGCCCTGACCCGGCAGCCACTACCACACCGGCGACGCCGCCGCGCGCCACCGGAGAAGAAGAGGACCGCGCGTCCACAGACGCACCGTCCGCCCCGGGAGCTGCCACAGCTCCCAGCACGACCGAGCCCCCTTGCGCAGGGGGCACACCAGAGACCACGTGGGCAGCGCCTGCTGCCCCCATAGTAGCCAGCACAACCACCACCCCGGAGGCACCTTTGGCCGCAACGGCCGCGCCGTCCGGCACGAGGGCAGCCCCTGAGCCAAGCGGTGAGAAGGGGACGACCTCCACCAAGCCGGGGCCCTCCAGAGCCCCGTCGCCTCCCCTGCCGGAGATACTGGGGAGTCCCACGAGGATCGCCGCAGAGCCCCACGCCGACGACCCATGGGCGGGGGTGCTCGCGGCTATGACCGGCGCCCTCCAGAACGAGGTCGCCAAGGCGCGCGCCACCAGCGAGGCGCGCATCGACGAAGGCTGGATCCTCCTGCACCAGACCACAGAGAGATGTCGCCTCTTGGACCAGCGCGCCACTGAGTGCCACGAGCAAGCGAGGAAGGAGGCGGAGGAGATCCGCGCCAGCGCGGCCGAGGAGGCCGAAGAAGCTCTGGCGAACGCCAGGGAGTCGACGAGGGGGATGCTAGCCAGGGCGCACCATGAGGCCATGGAGATTATCTCCGAAGCGCGCCAGAGGATCCCCTCCACCGTCGGGCCTCCCAACCCAGCCTTGCCCGGGGAGGAGGCTAAGCGGGCGGCTCAGCACCTCCTGGACCAGGCCAGGACCAACGCCGACGGCCTCCTCGCCAACGCCCAGCAGAGACTGGACAAAGTCGAGGACCGAGAGGCCCTCCTCCACGCCCCGCGAGGAGAGCACTGACTCTCGCGCGGAGGGCCTGAGCCTGCAAGAAGCTGGACTCGCCGTTCGAGAAGCAGAAGCTCGCGAACGCGAGCGGGAGCTTCACCTCCGAGAGGAACAGCTCCACGCCCTCGAAGACCGGCTCAACAGGGAGCGGGAGGCCCTCGAGAGCCGGGAGGAAATGGTCAGCCAGTCCACCGCCGAGGTGGCCCGGCACCACGAGGCGCTGAACCAGCGCGAGGCTTCCCTCCAGGGAAGGATGGACCACATGCTGAACCAGCGATGGGTCAGCATGGAGCAGGAGTTCGAGCGGTGGCGCGCCGAGACCATCGAGGCGTGCCACGCAGACTTCCGCTCCAAAACCGGCGCCGCCCTGGTGAGGTACAAGCAGGAGCGCGAAGCCCTGGAGCGCCAGGTCCAGGACCTGGAGGCGGAGCTGAAGGGGGCGCACGAGGTGCGCCGGGGCGCCGAGCATGCCTTGGCTGAAGCTGATGCCACCATCAACTCGCTTCGGTGCGACACGCCGAGGCTTGAGGAGGAGAACTCGGCGATGGGCCAGCAGGTCGTGGAGATCTCTCGAGAGCTCCAGGAGGCCAGAGACTCCAAAGCTGAAGCACGCATGCTATGCAGGCAACGCGTGCAGATGTTCCACGGGTTCTCGGCCCGCATCATGGCGGCGGCGCACCATCTTGGCATCCACGGGCTGAATCTACCCACCGTCCCCGAGGACGACGGGCCGATTATGCTCTTCTTCAGTCAGCTGGCTGAACAACTGGATGGCGCATCGGCCAAGGTCTTGGAGCTCATCGATGCCGAGTGCCAGGAGCTCTTGGGGCTCGCGGGGATGCGGATCTTCTCCAACCTCCAGCGCCTCCGCCCCAACCTCAACCTGGAGGAAGTCCTACAGAGGATGGCGCCTCCACCGCCCGGCACTCCCGACCGTGCGGCGCAGGCTAGGGCAGCATGACTGGACATCGCCTTGCGACGGTTGTAGGCCATCTACGCCCGCCCTGGAACGACCGCAGCTACGGGCCAGGGGAGCTCCTCTAGCGGCGACACCTCGAGCTCCGGGAAGTCCGGCAGCGAAGAAGCCGAGGAGGACAACGGCAGAGCGACGGAGTCCAGTGGAGACACGTCCTCAGGCTCCAGTCAAGGCACTGGCGATGACAAGGACTACGCGGAGGCCGTCAAGTAAGCTCTTCCCAGACCTCCTCCTGAAGAAATGTACTAGCTGCACACTTGGCAGCCGTCAGACATTGCCCTGCTGGGCCCTTTTAAGTTGTAATTGCACTTAAGGCGTTTGTTCGCCAAATTATCCCTATTTGCACCCTTGCGCATTTTTACTCACCCCGCCTTTGTCTGGGAAGTGTTCTACACCGTTCGGGGGCCAGCCCCCGAGCGGGACAGCAGCCTGACGCTTAGTATGCAGCTCGTGGTGCAAGGCTAGCGGGCGCTGGCGCTCCAAAGGTGACTGTGATGGCATACATGACTATCTCCCTGCAGCCCCCCTGGCGTCCAAACACAACAAAGGCGATTCCAGGAGAAGAAACACAAGGCCGCAAACAGGAACAGTAAAGGACTTGGTAAAATTTGCACGAGTTGTGCGACCCTTGCGCGCTCACGCGCCTTCATTCGAGTGTCGCTCGAGAGGAGAGAGCACCATGGATCGTATGAGATGACTATAGCGGGTCCCTTCCCTGGCCAGAGCTCGATCCGTTCTAGGTTTTGCGGGCCTGCTGTTTTCCGGGCGAAGTCCCCAGCGCGGACACCGTGCTCCGGCTCTTTCTCGAAAGGCAGACGAGCGAAAACTCATGTTCGCGTTAGGCCGCGCTCCGACCAAATCCGCGGGCTTGAACGAAGCCAAGACTCAAAAATTTCAAGTGGTTTACGCAGATTAGAAAGGGTTGAGGGCAAGCGAAGTTTGCCGTTACACTTTTGTTCCTTTCGTAGCTGAAGATTCCCCTTCCTCAGCTGTGGGAAAGGGGGTGACGAACCTTGAGCCCCCCTGCCCCGTCTTCGAGCACCTAGGGACGGGGCCATCGAAGGCGGCGTAGGCCTACGCGCCCTCTGGCTCAGGTCCCAGGGATGCGTATCTGTCGAGGAAGCGCTCGCAGAGGTCCCTCCAGGATGAAATGGACCTTGGCGGTAGCCTGCAGAGCCACCGGCGAGGCTCTCCTTTTGTAGCCATCATGAACCAGTTGGCCATGACACGCCCGTCGCCTCCAGCCGATCGAATACTGGTCGCGTATTGCTGCAAGAACTCCACGGGATCAGAGGTTCCATCGTAACATGCACCAATATCCGGCCTAAAGCGAGGCGGCCATGTTGCACGGCGAAGGGGCCCGGCGAGCGCCATGAAGCCCTCAAAGCCGAGGTCACCGACCACTGGCTCACCCTCCCCAATGGCCTCCAGGCCATCGAGGACTTGAAGACGCTCTCGGTGACGGCTCACATAGGCAGCGTGAAGGCGAAGACGGTGACGACGATCGTCACCCATGTTGAAGCAGATATAGAAGAAAACACACCACAGCCCCCTACCTGGCATGCCAAATGTCGATGGATTTTGTGTCAGAAGAACACGGGGTACAACGCGACGGACCCAAAGATTCGAACGCAGGGGGCTGAACGTGGGAGATCTTGGATCGCAACGAAACACGGTGACGGAAGCCTCGAGTCGTCAAACGTACAACACACTGCAGAGAGGGACGCCGAGCTTTACCCAGGTTCAGGGCCCTCGTGGTGATGTAAAACCCCTACTTCCTGCCTTCTTGTATTACGACACGATGCCTCGCGAGGAGTACAAGGTCTTGGTTACAGAGCTCTAGCTGGCCGGAGGTAGAATACCCAACTTAGCCTAGCTAGGAGCCCGGAGATGAAGATTCAATCCCCTCTAAGGGGTGGCCTCCCCTCCTTTTATAGCGCCAAGGTCCTCCTTCCCCTTATCTTCTTGGGGAAGGGGTTGCCACACACGGCCAAGGAGGGAGGACAGCTGTCGACTTTATTCTTCCGTGGACGTAGTCTTCATAGAGTAGTGGCGCCGGTCCACCAGAGTGGGTGGAGGAAGCTGACGTCTTCCTCTGGCGCCCTGCACCGTCCATGCTATTTTTAGGGGGGTGGCCAACAACCACTATGCCGCTTTATTCAGGCATGGCGAAAGTTGGTCTCCTCCCAGTCGGGGGTAGCGTGGGCGGTACGCGGTCTTCTGCCCTCGTCTTCTTGCTCTGCACGCAAACGTGCCGAGCTGACGTGGACATGGTCCCTCCCCTCACCAGCGGGAGATCGTGAGGAGGTCTTTTGGTCCTTAGTGGTTTTGGTCGTCGTTCTCCTCATGAGGCGCCTCCTCATGAGGGTCTTCTCCAATAGCTTCGGTCGTCGTTTCACCCCTGGGCCGAAGCTGGGCCATTGAAGAGGCCCAGGAGCAGGTGGACCGGGATACCCCGGTATCCAGAACACCGACACAAGTCGGAGAGATATACTTTGGGCCCACTTGGTAATCAATATCAACACTTCTTGCAAGCACATGGTTAAGGAGTTAATCACAAAGTGATATCGGATTACGGAACGAGTGAAGTACTTGCTGTGAACGAGATTGAACTAGGTATGTCGATACCGACGATCGAATCTCAGGCAAGTAAAATATCGTGTGATGAAGGGAATACATATATGGGATTAATTGAATCCTAGCATCGTGGTTCATCCAATATGATCATCGATGAATATGTGGGAGTCAACATGGGTTTCCAGATTCTGCTGTTGATTATTGATAGAAGATCATGTCTGCATATTCTCGAACCCGTAGGGTCACACACTTAACGTGCTTCGATGCTAGGATAGAATGGATAATTGGTTAATGAGTTTTTTGTTCGGAGTCTCGGTTGAGATCTAGGACATCACGATAGGTTCTAGAATGGTCCGGAGAATAAGATTCATATAAAGGAAAGCAGTTTTTGGATTCTGGAATCGTTTCAGAGTTTATCGGTATTGTACTGGAAGGTTCTAGAAGGTTCCGGAGTGGGGCCAACATGGGCGCACTTGATGGAGGCCAGCATGGGCCTAAGGGGAAGTGTCCTGGCCACTTTGGGCCAGGCGCACTAAGCTCCTAAGGCCCAGCCGGCCAGCCCAAAGGGGAAACCCTAGGGGAATGTTCTAGAGGGAAGGGGGAAGACTTGCCCCCACTCCACCCCTTGGCCGCCGGCCCTAGGGCTTGGAGGAGGGCCCAAGCTGGCCACCCAGCCTTCTATATAAGGGAGGGCTGGGGCGCAGCCTCCCCCTCACCCAACCCTAGCCGCCGGCTGAATTGCTGCCCTCCACCTCTCTCTCGCGACTGCGCATAGGCGAAGCCCTGTCGGAGAAACTCTCCACCATAAGCACCACGCCATCGTGCTGGAGATCCAATCTATCTCTCCACCATACTTGCTGGACCAAGGAAGGAGGAGACATCGCTGCACCGTACGTGTGCATCTCTCGGAGGCGTCGCCACTTGCGGTGTTGGATCGGATCGCAAGGAGGAGAAGGCTAGTACGACTACATCATCCACGTTCTGTTGAACATTTCTGCTGTGCGATTTCTTCAAGGGTATGAAGATCTCATCTATCTCTCTCATTGATTACATCTCCTAGATTAGATCTTGGCTTTCTTGTCCACATCTGTAGGATTTTTTTTGATTTACTATGCTGCGAAACCCTTCAGTGGTATCAGAGCCAGATCTATGCGTAGATGTGTTTCACGAGTAGAACGCAACATGCTTGTTGCGGGCGTTGATTTTTTCTGTTGCAAACTGCTATGTTGTGTATTTCTTATGGCGCAGCATAGTGAGATCGAAGCGGTCCAGGCCAACTTTACGCGACCTCGTTCGTGAGACTAGCTCCGCACTTGACGTGTGGCTTGTTCCACACAAGCGGCTGGTGGATGTCAATTTCTCTCACTATAGTAGTCATGAGATTTACAATGGATGTTAGCAACCATAATATCACCGTTGTGGCTTTTCATAGATAAGAATCATTCTTAACTTGTTACTCCCATAAGCCACGTAAAACGTGCAACAATAAAGTAGAGGCATCTAACTTGTTTTTGCAGGGAGTGTTTTGTGATATGGTATGGCCACAAGATGTGATTTGATATATGTGATGTATGTGATGATCATGTTTTGTAATATTTCATGACTTGCATGTCGATGAGTTCACAACCAGCAGGAGCCATATGGTTTTCTTTATAATTGTGTATGACCTGCGTGTCAACTTCTTATACGCCATGTAATAGCTTTACTTTATCGCTAAGTAGTTAGCAATAGTAGTAGTTGCTATTCGTGGTGGAGGCAATCATGGTGGAGTGATGGAGATCATGCCGGCGCGCACAAGATGGAGATCATTGCGCGGAGAATGGCTATACCATGTCACATAAAATTATATGCATATGATGTTTATCTTTTATGTATCTTATTTTGCTTTGATCACGATGGTAGCATTATAAGATGATTTCTCACTTAAAGATCAAGATAAAATTGTGTTCTCCCCATGTATGCACCGTTGCGAAAGCTCGTTGTTTTGAAGCATCTCGTGATGACCGGGTGCTATAAACTCTACGTTCACATACAACGGGTGCAAGCCAGTTTTGCACACGTGGAAATACTTGGGTTTGACTTGATGAGCCTAGCATGTACAGACATGGCCTCGGAACACATGAACCGAAAGGTTAAACATGAGTCATATGAATGATATGATCGACACTTTGTTGTCCACCATTGACACCACATCTCTTCTCGTGAAGATCGGATTAGGTGTGGTGAATTTGGATCGTGTTCACTAGACAACTTGAGGGATGTTGAATTTAGGAGTTCATCTAGTAATTTGATTAAGTTGAACTAGTTATCATGAACATAGTCTAAATTGTACTTGCAATGTTGTAGATCAAATGGCTAAGTCCAACTTCAACTTCAACATGTTTGATGAGAAAGAAAAGCTTAAAAACAATGGGTCTAACTTCACCAACTGGTTCCGCAATCTGAGGATCATTCTTGCTGGTGGACAAAAACCTTATGTACTTGAGGAAGCGCTAGGTAACCCCCCTTCCGCAATAGCAAAAACTGAAGAACTTGCTGACTTCAATTCTCGCAGAGATGATTATGATGCGATTTTGAGTACCATGTTGTTTTCTATGGAACCGGAACTTCAAAATCATTTTGAGAAGTACCGTGGGCCTTATGAGATACTTGAGGAACTGAAAACCATGTTTTAGACTCAAGCCCGTTCTGAGAGATATGAGATCTCTGAGAAGTTCTTTAACTGCAAAATGGAGGAAGGGAGTTCCGTTAGTGAGCACGCCATTAAGATGTCGGGCTACACTCAACGCCTTGAGCAACTAGACTGCAAGATTCCAGAAGAGATCAAGATTGACAGAGTTCTGCAATCACTCCCTCCTATCTACAAAGGCTTTGTAGTTACTCATAATCAAATTGGTTCCACTGATACGATCACTGAGCTCTTCGCTAAGCTGAAAGCTGTGGAGGTGGATATTAAGAAAGATAATCATGTGTTGATGGTCAACAAGACCACTAGCTTCAAGAAAGCTAAGGGTGCAAAGGGATCCTTCAAGAAAGGCAGCGGCAAGCGTGTTGCCCCTACTGAGAAGAAGCTCAAGTCTGGTCCTAAGCCGGACGTTGAGTGCTTCTATTGCAAGGACAAGGGTCACTGGAAACGCAACTGTCCAAAGTACTTAGCAGACAAGAAGGCTGGCACCATCAAAGGTATATTTGATATACATGTTATTGATGTCTACCTTACTAGCGCTTGTTGTAGTGCCTGGGTATATGATACTGGTTCAGTTGCTAATATTTGTAACTCAAAACAGGAGCTATGGAATAGACGGCGGCTAGCAAGGGATAAGGTGACGATGCGCGTCGGCAATGGATCAAAAGTTAATGTGATGGCCATCGGCACGCTCTCCTTAGTTTTACCTTTGGGATTAGTTTTAAACCTTAATAAGTGTTATTATGTGCCTGCATTGAGCATGAACATTATATCTGGATCGTGTTTATTGCAAGATGGTTATTCATTTAAGTCAGAGAATAATGGTTGTTCTATTTATATGAATAACATCTTTTGTGGTCATGCACCTGTTGTGAATGGTTTATTTCTTCTAAATCTCGAAAGCAATGAAACACACATCCATAACATTGAGGCTAAAAGATGCAAAGTAGATAGTGATAATCCAACTTATTTGTGGCACTGCCATCTAGGTCATATTGGCGTAAAATGCAAGAAGAAACTCCATTCTGATGGATTTTTGGAGTCACTTGATTTTGAATCATTAGACATGTGCGAGCCATGCCTCATGGGCAAGAGGATCAAAACCCCGTTCTCCAGAATAATGGAGCGAGCAACGGACATATTGGAAATCATACATACCGATGTGTGCGGACCAATGAGTGTTTCGACACGCGGTGGATATCGCTATTTTCTCACTTTTACTGATGACTTAAGTAGATATGGGTATGTCTATTTAATGAAACATAAATCTGAAATGTTTGAAAAGTTCAAAGAATTTCAGAACAAAGTGGAAAACCATCGTAACAGGAAAATTAAATTTCTACGATCCGATCATGGAGGTGAATATTTGAGTTATGATTTTCTCATGCATCTTAAAGCAAGCGGAATCGTTTCGCAACTCACGCCACCTGGAACACCACAGCACAATGATGTGTCTGAACGCCGGAATCGAACTCTATTAGATATGGTTCGATCGATGATGTCTCTGACAGATTTGCCGTTATCATTTCGGGGTTATGCATTAGAAACCGCTGCATTCACTTTAAATAGGGCACCATCTAAATCCGTTGAGATGACACCGTATGAACTATGGTTTGGTGCTAAACCTAAGCTATCGTTTCTTAAAGTTTGGGGATGCGAAGCTTACATCAAGAAGTTGATGCCTGACAATCTCGAACCCAAAGCGGAGAAATGCGTCTTCATAGGATACCCTAAGGAAACTGATTGGGTATACCTTCTACCACAGATCCGAAGGCAAAGTCTTTGTTGCTAAGAACGGATCCTTTATTGAGAAGGGATTTCTCTCAAAAGAAGTGAGTGGGAGGAAGGTAGAGCTAGACTGAGGTTATTGAACCTTCTCTTGAGTTGGAGAGTAGCGCAGCACCCGAAGTTGTTCCGGCGCCGCCTGCACCAACAGGAGAGGAAGCTAATGACGAGGATCATGAAACTTCGAGCGATGCTACTACTAAACTTCGCAGGTCGACAAGGTCGCGTGCCACTCCTGAATGGTATGGCAATCCTGTCTTAACCGTCATGTTGTTAGACAACAATGAACCTGCAAACTATGAGGAAGCAATGACAAGCCTAGACTCTGAGAAATGGCTAGAGGCCATGAAATCTAAATTAGGATCCATGAGAGAAAACCAAGTATGGACTTTGGTGGACCCTCCTAGCGACCATAAGGCCGTTGAGTGCAAATGGATTTTCAAGAAGAAAATGGACGCAGATGGTAATGTTACTGTCTATAAGGCTCGGCTTGTCGCAAAAGGTTTTCGGCAAGTTCAAGGTGTTGACTACGATGAGACTTTCTCTCCCATAGCGATGTTTAAGTCCATTCGGATTTATTAGCAATTGCTGTGTTTCATGATTATGAAATTTGGCAAATGGATGTCAAGACTGCGTTCCTCAATGGCAACATTGATGAAGAGTTGTATATGATGCAGCCCGAAGGTTTTGTCGATCCTAAGGATGCTAATAAAGTGTGCAAACTTCAGCGTTCCATTTATGGGCTGAAGCAAGCATCCCAGAGTTGGAACCTTCATTTTGATCAAGTGATCAAGAGTTTTGGATTTGTTCCAAATTGCTACGAAGCTTGTGTTTACAAAAAGGTGAGTGGGAGCTCGGTGACATTTTTAGTACTATATGTGGATGACATATTGATTATTGGAAATGACATCGGTATGCTTAACAATGTGAAGAGTTATTTGAATAAATGTTTTTTAATGAAAGACCTAGGATAAGCTGCTTATGTATTAGGCATCAAAATCTATAGAGATAGACAAAGACGCCTAATAGGTTTAAGCCAAAGTACATACCTGGACAAAGTTCTGAAAAGGTTCAGAATGGATAAAGCAAAGAAAGGTTCATTTCCCATGTTGTCAGGAAAGATATTGAGCAAGGCTCAGTGTCCAGCTACGGTAAAAGATAGAGAAACTATGAGAAAAGTGCCATATGCCTCGGCCATAGGTTCTATCATGTATGCCATGCTGTGTAGTAGACCGGATGTGTCCAATGCTCTTAGTTTGACGAGCAGATACCAAAGTGATCCAGGAGTGGAACACTGGACAGCCGTGAAAAACATACTAAAGTATTTAAATAGGACTAAAGAAATGTTCTTGGTCTATGGAGGTGATGAGGAGCTCGTCGTAAAAGGTTACGTTGATGCTAGCTTCAACACCGACCCAGATGATTCTAAATCTCAGACAGAATACGTTTATATTTTGAATGGTGGAGCTGTGAGCTGGAGAAGCTGCAAGCAAAGCGTGATCGCAGGATCTACAATCGAAGCGGAATACATGGCTGCTTCAGAAGCGTCAAGTGAAGGAGTTTGGATTAGGAACTTCATCATTGAGCTTGGTGTGGTTCCAAGTGCCTTGGACCCACTGGAGATATTGTGCGACAACACTGGCGCCATAGCACTGGCTAAGGAACCAAGATATCATCCAAAGACCAAGCACATCAACCGCCGTTTCCATATAATTCGAGATTATATATCAGATGGAGATCTAAAGATTACCAAAGTACATACGGATCTGAATGTCGCAGATCCATTGACTAAACCTCTTCCATGAGCAAAACATGATTAGCACCTTAATGCCATGGGTGTTAGATTGTTACCAGATGCAAACTAGATTATTGACTCTAGTGCAAGTGGGAGACTGTTGGAATTATGCCCTAGAGGCAATAATAAAGATGTTATTATTATAATTCTTGTTCATGATAATTTTTATATTCCATGCTAGAATTGTATTAAGCGGAAACCTTAATACTTGTGTGGTTTATGAACAACACTGTGTCCCAAGTACGCCTCTATGGACTAGCTCATTGATTAATGATGGTTAAGGTTTCTTAACCATAGACATGAGTTGTCAATTAATAATGAGATCATATCGAGAATGATGTGATGGACAGACCCAAATAAAGCACATCAATTAGATCGTGTCATTGTGTTCATCTTTGCGAAGCTTTTTCCTATGTCAAGTATTGTATTCCTTAGACCATGAGATAATGCAACTCCCTAGTGCCGGAAGAGAGCTTTGAGGTTATCAAACGTCATCCTATGAAAGGGTGATCATAAGGGTGTCTCTCAGGTGATCGGAAAGTACTTGTTGGGTTGTTTGTATCGAGATGGAATTTGTCCCTCCCAACTCGGAGAGATATACTTCGGGCCCACTCGGTAATCGATATCAACACCGCTTGCAAGCACGTGGTTAAGGAGTTAATCACAAAGTGATATCGGATTACGGAACAAGTGAAGTACTTGCTATGAACGAGATTGAACTAGGTATGTTAATACCGACGATCGAATCTCGGGCAAGTAAAATATCGTGTGACGAAGGGAATACATATACGAGATTAATTGAATCCCGGCATCGTGGTTCATCCGATATGATCATCGATGAATTTGTGGGAGTCAACATGGGTTTCCAGATCCCGCTGTTGATTATTGATAGAAGATCATGTCTGCATATTCTCGAACCCGTAGGGTCACACACTTAACGTGCATCGATGCTAGGATAGAATGGATAATTGGTTAATGAGTTTTTTGTTCAGAGTCTCGGTTGAGATCCAGGACATCATGAGAGATTCTAGAATGATCCAGAGAATAAGATTCGTATAGAGGAAAGCAGTTTTTGGATTCCGGAATCATTTCAGAGTTTATCGGTATTGTACCAGAAGGTTCTAGAAGGTTTCGGAGTGGGGCCAACGTGGGCCCATTTGACGGAGGCCTGCATGGGCCTAAGGGGAAGTGTCCTGGCCACTTTGGGCCAGGTGCACCAAGCCCCTAAGGCCCAGCCGGCCAGCCCAAAGGGGAAACCCTAGGGGAAAGTTCTAGAGGGAAGGGGGAAGACTTGCCCCCACTCCACCCCTTGGCCGCTGGCCCTAGGGCTTGGAGGAGGGGCCAAGCTGGCCGCCCAGCCTCCAAAGGGAGGGCTAGGGTGCAGCCTCCCCCTCACCCAACCCTAGCCGCCGACTGAATTGCTGCCCTCCACCTCTCTCTCTCGCGACTGCGCGTAGGCGAAGCCCTGCCGCAGAAACTCTCCACCATAAGCACCACGCCATCGTGCTGCAGATCCAATTTATCTCTCCACCATACTTGCTGGACCAAGGAAGGAGGAGATATCACTGCACCGTACGTGTGCATCTCTCGGAGGCGTCGCCACATGCGGTGTTGGATTGGATCGGATCGCAAGGAGGAGAATGCTAGTACGACTACATCATCCACGTTCTGTTGAACGTTTCTGCTGTGCAATTTCTTCAAGGGTATGAAGATCTCATCTATCTCTCTCGTTGATTACATCTCCTAGATTAGATCTTGGCTTTCTTGTTCGCATCTGTAGGAAATTTTTTGATTTACTATGCTACGAAACCCTTCACCAGGGCCTCGTATTCGGCGACGTTGTTCGACGCGCGGAAGTGGATCTGCAGTATGTACTGCAGCTTGTCCCCCTTGGGAGAGGTGAAGATGATGCTAGCTCCCAAGCCCCCGATCATCTTGGAGCCGTCGAAGTTCATGCGCAGTATGTTCAGTCTAGAGCCGGCGGCAAGTACTGGTGCTCTCCCCAGTCGGCAAAGAAATCCGCTATGATTTGAGACTTGATCGTTGTCCTGGGCTTGTGCTGAATGGTTTGAGCTACTAACTCAGTCGCCCATTTAGCTACTCTGCCGGTTGCATCTTTGCACCCTATGATCTCCGAGAGTGGGGTGGTTCTCACCACCGTGATGGGGTGCTCCTCGAAGTAATGCTTCAGCCTCCTGGCCGCCATGTACAGGCCGCACGCGACCTTCTGGTTGTGTGGGTAGTTTTGCTTGGAGAGAGTGAGCACCTCACTCAGGTAGTACACCGGGCATTGAACTGACAACTCCTTGCCTTCCTCTGTGCGCTCCACCATGATCACAACACTGACGACTCGCGGAGTAGCTGCAATGTAGAGCAGCATTGGCACCCACGGAGCCGGCCCTGCTAATATCGGTGCAGTAGACAAGGCTCGCTTGAGGTCATTGAAGACCTCATCAGCGTGCTGGGACCAAATGAAATGGTCTGTCTTCTTCATTAGCTGGTACAGTGACATGGCTTTCTCTCTGAGCCGGCTGACGAACCGACTGAGCGAGGCAAAATAGCCAGCAAACTTCTGCACGTCCCTGAGCTGGGTGGGCGGCTCTAGGGCCTCGATGGCTTTTATCTTCGAGGGGTTAGCCTCGATCCCTCGCTGGGAAACGATATAACCTAGGAGCTGTCCAGCCGACACGCCGAAGGTGCACTTCTCAGGATTAAGCTTCATGCGATAGCGCCGCAGGTTGGCGAAGGTCTCCTTGAGATCGTCCAAGAGCGTGCCGCTCTGCTTGGTCTTCACCACCACATTGTCCACGTAAGCGTGCACATTTCACCCAATCTGCCCTTGTAGACATCGCTGCATGGTTTGCTGGTAAGTTGCTCTAGCATTCTTCAAGCCGAATGGCATGGTGACGTAGCAGTAGGCTCCGTACGGGGTGATGAAGGATGTCTTGATCTGATCCGGCTGGTAGAGCGGGATCTGGTGGTAGCCCGAATAAGCATCCAAGAAGGATAGCAGGTCGCAACCGGCTGTAGAGTCGATCACCTGGTCGATTCGTGGTAGCGCGAAGGGATCCTTGGGGCAAGCCTTGTTGAGGCTTGTGTAGTCAATACACATGCGCCGGGTATTGTTCTTCTTCAGGACCAAGACTGGGTTCGCCAACCAGTCAGGGTAAAATACTTCCATGATGAAGCCAGTTGTGAGGAGCCGGGCAATCTCCTCACCAATGGCGTTCCTTTTCTCTTCTGCAAAGCGCCGCAGCGGTTGCTTGACCGGCTTGGCATCTGGCCGGACGTGGAGTGAGTGCTCAGCCAGCTCCCTCGACACACCTGGCATGTCCTTTGGAGACCATGCTAAGATGTCCCGATTCTCACAGAGGAAGCTGGTGAGCTCGCTTTCCTATTTAGCAGAGAGGCTGGTGCCGATGATGACGAACTTGGTGGGGTCGCTCTCGTCCAACAAGATCTTCTTGGTGTCGTCAGCCGGCTTGAACTGCTCCACCAGTGACTGGCGAGCCGGCACATCTTGCTGGGTTAGCTCCACGCGATGGAGGAGGTGCCGCTTCTCCTCGGCAATGACCAATGCCTATGCCAGCTGCGAGCTCGCCTTGGCGCATGCTAGCAACTTCTTGAAGCATCCCGAGAGTGTGATCATGCCTCTGGGACCTGGGAGCTTCATCTTGAGATAGGCGTAGTGTGGCACCGCCATGAACTTGGCCAGGGCTAGGTGGCCAAGCAGCGCATGGTAAGGACTGCTGATGTCCACCACCTCGAACCAGATGGGCTCGCGGCGGCTGTTACCTTTCTTCCCGGAGAGAACCTCCAGCTGCACCCTTGCCATAGGGGCGCACGAATGCCCAGGCACGACGCCATGGAAGGTGAGCCGACTCGGTTTTAGCTGAGCAAGCGGGATGCCTAGCTTCTCCATTGAGCTTTGGTAGAGAAGGTTGATGCTGCTGCCGTCGTCGATAAGCACGCGGGAGAACCGGCATGTGTGCGTATCGGAACACATGACAGGATCCAGGACCAGAGCTTATTCTCCAGGGCTGGGCATCAGTCGCGGATGGTCCTCGCGCCCCCAGGTGATGGCCGTCGTGGACCAGTCCATGAACTGGGGTTCCGCAGGCATGATGGTGCTCACTTCTGCCTCATACCAAAGGTCGTCCCTTTTGTCTTTCCCCAGGGTGGTAAAGATATGGTACTGCTCGACATCCGCTGGAAAGTTGTCGTCGCCTTGGTCCGGCTTCTCGCGAGCCGGCTCGTGCTGATGGTCCTCCTGACCTCCAGCCGGTTGTGCCTGTGAAGCTCCAGGGAGCTGCTGAGTGTGCTGCTCTAGCTCTCTCATGAAACGGCACTGACGCGTGGAGTGGGTCGCTTCCCTGCCAGGGGTGCTGTGGAATTTGCACGGCTGGTCAAGCGCAGCATCGAGGGCGTATTTGCCCTCCTTGCGCCCCTGACCGCTGCCGGCAGCCCCCGGGCCTCCTTGGTCAGCCACCGCTCGCTTTGAGCTAGCAGATCCCTTGGGGAGCGTCTTCATGTGGTCAAGCCACAGATGGATGTGCAGAGCCGGCTGGCGAGCCTGAGACCCCAGCCCTGGCGTTGGTGCCGGGACTTGGCGTGGCCTGCCAGCTCCGCCAGCCTGCTGGGCGCGGCAGCCTCGGGCGTTGAAGCTCGGAGCACGACCACCCTATCCGCGCCTCCCATGGCCTGGGCTTGCTGATGGTGACCACTGGACCTGGCTATGGCCCGTAGCAGTGAGTCCATGGCAGCGCTACTGGCCATGAGCGAGCTCGTCCGGCGCATCTACATGCGCGTCGTAGAACTTGCGGAGCGTGGTGCTCATGCGGCACCGGGTGACTTTGTCCTCAGCCACCTTGCTGAGAAGAACGAGGCGCGTCCGTTCTAGGGCCTCTGCAACCTAGACGGGGTCGATGACGTGGTTGAGTGGTGCGTGCAGGTCCACGACGGCGATGTCTGAGGCATCCTGCTCTGGGAGTGGAGCGTTCTGCTCCTGTGGAAGAAGGCATTCGAGCGGCATGCACGCGGGGCACGGTGAGTTGCCGCCCTCCTCGTCTCCCAGGGCCATCACCTCAACCATGGCGCCAAGGTCGCTGCTTTCACTGCAGCTCAAGGCTCCGTCGCTGAGAGGGTCGAGGACATCGGTCACCTCCTCCGAGAAGGGCTTGGCGATGTAGAAGGGGTGGCTGCCAACGTCGAGAAAGGAGCCGCTGTCGCTGAAGCCATCCTTGAAGCAGGCTAGATTGTCGCTGACACAGTCGAAGGTGCCGAACCTCCAGACAAGGCCGGAGGTGACCTTCTCGCCGAGAGTCGATGGGGATCCCGGTCGGAACTTTACTCGGTCGTCGCTGCGCGTTGCCCCACGGTGGGCGCCAACTGTCGTGGGGTTTAAGTGACAGTAGCCATGGGGATGGCTTAACGGAGGGACTCGACGGTGTGCGACGATGGGTCCGGCTCGAGATTGTGTAACTAGGACACCACGGTTTACCCAGGTTCAGGGCCCTCCACGCCAGAGGTAACACCCCTACTTCCTGCCTTGTTTCTTATTATCTTCACAGTGGTTACAACGCTCCTCGAGCTGTTCGGTCTAGAGGAGGAAGAAGAAGGATCGGATCTCCCTAGTCTAAGGGTCCAGAACCCCTTATATAGGCAGGGGTCTGGTTATAGGTTAGGTGGCTGGCTGCCCGGCTGTCGGCTCCTCCGCGGCTGCGGTCTTGGCGTGATCCGCTAGCCTCTGACTCCTTGTCTGACGATGGAAACTTTATAAAGTGCCTTTCCCCCTTGGACAGGCATCTTGCAGGCATATGCTCTCCCTTTTTCCTCGGATCCTTTCGTGGGGAAAGCTCCTGCCCGATGGTTGGTGGAGGCCGGGCGTGGCTGGCGTCATGCCTGCCCCTTGCTTCTGTCGATCTTGTTGGGGCCAGGCTGCTTTCGGCGAAGCAGACGTTGGAGGGGTCTTGTCGTCTTCGCTGGCTCTGGCTCTTCGCGGTGGAGTCACCAGCAGGCTGCTGGTGCTACCGGCCCTTTGGATAGAGCCGGTCTTCTTGACTTAGCACCGTGGAGATTCCTAGGACATCAGCCGGCAGACAGCGCTGCCCTTGGCCTACCCTGGAAGTCATCCCCATGACAGGTAGATAGATGGAAGGCTCTGTTTTGATTATCCAAACTCCGCATACTGATGTATGACGGACCATGGTGGTATCCCGGCGGATTTATCGAATCTTGTGGGTAAAGTGTACAACCTCTGCAGAGTGTAAATCTATTCGAATAGCCGAGTCCTCGGTCATGGACGGTTGGGACGGCCATTACTTAGCCCAATGTCAGGTTTTGGTTTTACAAAACTTTCGGGAAGAAAAAGGAGAAAGGTGCCAGACGGAGTACTCGGAGGGTACTGTCGTGGCACGATGGTGGTTCGGAGTACTTGGAGGGTACTGCCGACAAATTTGAGGTGGTCATGTTTGATTGACCCCGGTTCTCTCTCTTGATTTAGTAAATGAGTTCCCCCTTTCCTAGAGCTTTTACTAAAAAGGTTTTATAAAAGTTTTCTTTAATAAGGGTATAGAGATGTCGTATGACATGCTATATCGACAAGAGAAACTATTGTTAGGATAGAGCAAACTAGTCTAGAGCCATTCACCTTGCTACAGCCAAACATCATGTAATTTGTTCCTCATAGATGGTTTGTGAGTATATTTCCAAAATGTACTCACGGCTTTGTCCCTGGCTATTAACTTGGTCAGATTATGGTGAAGACTATGATGATGATGGTGAGGAGTTCGACGACGCTGGTGCGAACTAGGATCTGTCTCCCGGTCAGTCGCCTGTAGGGTAGAGGCATGACACAAGCTACCAACACTACCCTTGTATCCGCTGCAAATGTTAGTTGAACTTGCCATGCGAGGCATTTGAATTCGGCCAAGTGGCCATGTAAGACTATTTGTACTCTTTATGTAATGGATGATGTATTCTGTAATGCCAACTCTGTTATGTGGATTCACGATGGTCTTTCTAGGATCATGAATTGTATGCATAACGGGAATCTCGGGTGGTAAGCCGGGGTCCCCACAGCCCTATGTTTCCCTTGCAGGATCAGCCGGCCCTCGCCATCGTCGGTGATGCCAGGAGCTAGTCCTAGGTCGCCGCGACAGCAACCCTCTGTGAGCCCCTGCATGCATAAGTTCAGGAGATGACACGCATCGAAATCGTCTCCGCCGCCAATTCCTACACCTGCATCGAGCCAAGATCTCCTCGCTAACCCCTCGGTGAGCCTCGCCACCCGAAACCCTAGCCGGCGATCTCCCTCTCCAGCGCGCGCATGTAGTTCCGCGGAGAAGATGACGCCGCGCCGTTCGATCTGGATTGGACGGCGGCATACCGCTTCGGCCAGCCAGGCCTCGGGCAGGCCGCCAGATTTGGGCCGGCCTGGCTCAGATCCGCCGCCTCGGCCCGACTCTTTTTTTTAGTGAACCTTTTTAATCTTTTAGTTAATCCTTGGTAGTTTTAAAAATTCATATAAAGTAATCTATGCATCCAAAATTAGTTTTTCAAATTTCTATGTGATCCTTGAATTGTTATCTACCTAGATATCCTGCGTGCATGATTTTTAGGGTCCTGAATAATATCTGTGAATAAATTGTTGTAGATCTAGGGTTTTTCAATGATAAATCCAAATCAGGAGTTTGGTTTTATGAAAATAGGTGTTTCCAATTTTTCCGGCGATAGAATCAAATGACGAGTGTGCGGAGGAAGGAGAAGTCTTTGAGTATCAAGAAGAAGAGGACCAGGGATAAGCCACGCAAGGCAAGCCATCTACTTTTTGCATACCTGAATCCTATTATTACACTTTGCATTGTTTTACTACTGTCTTTCCTTATGCATTATTTCCATATTGCTATTGTTCCTTATATAGCAATAGATTGGCGATTTAGCTCCACAAGTCGGCTTGTTATCATCTTTAGGGAGGACACCCTTTGTTACCTACTCAACACCCCTATATTAGAGACTTGATGGTTAGCATCAAAGTCCTTGGAAAACTTGTAGTGGAGCCAAAAACTCTAGGATGGGAACACTCTCCTGAAAGATTTCGAAAATGTTTTTGAAAACCTTGGAGTAGTATCTACTCCACTGAAATGTTTTCAAAGTGGTTTTGGACAAATGGAGTTGGGTATGGAAGAAAAAGGAGTTGGTGGTTTTACAAAAAGGCATTGGTGTTTCTTTGTAGTCACTCGGAACAATTAACCCGTGCAACCACATTACCCCGGTATGGGACGGGGCTTAGTCCGAAGTTTATTTGCTTTAGTGCGGGGGGTCTCATAACTATATAAGGGTTCGCGATGCCCGTAAAGTGGTACGCGACACCCCTAAATCTGGGTTGATGCCAAATGAGGGTCAACACATATCACAGTATATCCCAAGCCGCCGGAAGACACTTGGGTTCTCCCGCTGTGGCGCCAGAGTTACGCTCTGGAGGACGTACTATCGGGGCGTGCCGGGGAGGTAGACTCCATAGGGTAGACACCCATACTAAGGTAGATAGATGGAAGACTCTGTTCGATTATCCGAACCCCGCATACTTGTGTATGACAGACCGTGGTGGTATCCCTGCGGATTTATCGAATCATGTGGGTAAAGTGTACAACCTCTGCAGAGTGTAAACCTATTCGAATAGCCGAGTCCTCGGTCATGGACGGTTGGAAAGATCACTACATTGCCCAATGTCAAGTTTTGGTTTTATAAAAAGGTTTTTCAAAAAAATGGAGGGAGGTGCCAGACAGAGTACTCAGAGGGTACGGCCATGGCACGGGTGTGGTTTGGAGTACTCGAAGGGTACTGCCGAGGAGTTGGGATATGGTCATGTGTGATTGACCATGGTTCTCTTGGAGCAAATAAAATGTGTTTCCCCCTCCCCTAGAGATTTTACTAAAAATCTTCTTTCAAAAATATTTTTCAACAAAGATATAGAGATGTCGTAAGACATGTTATATCGACAAGAGAAACTTGTTAGTTGATACGTCTCAAACGTATCTATAAGTTTTGATGCTCCATGCTTGTTTTTACACCATTTGCTTAGTGTTTCGTTACACTTCGTGGCATTTTTATGCATTTTCCGGAAGTAACCTATTAACGAGATGCCACAGTGCCAGTTCCCTGTTTTCTGTTGTTTTTGTGTTTCAGAAAAGTTACATAGGAAATATTCACGGAATCGGACGAAACAAAAGCCGAACATCCAGATATTTACCGAAGCTTCCAGAGAACCGAAGAGGAGAAGGAAAGGAGCCAGGAGGCAGCCTCACCACCAGGGGGCGCGGCCCAGGGCCTGCCGCGCCGCCCTATGGTGAGGGCCCCCTGGTCCACTTCTGACGCTGCCCCTTTGCCTATAAAGACCCCCCGATGGGAAAAACCTGAACACCCATTCACTTTTCCACAAACATATCGTGATCCGCCGCCGTCGTCGACCCGAGATTGGGAGGGTCCAGAAGCTCTTCCCGGCACCCTGCCGGAGAGGGGAATCGCCACCGGAGGTCTTCTTCATCGCCATGCTTGCCTCCAGCGTGATGAGTGAGTAGTCTACCTTGGACTATGGGTCCATAGCAGTAGCTAGATGGTTGTCTTCTCCACCATATGCTTCATGTTTAGATCTCGTGAGCTGCCTTACATGATCGAGATCACTGTTATGTAATTCTACACATTGTGTTTGTTGGGATCCGATGAATATAGGTGTTATGATTGAGTTAATGTGCTGAATATTATCTTATGTTATCTCTATGTTGTTTATGATCTTGCATGCTCTCCGTTGTTAGTAGCTATCTTGGCCGAGTAGTTGCTAGTGACTCCAAGAGAGGGTATTTATGCTCGATAGTGGGTTCATGCCTCTATTTAATCTGGGGGAGTGATAGAAACCTCTAAGGTTGTAGATGTGCTGTTGCCACTAGGGAGAAAACAACATTCATATGTCCAAGGGCATATGCTTTGTTTACATTACACACTTTGCTTAATGCAGTTATTTTTTGTTTGCAACTTAATACTTGTGGAGTTCTCGGATTGATTCGCCACAAGTGGATTATTAGTCATAGATGCAGTTGGATGGCGGTCTATGTATCTTGTTGTAATGCCCAGAGTAAATCTCATAGTGATCCTCTTGACATATCACGTTGTCTTTATTCTATCAATTGCCCAACTGTAATTTGTTTACCCAGCATGTGTTATTTTATCTTATGGAGAGACACCACTAGTGAACTGTGGACCCCGGTCCTATTTCCTTTATATTGCTATCACCTGTTTACTTTACTCGCATTGTTTACTTTACTCGCATACTACTATTGCTTTCCACTCGATACGCTCATTCCTTTGTTTATAGCAACCGGTGAGATTGACAACCTCATCGTAAGTTGGGAGCAAAGTATTTGGTTGTGTGCAGGTTCCACGTTGCTACTAGTTGAAGACGCGCTAACACGTTATCGTTAATGGCGCCCTTGTTGGAGTGTCAGTAGGCTAGCAAGAATCACCTTCTGGAGTTTGGCTTTTTCCTGGACTGACAAACCTTTGTTTCTTACTAAGGGAAAATTTGCTACTGTGCTCATCATACCTTCCTCTTGGGGTTCCCAACTGGACGGTGAAATTACATCAACACCGTGCCGCATCATTAGTATAGACCAAACTAGACTAGAGCCTATTCTTGCTACAGCCAAATAGCATGTCAATACCTTGCTCTTAGATGTTTTGCGTGTACAATTTCAAAATGTACTCACGGCTTTGTCCCTGACTATTAACTTGGCCAGACTATGGAGATGACTATGAGGAGGATGATGGAGGTTATGACGACGTCGGTGCGAATTAGGATCGTTTCCCGGTCAGTCGCCTATAGGGTAGTAGGCCTGACCTGGGTCAGCTATGCTGCATGTATCTCCGCTGTTATCTACTAAGTATGTATGTCAGTAGAACTTGACCTGCGTGGCATTTATATTTGTGCAAGCGGCCTATGTAAGACTTTATGAACTCGTTATGTAATGGATGTTGTAATCTGTAATGCCAACTCTGTTATGTGGATTCACGACGGTCTTCCTAGGATCGTGAATTGTATGCATAACGGGAATCCCGGGTGGTAAGCCGGGGTCCCCACAGAGTTGGTATCAGAGCCATCCTGACCTTAGGAGACCCTAGTGTAGCACGGGCGTTAGACCGGACCAAAAACTACTTTCTAAAAATAAAAGAGATGGCTATATATATCAAAGGTAAATATATATTGCTCTCATCTCTTCCCTTATTTTTTAAGCATCTTTATTTACTTGCATCTTAATTTAAGTTTTTACTTATATATAAAAATCTTGCACACTTGGGTAAGTCACTAATTAAATCTACCTTAAAATTTGTGTAGATGGACGCTCTCACGGCACACCGACTGGTTGGGACCCACGACGAGGTCGTTGTGTTCGAGCGCGACTTAGTGGAGTTGGCAGCCCGCCTTGGGCGCCCGCGTCCCTACGTGAGGGGCGAGCGCCTCTTCGAGGAGGGTACCCGCGAGCTGGCGTATCGTATTGTCTGCCAGGTTCGCGGGAGGGAGGTACCACCTACTTCCGAGGAGTTCACCTTTGAGGTGATCGAGCGCACTTGGGGCGAGAGTGTGATGCACATTTTGCAGCACACCATCTCACGCCTTGTCCACCTTCACACCTCCGATTTGTGGGTACATGCTACAAGAACTACGGGAGGTGCGACAACGAGGGCTTTCCTATCGAGCCCCATCTGCCGACCCCCTTCAGCCGCCACCTTACCCACACGGAGGTCCTTCTGCACCACTCCCAGGAGCAGCTGGACCATGTCCGTATGGTGGCCAACGAGCTTGGAATTGGCCGTCCTCCGTGAGGACTTGAAGGAGGTCATCTTCTCTCGCCACCGCGTCATCGCCGCAAAGAAGAAGATCGCGAAGAGGAACAGGAGCCTTAGACGCCGCATCTGCGACCTTCAGGACCAGCTTGCCTCTCTTGAGAGTCACATGTCGGAGTTAGAGGACGAGGCCGCCAAGCTTCGCAAGGAGAACAATGCCGTCCTTAGCCGCGACGACGACCACCAGGCGGCCTTTGACGAGGAGCCCGAGAGCACTGATGACGACGACCGTGGTAGCTACAGCGGTGATGACCGCAACGCTATCATGGACTTCTACGCTCCCGAGACTCCTAGTGAGGAGGACCCTGAGGAGGTTGTCCCCCATGTTAGTAGCGACGAGTAGGTTCCCAGCACCCTACCCCTCTCACATAGGTTGTCGAGTAGTTGCTAGTTTACTCCCTTTTGCGCATCTGTGTTGTATGGTCCATCTTGAACCATTTGGTACTTGTGTTGTATGAGACTATGTGGTATGTGTTCCTAGACTTGTTTGGCACCCTTTTGCTTGTATATATGTATGCCTGGACTTGCATGTGCATGTATGTTGTTGGAGTGTTTGTATAGATGACTTGCTATGTTGATATGTTATGCATGGGTTTGAATTCTATCTTTAGTTTGCATCATGCCTAAGGTTTACTTGTTGTCATTTCTCACAAAACCTTTCTCTCCAGAATGGCTTTGGGGACTCGAGGCCAAGCTGGAGGCAATCCGCCCCCACCACCCGAGCCAAGCATGGCGCAGGTGCTGTAGCTCATGCTAGAGGATCGCGAAGCCGCACGCGCTGAACACCAAGCCAACCTTGCCACTCTTCAACACTCGCACAGATTGCCACCAACAACAACAACAATGGTGGCAATGGTGATGAGGAGCATCGAACCAAGCTTAGGGACTTCTAGAATTCCAACCCTTCAACTTTTACCAAGTCCACCAAACCCCTGGATGCCGATGACTGGCTCTGCACCATCGAAAGCAAACTCGAGTATGCGGGAGTTGGAGAGAATGAAAAGGTGCTCTATGCCACTCATTTCCTAGCTAGAGTAACGGGTGCATGGTGGGAGAAGGTCCGTGCCATGCAGCCCGAAGGCCAAATAATGACCTGGGATGCCTTCAAGTCCAAGTTTCACAAAGCGCACATTCCCTCCGGACTCATCAAGATCATGTAGGATAAGTTCCTCTACCTTAAGCAAGGAGGAATGAGTGTCACCGAATACCTCGACAATTTCACTACTTGGGGAAGATACGCCCCTAATGACATTGACACTGATGAGAAGAAGAGAGAGCGGTTCCTCAATGGGCTTCATGAGGAGCTGCAAACCTATTTGGTAGCTGTGCCATATTCTGATCTGGAAGCCATGGTGGATGCTGCCATAATGGTTGAGGATAAGCATAAGGCCTCCCATGAGAGCCGCAAGAGAAGAATGATGAGCCAAGGTGGACCAAGCAGCCAAAGGTCCCGCAGTTTGCCCCCATCTAGGCATGCGCCACCCCAACAGAGGTTCGCATCTCAAGCCCCCAGGCCTAACAACCCTAACCGCCAGTACTCAAGCAACCGTCCTGCAAGCGGGAACTTCTCAGGAGGTAACCGCAACACCTTCAACCCCAACAACCGCAGCCAAGGAAGTGGCTGCTATACCTGTGGTCAGCCAGGGCACTTCTCTAAGGAGTGTCCCCTGAAGAAGCCTTCTACACCGAGCCTTAGCGCACCGTGACCCAACCAGGGTCAAGGCCATGGACCCGCTGGGAGAAACCAGAAGAATCAGGCCAATGTTGCCCGAGGCCGCCTGAACCATGTCAACGCAGCTGAAGCTGAGGAAGCACCCGATGTCATGCTTGGTATGTTTCTCGTCAACTCCGTGCCTGCAAAAATTCTATTTTATTCCGGTGCATCACATTCCTTTGTCACTGAGAGCTTTGTGGATAAGGGTAGTTTGAAACCTAGTCGAATGGATAGAATTATGATAGTGCAAATCCCTGGGTCAACCACCAAGACCCAACTATCCTGCAGAAATGTCCCAGTAGAGCTCCATGGGGTACAATTCCAAGCGGATTTGATTATCTTAGGCACTAAAGGTTTGGATGTGGTACTTGGAATGGATTGGATGTCCAAGTACCAGGGACACATAGATTGCGCTCGGAAAGCTATAACCGTAACCAGCTGTGATGGAGTTTAGATTGAGCACATCGCAACCATGCCATCCCGCAAAGCCTACTACAAGAAGTCTGTCTCTGGACCGACCCTTGACCAAGTTCCGGTGGTATGTGAGTACCCCGACGTCTTCCCTGAAGAGTTGCCAGGTATGCCCCCTGACCGGGATATCGAGTTCATAGTTGAGTTGATTCCCGGGTTAGCTCCCATTGCTCAAAGACCCTATCATATGAACCCCCAAGAACTAGAAGAGTTAAAGAAGCAACTCGCTGATGTGCTCAGCAAAGGCCTTATCCGTCCCAGCGCTTCACCTTAGGGATCACCTATTCTCTTTGTGGACACGTGAGATGGTACCATTCGACTGTGTGTGGATTACCGTAAGCTTAATGAGGTGACAATCAAAAATAAATACCCACTCCCAAAGATTGAAGACCTATTCGATCAGCTGAATGGAGCCAAGGTATTCTCCAAGATTGATCTCCGCACCGGATATCATCAGCTGAAGATCCGAGAGTCTGACATTCCCAAGACCGCCTTCACCACTCGCTACGGCCTATTCGAGTACACCGTAATGTCCTTTGGCCTAACCAATGCCCCTGCCTATTTCATGAATCTCATGAATAAGGTATTCATGAAGTTCCTTGAAAAAATTGTGGTTGTGTTCATTGATGACATCTTGGTCTATTCGAAGACCGAGGAAGACCACGCAGAACATCTGCGGCTAGTGTTGGGAACCCTGTGCGAGCACCAACTTTACGCCAAATTCAGCAAATGTGAGTTTTGGCTGAAAGAAGTTGGATTCCTGGGCCATGTTATCTCAGCCGGTGGTGTATCCGTTGACCCCTCGAAAATTACCTCCATCATGGAAAGAAAAGCCCCAACCAACCCCACCAAAGTCCGAGCATTTCTTGGACTAGCCGGGAATTATTGGAAGTTTGTAGAAGGGTTTTCTAGCATCGCTTGCCTGTTGACTCAGCTGCTCAAGAAAGATAATAAGTTCGAGTGGACTGAGAAGTGCGAGCAGAGTTTCCAAGAACTCAAGAAGAGACTTGTGTCTGCCCCTATCCTAACCATGCCTGATATCACCAAAAGCTTTGATGTCTATCGCGACGCATCCAAGCTTGGACTTGGAAGTGTCTTGATGCAATATGGCAAGGTCATCGCTTACCTGTCCCGTCAACTGCGCCCTCATGAGCTGAGCTACCCTACCCATGACTTAGAGCTTGGTGTTGTTGTCCATGCACTCAAAACATGGCGACACTATCTTATGGGGAACCGGTGTGAGATCTACACCGACCACAAAAGCCTGAAGTACATTTTCTCTCAGAAGGAGTTAAACATGAGACAAAGGAGGTGGATTGAGCTCATCAAGGACTATGACCTAGGCATTCATTACCATGCTGGTAAAGCGAATGTGGTCGCCGATGCCCTGAGCCGAGAGCCTTGTTCCCTAAACGTCGTGCTGAAAACCAGCCAACCAGCCTTGTGCGAGGAGTTCAAGAAGTTCAGACTTGAGCTTGTAAGCCATGGTTTCTTAGCAAACCTTGAAGTTCGACTCACTCTTTTTGACCAAATCAAAGGATCTCAGAAGGGTCATGAGAGTATTGAAGAAATCAAGCGTAGGATGGGACGAGAAGAAGTACCTGGGTTTTCAATAGACCAGGAAGGTGTTCTATGGTATAACGGCCGCCTATGCGTCCCTAACATCGAGGAGTTGAAACAACTCATTCTGAAGGAAACCCATGACACCCCGTATTTGATTCATCCTGGAGGTACCAAAATGTACCAAGACTTGAAAGAGCAGTTTTGGTGTGTAGTGATCTCACCTGTTAAAGATGACGATCCCTGTGCTTTTTTGTGCTAGTCCCTGGATCAATGCTTGCACACACAGTTTAAGATGTAATATCAAGAAACAAGGGTCATTTTATTACATCGAATGATCTGGCAATTACATAAAGAAACTTTACAATGCTCATAGCATAGAGCTATCAGAGTTTACAAAAAAAACATAATTAGCATGGAGTCCTTCTTCATGTGCCACAGGCGAACATGCTGCGGATAGACTCGTAACCCTGCCGTACCTTTCTTATCGTCAAAACCTGCAATATGAAATGTTGCAGACACAAAGGGTCAATACATTTGAATTGTATTGGCAAGATATCACTTTTTGGTGGACTCAAATGGAATCCTAACACTTACATGAATATTTGGCTAAGTGGATCTTCAGGCTAAGGTTGCAGAAAAGCAATTATTTATCCTACTTTTCAAAAGATCTTATTTTCTTTTTAAAGCACTATTGGACACACTGGAATCCACCAGGTGTTCCTAGTTAATTATGCACACACAGGAATCCACCAGGTGTACATAATTATGATCACACAACAATCCCTTGTTAACCACTCAAGTTTTAATTTAAAGAAGTTGGGATGAGGAGATCCTTGAACAGCTTCAAAACCATGTCGCTCAAAATTGTCCATAACCGGGGACACGGCTAAGTACTTAGTTTTTAACCCTCTGCAGAGGTGGTGTACTTTTCCCACAAGACTCAGTCAACCTCTTTTGCCATGATGCTCATTTTGCTCAAATGGCCAAGTGAAGACTAAAACGAGACCTTTTAGAAGCAATCCCTCAGACCAACCCAGACACGTTCCATCCTACAAATCACTACCACCCTCTGTCCGTCTGGCTGAGTTCTTACAACTTAGTTAGTCAAGACAGAGCCATATGACTCGTGGTTGCACTGCAAGCTTCACGACTTGAATGTCTCCAATCTCTTTGCTCCTGGGTGGCCGTCCACAAGTGAGATACACACGACCGCCATAGAGATGGCTCTGGTGTAACCACTCAACATAAATCCATCTTACCAATTTCCACCCAGGTGTTTCATTAACTTAGTTGTTTTCTTAGTTTTTGCAAAACATAGTTTTCAAACTCAATAAAAGAACATGTGGAATCCCCACCACGAATTCTATAGCACAACTAAGTAATCTACACTTACGGTGTTTCTTCTAACAGGGTAATCAGGGATATCCTAAATAGGAGATAGCAAGCCTAACAATCTACACATGCATATTATTAAAAGAAGAGAAACACTACATGCATAGTAAAACATCATTGGGAATTTTATGAACAAGAGTGACACTTGCCTTAGAAATTTCTGAAGATTGTACTTGTCTTAATCAACACACATAGCTCTCCGTACAACTATAAGATAGAAAGGGACACAACATAAACACATCATTCAATCAAACAAGACAATAAAAGTGTTTATTTGTTTTGGCTTAGTCTTGATTTGTCTTAGTCATATTTGGACAAAAGATTGGGCATGAATTTGACATGATACAGATGGAGAGATTGGCTAAGTCAAGGTCTTAAAGATTGATTGGGGGTTTTCTAATTTTGTTTAAGAAGTGTCAAACACTTAGCAAAAATAGTTTTAGGGAGAACTTACAAATTCTAAGTCATGAGGTCTAACACTATCATCTTCTTGACTTGAGGCTCTCTTCTCTTGATCTTCTTCTTTTGACTTCAACTCCTTGTCTTCTCTTCAAATTCTTCTTCATGGTCTTGATATGGAAAAACTTCTACGCCATAGTGTTGGAGGGGGTAGTCAAAGTACATAGAAGAATTTTGGGTAAGAGGGAATTGATAGTTTTGCACTTGGGCAAGAATAGAAAGTAGATTTTTACTAAGTTATGGTAGATTTGATGTGGTCATTAGGACTTAGGATTATTCACACCTTTGCAAAGTGGAACAAAGTCAAATTGGGACTTTGATATTTGCAAGGTGCTCATAACACCACTATATTTTGCAAAAAGATGAACTAATGGAGTTGACTCTTGGAAAAGTTAAAACAAATGTGTGTGAAGTATTCTGGTGGTTTTCTATCATCAATATATTCAATTTTGCAAAAGGAATTATGCCTAAAATAATTATAGAATTAAATCTAGGGAGAAAATACTCAAATCCTCATTTGAATTTGAATACTTGATAAAATTGGTTCAAATAATTTGTGCAATGATTCTACTGGATAGATGTAACAACCCAAATTTTTGGGAAATAGAAATAAATGGATTTATTAAAATCCCAAATTTTGGAGCCAACAAAAACTTTTATTGTGCATATAAGATTAATTTCTTGCCTTTTCGAAACTTCTGAATTTGAGCATTTGCTCCCATGCTTCAAATAAAAAGAGAATGGGAAGGGTTTTTAAAACAAATAATTATACATGTAAAATGTTTTTGTGAAATAGAAAGAGTTTTCTAACTATTAAAGTTTGTGCATGGTTGCGTGCTAAACCCATTTGGGTCATTTGCCAAACCAAAATTAAGTCAAGCAATCACAAACAAATAGAAAAGAATCAAATACTATAAAGTGTGAAACAAAAATCAACTTGGAACTCTATTTAATATTCTACCAAAGTTTGAATTCAAATAAGAGGTCATTTCCCAACTCCATGACATCTACAAGAAAACTAACACCTTTGGACCAAGATTTAAACCTTCTGCACTTCATATTTCATGTATGCATAGAGTTTTAATATAGGTCTTTTATGATTTCATGTGGGTTTTAATTTATGGTGCAATGATTAGTTAATTCAAACTTAACCAATAGAAGCATTAGAGAAGAACCACAAAGATCAAAGGAACCAGAAGCAAGAGAAATAAAGAAAAAGAGAAGAAAAGATGATCTAGAAAAAGTTAACCACTACCCTACTTTGGACACTTATATTAAGAAATCTGTAACTCAAGTAAGGGTGTGGTCAGTTAGTTGAGCTTGACCAGGCTGCATACTAACTTGACCAAGAAGTTTCAAACCAAAATTCAAATCAGAACCTAACTCAAACATCAGCCAAACTTTGAATCTGAAACAGTGACAATACCCAAGTTTGAAATATAAATTTTTGCAAAACTTGTTATTTCTTCGAAACAAAAATATCCCTGGAACCCTTGTCCAATATGATGAAGACCCACGGTGGCCGTTTTCAAAAATTTGAAATTTGATTTCTTGCGGGCATTTCATCGAACACGTGGTGGGCAAAAATCTAGAAAATCGATTCTACTGTGACCAACACTGTTTCCGTTCGTCCCAAACCCTGTAGCCATGCTTGGGGACATCTCTTGGTCGAGCCCCAGCATCCCCTGCCCCGACCACGGCCGTGAGGCAAGGAAGAACAGAGGAGAACCACCGCCCGGACCCCTCACTTGCTCCCTCTGAACCAGACCACCCCGCAGCCCGTGAGTGCGCCAGCAGCACCCCACAGCACCCTGCAGCCCTCCGCCGAAAGCACCGACCGCCGCGTCCCTCCGTTAGCCGACACCGGCCGCGCTCTCTCCGCAGATCCACTCGCCCCGTGCTCCCTCTCCCGTCTATATAAAGCCGCCATTCTTCTCTGAAAAGATTCCCCTCACCTCCCTCTACCTCCTAGACAAGGTCCCGTCGCCCCTCGCTTCCTCCGACGAGCTCGCCGGAGCAAGCCGCTCCGCAGAGCACCTCCCGTTCCCGGCGTTCCAGCAGCTCCCTCGAGCTTCCGGCTGGACAAGGTGGAAGAGGAGAAGCTCCTCCGCCGCCTAGACAACCTCGCCGCCGCTCCCCATCGCCGCCGGTGAGCTCCCCGTCGCCGCCCTGCTCCCAGTAGCTCGTTCTCGTTTACGTTCCTGTAGCACGAGGAAGAAGAAGCCCGATACCTGTTCGGTTTAAGTTCTGACCGGTGGGGCCCCTTGGCAGGCCGGACCGGTCCTCTTTTTTTTCCCTGTCACCCGCCACTTGCAGCCGAACGGGCCGGCCCAGCGTGGTCTGTGTGTTCGGCCCGGATAAAAAAAAAAGGGTTATTCCGATTTTGCGAATTTCCGAAATTGTTTTCAGATGCTTTAGTATATTTAGTTTTCCCGGAGATCTACCGATCCAAATCTAGCAAATAAAAATGTTCTGGAAACCTTAGAACATAAGCTATCCAATAAAAGTGGTTTCAACACAATTAGATCTACAGATTGGTTGCAGTAAAAATAACAAAACAGGAGCTTTTTCACCTTAGAAAATTCATATCAATTCGAATAAAATTCCTAAAAATATAAATCCAACTTTGAAAATTCACAATTAGTGATACCCATCTGTCTATACCATTAGATCTCATTTTTGAACCTTTTAAATCAAATGCTATTTACCCATATGGTTAAATAGGCATTTGCCATATAGGATTTTATTAAACTCAAACCTATAATTGGAATTTTGATGGAGCTCTTATATATTGTTATACCACCTTTCCAATTATCTATCTGTAGGTTGATCTTAGTCCATGTGATCTGGTAGAAGGTATTTGGAGAATTAATACTACATAGTAGTAATTAGAAACTCAAACTTGCACACCTATCTCAAAATATGGAAATGATATGAAACCAATTCGAATCAACCATATTTCTAAATATTGATCTTTAACCTTTGATCCCATTCAACTAGGATCTATAAACTCTACTTGTAGATTCAAACTTGATCACTAAATAGTTGCAAACTAGAAATAGCTTCAATAAAAGAAAAGTACTCAAAATCCTATGAAGCCTCTTTAGATGAACCATCATCTTCAACATATACTAGTAGTATATGAACTTTGGTCAATAAGAACTTGCAGGAGATATTTTTTATAATCCAAAATAAATAAACCCTACTTAGATACAACAACTCAATCATCTCATCCATCGGAACTCAATTATCATCGAAACCACTCTCCATAGACTTCCTAGATCACTTCCCTTACCCAAGTATGTGTATTTGAGTAAATAGATGTTGTTTGTGAATTGTGTGGTGATTGTATGCTTATCTGCTTTCCAACGATTAGACGACAACGAGAGTAAGGAGAATGGATCCCGAAGTCAACCAAGCAATGGTGATGGAGACTACACAACCCGAGATGAAGATGAAGAAGCCTATGACATTGCCAAGCCAGGCAAGCCATCTTTTGATCATACCATTACCCAGTTTTATAATGCATGTTTACTTGCTTTTAAATAAAAATACATGCTAAAATGATTGTTACCAAGTTGCAAATAAGTAGTGATGTCTTTCTTGACAAGTGCATCCAACTCTTTTTGTGGATGACATCAAGAGCATCAAACCTAGCCTACCTTTGAGAAACCCCTTTCCTTAGTGGATGCTAAGTAGCGCATCAAGCTAAGTCTATCCAATATACCTACCTAGATCCTTGTGCCCTCATGAGGATCATGCTTGAGCTGAAGGCATTCATGGAAAATGACTAGGTGGGAACCCCAATGGAGATCATGAAGATTTTGAAATGAAAACCTTGGAAAGGGGCAACCTTGCCCAAGGATGATTTTTTTTAAATACAAACCTTGGAGATGGGCAACCTTCCCAAGGGTGACTTTGAAAACTATTTACAAAATGGTGACATGGTGAAGGTGACATGAAGGTTTGACAAAAATGATAAATGAGTGAAGTACCACTGGACCAATCATACAGTGCGACCACATTATCCTGGTATGGGACAGGGCTTAGTGGAGTACTTGTGTCTCCTTAGTGTAGACCCTATAAAATGTAAATGGAAGTCCGACCAGGGACTCCTCTTCCAGGGCACCCTATGGCTACGGCCTAGGTTCGCCTTGTCCTCCTTTTTAGGTGGTTGGGGTACAAGCCGAAGAGCCCTCATTGAAAATGGACTACCGGGTGTGGGACCCTACCTCGGTTAGTGGCATTCCGGTGGGTCAAGCGGCTGGGAACTTTGCACACTCTGGACAGCTTCTTGGACTCCGGTGTTGAGGGGTACATCTCTAGGCGGTAGTGTTTATGCTAAGGCGGGCAGGTGAAACATTAATGGTCGGCTGCTTGTCGTGGCATATGTCGTTATGCGGGGAAGTTGCCCACACGATGAGTAGTCGGATGGTGTGGGTAAAGTGTACAACCTCTGCAGAGTGTAAAACTATTCGAATAGCCGCGTCCGCGGTCATGGACGGTTGGATTGGAGCTGCTTGGCCGTTATCAAGTTTTACTTTGAAAATGATTTGAGAAAGGTGACTTGACAATGAATTTTGATGACCATGAAGGTGACTTGGTGAACAAAAGAATTGACATTTGGGGGACTCCATCTAGAGATTTATAAAGAGCTAAATGTTTTTCTTACCATTTTAGATAAAAGATCTTTGAAAGGAAATTTTGCTTTATGCAAATGAACCTAGAGCTTAGACCACTATATGAACTATGCATTCTCTATTCATTTATTTATAAGATGGTTTGCGAGTGCATGCAATGTACTCACGGCTCTGTCCCTGGCTATTAACTTGGCCAGACTTGAAGGAGAGAAATCAAGAAGGAAGGAATCATTGACGACTTTGCGAATTAGGCTCGTTTCCTACTGTCGGCTCTGCCTGTGCGGTTGAAGCTTGACAATATGGACCCAAAGTGTTATTCCGCTGCATGATGATATAATGTAAGGTTTGGTCTGTGCGACCACCTATGTAATTCCCTTTATTTGCTATTAGTAGCTATGACTGTGATATCCACTACGTTATGTAAATCACAACAATGATTCTGGGATTGTGATGGATTACATAACGGGCACTTCGAATTTGTTATCAAATTGGAGGTCGTCACAAGTTGGTATCAGAGCCTAGGCTGACTCTAGGAAACCCTAGTTAGTATGGTCGTTAGAAAATGATATCTCTGATATCACAAGTTTGGTATCAGGACTATCATGACCTTAGGAGACCTTAGTTAGCATGGTCGTTAGCTAAGAAAGTGATATGTTGACAAAACCTTATTTCTACAAAAGAAATTTATTTGCTTTGGTATCCAAAGCCAACTTATACTCTCATCTTATTCACTTCAAATATCTTACACTCTCAACTTATACTCTCAAGAGATTTTGACAAAGAATTTATTTACCTCTTTGATTACAAAGTCTTTTCAAAGATTTGATTTACTCTATTTCTCATCTACTTCAAATATATACTATGGACGATATACCAACCTAAGACCGAAGGACTTTTTGAATAAAAAAATGAGGGACTCAATATTTTTCAAGGCTTCAACCTTGGATGTCAACTACGACTGCTACCATCGAAAGTGAGTCTCTTCACCTGATCCAGAAATCTTCCAACAAGAGTCAACCCTGTGAGACAAAGACTTCAAGAGCAAAGAAAGATTGATCAAAAATAATGAAGACCCAGCAAACCTTTTGACCCATAGGATTTGTAGGAAATGCTCAGTTGATTTCATTGAGCTGCCCTTACCTCACGATTATTAAGTGTGCTTAGTGCCTTGTGTGTTTGAATGATTGATTTGTTTTGAGGTGTGTTGCTCATATGCCATCCGGCAACCTGTAGCAACCCCTTTGAAAACTTGTTTGCTCAAAAATGTTTTTGGTCTTTCTGGCCCAACATAAACTCTGAAAAATACCAACCCCATGTGAGAAACATTTTGAAAACTTTCCCTGTCATCTACGAACCGTAATCGAAAAACCCAGTACTATTGAAGATAACCTCAACATCTGCATGAGAAGGAAGAAACCTTTCCGGAATACCCCGAAGCAACTCTTACAACCTGAAGGCACGAAGAGAAGAAAATCAACCATCACGAACCAGCAGTATACCCCCGAAGTTGCTCCCAGTTACAAAGTAGTATGAACAAGTTGGATCAAGATTTTGGAACACAAGTCATCAAGAAGCCGGAGCCACCTTAGTTTCATACTAGTAGTCTTGTTTTATCTCTTTGTGAAACCAGACCTATAATCCACAAGACCTTGTTTTATGAAGTTCTATGGTTTAAACCGAGAAGATTTTTGTTTTTGAAAGTGTGATTGTGTGTTGACATTGCTGTGTGATTGGTGAAGATGTGTTTTTGGCCCGTATGGCCTTATCACATTTTGGGTGTACCCAATCTTTATAGGAATCAATATACCCTACATCTCTTATCTGTTAATATCATCTCCCAATCTATCTCAATCTTAACTTGTGAATCTCGGGACGAGATTCTTTTTAAGGGGGGAAGATTGTAACAACCCAAATTTTTGGGAAATAGAAATAAATGGATTTATTAAAATCCCAAATTTTGGAGCCAACAAAAACTTTTATTGTGCATATAAGATTAATTTCTTGCCTTTTCGAAACTTCTGAATTTGAGCATTTGCTCCCATGCTTCAAATAAAAAGAGAATGGGAAGGGTTTTTAAAACAAATAATTATACATGTAAAATGTTTTTGTGAAATAGAAAGAGTTTTCTAACTATTAAAGTTTGTGCATGGTTGCGTGCTAAACCCATTTGGGTCATTTGCCAAACCAAAATTAAGTCAAGCAATCACAAACAAATAGAAAAGAATCAAATACTATAAAGTGTGAAACAAAAATCAACTTGGAACTCTATTTAATATTCTACCAAAGTTTGAATTCAAATAAGAGGTCATTTCCCAACTCCATGACATCTACAAGAAAACTAACACCTTTGGACCAAGATTTAAACCTTCTGCACTTCATATTTCATGTATGCATAGAGTTTTAATATAGGTCTTTTATGATTTCATGTGGGTTTTAATTTATGGTGCAATGATTAGTTAATTCAAACTTAACCAATAGAAGCATTAGAGAAGAACCACAAAGATCAAAGGAACCAGAAGCAAGAGAAATAAAGAAAAAGAGAAGAAAAGATGATCTAGAAAAAGTTAACCACTACCCTACTTTGGACACTTATATTAAGAAATCTGTAACTCAAGTAAGGGTGTGGTCAGTTAGTTGAGCTTGACCAGGCTGCATACTAACTTGACCAAGAAGTTTCAAACCAAAATTCAAATCAGAACCTAACTCAAACATCAGCCAAACTTTGAATCTGAAACAGTGACAATACCCAAGTTTGAAATATAAATTTTTGCAAAACTTGTTATTTCTTCGAAACAAAAATATCCCTGGAACCCTTGTCCAATATGATGAAGACCCACGGTGGCCGTTTTCAAAAATTTGAAATTTGATTTCTTGCGGGCATTTCATCGAACACGTGGTGGGCAAAAATCTAGAAAATCGATTCTACTGTGACCAACACTGTTTCCGTTCGTCCCAAACCCTGTAGCCATGCTTGGGGACATCTCTTGGTCGAGCCCCAGCATCCCCTGCCCCGACCACGGCCGTGAGGCAAGGAAGAACAGAGGAGAACCACCGCCCGGACCCCTCACTTGCTCCCTCTGAACCAGACCACCCCGCAGCCCGTGAGTGCGCCAGCAGCACCCCACAGCACCCTGCAGCCCTCCGCCGAAAGCACCGACCGCCGCGTCCCTCCGTTAGCCGACACCGGCCGCGCTCTCTCCGCAGATCCACTCGCCCCGTGCTCCCTCTCCCGTCTATATAAAGCCGCCATTCTTCTCTGAAAAGATTCCCCTCACCTCCCTCTACCTCCTAGACAAGGTCCCGTCGCCCCTCGCTTCCTCCGACGAGCTCGCCGGAGCAAGCCGCTCCGCAGAGCACCTCCCGTTCCCGGCGTTCCAGCAGCTCCCTCGAGCTTCCGGCTGGACAAGGTGGAAGAGGAGAAGCTCCTCCGCCGCCTAGACAACCTCGCCGCCGCTCCCCATCGCCGCCGGTGAGCTCCCCGTCGCCGCCCTGCTCCCAGTAGCTCGTTCTCGTTTACGTTCCTGTAGCACGAGGAAGAAGAAGCCCGATACCTGTTCGGTTTAAGTTCTGACCGGTGGGGCCCCTTGGCAGGCCGGACCGATCCTCTTTTTTTTCCCTGTCACCCGCCACTTGCAGCCGAACGGGCCGGCCCAGCGTGGTCTGTGTGTTCGGCCCGGATAAAAAAAAAGGGTTATTCCGATTTTGCGAATTTCCGAAATTGTTTTCAGATGCTTTAGTATATTTAGTTTTCCCGGAGATCTACCGATCCAAATCTAGCAAATAAAAATGTTCTGGAAACCTTAGAACATAAGCTATCCAATAAAAGTGGTTTCAACACAATTAGATCTACAGATTGGTTGCAGTAAAAATAACAAAACAGGAGCTTTTTCACCTTAGAAAATTCATATCAATTCGAATAAAATTCCTAAAAATATAAATCCAACTTTGAAAATTCACAATTAGTGATACCCATCTGTCTATACCATTAGATCTCATTTTTGAACCTTTTAAATCAAATGCTATTTACCCATATGGTTAAATAGGCATTTGCCATATAGGATTTTATTAAACTCAAACCTATAATTGGAATTTTGATGGAGCTCTTATATATTGTTATACCACCTTTCCAATTATCTATCTGTAGGTTGATCTTAGTCCATGTGATCTGGTAGAAGGTATTTGGAGAATTAATACTACATAGTAGTAATTAGAAACTCAAACTTGCACACCTATCTCAAAATATGGAAATGATATGAAACCAATTCGAATCAACCATATTTCTAAATATTGATCTTTAACCTTTGATCCCATTCAACTAGGATCTATAAACTCTACTTGTAGATTCAAACTTGATCACTAAATAGTTGCAAACTAGAAATAGCTTCAATAAAAGAAAAGTACTCAAAATCCTATGAAGCCTCTTTAGATGAACCATCATCTTCAACATATACTAGTAGTATATGAACTTTGGTCAATAAGAACTTGCAGGAGATATTTTTTATAATCCAAAATAAATAAACCCTACTTAGATACAACAACTCAATCATCTCATCCATCGGAACTCAATTATCATCGAAACCACTCTCCATAGACTTCCTAGATCACTTCCCTTACCCAAGTATGTGTATTTGAGTAAATAGATGTTGTTTGTGAATTGTGTGGTGATTGTATGCTTATCTGCTTTCCAACGATTAGACGACAACGAGAGTAAGGAGAATGGATCCCGAAGTCAACCAAGCAATGGTGATGGAGACTACACAACCCGAGATGAAGATGAAGAAGCCTATGACATTGCCAAGCCAGGCAAGCCATCTTTTGATCATACCATTACCCAGTTTTATAATGCATGTTTACTTGCTTTTAAATAAAAATACATGCTAAAATGATTGTTACCAAGTTGCAAATAAGTAGTGATGTCTTTCTTGACAAGTGCATCCAACTCTTTTTGTGGATGACATCAAGAGCATCAAACCTAGCCTACCTTTGAGAAACCCCTTTCCTTAGTGGATGCTAAGTAGCGCATCAAGCTAAGTCTATCCAATATACCTACCTAGATCCTTGTGCCCTCATGAGGATCATGCTTGAGCTGAAGGCATTCATGGAAAATGACTAGGTGGGAACCCCAATGGAGATCATGAAGATTTTGAAATGAAAACCTTGGAAAGGGGCAACCTTGCCCAAGGATGATTTTTTTTAAATACAAACCTTGGAGATGGGCAACCTTCCCAAGGGTGACTTTGAAAACTATTTACAAAATGGTGACATGGTGAAGGTGACATGAAGGTTTGACAAAAATGATAAATGAGTGAAGTACCACTGGACCAATCATACAGTGCGACCACATTATCCTGGTATGGGACAGGGCTTAGTGGAGTACTTGTGTCTCCTTAGTGTAGACCCTATAAAATGTAAATGGAAGTCCGACCAGGGACTCCTCTTCCAGGGCACCCTATGGCTACGGCCTAGGTTCGCCTTGTCCTCCTTTTTAGGTGGTTGGGGTACAAGCCGAAGAGCCCTCATTGAAAATGGACTACCAGGTGTGGGACCCTACCTCGGTTAGTGGCATTCCGGTGGGTCAAGCGGCTGGGAACTTTGCACACTCTGGACAGCTTCTTGGACTCCGGTGTTGAGGGGTACATCTCTAGGCGGTAGTGTTTATGCTAAGGCGGGCAGGTGAAACATTAATGGTCGGCTGCTTGTCGTGGCATATGTCGTTATGCGGGGAAGTTGCCCACACGATGAGTAGTCGGATGGTGTGGGTAAAGTGTACAACCTCTGCAGAGTGTAAAACTATTCGAATAGCCGCGTCCGCGGTCATGGACGGTTGGATTGGAGCTGCTTGGCCGTTATCAAGTTTTACTTTGAAAATGATTTGAGAAAGGTGACTTGACAATGAATTTTGATGACCATGAAGGTGACTTGGTGAACAAAAGAATTGACATTTGGGGGACTCCATCTAGAGATTTATAAAGAGCTAAATGTTTTTCTTACCATTTTAGATAAAAGATCTTTGAAAGGAAATTTTGCTTTATGCAAATGAACCTAGAGCTTAGACCACTATATGAACTATGCATTCTCTATTCATTTATTTATAAGATGGTTTGCGAGTGCATGCAATGTACTCACGGCTCTGTCCCTGGCTATTAACTTGGCCAGACTTGAAGGAGAGAAATCAAGAAGGAAGGAATCATTGACGACTTTGCGAATTAGGCTCGTTTCCTACTGTCGGCTCTGCCTGTGCGGTTGAAGCTTGACAATATGGACCCAAAGTGTTATTCCGCTGCATGATGATATAATGTAAGGTTTGGTCTGTGCGACCACCTATGTAATTCCCTTTATTTGCTATTAGTAGCTATGACTGTGATATCCACTACGTTATGTAAATCACAACAATGATTCTGGGATTGTGATGGATTACATAACGGGCACTTCGAATTTGTTATCAAATTGGAGGTCGTCACAATAGAGTATAACAATATGATCCTATTGCCAAAAGAATCAACTGAAAAGGATTTATAGAATTTGAACTATGTTAAAAACACTCAAACTCACATATTTAAATTTGAATGTTTTCAACTAGTTAAAAGGCAAATTTTATTTCGTAGTTGGGTTCTACACAATTTTAGGAGTTCAGGGACATATTAATTGCAATTTTTGGATCTATAGAACAAAAGATATGATTTTCCAAAGATCTAGCTAGAATCAGATTTGAATTTCTAATTTGAACTCTATTTGATTCGGGAGCCGACACGTGTCGCATTATTACTGGTGCGTACCGGTTCGGGTGGATCCGATCTGGGCGCCGTTGGATCTTAGTAGATCTGGGTGGCCAGGATCAGTTAATACCCCTTCGGGTAAGTGATCTGTTAGGGGCCCTTGGATCACGATCTGATGGCGAGAAAAGAAAGAAGAGGGAGGGGGCTCACTTAGGGTTCACTGTAGACGCCGGCGACGAGCTTGCGCACTGGAATCGAGCTCCGGCGATGCTTTCGGGGCTTCCAGGGAGGTAGAAGTGGTCGACGGGGTGCAGCTCGACGAGGGGAACCCGATGGTGTAGACCACGAAGTCGACTGCGTCCTGGAGCGAGAGAGGTAGGCGACTGGAGATGGCGCTGATGTGCTTCGGCCGATGCGGCTACGCTCGATCTGCTATGGAATAAGCAAAGAGAAGAGGTCAGGGAGGAGCGCCTGGGCATCATAAGTGGGAAGAGGCCAAGAGGAGGCGGCGATCTCACCTGTGGGCCCCGGATTTGAGCGGCGGTGGTCACAGAGAGGCGGAGCTCCGACGAGGAATCGGAGCGGCCTGGCGGTGCATCAGAGGGGGAGAAAGAGGGAGGCGAGAGAGGAGTCAGGGGGCTATTTTAGGGCGCCGAGTCTTGGAGAAGGGGTTAGGGCTTCGGCCAGGAGGGCGCGATGGATGGCTCGGGCGAGCGCCGTGCTGGGGCAAGGCTCTGGCCGGAGGTGGGAGAACCCTGACGTGCGGGCCCCGCCCGTCAGTAGGTGGAGGGACCGGGTGGTGTACCCCTTCGGGGGCGAAGGTAAGTGGGCCGTGGGCTCCTTTTCCGGCCGGGCCGAAAGTGACCCCGCGGCCCTTTTCTTATTTTCTCTTTTTCTTTCTCTTTTCTTTTTCTTTTTTTTCTTTTTTCCCTATTTCTTTCATATCTTTTGCAAAATTTACTTAAATCAATTCATTCAAATTCCTAAATTCCTCAAATCTTCCAAGCAATATTCTAAGCCAATGAGAAACATGTTTTCAGAAATAAAACAAGATTTTTAGTAAAAATTGTTAATTGAGCCAAATAGCTTTGCTTGCATAAAAGAAATAGAATTAGGGTTTATAATTGAATCTTTTTTAAAATAGGAGAATAGTATTTTATAAAATTAATAATTGAGATTCACACCCGATCATAGGTTTGCAAAACAATCTTTATAAACACTTTTGTAATTCATTTCTCTGCGAGCAAGCTTGCATAAGTTTGAATAAAAGAAGGAAAATAACATTTTTGAAAACTTTCATTTTCTCAAAGAGGTTCTTCTAGAATTATAGAAAGTTTAAAATAGTTTTCAAATAAAGCCCTTAAATAAACTCAAAAAGTTTTTAAATCCCTGTGGATTTTCAATCAACACAAGCAAAACAAAAACAAAAATAAAAAAAATTCCCCCAAAATTTGATAAAATCTTGGGATGTTACAGACTACCACCCTTAAAAGAAATCTCGTCCCCGAGATTGGAGAGGCTAGAAAGAATATGGGTTTGGGATACTAGTTGGGCTAGCACCCTTAAAAGAAATTTTTGTGGGTAGTCTAGATCCTGGGTTTAGACGGGCACACCTTGGTTTTGACTTGGCACAGGGCCATCTTCCATTGCAAGTCTTCTTCAACGGTAAGCTTGTGGTTCATCCTCAGCGAATTCCTACGTTTTGGCAACACTTTGCCTATTATGAGGGTATAGTATCTTACCCTCCTAAGGTTTTGGCTTAACAACGTCATCTCTCTTGTAGGTATGTCTCTCTAGATTTACCATCCCTCATATCAAGAGCGAACAATTTGAGTAGTCGTCATGGGGGCCAATCCATAACGCACCCAATCGTTACCTTGTATTTCAGTTTGGTACATGTCGTACACTAACTCTCGGTCTCCTCACTAGTTTTGACAAAAGATTCTATGGATATTGAATCCATGTTTCAGTTCCTGTTAAGAATTTTAGAAAACAATTCTATCGATCCCTAGCTAGTGGTTTGCGTAATCTCTGTAATATGGCATTAACTCTTAGCTTGAAGGTCCTTCGGTTTGCCATCTCTTGTTCTATGGTTCTTCTTAATACTGAGCATCTTAGTTGGATCTATCAATGTTATTGTCTTCATGGAGGCTTGTCAAGAAACACTTGTTTGGGTTTGAAAAAGATGAGAATAGACATAAGGGATCTAAAGAAAATTCCTACCCAACACTGCAGCTCAAGGTAATTCATCTTACAATCAAGATCTAACAAGCATTTGTCACATCAAACAACATGGTTGAACCACAAACAAACTAGTATGGTTATGCCACAATTTGATATGATCATAACATATTACGATGTCGTTCTTACATAGATCTTAAATGGAGATCCAACTAGGGCTTCTTGGGTGTCTTCCAGGTAGTAGTCTACTCTTTTCATCTTTGAGGTCCTTCTAGGTGCTATGAAGTCTATACTTGAGTCTTCCTCCAAGCTCTTCGATAGCTTCCATGAATTGCATCTTGCGAAGTTGAGGAATAATATATGAAGCATCAATCTCTTCTTGATAGTCTTCATGGGATAAGATCTCTAAGGAATGAGAAAGAATTTTTAAACGTGAAGTAGATGAGAATATAAGAAGTTAAATTGCAAACACCTTTCTAAAAAAACCGAATTAGATAGATTTTTCATCCTAGGGGCCTTCCTAATCTCTCTCATCTTCTTTTGCTCGTCTTGAACATGAACTTCTATTCTTGTTCTTAGAATACCTCCTCCTTCTCCTTGAGTTGGGCAAGTAGCTCGTCATTTGCTAAGTAGTTTTTCTAAGTCCTAGAACTATTGATGCTTAGACCTTAGACTCCTTCAATTTTCTTCCTTTGATGATAGAGGCGGGTGGATATTGAAGTCCTTTGAGGTGTTGAAGCTGAAGCTCTTCGTCTTTGAGTGAAATGAAGAGAAGAAGGAATAAAAATGACTAAGGGAAAAGTTTACGAGGAAATGAGTGTGTAAATTTTAAACTTAGAAATAAGAGCAACTCCTATATTTCTAAGGGGTTTTTGTCCAATCCTAGGGTTACAAACCTAAGGGCAACACAATGCTCTGATACCATCTCTAGTGATCTCACCTATTAAAGATGACGATCCCTGTGCTTTTCTGTGCTAGTCCCTGGATCAATGCTAGCACACACAGTTTAAGATGTAATATCAAGAAACAAGGGTCATTTTATTACATCGAATGATCCGGCAATTACATAAAGAAACTTTACAATGCTCATAGCATAGAGCTATCAGAGTTTACAACAAAAACATAATTAGCATGGAGTCATTCTTCTTCATGTGCCACAGACGAACATGCTGTGGATAGACTCGTAACCCTGTCGTACCTTTCTTATCGTCAAAACCTGCAACATGAAACGTTGCAGCCAAAAAGGGTCAATACATTTGAATTGTATTAGCAAGATATCACTTTTTGGTGGACTCAAATGGAATCCTAACACTTATATGAATATTTGGCTAAGTGGATCTTCAGGCTAAGCTTGCAGAAAAGCAATTATTTATCCTACTTTCCAAAAGATCTTATTTTCTTTTTAAAGCACTATTGGACACACTGGAATCCACCAGGTGCTCCTAGTTAATTATGCACACACAGGAATCCACCAGGTGTACATAATTATGATCACACAACAATCCCTTGTTAACCACTCAAGTTTTAATTTCAAGAAGTTGGGATGAGGAGATTCTCGAACAGCTTCAAAGTCCTATCGCTCAGAAATGTCCGTAGCCAGGGACACGGCTAAGTACTTAGTTTTTAACCCTCTGCAGAGGTGGTGCACTTTTCCCACAAGACTCAGTCAACCTCTTTTGCCATGATGCTCATCTTGCTCAAATGGCCAAGTGAAGACTAAGACGAGACCTTTCAGAAGCAATCCCTCAGACCAACCTGGATGCGTTCCATCCTACAAATCACTACCACCCTCTGTCCGTCTGGCTGAGTTCTTGCAACCTAGTTAGTCAAGACAGAGCCCATATGACTCATGGTTGCACTGGAAGCTTCACGACTTGAACGTCTCCAATATCTTTGCTCCTGGGTGGCCGCCCACAAGTGAGATACACATGACCGCCATAGAGATGGCTCCGGTGTAACCACTCAACATAAATCCATCTTACCAATTTCCACCCAGGTGTTTCATTAACTTAGTTGTTTTCTTAGTTTTTGCAAAACATAGTTTTCAAACTTAATAAAAGAACATGTGGAATCCCCACCACGAATTCTATAGCACAACTAAGCAATCTAAACTTACGGTGTTTCTTCTAACAGGGTAATCAGGGATATCCTAAATAGGAGATAGCAAGCCTAACAATCTACACATGCATATTATTAAAAGAAGAGAAACACTACATGCATAGTAAAACATCATTGGGAATTTTATGAACAAGAGTGACACTTGCCTTAGAAATTTCTAAAGATTGTACTTCTCTTAATCAACACACGTAGCTCTCCGTACAACTATAAGATAGAAAGGGACACAACATAAACACATCATTCAATCAAACAAGACAATAAAAGTGTTTATTTGTTTTGGCTTAGTCTTGATTTGTCTTAGTGATATTTGGACAAAAGATTGGGAATGAAGTTGACTTGATATGGATGGAGAGATTGGCTAAGTCAGGGTCTTAAAGATTGATTGGGGGTTTTCTAATTTTGTTTAAGAAGTGTCAAACACTTAGCAAAAATAGTTTCAGGGAAAACTTACAAATTCTAAGTCATGAGGTCTAACACTATCATCTTCTTGACTTGAGGCTCTCTTCTCTTGATCTTCTTCTTTTGACTTCAACTCCTTGTCTTCTCTTCAACTTCTTCTTCATGGTCTTGATATGGGAAAACTTCTACGCCATAGTGTTGGAGGGGGTAGTCAAAGTACTTAGAAGAATTTTGGGTAAGAGGGAATTGATAGTTTTAGACTTGGGCAAGAATAGAAAGTAGATTTTTACTAAGTTATGGTAGATTTGATGTGTTCATTAGGAATTTGGATTATTCACGCCTTTGCAAAGTGGAACAAAGTCAAATAGCACAAAGTGCATGATAGGAAATTGGGACTTTGATATTTGCTAGGTGCTCATAACACCACTATATTTTGCAAAAAGATGAACTAATGGAGTTGACTCTTGGAAAAGTTAAAACAAATGTGTGTGAAGTATTCTGGTGGTTTTCTATTATCAATATATTCAATTTCGCAAAAGGAATTATCCTAAAATAATTATAGAATTAAATCTAGGGAGAAAATACTCAAATCCTGATTTGAATTTGAATACTTGATAAATTGGTTCAAATAATTTGTGCAATGATTCTACTGGATATAGTATAACAATATGATCCTATTGCAAAAAGAATCAACTGAAAAGGATTTATAGAATTTGAACTATGTTAAAAACACTCAAACTCACATATTTAAATTTGAATATTTTCAACTAGTTCAAAGGACAAATTTTATTTCGTAGTTGGGTTCTACACAATTTTAGGAGTTCAGGGACATATTAATTGCAATTTTTGGATCTACAGAACAAAAGATATGATTTTCCAAAGATCTAGCTAGTATAACAATATGATCCTATTGCAAAAAGAATCAACTGAAAAGGATCTATTATATTATTAAAACAACTAACAACCAACGGTGAAGATTCAACCTCTAATTTTCTGAAATCTAAACGGTGTAGATTTAATGAGAATGATACAACGGCAGATACGAGTCCAATCCATATTGGATCGTACGTAGGCAGGACACCACCCACAAAAGTTTTATTATGCACCGTGTGTGAGAGGAACTCCAGGAGACAAAAGTAATACCAAACTGATCCATATATCCTTGATTGGCGTTGCTTCCCACGAGATTTCAGCCTACTGCTAGGTTGTGCGTGATGGAGTAATCGTTGTCGAGGTTCCCGCGATGTGGAGTAATATTAAACCGATCCATATATCTTCCCACGTGATTTCAGCCTGCAGCCTGACTGATCGAGGAACAACGCCACACATCAGCAGAAACAACTACCATCATGTGGATTCTGCGATAGCAGGTTCCCCAACCCATCACGCAGCGGCAGCAACAACTACCATCATGTGGATTCGTCGATGGCAGCGTTCCCAACCAAGCAGAAAACCTCCGACGAGCTCGATGCCACAACAGCGATCTTGCACCAATGAAGCTGACAAATATAGTAGGTGCCATGGGAAGGTCTTTGACGAGTTCGTATAACAATGTCGATCTTGGAGAAACCAAGAAGTCTGAAGCCCACGAGCTGACAGATGTTAGCTTGAGTGACGAGCACCTTCTGCACACTGAAGGTTGGATCCTCAGCCTTTGCATGTCACGGTCACGCAAGCCAAATCAGCTTTTGATCTTACGTGAATTCTTCTCTTTCTTTAGTATGGGAAATCTATCCGGTCTGTTTTTAAGTGCAAATAGACATCGTTCCTTGATTTCGTCAGATGCTCATAGCTTCAAGAGGCTGCATTACGAAGGTTCACAGAGAACACGTATCCATGGATACATGGAGCCTATGGAGGGACGTGAACTTGATTTCATCAGGGTGAACAACAAAGATGCACTGCTCAGAGGAACAGAAGGCCGAGCTAAGCACCAGCAAGAGGCAAGAGCTATGCAATTATCTGAAAGGTTATGGAAAGTACATAAACATTGTTTTGACATGAAGGGTGAGATAGATAGGTAGGGCTTTTTTCAAGAGGATGGAGGCTGGTAAGATTTTTCAAGTAGGTATTTGTTTACACACATCTTCGAAGTTTAAACATATTTTTTATATGTATCTATCAATAAGAAATTCCCCGGGTGTTATGGATAGATCACAAGTTTATCGATTACACGTAAATTTTGTAATTAGATGGGTACTAATGAAATAATAAACAACCAACCAATCCTGAAGACAATGCAATATATCTTGACATGACAAATTTACCCAATCTTCAACTTTTGTTTCTAGAATGGCAGTACTAACTTAATTACAAATTGTTGGTGCAAATCGCAATTTTAAAATCATACAGGGAAGTAATTAAATCATCTATCAAGGAGGAAACAATTGAATTATACTTTCATTAACGATGAAATATTACTTTCATCTATATTAAACATATTGTGAAGTGTATTTCATCATTTTCTCATTGTGTTAATCCTGATGAAGTTTCACATGAATTAATTTGAGATTCTATGTGAATCAGTTTTTTTACTAACCCTTGAAGGCACACATGTTAGTGACTAATACACCCTCCGGTTCAGTTTAACAGGTACACACTTAGTATATGAAAAACTTTGACCACCAATTTGGTCAACAAAATATAAGATATGTGCATAAAATTGTACCATTTGATTCATGCATATTGGAAAGAAGTTTTCAATGGTACAATTTTTGTGAAATATATCGCATATTTCATGCATATATCGCATATTTCAACGGAGATGTGCTTAGATGATGAGCACGGGCGGAGTTCAAGTCGGCTCAAAGGAACAAAGATGTTGTAGACTGGAAAGAGCCAAAGACTGTTTTGTGGAGGAACAATGGGCCCTGTACCAAGCATACGTGACAATCTGTAAGTGTTATTTCTCTTCTTCTTTTTTAGTGTTCACAAATTTGACCTAGAAAAAACTAGCACGGAGGGAATCTAATAATTTGCTTCAATAAAGAAATATTACCTATGTTCCGAAATATAGTAAGTTAAAAATACTAATTTAGCTTTTTAAAATATACTACATTTTGGAACGGATGTAATACAAGTCAATGTCTGGCAAAATGGACAGAATCAGAAATAACGAACTAGAGAGAGCAAGAATATGTTTAGCAATATTGAATGAATAATTCAACCATGATAAACTAATGCATGGGGTAGTGATGTGATAGCGGTAAAAAGAGAACATTAGTCTTAGATTCAAGGCACACCATTATAAAAATTAACTTTTGGTGTAGATGCCCCAACAAAATAACGCTGAAAAGTCAGACAATGAGGGATAAGCAAGCCTAAAAGACGGAGATTAGCTACGAGCCTCCACATTTCGATTTGTTGATCGGTGACAAAAAAAGCGACGGACTGGGTGAGATGGAGTTGAAAATAAAAAAAATATGAAGATAAATGTGATACAATATAATTTTGCTTATGATACAAAATATTGCTTGGGAGGATATTGACCTGGACACCAAAATCCTTACCAACATCTGAATATGCTCAATGGAAAGGTTTCTTACAAATTTTGAGTATGCCTCCTCTGGGAGTACATTTTTTAATAAAAGATCTATTTATTTTGTATGGAAGCTAACTAAGGTTACATTCATCACACAAAAAGTGAGGTGGCAATAATACTACATGGGCTATCACCAATCTTAACAATATTATATCTAGCCGCGCAAATGCGCGGGCCATCACGCTAGTTTATAGAATTTGAACTATGTTAAAAACACTCAAACTCACATATTTAAATTTGAATATTTTCAACTAGTTCAAAGGACAAATTTTATTTCGTAGTTGGGTTCTACACAATTTTAGGAGTTCAGGGACATATTAATTGCAATTTTTGGATCTACAGAACAAAATATATGATTTTCCAAAGATCTAGCTAGAATCAGATTTGAATTTCTAATTTGAACTCTATTTGATTCGGGAACCGACACGTGTCGCATTATTACTGGTGCGTACCGGTTCGGGTGGATCCGATCTGGGCACCGTTGGATCTTAGTAGATCTGGGCGGCCAGGATCAGTTAATACCCCTTCGGGTAAGTGATCTATTAGGGGCCCTTGGATCACGATCTGACAGTGAGAAAAGAAAGAAGAGGGAGGGGGCTCACTTAGGGTTCACTGTAGACGCCGACGACGAGCTTGCGCACTGGAATCGAGCTCCGGCGATTTTTCCGGGGCTTCCAGGGAGGTAGAAGTGGTCGACGGGGTGCAGCTCGACGAGGGGAACCCGATGGTGTAGACCACGAAGTCGACTGCGTCCTGGAGCAAGAGAGGTAGGCGGCTGGAGATGGCGCAGGCGCTGATGTGCTTCAGCCGATGCGGCTACGCTCGATCTGCTGCGGAATAAGCGAAGAGAAGAGGTCAGGGAGGAGCGCTTGGGCATCATAAGTGGGAAGAGGCCAAGAGGAGGCGGCGATCTGACCTGTGGGCGTCGGATTTGAGCGGCGGTGGTCACAGCGAGGCGGAGCTCCACGAGGAATCAGAGCGGCCTGACGGCGCATCAGAGGGGGAGAAAGAGGGAGGCGAGAGAGGAGTCGGGGGGCTATTTAAGGGCGCCGAGTCTTGGAGGAGGGGTTAGGGCTTCGGCCAGGGGGGCGTGATGGACGGCTCGGGCGAGCGCCGTGCTGGGGCGGGGTTCTGGCCGGAGGTGGGAGAACCCTAACGTGCGGGCCCCGCCCGTTAGTAGGTGGAGGGACCGGGCGGCGTACCCCTTCGGGGGTGAAGGTAAGTGGGCCGTGGGCTCCTTTTCCGGCCGGGCCGAAAGTGACCCCGCGGCCCTTTTCTTATTTTCTCTTTTTCTTTCTCTTTTCTTTTTTTTCTTTTTTTTCTTTTTTTTCTTTTTTTTGTTTTTCCTATTTCTTTCATATCTTTTGCAAAATTTACTCAAATCAATTCATTCAAATTCCTAAATTCCTCAAATCTTCCAAGCAATATTCTAAGCCAATGAGAAACATGTTTTCAGAAATAAAACAAGATTTTTAATAAAAATTGTTAATTGAGCCAAATAGCTTTGCTTGCATAAAAGAAATAGAATTAGGGTTTCTAATTGAATCTTTTTTTAAAATAGGAGAATAGTATTTTATAAAATTAATAACTGAGATTCACACCCAATCATAGGTTTGCAAAACAATCTTTATAAACACTTTTGTAATTCATTTCTCTGCGAGCAAGCTTGCATAAGTTTGAATAAAAGAAGGAAAATAACATTTTTGAAATCTTTCATTTTCTCAAAGAGGTTCTTCAGGAATTATAGAAAGTTTAAAATAGTTTTCAAATAAAGCCCTTAAATAAACTCAAAAAGTTTTTAAATCCCTGTGGATTTTCCATCAACACAAGCAAAACAAAAACAAAAACAAAAAAATTTCCCCAAAATTTGATAAAATCTTGGGATGTTACATGGTGGCACGGTATGAAGCGGGAAATAGCTTTCTATATTGCCCGGTGTGACGTCTGCGAACGCGTCAAGGCTGAGCACCAAAGACCTGTGGGTCTGCTGCAGCCATTAAAGGTGCCAGTGTGGAAATGAGAGGAAGTCGGAATGGACTTCATCACTGGGCTACCCAGATCAAACCGAGGCCACGACTCTATCTGGGTTATCATCGATCGCCTGACCAAAGTCGCCCACTTTCTTCCCGTCAAGACCACCCATAAAGGCCGAGATTTAGCCGAGCTATATATGTCCCAGATTGTCAGTCTCCATGGGGTACCTAAGGTAATTGTGACTGACCGAGGCACCCAATTTACCTCGAGATTCTAGAATAAACTTCACGAAGCCCTGGGAACAAAACTCTCCTTTAGTACAGCCTATCACCCACAAACCGGTGGTCAAACCGAAAGGGTTAACCAGATCCTTGAGGATATGCTTCAAGCCTGTGCCCTCTCATACGGGACCAAGTGGGAGGACTGTTTGCCATTTGCCGAGTTCTCCTACAACAATAGCTACCAAGCTAGTCTGCAGATGGCCTCCTTTGAAGCCCTGTATGGCCGTAAGTGCCGTACCCCTCTCAACTGGTCTAAGACTGGAGAGAGCCAAGTGTTTGGGCCGGATGTCATCAAGGAAGCCAAGGAGCAAGTCCAGCACATCCGCAACCGTTTGAAGGTAGCCCAATCTAGACAAAAGAGTTATGCTGACTCGAAAAGGAGACATGTTACCTTCAATGTGGGAGACTTTGTCTACCTTCGAGTCACATCGCTCAAGGGTATGCAATGCTTCCATGTTAAAGGTAAGCTTGCACCCCGGTACATTGGACCGTTCAAGATCTTGGACCGTAAAGGCGCCATGGCCTACAAGTTGGAACTACCCCCGACGTTGTCCGAGTTTCACGATGTCTTCCATGTCTCTCAGCTACGCAAGTGTCTCCAAGTTCCCAACAAGCCAGAAACCTTCAAGGAGATTGACCAAGATTATATTGATCTTAACCATGACCTCACCTACCGCGAGAGACCAATCCGTATCCTCGGCGAAGACGTACGTCTTACCCGTAGGCGTAAGATCAAGATATATAAGGTGCAGTGGAGTAACCACAGCGAAGACGAGGCCACCTGGGAACGTGGGGATTATCTCCAACGAGAGTTTCCCGAGTTACTTCCCGCTTAGCTACTGAATCTCGGGACGAGATTCTTTTTAAGGGGGGAAGGTCTGTAACACCCTACTTTTTGTGCACTTAAATTTTAGACCCAAAACTCTCTGTCGGTTTATTTGAGGGGAAATAAAAACTTTTGAGTGTGCATGAGTGCATGGTTGTTGTAGAACCCAAGACTTGTGTGAATTGGTGTTATCTTGCAAATGGATTTCAAATCTTTTCAAAAATCTTGTAGCATAAATTCATGATTGAGTGCTATGATTGCATGCATGTGTTTTTATCTTGCTGTGGTTGTGTGTGAATCCAACAACCATAGAAATCATTTGCTCTTGCTCAGGAACCCTCAAATTTCTCAAATAATTGTTTCTTTTTCTTTTGAGCTTTCATTCCGAAAATGTGAGTTCCTCCAAAACCCTAGCCTTTCCATCTCAAGAATTTCAAAATTTGGCCATGTGTTCTTGGAACACATTAGCCACCTCTAAAACTGATCTATATTTAACTTTCGAGCCTAGTTTGAAAATTTCAAATTTCATTTGAATTTCGGCCTACACACCCTAGCAATCCATACCTCTCTCCCTTTTCTTTCCTTTTCCTCCATGCAAACCGACCAAGGAGAGATCCACCTTGTCCCCCCTCTCTCTCTGTAGCCCTAGGAGATCTTGGAAAGTATCCTTCCTGTTGTCATTTCCGGTTGGACTCGAGGGAGAGGAGGACCCCGAGAGCATCGCCCTTGCCAGAACCCTCTCATCTCTTACCCTGCATCACCACCACCTCCACTGACCCCAATGAGCGAGCGCCGCCTCTGATGGCCGTTCACCCCGACCCCATCTCCTAGTGACCATTTGAGCTACCCCTCCCACACCCGAGGACGCCATCGTGCCCATCATGGACGCCCAACTTGGGCGAGATAGCACCGACGCCCTCGCGTGCTGTCACCTTGCCGCCAGCCTCGCATCCACTCCCACGATCAATTCCACGGGACGCCTAGGACCCAGACCACCCGTGCGCAGTGCCCCGACCCTGCTAACTCGACACGACCGCGCCGCCCAGCGCGCCCAGAGCGTGCAACGCGTTCCCAGCAGCACACGCCCGTTCTGAACCCGCACCACACACGCACCTACATGGCATCGCACGCCCGACACACTGCCATCCTCGCCCTGAGCTGCGGTGCACCGAGACGCCCCCACCACACACCGTTTTGCTCTCAGACACTCTGAACCTGCTCGCTTAGCGACCGAACCAGCTAGCCACCAACACCACCGACCTGTTCCCTCCACTCAGCGCACAACGCCGCCCCAGAGAACCGCCCATGACGCCCAATCATTTCCAGTGGAGTGCACCCTAGACCGAACCCACTCTGACAGTATAAAACCCGACGGCCCCTCTTGAGCCATCCACTGCTGCTCATTTGCTTCCACCTCGCCTCTGTCTCGCTGTAGAACATCACCTCCATGGAGCCAAGCCATCCTCGCTGCAGCTAAGCCCGGGGGCTATGGTAGATCATCGGCAAGGAGGGTGAAGGTTGCAGTCGATCGGGACTGCCATTCCCCTCCCTCTCTGCACTCAGATCTCCTTCCTTTCGAGGCCTAGCTCACTCGCCCTCCATTTCCCTTGCAGGATCCGCCGGCCCTCGCCATCGTCGGTGACGCCAGGAGCTAGTCCTAGGTCGCCGCGACAGCAACCCTCTGCGAGCCCCTGCATGCATGAGTTCAGGAGCTGACCTGCGTCAAAATTGTCTCCACCGCCGATTCCTACACCTGCATCGAGCCAAGATCGCCTCGCTAACCCCTCGGTGAGCCTCGCCACCCGAAACCCTAGCCGGCGATCTCCCTCTCTCGCGCGCGCTTGCAGTGCGCGGAGAAGACGACGCCGCGCCGTCCGATCTGGATCGGACGATGGTATACCACTTCGGCCATACAGGCCCCGGGCAGGCCACCGGATTTGGGCCGGCCTGGCTCAGATCCGCCGCCTCGGCCCGACTTTTTTTTTTCAGTGAACCTTTTTAATCTTTTAGTTAATCCCTAGTAGTTTTAAAAAATCATAGAAATTAATCTGTGCGTCCAAAATTAGTTTTTCAAATTTCTGTGTGATCCTTGAATTGTTATCTACCTAGATATCCTGCATGCATGATTTTTAGGGTCCTGAATAATATCTGTGAATAAATTGTTGTAGATCTAGGGTTTTTCAATGATAAATCCAAATCAGGAGTTTGGTTTTGTGAAAATGGGTGTTTCCAATTTTTAGTGATGCTATGTGGTACTGCGAAGCTTGAGAAACTGGTTTTGCTATTCTAGGAGTATTATTTTCCCTGCAGGAATTATTTTGATGATAATGAAGAATAACATTGTTTGAATTATTATGCCCAATAGAAATAAGCTTTTAGAGTTATTCAAACTCTTGTGTGTTGTGCATTACTGTAGGTTTCAAACTTGACCTCTAGTAGAATTTTTGGAGCTACTGAAAATTTTAGAGATTTATTTTGCTTTTCTAGTGATATTTGTGACTAGGAAATTCATTATAAATTAACCATAGCATATTTTGGAATGATTCCAATTGGGTTGGTTTTGTAACTTTGTTAGCTACCTGATGATATGCTGGTTGTCATGCTTTGATCAAGATGGATGCCTGCAAGGTGTTTGCTTTGTGCATATGGTTTATTTACCATTAGAAATTGCCTTGTTATTATTAGAGTGATATTACTTTTGTAAAAGTGATTCTTGTTTCAGAATCTGAACTTGTTTGTTTCTGATACTCATTGATTGAAATGTGCTATTGCATGATTTGTGTGTGAGTTATGTATGCATGTGTGCTTATTGTGTGTTATTATTTTCCGGTGATAGAATCGAACAACGAGTGTGCGGAGGAAGGAGAAGTCTTTGAGTTTCAAGAAGAGGACCAGGGACAAGCCACCCAAGGCAAGCCATCTACTTGTTGATACCTAAATCCTATTATTACACTTTGCATTGTTTTACTACTGTCTTTCCTTATGCATTGTTTCCATATTGCTATTGTTCCTTATATAGCAATAGATTTGCGACTTAGCTCTACAAGTCGGCTTGTTATCATCCTTGGGGATGACACCCTTTGTTACCTACTCAACACCCCTATATTAGAGACTTGATGGTTAGCATCAAAATCCTTCGAAAACTTGTAGTGGAGCCAAAAACTCTAGGATGGGAACACTCTCCTAAAAGATTTCGAAAATGTTTTTGAAAACCTTGGAGTAGTATCTACTCTGAAATGTTTTCAAAGTGGTTTTGGACAAATGGAGTTGGGCATGGAAGAAAAAGGAATTGGTGTTTCGTTGTAGTCGCTCGGAACAATTAACCCGTGCAACCACATTACCCCGGTATGGGACAGGGCTTAGTCCGAAGTTTATCTGCTTTAGTGCGAGGGGTCTCATAACTATATAAGGGTTCGCGATGCCCGGAAAGTGGTACGCGACACCCCTGAATCCGGGTTGACACCAAATGAGGGTCAACACATATCACGACATATCCCAAGCCGTCAGAAGACACTTGGGTTCTCCCGCCATGGCGCCGGAGTTACGCTCTGGAGGAGGTACTGCCGGGGCGTGTCGGGGAGGTAGACTCCACAGGGTAGACACCCGTACTAATGTAGATAGATGGAAGACTCTGTTCGATTATCCGAACCCCGCATACTTGTGTATGTGTAACATCCCAAGTTTTTATCAAATTTTGGTACAAAAAAAAATTTGTTTTGTTTCTGTTGATTGAAAAATCACAGGGAATTAAAAACTTTTGAGTTTAATTAAATACTTTTCCCTAAAGTTTTATTAAACCTTCAAATCAAACTAATTTACTTCCAAGGTTTACAGTTGATAAAATAGTTTCTTATAAATATTCCCAATTCAAATGTTAGTTAGAAAAACTATTTCAACTTTCTATTATGCTTTGAAGAACTATTTGAGGAAATGGATTTTCAACATACTATTTTTTTATATTTTAAACCCTATGCAAGCTATCTTGCCAAGGGCATATTTATAAAAATGTTTCATAGAAAAGAAAGTTGCATTAATAAAATTGTGTTTGAAAATGAATTTCAAAATATCATAATGTTTTATCCCTGAATTCAAAGAATTATTTTGAAAACCCTAATTCTATTTTGCATTATGCAAATAAAACCATTTATGTCAAATTAGTAAAGTTTTGTTGAAAATTAGTTTTGTCATTAAAACTTGTCTATTCACTGTTTTATTTTGTAGTGTTGAATATTACAAAATTTCAGAAATTGGTTTGACTCGATTTGAAGCTTTTATGCAAAAGTTACAAAAGATTTAAGAAATAGAAAACAATAAAAGAAAGAAGAAAAAAAGAGAAAAGGTTTCGGACCGTGCAGCCCAGCCCGATCCAAATACTGCGGCCCAACATCAAACCCGAATGGTTACCCCTTCTCTTCTCCCTCTTCCCCTAACAGGTGGGACCGCCTTGTCATATTCATCCTCAACCTCCACCCCGCCCCTCCGCATCGAAACCACCCCCGTTCCCTACTTTCCCGTGCAACTCCCAGAGCCCCGATAGCACCCGCAACTGACACCCTCTAATTCCTCACTCCTCCTCTCTAGTTTCCCCACTTTCTTTCCACTCAAATCGCCGCTGTGCCAGAGAATTTCGTCGCCAGAGTCTGTAGGCAACATCGTCGTCCGTCGTCGAATTCGACGTGTCGAGGCACTCCTGAGGCTCCCCTCCTACACCATTGTTCCCCTCTCTCCTAGGCGCACCCCTTAACACCATTGGCTTGCCTTTATTCATAGCGAGTCGATGCTGGCTCCTCCATCTGAAGCGCCCGACGCCCAGAGAACTCCGGCCGCTCTTCCGCTCGTCGATAGGAAGCAAACGACGATCCCGGCTGCATCATCGACTTCGCCGTGACCTCCTGCAGCTCATCCGCGCAATCCCCTTCGCCAGAGCGCTCCAGAACGTCGCCATCGTCCACACCAGTGCCTCCACCACGCCGGAACCCTAGCCACCGGTGAGATATCTCCTCCTTTCTCTGTTAGCCATCGGATCCCGCATCGACGCACAAGATTAGTTCACTTAAGCGAAATGGTATGGGCAAATCCTGGCCACCTAGATCACTTAAAATCCAACGATCCAAAACCTCGATCCAACCGAATCGGTATCTTCCAGTAAGAAAGCGCCACGTGGCCTACCTGTAATCAAACATAATCCATTTTTCTTTCAAATTGCTACAACTTGTCAAATCAATAGAAAATAAACCACTTGGCCAAAATTTTGCAAACTTGATGTCTCTGGAATCCTACAAATGTTTAGAATCCAATTATACAGAGAAATCACATGGTTACTGTACAAAATTTTGAAGTGAATTTCAAATGATTTAAATAGCACATTAATACCAAATAATTCATAACTTTTGCTGTGGTTATCCAAAAATAACAAATTTGTAGTCTATGGATTCCTTAGAACTTGTAGAACATTTAAGAATCTAGAAACACCAAAGTTGTTACTTGCACAAACTTGGTGCATTCAAATTCATTCAAAACACCATTTTGATCATAACTTAAATTCTAAAAATGATTTGAAAGTGAATCCAATTGCAGTAGCTTAGTTTTTCAGTACCCTATCCAGAAACATCACTGACCAAATTATTTGAAATCATTTGTAAATATTCAAATTCAAATATGAGAATTTGAGTATTTTCATCATAAGATTAATTCTATAATTCCTATCAATGTGATTCCTTCTATAAAAGTGAATCATATTGAAAGGGGTCCCACGGGCGACTAGAGGGGGGGGTGAATAGGCGCTACACAAAATTTTACCTTTTTCAATTTTAGGCTTGACACAAAGTAAATTCTCTAGATGTGCAACTAGGTGAATTTCCTAAGTGGCAAGCAAGCAAGTGAACAAGTAAACAAGTAAACAAGTAAGTGAGTTCGGGCAAGAAATAACCGAGGAGTGGAGACCGGAGACACAAGGATGTATTCCCGTAGTTCCTTCCCTTTGAAGGGAAGTACGTCTACGTTGGAGAGGTGTGGTGACACGGAGTCGACCAACGCCACGGAGGCTCACCTTATTCTCCGGTGAGCAAGCCACGGAGGCTAGCTCGTTCCACTAAGCGGTGGTATTGGGGGAACTCACCGAATCCCTTACACGGAGATTGGGGCACACATCCACAACTGAATTGGAGGCTCCCAAGAAAGCCACGGAGGCTAGAATCCACAAAGACTAGAGAAATCTCGAAACAAATCACCTAGTGTTTCCAAAGAACCACTAGGAACAAATCCCTCAAGCAAAAGGAGGGGAAATAGAAATTCCTTCGGTGGAGATGTAGATCGGGACCTCCTCCTTCGATCCTCCAAAGATCTAAGACTTTGGGTGGTTGAGGGTGGAGATCTTGCAGTGGGGTTGGCTCCAAATAGTGTCTTCTTCTTGATAAGGACGAGCAAGCAGGAGAAGAAGAGGGGAGGGGGTATAAATGCCCCTTCCCGAATGTATCCGTTGCAGCCTCCAGGGACCGGATTATCCGGCCCAAACTTGAACGACCGGATAATCCGGCCACCGGATAATCCGGCCCACTTCTGGACAAAAATCCGGCCAATAATCCGGCCAAGAATCTGGGTGACGCGCACTCTGGAACTTTTGGTCCTTAGCCATTTTCACCGGGGGGCGGATAATCCGGCCCACTTTTGGACAAAAATCCGGCCAATAATCCGCCCATGGATCTGGGTGACGCGCACTCTGGAACTTTTGGTCCTTAGCCATTTTCACCGGGGGGCGGATAATCCGGCCCACTTTTGGACAAAAATCCGGCCAATAATCCGCCCATAGATCTGGGTGACGCGCACCCTGGAACTTCTGGTCCTTAGTCATTTTCCGGGATGGCCGGATTATCCGGCCCAGTTTTGGCCTAAAAATCCGGCCAGTCTTCCTGCACAAAAACTTTGGTAAAATGTCTTGGTGTTGTCAACTAACACACAAAACTAGGAAGGCTAGAAAATGCCCTAACAATCTCCCCCTTTTTGGTGTTAGATGACAACACTAAGATTTACAATAGTAGGATCAAAAAAGTAAGGGAGCTCCCCCTAAAGATATGCAAGAGTACAAATGAAGCTCCCTTTAGAGATAAGCAATATAACAAGATAGACAATAGCAATAAGAGCAAGACACTTTAAGCAAACAGACTTTAAACAAGTTCCACACACAATAGATCAAACCTAAAGAAGATTCACCAAGCACACGATAACAATAGTTCGACGATAAGTTCATAAGCAAGAAAAACTGAAACTGAAAAGCAGCTCCCACCAAAGCATCCCAACGAGAAGTCCTACTAGACCAACTTCTCCCCCTTTGGCATCAAAACACCAAAAAGGGACAAGAGCAAACTACACGCCCCAAGAAGTCATTCAAAGTCGTCGACGTCCTCGTCCTCCTCGTCCTCGTCCTCCTCCTCCTCCTCTTCATCATCTTCTTCGAACTCACCTTCCTCATCCTCTTCCAAGTCCTCTTCATCTTCATCTCCATCAACACGAGTGGTGCGACCAACATAGAGAGCCTTCTCCAGCGTGCCCCAATCAAAGGTCTCGGAATGCCACTTGTTGTAGGCAATGGGAGGAGCAGGAGTAGGAAGAGCAGCTTGGTCCCCACTGAGCTTATGAAGAATCTCTCGCTGAGTATCAAGAATGGTCTTGCGCTCACAATAGGCTTCATAGTTCTCACGATGTATTTCCACCTTCATGCAAAGAACATGCTTCTGAAACCAGCTCAACTTCCTCACCTTCTTGGGCACATCATGGGACACAAACTTGCCCCTTGGCACACTAGAACGAGCATCTCTCATGAAGGAATCGGGACCCATGGGAGCTGGAGCAGAAAACGGCTTCACATAGAGCTTCTTGACCTTGTGAGACACACACTAACTGCTGAAATCCTGACCTTTGCAAGTGTCAATGATGAGCTTCATGATGAAAGGAGCATACGGAAGAGAACCCTTGCTGACCATAGCATCGAACATCTTATTGAAGATGAAGTCCATCACGTCAAGGGTGAAATCTGCATCCGGGTCGGTAGACGTGGCACAAGTATGAGAAAAGACAAGGAGATCCACCAAGGAGCTCCTAATAGCATCATTGTTCCCTCCACTTGGAGCAATGTTCTCCCTGAAGATGCGCACTAGAAGATCATACGGATACCTCAGACCAGCAGCTAGACCAGGAACACCACCAGGTTCATACATATCACAAAGCAGATTCTTGTCGGCAGGAAGCGGAGTGTGAACCCGGTGACCAACAAGATTCGTCGGGCCATTAAAAGGAAAACCCAACAGAGTAGCAAACCGGACGAAGGAAGACTGACAGAACCGAGTCCCGGTCATCCACTTGAAAGTCCTGGCATCATCAGCTTCAAAGGCCAAGGTAGCATAAAACTGCAGAATGAGCTGAGGATCATAATCACACTGAACAGTCAACAAACCAGAGATGCCAAGCCTCTCCACAACCTGAATAGCTGGAACAAAATACTCCTTCGACTTCAAGAAAGTGAGATCAAGGGGATGCATCGGACGAATAGGCTTACTCATGCGAGCAAAGATATCCTGAAAGATGTACAGCTGCTCTGGACACCAGAAACGACGGTCTTCAATGTGAGTTGCCCTCTGCTGAGTGGCGAACCAATCTTTCTGCCTCAGGGCAGAATAGGAACTCTGACTCATCTGCTTGTAGTTGACACGAGGTTCTTTTCCCTTGTTGGATCGAGCAGCTCTCTTAGCAGTCCTCTCAGCTGCCTTAGCATCCTTGGCTGCCTTCACTTTCCTAACCGCAGCACGCTGTTTTGTCCGGATGGACACCTCATCTTCCAAAATACCCTCATCATTGTAATGGAAGTAGCGAGGACGTCTCCTCTTGGCTGGACCGGCACCTGTGAAGAGAATAGGTAGGGAGCATGGTGATGAGGATGCACACAAGTTACAGGAACATACACTAGGGTGATGAACATAGCAGAGGAACGCATGACATTGATGAACAAGAGAAGAGAAACTTACGACAGCATATAACAGGCCGGATTATCCGGTCCAGAACTGGGCCGGATAATCCGCCCCCTGACAGAAATTTCTCAAATCTTGCCCTAACAAGTCAAAATCGAAGATCGGCTAGGTGCATCACTAAAGTATATCACAAGGCCTAAGGAGAGATCAAAGGGAACAACTAAACTCCAAGAACTAGGCAAAATAAATCTCACAAAAGCTTCACCACTAGGGCTAGGAGATGCGAAATTTACCCTCATCCATTGGAGGAACTGCTTGGAGGAACTTGTTCCCGAGAAGGAGGAGAACACGAGCCTTGAAGATCGGCCAGATCCGGCGGCCGGGGAGGCGCCGGCGAGCAAGAGGAGAGGCAGGCGGCGGCGGTGGCGGAGAGAGGGGGTGCGGAGGTGGAAGAACTGGCCAAAGTGGCCGGTTCACCCCGCGCCCCCCTTTTTTATATGGACTGACCGCAGGACCGGATTATCCGGCCCATACTTGGACCGGATATTCCGGCCCCCGGATAATCCGGCCCAGAAGTGGCCCGGATTATCCGGCCTGGAACTCCTTTTGCTCAGGAAATTTGGCAGGAAACTGAACTTGTGTGCATGGAAAGAATGTTTAGGGATGAGATGGGCTTAGGTTAGAAAGCAAACAGGGAGTGGTTCTCGGCACTTGAAGTTGCAAAAACGCAAGAAAACATCGAAAGACCAACCCAAGTGCCTTCCCATAACAAGAACAAACACAAGAAAAACTTAAACCAAACTCAAAAGATTTTCAAGGAATGAACTCTTCAAAAGAAGAGGTCGGTGGCCGAAGCCACCATATATGAGTGTTTTGGCATTGAACCGCGAAGATATATCTTGGGTCCATAACCAATACTCATCATTGAAGCTCACATATCACAAAATGATATTAAGAGAATGATTGCATTACTATCAGCATAATGGGGGGAGGGATAGCCCAATGAATTAGGACCGCACTCCCCCTATGTCCATGCCCACATCTAGAGTCGAACACGTGCTATCGTATGGGAATGAGTGAACACTAACAAGCCACATTGCAAGAATCAATGATATTCAATTCATGCCTCAACTCTCGGAATCTTGCTTCATCAAGGGGCTTCGTGAAGATGTCGGCGAGTTGATCATTTGTACCTACATAAGACAAGTTAATATCACCTCGATTGACATGATCCCGGATGAAGTGATGCCGGATCTCAATGTGCTTCGTCTTGTTGTGTTGAACCGGATTATGAGCGATCTTGATGGCACTCTCGTTGTCACAAAAGAGTGGAACCTTGTCGCAATGAACTCCATAGTCCTTCAACGTTTGCCGCATCCAAAGGAGTTGAGCACAACCACTTGCCGCGGACACGTACTCGGCTTCGGCGGTGGAGAGAGACACACAATTTTGCTTCTTGGAAGACCAACTAACCAAGGACCTACCAAGGAGTTGGCAAGTCCCGGAAGTTGACTTCCTATCAACTTTGTCTCCCGCCCAATCCGAGTCCGTGTACCCAACAAGCTCGAAGCTTGATCCCTTCGGGTACCAAAGGCCGAAAGTTGGAGTATGAATCAAATATCGGAAGATTCTTTTCACAGCCATTAAATGACTTTCCTTTGGGGCGGCTTGATAACGTGCACAAATTCCCACACTAAGCATGATATCGGGTCTAGATGCGCAAAGATAAAGAAGCGAACCAATCATCGAACGGTAAAGCTTTTGATCCACTTCCTTACCACTAGGATCGAGATCAAGAGTAACCTTTGTTGGCATGGGGGTTTTAGCTCCTTTAACCCGGAATCCATGTTGAATTTCTTGAGCATGTCTTGGATGTACTTGGCTTGATTGATGAATGTCCCTCCTCGCAATTGCCGAATCTCAAAGCCAAGAAAGAATTTCAACTCTCCCATCATGGACATCTCGAATTTGTCTGTCATTAGCTTTGCAAATTCATCATTGAAGAGCTTGTTAGAAGAGCCAAAAATAATATCATCTACATAAATTTGGCATATGAAAAGCTCCCCGTTGACTTTCTTAGTAAAAAGGGTTGGGTCGATGAGCCCAATTTCAAACCCACGGTCTAACAACAACTCCTTAAGGTGCTCGTACCACGCGCGTGGGGCTTGTTTAAGGCCATAGAGCGCCTTATCGAGTTTGTAGACATGGGTCGGGAAATGGGGATCTTCAAACCCCGGGGGTTGCTTCACATAGACCAATTCATATAGAGGACCGTTGAGAAAAGCACTCTTCACATCCATTTGATATAACTTAAAGTTGAAGTGAGAAGCATAAGCAAGAAGGATACGGATTGACTCGAGACGAGCCACGGGAGCGTAGGTCTCCCCATAGTCGATTCCTTCCACTTGAGAGTACCCTTGAGCAACCAAGCGAGCCTTGTTCCTCACAACGATCCCATTGGCGTCTTGTTTGTTCTTGAACACCCACTTGGTTCCAATGACATTCCGGCACTCCTTGGGCTTCTCCACCAAAGTCCAAACTTCATTGCGCTTGAAGTTGTTGAGTTCTTCGTGCATAGCTTCCACCCAATCCGGGTCTTCAAGTGCCTCAAACACCTTTTGAGGTTCCACACAAGAGACGAAGGCATGATGGATGCTGAAGTTGGCTAATTGTCTCCTTGTGGAAACTCCTTTTCTCACACTTCCAATCACACTATCCAAAGTATGACTCCCTTTGCGAAGAGCTTCTTCCACTTTCCTTGCACGGCGAGCTTGAGCTTCTTCAAAAGACTCTTGAGAAGCCACTTGGTCATCACCACTATTTTGGTCCTCGCCTTGACCTTCAACTTGAGCTTGATCAACATCATGAGCATGCTCAACATCTTGAGCTTGGCCTTGATCTACCATTGGTGAGAAATCACCACCGTCCACTTGGTCTTGATCTTGGCCTTGCTCGCTTGAATGAGGGTCTAATGCTTGTCTTTGGTTAGCATCTATCGGTCCTTGAGGAGCTTGTAGAGCTTGTGAAGGTGAAGGCTCCACTTGAGTAGAGCATAGTCCTTCTCCTTCGGCCAAAAGGTGTCCCTCAATGGGTATGAGATGACCCACACCCATTCTTCTTATGGCTTGGGGAGGTATTTCGTCACCTACATCACAAACACCACTTTGCTCCACACGGGAGCCGTCATTCTCGTCGAATCTCACGTTAGAAACTTCAACAACACGAGCGGACTCTTTGTCAAAGATTCTAAAAGCATGAGATTCGGCGGCATAACCAACAAAGATACCCTCAAGAGCTTTAGAGTCAAATTTGGACAAATGAACACCCTTTCTAAGATAGAAGCACTTACAGCCGAATACTCGAAAGTATTTGATGTTAGGCTTGTTGCCGGTGAGGATCTCATAAGGAGTCTTGTTCAAGCCCTTGCAAAGATATAGCCGGTTGGAAGCATGGCAAGCGGTATTGATAGCTTCGGCCCAGAAGTTATACGGAGACTTAAACTCCGCTAACATTGTCCTTGCCATGTCCATCAAGGTCCGGTTCTTCCGCTCGGCTACACCATTTTGTTGCGGAGTGTAGGGGGAGGAGTATTGATGTTGAATTCCCTCATCACTCAAGAATTCGTTGACGGTGTAGTTCTTGAACTCCGTCCCGTTATCACTCCGGATCATCAAGATATCTTGGCCATATTGACGCTCCACTTCCTTGACGAAGTCCATGACGGTTTGTTGGGTCTCGTATTTGTGCTTGAAGAAGTAGACCCAAGTATATCTTGAATAGTCATCAACAATCACCAAGCAATACTTCTTCCCTCCTAGACTTGCATGAGATGGAGGGCCAAAGAGGTCCATGTGAAGGAGCTCTAAGACCCTCTTAGAGGAAATGATCGTCTTGCTAGGATGAGGAAGTTCATGCATCTTTCCTTCAATGCAAGCTCTACACACACGATCTTTGGCAAATGTTAGATCGGTTAGTCCTAGGATGTGGTTACCTTTGTGGAGTCTTTGCAAAGTTCTCATATTGACGTGGCCTAGCCGGCGATGCCATAGCCATCCCACGTCAACTTTAGCCATTAGGCAAGTTGCGGCTTTAGTACCTTCTCCGAGAAGTCAATCACATATAAGCCGTTTTCAACATGCCCAACAAAAGCTACTTTAAGAGACTTGCTCCACAAAAGAACCACAATCCCAACATCAAAGAAAGTTGCAAAGCCCATATCGGCAAGTTGAGCTACGGAGAGTAAATTGTAAGAGAGAGACTCAACAAGCATGACATTCTCCACGGAAACATCTTGAGAAATAACAACTTTACCAAGACCCAATACCTTTGACCTTGAGGAATCTCCATAGGTGACGTAGCCCGCACTAGATGAACCGGTGCGAAGCTCCTTCACCAACTCTTTGCTTCCGGACATATGATTGGTAGCACCGCTATCAATTATCCATTGTCCTACACCGGAAGCAAAGCCCTACAAGAGGTCAAGCTTTGTTTTTAGGTACCCATTTTTCAATGGGTCCTCTTTTGTTAGTGACAAGGGTCTTAGGAACCCAAATAGACCAAGCAATGCATTCATTAGGTGAGCCAACAAATTTAGCATAAACATGTCCATCATAAGCACGACGAAGAACATAAGAGGGGTTATATTTTCCCGCAAAGTCGTTGTGGTTAGGCATTGCCCTCTTGGCATTCCCAACTACCTCCCTCACAAGCTCCCCCTCCTCCTCATAAACATTGCCATCCTCGTCAAAGCATATGTCATTTGGGATGTGCTTCTTAGGAGGAGGAGTGGGCACAAGAAATTGCGTCTTCTTGTTGTTCTTATTCTTGTTCTTTTTCTTGTTCCTCTTCTTGTTGGACTTGGGAGTGAAACCAAGCCCGGTCTTGTCACCATGTTGCTTTTGAGCACTCAAAAGCTCGTCAAGTCTTGTGTCACCTTTGGGGGCATCTTTCTCATAAAGAGGGTTAGAGTAACAAGTACTTGCAACAAAGGTGCTAGAAGATAACTTGGTTGCTTCTTTAGCAATCATAGCATTTAGTTTCTCATTTTGCAACCTAAGTTCATTAGCTACTGATTGAGCAATATCACGATCATTCTTAAGTCTAGCAATGTCCAAGTTATAGGATTCTTCAAGACCTAACTTGGATGCCTCAAGTGCCATCCTTAGATCTTGCTCAACCTCAAGAGATTGATTGAGAGTTGCAATTTCATCGGCATACTCACGAGCATGCCCTTCTAGCTCAAAGATGCGTTCCTCATTTTTATCATTAAGTTGAAGAGACTCATTATATTGATTTAGGAGAATCTCAAATTGAGCTTTGGTCTCCCCATTCAAGGTTGACATGAAGGTGTCAAAATCATTAGGCTCATCCTTATCACTACTAGTATCAACACAATCCATCAAAGATAAGCTTCTAGGTATGATGGGTATGAAAGTCGGTGATACCTTTGTAGCGTGAGCCATAAGACATGTTCCCTTGGAGTTGAAGCGCTTGGACTCGTTTGCGGAAGCGAAGAGGGATGGTGAAGAGATGGACTTGGCGATGGCGATGGCGGCCCTTCCTACTTCTTCATCATCACTTGCATCATCACCGGATGGGTATTCTTCTTGAGTCGTCAAGGCATGTATTGGAACGGCTTTCTTCTTATCAAAGTTCCTTGGTGGGTAAGACTTGGCCTTCATCTCCTTGCGAATGAGTCTTCCATTGTGATCTTCCACTCTTTCATAGGGACAATCCGCGATGAAGTGGTGTTGATTCCCACAATTGTAGCATGTCCTCACTCTACTTGTGGCCTTAGGTTTGGAGGGACTTGATGACTTCCACTTCTTCATGAAAGCCCGTTGAGCAAGAGCCATGTGTTCGGCATGAGCATACTTCATGTCTTCGGGACTTCCACTCATAGACTCTTCCTCTTCCATCAAACTTGCTTCTTCATGAAGAGAAACTTTTGCCTTCAAAGCAAGGTTGGGTGCACGCACACCACGTGCACGAGCTAGAGCATCATCCGCATTCTTCTCAGAAATCTTCCTTGCCACAATCTCTTGCAAGATGTCATGAGCGGTCATCTTCCTAAAGTTGGCATCTCCCTTGATTGAGTTCATAGTATCCTTGAAGAAGGGCAAGAGAGCTTGGACAAATTTCCTCTTCATCCATCTTCCATCACATTGAGTGGAGCCGAGGTCGACAAGCTTCACTTGGAGTGCCGAGAGACGACGATGAAGTTCTTCGGGAGATTCACCATCAAGCATAGCGAAGTTGTCCGCTTCATTAGACGCCTCATCAAACTTGGACTCTTGAATGCTCTCATTGCCGATGAAGAGTTTGGTGAGAGCATCCCAAGCTTCCTTGGCGGAAGAGATGTTGCGGACGAAGGCCTTGTCCTTCTCGGAGAGTGACATGTGAATGAGGTGCAAGGCGGAGGCATTGAGCTGCTTGTCGATTTGCTCCCAAGGTAGCAAGTTGGTCAAGTCCTTGGAAGTTGGATGATAACCCTGCTCAATGATCCTCCAAAGCTCAATAGACACGAAATTGATGTGAGAGCGCATGTTATCTTGCCAATTGGCAAAGCTAGAAGCATCAAGTTGTGGCGGAGGGCCGCATGAGGCAAGGTGTGGCATTTGAAGGTGCCTTCCGGAGACATAGCTCGTAGGATGTGGAACCTCCGTGCTATGTCCCCGAGAGGTGTCATCTTTCTTGGGGGGATCCTCGTTGTTCTCATTCCCATCCTTCTCCGGATCTTCCTCGTTTAAGGATGGCTTATCCTTACCCGAGGTGTCATCCGGAGTTGGTGGAGTGGTACTTGATGTTCCACTAGTGAGAGCATCAAGTTGAGATTTTTGGCTTTCCATGGCTGCCATCATAGCATCCATGCGAGTCATTATGTTGTTAAAATCCGCCTTAGTGGCGGGTTCCTCTTCGCCCATCATCTCTTAGGCGGTTAAGCCCAATCAAAGAGCACGAGGCTCTGATACCAATTGAAAGGGGTCCCACGGGCGACTAGAGGGGGGGGTGAATAGGCGCTACACAAAATTTTACCTTTTTCAATTTTAGGCTTGACACAAAGTAAATTCTCTAGATGTGCAACTAGGTGAATTTCCTAAGTGGCAAGCAAGCAAGTGAACAAGTAAACAAGTAAACAAGTAAGTGAGTTCGGGCAAGAAATAACCGAGGAGCGGAGACCGGAGACACAAGGATGTATTCCCGTAGTTCCTTCCCTTTGAGGGGAAGTACGTCTACGTTGGAGAGGTGTGGTGACACGGAGTCGACCAACGCCACGGAGGCTCACCTTATTCTCCGGTGAGCAAGCCACGGAGGCTAGCTCGTTCCACTAAGCGGTGGTATTGGGGGAACTCACCGAATCCCTTACACGGAGATTGGGGCACACATCCACAACTGAATTGGAGGCTCCCAAGAAAGCCACGGAGGCTAGAATCCACAAAGACTAGAGAAATCTCGAAACAAATCACCTAGTGTTTCCAAAGAACCACTAGGAACAAATCCCTCAAGCAAAAGGAGGGGAAATAGAAATTCCTTCGGTGGAGATGTAGATCGGGACCTCCTCCTTCGATCCTCCAAAGATCTAAGACTTTGGGTGGTTGAGGGTGGAGATCTTGCAGTGGGGTTGGCTCCAAATAGTGTCTTCTTCTTGATAAGGACGAGCAAGCAGGAGAAGAAGAGGGGAGGGGGTATAAATACCCCTTCCCGAATGTATCCGTTGCAGCCTCCAGGGACCGGATTATCCGGCCCAAACTTGAACCGGATAATCCGGCCACCGGATAATCCGGCCCACTTCTGGACAAAAATCCGGCCAATAATCCGGCCAAGAATCTGGGTGACGCGCACTCTGGAACTTTTGGTCCTTAGCCATTTTCACCGGGGGGCGGATAATCCGGCCCACTTTTGGACAAAAATCCGGCCAATAATCCGCCCATGGATCTGGGTGACGCGCACTCTGGAACTTTTGGTCCTTAGCCATTTTCACCGGGGGGCGGATAATCCGGCCCACTTTTGGACAAAAATCCGGCCAATAATCCGCCCATAGATCTGGGTGACGCGCACCCTGGAACTTCTGGTCCTTAGTCATTTTCCGGGATGGCCGGATTATCCGGCCCAGTTTTGGCCTAAAAATCCGGCCAGTCTTCCTGCACAAAAACTTTGGTAAAATGTCTTGGTGTTGTCAACTAACACACAAAACTAGGGAGGCTAGAAAATGCCCTAACACATATGACCATACCAGTCTAACCCTATCATATTGACTCTTAGCCCTGACCCAATATCATGCCATCTTATTCTTGTGGGCCTAGTTCATAAGATTCAAACTACACTTGAGTAATTTGAGTAAATGGTGTTATACCCCAATTAGGGTTTCCTTTGATACTTGTGGTGATACACCCTACTCCATATCACACATGTCCTAGATCATTCAATCCATTATTATCTTTAATTCATAATCAAAACCTGTTTGAATTCTTCAAAGGAGAATTCAAACATTGACCTAGCCCAAACCCTGAGACTATAACCCTAACTAAATTTAAATCTCTTGTCCAAGAAAATCTTGTGGCCAAGAAGCCACCAATCTTTCTAAACAACCTTCATACCTATTCAACCCCAAGCCTACTTAACCCTTGACCTATATTGAACTATTCAATTCACAAATGAGTTAATTGAGTACTTCAATGTATCACCAATATCCACCCAAGCCTATGTGTAACTATACTATTATGAGTAAGTGTTGTCACACTCTATTCATTAGTGTTTTGTTGCACTATTCTATACTAATGTGAATTTATTCACATGAGTCATTCCTAAACTCTAACCATGCTTATGCCAAGCATAAGATTGTTATCATTACATTATAATCTCGAAGAATTTAAAATGCTGAACCAACCCATTTCAATTGTTTGCATTGCTTGATTTTGTTTATCTTGGATCAGTGTGTTTATATTGTGTTACTCCTATTGCTATAGATCGAAAGGAGAGAACGTGTCTTGTTGAGAGAAGTGAAAGGGTTTGAACTTCAAAAAGGCAAGTGACACACATTCTTCCACCAACCTTTTTAATATATGCATTAGTGTTTTTAGTACTATGCATGATATGAGATTTTCAAAGAAGTTTATGAAATGCTTAGCTCCTAGTAGTGTGTAGCTATCCCTTAAACCCACTTGTTAGGATTGCAAACTACTATGGAAAATGATGCCATGCTTGTTTTGAATTGATATGAAAATTAAACTTCAACCCAATGAAACACCTGGGTGGATTGGTTTGTTGATGGAGGCGATGTTGAGTGGCTACCCAGGGCTACACACCTGGCTTTCAACCCAGGGTTTGTGTAGTTGTCTTCGCCTGGGGGTTCACTTGTGGACGGCCACCCAGGAACAAAGAGACTACCATGTCTTCCTTGCTTTAGTGAGCTTCCAGTGCAGCCTTATGACAATATGGGCTCTGTCTTGATTGAGTATGATGTGAGGGTTCATCCATGGGTACTGACAGAGGGTGGTATTTGGGCACGGTCAGATCCGGATGGTTGAATTCTCCTTCTGAAAGGTCTTATCTCATTCTATATGGGTAGGATGTCTTAAGGTGAAAGTGCACAACCCCTGCAGGGTGTCAAACTAATCGATTAGCCGTGTCCTCGGTTATGGACAATTTGAGTTCCTAGACATGGAAGTACGGAAGAGTCTCATCACCATTTCTGAATGAAATAAAATTGTTTAGAAACACTCAGGACAGGGACTACTCAGGGCTACACACCTGGCTATCAACCCAGGATTTGTGTAGTTGTCTTCGCCTGAGGGTTATCCTAGTTTTGTTGAGTATCTACCTAGGGCTACATACCCTGCAAGTATGTGGTTGTTTTCACCTAGGGGTTATCTTGACCCTTAAAGTCTTAAATAATTAAAAATGTTTTGGTTTACAAAATGATAGGGATAAAACTTGCTTTATGCAAATTCAGCCAAAAGCTCCACCAGCCAAATATCATGTAGATAGCTCTTTCACAACAGCCACCAAATATGTGTCATTTGCCAGTACATCATTGTACTGACCCCCATTCATGGGGCTTCATATTCAAATGTGCAGGTTTTCAGATAAAGATCGTTAGTAGGTGCTACTCGTGTGATGGCGCCAGAAAAGACTGTGGCGTTTAGTTGACGTGGGAGCAGTAAGTCCTTGTGCGTGGTGATGACCAGCCCGTTGGGAACCCCAAGAGGAAGGTATGATGAGTGTAGCGGCTAGTTTTCCCTCAGTTAAGAAACCAAGGTTTAATGTCGATCTTGAAGAAGAGAGACGGTGACGACTGAAGGTGTTTGTGGAACCTGCACACACACAAACAAATACTTTGTCCCCAACTTGCGATGAGGTTGTCAATCTCACCGGTTTGCTTGAAACAAAGGTTATGAGTGTATCGAGTGGAAAACAGTAGTAGTATGCGAGTAAAGTAAACAGTGCGGGAAAAGTAAACAGGTGATTGCAATATGATTAAAATAGGACCGGGGTCCATAGTTCACTAGTGGTGTCTCTCCATAGATAAAATAACATGCTGGGTAAACAAATTACAGTTGGGCAATTGATAGAATAAAGATAACGTGATATGTCAAGAAGATCACTATGAGATTTACTCTGGGCATTACAACAAAATACATAGACCGCCATCCAACTGCATCTATGACTAATAATCCACCCCCGGGGATATCATCCGAACACCCTAGAAGTATTAAGTTGCGAACAACAGATAATTGCATTAAGCAAAGTGTGTAATGTAAACAAAGCATATGCCCTTGAGCATATGAATGTTGTTTTCTCCCTAGTAGCAATAGCACATCTACCACCTTAGAGGTTTCTGTCACTCCCCCAGGTGAAATAGAGGCATGAACCCACTATCGAGCATAAATACCCCCTCTTGGAGTCACTAGTAACTACTCGGCCAAGATAGCTACTAACAACGGAGAGCATGCAAGATCATAAACAACATAGAGATAACAAAAGATATAATTCAGTACAGCAACTTAATCATAAACACCAATATTCATCGGATCCCAACAAACCAACATCATAGTATTCAATAACGGTGATCTCAATCATGTAGGGCAGCTCATGAGATCTAAACATGAAGCACATGGTGGAGAAGACAACCATCTAGCTACTGCTATGGACCCATAGTCCAAGGTAGACTACTCACTCATCGCTCTGGAGGCAAGCATGGCGATGAAGAAGACCTCCGGTGGCGATTCCCCTCTCCGGCAGGGTGCCGGGAAGAGCTTCTGGACCCTCCCGATCTTCGGGTCGACGGCGGCGGCGGATCGCGATGTATGCTGGAAAACTGATCGGGGCTTAGGTTTTTCTCGTCAGGGGGTATATATAGGCGAAAGGACGATGTCAGAGGGGGTCCCACGCGGCCTCACACGGGGCTGGCGCGGCCAGGGGGGTGGCCGCGCCGCCCCTGTGTCTGGGGCCCACGTGGCCCCTCTCCGTCAGGTCTTCGGATGTTTGGGAGCTTCCCCGTGAAATATGACTTCAGGAACTTGTTTCGTCCAATTCCGAGAATATTTCCTGTGTATCACTTCTGAAACGCAAAAATAGCAGAAAACAGGAAACTGGCACTGTGGCACTTCGTTAATAGGTTAGTTCCGGAAAATGTATAAAAGTACCACTAAGTGTAACGAAACAATAGGCAAATGGTGTATAAACAAGCATGGAGCATCAAAAATTATAGATATGTTTGAGACGTATCAAGCATCCCCAAGCTTAACTCCTGCTCGTCCTCGAGTAGGTAAGTGATAACAAAAGAATAATTTTTGAGGTGACATGCACCTACACAATCTTGATCATATATGCAAGCATTGATGAGCTGGGATCAATAGAACTTAAAACATGGGCATGAAAGATATAATCATGACAATAAGAACTTAGCAACCATGTTGTAAACATGCAAATGAACACAAACAAAAGATCATGATAATGAAACAATGAAAGTCAAACGTGTGTTCAAATCATAAGGAAAAACATACAAATGGTTTTCAGCTTGTCCTTCAAAGAGAGCAAAACATAAATGCATAGGACACCTCAAAGTTTAAGAGGGCGACTAGATACACATAATTTAAGAACAAGTGAAACCAACAATATGAGTCAATCAATGAACTTTGGGACAATGCATATCACACTAAGAATGACAACTATGCTCTCTTAATGGTGCATAAAGAAAGAAGGTGGTGACTCAACATAAAAGTAAAAGAAAGGCCCTTCGCAGAGGGAAGCAGTGATTGCAACATGTGCTAGAGCTTTTCATTTGTAAAACAGAGAGATAAAACTTGATTTTTGAGAGGTGGTTGTCTTTGTCAACGACTGGCAATGGGGTTCTTACTATCTTCCATACAAAAATAAAGCAAGTTTTTGAGAGAGAGATTGGCACTTCGTGCTCTTTTTATAAAACTTGGCACTCCTCCCCACCTTTCCTTTCACATACCATGGCTAACCGATTCCATCGGGTGCCCACCAACATTCACATTCTTTGGAGGAGTGCCTTTTTTCTTTTTTTTTTCCTTTTTTTTTCTTTTTGGAATAAACAATATGGAAGATAGCAAATCCGACCACTACGTCCCCATGAGCTGAAAACAGTGTCACAAAACGAGAAGTATTTTGAAGGTTTTTGAAAGGTAGCACACGAAAATTTTACTTTGGAATGGCTTACAAATACCATGCATAGGAATTTATAGTGGACACAATGGCAAACTTTGGCTTTTAGGAGTTGGATGCACGAGTAGAGCTCATACTCAGTACAAGGCGAGGGCTAGCAAAAGACTGGGAGCGACCAACTAAGAGAGCAATAATGGCCATAATCATGCAAAGCGACAAAGCGACATTAAAAGAAGCATATGATGGCATCAAAAGTCAAAAACTAAATGATCATGAAGGATAATGGCGACTTTGTCAGAGTCTAACATGTGTGAGCATGCGCCAAGTCAACCCAAATAAAGCATCAAGGAGAAAACCAAAATAATGCTTCCATACAATAAAAACAACGCATGATTTTTCAAAGGCTCATTAAGCAATCTCAGTTATTTGAGACAAGTCATGCTACAGCAAAACCACTAAGCATACTATCAAAAAGACATCAAGCATGACATGAAAAAGCCTAAGCCGCAGTCTACACAAGCTCCTTCTTGTACCACTATTTTGCACAAAGCTTTTTCTCTTTTCCAACACCATTTGAAATTTTTAAACACACCTCTTTTGATGAAAACCAATAAAGATCAGAGGCAAAAATACACCTTGATGAAAAGATATGACAAGATCTGAACGCATATCAAGGCGAAAACGAAAACCAAAAGCAGTAGCAGAAAAAGTAGAACGTTCGATTTTATATAAGAGTGAAAACTAGAGCGTTTTTGCAAATGAAAACGAGTACATCTCCTCCAAAGGAAATTTGTTGGGGTACAACCATTTATTGCAGCAAACAAACAAACTAAACCAACTAAGAAAACTAAAACAACTGACGCTCCAAGAAAAACACATAGTGCATGAAGCAATAAAAATATAGTGTTTTGAAAGGTGACCTGATTTTTGCCGATGAAGAAGGGGTGCCTCGGGGGCATCCCCAAGCTTTGACGCTTGTACTTCTTGGATATTTCTTGGGGTGATGCATGGGCATCCCCAAGATTGAGCTTTTGTCCATTCTTCAACTCATCTCATCATTCTCCAATCCCTACACTTGAAAACTTCCTTCATACAAAACTAAACACAATTCTATTAGCAACATTAGTGTAAGCATAAAATATATTCAACCTCTTTTAGCTTCAGGTTTCAACCCAAAACCACCACATATAAAGTATATACTACTGTAGCAACTTCCACAAGAGTTCCATGATCAAAAAGAACTCAAAAGAAAGCGATAAAGTGGCAAAAACAAATATTGGCAGAAATCTGTCAAAACTGGACAGCTGATAATGGACGAATTTTTGAGGGATTTTCCGTTGCTCAAATCAAAAAGGGTTCAACTAAGAAAAGTTTGGATATAACCTGGGGCATATGCACAAGAAATCTCAGGTCCAAAAGATAAACAGAGAATTTTCACGAATTTTTACGGTGCAGCACCGAAAACAGTTTCAGGACAGCAATAACCCCAAATCTTTACCTCACTCAAATTAGAGGCTTCTCTTGGCACAAAAACGAAATTAACAAGATAAGGAGCGGTCATTACAGTAGTAATGACTTCCAAGACTCAAATAAAAGAAAAAGTACTGAAAAGTAAACAATGGGTTATCTCCCAAGAGTGCTTTTCTTTAACGCCTTTGAGCTAGGCGCAGAAAATTGCGAATCAAGTACCTTCAGAAGAAGCATTAAGATCAACAGAAGAGGTCTTGTCAATAAGGCATTGTATTTCATCCACATAAGTTTTTGAAGACCCTTGGTGATCATGCTTTGGTACACTATTCTCATCAAAAAGATTTTCAGGACAAATCCAAGCAAAATTGTTTTCGAAAGCATCATTCAATCCCAAAAGCTTGCAAGGTATAGGTATCTCGGCCTCCCCATCATGTGTATCAATAACCGTTATAGGTGAACCGAGTTTATTAAAACGTTTAAGAACCTTCCTAGCTTCAATAACGACATCCTTAAATTCTAAACGCAAAGTTTCCAAGATAAAAGCTTTCTTTTTGGGGTCCTCAATTTCATGAAGCTTAAGGAACATATATTGCATAAAAGGATTAAGACTAGCGAACCTAGTTTCCAATATGTCAATTAAATAAATAGAAGCAACTTCAATACTAGGAGCAAGTTCAACCCAAGACTTTTCCTCATCTTCATCATGCATACTAATGTGATTAAAGAACTCCTCAATGTTACTTTTGCCAATAATCGAACCACTACCTACTGAGAGGTCCTCCAGAACGAACTTAGGAAACGACATGATAAACTAAAGTAAAGAAATAACAACTACCAAGGATTCTAATTTTTTTGGGTTTTTGATATAAAAAGCAATGCAGGTAAAATAAAATAAAGTAAAGCAAAACAAATAACAAAGTAAAGAATGTGTGTGCGAAGAACTCCCCTCGCAGAAGTCTTCTCTCTTCCCCGGCAACGGTGCCAGAAAAGAAGCTGCTACTCGTGTGATGGCGCCAGAAAAGACTGTGGCGTTTAGTTGACGTGGGAGCAGTAAGTCCTTGTGCGTGGTGATGACCAGCCCGTTGGGAACCCCAAGAGGAAGGTATGATGAGTGTAGCGGCTAGTTTTCCCTCAGTTAAGAAACCAAGGTTTAATGTCGATCTTGAAGAAGAGAGATGGTGACGACTGAAGGTGTTTGTGGAACCTGCACACACACAAACAAATACTTTGTCCCCAACTTGCGATGAGGTTGTCAATCTCACCAGTTTGCTTGAAACAAAGGTTATGAGTGTATCGAGTGGAAAACAGTAGTAGTATGCGAGTAAAGTAAACAGTGCTGGAAAAATAAACAGGTGATTGCAATATGATTAAAATAGGACCGGGGTCCACAGTTCACTAGTGGTGTCTCTCCATAGATAAAATAACATGCTGGGTAAACAAATTACAGTTGGGCAATTGATAGAATAAAGATAACGTGATATGTCAAGAAGATCACTATGAGATTTACTCTGGGCATTACAACAAAATACATAGACCGCCATCCAACTGCATCTATGACTAATAATCCACCCCCGGGGATATCATCCGAACACCCTAGAAGTATTAAGTTGCGAACAACAGATAATTGCATTAAGCAAAGTGTGTAATGTAAACAAAGCATATGCCCTTGAGCATATGAATGTTGTTTTCTCCCTAGTAGCAACAGCACATCTACCACCTTAGAGGTTTCTGTCACTCCCCCAGGTGAAATAGAGGCATGAACCCACTATCGAGCATAAATACCCCCTCTTGGAGTCACTAGCAACTACTCGGCCAAGATAGCTACTAACAACGGAGAGCATGCAAGATCATAAACAACATAGAGATAACAAAAGATATAATTCAGTACAGCAACTTAATCATAAACACCAATATTCATTGGATCCCAACAAACCAACATCATAGTATTACATAACGGTGATCTCAATCATGTAGGGCAGCTCATGAGATCTAAACATGAAGCACATGGTGGAGAAGACAACCATCTAGCTACTGCTATGGACCCATAGACCAAGGTAGACTACTCACTCATCGCTCCGGAGGCAAGCATGGCGATGAAGAAGACCTCCGGTGGCGATTCCCCTCTCCGGCAGGGTGCCGGGAAGAGCTTCTGGACCCTCCCGATCTTCGGGTCGACGGCGGCGGCGGATCGCGATGTATTCTAGAAAACTGATCGGGGCTTAGGTTTTTCTCGTCAGGGGGTATATATAGGCGAAAGGACGATGTCAGAGGGGGTCCCACGCGGCCTCACACGGGGCTGGCGCGGCCAGGGGGGTGGCCGCGCCGCCCCTGTGTCTGGGGCCCACGTGGCCCCTCTCCGTCAGGTCTTCGGATGTTTGGGAGCTTCCCCGTGAAATATGACTTCAGGAACTTGTTTCGTCCAATTCCGAGAATATTTCCTGTGTATCACTTCTGAAACACAAAAACAGCAGAAAACAGGAAACTGGCACTGTGGCACTTCGTTAATAGGTTAGTTCCGGAAAATGTATAAAAGTACCACTAAGTGTAACGAAACAATAGGCAAATGGTGTATAAACAAGCATGGAGCATCAAAAATTATAGATACGTTTGAGACGTATCAGTAGGATCTCGAGACTACATACCAACATGTCTGCCTGTGGCACGTGATGAAGATGGAGACTCATTGCCACTTTGTTTTCCGCTGTAAATCTGTGAGGTTTGAGATCTTTGTAACTGGATCTGCGATGTAATATTTGATACTATTGCAATGATCACTATATTTTGTACTGTGGTGCTATCTGTGATCCAGGGAATAACACTTCACTAGTAGAAAACCGGCCTAATATTTCAGGGCATTAGTCCCGATTTCTGTTTGAACCGGGACTGATGCCCCGGGCCCCACCATTTTTTCGGCCGCTGGAACGTAGATTTCATTAGTCCCGGTTCGTTTTGAACCTATAGTCCCGGTTCGTATTACGAACCGGGACTAAAGGCTCTGGGTTGCAATCCGGCCGTTGCCAGGCTCATTAGTCCCGGCTGGTAACACCAACCGGGACTAAAGATTAAGCCTTTAGTCCCGGTTGGTATTACAAACCGGGACTAATGACTTCCCTGTATAAAGCAGCTCCTTCTTCCTCCCCGAGCCAGCCACTCCCCCTCTCTACTCTCAAGTGTTCTTCATGCAACTCGAGTTCATCCTCTTTGACCACCATTTTTTGTCACAAATTGATGTCCCCACTTCAATCTAAGTGGACTAAAAGGTGAGGAATTTTGTGCTTTTGTCTTTCATTGGTAGTTTAGCTCATGTATTGCTCTAAAAGTAGAGAGATTTTGTGATTTTTTTATGGGAGCAAGTATTAGATGTTTATTTGATTATGTGTACAAATAGGTGAAGATAGAGGTAAAAATAGAAATGCTATATAGATTTTATTTATGTTAGATTTTATTAGAAATAGAAATGTTAGAATTAAAAATAAAAATAGAAGTAGACATAGCTAACATAGAAATAGAAATAGAGATAGAGATAGAAAAATAGAAATAGCGATAGAAATAGAGATAGATGACGTAGGGCGGAGCTTTCGAAGATGCCGTAGGGCATGAGCACCAACAACATCTTCGAGAAGCTCCGCCACGGGAGATTTCCCAACCCTTTACGCAACACTGTTAGAGGAGATGGAGTCTTTCACGGGCTTGCAGGGCAATTTTTCCGAGGTGGAGCTTCCGAAGATGTCACAAAAACCATCTTTAGTCCCGGTTGTACCCACCAGCCGGGACTAAAGTTTTGTTAACTTATTCTTACTTATCAAACTAAAATTAGAGATAGAAATAGAAATTATATATTTGATTTGCGTTTGATATGTACTTATATAATGCAGATGAGCCGAGCATGGATGTACGCCGATCGACGCTCTGGAGATTTCATTAAAGGCGTGCATTCTTTTCTCAAGGTGGCTGAGGCAACCAAGCGGAATGGTTTTATGTGTTGTCCATGCGGTGGTTGTCGAAATGAGAAGGATTACCCCTCCACAAAGACCCTTCACATCCACCTGTTCCGGTTCGGTTTCATGTCCGGCTATAATTGTTGGACCAAGCATGGGGAGAGAGGGGTTATGATGGAAGACAACGATGAAGAAGAGAATGATGACAACTATCCTGAGTTTCCTGAAACCACCGATACCGCAATGGAAGATAATGAAGAAGAAGAAGGTGAAGAATGGGCATCAGATATGCCCGCTGATGATCTTGGTCAGGTCATTGTTGATGCACAGATTGACTGTGAAAGTGAAAAGGAGAGGGAGAAGTTGGAACGCATGTTAGATGATCACAAAAAGGATTTGTACCCAAATTGCGAAGACGGCCAGAAAAAGCTAGGAAGCACGCTGGAATTGCTGCAATGGAAAGCAGAGAGTGGTTTATCTGACAAGGGATTTGAAAAGTTGCTGAAAATTATGAAGAAGATGCTTCCAAAGGATAACGAATTGCCCGCCAGTACGTATGAAGCAAAGAAGATTGTCTGCCCTCTAGGATTGGAGGTGCAGAACATACATGCATGCATTAATGACTGTATTCTCTACTGCGGTGAGTATGAGAATTTGAATGCATGCCCGGTGTGCAGTGCATTTCGGTATAAGATCAAGCGAGATGACCCTAGTGATGTTGAGGGCGAGCGCCCCAGGAAGAGGGTTCCTGCCAAGGTGATGTGGTATGCACCTATAATACCACGGTTGAAATGTTTGTTCAGAAACAAAGAGCATGCCAAGTTGTTGAGGTGGCACAAAGAAGACCGTAAGAGTGACGAGATGTTGAGACACCCCGCTGATGGGTCGCAGTGGAGAAAAATCGACAGTGATTTCCTGGAGTTTACGGAAGATGCACGCAACCTGAGGTTTGGTCTAAGTACAGATGGCATGAATCCTTTTGGGGAGCAGAGCTGCAGTCATAGCACCTGGCCCGTGACTCTATGTATATATAACCTTCCTCCTTGGTTGTGCATGAAGCGAAAGTTTATTATGATGCCAGTGCTTATCCAAGGCCCGAAGCAACCCGGTAATGACATTGATGTGTATCTAAGGCCATTAGTTGATGAACTTTTACAGCTGTGGCAGACTGAAGGTGTTCGTGTGTGGGATGAGTACAAACAAGAGGAATTTGATCTACGAGCGTTGTTGTTTGTGACCATCAATGATTGGCCTGCTCTTAGTAACCTTTCAGGACAGACAAACAAGGGATACAATGCATGCACTCACTGTTTAGGTGAGATCGATAGTATATATTTGGATAAAAGTAAGAAGGTGGTGTATCTCGGGCATCGTCGATTTCTTTCGCCCAAACATCAATTGAAGAAAAAAGGCAAGCATTTCAAGGGCCAGGCAGAAGTCCGGGGCAAGCCTAAACGCCATACTGGTGATGATATATTTGATATGGTCAAAGATTTAGAAGTAATCTTTGGAAAGGGTCCTGGCAGTCTGTCTGTTCCGAATGACGCTAGCGGACATGCACCCATGTGGAAGAAGAAATCTATATTTTGGGAGCTTGAGTATTGGAAATTCCTAGAGGTCCGCTCTGCAATCGACGTGATGCACGTGACGAAGAATGTTTGCGTGAACCTACTAGGATTCTTGGGCTTGTATGGGAAGACAAAAGATACACCAGAAGCACGGGAGGACCAGCACCGTATGAAAAGAAGAGACGACATGCATCCGGAGGATTCTAAGGGTCCTGCGAGCTACACTCTTACCAAAGAAGAGAATGAAATCTTTTTTGAATGCCTGAGCAGTATCAAGGTCCCATCTGGATTCTCGTCAAATATAAAGGGAATAATAAATATGGCCGAGAAAAAATTCCAAAACCTAAAGTCTCATGACTGCCACGTGCTTATGACGCAATTGCTTCCGGTTGCACTGAGGGGGATTCTACCGGAAAATGTTCGAGTACCGATTGTGAAGCTATGTGCATTCCTCAATGCAATTTCGCAGAAGGTAATCAATCCAGAAGATCTACAACGGTTACAGAATGATGTGGCCCAATGTCTTGTCAGCTTCGAGTTGGTGTTCCCACCGTCCTTCTTCAATATTATGACGCATCTCTTAGTTCACCTAGTCGAAGAGATTACCATTCTCGGTCCAGTATTTCTGCACAATATGTTCCCCTTTGAGAGGTTCATGGGAGTCTTAAAGAAATACGTGCATAACCGTGCTAGGCCAGAAGGAAGCATCTCCAAGGGCTATCTAACAGAGGAGGTCATTGAGTTTTGTGTTGACTTTGTTCCTGACCTGAACCCGATTGGTCTTCCTCAATCGCGACATGAGGGGAGACTAAGTGGAAAAGGCACGCTAGGAATGAAATCAGCATACTGTATGGACGGACATTCTTTGAGTGAAGCACACTACACAGTTTTACGAAATTCCACGTTGGTGGAGCCGTATATGGAGCGACACAAGAATATTGTACGCTCGGAAAACCCTGGGCAGTCAAACTCCTGGATTACAAAGTTGCACATGGTGACTTTTGGTGGTTGGTTGCAAACACTTCTCATAAATGACGCCACTGTTGGATATGAGCTGTCCATGTTGGCCAAGAAACCATCTTCAACTATATTGACTTTCCAGGGTTACGAGATAAATGGGAATACATTTTACACGGTCGCCCAAGATAAAAAGAGCACCAATCAAAACAGTGGTGTCCGCTTTGATGCATTACACGACAATGGGACAAAGGACACATATTATGGTTACATAGAGGAGATATGGGAACTTGACTATGGACCGTCTTTTAAGGTCCCTTTGTTTCGCTGCAAATGGGTCAAGCTGACAGGAGGCGGGGTAGTTGTAGACCAAAAGTACGGCATGACAACAGTGGATCTCAACAATCTTGCGTACATGGACGAACCATTCGTCCTAGCCAACGATGTCGCTCAGGTTTTCTATGTGAAGGACATGTCTACAAAACCGAGAAATAGAAAAGATAAGAAAACGAATACATCACACGATGAGCCAAAGCGACACATTGTTCTCTCAGGGAAAAGAATCATCGTGGGAGTGGAGGACAAGACAGATATGTCAGAAGATTATAACAAGTTTGATGAAATTCCGCCCTTCAGAGTGAACACTGACCCAACCCTCCTCTTAAACAAAGAAGATACTCCATGGTTACGGTGCAGAAGGAAACCCCAACACTAGATGGGGATGTTGGTGATGTGTAATAATGTATTAAACTTTGATGTAAATGTATGATTTTGGGTTAGTTATTCAAATTCGAACACTTTTTATATTCCAAGTAATTGAAAATGGCAAAATAGTTAATTGTTTGAATAGTTAGAATAATTGATTTTAAAAATAGAAAATAGTTTTGAATTAGTTATTCAATTTCAAACACTTTTCATATTCAAAGTTTCCTCAAATATCTCTGTGATGCGGCAACGGGGAGCCGATAGCTGCTGTGGCGGCAGTGGCGGCGTGCAGTAGTACACCATCATTGGCAGCGGCACCAGCAGGGGGTGCTCATACGCTGTCTGCAGTGGGAACGAATGTGGAAGCTGTTGTGGGCACAAGAACTGCGAGGCGAAGAAATCAGGAATGGACATAGCGGCGGCAGGGGTAGGAGAGAGGTAGTAGGGCGAGGCAACGGGGTTGAGGCGGAAGACGGCGGCCATTGCTTTCTTTTGGGATTGCGGGGAGGCGCTGCAAGGAAGAAGCACCACGGTGTGTGTATAAATGGCAGGGCGGGAAGAGAAGAGCGGCAGTCCATCCAGCGTGTAAAAAAACTAATAATTGTTTGAATACTTTGAATAATTGATTTTGAAAATAGAAAATATTTTTGAATTAGTTATTCAATTTCAAACACTTTTCATATTCAATGTATTATCAAATTCTAAAATATGCAAAAAGAATTTTAATCAATATTGTTTTAATTGAAAATGGCAAAATAGTTAATTGTTTGAATAGTTTGAATAATTGATTTTGAAAATAGAAAATATTTTTGAATTAGTTATTCAATTTCAAACACTTTTCATATTCAAAGTATTATCAAATTCTAAAATATGCAAAAAGAATTTTAATCAATATTGTTTTAATTGAAAATGGCAAAATAGTTAATTGTTTGAATAGTTTGAATAATTGATTTTGAAAATAGAAAATATTTTTGAATTAGTTATTCAATTTCAAACACTTTTCATATTCAAAGTATTATCAAATTCTAAAATATGCAAAAAGAATTTTAATCAATATTGTTTTAATTGAAAATGGCAAAATAGTTAATTGTTTGAATAGTTTGAATAATTGATTTTGAAAATAGAAAATATTTTTGAATTAGTTATTCAATTTCAAACACTTTTCATATTCAAAGTATTATCAAATTCTAAAATATGCAAAAAGAATTTTAATCAATATTGTTTTAATTGAAAATGGCAAAATAGTTAATTGTTTAAATAGTTAGAATAATTGATTTTGAAAATAGAAAATATTTTTGAATTAGTTATTCAATTTCAATCACTTTTCATATTCAAAGTTTTATCAAATTCTAAAATATATAGAAGTTATTCAAATTGAATTTCAAAATTCATATTCAAATGAAATCTGGAAAAACATACAGCATTGGCGCACATTTATTACACCTTTAGTCCCGGTTGGTAAGACCAACCGGGACTAAAGGTCTGTGGCTCGGGCGCGAACTGGTAACCGCCGGCCAAAAGTCTTTAGTCCCGGTTGAAGCCACTAACCGGGACTAAAGACCCTTTAGTCCCGGTTGGTGGCTTCAACCGGGACTAAAGACCCCCCTTTAGTCCCGGTTGAAGCCACCAACCGGGACTAAAGGGGGGGTATATAAGCCCCCGCCGCCCCCTCTCCTTCTTCCCCAGTCACTTAGCAGTTTCGATCGACACCGCGCGGAGGAGAGACGTCCCTGGAGCGTTGCGGTCGCCGGATTCCATCGCCGGCGCCGCCATCTCTCCTTCACCGAGCCGCTGCCCGCCCCCGGCCGCCCGCCCGTGCTGCGCCTGCTGCCGCGCCGCGCTGCCGCCCGAGCGCCCCCGGCCGCCCGTGCGCCGCCCGTGCCCGTGCCGTACGTGCCGCAGCCCCGCCGCCCCAGCCAGATCCCGCGCCGCGCCCCGGCCAGACGTCCGCACGCCGGCCCCGGCGACGCCCACCCCCTGCAGGTAAAATTTTCTAACTTTTATTTTGTTTAATTTTTGTTTAATTTTATTAGGGTTATATTAAGTTTATTAGGGTTAGAAATATATTAGGGTTAGAAATATATTAGAGTTAGAAATATATTAGGGTTAGAAATATTAAGTTTATTAGAGTTAGAAATATATTAGGGTTAGAAATATTAAGTTTATTAGAGTTAGAAATATGAAAATGTGCAAATAGGAAATAGCAAATAGCAAATAGGAAATAGGAAATATGCAAATATGAAAATATGCAAATAGGAAAATATGCAAATATACAAATATGAAAATATTAAGTTTATTAGGGTTAGAAAATAGTTAGAAATATGCAAATTTCTAACTATATAGTTAGAAATATATTAGGGTTAGAAATATTAAGTTTACTATTATTAAGTTAGTAAAATGCTATTACTATTATTAAGTTAGTAAAATGCTATTACTATTACTATTACTATTATGTTAGAAAAATGTAGTTAGTAAAATGCTATTACTATTATTAAGTTAGTAAAATGCTATTACTATTACTATCTATTATATAATTAAAACAACTAACAATAAACGGCTCAGATTGAACAAGCATCTAGCAACAGGAAATAACGGCTCAGATTAAAACATAAGGCTTCGGAGTTAAGATTACAGGATAGATGGAACGGACCGAGACCACGTGCACAAGTTTAAAAAAAAGTGCCCATAACCGAACGCTATAAGGAGAAGTTCCTAATCGATACGAGCCATAATCCATCACGTCTGTCTATAACGGAGTATGCAATGCAGAGTCCTAGCCTCCTCCTAGGACACGTACGTAACACATACGTGAAGACTAGAAACCCCAAACTCTATATATCTTTGAGCCATGATTGGTGCTATTTCGCAGAGGGAACCCTTAGCGGAGATTTCACCTACCAATTAGTTGTGCACGATGGAGTAGTAAGTACATGTTCATGGTTGATCGGTCTGGCTTTACAACAACATCATGTGGATCTGGAGATGGCAGCGTCCTTGGAGCAGCATAAAGTCTTTGATGAGCTTGAGGCGACGACAGCAAGATCGCGCGGACAACGCTAGCTTTGCGACGGTGATCATGTCCAACATAGCTGACAAAACACAGAAGGTTCTCCATCGCTACGGCGCCTGACTGCAGTAGACTATATCGATCTAGCGTGAAGCGACCATATTAGAAGGCCACGCGGCGCGTCGGCGGACAGGGATCGATTATTGATCGATACTAAGGACCAAACACCGGTACGGCGGCCGACTGCAATAGAGGATTTGGTGACCCGACATGCAGTTTGCATCAGCGTGCATGGTTTTGATTATTTTCTGTTGATTCTTATGTCCTCTCCTCATATTTTTGCATCTAGATGACTCGATGAAAGCTTAAGGCGCATTGTATGGAAGACGCAGTAATTAGTTCCAGGTAATAACTGTTAACCCATGCCCCATAGGAAAATAGAAAAATCGCACTTGAACACCCGTACGGCGGCCGACCGCAAGAGGGTTTGGTAACTCGGCATGCAGTTTGCATCAGCGTGGGTTTGATTATTTTCTGTTGTTTCAAGCAGCTTATGTCCTCTCTTCATGTACTTGCATCTGGACAATTCGATGAAGGCTTAAGGCGCAGTGTATGCAAGACACAATAATTAGTTCCAGGTAATAACTTTCAACCCATGACCCATAGGAAAATAAAACAATCCCCTTGATTACATAATTCTATCCATCAGCTGTACCAGTACGGTGAGATGTAGCTCGCGCTACATGTAGCTCTTTCTTTTTGAAAATTTAAAAATGACATTTTATATTTTCTAAAAATCTAGATAAGTACCTAGATGTAGATAGTGATATATTCTGACAACATGCCAAATCTTAACTAAACAACTTTATATCTAAAGTAGTGAACAACGTAAAATTTGAAACATTCAAAATTTGCAGATGTTATGAATTTTTTATTGCCCAATATACAAAGTGTTTTGAGTTGAGAATTTCCAGGCTGGTACAAAATGTTATCTACATGTAGCCCGAGATAGATTAGCATCATATCAAAAGAAGGCAATAACATACACACCCAGGTGCCAGGATGGTGCGATAGGACATACTTATAAGACTACAAAGAATCTTTTGTAAGGACTTAGAACACCACATACGCCTAATCTATAGTTAGATATATGAATATATTTATCCACCATTGTTTTATCTATCCGCAGTTGTTGTAGTATAAAGATAGTAAATGCACCACATTCCCATAGGGTTGATGAAATGTATTTCTATAGAATCAATTTTTGTAGGTCGATCCAAATATAACAATGCACACAAATTGATTTGGTCTACATAGAATATAGTATATTATTAGGATGGTTTAAATTAATTCATCACCTTCTCGACATAGAATGAAATATCTCCACCACTCCGAGTGGTATACATTATACTGAGAAGATTCAATTTTTTAAATAATAAAAATCCATAGTAGATACAACTCTGATTACATGGGAACCTATGGTAGATAGCAGGTGGATAAAAACATACTTTCTGCATGGAATGTGATAGTAGAAATGAAGAGGTTGGAAAATTCAAATTTTAATTGGAACTACATATATAAAATCCAGATATTGACACATTTCACAATATATAATTATCAATTGGATTCACTTTGAAATACCCATGCAAACTACTTGTGGATTCAAAAAAAGGAGCGCAATGAGAGCAAACAATAGCTGGACAAGGTAATTAAGATGAGTATATGCACGGATGCATTATATTAACGGACTATCAATAGACCAAATGGTTTAAATATTCATGTTTAGATTTAATTCTTTGGGGCAGTGACTCAAATAAATATTAGTTCAAGAGGAGATTTAACGACCAAATAGAAAAATTAAAAATTTGAAATAAAAGTCTATAGTCTATATATTTTTTGCATCCATCTTCAACATGCACATATACATGGTAATGTATAAACTATTTAATGATGTAAAATTACTTGTGACTTTAAATATAATAATAGTTGAGTGCGAGTTATTAATATTAATAAAGATAAAGTTCATTGGAAATCTAGCCGCGCAAATGCGCGGGCCACCCTGCTAGTTACTATTATGTTAGAAAAATGTAGTTAGTAAAATGCTATTACTATTATTAAGTTAGTAAAATGCTATTACTATTATTAAGTTAGTAAAATGCTATTACTATTATTAAGTTACTATTAGTAATAGTAATAGAAATGCTATTACTATTAGTAATAGTAATAGAAATGCTAGTTAGTAAAATGCTATTACTATTAGTAATAGTAATAAAATTGAATAGTAATAGTAATAGAAATGCTAGTTAGTATTAGTAAAATGCTAGTTAGTAAAATGCTATTACTATTAGTAATAGTAATAGAAATGCTATTATAGGAGAGGGTGAAGAAGAAATGATATTAGTAATAGTAATAGAAATGCAATAATAGAAATAAAAATATGGAGTAATGTTGTTGATCTATGTTATGGATTTCAGTTATGGATTTCGGCGCCGGAAGAGAAGGTGAAGAAGAGATATTGAATATTATAGGAGAGGGTAGCACCCGTGCACAAGGAGAGGGTACCACCCGTGCACAAGGAGAGGGTACCACCCGTGCAGAAGGAGACGGCTCAGAATTTTTGAACGAGTCGGGTAACGGAATGGAGGAGGAGCAGCCGCATGAATCGGAAAATGATGATTGCGAGGACGGCTCACAAGGGAGTGGACGTGACTTAATAAAACGGTCCGGCGAGGTATATATATATATGAAGACTAGCTCTATTCATGAATCAGTAGATGACGATGCATTATGTGGTATATATATTAACGAGTGTTTTCTTATTTTAGACCTCTGAATCTTCTAGAAAGAAGCGAGGCCCGGCCAAACGGCTGGCATCGAATCAGCATTACACTATTGGGCATCTCTCAAGTGAAGGCGAACCGTTGGAACCCAAGAGTGTCGCAAATGCGTTCACTAGTCAATGTGGATGTCTTGTCAGGGACATGGTGCCGATAAGCATTCAATATTGGTATAAGCCCAAGGCGGCAAAGGGAGAGCCAGCACAGCCAGAGCCAGAAGAGGGTGCAGCAGTCAATTATGTCACCTCTGTCTTGAAAGACAGACTTTGGGATTCCCTCATTCCACATTTCAATCTGCCGGTCACCGAGTCCCTGGAAGAAGCAGAGAAACAGAAGGAGAAAGTCAGGGAGTGGGCTCTCAAGAAGATGGCTGCACAGTTCAATAACCACAAGAAGAGGTTATGGAACGCCTATGTCAACGCCGATCGACAAGCTCCAGAATTTACTGGCCCCAATGAGTTCCTGCGGGATCACTGGGACGCATTTGTGGAGTACAAGGAGTCAGAGCTGGGTAAGCTAAGGAGTCAGAAAAATCAGGCAAATGCCGCGAAAAAGAAATATCACCATAAGTTGGGTCCAGGTGGCTACAAAAGGGCCGAGCCTAAGTGGGATATGCAAGAGGCCGCCCTACGAGAAAAAGGCATCGAACCAGAAACAGAACAATGGCCCAGAAGGTCAAGAAATTGGGCACTTGCCCATGGAGCTGTCTATGATGAGAGAACAGGGAAATTAGTTGAAGAGAAGAAACAAATTGCTGAACCCCTGGGAGCACTTGTCAAGACAATCGCCGAGGTTCACGAGGGGACGTTCAAGCCGGACAGAGAGAACGACGAGCTGACAAAGGCCCTCGGGAACAAAGAACACACAGGACGAACACGGGGTCTGGGTTCTGCTATTCCGTGGAGGTCTGGGTTCTCCGAAGAGAGCCAGACTTATAGAAGTCGAGAGAGAGCGAAGAAGCGGAAGGCGCAGGAGGAGGCCTCACGGATAGAGAGCATAGAAAGGCAACAGGCTGAGCTGAGAGAGTTGTATTTACTGCAGCAGAAGGCACTGGAGGAATTAAAGTCGCAAGGGGCAACTCAGCATCAGCAACACCTAGAACATCCATCAGGCGACCGATCTCAGCGGAGAAGCAGCGTGGCTTCCACGGAGGTACCGATGGTTCACTACCCCGTGGATGATATCACTAAGAAGATAGACTGTGAGCTGCATGTTCCCATGAAGAACATATCGATGAAGGTGGCAGTTGGCTATGTGTTGCCATCTGGACCTGGACAAACCTGGCATGGCCGTGAGATTCGAGCTGGCTATGCTAAGGTCGGGGTGGATGCAATTGAAAGGGGGTATGAGTCCCTCAATCTTAACGTCGCTGGACCTGAAGAGGAGGAAAAACTGGGAGAAGTATTGGGAGGTATAATTCTTTGGGATAAGAAACACATCGTGTTTCCAGGCTCGTCGCCAAGGCGGCCACCCTCTCCTCCGAGTCCTCGCAATTCACCACCTCCCGACGACGACAGGGACGACTACCACCATACCCCGAGTCCACATCGATCTCCACCTCAATGTCAGCCGCCTCCGCCACCTCCGCCGCCTCAGCCCACTCGTAAGTCCCAGAGTTGTGGCAAGTCCGCTGCTATGTCCACTAGCAATGTCTCTCCGAAGAAATGGGCCAAGAAATCTAAGGCGGTGCCGCCTCCTCCTCTCGAGAAGACTGCTGAAGAAATTGAGGCGGAGGACAGAGCCAAAGTGAAAAGGAAGCTCGCAGCCCTACGCCCGACCCCTACACCGAAGCAGGTATATACTCTGGAACAGAAGGAGTGGGCCTTTGATATGCTTACCCAACCTTCGCAATATGAATTGCGTAAGCCAGATGACTACAAGCGTTGTTTGGATAAGCAGGTAGATGCAAAAAAAAGAAGCTAATAAGACAAGCGCAACTGCAAGAGGGAAAAGAGACGTTGCCCAGCTTGGAGCACAGACCAAAAAATCGATCTCCCCGCTAAAGGTCTTTGCTAGTGATGCTGGTGGGAGTGTTGCTCAACCCAATCCCGCCGACTTTGCTAAAGAAGCTGGGTTGACTCTTTCTCAATTGCTACATGAAGATATCACCCCAAAGGCGCCTATAGCATGGCAATATGAAAAGGGGAAGAGTCTGGTCCCACCTGAGATTGAAATGAATCTACCAACACAAATGCGAAAATTGCATAAGTGGTACCTGCAAGCCGCAAAGGGCACGCAAGATTTTCTCCTTATGAAAATCACAAAGGACCATTTCTTAGGTGAAGACTTGGTGCATATTGAGTTTGATGAATTCTTTCAGCTATTCAATCAAGACGCGCTCGACAAATCTCTCGTCAGTGCCTATGTTCTGTAAGTGATTCATTATTTCTATAAGTCTCTAGCTCAACTCGTTCTTTTCATGTAATTTTCCTCAGTACGCTGTTTATTATGCAGAATGAAGAGTATGGAATGTAAGAAAAGGAATGACCTCCAACTTGGATTCATTGATCCAAATCGAGTTAACGGAGCGATGATACAGACGAAACGCAAGGAGACGGAGGATATCTTGCTAGAGTTCCTACTTACGCAGGAATACCGAGCTAGAATACTGTTTCCGTACAACATCAGGTGAGTGTTACTATCTTATACACAGTTACTTTTCCTTACTCGATGTTATAAGTGTAATTGATGAGTTTATTAACTTATATAATTAAACTTCCACGCAGTTACCACTGGATTTTGCTAAAGATTGAACCTGACTATGGAAAGGTTCAAATCTTTGACTCGATGAATAAACCACTTAATGAATACCAATGCATCATTAATATGATGGATAGGTAATTTCAATCATTACGGCATTATATCGGTCTCTTTCATTCATCTATAACTCATCTATTCATTTTATTTGCTCGGCAGTGTTTGGAAACGGTTTATACGCATAGTTAAAAGGTGAATGGAAAAATGAGCTGATTTACCGTCAGACCGAGGTAAGTCGTACGAGCTAGGTCTACACATCCCTTTAATTCTAGTTTCAAATACCATTAAGTATATCAATCTTGATATGTCACTGACTAAAATCTATTCTCGTAAAGTGTGCGAGGCAGCCTTCGGAGACTAATCTATGTGCATACTACGCTTGCGAGAACCTTCGTGCGCAGGTCACTGAAGGAATTGATTTTCAAACAGTAAGTAAACAATATACTGACAAATTCATTTTATTGGCATCAATTTTGTTATGATGATTCATATTCATATTGTTCTTCTTCTTCGTAGTTCGAAGCAAAGCGGAATCGGCTCTCACCGACTGAACGCGTAGTAGGAATTCAAGAGGAAATAGCCGGATTTCTGCTTGAACATGTCATTAACCCAAAGGGTGAATTTCATGTCAGTTTCGATTAGACAATGTTTATAATTAAACACAAGTCGTGATCTTATGTGTGTGAACAAGTTGTATATATACTTGTATGGATGTATATGCTCGGTGAACCAAATATATTATATATATGTATCGGTTTATATATTATGTTGTAATGCTGTATGAATAAGTATATAAGAAAACTTGTTTGAAATGAATCAAACAATTGAATGGAGCAAAATACAAATGTACCCTAAACCCTAAACCCCTAAATAACAATTGAAATCCAGAAAAATAAAGAAGCAGCAGAGGCTGCCACGTGTGGACACTTTAGTCCCGGTTCGTAACACGAACCGGGACTAAAGGTCCTACGCCCACGAGCACCCAGCCCCTGCCACGTGGTCTCTCTTTAGTCCCGGTTCGTATAGCAACCGGGACTAAAGATTGGGCTCCAGTCCCGGTTGGTTAGTCCCGGTTGCGCAACCGGGACTGAAGGCCCAAACGAACCGGGACTGAAGCCCTGTTTTCCACTAGTGCTTAACACAGGTGTTCCACCTTAATTCAAAGGTGGGGCGTTACAAAATGGTATCAGAGCATAGTGTTGCCTGTAGGATCGAGACCCTAGGTTTGGATTAGAAATAGGAAAACCCTAGGATAAGAATTCTATCCCATCTTGCTTCTGTTTAAATATTTAAAAAAAGGTTTGTGTACTGAAACTCCTTGTATTCTCCCCTACTTCATCTTCAAATAATTTCCTTTTACCTTAGATGATCCAACTCTGGAAACCATCAAGAAAGGAAAGAAGATCAATGAGCCAGAAGTGTGAGGCTAATACTTCATATATTCTCCTTGACCCAACATGAAGGCTGACGAAGAGTTTGGGGAAATACAGATATGAAGACTGCACAACACCCAACAACACATTGAGGAAGTGGAAATGAGAACATGTGTCGTGGTTTCATCAATAGATCTGCAATAGGGGTAGGTGTATGGCGGTTTGTGGAAGGGGGTGAACACGGCGGAGCGATCCGGGACGGTGGTAGCACGAGTTTACCCAGCTTTAGATCCCGCAACGGTGGCGAGACCCTACGTGCTGCTATAAATCACTATATGGCAACAAGTGCTCGGTTACAATGATGAATGATGAGGCTAGCTGTTTCGCTATGCGATTGGCCATATATCTAAGCTGTGCCTCAAGCGCTTCTCCACGCCGGCTTATAAAGGCGCCTGGCGTGGGTTACACGTTGGTACCGGAGCGGATACAACTTGGAGTCCTAGACTAAGTCCTATGCGTGTACTACAAGGCAACTCGCCATGGGCCTGTCTATGGATCCGCCATGAGCTCCTGCGTCTAGTACCACCATGGTTTCTCCAGCAACTGGGCCGCCCGGTAGGCAATCCGCCATACCACCCTGATGGGCCACCCTGGCTTGCTGGTTTAGGACTACGTTGCTGGTATACCCATTTGGTATATCCCCAACAGTAGCCCTCAGGGAACTTCAAGATCGCCATCTCCATCCGCCATGCCTCGTCTTTGGTGAAATCTATCCGCCATAGCTCATCTTCTGTTCTGCGTCTAGATGGCGGTTTCTTGATGTTCCTCTTTTCTCCATCTATCAATCCGCCGTAAATAGCGGATCATGCGAGGTAGTTTTAACTTATCGAGATTTCTGGGATCCGTTGGGTCATACCATAGAAATCCGCCATAAATTTCAGCACGTAGTTCCTTCTAGGGCAAGATTCACAGCGCATGCACTGTTTTACCGAAGTTACTTTTTAACCCCCAGACACGTGTCGCTGGATTAGGGTTTCTGCGATCAGGGTGAGCGGTTGTGATAGCGGGCACGAATCTCGAGGTCTGGGGCCTATATATACCCCGGCCTCTCACCCCCGGGCGGTCACACCTCATTCACCCCCCACGCTCTCTCTCTCCTCAGCGCCTCCACGTGAGCTCCGTCATCTCCGATGAGCCGCCGCAGGATTTCCTCGCCGCTGGTGGCTTTTTCCGCCACAAACTGGCATCGTCTTCCTCTTCCTCGCTCGAGATCTTGGAAGTCATTTACGCCACTCCTCTAGCCGCCATGGAACCAGAATCGCCTCATCAAGCCTCAAAGTCTGAAGCTGCAGAAAGCTCAGCGCTGTCATCTGACACAGAGTCCGCCATACCCGAGACTTCGGGAGGTAGCTGGGATCCCTGCAACTTAGATGAGGGAACTCTAACTTCATTGGAGTAGGAGGGACGGATAGCGGCCAAGGAGATTTCCAGATGGCGGGTAGATCCTGGTGCAGCGATGCCAACCCCTTCCGATGGAGAGATCGTGATGCTGAAGTCTCACATCGACCGAGGCTTCAGCCTTCCGCCATCCTACTTCTTGAAGGGCGTACTCCGGCATTACAGGTTACAGCTACACCATATCGCACCAAATAGCTTCACAATCATAGCGGGATTCAGTCGCGCTGTGCGAAGGATATCTGGTATCAATCCGCGTGGAGACTTATTCCACTTGTATTTTAACATCCGCCACAACCGGGATGCGAATGGAGACCCTCGCAACTGCGGATCAGTCTCATTTATTCCTCGGAGCGGGAAATCATACCCTTATATTACCCCGCATGATTCTGCAAAGGGATGGCGGGGATCCTTCTTCTATCAGGCTAACCAGGCCCCTCCTGAAAGGAAGTACGGCCTGCGGTCTTTTGTTGATGGTCCAGTCGAGGAGCAGGATAGCTGGGGCGTTATGGACGATTTTACCATGGACGACGAATGCCAACTATGCTCACGACGGATTTCGAAACTTGTGTTTTCTGGACTGACAGGTACTGACATCATCCACTGCTGGATCTCATGACGGATTCAGCCTCTTCAATATCGCCCAGCTCTGATGTGCGAATATAGCGTGATTGATGATCCTCAACGCTATTCCAAGGAGGAACTATCTACCGAAGAAATCGAGCACCGAATCCGCAACATCATCAAGGTGGGACGGGACGAGCCATTGAAGCTAAAGATTCCCATGTATGAGAACGGCAACTGTCCAGAGGTGAGTGCCTCCCTGTTCCGCCATAACTGCTACTTTTCTTGAATAACTTTGCATCTTTCTGCATCTTTCTGCAGCTTTCCTCCCTTCCGCCTTCTGAGCTAAGCCGTCTAGTCCGTTATCCCCGGACGAAGGAACTCACCGATGATGAGGACGAAACATCCTCATCTCCAAGAAGACAGAAGATGGCAGAAGATGAGACTGTGGAGGATGAGCCCTCGGCAACTGTACCCCGTGGTGTTCGCGGTGCGGGCGGGTGTATACGAGGATTAGGCAAGAGAGTTATCTCCCGCCATCCATCCCCTGCTCTGCGTGGCCACTTGGACACCGTGCCTGAGCACTCTGCCACTATCAACCTGCCAGAGCGGAAGTAAGGAAGATATCCTTTTTTGATTTCATACCATCTATAACTTGACTTGTTCTGATCTGTGACTTTGACTTTGCGCATAGGAGAAGGAAAGTTGCTGGCCAAAAGCCTCCAAGGACCAAACCATCCCCTGCCATTGTTCCACCTACACCTGATGCTCCTGTCCGCCTAACTGGACCTTCCACTTCTGCCCAAAGGGCTAGCAGGATGGCGAGTGCCTCAGCAAAGGATGCTGGGCCCTCGACCCATCTTGCTAAAAGCGCAAAGAAAGTAAGCTTCAGCGGGAAAGCGGTCGAGATGGGCGTAGGAGCTGGGGAGGCCTCAAAATGGAAAAAGAAAGCAGATGCTCTTTTCTGTCTTGACCACTTGCAGGAGGAGGCCAGTAACCATGTGTCAACCGCCATGTCATCATTTGTTCAGAGAAACAGCATTGTAAAAGAGGTATGTACTCCCAGTAGCCCCCGAGCGCCGTAGCAGATTTCCATAGATGATCCGCTATGGTGTTCCAAGAGAAAACTACTTTAAATTTTTGCATAGTATAGCCCCCGAGCGCCGTCATATTGTACAGTGCTCCGTAGATAACTTAAATTTTGCACTGAGTAGCCCCCCGAGCGTTATGGCGGATAACTATCCGGCATAAATCTCTTAAGAAGACTTTAAAAATCAGTATGAGTAGCCCCCGAGCGTTATGGCGGATGCTATCCGGCATAAAGCTCTAAGAGTGACTAACACTTCATATCATTTCGCCAGAATTACAAGAAAGTTGTGGAGGACCTGGTCCAGGTTGTTAGCTCGCAGGAGAAGGAGCTGGCGGAAAAAAGCGTTCTTGTGGCGGACTTGCGGCAACAGCTCGAGAACAGCGGTAATTTTCTTTTGTCTTGGACAAGTTTAAGTACCTTTATGCTATTCGATCAATACTGTGTTTATACTTCCACCATGCAGATGCTGCCAAGCTTAAGTCCACACTTGAGAGGGTGGAAAAGGGCCACGCTATTGCGATGGAGGGGTTGCAGCAGCAGCTCCAAAAATCATTGGCCTTGAATACCCTCCTCGAAGAGCAACTGAAGGACCAGGAACGCCAGAACCTGAAGAAGGACAAGGAGATAGAGGATCTCCGCAAAGCCGCCGCCGATTTTGAAAAGCGGCGAGATGGCTTTAACGAGCTCCTCGATCACTTCCAGAAGACCCTGCTAGGTATCAATGGCTCTCCATACTGCATAGTTTGTAGTGATGTGTTATGCCGAATGTGATGCCTTGCTTGTTTCCGCTATGCAGTGACCCTGGATCAAGGCGAAGTGGATTCCGCTGCAGGCTTGCGCATGGCCACTGACGCAGCGAAGAAGGAGCTGGATGACCTTCTCAAAGTTGGACGTCAGGCGTGCGGGAGTCTGCAGATAGCGTGCTCCGCTAGCCTCTCCGCCATAGAGCTCACCAAGAAGCTACTGCTCGTGCCTGGGCTAGTGGCAGACTGGAAGCAGTCTTCCGCTTGGGGTGGTGCCAGAACTGCCTTAACTTTGGCGAAGGCCCACTACCCCGAGCTGAACCTAGACTTGATCACCTCCGGCATCCCAGAGAGTGGTGAGGACGGAGCACCGGTGGACGAGGCCACCATCCGGCAGAGTGTGCTGGGATATGATCAGCTGTGTGCCTTGGGCACCCAGCTAAACGTATACTACGAAGCATACAATCTGCCAGGGTCTCCGAGCCAAGCTTCGGCGTCGGTCTCTGCAGCCACTGGTGGCGCTGATGGCGGTGATGAAGTGTCCTATGGAGTTCCGCCAGCCGTTTAAACTACACCATGCAATGTGGCAGGAAGAAAACAATTGCATCAATTCGGCCCCTGAGTGGGTCTGTAAGTTAAACTTATTTAAACTGCGTGTATGCTCTGCACTGTGCCTGATCTGCTTGTGGCGGATCAGTGAAATGCTATTGAACTTGTGGCACAGTTTTTATTAAGTGGTTTATGTGCGAAAAAACTGCCAGGCCTATTTTTATACAACTTGCAGTTGTTTGACATGCTCAAAAAACAACACTTTGAAAAAAAAATCTCGCGTAGGATTATGCGATCCGCCATCCGGCTCTTTGTGCTTGACTTTTCGTGAGATGGCGAAATCTTCGCACGAACAATCCACTAGGGCGACGATACTTGATAGCAACCGTCCAAAACCCTTAGCAGATGGTGGCTTAGAACATCAAAAAGTCACTACTCAGGAATCCACACAAAGAATGTCAGATGGAGATCAAAACATAAATATGCTACGTGGACCGCTATGGCGGATTTAAAAAGACGCAAGTGCAAAGCACAATTGCGCAAAGGTTCCATACGATCTAAATGAACAATAAAGGAGGTAAAAGACTCAGAAAGAATCAAGAGTGAACCAAATGCTTTATTTCATTGATCATATAAAGGTGCCTATTACATAGCTAGATAAGTGCTAAGTGTAGAAAGGACATAGCTGTGCGATGTTCCATGGACGATCTGTTTCGTCGTAGATATCGTCAGGGTCTCTTCATTTGCACTTTTTACTGGGTCGCATATCTAGCTCGCGAATATCAACGAGGTAGTAGGAACCATTCAGTAGAGCTTTGCTAATGACGAAGGGTCCTTCCCAAGGCGGGGATAGCTTATGGGACTTCTGCTGTTTTTGGCGTAGCACTAGGTCCCCCTCTTTGAACGAGCGTTTGCAAACTCGGCGGCTATGATAGCGGCGGAGATTCTACTGGTAGATGGCGGATCTCTGGGCTGCTAGGTCTCGTTCTTCTTCCAGCAGGTCCATGGATAGTTGTCTGGACGCTTCTGCATCTTCCTCCTCATAGGCCTCGACTCTTGGGGAATCGTACTAGACATCACTTGGCAAGATTGCCTCTGCTCCATAGACTAAGAAGAAAGGGGTGAGGCCAGTTGATCTGCTTGGCGTGGTCCGTAGACTCCATAACACAGATGGCAACTCTTCTGCCTAGGCTCCAGCTGCTCTACGTAGCGGTGCTTCTTGGCGTGGCTTGATCCCTGACATGATTAGTCCGTTGGTCCGCTCAACTTGGCCATTGGACTGTGGATGCGCCACAGATGCCAGGTCAAGGCGGATTCCGTTGTGATGGCAGTACTCTTCAACTTCTCCCTGAGACAAGTTAGTGCTGTTGTCAGTGATGATGCTATGTGGGATGCCGAATCTGACCACAATGTCCTTGATGAATTTTTGGGCGGTTTTGCCATCAAGTTTTCTGATGGGCTTTGCTTCCACCCACTTCGTGAATTTGTCTACCGCTACCAGGAGGTGCGTAAATCCTGAAGGTGCTATTTTTAGCGGACCCACCATGTCCAGCCCCCAGACCGCAAAAGGCCAGGTTATAGGGATCATATGCAGTGCTGTGGCGGGCATGTGGGTTTGCTTAGAGTACATCTGGCAACCTTGGCAAAGCTCCACGATACGGTCTGCATCTGCCTTGGCTATTGGCCAGTAAAATCCATGGCGGAATGCCTTAGCTACTAGGGATCTGGCGGCAGCGTGATGCCCACATTCACCTTCGTGGATCCCCCTTAGTATTTCAATTCCGTCCACTTCGGATATGCACTTCATGAAGACTCCCGAGGTGCTTCGCTTGTAGAGCTGGCCATCTATGATGGTGTACGCTTTTGCTCCACGCTCGATTTGTCTCTTCTAGACTTCGTCCTCGGGTAGTTTTTTGTTTGTCAGATACTCCAGGTAGGGCTCTGCCCATGGCGGGTTGCTGGGCAAAACCGCCATAACAGGGGAGCTTGCTAGTTCCAGATTTTCTAGATCCACCATCTTGACTAATGGTACGTGGAGATGCTCGAGGAATACGCCTGGCGGGACTGCCTTGCGGCTAGACCCTAGCTTGGATAGGGTATCTCATCCACTTCGTCTCTGTAAGCCACCATAACTTCATTCCGAGCTTTGTATGTGCCAGCCACCTGCTGGGCGACAAGGTCAGAATCTCCGCAACACATAATGTGTTGAACGCCGATCTCCTTTGCGACACGTAGCCCATGCAGTAGCGCTTCATACTCCGCAATGTTGTTGGTGGTGGGGAAGTGGATCTGGAGAACGTAGCTGAGCTCATATCCTTTGGGAGATTTGAGTGTCACTCCAGCCCCCGAGCCGTGTAGCAGCTTTGAACCATCAAAGTGCATCACCCAATGCTCTGGTTCTGGGACGGGCATAGTCTCCTGCGCTTCCTTCCAATCCGCCATAAATTCCGCCAAAGCCTGAGACTTGATGGCGGTGCGAGGCTTGTAGTAGATGTCGAAGGAGGCCAGTTCAATGCCCCACTGTCGTAGGAATTTGGAGACAGTAGCCATGGGGAGGCTTATCGGAGGGGCTCGACGTTGGTGACGATGGGTCCGGCTCGGGATTGTGCCTACAGAGAGACCACGATTTACCCAGGTTCAGGGCCCTCCCGGTTGGAGGTAAACCCCTACTTCCTGCCTGCTTCGTATTGATTGGATTGTAACGATTACAGTGCTCTTCGAGCTGTTCGGCTAGAGGAGGAAGAAGAAGATCGGATCCCCTATGCTAAGGGTCCAGGCCCCCTTATATAGGCGGGGGCCTGGTTACAGGTTTCGGTAACGCCTCGGCCGGCTGCCGGCTCCTTGGCGGCGGCGTGCTTGGCCTGATCTCCCCTGACCACGCTCTGGCAAAGGCACTTTATAAAGTGCCTTTTCCCCAGCCCGACATCTGGAGAGCATATCCCCTCTCCTTTGCCTCGGATCCTGCCGTGGGGAAGGATCCTCGCCCTCTCATTGGTTGGTCGTGGTCGTGGCGCTCGTCATTCCTGTCTGCGCCTCTGTCGCTCTTGTCGGGGCCGTTCTGCTTTTGGCGAGACGGCCGTTGGAGGAGTTTTGTCTCCATCGCCCGGCTCCAGCCCTCCTCGGCGCAGTCGTCAGCCGGCTGCTGGCGCAGCCGGCCCTCCTCGAGTGGAGCCGGTCTCCTAGCGCCGAAGCTTCGGGGATTCCTGGGACGCCAGCCGGCATATTGCCTGGCTCGTGGTGCGCCCCCTAAGTCATCCCCACGAAACTAGCCCCCGATACTGGCGAAGTCTCATGGGCTAGCATGGGGCTTCGGCGGGTTCTTCTTTTCGCCGAAGTCTTTCTCGTCCTCGTAGAAGTCCCAGGATCTCTTGTCCGGCTCGGTCGATCGAGTCATCGAGGCTAGGCCATGCGGAGTTTTCCCGGCCGTCTCGGGACGAACCGGCTCCGGTGATGGTCCGGCTGACGGCTGTTCCCCGGCCGCCGCTTCCTGGGAACTTGTTCCCTCGAGGGCTGGACCGAGGCTCCACCTGGCCGCCCGTTGGCGTGCCATACCCAATCGACTCCGGCCCACGATCCTTTGTGGCTACCACGGTGGTTGCCCGATCTTTACACGATCGTGGGTCGTGACGAGAAGAGTCAGTTGCCGTCCCATCGTGGCTGAAATAAGCAACTGACTCATCCCTTTACTTTTAAACCAGGGACCGTTTCGGAAGCAGAGCATCGGTTGCCCGCTCCTCCTCCTCCTTCCGCATTCGCCCCACTTAGAATCCTCGGCTGCCGAGCTTCGCCTTCAGGGGATTAGGGTTCCTTGATTGCTCCGCCGCCATTCCGCTCATCCAGATCCACACCCGGATGGCCCCCAAAGCTTCCCGGCGGAAAGGGAAGGGCTCGGCGGCGGGTAAGAGCGCCGCTCCATCCGCTTTGCCAAAGGGATCCTGGGAAGGCTCTTGGGTTAAGGACAAAGAGATCGAGCTACTGCGCCGGGGCCGAGTGCTCCCGCCCGCGGATCTCGTGGGCTGCCGCTCCGCCGGCGATGAACTGGTCCCTACTCCCGCGCCTGGGGAGACGGTGGTCTTCTATGACCATTTCCCCCGGGGTTTCGCGCTGCCCGTGAGCAGCTTCATGCGCCAATTCCTGGACTACTTCCACTTGCAACCGCATCACATCGGAGCGAATGCGATGATGGTGCTGTCCGCGTTCGCAACCCTTTGCGAGGCGTACTTGGGCATCTGGCCCAACATCGAGCTGTTCCGCCGGCTGATCTTCTTCAAGACCCAGACGGCAGACACTGTTCCGGTGAAATGCGGCACGGCCTCCTTCTACGCCCGCAAGTCTGTAAGCTTCCCCGGCATAAAGGGGAAAGAGTCCTGCAAAAAGTGGCAGCGCTCCTTCTTCTATGTGAAGAACTTGAAGGGAGGTGAGGATCATGTCAACTTGCCACCCTTTGAGGCAGGCGGGCCTGAGCGGGAGAACTGGAGCGCCGCTCCTCCTCGCCCGTCGCCGGACATGGAGAAGATCCTTCAGCGGGTTGCCACGCTGCAAACGGAGGGCGGCCTGGAGCCGACTGACCTTCTCCTCGCCTTCCTGGTCGCCCGCGTATCTCCGCTTCAGCGCCGCCCACACAAGATGTGCTTCCTGGGATCTGCTAGGGATCCTACTCGACATTCCTCCAAGGCGTTGTCAGCACTGGAAGTGGCTCGGAAGGCGAACCGCATCGCCGACGTGAAGCTTCAGGCCTCGTGGACATGGGGACTGGAACCTCACGACCGGGACAACCCAATTGCTGAGGTGAGCTCGTCGGTCCTAGCTTCAAACCTTTCCCTCCTTTGCAACTCTGGTCAGCTGACCTCTGGTCGCTTGGTCCGGGCAGAACTTGTTCACTCTGCAGGCGGCGGAGAATTTGACTCAGCGCCAGGCTGGCTTCGCCGCCGATAGAGCCGAATCGGATGACAAGGTTGTCTGGGACGAAGCTGAGGAGGCAGAGGACGCAAGCTCTCTGGCCGCCGTCGAGGGTTCGAGCACCACTCACGGTGATGAAGGGAACGACGAGCCCGTGGACTCGGGCGAACCCCTCGTCCAATCTAGTAAGTTTCCCGGTCCTTCCCACCTGAGAGATTGGTCCGACGATGACGATGGTAACACAGGACCGGCTGCCACCCTCGAGAGTGTAGCTCTCCACGTAGCCGCCGCTGCCGCTGCCGGAGCTCTGGCTCCCCCAATCGTGGATCTGCCGGAGTCTCCGGAGCGAAGCTTTGCCGCCCCGGAGCCGGCAGACCTAGAAGAGGCTGGAGACGATTTAGCCAGCGCCAAGAGAAAAGCCCAGCCGGCTTCCTCCGAGCCGGCTGACAAACGCCAGAGATCGGAGCCGGCAGCGCGGGATCTGCGCTGTCCCAAGATGAAGAAGGTGGCCAAACGGCGGGCTACCGCCGTAGCCGGGTGAGCCTCCCGTTTCCTCGCTTCTTCATCCTTACTTTGCCGTTGCGGTCCCGATTGACTCAGTCGTGGGATGTTTTCCTCGCAGGTCGCCTCTTTCTGCCGATCCGGCTGCCCAAACTCCTCCCACCGTTGCTTCTGAGGAGATCGTGACCCCGGCTCCCGAGCTCTCCCGCCGCAAGAGGGCGCGCGGGGAAGAAGCGGGCGGCGACTCGGGTCGCGCTGAGGACGTTCGCCGCTCCCCGCGGTTAAAGCTTGTGGCAGGCGATGCTGGGCTAGAAGACTCAGCGCATCCAGAGGTGTCTGCGAGCGCTGCTCCCCATCCGGCCGCCGCACCTGAGGACGATTCCGCGCACGCCGCGGGGACTACTCCGGTTGGGGTTGACATGTCCCCGCTTCCTGCCGCCGAAGACACCACGGCGGGGGACGGCACCGCTGGCCACATGGCAGGGGCCGCGGAAGAGGCTTTGGTACGCGCGAGGTCTTCGGAGCTTCCGATGCCAGCTGCCCAGACTCCTCCCAGCCTTGGTGCCGATTGCGCGAGACGCGGTGCCAACAGCCGGGATGAGAACCGATGTGGCCGTTGGTTCCCTGCTCCTTGGGCTGGTCACCGGCTCTGGCGAAGCTTCGCGAGAGCTCCTCACCACTCTGGTGGCAAGGGGTGAACGTGGAGATGGCTTGCCGGCTCCTGCTGCGGTGGCCAAGGGCGCGCCCAGTGGGAAGGCTCTTATCGCCATGGCCGAGTCCAGCGTCGGGAGTTTGAGCTCCGCCAGCCGGCTTCAGCAGGAATGGGCAGATACCGCTTTGAGTGCTGATGTCGGAGAGAAGCTCAAGGTGCAGGGCAGCAAGCCAACTCTGGCGGAGCTGGATAGGCAGTTTACTGCTGCCAAGGGGTCGCTTCAGAACGCCGGCCTCCAACTCCTTGACGCTATACAAGCGACCAACGTGAGCACTGCGCCTTTAGCCCTGACTCCTGCTATACATCCTAGCCCCCGAGTTTCGAGGTAGCTGTAGAGACAGCTGGCTTGAAAATGGATTTTGCTAAGAGTCGTCGTCTTTCCGTTCTTCGCAGGAGCTGAACGCGCTGCGTGCCAGTGTCTTTCAGAAGCTGCTGGCAAAGTATCGTGCCGGCAAGGTCCAGTACCAGGACTTGAAGAAAGAACTGGAGAAACTATCAGGTGAGCTCGGGTCCCCTTATTTCGAAAACACTGCTGCTGTCCTTCCTGCTCTTACTCCTCCACTTTCAGATTCTGCCTCGCTCATAGCCTCGCTTGAGTCCCAGTTGGCCGACTCGGTGTCGGCCGCCACTGTTGAGTCGCTCAAGCGGGAGCATGCCGAGGAGCTTCAGGGTCTGCAAACCCAGGCCGTCCGGGCTCAGGGGCTGGAAGTTGATCTGGCAAAAGCTCGGGAGGCGGAGTCGTCGCTGCAGCTAGAGTTTGATCGTCGGCTGGCCGAAGAGAAGAAAATCCTCTCCGCGGAGTTTGACAGCAAGGTGAAAGAGCTTCACGCAACTTTGGGGAGCGAGGTCGAGAACCGCGACGTCCAGATCGCCGAGCTGCAGACTCTTCGGGGGCTCGACAGCAAGCGTCTTGACAAGGAGATCGGCGTTTGGCGCGCCCGCGACCGTAAGGTTCAATCCGGCTTGCTGGGACTGGAAGAAGCTCTTCGTGGTATACTTCCTGTCTTCTTTCTCGGCTTTTGCCCTTTCCTGCCGTCCTCTCACCCTCTGACTGCCCTTGCAGGAGCCTTCCCTGACTCCGACGAGTCTGTCGCGGCGGCGCTGAAGGAATTTAGGGCAGAACAGGGGATCGCCCCTCGCAGTGACCCTACGGCCGAGCTTTCCTCAGGGGAGTTGGTTGCGTTGGCCAAAGGCCGGCTCCACCCGGCTGCCAAGCTGGGCAAGGATCTGCGCGAAGCCCTCGTTTCCGTCTTTGGAGCCTTGTGATCGGGGAGGGCAGCGCCTGGCGGGATCCAGGCGCTCCTCCAGTGGGTCCTTCTCGCGTCCAACCGGCTTCAGGTCTGGAAGGAGTCCGCGGCTCGGGCCGGTGCTCAGCAGGCTCTGGAGTTCGTGCTCTCCTGGTATCCAGGCGTCAACCTGGACCAGCTGGAGAATCTTTGTGAAGGCGGACTGGCAGGCCTTGACGAAACCAAGCTTCGCCGGCGCGCCTGCGCCATTGCTGAATGTGCCGAGACCGAGGCGCTTTTCGATGCTGGGGATAGTGACGAATCCTTGGATGGCGTGGACTTCGAAGAGCCCGATTCGGCGGAAAGACCTCAGAAGGCCCCCGGGGATCCCGTTGGTCACTCCATTCCGCCATCCCCCAGCGGCGACGACTTCGTCCTGGCATCTCGAGCTGGCGACATTTCTTCACTGGAGCCGGCTGGCTCGCCAAGCGCCCCCTGAACGTGTCAGGGTCTTCTTATTTGTTTTTACGCACACTGAATTCGTGTCATGCCTAGCAACATTTCGTTCATGTGTACCAGTGATGCTTTTCCCTAAATTTCTTACGCATTGATCTCCAGTTGTTTGTGAACCGAACTTGACCTGACCCCTTTCAGCTTTTTCCTTTATCCCCCCATCCTTCGGCCCTTCTACCCCCAGCCGGCAGCCTGGTGCCGGCTGGTCTCCCTTGGACCGACAGCCGAATGCCGGTCTAGGGTGGGAGCGTGCCGCGGGATGGGGAGTAGTACTTCGGCGTATAAGGGGTCTGGCTTGGTCCAGCTCACGCATAACTTTTAACCAATGCGCATGGGTTAGGGGTGAGCGCTCGTTCTGTCCTCTTAGCGATTTTCCAGTGTGAATGACCTGCCGGCTCCATCGCCCTCGACTTGGACTGGAGGTTAGGCTCGGGGTCTGGTTCGCACACGGTACTCGTTCGTCTGACAAGGGATTCGATTCGTCGGGTTGTGGGCGTTTCCTCTTAGCGGTTTTCCTAGGTGGGCGACCTGCCGGCTCCACCCCACACGGTGCAGGGCGGAGGTTAGGCTCGGGGTCCGGTCCGCACACAGTACTCATCCGGCTGACGAGAGGATCGTTTCGTTAGGTTGGGGCTGCCGGCTCCCGACTGGAGGCGACTTCCAGCCCCCGTGAATAACGCTTAGAAAGGTAAAAGGCACTTCGGAGCACTTTTTCCTGGGATCGGCCGTATGCCACCCAACTTTCTTTTATTCAACGACACTTGTTCGAGATACAAGATTTTTGCCTTGGCTTAGCCGAAGGTCTTAAGCGGTTTTGGACTTGTCTCAGGCGAAGCTGCGAAATGCTTCCCCCTACCTCGAGGAGGAGCCAGCCCCCGAGACAAGAGCCTCTGACTTCTTGCCCGCTTCGGGCGGAACTTCCTTGGACAGGCTCGCCGGCTTGAGGAGTGGAGCCGGCAGTCCCGTCGCCAGGCTGCCCGGCTGGACTGCCGCCACCCTTTGCAGCAGTTGTCGCTTCTCTTCAGCAATGACCAAAGCCTCCGCCAGTTTGGAGCTGGCTCTTGCGCACTCTATTGACTTCTTGTAGCATCCAGTGACAGTGATCACCCCGCGAGGGCCTGGGAGCTTCATCTTCAAGTAAGCGTAGTGTGGGACTGCCATGAACTTTGCCAGGGCTGGTCGTCCCAGCAGCGCGTGGTAAGGGCTGTTAAGGTCCACCACCTCGAACCAGATTGGCTCGCGACGATGATTGTCCTTCTCGCCAAACAGCACCTCCAACTCCATCCTTCCCATCGGCGTACACGAGTGCCCTGGCACAATCCCATGGAAGGTGAGCTTGGTTGGCTTCAGTTGGATCTCTGGGATTCCAAGCTTCTCCATCGAAGTGCGATAGAGAAGGTTGATGCTGCTGCCTCCATCAATGAGTACGCGCGAGAATCGACAGATGCGCGTCTCAGAGAACACGATTGGATTCAAGACTAGCGCATAGCCCCCGGGCCTCGGCATGAGCGGCGGGTGGTCTTCACGCCCCCAAGTGATCAACGCGTCAGACTAATGCATGTACTGAGGTCCAACTTGCATGATTGCATTTACCTCGACACCAAACCATGGTTCATCCTTTGGCTCCTCCACCTGGGAAGTGAATACATGGTATTGCTCCACATTCGCTTCCTCGGGGTAGTCCCCTGCTGCCTTGGCCGGCTGCCGATTCTTGTTTCCATGCGCTTCAGCCGGCGGGCCCGGCGGTGGCCCGGGCAGTTGGTGGTTTCCCTGCTCCAGATCCCTGGTGAAGCTGCATTGGCGTGTGGTGTGCGCTGCCGGCTTGCCAGAAATGCTATGGAACTTGCAAGGTTGATCCAGCATCACCTCGATGGTGTACTTGTCCTTGTTGAACTTGTCTCCTTTGCGCTTCTGGCTTCCACCCGTAGCCCCGGGCTTCCTTGAACGGCGGCTACTTGCTGGGAGCCATACTTGTTTGTCACGCGTTCGTCTTCCTTTTCCTCTTGGCCATGGTCGATCCACGGTTTTGATGCCCCCCCCTGAGCCGTCTGCCGCTTGAGACTACCTGGTTTCCAGCCAATCCTCCCGGCTTCACCGCCCCGAATGTAGTTGGGGCATGTACGCCGGGAGCGACGAACTGGGCCGTGGGAAAGCCGCGTTGCGGATTGCGAGGGAGGAGGGCCGAAACAACCGGATCCTCTTCTCTTTGCGAAGATCTTCCGCGTCGAACTTGGAATCCGCCAGCAGGTTGGAGGCCCAGGGCGCGTGTCGTCTTCGGCGGTTCAAAACGCGTCCCCCCGATCCTCTGGATCACATCGAGCGAGCCGGATGATGCCCTTGAGCTCCCTGTTCCAGCTTCCTTGCCGGCTTGGCGGCTCGCGCATCAATTTGCCACGCGCCGGGTCCGCCACGTCCACCCGAGGAGGTAGGCGCGGCTTGCTGGTGACTGCGGCGGGTTCTCGAGGCTGCCGACCGTGATGGCCGGAGTGCTGGGTGCGGTGGTTTCCACCGCTTTTGCCTGGAACTCGATTGCTCCGGCTGTGCTCCGCCGGGCCATGGTTCGGCGACGAGGCTTCTCCATGCGACTTGTTCTGGCCGGCAACGACGATACGGTTCTCGCCTCGGGTGCCGCTTGCCTCTCCGCGTGGCTCCATTGCCTGCTGCTGCAGATCGGCGGCGTCCAGGAGTTCCTGGATCCGGGCTTGCTTTTCCCGCAAGTCCTCGCCTTGCAGTCCGTCCAGCTCGGAGGTGATGTAGCGCGCGGCGCGGAGGTTCTTCGTAGGCGTGCTGTAGGTGGGCTTGTTAATGATCGGAGGTAGCTTTGCCGAGGGCGCCGCCTGGTTCAGCTCCGCCCCCAACTCGCGACCTCGCTGACGAACTTGACCCGCCCGGCTCGGGCCATCTCCGGCTGGGGTGAAGCCGTGGGCGACGTTGTACTCGTTGATCGTGGAGAGGACACGCCGGCGGGTGTCGTCGACGTCGACCGCTTCCTTGAGGAGGTTGAGGCGCGTCCGTTCCAGATCCTCGGAGGCCTTGACCGGATCCGCAGAGATGTCGAGCGGAGCGCGCAGGTCCGTGATGGCCGCATCCAGCACGTCCCGCTCTGGAGGTGGAAGGTCTTGTTCCGGCAGAAGTGGGCGTTCGAGCGGCGGGCGCGCGGTGCGCGGTAGGCTGCCGCCACCATCTTCCTCCAGGGCCCGCACCTCGACCATGTTGCAAAAGTCGATGCCTTCGCCATCGTCGGAGTCTGTGTCACAGAGTGGGTCAAGCACATCGGTTACCTCTTCCGGGAAGGGCTTGGCGACGTAAAAGCGGTGGTCGCCGACGTCGAGGAAGGAGCCGCCGTTGCCGAAGCCGTTCTCGAAGTGGGCCAAGTTGTCGTCGACGAAGTCGAAGGTGCCGAACCTCCAGACGAGGCCGGAGGCGACCTTCTCGCCGGAGGGTCCCGGCCGGAACTTGACTCCGCTCGCCACCGCGCTTTGCCCCACGGTGGGCACCAACTGTCGTAGGAATTTGGAGACAGTAGCCATGGGGAGGCTTATCGGAGGGGCTCGACGTTGGTGACGATGGGTCCGGCTCGGGATTGTGCCTACAGAGACACCACGATTTACCCAGGTTTAGGGCCCTCCCGGTTGGAGGTAAACCCCTACTTCCTGCCTGCTTCGTATTGATTGGATTGTAACAATTACAGTGCTCTTCGAGCTGTTCGGCTAGAGGAGGAAGAAGAAGATCGGATCCCCTATGCTAAGGGTCCAGGCCCCCTTATATAGACAGGGGCCTGGTTACAGGTTTCGGTAACGCCTCGGCCGGCTGCCGGCTCCTTGGCGGCGGCGTGCTTGGCCTGATCTCCCCTGACCACGCTCTGGCAAAGGCACTTTATAAAGTGCCTTTTCCCCAGCCCGGCATCTGGAGAGCATATCCCCTCTCCTTTGCCTCGGATCCTGCCGTGGGGAAGGATCCTCGCCCTCTCATTGGTTGGTCGTGGTCGTGGCGCTCATCATTCCTGTCTGCGCCTCTGTCGCTCTTGTCGGGGCCGTTCTGCTTTTGGCGAGACGGCCGTTGGAGGAGTTTTGTCTCCATCGCCCGGCTCCAGCCCTCCTCGGCACAGTCGTCAGCCGGCTGCTGGCGCAGCCGGCCCTCCTCGAGTGGAGCCGGTCTCCTAGCGCCGAAGCTTCGGGGATTCCAGGGACGCCAGCCGGCATATTGCCTAGCTCGTGGTGAGCCCCCTAAGTCATCCCCACGACACCCACTTTGCAACTCGTCCTATTGCGTCGCTGTTGTTGATGATGTCCTTCAGTGGAGCCTTGCTCACCACTGTGATCTTATGGTCATAGAAGTAATGCCTTAACTTACGAGAAGCTAGGAAAACTCCATATGCCAACTTTTGGTAGTGAGGGTAGCGCTGCTTGGATTCCGTCAGGACCTCGCTGACATAGTAGACTGGTCGCTGTACGCCGTACTCCTGCGCTTCTTCCTTACGTTCTACCACGATGACGATGCTGACGACCCTGTTGGTTGACGCCATGTACAGTAACATGGGTTCCTGGTCTTCGGGAGCTGCTAGGACTGGTGCAGTTGATAACACTCTCTTCAGATCCTTAAGCGCAGCGTCTGCCTCGTCGGTCCAGACGAATTCGTCTGATTTCTTCATCAGCTTGTAGAGTGGCAAAGCCTTCTCGCCAAGACGACTGATGAACCTGCTCACTGCTGCCACGCAGCCTGTGAGTCGATGTACATCCTTTAAGTCATTAGGCCGGGAGATGTCCAGGATTGCCTTGATCTTCTCCGGGTTGACCTCGATTCCGCGGTGGGAGACTATGAATCGCAGAAGTTGTCCAGCTGGTACCCCGAAGACGCACTTCGTGGGGTTGAGCATCATGTTGTACTTCGTTAGATTGTCAAAGGTCTCTTGCAAATCCGCTATAAGGCCATCTTGCTTCTTGGACATGACGGCGATGTCGTCCACATATGCGTGGATGTTACGTCCGATTTGATCCGACAGGCACTTCTGCATGGTGCGCTGGTACGTTGCTCCTGCATTTTTCAGACTGAACGGCATTGTCACATAAAAATATGTGCCATAAGGTGTTACGAACGACGTGGCCAGCTGGTCGGACTCCTTCATCTTGATCTGGTGGTATCCTGAGTAGGCATGTAAGAAACATAGCAATTCTGCTCCCTCCATCGAGTCAATGACTTGGTCAATGCGAGGCAAGGGAAAAGGATCTTTTGGACACGCTTTGTTCAGGCCAGTGTAATCTACACACATGCGCAGAACCTTTATGTTTTTCTTAGGAACTAACACAGGATTTGCCACCCACTTCATATGGATCACTTCTTTGATGAAGCCTGCTTTCAGTAGCTTGGAAATTTCCTTTGCTATCGCGCGGTGTTTTTCATCTCCGAAGCGTCTCATGGCTTGTCTTACTGGCTTGGAGCCAGGGATTATCTGTAGGGCGTGCTCGGTAAGTTCCCTAGGTACACCTGTCATGTCAGATGGCTGCCATGCGAAGATGTCCCGGTTCTCACGGAGGAACTCGACGAGCGCACTTTCCTATTTGGGGGACAGATTTGTCCCAATGGAGGTGGTCTTGGCGGCATCGCCAGCGACAAGTTCCACCTGTTTTGTATCAACTGTAGGCTTGAAGGTAGGCGGGGAGGTGGAAACTTCTTGCTTGGATGCCGGCATCTCCGCAGGGTCCGTGGCGGCATGGATTTCTTTGAACTCCTCGCCAAAGAACACTGCTTCCGCGAAAGCGGCTTCTCCTTCCTCGCACTCCTTTGCCTTTATGAAGCTGCCATAAATGGTGATTATGCCATCCGGTCCTGGCATCTTCAGTTGGTTGTAGATGTAGCATGGCCTGGCCTAAAAACTGTGGAAAGCGGGGCGGCTGAAGATCACGTGGTATGTACTTTTGAACGGGACCACCTCACAGGTTATGGGCTCTTCTCGATAATTTTCTTCACTACCGAAGGCTACCTTGAGGGTGATGGACCCGGGGGACTTAGCTTGCAGGCCAGGAACCACTCCATAAAAAGTGACGGCACTATGGTGGAGTTGGGTCTTGGTAAGGCCGAGTTTTGTCAGAGTTTCCACGCACATGATATTCAAGCTGCTGCCGCCATCCATTAGACACTTGGAGAACTCGTAGCCGTGGATTACAGGGCATACTACCATGGCATAATATCCATCCGGGATGTGCTCTGGGTGGTCTTCGTGGCTCCAGTGCACCGGTACTTCGGACCATCGGACGTACTGGCGGACTTTTGGCACGGTGGCATTGAGGGAGCGCATAGCGGCTCGTTGTGCCTTAGCCGGGGGGGGGGGTCCAAGAAACGTGTGAAAGGCTCCTTTTTTGTTGGTATTTTTGAATGGGTTACCCGTGCCAGCCCCACCCTCTGCCTTTTTGGCGGGTTTGGGCACAGGGTCTTCGTCCATATCACTCCCATCCTTGGACTCCTTATCCTTGTCCGCTTTTCCTTTGCCACGAGGCCATTGCCGCCGATTGCGCTTGTAGCCAGCTTCTTGATCCGCCTTGATGTCGTTGACAAATTTGCAGTTCTGGTTGGTGTGATTGCACTTCCCTAAAGCGTCTCGATGGGCGAAGCATGGCATATCGCGGTATTCATCGTAGGACACGGGGGCAGATGGCGCCGAAGCGGGAGCTGTAGAGCTCCACGGCTGGCCACTGCTAGTACCGCGTCCTTTGCCGCGCTGGCTGCTTTGAATCTTATCGGCGAAGGTTGTGGCCACCATATCCGGAGTTTGCTGCTCTTCTGATGGATTCTTCTGTTTATTGCTGTTGTTCCGCTTTCCGGTATTCTGGATGGCGGAAGCCTTCAGAGATTCGTGGGCGTCGTCATCGGCGGCCGCGTAATTGCTTGCGATGGTGATCATGGAGTTTAGGGTTAATTTCCCTTTGTTCCTTTCTCGCAATAGGCGATGGCGGAGCAGCTGGCCTCTCTCCAAACTGTCGATGAACGCGAGGATGGCGGATTCGTCGGTAACCCCTTCACAGGAGTTCTTCATATCTAGCCATCGCGCAAGGAAAGTTCGGGAGGTCTCATCGTCAGCCCGTCGGCACCTTTGGAGGTCACCAATATTATGAGGTCTCTTATAGGTACCCTCGAAGTTTTCGGTGAACGCAGTCTGCATGTCGAACCAGGTTTGGATGGAATTTTCTGCCAAGTCGTTGATCCACTGCTGCGTTGTGCCGGATAGCATCAGGGGCAGATAGCGGACAGCAACATTGGGTGATCCCCCTGCGAACTGTACTGCGTTGAAGTAGTCTTGTAGCCAAGTTAGAGGCCTGTCGACTCCATTGTACTGGCGGATATTTTTCTCGATTTTGAACCCATGTGGGATGGGCTCATCATGGATCCGTTGTCCAAAGCACTTTGGGCCAAGGAAGAAGTCTGCTTGAGACTTGGCAATCTCGTTTAGGTGGGTACGTGCGTCGTAGGGCTTCTGGTCCTGTGGATCCTTGCGAGAGTTGCATGATTTTGCTGGTCCGCCGCCGCCACCGCCGCTGCCATGGGGGCTGCCTGGTGGGGATGGCGAAGGATCATGTCGTCTTTTACTCTCGCCGTCCTGTGATTGATCTCTGCAGCTACGACGGCTTCCCTCTGCTCTCCGTGGAGATGGATCATCGTCATGGCGGCGGGAGCCTTGCCCTTTGTCATCGTGGCGGCGGGAAGAGCGATGCTTATCCTTGTCGCCGCTGTGGTGCGCGCCGTCATCAGGGCAAGATCATTCCCGTTGCTTGGATCCGCCGTCCCGACTTGCTTCCCGTCGTGGCGGATCGTCTCTGCGTCCAGCGTCACGGCTTCATCCTCGCTTGCCATCGTTGTCGCATATGACGATTCCTCCCTTTGGGATTTCGAACATCTTATACTTTGGTGGCGGCATGTTGGTCTTATGGCGGGGAGCAGCATTGTCTTGTTGGTATCCATAGGCAGGGTAGTTCTTGCGAGGTGGTGATGGATTTCTCTGCGGACCCTTGCCGTGTGGCTTGTCATTGGAGGATATTGGGATGGCATCTGCCCGGTTGCGAGCTTCTCTTCTTCGGACTTTTGAGGATCCGGTATGAGATTCATTATCAGGGCGCGTACCATAGTTGCCAGTACCCCGAGCTTTGGAGGCAGTGCTGGACCTGCATAGCGCGGGATCAGAATCAAGCCGTCGTGACGACGTAGCTTTCTCCTGCTGCACCAATGCTTTGGTCATCAGTTTTACTGCCGTCTCTAGGGCTGCTGGGCTTTTATGCTCCAATAGCTCCTTTGCAGCCACGATGTTCTCTACGGGCGTAGCCTTGACTTCATCACGGTTCTTGTCCACATATGGCGGGTTCTTGATATACATCTTGGCCAGAGTTTCTGTGGTTGGCACGGTGAACTCAAGGTTTCGCACCAGCTGCGGGTCGCCTCCCTCGTTCATCTAGTTCTGGATGAGAGTAACGTACTTCTCCTCCATGTTCCTTGCGCGCTTCAGTGTGTCTTGAGCTTTAGCAATGTCACCATCTAGCTGTTGGCCCATCTTCTCGACTCGCTTTGCTTCTTTGAGGATTGCTCGCCTTTTCTTCTCGAGATCGTTCACGTCCCTGACATAGTCAGGGGCCAGCAAGGTCGTGAAATCTTCTGGATGATGCACCTCGGGGATGGCGGGTTGCAGAGGCCTGGGGCCGCCCTGGATCTCGGGGAGCTGTTCCGTGGCGGGATCGGCGGCTGGTGGCGGGTTACCCTGCTCTTTGCCAGCATCTCCGTCATGGGCTGCCTGAGATGGCGGATCACCGGTTGTCTGCCCAGCGTCATCTCCTTTGCTGGTCATGAACACCTGCTTGGCGGCTGCGTTCTGCTCTTCAAGTGCTTGCTGAGCTAACTCCGCCTCGATCCTTCTCATGGCGGCATCATAGTGATCAGAATCATAGCCTTTGCTATCCCAGTCATCCGATTCACCACTTTTGTTAAGTGCCTCTAGTATGGATTCACCTGGGCTATCTTCTCCATTGGAGGTAGATCCCAAAGTGATACCTGCGAAAGCAACAAGGCACTACTGCGGTGTCTCTAACACCAGATTGCTCATGGCGGATTCACAGCGGTCTACCACCACTTCCTCTACCTCTAGGGCGGGCTGGGTGGGATTCTTTTTTAGATCCGATCTAGGTAACTTAGGAAGTTCCAGATCAGATGAGTCCTCCTCCGTATCCAGCTCGAAAGCGGTCCGTTTGGGTGTTTCAGCCATACCGATCCGCCGGAAATTGGTTTCCGTAGCGGGGGTAGGGTTTGTCTCCCCAATGAAGATATGGATATCTCCGATCAAAACGACGGTGAATCGAGCGGGGTCTTTTCTAGCCAGCACCCAGAGGTTATCCACTGGGACGATGGGGAAGCCGGAATCATAGAGGACACACCCGATGGCGACGGTGTCGCCGATGCCTGCGAAGGCGGATCGCGCCTGGATCCACGCTCCTGACGCGTTTTGCCCCACGGTGGGCGCCAACTATCGTGGTTTCGTCAACAGATCTGCCATAGGGGTAGGTGTATGGCGGTTTGTGGAAGGGGGTGAACACGGTGGAGCAATCCGGGATGGTGGTAGCACGAGTTTACCCAGTTTCAGATCTCGCAACGGTGGCGAGATCCTACGTGCTGCTATAAATCACTATATGGCAACAAGTGCTCGGTTACAATGATGAGGTTGGCTGTTTCGCTATGCGATTGGCCGTATGTCTAAGCTGTGCCTCAAGGGCTTCTCCACGCCGGCTTATAAAGGCGCCTGGCATGGGTTACACGTTGGTACCGGAGTGGATACAACTTGGAGTCCTAGACTAAGTCCTATGCGTGTACTACAAGGCAACCCGCCATGGGCCTGTCTATGGATCCGCCATGAGCTCCTGCGTCCAGTACCGCCATGGTTTCTCCAGCAACTGGGCTGCCCGGTAGGCAATCCACCATACCACCCTGATGGGCCACCCTGGCTTGCTGGTTTAGGACTACGTTGCCGGTATACCCATTTGGTATATCCCCAACAACATGAATCCATGAAGAACAGTAATAGACTAGACCACCAATATTCTAGTTTATAGAACCAACGATGTTGTGATAATTTAATGATCATACCAAATTGGGGTATGACCATAATAGATTATTAGTGTTTGACCTAGTTTGCTTGATGTGATGAATGTTTGTTAGATGTTGTCTGTAAGATGAATTGCCTTGATCTACTGTGTTTTGGGTAGGAATTTTTCTTTAGCTCCCTTCTATCTATTCTCAACTTCATCCCAATCACAAACAAGTGTTTTCTAGACAATTCTCTGTGAAGGCAGCAACATTATTGGCTCCATCTAAGATGTTCAGTCTCCAAGGAAAGGAAGCATACAACAAGAGATGGCAAACTGAAGGATCTGCAAGCTAAGAGTTAATGCCATACGAGAGTTTACGCAAACCTCTAGCTAAGGAACGATATATTTGTTTTCACAAATTCAAAAATGGGATTTGGAACATTGGTTCAATTTCCAAGAAAATTTTGTCAAAGCTAGTGAGGTTGACTAAGAGTTAGAATGCGAGATGCACCAAACCAAATACAAGATAATGATTGGGTACGACATGGATTGGCCCCATGATGACTACTCATATTGTTCACTCTTGTTATGAGGAATGGTTAATCTAGAGAAACATACTTACAAGAGGGACGATGTTGTTAAACCTTAAACTTAGGAGGATAAGATGTTACACCCCTTATAGAGAGCCAGTGTGGCCAAAACGTAGGATTTCGGTGAGTATGAATCACAAGCTTACCGTTGAAGAAGACACGTGATGGAAGGAGTCCTACCAACTTGGAGAACTCCGTCTGACCCCAAAAGTGCTCACCAAGGAAGCAACCATAAGATGAAGGACCTTCAAGGATGTCAGCAAAGAGGATGAAGTGAAGATAGGAGGTCACTTTATCATGGTCCTCTGATTGACCCAAAGAGTGACCCTTCAGTGTCCAAAGTAGTTCAACAAACTACATTGCTGGATAGAAGCTCCACAATGGAACAAAGATTATACTCAAGCCTCCTTGAGAAATACTGGAAACACAAGTTTGTGAATAGACACCCCACCTATTGGAAATGAAGACAGAAGCTTACTATGGATTCAAAAGATGACCCAGTGCCACGTCAAATCCCAGGTGTGCTTACTTTAAACCAAAGACCTAGACCACCTACAAAAGTCTCTTTTAAGGGTGGTAGCCACCTAGGTACCCAAACCCTTCTACGTTTCTAGCCTCTCCAAATCCTAGGTACCCAAACCCTTCCACCTAGGTACCACCTACAAAAGTCACTTTATCATGGTCCTCTGTTTTGTTTCTGTTGATTGAAAAATCACAGGGAATTAAAAACTTTTGAGTTTAATTAAATACTTTTCCCTAAAGTTTTATTAAACCTTCAAATCAAACTAATTTACTTCCAAGGTTTACAGTTGATAAAATAGTTTCTTATAAATATTCCCAATTCAAATGTTAGTTAGAAAAACTATTTCAACTTTCTATTATGCTTTGAAGAACTATTTGAGGAAATGGATTTTCAACATACTATTTGTTTTATATTTTAAACCCTATGCAAGCTATCTTGCCAAGGGCATATTTATAAAAATGTTTCATAGAAAAGAAAGTTGCATTACTAAAATTGTGTTTGAAAATGAATTTCAAAATATCATAAAGTTTTATCCCTGAATTCAAAGAATTATTTTGAAAACCCTAATTCTATTTTGCATTATGCAAATAAAACCATTTATGTCAAATTAGTAAAGTTTTGTTGAAACTTAGTTTTGTCATTAAAACTTGTCTATTCATTGTTTTATTTTGTAGTGTTGAATATTACAAAATTTCAGAAATTGGTTTGACTGGATTTGAAGCTTTTATGCAAAAGTTACAAAAGATTTAAGAAACAGAAAAGAATAAAAGAAAGAAGAAAAAAAAAGAGAAAAGGATTCGGACCGTGCAGCCTAGCCCGATCCAAATACAGCGGCCCAACATCAAACCCGAATGGTTACCCCTTCTCTTCTCCCTCTTCCCCTGACAGGTGGGACCGCCTTGTCATATTCATCCTCAACCTCCACCCCGCCCCTCCGCATCGAAACCGCCCCCGTTCCCCACTTTCCCCTACAACTCCCAAAGCCCCAACAGCACCCGCAACCAACGCCCTCTAATTCCCCACTGCTCCTCTCCAGTTTCCCCTCTTTCTTTCCACTCAAATCGCCGCCGTGCCAGAGAATTTCATCGCCAGAGTCTATAGGCAACATCGCCGTCCATCGTCGAATTCGACATGTCGAGGCACTCCCGAGGCTCCCCTCCTACACCATTGTTCCCCTCTCTCCCAGGCGCACCCCCTGACACCATTGGCTTGCCTTTATTCGCAGCGAGTCGACGCGGCTCCTCCATCAGAAGCGCCCGAGGCCCCGAGAACTCCGGCCACTCTTCCGCTCATTGATAGGAAGCAAATGATGATCCTGATACGTCTCAAACGTATCTATAATTTTTGATGCTCCATGCTTGTTTTTACACTATTTGCCTATTGTTTCATTACACTTAGTGGCATTTTTATGTATTTTCCGGAACTAACCTATTAACGAAGTGCCACAGTGCCAGTTTCCTGTTTTCTGCTGTTTTTGTGTTTCAGAAGTGATACACAGGAAATATTCTCGGAATTGGACGAAACAAGTTCCTGAAGACTTATATCACGGGAAAGCTTCCAGACATCCGAAGAACAGACGGAGGAGGGCCACGTGGGCCCCACAAGCACAGGCGGCGCGGCCAGGCCCCTGGCCGCGCCACCCCTGTGTGAGGGGGCCTGGTCCCTCCTCTGACATCGCCCCTTCGCCTATAAAGACCCCCCGATGAGAAAAACCTAAGGGCCCGATCAGATTTCCAGAACACATCGCGATCTGCCGCCGCCGTCGACCCGAAGATCGGGAGGGTCCAGAAGCTCTTCCCGGCACCCTGCCGGAGAGGGGAATCACCACCGGAGGTCTTCATCGCCATGCTTGCCTCCGGAGCGATGAGTGAGTAGTCTACCTTGGACTATGGGTCCATAGCAGTAGCTAGATGGTTGTCTTCTCCACCATGTGCTTCATGTTTAGATCTCATGAGCTGCCATACATGATTGAGATCACCGTTATGTAATTCTATGATGTTGGTTTGTTGGGATCCGATGAATATTGGTGTTTATGATTAAGTTGCTGTACTGAATTATATCTTTTGTTATCTCTATGTTGTTTATGATCTTGCATGCTCTCCGTTGTTAGTAGCTATCTTGGCCGAGTAGTTGCTAGTGACTCCAAGAGGGGGTATTTATGCTCGATAGTGGGTTCATGTCTCTATTTCACCTGGGGGAGTGACAGAAACCTCTAAGGTGGTAGATGTGCTGTTGCTACTAGGGAGAAAACAACATTCATATGCTCAAGGGCATATGCTTTGTTTACATTACACACTTTGCTTAATGCAATTATCTGTTGTTCGCAACTTAATACTTCTAGGGTGTTCGGATGATATCCCTGGGAGTGGATTATTAGTCATAGATGCAGTTGGATGGCAGTCTATGTATTTTGTTGTAATGCCCAGAGTAAATCTCATAGTGATCTTCTTGACATATCACGTTATCTCTATTCTATCAATTGCCCAACTGTAATTTGTTTACCCAGCATGTGTTATTTTATCTATGGAGAGACACCACTAGTGAACTGTGGACCCCGGTCCTATTTTAATCATATTGCAATCACCTGTTTACTTTTCCCGCACTGTTTACTTTACTCGCACATTACTACTATTTTCCACTCGATACACTCATAACCTTTGTTTCAAGCAAACCGGTGAGATTGACAACCTCATCGCAAGTTGGGAACAAAGTACTTGTTTGTGTGTGTGCAGGTTCCATAACACCTTCAGTCGTCATCGTCTCCCTTCTCCTGTTCGATAAACCTTGGTTTCTTAATTGAGGGAAAACTTGCTGCTACACTCATCATACCTTCCACTTGGGGTTCCCAACGGGCTGGTCATTCACCACGCACAAGGACAGTTTGCTCCCACATCAACTTGGAGTAGCAGCTATTTTTCTGGCGCCGTTTCCGGGGAAGAGAGAAGACTTCTGCGAGGGGAGTTCTTCGCACACACATTCTTTACTTTGTTATTTGTTTTGCTTTACTTTATTTTATTTTACCTGCATTGCTTTTTATATCAAAAACCCAAAAAAATTAGAATACTTGGTAGTTGTTATTTCTTTGCTTTTAGTTTATCATGTCTAGTTTAGTTGCTACTACTATGTCCCCCGAGGACATGATCTTTACCTTTAAGCAGAAAGATGAGGAAAGCTTTAAAGAAGCTTGGTCTAGAATTTATGATTGGCATGGAAAAACTGAACCTAAAATGACTTTGAGTTTGCTTCTTAGTAGCTTTTACTTTGGACTTTCTCTTCGTTATAGATATGCTTTGGATGCTACTGCAGAAGGAGATTTCCTTCATTGTGATGGAGATCAAGCCTTCAATATTATTAAAAAGTTGATTACAATTTATAGCATGCCAACCTATTTTGATTCCTCTCTTGTGAGCATTTTTAATAGACTTAATACTCTTGAGACTCACACTGCTAGTTTGAGTTCTTGCTACAATACTTTGCGCCAGCATTTTGATTATGTGCCAACAAATACTGAACCTTCAAGCTGGTATCCTACAATAAAAATCACCATTAGTGGTGAAACTTTTCATGCTCGTTGTGATATTATGTCTGAATTTTGTCTCATGCCAAAGGATGTTAATGAATCTTTGAGCCTTTGGAAGCTTTCTGAGGGAGGAGAAGAAATTTTTCTTACTAACAATGCCACCATATCTCCCCTTGGAATAGCTGAAGGAGTCTTTACAAAAATCCTAGGAAGAATGATATCTACTAGTTATCTTGTTATTGAATGTGTAGGAAAAGGACAAATCACACTTGGAAGATCCATTCTGAAGCTCCTTGGCGCCGTTATCGATGTGGGAAAAGGCAATATAACATTTACTACTGCACCTTGCAATAACCATGTCTTTCCTAGAGTCAAGAGCAAAGGTAAGAAAGGGAGACGTAAGGCACGTGCTGATCCTAGCACTTCATCACTTGATATTACTTGATTCGCAATTTTCTGCGCCTAGCTCAAAGGCGTTAAAGAAAAGCACTCTTGGGAGATAACCCATTGTTTACTTTTCAGTACTTTTTCTTTTATTTGAGTCTTGGAAGTCATTACTACTGTAATGACCGCTCCTTATCTTGTTTATTTCGTTTTTGTGCCAAGAGAAGCCTCTAATTTGAGTGAGGTAAAGATTTGGGGATGTTGCTGTCCTGAAACTGTTTTCGGTGCTGCACCGTAAAAATTCGTGAAAATTCTTTGTTTATCTTTTGGACCTGAGATTTCTTGTGCATATGCCCCAGGTTATATCCAAACTTTTCTTAGTTGAACACTTTTTGATTTGAGCAACGAAAAATCCCTCAAAAATTCGTCCTTTGTCAGCTGTCCAGTTTTGACAGATTTCTGCCAATATTTGTTTTTGCCACTTTATCGCTTTCTTTTGAGTTCTTTTTTATCATGGAACTCTTGTGGAAGTTTCTACAGTAGTATATACTTTATATGTGGTGGTTTTGGGTTGAAACCTGAAGTTAAAAGAGGTTGAATATATTTTATGCTTACACTAATGTTGCTAATAGAATTGTGTTTAGTTTTGTATGAAGGAAGTTTTCAAGTGTAGGGATTGGAGAATGATGAGATGAGTTGAAGAATGGACAAAAGCTCAAGCTTGGGGATGCCCATGCATCACCCCAAGAAATATCCAAGAAGTACAAGCGTCAAAGCTTGGGGATGCCCCCGAGGCACCCCTTCTTCATCGGCAAAAATCAGGTCACCTTTCAAAACACTATATTTTTATTGCTTCATGCACTATGTGTTTTTCTTGGAGCGTCAGTTGTTTTAGTTTTCTTAGTTTGTTTAGTTTGTTTGTTTGCTGCAATAAATGGTTGGACCCCAACAAATTTCCTTTGGAGGAGATGTACTCGTTTTCATTTGCAAAGAACGCTCTAGTTTTCAATCTTATTAAAAATCGAGCGTTCTACTTTTTTTGCTACTGCTTTTGGTTTTCGTTTTTGCCTTGATTTGCGTTCAGATCTTGTCATATCTTTTCATCAAGGTGTATTTTTGCCTCTGATCTTTATTGGTTTTCATCAAAAGAGGTGTTTATAAAAATTTCAAATGGTGTTGGAAAAGAGAAAAAGCTTTGTGCAAAATAGTGGTACAAGAAGGAGCTTGTGTAGACTGCGGCTTAGGCTTTTTCATGTCATGCTTGATGTCTTTTTGATAGTATGCTTAGTGGTTTTTCTGTAGCATGACTTGTCTCAAATAACTGAGATTGCTTAATGAGCCTTTGAAAAAATCATGCGTTGTTTTTATTGTATGGAAGCATTATTTTGGTTTTCTCCTTGATGCTTTATTTGGGTTGACTTGGCGCATGCTCACACATGTTAGACTCATACAAAGTCGCCATTAGCCTTCATGATCATTTAGTTTTTGACTTTTGATGCCATCGTATGCTTCTTTTAATGTCGCTTTGTCGCTTTGCATGATTATGGCCATTATTGCTCTCTTAGTTGGTCGCTCCCAGTCTTTTGCTAGCCCTTGCCTTGTACTGAGTATGAGCTCTACTCGTGCATCCAACTCCCAAAAGCCAAAGTTTGCCATTGTGTCCACCATACATACCTACTAGCAATTTGCTATTCCAAGTAAATTTGACTTGCTTTTATTTTCTCCTCAAATTAAACTCTTACTAGTGTTATGCGAAACTCGGTTAGTAAAGCTCTCACGAACCGGAAGGCACACTTTACTTTTTCCTGTTCTTAAAAATTTGACATTGTGGTCTCTTATGCTGAGTTGTTATGCTTGCAAGTTGTAAGTTGGATTCTAGCCCAGCCATGCAGTCATGGGCAAGCTTTCAACATTGCACTTCTTATTTGAGTTGATATCGTGATCTTTTGTTTATGGATGCCCGCGGTGTGAAATGAATTGGGAATCTTGTGAGGATCATGGAGTTTTTATATGTGTTAGGGAAACGCCGGGCCGCCAATCTAAGCCATGCATAATTGATGGTGGAAATTTGCAGCATACCCATGGTGAACATTCGATGACGCATCTCATAATAAAAAGCTAAACAATATAGCAAATAAAAGAGATGTCGAGGTGTTCATTGTCTGCTTGTCCTGTCATTTTGGTGTGGGCTTGTTCCATGTCATCGGGCACGGAGGTACCCCATTGGCGGTTCTCAATGATATGCATATACTTACAATGACAAGAGCCTTGCTTGGGACTCTAAGTAAAGTAGCATGGTTTGGGTACTCGTGTAACGACCCAAGATTTTATCAAATTTTGGGGGAAAATTTTCGTTTTTATTTTGCTTGTGCTGATTGAAAATTCACAGGGATTTAAAACTTTTTGAGTTTATTTGAAAGCTTTATTTGAAAACTATTTAAAATCCTCTATTTATTTCTTGAAGAACCTCTTTGAGAAAGATCAAGTATCAAAATACTATTTTCCATCCTTTATTCAAACCCTATTCAGCTTTATGCAAGCTTGCTTGCAAAAGATTGCTTTACAAAGTTTACTTTATTCAATAAAGGTTGCTTTTTCAAACCATATTTGAGTGTGGTTTCTCAATCATTATTTTTTAAACTATTATTTTACTATTTTAGAAAGAATCAAGTTCAAACTCTTTTTCTATCATTTTATGCAAGCAAGACCTTTGGCCAATTTGTAAAGCTTTTCTTAAAAATCATACTTTGTTCTGAAAACTTGTTTTCTCACAGTTCCAGATTGCTGTGTTGAATTCCAGGAAATTTTACAAATTGATTTGAATCAATTTGAACCAGATTGCAAAAGTTATAAAAGGAATAAGAAAACAGAAAAAGAAAAGAGAAAGAAAAAGAGAAAATAAGAAAAGGCTCGGGGGAGCCATTTCGGCCCAGCCACCGAAGCGGCCACGGCCCAGCACCACCTCCAGCCGAAAGCGTACGCGCTCCTCTCCTTCTCTCACGCTGACAAACGGGCCCCACCGGTCAGCATGGTCATCGTCTACCTTTAGCCGAAAATAACGCCTGGAGACTGAGTTACTCCTCCCTGTAAATTCCCCTCTTTAATTCGATTGATTGCCTGCCCGTTTCTTCTCCGTGCCACGCCTATAAAAGGCCCCATCACTCCTCCTCCATCTCCCTTTTCTCTTTCGCGAAATCATCGACGAACCACAGAGAGATTTCTCGCCGGAGTCCACAGTGACTGCCACAGAAATCCGTCGAATTCGACGAGCCAACGGTACCCCTCCTCTTCTCTCTGGTCCCTCTCTCTCTCACTCACCCAAGCGCACCTCATCAAGTCCTCGGCTCATCCTATTTTGCAGCCAAACGACGCGAACATCATCGGCCGAAGATCACCTCTGCCAGGAACTCTCCCAGTCGTTCCCCTGCGATGGTGCCAGACCCCCCGGACCTCGTCGAGCACACGATCAGACTCCCCTCACCATTCCGTAGCTCGTCCACCCATTCATCGATGCCAGAAGCCACCAGAGCGTCGCCGTCGTTCAACGCCTGGACGAGACCTCGCCGCCGGCGACCTGCAGGAAACCCTAATCGGTGAGCTTCTCACTCTGACTCTTCTCGCCCGTCCGATTTCGATCTGACGCGCCAGATAGATCCACTTAACCGAATCGGTACCAATCGATCCAGTGTGTCCAATCATCTTTTCATCCGACGGTCCTCAGTGCAGATCCAGGCGAACCGGTACGGGCCAACGAAAAACAGCCACGTGGCCTGCCTGTGTTCGAACAGATTTTCAAATAGAAGTTTGAAACCGAGTTTTAGTCCAAATCTTTGGAAATTCATATCTTTTGAACCAGGTGTCCAAAAATTACAAATTTGTAGTCCTTGGAATCCTATCAACTTGTAGAACATCATAGGATCAAGAAATTCCAAATTTGATACGTGCACACACTTTGTGCATTCAAATTTGTCCAAATCACTATTTCGGTGATAATTCAATTTCTATAACTTATTTTTGAGTGATTCCAATTGCAGTAGCTTTGTTCTACTGCAAGCTATCCAGTAGCATCACTCCCATAATTTCTTGAACCATATCACAATTATTCGAATTCTAATATGAGAATTTGAGTATTCCTATATAGATATTTCTATTTCAATCAGTGATTCCTTCTACTTTAGAAAACCCTATGATCATACCTAGCTATCAAATATCATCTTGAGATCACTTTTAACCAATGTCATGTCTATCTAAACAACATCTTGATCAAGATCATATTCACTTAGACCAATCTTATATAGTACCCACTTATTCAAATTACAAATGTGCCATTTGAGTAAAGCGTGATACTTTCAATCTTAGTTTCTACCTTTGCTACTATGGTATTGATCAAATCAACATCATAGTACTTAACCCAATCCCATTTACTCATTAGGAACCTTAAGCCATGTCTTCAAACATCATCTATACCCATCCATTACCTATAGCCATTTACTCATGTCTACTCAATCTTAGCCTTGCATTGAACTATTCAATTTGCATTTGAGTTAATTGAGTAACTCAATGCTTCATGAATCCTAGCCCATTGCATAAGTGTAATATATGTACTATTTAAGAATAATTGTTGTCACACTTATTCAATAGTATTGCTATTACACTATTTTGTCTCTTATGTGAATTACCCACATGAGACATTCCAGGATTCAATATGCTTTAATAAAGCATAAAGATCTCACTCATTATATTTTGTCTAATTCGTATATATTCAAATTGCAATTGTGCTACTTGAGTAGAATATGAATTCATCTCAAACTTGGGTTCTATTAATATGGAGTTGTTATAACCCATACCATAGCATGCGTTATACACCATGTTGATCAACAAACCATTTGAGCCATGTCCTCAAATATTAGTCATACACACCCAAATCCTATGTGTAACTTATACTATTATGAATAAGTGTTATCACACTTTATCCAGTAGTGTTCTGTTGCACTATTCTATACCTATGTGAATATATTCACATGGGTTATTCTAAACTCTATTCATGCCTATGCCAAGCCCAGGATTATTATCATTACATTGTAATCTTGGAGGATCAATCTTTTCCAATCACTTGACCGTCACAATCCAATGCCTACTTAGTTCTGTTCACATGTATTGAACTATTCAACTTGCAAATGTGCTAATTGAGTAGTTCAAGCATTCTTAAAACCTAGCCCAATTCCTAAGTGCAGCAGATGCTATTTAAGAGTAATTGTTGTCAATTTACTCAATGGTGTTGCAGTTGCACAAATTGACTCTTGTGTAATTTATTTCACATGAGCATTTCCTAAAACTCATTCATGCTTTGATAAAGCATAAAAACTTCATCAATCATATTTGCCTAGACCAATTCTCTCTCAAATCATATTGATCTTTCCCAACTAAGCTCTCAAATTTATATCTCGCAAATCATGATCCTTGCCATATCTTTCTAGCATAACATCTCCATAAATCTAAATTGTTAAACAAACACCTTTTAATTGTTTGATTTGTTTGACTGTGTTTGTATGGATTGTTTATGGTATGCTATTTCTTGTGCTATAGTTTTTGCGAAGAGCTACGTGCTTAGTTGAGAGAAGTGGAAGAATCGTATTCTTCAAAAAGGCAAGTGACACACATGCTCCCTCACCCATTTTTACTTATGCATTAGTTGTTCACCTCTTGTAGTATGCATGATAGGTGTTTTACTCAACTGTTTTATCCAATGCTTAGATCCTAGTAGTGTGTAGCTATCCCTCAAACCCCACCTGATAGGATGCTAAATACTTTGTTAATATTGATGCCATGCTAAGATCACTTGAAAAGTGTTTTGTGAAAAGTTAAGAACTTCAACTAAAATGAAACACCTGGGTGGAATGGTTTGATAAGATGAGGTGAGGTAGGTGGATTCTGGGACGCAAGCCTCATAAAGAGGATGTGGGAACAGAGTACCGCTCGGGATGGCCACCCAGGAACAAAGAGATGGCTATGTCTTCCATGCTTAGTGTACTTCCAGTGCAGCCTTATGACATTATGGGCTCTGTCTTGACTGATTTGATGTGGGGGTGCAACTAGGTGCAAGAAGACGGTGGTAGAAAAATTATAGGTTGGGAACGGATCTTGCCAGTTAGTTGCCCTCTCCTTCTAAAAGGTCTCGTTTCATTTTATGTATGGGCATAAAATGAATCGTAAGGTGAAAGTGCACAACCCTTGCAAGGTGTTTTAAATCTAATCGATTAGCCGTGTCCTCGGTTATGGACAATTGAGTCTCTAGACATGGAATGTACGGAATAATCTCATCACCGATTCTGAATTATTAAAATTTGTCTAGAAACCCCTAGGTAGGAACTAAGGACCATACACTCCAAGGGGTGGTAGTGCCTGAGGTTCCAAACTTTGTTGAGTTTCGCCTAGAACTACATACCGGCCAGTATGTAGTGTATGGGGGTTGTCTTGACCCTTGAAAAATAAAATTTGTTGAAAGAAAGTATTAAAATGGATTATAGGATAAAATTGGCTTTATGCAAATCAGCCTTTGAGATCCACCAGCCAAATGTCATGTAGTATAGTCTTTCCACAAAAATGCCACCAATTATGTGTCAATTGCCAGTACGTCATTGTACTGACCCCTTCGGGGCTGCATATTCAAACGTGCAGGTTTTATTTCGAGTAAGGAACCAGGAGTAGGATCTCGAGCTTACATTCCAACACGTCTGCCTGTGGCACTTGATGAAGATGGAAGCTCACTGCAACTATGCTTTATGCTATGTACTCATAAGGTAGAAGACCTATGTAACTGGATTTACGATGTAATATTGATGCTATTGCAATGATTACTATATTTTGTACTGTGGTGCTATCTACTGATCCAGGGAATGGCACAGATACACAGGAGATTTGCCTTTAGTAAAAGGCGGGTCGTCACAAAATGGTATCAGAGCATAGTGTTGCCTGTAGAATCGAGACCCTAGGTTCGGAATAGACTAGGAAGCCCTACGATTCTTTTCTCACCTTCACAAGAAAAATCAATTCAGTTTTCAAAATGAAATCAATCTATATACTTTTAGTTGAAATTTTCTTGTAAGACTTACCCCATTCATTTATTTTACACTACATCTCTCTCTAATTTAGATGAACAACCCCACTGGTCCTTTCTTGATGGATTCGATGTCAACTACCAAAGAACCAGTGATGACCATGACCCTGAAGAGTGAGACTGAGTTTCCCAAAGCATTGAAGAACCTCATGTTAAGTATGGGAATGCAAGGAGAAGCTGTTTACAAAGGATTTCCCGTGATTGATGAAGGTCAAGAATATTGGTGGGTGCAACTCCACCTGTATAAGCACAAGGAAGATGACCACAAGAAGATGGGACTTTGGATGTTCACCAACTCCGAGATGTATCCATCATTTCTAGACTCAGCAAGATGTGCCGCTTGGTCAGCAATAAAGGAACTTGGAGAAAGACTCAAGTGGAGACTTCATAATACTCAGCAAGACCTCAAAGAAGAAAAGGAAGACACTACTACATTGAATAAAACCATAAGTCAACTTCAAGGTGACATGGAAAAGATGGTATCTGAACTTAGTGTTCAAGGAGACCTCATCAAAACCAAGGACGAGCAAATTACCAATCTACTGAAGCAGCTGGACCAGAACAATGGAATTGCTTAGAAGAGTACCAAGAAACCTTAGTTGGACTTCCATTTAGTAATTTTAATAAGCAACGACGTGTAATAGACGTTTATGATCATACCGACTTGTGGATGATCGTACCTCCCCGTTTGTGTGAAAACTAGTTTGCTTGATATGATGGATGTTTGTTGGATATTGCTTGTAGGATGAATTGTTTTGATCTGTTGTGTTTGGGTAGGAATCTTCTTTAGATCCCTTCTATCTAATTCTTATCTATGCTAAGACCCAAACCTATCCCAAAACCCAAACCAAAGTTTTCTCAATGACAGAACAACTACAATGACCCTCAGTTGGAGATAAGGATATAGAGTACAACAACAAGAGGTAGTGTTTCAAGTGCAAGAGACTGGAACATTTCGCAAGAGACTGCACAAAGGATGATACCCCAAGACTCCAGTAAGCTAAATTGACTGAAGGATACCACGCAAACAATAAGAAGACACCCCAAGGTGTAGCTAATGTGGAAGTAAAACTACCCACCCACCTCAGGCAAGAAAGGTGGAAAGAGCAAACAGAGCAATGGAAAGAGCAAATAGAGCAATGGAAAGAGCAAACAGAGCAATGGAAATGATTTTATTTCCTCTTAAATGGCAAACCAAAGGATGTACAACTTAAGGGTTATTGCCAGGAGCTTTGCTGAAAACCTCTAGCTAGGAACGATAGATTTCGTTAAAAAAAAATTCAAATAGAATTTGGGAACTTGGTTCCGATTTCCAGCAAAACTTTTGTTTAAAAGCTAGTGAGGTTGACCAAGAGTTAGAATGCGAGATGCACCAAACCAAATACGAGGTAATGATTGAGTGCGACATGGATTCGCGCCCATGACGACTACTCATATTGTTCGCTCTTGTATGAGGAATGGTGAGTCTAGAGAGACATACCTACATGAGAGACAACGTCGATAAACCTTAACCATAGGAGGATAATATGTTACATCCCTTATAGTGAGCCAGTGGCCAAAACGTAGGACTACGGTGAGAACTTGGGCTTTTGAACGACTACATGAATCGGAAACGTGTTGCTCAGTGGGTTTTGAATACAAAGACTGTTCAAATTTGGCGACTGTCTGTTCGATTCACTTCAAGACCCTTCGTTTCGACCCCCTACGTGACCTGTTCGACTACCTCCCCGAGCCTATAAAAGAGGATTCACTTCTCACCAGAGATTCACAACAGAGATAGCCACCACTACCTATGAGATTGCCTCCTGATTTCCAAAGCTTTACGCCACCGATGTCTACCCTATCCCGACCTGAGATGTTATGAGGCAACTCTCCAAATCCATGAAACTACTTTCCTGCCCATGAGAGCTTCGTTAGATCCCTATTCCCTGAGAAAGAGTTCATCTTCGAGATATGATCAAGTTGTTAGCGCCTTTCAACAACTATGAAGACGGTTGCTAAAGGAATTCTTAAGGACCATCTGGTACCTGTGGCAAGTAACACGACTTCCTCCGGTAACTTGAATGGGTTCAACAATGTTGGTTATAAGGCGACCTTCCATCCCTTAAAGGTGCAAGTACCTATTACAGAGTCCACCTTGTTTACCCCTATGAAATGCTTGAGAAGACTGCAGAGAGATACCTCCCTAATTCATTGGGATGTGTGGTCTCATCATGTTCGTGGGGCAAGCATGCAGTACTTGACACTGAGTCATATTTTGAGATTCTGCAATGAAAATCAGCTAAAAAGCAACAAGGAGTATGGTGATAGCCTGTATACTGTCTTGGCCTTGGTGAGGACCGACCAAGAAAAGGCTAGATACATATTCTTGGAAGATGTACAACAACCAGGAAGGTTACCAGAACAGAATGGTATCGTGGAAAATTGAAGATCAAAATGGTATAAGGAAGCAACCATAAGATAAAGAACCTCTAAGGATGATGATAAGAAAGTTGAGATGATGAGAGGATACCCTCTCAGCTTGGTCTTCTGAATGACCCAAAGAGGAGACAACTCAGCTTGGTCCTCTGATTGAACCAAAGAGTGACTCCTCAGTGTCCAAAGTAGTTCAACAACTACCCCGTTGGATAGAAAGCTCTACAATAGAGTAAGGTTACCTCAAGCAACCCCATAAGGAAGGTTGGTGCCCGGATTTGTGAATAGACACCCACCTATTGTAAATGAAGATGTGGACTACCTTGTTGATGACAACGCGATGGATGATATCTGCTTATCACCAGAATTGGATGGAACCCTTGGTGTGCCCACTTTTGAGCATAGTTGTGGACATCAAAACTTCTGAGAAGGGCGATTCAGGGAAAATCGCACAACGGTGAATGCAAGCTGGGAACAAAATGCAAGTGCCTAAGGAAGCATCAAGACACCACCAAGAGGAATTTTCTTTTAAGGGTGGTAGCCACCCAGATACCTAAACCGAGATAACCTAATACCTACTTTCTTTTTAACCTTCTCCAATCTCGAGGACGAGATTTCTTTTAAGGGTGGTAGTCTGTAACGACCCAAGATTTTATCAAATTTTGGGGGAAAATTTTCGTTTTTATTTTGCTTGTGCTGATTGAAAATTCACAGGGATTTAAAACTTTTTGAGTTTATTTGAAAGCTTTATTTGAAAACTATTTAAAATCCTCTATTTATTTCTTGAAGAACCTCTTTGAGAAAGATCAAGTATCAAAATACTATTTTCCATCCTTTATTCAAACCCTATTCAGCTTTATGCAAGCTTGCTTGCAAAAGATTGCTTTACAAAGTTTACTTTATTCAATAAAGGTTGCTTTTTCAAACCATATTTGAGTGTGGTTTCTCAATCATTATTTTTTAAACTATTATTTTACTATTTTAGAAAGAATCAAGTTCAAACTCTTTTTCTATCATTTTATGCAAGCAAGACCTTTGGCCAATTTGTAAAGCTTTTCTTAAAAATCATACTTTGTTCTGAAAACTTGTTTTCTCACAGTTCCAGATTGCTGTGTTGAATTCCAGGAAATTTTACAAATTGATTTGAATCAATTTGAACCAGATTGCAAAAGTTATAAAAGGAATAAGAAAACAGAAAAAGAAAAGAGAAAGAAAAAGAGAAAATAAGAAAAGGCTCGGGGGAGCCATTTCGGCCCAGCCACCGAAGCGGCCACGGCCCAGCACCACCTCCAGCCGAAAGCGTACGCGCTCCTCTCCTTCTCTCACGCTGACAAACGGGCCCCACCGGTCAGCATGGTCATCGTCTACCTTTAGCCAAAAATAACGCCTGGAGACCGAGTTACTCCTCCCTGTAAATTCCCCTCTTTAATTCGATTGATTGCCTGCCCGTTTCTTCTCCGTGCCACGCCTATAAAAGGCCCCATCACTCCTCCTCCATCTCCCTTTTCTCTTTCGCGAAATCATCGACGAACCACAGAGAGATTTCTCGCCGGAGTCCGCAGTGACTGCCACAGAAATCCGTCGAATTCGACGAGCCAACGGTACCCCTCCTCTTCTCTCTGGTCCCTCTCTCTCTCACTCACCCAAGCGCACCTCATCAAGTCCTCGGCTCATCCTATTTTGCAGCCAAACGACGCGAACATCATCGGCCGAAGATCACCTCTGCCAGGAACTCTCCCAGTCGTTCCCCTGCGATGGTGCCAGACCCCCCGGACCTCGTCGAGCACACGATCAGACTCCCCTCACCATTCCGTAGCTCGTCCACCCATTCATCGATGCCAGAAGCCACCAGAGCGTCGCCGTCGTTCAACGCCTGGACGAGACCTCACCGCCGGCGACCTGCAGGAAACCCTAATCGGTGAGGTTCTCACGCTGACTCTTCTCGCCCGTCCGATTTCGATCTGACGCGCCAGATAGATCCACTTAACCGAATCGGTACCAATTGATCCAGTGCGTCCAATCATCTTTTCATCCGACGGTCCTCAGTGCAGATCCAGGCGAACCGGTACGGGCCAACGAAAAACAGCCACGTGGCCTGCCTGTGTTCGAACAGATTTTCAAATAGAAGTTTGAAACCAGTTTTAGTCCAAATCTTTGGAAATTCATATCTTTTGAACCAGGTGTCCAAAAATTACAAATTTGTAGTCCTTGGAATCCTATCAACTTGTAGAACATCATAGGATCAAGAAATTCCAAATTTGATACGTGCACACACTTTGTGCATTCAAATTTGTCCAAATCACTATTTCGGTGATAATTCAATTTCTATAACTTATTTTTGAGTGATTCCAATTGCAGTAGCTTTGTTCTACTGCAAGCTATCCAGTAGCATCACTCCCATAATTTCTTGAACCATATCACAATTATTCGAATTCTAATATGAGAATTTGAGTATTCCTATATAGATATTTCTATTTCAATCAGTGATTCCTTCTACTTTAGAAAACCCTATGATCATACCTAGCTATCAAATATCATCTTGAGATCACTTTTAACCAATGTCATGTCTATCTAAACAACATCTTGATCAAGATCATATTCACTTAGACCAATCTTATATAGTACCCACTTATTCAAATTACAAATGTGCCATTTGAGTAAAGCGTGATACTTTCAATCTTAGTTTCTACCTTTGCTACTATGGTATTGATCAAATCAACATCATAGTACTTAACCCAATCCCATTTACTCATTAGGAACCTTAAGCCATGTCTTCAAACATCATCTATACCCATCCATTACCTATAGCCATTTACTCATGTCTACTCAATCTTAGCCTTGCATTGAACTATTCAATTTGCATTTGAGTTAATTGAGTAACTCAATGCTTCATGAATCCTAGCCCATTGCATAAGTGTAATATATGTACTATTTAAGAATAATTGTTGTCACACTTATTCAATAGTATTGCTATTACACTATTTTGTCTCTTATGTGAATTACCCACATGAGACATTCCAGGATTCAATATGCTTTAATAAAGCATAAAGATCTCACTCATTATATTTTGTCTAATTCGTATATATTCAAATTGCAATTGTGCTACTTGAGTAGAATATGAATTCATCTCAAACTTGGGTTCTATTAATATGGAGTTGTTATAACCCATACCATAGCATGCGTTATACACCATGTTGATCAACAAACCATTTGAGCCATGTCCTCAAATATTAGTCATACACACCCAAATCCTATGTGTAACTTATACTATTATGAATAAGTGTTATCACACTTTATCCAGTAGTGTTCTGTTGCACTATTCTATACCTATGTGAATATATTCACATGGGTTATTCTAAACTCTATTCATGCCTATGCCAAGCCCAGGATTATTATCATTACATTGTAATCTTGGAGGATCAATCTTTTCCAATCACTTGACCGTCACAATCCAATGCCTACTTAGTTCTGTTCACATGTATTGAACTATTCAACTTGCAAATGTGCTAATTGAGTAGTTCAAGCATTCTTAAAACCTAGCCCAATTCCTAAGTGCAGCAGATGCTATTTAAGAGTAATTGTTGTCAATTTACTCAATGGTGTTGCAGTTGCACAAATTGACTCTTGTGTAATTTATTTCACATGAGCATTTCCTAAAACTCATTCATGCTTTGATAAAGCATAAAAACTTCATCAATCATATTTGCCTAGACCAATTCTCTCTCAAATCATATTGATCTTTCCCAACTAAGCTCTCAAATTTATATCTCGCAAATCATGATCCTTGCCATATCTTTCTAGCATAACATCTCCATAAATCTAAATTGTTAAACAAACACCTTTTAATTGTTTGATTTGTTTGACTGTGTTTGTATGGATTGTTTATGGTATGCTATTTCTTGTGCTATAGTTTTTGCGAAGAGCTACGTGCTTAGTTGAGAGAAGTGGAAGAATCGTATTCTTCAAAAAGGCAAGTGACACACATGCTCCCTCACCCATTTTTACTTATGCATTAGTTGTTCACCTCTTGTAGTATGCATGATAGGTGTTTTACTCAACTGTTTTATCCAATGCTTAGATCCTAGTAGTGTGTAGCTATCCCTCAAACCCCACCTGATAGGATGCTAAATACTTTGTTAATATTGATGCCATGCTAAGATCACTTGAAAAGTGTTTTGTGAAAAGTTAAGAACTTCAACTAAAATGAAACACCTGGGTGGAATGGTTTGATAAGATGAGGTGAGGTAGGTGGATTCTGGGACGCAAGCCTCATAAAGAGGATGTGGGAACAGAGTACCGCTCGGGATGGCCACCCAGGAACAAAGAGATGGCTATGTCTTCCATGCTTAGTGTACTTCCAGTGCAGCCTTATGACATTATGGGCTCTGTCTTGACTGATTTGATGTGGGGGTGCAACTAGGTGCAAGAAGACGGTGGTAGAAAAATTATAGGTTGGGAACGGATCTTGCCAGTTAGTTGCCCTCTCCTTCTAAAAGGTCTCGTTTCATTTTATGTATGGGCATAAAATGAATCGTAAGGTGAAAGTGCACAACCCTTGCAAGGTGTTTTAAATCTAATCGATTAGCCGTGTCCTCGGTTATGGACAATTGAGTCTCTAGACATGGAATGTACGGAATAATCTCATCACCGATTCTGAATTATTAAAATTTGTCTAGAAACCCCTAGGTAGGAACTAAGGACCATACACTCCAAGGGGTGGTGGTGCCTGAGGTTCCAAACTTTGTTGAGTTTCGCCCAGAACTACATACCGGCCAGTATGTAGTGTATGGGGGTTGTCTTGACCCTTGAAAAATAAAATTTGTTGAAAGAAAGTATTAAAATGGATTATAGGATAAAATTGGCTTTATGCAAATCAGCCTTTGAGATCCACCAGCCAAATGTCATGTAGTATAGTCTTTCCACAAAAATGCCACCAATTATGTGTCAATTGCCAGTACATCATTGTACTGACCCCTTCGGGGCTGCATATTCAAACGTGCAGGTTTTATTTCGAGTAAGGAACCAGGAGTAGGATCTCGAGCTTACATTCCAACACGTCTGCCTGTGGCACTTGATGAAGATGGAAGCTCACTGCAACTATGCTTTATGCTGTGTACTCATAAGGTAGAAGACCTATGTAACTGGATTTACGATGTAATATTGATGCTATTGCAATGATTACTATATTTTGTACTGTGGTGCTATCTACTGATCCAGGGAATGGCACAGATACACAGGAGATTTGCCTTTAGTAAAAGGCGGGTCGTCACAACTCGTATTCACGGGACACGAGGTTTTCAACTTATGATTTGTCAAGCATATGCATCATAATTGTTCTCGCATTAACTTTAACCATTCAAGATGCTTATGATGGGGGCAATGAGAGCTCAAAGCCGGTAAGTACCATAATTTTTGAAGGTTATAAAACTTGCAATCACTGCTTCCCTCTGCGAAGGGCCTTTCTTTTACTTTTATGTTGAGTCACCACCTTCTTTCTTTATGCACCATTAAGAGAGCATAGTTGTCATTCTTAGTGTGATATGCATTGTCCCAAAGTTCATTGATTGATTCATATTGTTGGTTTCACTTGTTCTTAAATTATTTGTATCTAGTCGCCCTCTTAAACTTTGAGGTGTCCTATGCATTTATGTTTTGCTCTCTTTGAAGGACAAGCTGAAAACCATTTGTATGTTTTTCCTTATGATTTGAACACACGTTTGACTTTCATTGTTTCATTATCATGATCTTTTGTTTGTGTTCATTTACATGTTTGCAACATGGTTGCTAAGTTCTTATTGTCATGATTATATCTTTCATGCCCATGTTTTAAGTGAAGGAAATATGCCCTAGAGGCAATAATAATATTGTTATTATCATATTTCTTGTTCATGATAATGTTTATACTCCATGCTATAATTGTATTAAGCGGAAACATTAATACTTGTGTGGTTTATGAACAACACCGTGTCCCTAGTACGCCTCTACTGGACTAGCTCATTGATTAATGATGGTTAAGGTTTCCTAACCATAGACATGAGTTGTCAATTAATAATGAGATCATACCATTAGGAGAATGGTGTGATGGACAGACCCAAATAAAGCAGAGCAATTAGATCGTGTCATCGTGTTCATCTTTGCGAAGCTTTTCCTATGTCATGTATTGTATTCCTTAGACCATGAGATAATACAACTCCCTAGTATCGGAAGAAAGCTTTGAAGTCATCAAACGTCATCCTATGTGAGGGTGATAATAAAGGTGTCTCTCAGGTGATCGGAAAGTACTTGTTGGGTTGTATGTATCGAGATGGAATTTGTCCCTCCCAAGTCGGAGAGATATACTTCGGGCCCACTCGGTAATCGATATCAACACCGCTTGCAAGCATGTGGTTAATGAGTTAATCACAAAGTGATATCGGATTACGGAACGAGTAAAGTACTTGCTGTGAACGAGATTGAACTAGGTATGGCGATACCGACGATCAAATTTCGGGCGAGTAAAATATCGTGTGACGAAGGGAATACATATACGGGATTAATTGAATCCTGACATCGTGGTTCATTCGATATGATCATCGATGAATATGTGGGAGTCAATATGGGTTTCCAGATCCCGCTGTTGATTATTGATAGAAGATCATGTCTACATATTCTCGAACCCGTAGGGTCACACACTTAACGTGTATCGATGCTAGGATAGAATGGATAATTGGTTTATGAGTTTTAGTTCGGAGTCTCGGATGAGATCCAGGACGTCACGAGAGGTTCCGGAATGGTCCGGAGAATAAGATTCATATAAAGGAAAGCAGTTTTTGGATTCCGGAAAGGTTTCGGAGTTTATCGGTATTGTACCGGAAGGTTCTAGAAGGTTCCGGAGTGGGACCAACGTGGGCCCACTTGACGGAGGCCTGCGTGGGACTAAGGGGAAGTGCCCTGGCCGCCCTGGGCCAGGCGCACAAGGCCCCTAAGGCCCAGCCGGCCAGCCCAAGGGGAAACCCTAAGGGAGTCTTCAAAGAAGGAAGGGGGGAAACTTGCCCCCCACTCTTCCTACTCCAAGTCGGCGCCCTAGGGTTTGGGGAGAGGCCAAGCTGGCCGGCCACCCCTCTATATATAGGGGGCAAGGGCGCAGCCCTCTAAAACCTAAACCCTAGCCGCCAACTGCTGCCCTCCCTCTCTCTCTCTCGCGACAGCGCGTAGGCGAAGCCCTGCTGCAGAAACTCTCCACCATAAGCACCACGCCGTCGTGCTGCTGATCCAATCTATCTCTCCACCATACTTGCTGGACCAAGGAAGGAGGAGATGTCGCTGCACCGCACGTGTGCAACTCTCGGAGGCGCCGCCACTTGCGGCGTAGGATCGGATCGGATCGCGAGGAGGAGACGGCGAGTACGACTACGTCAACCACGTTCTATTGAACGTTTCCGCTGTGTGAATCTTCAAGGGTATGAAGATCTCATCTACCTCTCTCGTTGATTACATCTCCTAGATTAGATCTTGGCTTTCTTGTTCGCATCCGTAGGAAATTTTTTGATTTACTATGCTGCGAATCCCTTCAGTGGTATCAGAGCCAGATCTATGCGTAGATGTGTTTCACGAGTAGAACGCAACATGCTTGTTGCGGGCGTTGATGTTTTCTATTGCAAACCTCTTGTTGTGTATTTCTTATGGCGCGGTATAGTGAGATCGAAGCGGTCCAGGCCAACTTTACGCGACCGCGTTCGCGAGACCGGCTCCGCACTTGACGTGTGGCTTGTTCCACACATGCGGCTGGTGGATGCCAGTTTCTCTCACTATAGTAGTCATGGGACTTACATCGGATGTTAGCAACCATAATATCACCGTTGTGGCTTTCTGTAGGTAAGAATCGTTCTTAACTTGCTACTCCCATAAGCCACGTAAAACATGCAACAACAAAGTAGAGGCGTCTAACTTGTTTTTGCAGGGAGTGTTTTGTGATATGGTATAGCCACAAGATGTGATGTGATATATGTGATGTATGCGATGATCATGTTTTGTAATATTTCACGACTTGCATGTCGATGAGTTCACAACCGGAAGGAGCCATATGGTTGTCTTTATAATTGTGTATGACCTGCGTGTCAACTTCTTATACACCATGTAATAGCTTTACTTTATCGCTAAGTAGTTAGCAATAGTTGTAGTTGCTATTCGTGGTGGAGGCAATCATGGTGGACTGATGGAGATCATGCCGGCGCGCACAGGATGGAGATCATGGCGCGGAGATTGGCTATACCATGTCACATAAAATTATATGCATGTGATGTTTATCCTTTTATGTATCTTATTGTGCTTAGATCGCGACGGTAGCATTTTAAGATGATTCCTCACTTAAAGATCAAGATAAAATTGTGTTCTCCCCATGTATGCACCGTTGCGAAAGTTCGTCGTTTTGAAGCATCTCGTGATGATCGGGTGCTATAAACTCTACGTTCACATACAACGGGTGCAAGCCAGTTTTGCACACGCGGAAATACTTGGGTTTGACTTGACGAGCCTAGCATGTACAGACATGGCCTCGGAACACACGGACCGAAAGGTCAAGCATGAGTCATATGGATGATATGATCAACATGTTGATGTTCACCATTAAAGCTACATCATTCACGTGATGATCGGTCTCGGTGTAGTGAATTTGGATCATGCTTCACTAAACAACTTTGAGGGATGTTGAATTTAGTGGGAGTTCATTAGTAATTTGATTAACTTGAACTAATTATCTTGAACTAAATCTTGTTGTATTTGCATAAGTCGTTGTAGTCTTTGGCACCGTTTTCCACCGACACTTAGCTTAATTGAGTTAAAAGAACTATAGAATTCTGGATAATCACTTTCCGGTCTAGTGCCGTTTAGTTAGAATATCAAGACTAAAGATTAAGTCCTATTGCAAACTTTAGCAAACCTTGCTTGCTCCATACGATTTAATAAATTGTATTAATCTAAGAGCAACGATTCAAGTTTAGTATCTAAAGATCATATGTTTGCCTTCATGATAAATTGATCTTCAAAATTGTTTGAGAATCAAAGTGATCATCGAGCTGAAAGAATTGTTTCAGAAACAAATAAGAAGTGAAAGATATTTGATATTTAAGACTTCGATTGTTTGCAAAATGATGAAGTATAATTTAGTAAAAGAACATATGCTCATATTGTATGACTATATGAGAAGATTGAAGATGCTAGGCGTCCCGATCACCCAAAAGTTTGGGAACTAATATTATACTTGCATTCATCCTTATAAACTATAGTAGTTTCATCATGAAAGATGTCATGATAGGACGAATGAAAAGGTATCGGCTAAATTGTTTTGCTATACCAAAAGAATACTAAAGAATGGAATCTGGAAGAATACCAGTCATATGATGATGGCGATCCACTTCAAAGTGCAAAATCCAAGACTATTAGTATTTGACTAAAAATCCTTTAGACTATGTGTCAAATGATTGACGCCACTATTGATGTCGATAGATTCTTCTAAAAGGGAGGAAATGCTAAATAGAATCTGCAAAATTATTTGGTAGAAAAAGGAAAAGACTGGAATTGTCCAGCTCAGGTATATAAATGATATACATGTTATAGATGAATTCTTTTGCTCGTTAACAATGTAATTCTTGGGTATTCAATACTGATTTGTTGGTATGAAATGTCATACAAAGCAACACAATACAACAAGTACAATGGCCTAAGTAACTAGTAAAAGAATATGGTAATGATGCATGTCGAGATACAAATAAAAGTGTTATTGTGCTTCTCGTCGACATCAAACCTAGCCTTCAAGATATTTCATGAACTTAATAATTGTTATCTTGTTCTGGTATTATGAGAACAATTGTTGTTCATGTCATTACCGTCTTCCATAATCGATGGATAGATTATTATAAATCTTGTTGGTGAAATAGACATTTATAACACTGATGCTAAAGGTCACCAGACAAAACGAATTTCACTTATATATGACACCGCCGTTTAAGTCACATTGGAAACAAAACATGAAAGAAATTCTATATTGATAGATTTTCGAGTCATTTGATTTTGAATTGATTGACGCTTGTGAGACTTTTCCTAAAGACGATTAAACTCCGTTCATAGGCCATGGACAGATCAAGTGACTAACTAAATGGAGATCATACATATTGATGTATATAGTCCATGGGGTGAAGTCGATCATGGTGTATTTTCTATTTCATCAATGACTCGAATAGATGTATGGTATATCTACTTGATGAGATAGAAGTATGAAACAATTGAAATTGTTCAATTTATGAAGTGAAAATTGTTGTAACAAGAATATTCAAGTTGTATGATTAGATCATCAAGAAGAATATTTGAGTTACAAGTTTAGCAAACATCTAAGAGTTAGAGGAATTGTTCCACAAACTTGCATCGTGATAAACACCATAGGAGTATGGAGTTTTCGATGGATGTAATCAAACCTTGTTTGACATGGTTAGATCAATAATGAAATAAACTACCAATATAATTTGTGGATTATGCTTTAGAGACTACCACTTTTCACTGAATAGAGTGCCATCATAATCTGCCGAAATGACACCATATAAGTTATAGTTGTTTTTTCTTGAATTTTGGTATGCAAGGCATATGTGTAAAATGTTTACAACCAAAATCGGATTAGTAAGTCTTTGTAGGTTATCCCAAAGAATGTCGATGGGTATTCCTTCTACTATGAACCCAAACACATAGTGATTGTCACTAAAAGAAGTGAATTTCTTATGAAGGAGTTTTCTTGCGAAAGGTTTAAGTGGGAGGAAGATAGAACTTGATGAGGTTATTGAATCTGAGCAAGTTGATCAGAGTAGCGCAGCACCAGAATATGTTCTGGAAGCGGCAACTGCATTCATAGCTCACGCGTCTACAATATGTTGTAGTCACAACATCGAAGTTCCTATTTAACCAAGTTGGTCGTAATCAAATAGCAAGATTTGAGGATGAGATATTATTAGATAATAGTAACCAACAATATACAAAGAAGCAATGATGGGCCCTGACTTTGTCATATGAATTATTCTAGCAACAATTACATATAGAGATATGTTAGTTGAATAAACAAAACAACGTTCCTCTACCGGAATGCACACCAAGGACGTGTACCTGACACGACCCAATGGGTTTTGTTGATTCAAAGGTTCCTAGATATGTATGCAAACTTCTATGGTAGAAGTAAGCATAGCGAAGTTGGAATCTTCAATGATGAAAATGTTAAAGTGTTAATTTCATCAAGATATTTGAAGATGCTTGTATTACAAGAAAGTAAGTGGGAGCGCTAAGACATATTTCTAATGCTTTATGTAGGTGACATATCGTTTATTGGAAATAATGTGTTTTTCTTGATATTGTTAAGTTTTCATTAAAAAAATTAGTTTTTGATAAAAGACTTAGGTAAAACCAGAATATTAAGCATCAATGTCTATACAGATAGATTGAGGCACTAATATAGTTTTGCCAGAGTACATAGATGAAATATTGAATTTATTCAATATGGAAACAATAAGAACGGTTCTTGTTGCATGGAAGAGGTTGGAGCAAGAATCAATTGTTTTGACACTTGATGAGTAAAACCACAAGAATGATTTTATCAATCTTGTATACCATGATATGTAGATCCAGATGTGTCCAATGCTCTAAAGGTTATAGCATTCATATGATGATCGTTGGACAATAGTAAAAGATATTCTTATGCACTTTCGAAGAAGTAAGAATATGTTCTGTATGCAGAAGTGACAAATGGTTCATTGCAATGAGTTACATTGGCTTTGTCACACATACAAGTAAAATTTTATCTCAATTTTTAAGCTATTTGTTTTGAGATTAGAAGGTGGCACAATAAGATGGAAGAAAGTTCCATGATGACTTGGATGAGTTCCAATGTTAATATTGTGGCGGACACTGCAACGAGGGCTAAGTATATAATCATTTTAAGAAGCGGCATAAAAGATGCGAAGTGGATAGTGATAATCCAACTTATTTGTGGCACTGTCGTCCAGGTCATATTGGCATAAAATGCATAAAGAAACTCCATTCTGATGGACTTTTGAAGTCTCTTGATTTTGAATCATTTGACATGTGCAAGCCATGCCTCATGGGCAAGATGATCAAAAACCCGTTCTCCGGAAGGAGCGAGCAACGGACTTATTGGAAATCATACATACCGATGTGTGCGGACCAATGAGTATTTTGATGCACGGTGGATATCGCTATTTTTAAAAGTGTGCTAGTACTATGTAGTTCTATTGTATGACAATAGTGACAACATAATCTCGGCCAAGAAACAAAGGTCTCACCAGAAGACCAAGTTTATACGATGCCATCTCATACAAGATGAGTAATGCGTGCTGACGCAAAAGGAATATGCAAATACAAACGGACCAGAAAGTGTCAGACCCGTAGATAAGGTTTACCACATGCAACGCGTATGAATAACACCGGAATGTCATAGGTGTTAAAAGGCGCAAGTATGACTAGATTATTGACTCTAGTGCAAGTGGGAGACTGAAGGAAATATATCCTAGAGGCAATAATAATATTGTTATTATCATATTTCTTGTTCATGATAATGTTTATACTCCATGCTATAATTGTATTAAGCGGAAACATTAATACTTGTGTGGTTTATGAACAACACCGTGTCCCTAGTACGCCTCTACTGGACTAGCTCATTGATTAATGATGGTTAAGGTTTCCTAACCATAGACATGAGTTGTCAATTAATAATGAGATCATACCATTAGGAGAATGGTGTGATGGACAGACCCAAATAAAGCAGAGCAATTAGATCGTGTCATCGTGTTCATCTTTGCGAAGCTTTTCCTATGTCATGTATTGTATTCCTTAGACCATGAGATAATACAACTCCCTAGTATCGGAAGAAAGCTTTGAAGTCATCAAACGTCATCCTATGTGAGGGTGATAATAAAGGTGTCTCTCAGGTGATCGGAAAGTACTTGTTGGGTTGTATGTATCGAGATGGAATTTGTCCCTCCCAAGTCGGAGAGATATACTTCGGGCCCACTCGGTAATCGATATCAACACCGCTTGCAAGCATGTGGTTAATGAGTTAATCACAAAGTGATATCGGATTACGGAACGAGTAAAGTACTTGTTGTGAACGAGATTGAACTAGGTATGGCGATACCGACGATCAAATCTCGGGCGAGTAAAATATCGTGTGACGAAGGGAATACATATACGGGATTAATTGAATCCTGACATCGTGGTTCATTCGATATGATCATCGATGAATATGTGGGAGTCAATATGGGTTTCCAGATCCCACTGTTGATTATTGATAGAAGATCATGTCTACATATTCTCGAACCCGTAGGGTCACACACTTAACGTGTATCAATGCTAGGATAGAATGGATAATTGGTTTATGAGTTTTAGTTCGGAGTCTCGGATGAGATCCAGGACGTCACGAGAGGTTCCGGAATGGTCCGGAGAATAAGATTCATATAAAGGAAAGCAGTTTTTGGATTCCGGAAAGGTTTCGGAGTTTATCGGTATTGTACCGGAAGGTTCTAGAAGGTTCCGGAGTGGGACCAACGTGGGCCCACTTGACGGAGGCCTGCGTGGGACTAAGGGGAAGTGCCCTGGCCGCCCTGGGCCAGGCGCACAAGGCCCCTAAGGCCCAGCCGGCCAGCCCAAGGGGAAACCCTAAGGGAGTCTTCAAAGAAGGAAGGGGGGGGAAACTTGCCCCCCACTCTTCCTACTCCAAGTCGGCGCCCTAGGGTTTGGGGAGAGGCCAAGCTGGCCGGCCACCCCTCTATATATAGGGGGCAAGGGCGCAGCCCTCTAAAACCTAAACCCTAGCCGCCAACTGCTGCCCTCCCTCTCTCTCTCTCGCGACTGCGCGTAGGCGAAGCCCTGCTGCAGAAACTCTCCACCATAAGCACCACGCCGTCGTGCTGCTGATCCAATCTATCTCTCCACCATACTTGCTGGACCAAGGAAGGAGGAGACGTCGCTGCACCGCACGTGTGCAACTCTCGGAGGCGCCGCCACTTGCGGCGTAGGATCGGATCGGATCGCGAGGAGGAGACGGCGAGTACGACTACGTCAACCACGTTCTATTGAACGTTTCCGCTGTGCGAATCTTCAAGGGTATGAAGATCTCATCTACCTCTCTCGTTGATTACATCTCCTAGATTAGATCTTGGCTTTCTTGTTCGCATCCGTAGGAAATTTTTTGATTTACTATGCTGCGAATCCCTTCATTAAGTTCTATTGATCCCAGCTCACCAATGCTTGCATATATGATCAAGATTGTGTAGGTGCATGTCACCTCAAAAATTATTCTTTTGTTATCACTTACCTACTCGAGGACGAGCAGGAGTTAAGCTTGGGGATGCTTGATACGTCTCAAACGTATCTATAATTTTTGATGCTCTATGCTTGTTTTTACACCATTTGCCTATTGTTTCGTTACACTTAGTGGCATTTTTATGTATTTTCCGGAACTAACCTATTAACGAAGTGCCACAGTGTCAGTTTCCTATTTTCTGCTGTTTTTGTGTTTCAGAAGTGATACACAGGAAATATTCTCGGAATTGGACGAAACAGGTTCCTGAAGACTTTTATCACGGGGAAGCTTCCAGACATCCGAAGAAGAGACGGAGGAGGGCCACGTGGGCCCCACACGCACAGGCGGCGCGGCCAGGCCCCTGGCCGCGCCACCCCTGTGTGAGGGGGCCTGGTCCCTCCTCTGACATCGCCCCTTCGCCTATAAAGACCCCCCGACGAGAAAAACCTAAGGGCCCGATCAGATTTCCAGAACACATCGCGATCCACCGCCGCCGTCGACCCGAAGATCGGGAGGGTCCAGAAGCTCTTCCCGGCACCCTGCCGGAGAGGGGAATCGCCACCGGAGGTCTTCTTCATCGCCATGCTTGCCTCCGGAGCGATGAGTGAGTAGTCTACCTTGGACTATGGGTCCATAGCAGTAGCTAGATGGTTGTCTTCTCCACCATGTGCTTCATGTTTAGATCTCATGAGCTGCCATACATGATTGAGATCACCGTTATGTAATTCTATGATGTTGGTTTGTTGGGATCCGATGAATATTGGTGTTTATGATTAAGTTGCTGTACTGAATTATATCTTTTGTTATCTCTATGTTGTTTATGATCTTGCATGCTCTCCGTTGTTAGTAGCTATCTTGGCCGAGTAGTTGCTAGTGACTCCAAGAGGGGGTATTTATGCTCGATAGTGGGTTCATGTCTCTATTTCACCTGGGGGAGTGACAGAAACCTCTAAGGTGGTAGATGTGCTGTTGCTACTAGGGAGAAAACAACATTCATATGCTCAAGGGCATATGCTTTGTTTACATTACACACTTTGCTTAATGCAATTATCTGTTGTTCGCAACTTAATACTTCTAGGGTGTTCGGATGATATCCCCGGGAGTGGATTATTAGTCATAGATGCAGTTGGATGGCGGTCTATGTATTTTGTTGTAATGCCCAGAGTAAATCTCATAGTGATCTTCTTGACATATCACGTTATCTATATTCTATCAATTGCCCAACTGTAATTTGTTTACCCAGCATGTGTTATTTTATCTATGGAGAGACACCACTAGTGAACTGTGGACGCCGGTCCTATTTTAATCATATTGCAATCACCTGTTTACTTTTCCCGCACTGTTTACTTTACTCGCACATTACTACTGTTTTCCACTCGATACACTCATAACCTTTGTTTCAAGCAAACCGGTGAGATTGACAACCTTATCGCAAGTTGGGAACAAAGTACTTGTTTGTGTGTGTGCAGGTTCCATAACACCTTCAGTCGTCATCGTCTCCCTTCTCCTGTTCGATAAACCTTGGTTTCTTAATTGAGGGAAAACTTGCTGCTACACTCATCATACCTTCCTCTTGGGGTTCCCAACGGGCTGGTCATTCACCACGCACAAGGACAGTTTGCTCCCACATCAACTTGGAGTAGCAGATCCCGACCGCATCATCGACTTCACCATGACCTCCGCAACTCGTCCGCGCAATCCCCTTCTCCAGAGCCCTCCAGAACGTCACCGTCATCCACACCAGTGCCGCCACCACGTCAGAACCCTAGCCGCCGGTGAGATATCTCCTCCTTTCTCTGTTAGCCGTCGGATCCCGCATCGACGCACAGGATTAGTTCACTTAAGTGAAAGGGTATGGGCAAATCCTGGCCACCCAGATCACTTAAAATCCAATGATCCAAAACCTCGATCCAACCGAATCGGTATCTTCCAGTAAGAAAGCGCCACATGGCCTACCTGTAATCAAACATAATCCATTTTTCTTTCAAATTGGTACAACATGTAAAATAAATAGAAAATAAACCACTTGGCCAAATTTTGCAACTTGATGTCTCTGGAATCCTACAAATGTGTAGAATCCAATTATGCAGAGGAATCACATGGTTACTGTACAAAATTTTGAAGTGAATTTCAAATGCTTTAAATAGCACCTTAATACCAAATAATTCATAACTTTTGCTCTGGTTATCCAAAAATAACAAATTTGTAGTCTATGGATTCCTTAGAACTTGTAGAACATTTTAGAATCAAGAAACACCAAAGTTGTTACTTGCACAAACTTGGTGCATTCAAATTCATTCAAAACACCATTTTGATCATAACTTAAATTCTAAAAATGATTTTAAAGTGAATCCAATTGCAATAGCTTAGTTTTTCAGTACCCTATCCAGAAACATCACTGACCAAATTATTTTAAATCATTTGTAAATATTCAAATTCAAATATGAGAATTTGAGTATTTTCATCATAAGATTAATTCTATAATTCCTATCAATGTGATTCCTTCTATAATAGTGAATCATATGACCATACCAGTCTAACCCTATCATATTGACTCTTAGCCCTGACCCAATATCATGCCATGTTATTCTTGTGGGCCTAGTTCATAAGATTCAAACTACACTTGAGTAATTTGAGTAAATGGTGTTATACCCCAATTAGGGTTTCCTTTGATATTTGTGGTGATACACCCTACTCCATATCGCACATGTCCTAAATCATTCAATCCATTATTATCTTTGATTCATAATCAAAACCAGTTTGAATTCTTCAAAGGAGAATTCAAACATTGACCTGGCCCAAACCCTGAGACTATCACCCTAACTAAATTTAAATCTCTTGTCCAAGAAAATCTTGTGGCCAAGAAGCCACCAATCTTTCTAAACAACCTTCATACCTATTCAACCCCAAGCCTACTTAACCCTTGACCTATATTGAACTATTCAATTCACAAATGAGTTAATTGAGTAATTCAATGTATCACCAATATCCACCCAAGACTATGTGTAACTATACTATTATGAGTAAGTGTTGTCACACTCTATTCATTAGTGTTTTGTTGCACTATTCTATACTAACTAGTGGGGTGGCCCGCGCATTTGCACGGCTAGACAATCTAACCCAATAATAATTTGCACCCACACTAATATTTTAATTTCTCCTTGGTCTATGCTCGCTTGCACGTTTAATAGTGACATCAAATCCTTAGTATTCTTCGGGCGTGTCATGCTCCGAGTGCTTATACATGCATATACTCATCTTACCAAGCCTTCATCTCGTTATTATTTCCGTGAACTGGCTTAATCGTTAATTTATGCTTGGTTTCACTCCTCTCTTTTCTAATCATGTCCTTTTTCTCCAAGATTTTAAATCACATATATGTCTATACATCTAAATAAGATGTGCATACTGGTACATATACGTTTACTTAGAATTTCATATATAAAATTGAATCATAAATTTCATGTTTCTTCCTTTTTACTTAATTTGGGAGCACTCGTGCAATATATCTGATAAGAAATTAAAAAAAGAGAGTGGGCGTATGTTGGGCGAAGGATCAGAAGCACGACATGCTGATGCTAGTATTAATTGTTTTTTATCTGCGCGATACGGCCATACGGGTTATGAATGCTAGCCCGTTCAAAGATACTATGCAAATATAAGACAGGAAGAGATCACATACATCATACATGACCAGATAATCTTGCTAATTACCGGACGTAAGCATTCGTGCTCCACGACCACGATAATCTTGCTTATTCCTTTTACAGATTGAGATGTTACCTGAAGATTGTAGCTATTAGCGGATTGAGATTGTAGCTATGGCATTCCTCTGATCCCTGACATCGAGTTGCCGATGCAACCAACGGTTCTCGGTGCGCCTTCCATCCACCGTACCTCTGATCCCATCCCCTAGAGCCCTCTTGTCCTGTATTGCCATTAAGCTGCCCTCGCGCGTGTAGTGCCGTCAAGTTGGAGATGCAACCGAGCGATATCGCATGCCTTCCATCTGTCATATGGTGTCTTTCTGTAACTTCGATTTGCCTATGCAACTTCGATATGTAGGCATGGCAGCGTCGTGTACGTTCTTTCCAGCTCGATCGTGCTAATGTGCATGCAAGTGCTTACACTGATTGAGCGATATGTGTCGAACTCAACATGCATATTCATCCTCTTGATAGGTCTACAATCTGCCGTGGGGTTTCTGATCTGCACCTAATAGGAGATGTGTATGTATAACGAACGTGTCCTAGGAGGAGTCTAGGAATTTGCTTTGCATTACGGGTGTTGCCGATTATGACCTTCTATTTATAGCTTTTGGTCGTGTACTTCCGAAGCGCTATGACTAAATCTAAACCGTTATTTTTCTGTTCCTAGATGCTAGATTAATCTAAGCCGTTTAATGTTAGTTGTTTTAATAATATAACTAGCTGAGTAGCCCGCGCATTTGCGCGGCTAGATTTTTTATTTATTGTTACTTATATATTCATATTTATTTTCTCACCTAGGTATTTGATCTCACAAACAAATATATTTACTATGTGTTGTTATAATATATTTCGTTTTACTTTTATTCATGCTATTTGACTCACAATGAAATATCGATTGATGAAATTAGCCAGTGATTAGATGTGAATTGAATAGATTGAAGCAAAAATTATAAATCTTGACAAAATACAATACCAGGTGTATTTCTTTGCCGATTTCTTACAAACTGAAGAATAATGTGAGTCCATATATTGGCTTTCATACCGATCTTCATTTTTTGGGTCTTTGACCGCTCCTCGTCCCTCAACGTATATATTCAGCATTTAGATATTCTGCAATTTCTCGCCAAAATAAACAAAGCAACTCTTCATAACAATCCCTAGCCTCGATTTCAGGGATACCTATATAATGTAATATATTCACATATTTTTTGCTAGTAAAACGACATTCTCACTCACTTAGACTTTACAACTTATTCCTCTTAATTGTTCCCGTGTTTTGCATTGGATACTGTTTCCTGACATTGCCCATGTCTATCGCGTCATAAACATCATCGAGCAATCACAGTTGGCAATGTAAATATTTTGGATGAACATGGTACGTACTCCCTCCGTTTCAAAATATAAGATGTTCTAGGTTTGTAAAGCAAATGTATCTAGACATCTTTTAGTGTGTATATTTGAGTGAACATACACACTAAAAGGTGTCTAGATACATATACTTCACAAACCTAAAACATCTTATATTTTGAAACGGAGGGAGTACCTTTTTGTGTCTTCATCTCCTATGACACCATGACCCGTGTGTATTCATTGTTTAGGCCCTGTCTTTTCTCATCAATTGGACCGACTCCTGATACGTACTAATTGCTCTATCTACCATACTTACGACGCATATTTGCAAGGTCTTGCCTGTACTTCATGAAATCCTCTGATGACCAACGCATGCACCGCATGTTGCTCAAGGAGAAAACTGAACCTACTTGAATCGACTTGAGGCAATGGGCTGTCAGTTTCACTGATTTTTTAGAAGCAAGTGGATGCTAAACGCGACACATTGCAAACCGTAGGGGCGCCCTGATAGGTAGCCAGATCTTCTGCTGCCAACGTGTTGTGTTTCTCATCACAGTCTCCATCGATCCTAGCTATGTCCTCACCACCGCACACCGTACACTTCACAGGCTTTGTTGCTTCACCGGATTAAGTGTGTCCACGCTCCCGCCGTGTAGACTTACTCATTCACAGGCTTTGTCGCTTTGCCGGAGCAAGATCGTCAGCGCTCTGGCCATCGTCGCCGACTCGCCGGGGGACGACGTCATCTCCAATTTCTCGTCAATTCAGATGCCATCCGCTTGAGCTGCAGCAAGGCAGATCATGATCTAGGCTTAGCTAAGAAGACATTGCAGCTTCTTGATGTGGCGGAGCGAGGCCGCCGGTCGCTCGGCCTTTATTGAAGCTAGCTAGAAGTAGCAAGATTGCCCCGGAGAGCAATCGCATCTCTTCCTAGCATGAGAACGTGAGCCATTTTTTTAAAAAACTCATGAGAACGTGAGCCTGCTACAGCTCGCGATGTGATTTGATTATATTTTGCTAGCATACCATGACGCTGTGACGGTCTCCAATTCTATTTTTCCAGTCGTGCATCGAGCGGACAATAAATGTCCTTGCACCATAAGTTTCCTTGTATGATACCTTCACGCGATCTATGATAATCCCTGACTCCTAAGTCTCTTTTGATCGTATCAATCGCCACCGTGTATACCTCTTATGTTTAGCGTGACAAATCTACACCGTTGGTTGTTAGTTGTTTTAATAATATAATAGATAGATGTGAATTTATTCACATGAGCCATTCCTAAACTCTAACCATGCTTATGCCAAGCATAAGATTGTTATCATTACATTATAATCTTGGAGGATCAATCCTTTCAATCATATGACCTTCCCATCCAAACTCTCAATCCCTATCTTGTAAGCCAAGCTTCATGACATATCTCTCTCATCACAATAATCATAAGAATTTAAAATGCTGAACCAACCCATTTCAATTGTTTGCATTGCTTGATTTTGTTTATCTTGGATCAGTGTGTTTATATTGTGTTACTCCTATTGCTATAGATCGAAAGGAGAGAACGTGTCTTGTTGAGAGAAGTGAAAGGGTTTGAACTTCAAAAAGGCAAGTGACACACATTCTTCCACCTACCTTTTTAATATATGCATTAGTGTTTTCAGTACTATGCATGATATGAGATTTTCAAAGAAGTTTATGAAATGTTAGCTCCTAGTAGTGTGTAGCTATCCCTTAAACCCACTTGTTTGGATTGCAAACTACTATGGAAAATGATGCCATGCTTGTTTTGAATTGATATGAAAATTAAACTTCAACCCAATGAAACACCTGGGTGGATTGGTTTGTTGATGGAGGCGATGTTGAGTGGCTACCCAGGGCTACACACCTGGCTTTCAACCCAGGGTTTGTGTAGTTGTCTTCGCCTGGGGGTTCACTTGTGGACGGCCACCCAGGAACAAAGAGACTACCATGTCTTCCTTGCTTTAGTGAGCTTCCAGTGCAGCCTTATGACAATATGGGCTCTGTCTTGATTGAGTATGATGTGAGGGTTCATCCATGGGTACTGACAGAGGGTGGTATTTGGGCACGGTCAGATCCGGATGGTTGAATGCTCCTTCTGAAAGGTCTTGTCTCATTATATATGGGTAGGATGAGTCTTAAGGTGAAAGTGCACAACCCCTGTAGGCTGTCAAACTAATCGATTAGCCGTGTCCTCAGTTATGGACAATTTGAGTTCCTAGACATGGAAGTACGGAAGAGACTCATCACCATTTCTAAATGAAATAAAATTGTTTTGAAACACTCAGGACAGGGATTACTCAGGGCTACACACCTGGCTATCAACCCAGGATTTGTGTAGTTGTCTTCGCCTGAGGGTTATCCTGGTTTTGTTGAGTAACTACCCAGGGCTACATACCCTGCAAGTATGTGGTTGTTTTCACCTGGGGGTTATCTTGAACCTTAAAGTCTTAAATGATTAAAAATGTTTTGGTTTACAAAATGATAGGGATAAAACTTGCTTTATGCAAATTCAGCCAAAAGCTCCACCAGCCAAATATCATGTAGATAGCTCTTTCACAACTGCCACCAAATATGTGTCATTTGCCAGTACATCATTGTACTGACCCCCATTCATGGGCCTGCATATTCAAATGTGCAGGTTTTCAGATAAAGATCGTTAGTAGGATCTCGAGACTACATACCAACATGTCTACCTGTGTGTCGTGGGGATGACTAATGGGGCATGCCAAGGGCCGAGCTATCTGCCGGCTGGCGTCCCAAGAGTCTCCACGGCTCTAGGATGAGAAGACCGGCTGCGCTCGAAGGGCCGGCTGCACCAGCAGCCGGCTGGCGACTCCACCGAGGAGAGCCGGAGCCGGGCGATGAAGACAAGAGCCCTCCAATGGCTGTTTCGCCGAAAGTGGCCTGGCCCCGATAAGATCGATAGAGGCAAAGGACGGGAGTGACGAACGCCACGACCGGACTCGACCAATTAGCGATCAAGGAGCCTTCCCCACGAAAGGATCCGAGGCAAAAGGGAGGGCATATGCCTCCCAGATGCCGGTCCAAGGGGAAAAGGCGCTTTATAAAGAGTGGTCGTCAGAGCGGGGCCAGAGGATCACGCCGAGGACGTAGCCATGAAGGAGCCAGCAGCCGGCCGAACCGCCACCTAACCTGTAACCAGACCCCCACCTATATAAGGGGGTCTGGACCTTTAGACTAGGGAGATCGGATCTTCTTCTTCCTCCTCTAGCCCGAACAGCTCGAGGAGCATTGTAACCACTGTCGAGTTAATACAAAGCAGGCAGGAACTAGGGTTTTACCTCCATCGGGGAGGGCCCTGAACCTGGTTAAACCGAGGTGTCTCCATTGGCACAATCCCGAGCCGGACCCATCGTCACCACCGTCGAGCCCCTTCGATAAGCCACCCCATGGCTACTCTCTCTAAATTCCCACGACAGTTGGCGCCCACCGTGGGGCAAAGCGTGGCGGCGAGAGGAGTCAATTTCCGGCCGGGACTCTCATCGGCTCTCGGCGAGAAGGTCGCCTCCGGCCTTGTCTGGAGGTTCGGCACCTTCGATTGCGTCAGCGACAACTTAGCCTGCTTCAAGAATGGCTTCGGCAACAGCGGCTCCTTCCTCGACGTCAGCAGCCACCGCTTCTATGTTGCCAAGCCCTTCCCGGAGGAGGTGACCGATGTCTTCGACCCTCTCAGCGACGGAGGCTCGAGCTATAGTGAAAGCAGCGATCTCGGCGCCATGGTCGAGGTGATGGCCTTGGGAGAAGAGGAGGGCGACGACTCACCGCGCCCTGAGCGCCCGTCGCCCGAACGCCTTCTTCCACAGGAGCAGGATGCTCCGCTCCCAGAGCAGGATGCCCCGGATGTCTCCGTGGTGGACCTGTGCGCACCACTCAACCGCGTCATCGACCCCGCCCGGGTCACCGAGGCCCTAGAGCGGACACGTCTTGTCCTCCTCAGCAAGGTGGCTGAGGACGAGGCCAACCGGCGCCGGGCGAGCACCACGCTCAGCGAGTTCTACGACGTGCACGAAGATGCACCGACCAAGCTTGCTCATGACCCGCGACGCAGCTTCGCCACTGCAGGCTCCGGCCAGATCCAGCGGTCACCATCGGCAAGCCAAGGCCGCGGAGAGCGCGGACAGGGCGGCCGTGCTCTGAGCTGCAACGCCCGAGGCCGCCGTGCCCAGCAAGGTGGCAGAGCAGGTAGGCCACGCCAGGTCCCGGTGCTAGCGCCAGGGTCGGAGTCTCAGGCTCGCCCACAGGCGCTGCACATCCACCTGTGGCTTGACCACATTGAGGCGTTCCCCAGGGGATCTGTTAGCTCAAAGCGAGCGGCTTCTGACCAAGGAGGCCCGGGGGCTGCCGGCTGCGGTTAGGGGCGCAAAGAGGGCAAGTACACCCTCGATACTGCGCTTGACCAGCCGTGCAAATTCCACAACTCCCCGGGCAGGGAAGCGACCAACTCCACGCGTCAGTGCCGATTCATGAGAGAGCTGGAGCAACGCGCTCGGCAGCTCCCTGGAGCGTCGCAAGCGCAGCCGGCTGGAGGTTAGGAGGACTAACAGCATGGTCCGGCTAGAGGCGAGCCGGACCAGGGTGATGACGACTTCCCGGCGGATGTTGAGCAGTATCACATCTTTACTACCCTGGGCAAGGATAAAAGGAACGACCTTTGGCATGAGGCAGAGGTGAATGCTGTTATGCCTGCAGAACCTCAGTTCATGCACTGGTCTGAGGCGGCCATCACCTGGGGACGCGAGGATCATCCGCGACTGATGCCCAGCCCTAGAGAATACGCTCTAGTCCTGGACCCTGTCATATGCTCTGACACGCATACATGCCGGTTCTCCCGCGTACTCATCGACAGCGGCAGCAGCATCAACCTTCTTTACCGAAGCTCTCTGGAGAAGTTGGGCATCCCGCTTGCTCAGGTAAAACCGAGCCGGCTCACCTTCCATGGCATCGTGCCTAGGCATTCTTGCACCCCTTTGGGCAGGGTGCAGCTGGGGGTTCTCTTCGGGAAGAAAGGAAACAGCCGCCGTGAGCCCATCTGGTTCGAGGTGGTGGACATTAGCAGTCCCTACCATGTGCTGCTTGGCCGTCCAGCCCTGGCCAAGTTCATGGCGATGCCACATTACGCCTATCTAAAAATGAAGCTCCCAGGACCCAGGGGTGTGATCACAGTCTCGGGAAGCTTCAAGAAGTCTCTGGCCTGCGCCAAGGAGAGCTCGCAGCTAGCAGAGGCACTGGTCATCACCGAGGAGAAGCGGCAGCTTCTACATTGCGTGGAGCTTGCCCAGCAAGATGTGCCGGTTCGCCAGTCGCCGGTGGAGCAGTTCAAGCCGGCCAACGACACCAAGAAGATCCTGCTGGATGAGAGTGATCCCACCAAGTATGTCATCATCGGCACCGGCCTGTCTGCCAAATAGGAAAGCAAGCTCACCAGCTTCCTCTGTGAGAATCGGGACATCTTCGCATGGTCTCCAAAGGACATGGCAGGTGTGCTGAGGGAGCTGGCTGAGCACTCACTCAACGTCCGGCCAGATGCCAAACCGGTCAAGCAACCGCTGCGGTGCTTTGCAGAAGAGAAAAGGAAGGCCATTGGTGAAGAGATTGCGCGGCTCCTCGCTGCCGGCTTTATCATGGAGGTATTTTACCCTGACTGGTTGGCAAACCCAGTCTTGGTCCTGAAGAAGAATAACACTTGGCGTATGTGTATCGACTACACCAGCCTCAACAAGTCTTGTCCCAAGGATCCCTTCGCACTACCACGCATCGACCAGGTGATCGATTCCACAGCCGGTTGTGACCTGCTGTCCTTCATGGATGCCTATTCAGGCTATCACCAGATCCTGCTCTACCAGCCGGATCAGATCAAGACATCCTTCATCACCCCATATGGAGCCTACTGCTACGTCACCATGCCATTTGGCCTGAAGAACGCTGGAGCCACTTACCAGCGAACCATGCAGCGATGTCTGCAAGGGCAGATTGGGAGGAACGTGCACGCTTATATGGACGACGTGGTGGTGAAGACCAAGCAGAGCGGCACGCTCCTGGACGACCTCAAGGATACCTTTGCCAACCTACGGCGCTATCGCATGAAGCTCAATCCGGAGAAGTGCACCTTCGGCGTGCCGGCTGGACAGCTCCTAGGTTATATCATTTCCCAGCGAGGGATCGAGGCTAACCCCTCGAAGATAAAAGCCATCGAGGCCCTAGAGCCTCCCACCCAGCTTAGGGACATGCAGAAGTTTGCTAGATGTCTGGCCTCGCTCAGCCGGTTCGTCAGCCGGCTCGGGGAGAAGGCCATGCCGTTGTACCAGCTGATGAAGAAGCCGGACCACTTCGTTTGGTCCCAGCGCGCTGATGATGCCTTCAACGACCTCAAGCGAGCCTTGTCAACCACGCCAATCTTGGCAGCGCTGGCTCTGCGAGAGCCAGTGCTGCTCTACATCGCGGCTACTCCGCGAGTCATCAGTGTCGTGATCGTGGTGGAGCGCACCGAGGAGGGCAAGGAGCTGTCGGTTCAGTGCCCGGTGTACTACCTGAGCAAGGTGCTCACCCTTTCCAAGCAAAACTACCCGCACTACCAGAAGGTCGCGTATGGCGTGTACATGGTGGCCAAGAAGCTGAAGCACTACTTTGAGGAGCATCCTATCATGGTAGTGAGCACCACTCCGCTCTCGGAGATCATCGGGTGCAAGGATGCGTCAGGCAGAGTGGCCAAATGGGCGATTGAGCTCACCGCTCATACCATTCAGTACAAGCCCAGGACGACAATCAAGTCGCAAATCATAGCGGATTTCTTCACTGACTGGGGAGAGCACCAGTACCTGCCGCCGGCTCCGGACTCAACCCGCTGGCGCATGCACTTCGATGGCTCCAAGATGCTCGGGGGCTTGGGAGCCGGCGTCGTCCTCACCTCTCCCAAGGGAGACAAGATGCAGTACGTGCTGCAGATGCACTTCCGCGCATCGAACAACGTCGCCGAATACGAAGCCCTGGTGCATGGGCTCAAGCTGGCCAAGGAGATTGGCATCTGGAGGATCCTCTGCTTCGGAGACTCCGACCTGGTGGTGCACCAGGTCTCAGGGGAATGGGACGCCAAGGATGCCAACATGGCCTCCTACCGCTTTTACGTGCAGCAGCTCAATGGATTCTTCGAGGGCTGCGAGTTCCACCACGTCCCCAGAGCGAACAACGACGAGGCGGACCGGCTATCCAAGATTGGCTCCACCAAGCAGGATATCCCAGCTGGGGTGTCGCTGGAAATCATCCGCAAGCCGTCCATCAAGCCCTCACCGGAATCTCCATCCATCTACGTGCCTGGAGACCCTGTCCTGGCTCAGGTGCCACCACTGGACCCGGGGGCTGCCACCTCGGGGCTGAAGGAAGCAGCCGGCCAGCCTAGCGCGGCCGGCTCGACGAAGGACTCGGGGGCTGCTGGCTCCATGCCAGCCGCCACAGCCGGCCAATCAGACGAAGCCGGCACGATGACGGACCCGGGGGCTGCTGATCCGCTGGTCGCCAGTGTCTTCCACATACGGGAGATACCATCCTGGGCGGAGCCATTCTCCAGCTACCTCATCACTGGGGACTTGCCGCAAGACGAAGTGGAAGCTAGGTGACTGCAGCGCCGCGCGGGAACATACACCATCATCAACAGCGAGCTGTACAAGCGCAGCGTGTCAGGAATCTTCCAGAAGTGCATCGAGCCGGAAGAAGGGATAGAGCTGTTGAGGGAAATACACAAAGGGGAGTGCGGGCACCACGTGTCTTCTAGAGCCTTGGTGGCCAAGGCTTTCCGCCATGGTTTCTACTGGCCGACAGCCCAGAAGAATGCAGAACAGTTGGTAAAACAGTGCAACGGCTACCAACGCTTCTCCAAGCATCGAAACACTCCAGCGGCTGCCCTCAAGACCATCCCGCTCACCTGGCCATTTGCTGTCTGGGGCCTGGACATGGTAGGACCATTCAAGACCACGCCCGGGGGCTTGACGCATCTGCTGGTTGCTGTGGACAAGTTCACCAAGTGGATCGAGGCCAAGCCAATCAAAAAGCTCGATGGCTCGTCCACCATCAAGTTCTTCAACGACATCATCACAAGATATGGAGTTCCCCACAGCATCATCACTGACAATGGGACGAACTTTGCAAAGGGAGTCTTTGCTGAGTACTGTGGCCAGAAGGGCATCCGGCTGGACTTAGCATCAGTGGCGCATCCTCAGTCTAATGGGCAAGTGGAGAAGGCAAATGGGCTGATCCTGGCCGGCATCAAACCAAGGTTGGTCGAGCCTCTCGAGCATTCAGCTGGCTGTTGGGTCAAGGAACTGCCCTCAGTGCTCTGGAGCCTACGCACTAACCCAAATCGTTATGTCGGCTTCACACCTTTCTTCCTGGTCTATGGAGCAGAAGCGGTGTTGCCCACTGATATCGAATTCGACGCGCCCAGAGTTGTCCAGTACACGGAGAAGCAAGCAAAGGAAGCTCGTGAGGATGGCGTCGACCTCCTCGAGGAGGCACGTGAGCAGGCTTTGGCAAGATCAGCGCTCTATCAGTAGCAGCTGTGACGATACCACAGCCAGAAGATCTGCCCGCTCGTGTTCTGCAAAGGAGATCTCGTACTCCGGCTGGTCCAAAACATTAAAGGCATGCACAAGCTGTCCTCTCCTTGGGAGGGACCGTTTATTGTCAGCCGGGTGCTGGGCAATGGGGCATACTACCTCATCGATGCACAAGAGCCCAGGAAGAACAAGGCAGATAACTCTGACAAGGAGACGGAGCGTCCCTGGAATATCAGTCTCCTAAGACCTTTCTTCTGCTAAGGCAAAAGCTTGTACCCCGAAAAACTTGTCAATGAATAAAGGATAATGGAGCGGCTAGTTACGGCCGGCTCCGAGGAAAACACTTTGTGTATGTTTTGCTTCCTGCGTTATTCACTTGACCGGCAGCCGGCTCCGGGCACCGAGCCACAGCCGGTAGCCCTAAAAAATGATCGATTCATCGTCAGCCGGATGAGTACTACATATGAAGAAGGTCTCGAGCCCAACCTCCATCTTCCGGCTCCAGGCAGCCGGACGGATAGGAGCCGACAGGCCACATACGAAGGAAAGCTACAGAGAATAACCGTAAACGATAGAAAATTGCTCAACCAAGCATTGAAGGCAGTGCTCGTTAACCATGCATTGGCTAGCACGAGTCGGGTGCCCGATAAACCAAAGTACTACTCCTCACTCCGCGGCACGCTCCGACACTAGGCCGGCATTCGGCTGCCGGCCCAAGGGAGACCAACCGGCACCACGCTGCCGGTTGGGGGTAGAAGGGCCAAAGGGTGGGGAGATTAAGGAAAAAGTTGAGGGAACCGGACTAAGGCAAGCCAGCGAATGGTCGATGATCACAGTCTCTCGATGTTTGGGCTGAGTAGCCACGTCAAAGAGGTTCGAAGCTAGAGCTGCCTCGCTCGGCGTTGGCATCATATGCGGAAAAGTTAGTTTCGAGCCAGCTGTCAGTCTAGCTATCCCAAAACTCGGGGGCTAGGGGGAAAGGGAATTGGCCCTCAGAAATGGGCCGGCTCCAGTACCTCGCCGGCTGTCCGGTCAGTTGGCGCTGCGATGTGATCAGCAAACGAGCGACGAAATCGAAACTTAGCGCCCGCAAAGAAATGGCTAAAGCCAAAAACTTGGAGAGTCACTCTAGCCGTAGCAAGGGTTATGCGAAGGCTCGGGGAAGGGAGACGTGCCAGCTCTGACCTCGCTCGAGCCGACACGGAACTCAGCTTTCGCTCCAATCCCTCCAGGCCGGGGTTAGCTTGCATTTCCCAAAGCCGGCCAGCAGAAGCACTACTCCCTCTGCGCTGAAGTTGGAGAACCTCGCCAGAAGCGTCTGTGCAAGTCAGTAGCTATCGTAGCCCCTACCTATAGATTCGCGCGGCAATGGTTTTATCGAAGGAAGAATCCTAGCTGGGAAATCATCACTACGCGACGATGCAAACAGAAGACGTTCAGACGATGGCAAACACACAACAGATGAGCAGAGACTTGCAGGAAATTAAAGAAGTTCTCAGGCATACAACAGGCGATTACATAATGTGGGCCACGCTAAGGGCCAAGACAACAAAAGAACTCCCCCCCCCCTAAGTCCCTGGACCTCTGTTGACGATGCCGTTGTCAAGGAGGGGGCTTCGAGGGCGCTCGCCGATCACGGCCAGGGGGAGTAGGCACGGGCGCAGCTGGAGGCGTCGACGACGCGGACGCAGAGGATGGGAGACCCGGAGCGGTGGGTCAGGATGAGAGACCAGCCCCACTTCAGGTCATAGTCGTCGAGGAACTTTGTCCAGCCCTCTGTGAGGTAGCTCTTCCCCTGCTCGTCGTGGAGGACCTCGATGAGGTACAGGGGCTGGCCATCGCTGCCTTCCTCCACCATGATGCTCGTCGGGGGGTTCTTCCCCATCGTGCCGACGAAGCTGGCAGGGAACGGCAGACGCTCCTCGCACCCAGCCAGCAGGTGCACCACGGAGGTGGCGTACCCGTGCTTCGGGGTGTAGGAGAGCCACTGCTCAGGTGGTGGACGCCGGGGCTTGCGCGCCTCGCCAGCGGCCGCGCTGGAGGAGCCGCCGACGCTCCTGCCGGCGAGGCCCGGAGGGGCAGCCCCGACCGGCATCGCGGCACCGACGAGGGCGGCTGCTGCCTCCAGGGGAGTCCCGGTGAGGCCAGCGATAGAGGTCGCGGCTGCGGGAGCCGCGACGTTGGTGGCGGCCAAGGCAACCACCCCTCCGGGGGCCGTGGCGATGGCGGTGGAGCGACCGACCCCAGAGGGCTCCGCGGCGCCCGCAGCCGCAAGCGCCTCCAAGGTCTTCTTGTTGCAGTGGTATGACATCTCTATTGATTCTTTTCTCCAATCCTTTTAATAGTGGACTATCCTAATACCCATCTATCTCCTAGACATAGTTGTGCACAATTTCGGAGAAGTTGGCCGCGATGCCCGACACCACCGCTGCTCCATCCGTTCATCACCGCCCCTAGAAGCTGTACCAAGGATCGAAAAGGTGTCCAACATCTTCGCCTCGTCCTCATCTACGCCATCTACTACCTCATCATCATCGGAGACTACAACTGCATCGACGTCCTGAGGTGCCGACGTCGTGAACTGCTTTCCGGCGATCTTCTGGCAAGTTACTCCGGTGAGCTTCCTCCATTCCTCGCTCTTATCCGTTGGATCGAGATCATAGGGCTGTTGTTAGACGAAGGGGTATCCACGAATCAGATTCCGCCACTTGTCATATCTAGTTATATTTTCGGATTTTTGGACAGAGAGAAGTAGAAACTTGCAAAAATCATATCTTTAGTTTCGTTTATCAAAAATTAGCAAATAATATACCCCTGGATTCACAAAAACGAGTAGAATGCGTTGAACCAATAAAATTACACTTTTGCATCATGTTTATTCACAGTTTTAGTAGAAACTCAAATAGAGTATTTTGGCTATATAATTAGTTCTACAAAATATTTTTGAGTGATTCTTTTTGCGATTGAAAGCAAATGGAACCCTCTGTACAGTAGTACTAGAAACGAAAATACTAGTTTCTATAAATTTATATTTAGTATTTATTTAGTGTTAAGGCCTTCTCTAGTGTTAGAAAATGTTTTGAATTATTTAAACAATACTAAAAATTATTCATGGCATCATGCATGTAATTTACATCCAGAAAACATGCTAAGTGTATTTGTATATTTAACCCACATATTGCATTCATGTTTTCTTCTTATGCGTGTTCATTGTTGCTATGTTTTTATGGAGTGATTTGATTTATAGATTGTGCTGAGTGCAACGAGTGCTTTTGTGACGAGTGCACCAACTCCTCTCCTCACCAAGGCAAGTGTCATCATCTTGTTGTCCTACTAAAGTTTTGTCACTTGTAGCTTTTCTTGTAGAAGATGCATGAGTAGGTTGTTTAAGAGTTTTTGTCTTAAGAGCTTTGCTAGGTTTTGTTTAAGTCTATTTGGTTAGCCTTTGCATCTCCTTAGTAGAATTGCTGCCTGCTATAGGTTACCCTGTCTTACACTCATTTTTTTGGGAAGGGAACTTCACATGTTTTGGCTAAGTGTTGAAAAACCTTGTATTGCAAAACTAAGAAAACAACTAAGTTAATGAAACACCTGGGTGGAAGTGGTAAGATGGATTATGTTGAGTGGTTCCCTTGGGTCATGTCGTCGAACCTCTGAACCTCTAGGTGTATCACACTTGTGGACGGCCACCCAGGAACAAAGAGATTGGAGACGTTCAAGTCGTGAAGCTTCCAGTGCAACCATGAGTCATATGGGCTCTGTCTTGACTAACTAAGTTGCGAGAACTCAGCCAGCCGGACAGAGGGTGGTAGATGATGATAGGATGGAACACGTCCGGGTTGGTCTGAGCGATTGATTCTGAAAGGTCTCGTCTTAGTCTTCAATTGGCCATTTGGGCAAAATGAGCATCATGGAAAAAGGTGTTGACTGAGTCTTGTGGGAAAAGTGCACAACCTCTACAGAGTGTTAAAACTAAGTACTTAGCCGTGTCCCCGGCTACGGACATTTCTGAGCGATAGGACTTTGAAGCTGTTCGAGAATCTCCTCATCCCAATTTCTTAAGTTAAAACTTGATGGGAAAACTTGGGTAGTAAAGAGTTCCTCTTAGTCAAAAAAATTCTAACAAAAAACTTGAGTTTACAAAAGATAGGAAGAAAGCTTATTTTTCGCAAAGTCAAACTCCACCTGGCCAGATAAGCATATAAGTGTAGGCGCCATTGAGTCCACCAAAGTGACATCTTGCCAATACATTCAAAGTATTGACCCTCCGTGGCTGCAACGTATCATGTTGCAGGTTACTACGATGAAGATTGAAGATTGATGTGCTCTAGTCATGAGTCTTCGTCCAACACGTTTGTCTGTGGTGATATGAAGAAAGAAGACTTGAAGATTCATTTTACTTAGTCATTTTCGATTTTTGTAATAAGTTGTAGCTTTGTGCTAATTGTGTTGTAAAAGTACTATCTTATTTGTGGATCAAGCGTTGTAATAAAGACCTTTGTATCTTGATATTTCATCTTGTAACTGTGTGTGCTAGCAGTCGATCCGAGACTAGCACAATAAAGCACAGGTATGCTACAGATGGTATCAGAGCATTGTGTTGCCCTTAGGTTCGTGACCCTAGGATTTGACAAAGACCGTTAGAAAGATTGGAGTTGATTTTATTTCTAAGTTATTTACCATTATTATCTCGTACATTCTCCCTACTCTCCTTTGCTCCAACTCAAAGATGAAGAGCTTCAATTCAGCACCACCAAGGACTGTAAGGATACATGCTTAGGAACTCGTCTTCTCGACATCGCCAACATTCTAGACCTACATATCTCGATCATCAAAGGAAGCAAGTTGAAGAAATTCAAGAAGGAAAGCTTGTGCATCAATAGTTCAAGGACTTATAAATTTTTATGAAGGATCTTGAAAACAATAGGACTAATGAACTACTTAGCAAATAGAAAGCTACATGCCCAATTCAAGGAGAAAGATAATACATTTGAGGAGCAATAAGAGAATATCAAGTCCATAGAGAGAACAAGTTTGAAGATCAAGACAAGAAGTTCAAGTACCGAGAGAAGAGAATCCAAGAGAAGAATAGGATGATGAGAGAGATTAGGAGATACCCTAGGATTAAAGAAAAACTTATCTAATTTAACTTTACTTAAAGCTATACCTTTCTCATAATAATATACTCGATTCATTTACTAATTCCTTTTGTTTCAAAATCTTTTAGATGGCCAACATCAACGAATCTATTAAGAAAGGGCCTGTGATGACCATGACCTTGAAGTGTGAGACTAAATTTCCCAAAGCACTGAAGAATATCATGTTAAGCATGGGAATGGAAGGAGAAGCTGTCTACAAGGGATTTCTCGTGACAGAGGAAGGTCAAGAGTATTAGTGGGTACAACTTCATCTATATAAGAACAAAGAAGACGACCACAAGAAGATGGGACTCTGGATGTTCACCATCTCCGAGATGCATACGTCATTCTTCAACTCTGCAAGAAGTGCTGCATGGGAAGCTATAGAAGAACTTGGAGAAAGACTCAAGTGGAGACTTCATAACACCCAAAAGGACCTTAAAGAAGAAAAGGGGGATAATACTATTATGGAGGCTACCATAAGTCAGCTCCGGAGTGACATGGTAGACTTTGCATTTAAACTTGGTGTTCAAGAAGACATCAACGTGACCAAGGATGCTCAGATTGCAACTCTGAAAAGACAGATAGACCAAACCAATGGATCTACCTGAAAAAGACCACAAAGCTTTAGTTGGACCTCCATTTAAGACTTTTATAAGCGAGAACAATGTTGTAATAAATATTATGATCATACCGACTTGAGGTATGATCATACTTTTTGTTTGTGTTAAAACTTGATTGCTTAATGTGTTGAATGTTTGTTGAATGTTATGATTGTAAGATAAATTGCTTTGATCTGTTATCAATGGGTAGGAAACTTCTTTAAAATCTTTCAATCTATACTTATCCATGTTAAAACCTAAACTCTACCCTAAAACCCAATCAGATGAATCATCAAAGCCAAAACAGCCTCAACAACCCTCAGATGGAGTTAGCTATGCAAAGGATAGTAGAAGCACAGGCCCAATTGTCTCAAGTGTTAACCCAAAATTTAATCAGCAGCAACAACAATGAGTTACCCCCAGGAGTGCAACAACTCTTAGATGCACCTACTCGAATTGTGCAAATGGTGTCTCGTACCATGACTAACAACAACGACAACATATCACCAAGTGAACCTAGAAAGGATAATCTTGAAGAAGATGGTATGATGATAAACCAAGCCTGCAAACTATGTGGAGATATAGGGCATATATCTAAGGACTGTCAAGAACAATGCCATAGTTGTGGTAGAGATCATCGTAATGAAGAATGCCCCATTTCCAAGGTTATGTGCCTCTTGTGTGAAGGAACAAATCACGTTCTCACACAATGTCATCTCTATGCTATGGTGGATGAAGTGAATCAACAAGTCAAGCAGAAGATACATCAATCACTCAAGAAAGCTAGTAGTGCATTCGAGCCTGAAGTTGGAGAACATTTTGTCACCACGAGGAGAAACAGCCTGAGTAGAAGACTACATCTAACTAGGAATAACTCCAAGAAGAGAGAAAGGTTTCCCTCAATCATAATGGAGTATGAGAAGCAAGATTTGGAAGATCTTCTAGCCTTGTAGAATCCGAAGAAGAAGAAAGATATTAGCCAAGTTGAGTGTCACAAATGTAAAAAGGTAGGACACTATTCGTGGGACTGCCCAGATAAGAAAGGCAAAGAAAATCTAAAAGAGGGTTATGTAATCAAATGGGAGCAAAATAAGGATCGTACTCAAGATCGCGAGTCTGGGCATTATGCTATAAACTGTCCAGAAAAGTATAGTGGAAAGGATTTCAGCCTTGTCACTTATTTCAAATGTGGCTACAAAGGACATTATGCAAATAAATGTCCTGAGAAGTACTTCAGAGTGCCAGTAGATAAGGACAATTGAAGGATGCCACATTATAGTGGGATATGACAACACACTGATGAGCAACCAGCTGAGAAGATGCCGTATGCAACTGTTATTTCGGAATAAATTTCATAAGGATATGTAAGAAGTGAAATAAGAAGCTATGTGGTGTGGGTAGTACTTTCATGATGTAATAAGGTGGAATGAAAAATCTCCATGTATCTTTTCAAATCAAACTTTTATGAAGATCTCATTCTAGTAATGTTGTTGAAGCCCATAAGATGAGTTAGTATGGAAAGCAAATTTTGCCAACAAGGAGGATCAATGAAGGTTCTACAACTTGTGAGATAATACCATATAGGTTTTTTTTTCACGCAAACAATAGATAAGGAATCGATAGATGTTTTTTTCAAGAAAAAAATGTGTTCAATGGGCTTGAATAGTAGTTAAATCACCATAAAAGTTTTATCAACTAGTAAGGTTGACCAAGAGATAGAATATGAGATGTACCAAACTGAATACAAGGTAATGATTGGGTGCGTTATGGATTGGCCCCCATGACGACAACTCACATTGTTCGCTCTTGATATGAGGAATGATAAATCTAGAGAGACATGCCTACAAGAGTGACGACGTTGTTAAATCTGAACCCTACTGGTAAAATGTTGTATCCTTAGGAAAGGAAAGTGTTGCCAACCACAGGAATACGGTGAGGATAAGACCCAGCTTAATTCAAAGACACCCTGCAAGGGAAGATGCCTTACCAACCCTGAGAGTTTCGTTAGAACCCTATAGTGTATACTTAAGAGTTTCACCCCTAAGATGGAAGCCTACGAAGGAAATCAATGAAGAGAATGGAATGAAAACATGAGACTCTCTCAACTTGGTCTTCTTATTGACTCAATAAGTGACCCTTCAGTGTCAAAATAATAGTTCAAGAACCATCATCTAGATTTGAAACCCTGCCAAGACGGAAAGCTCTACACATGCCATCTTGAAGAGTTTAGTAGCTCCAGATATGTGAATCTCTGCCTACCTATTGGAAATGAAGTTAAAATCCAGAAATGGTTCAAAAGATGACCCAATGCCAAGTTATACCCTAAAGAAATTGGAATGAACCTAAGACCAATACCACCCACAAAATTTTTCTTTTAAGGGTGGTAGCCTACCCAGATAGCCCAACCCATATTCTTTCTATCCTCTCCGAATCTCGAGGACGAGATTCCTTTTAAGGGTGGTAGTCTGTAACATCCCAAAATTTTCAAAATTTTGGAATGTGAAAAATAAATAAACATTTTCCCTTGATTGATTGTATTGGATTGAAAATTCTCAAGGAAATATTTTTTATGTATTTTACAAAAAAATTAAAACCATGCATATCATACATCATCTTATCATAGCTTTGCATTTGAATTCCTAAGTTAAAGAAAGAAATCAAATTTTCATTTCCAAATTTGTTTTTTTAGCCCTATGGCAAATGGTGTAAAGACTTTTCAAAACCAAATTTATTTTTGATAAAAACTAGCCCCATATCTATAATATCTATAAAATTCATCCCCACTAAGTGCTTTTAATGTTTGCAAGCATGACATGCAAAGCATCCATGTCATCATCTAATCCCCTGTCATGCTAATCCCGTGTTAGGTTGTCATCCCTCCATGCGATCGCCAACTTTTTTCCAGCGCGAGGGTTCCTTCGGAATCACGTGCTTTGTTTCTTTAGGGCCCAGCCCAACATTCCTTCCTTCTCCTGTAGCCAGCCCAATTCCATTTGTTCTTCTCTGCCTGTACCATGAATTCGTTCGATCATTCTGAACTAGGCAGGAGACTCGATGCTGCCGCATCAAACGACGGCCGCTCCTCCCGATCTCACACTAGAAACTACCACCACCCGGTTGATCTCTTCGTCCCTTTCTACTCGCACCAGAAGCTGCCGCATCCCATTAGCTCAGTCACTCCCTTTCTCTGCTGCCTCCCAATCTTCCATGTAACTGCTGCTGTCACTCCTCGCACTGCTGAGTAGTAATATCCACTGTCCCCATATCTCCAACGATGTGTTCTGGGTATTTTAATAGAGGCAACAGCACATCTACAACCTTAGAGGTTTCTGTCACTCCCCCGGATTAAATAGAGGCATGAACCCAACTATCGAGCATAAATACCCCCTCTTGGAGTCACTAGTATCTACTCGGCCAAGATAGCTACTAACAACAGAGAGCATGCAAGATCATAAACAACATAGAGATAACGTAAGATAATATTCAGCACATCAACTCAATCATAACACCAATATTCATCAGATCCCAACAAACACAACATGTAGAATTACATAACGGTGATCTCGATCATGTAAGGCAGCTCACGAGATCTAAACATGAAGCACATGGTGGAGAAGACAACCAATTAGCTACTTCTATGGACCCATAGTCCAAGGGAGACTACTCACTCATCGCGCCGGAGGCAAGCATGGCGATGAAGAAGACCTCCGGTGGCGATTCCCCTCTCCGGCAGGGTGTCGGGAAGAGCTTCTGGACCCTCCCGATCTCGGGACGACGATGGCGGCGGATCGCGATGTGTTTCTGGAAAATTGATCGGGTCCTTAGGTTTTTCCCGTTGGGGGGTCTTTATAGGTGAAGGGACAGCGTCAGAAGTGGACCAGGGCGGTCACACACATAGGGGGCGTGGCCAGGGCCTGGGCTGTGCCGCCCTGTTGTGTGGCCGGCTCGTGGCCCCTCTCTTTCTCCTCTTCGGTCTTCTGGAAGCTTTGTTAAATTTCTGGATGTTTGGCTTTTGTTTCGTACAATTCTGAGAATATTTCCTGTGTAACTTTTCTGAAACACAAAAACAGCAAAAAATAGGGAATTGGCACTGTGGCATCTTGTTAATAGGTTAGTTCCGAAAAATGCATAAAAATGCGACGAAGTGTAACGAAACACTAAGCAAATGGTGTAAAAACAAGCATGGAGCGTCAAAAATTATAGATACGTTTGAGACGTATCAAGCATCCCCAAGCTTAACTCCTGCTCGTCCTCGAGTAGGTAAGTGATAACAAAGAATAATTTTTGAGGTGACATGCACCTACACAATCTTGACCATCTATGTAAGCATTGTGTGCTGGGATCAAAAGAACTTAAAACATGGGCATGAAAGATATAATCTTGATAGAAGAAACTTAGCAACCATGTTATAACATGAAAAAGAACACAAACGAAAGATCATGAAAATGAAACAATGAAAGTCAAGCGTGTGTTCAAATCATATGGAAAAACATAGCAAATGGTTTTCAGCTTGTCCTTCATGGAATAGCAAAACATAAATGCATAGGACACCTTCAAGTTTAAGAGGGCGACTAGATACAAATAATTTAAGAACAAGTGAAACCAAAATCATGAATCAATCAATGATAACTTTGGGACAATGCACATTATACTAAGAATGACAACTATGCTCTCTTAGACGGTGCATAAAGGTAGAAGGTGGTGACTCAACATAAAAGTAAAAGAAAGGCCCTTCGCAGAGGGAAGCAGTGATTGCAAGTTTTATAAACCTTCAAAAATTATGGTACTTACTAGCTTTCTCATTGCCCCCATCATAAGCATCTTGAATGGTTAGAGTTAATGCGAGTACAATTGTGAAGCATATGCTTGACAAATCATAAGTTGAAAACCTTGTGTCCCGTGAAGTACGAATACCCAAACCTCATGCTACTCGACTTAGAAAATTGTAAATATATGTGTATCATCGAGAACCGCCAATGGGGTACCTCCTGCCCGATGACATGGAACAAGGCCACATCAAAATGACAAGTCAAACAGACAATGAACACCTCGACATCTCTTTTATTTACCATTGGCATAGCTTTTTATTTTGAGATGCGTCATCGAATGTCCACTATGGGCATGCTATAAATTTCCACCATGAATTATGCATGGCTTAGATTAGCGGCCCAGGCGTTTCCCTAACACATATAAGAACTCCATGATCCCACAAGATTCCCATCTTGTTTCACATCACGAGTATCATAAACAAAAGATCACGATATCAACTCAAATGAAAGAAAGTGCAATGTTGAAAGCTTGCCCCATGACGGCATGGCTGGGCTAATTTCCAACTTACAACTTGCAAGCATAACAACTCAACATAAGAGAGCAACAATGTCAAAAAATTTAAGAACGAGAAAATTAAAGTGTGTCATCAGGTTCGTGAGAGCTTTACTGACCAATTTTCGCATAACACCAAAAAGAGTTTAATTTGAAGGATAGATAAAAGCAAGTCAAATGTACTTTTGAATAGCAAATTGCTAATAGGTATGTATGGTGGACACAATGGAAAACTTGGTTTTTAGGAGTTGGATGCATGAGTAGAGCTCATACTCAGTACAAAATGAGGGCTAGCAAAAGACTGGGAGCTACCAACTAAGAGAGCAATAACGGCCATAATCATGCAAAGCGACAAAGCAACATTAAAAGAAGCATAAGATGGCATCAAAAGTCAAAAACCAAATGATCATAGAGGCTTATGGTGACCTTGTATGAGTCTAACATGTGTGAGCATGCGCCAAGTCAACCCAAATAAAGCATCAAGGAGAAAACCAAAATAATGCTTCCAAATAATAAAAACAACGCATGATTTTTTTCAAAGGCTCATTAAGAAATCTCAGTCATTTGAGACAAGTCACGCTACAGCAAAACCACTAAGCATACTATCAAAAAGACATCAAGCACGACATGCAAAAGCCTAGGCCGCAGTCTACACAAGCTCCTTTTTGTACCACTTTTTTGCATGAAACTTTTTCTCTTTTCCAACACCATTCGAACCTTTTTAAGACAACTCTTTTGATGAATACCAACTTAGACCAGAGGTCATAATACACCTTGATGTAAAGATATAACAAGATCTGAACACAAATCAAGGCAAAAAATGAAATCTAAACGCAGTAGCAGAAAAAGTGAACACTCGTTGAACGATAAGAGTGAAAAACAGAGTGTTCTTGGCAAATTAAAAGCAAGGCAACTTCTCCAAAAGGAATTTGTTGGGGTCCAACCATTTATTGCAGAAAAAAAACTAAACAAAACTGAAAAATAAAACAACTAACGCTCCAAGAAAAATGCATAGTGCATGAAGCAATAAAAATATAGTGTGTTGAAAGGTGACCTGATTTTTGCCGATGAAGAAGGGGTGCCTCGGGGGCATCCCCAAGCTTTGACGCTTGTACCTCTTGGATATTTCTTGGGGTGCGTGGGCATCCCTAAGCTTGAGCTTTTGTCCATTCTTCAACTCATCTCATCATTCTCCAATCCCTACACTTGAGAACTTCATTCATACAAAACTCAACACAATTCTATTAGCAACATTAGTGTAAGCATAACAATGAATCAACCCCTTTTGCTTCAGGTTCAACTAAAAACCACCACATATAAAGCATATAATACTGTAGCAACTTTCCCAAAAGTTCCATGATCAAAAGAACTCAAAAATAAAACGATCGAGAGGCAAACACAAATAGTGGCAGAAATCTGTCAAAACAGAACAGCTAACAAAGGTCGAATTTTTAAAGGGTTTGCTGTTGCTCAAATCAAAAAGTGTAAAACTAATGAAAGTTTGGATATAACCTGGGACATATGCACAAGAAATCGCAGGTCCAAAAGATATTCTGAGAATTTTCACGAATTTTTACGGTGCAGCACCAAAATCTGTTTCAGGACAGCAACATTCCCAAATCTTATCTCACTCAAATTAGAGGCTTCTCTTGGCACGACAACAAAATAAAAATGATAAGGAGTGGTCATTACAGTAGTAATAACTTCCAAGACTCAAATAAAAGAAAAAAACAGAAAGTAAAACAATGGGTTATCTCCCAAGAGTGCTTTTCTTTAACGCCTTTGAGCTAGGCGAAGAAAATGCGAATCAAGTAATATCAAGAGAGGCATTAAGATCAATTGTAGAAGTCTTTTCAACAATAAATTGAATTGTGTCCAAATTAGTTTTTGAATATCCTTTATGATCACACTTTGGTACACAACTTTCATCAAAAGATTTTTAGGACAAATCCAATTGAAATTCTTTTCCAAAGCATCATGAATTCCTACAAGTTTACAAGGTATAGGTACTCTGAAATCTTCATTGGTTGTACCAACAACCTCTACATGCAAGCCAAGCTTATTAAAACATTTAAAAACTTTCCTAGCTTCAATGGCAACATCTCTAAATTCTCTATGCAAAGTTTCCAGGATAAAAGCTTTCTTTTCGGGATCTTCAATATCATGAAGCTTAAGAAACATGTGTAGCATAAAAGGATTAAGGCTAGCAAACCTAGCTTCCAACATGTGAACTAAATAAACAGAAGAAACTTCATAACTAGGAGCAAGCTCAGCCAAAGACTTTTCCTCAACATCTTTATGCATACTAATATGATTAAAGAACTCCTCAATATTACTTTTCCCAATAATAGAGCCACTACCTACTGAGAGGTCCTCCAAAACGTACTTAGGGAACAACATAATGAACTAAAAGTAATAAAGTAACAACTATAAAGTAAACTAATTTTTTTTGTGCTTTTGATAAAACAAAGCAAGTAAAAATAAAGTAAAGCAAAACTTAAAACAAAGTAAAGGATGTGCGTGCGAAACTCCCCTTGCAGAAGTCTTCTTTTTCCCCGGCAACGGCGCCAGAAAAAGTCTTGATGCGGCACGGTGTTGATGATGTAAATCACCGTCCAGTTGGGAACCCCAAGAGGAAGGTATGATGAGCACAGCAGCAAGTTTTTCCCTCAGTAAAAACCAAGGTTTATCGAATCCAGGAAAAAGCCAAACTCCAGAAGGTGATGCCTGCTAGCCTAGTGACACTCCAACAAGGGCGCCGTTAACGATACTTGTTAGCGCGCCTTCAACTAGTAGCAACGTGGAACCTGCACACAACACAACCAAGAACTTTGCTCCCAACTTACGATGAGGTTGTCAATCTCACCGGTTTGTTGTAAACAAAGGAATGAGCGTATCGAGTGGAAAGCAATAGTAGTATGCAAGAAAGTAAACAATGCGAGTAAAGTAAACAGGTGATAGCAATGTAAAGGAAATTGGACCGGGGTCCACAGTTCACTAGTGGTGTCTCTCCCTAAGATAAATAACGACATGCTGGGTAAACAAATTACAGTTGGGCAATTGATAGAATAAAGATAACGTGCATATGTCAAGAGGATCACTATGAGATTTACTCTGGGCATTACAACAAAATACATAGACCGCCATCCAACTGCATCTATGACTAATAATCCACTCATGGGGAATCATCCGAGGACCCCTTGAGTATTAAGTTGCGAATAACAGATAATTGCATTAAGCAAAGTGTGTAATGTAAACAAAGCATATGCCCTTAGACATAAGAATGTTGTTTTCTCCCTAGTGGCAACAGCACATCTACAACCATAGAGGTTTCTGTCACTCCCCCAGATTAAATAGAGGCATGAACCCAACTATCGAGCATAAATACCCCCTCTTGGAGTCACTAGTATCTACTCGGCCAAGATAGCTACTAACAACGGAGAGCATGCAAGATCATAAACAACATAGAGATAACATAAGATAATATTCAGCACATGAACTCAATCATAACACCAATATTCATCAGATTCCAACAAACACAACATGTAGAATTAGATAACGGTGATCTCGATCATGTAAGGCAGCTCACGAGATCTAAACATGAAGCACATGGTGGAGAAGATAACCAACTAGCTACTTCTATGGACCCATAGTCCAAGGTAGACTACTCACTCATCGCGCCGGAGGCAAGCATGGCGATGAAGAAGACCTCCGGTGGCGATTCCCCTCTCCGGCAGGGTGCCGAGAAGAGCTTCTGTACCCTCCCGATCTCGGGTCGACGATAGCGGCGGATCGCGATGTGTTTCTAGAAAATTGATCGGGTCCTTAGGTTTTTCCCGTCGGGAGGTCTTTATAGGCGAAGGGGCAGCGTCAGAAGTGGACCAGGGGGGTCACACACATAGGGGGCGTGGCCAGGGCCTGGGCCACGCCGCCCTATTGTGTGGCCGGCTCGTGGCCCCTCTCCGTCTCCTCTTCGGTCTTCTGGAAGCTTCGTTAAATATCTGGATGTTTGGCTTTTGTTTCATCCAATTCCAAAAATATTTCCTGTGTAACTTTTCTGAAACACAAAAACAACAAAAAACAGGGAACTGGCATTGTGGCATCTTGTTAATAGGTTAGTTCCGGAAAATACATAAAAATGCCACGAAGTGTAACGAAACACTAAGCAAATGGTGTAAAAACAAGCATGGAGCATCAAAAATTATAGATACGTTTGAGACATATCACTGGCTAGGTGGCGCCCCCGGCGCTTCTTCCCCGTGGCAGTGGATCCAGCAGCGGCGGAGAAGGAGGAAGGATCCATGGCACTGGGAAGCCCTCTTCCTTCATCGATGGTGAAGTAGTACTGGAGGCAAGTGGAGTGGAGAGGAGGTCGAGGAGATGCAATTTAAAGAGGGCGGCCGGCATCGAAACGTCAAGTCTCTGCGCAGGAATCGGAGCAACGATGCAGTGCTCCTGCAGTGAAGGGACGCGCCATCATGATGGTTTGACGCATCGGGCATCACTACATCGCTCGCTGCTTCATCTCGCCAGCCGAGGCCACGCCGCGTGTCCGTGGCCTCTGCATCTTCACGTGGTCCTTTCACTGCATGCGTTGATGCGTGCCATTGGAGGGCCCAACAGCTACTAGGGGCACCTGGCCCTTCACTCCCTCGAGAGGGCGCGTTTGCGGGCCATGCTCCTGGGGCTACTGTCGGTGTACTGGATACTGGGGTTTCCCGGTCCACCTGCTCCTGGGCCACTTCAACGGCAGAGCTTCGGCCTTAGGTGTGAGATGAAGACTGAAGCCCAACAAGGAAGACCCTCATGAGGAGGAGCCTCATGAGGAGAATGACGGTGAAACACTAAGGACAAGAAGACCTCCTCACGAGGGATTCCTCGTGAGGAGAGGGACCAGATCGACGACAGCTCAACGCAATCCCGCGCTGATGAAGGGATAAGATCAGAAGAAAGTGTGCCGCCCATGCTACCCCGACAAGGCGGCGACCAGCTCTGCCGTGACTGCATAAAGTTGCACGGCAGTTGCTGCTTCCCCCCTAAAAATAGGCTGGATGGTGCAGGGCACCACAAGAGGACGTCAACTTTCCTCCACCCACTCTCGTGGACCGGCGCCACTGCTCTACGTAGACCAAGACCACCGAAGCCCAAAGAGAGACAACTGTCCCGCTCCTTGGCCGTACTGGGGCAACCCCTTTCCCCAAGTTGATGAGGGGAAGGAGGACCTCGGCGCTATAAAAGGATGGGAGGCCGCCCCTTAGAAGGGATCCCGAATTCTCAAGTTCTAGCTAGGCTAAGTAAGCTCTTCTACCTCCAGCCAGTTAGAGCTTTGTAACCAAGACCTTGTAAGCCTTGTGAGGTGTCGCAGTGCAATACAGGAAGGCAGGACGTAGGGGCTTTACCTCACCACGAGGGCCCTGAACCTGGGTAAAATCAGTGTCGCTCTCTGTCGTGTGGTGTGCTCTCCGACGTGTTGAGTCTTCCGTTGCTATGCTTCGTCGCTCTCTAGATCTCATGCGTACAGCCCCCTGTGTTCGAAACCTTTGGGTCCTTCGCATGGTACCCCGTGTTCTTGCGACACGAAACCCACCGACACCCGCGTACAGCCTGGAGCGGTAATGAATTTTCTGCCATTGCTGGCAAAGTAGTACCAGACGTGATCTTGCCGCCGGTGTTGCAGATGAAAGCGATCCGACAGCCATCGAAGGCGGTGAGAAATATGTCTGGATCGATTTTAGACGCCCTTGCCCCATGGTGGGCACCAACTATCGTGGTTCTTATAACACGTATGCCATGAGGGGTACCTCAAGGCGATAAAAGGAGGGGATAGGCGATCTGGTGTCCGGGACGGTGATAGACAGGGATTACCCAAGTTCATGTCCCTGTGGTGAAGGATCGCTACATCCTTCTACAACTCACTATAATGGCAAAATGTGTAGAGATTACAATGGTGGTGTTGGTCGCTATGCGATCTGCTATGTTTTAGCCTCAAGGGCTCCTCCATGCCGGCTCATAAAGGCGCCTGGTGTGGGCATCACGGCGGTTCCGGGGCGGATACTACATAGAGTTCTAGACTAAGTCCTATACAATATCTTGTACTGCATGGCAAATCTGCCATAGGCATGTCTTGAGGAATCCGCCATGAGCTCCTGCTGTCCGGGAATCCGCCATGGCATGGCAGCTTTGAATCCGCCATGGCATGGCAGCCTTTAGCAATCTGCCATACCACCAGCAACTAGGCCGCCCGGTTAGGCTATCCACCATACCACTATCTATGGGCCACCTGGGTTTGCTGGTATGAGACTACGTCACTGGTATACCCATTTGGTATATCCACAACAGAACCTTCTGCTTGACAGGGTGCGCCTCAGGGCACACCGCTAAGTGGTGCTCAATCACTTCCCTTGGAATCCCGGAAAGGTCTGAAGGTTCCCACGCGAACACATCAGAGTTCTCCAGAAGGAAAATGACAAGCACGACTTCCTATTTAGGAGTGAGAGCGGCCCCAATGGTGAAACTACGGGATTTACTGTCTCCCAAGGGCACCTTCTTGGTCAACTCGGCCTCTCCCACAAGCTTGCCCTTGCGGGGTGCGGGACCAACGCCCTCACACACCATGGAGATCGGCTCGGGGGAACACCGCTTTCTTGTCGCGCTTGGACCTGGGCCGGTAACCTCCAGCATTGCTCCACCGAGGTTGCCGGGTTCTCCTGCCACAGCTGCCTTGTCCATTTCTGTGACGCAGAAAACTGCATCCCTGATGTCCGCTCGGATGGTCAGGACACCTCAGGTGGTGGGTATCTTGATCATGTTGTAGGCGTAGTGAGCGGCTACCATGAACTGGGCCAAGGCCGGCCGGCCGAGTAGTCTGTTGTATGGCAACGGTATCTCAACAACATTGAACATAACATTCTCCGTCCGGAAGTTGTCGCGCGATCTGAAGTTGACAGGGAGTACCACCGTTCCCAAGGGTTGGGTTGCACCCAGTATGGCACCCCGGAAGGCGCCGGTCGGAGTGAGCTCCCTTTTGGATATCTGCAGCACCTCCATCAGCTTGACTGAAATGAGGTTGAGGCCAGCTCCACCGTCAACCAGCATCTTCGTCACCCGCACGTTGCGAATTACCAGGGGACAATACCGGTGGCAGCGCACCCACACCCGCGCGGCGGTCAGGATGATCCGCCGCGTTGAAGGTAATGGGAATGCGTGACCACCATAGAGGTTCCCTTTGATCCGCGCTCGGCTCCGCTGCCAAGATTTCCCTGGAGAATCGCTTGATCGCACCTAGGGTGGGGAGCGAGGCTGCCCCACCATGAATGCAGACGACTGTAGCTTCTTCCTGGTACTCTCCAGCAACGCCTACTCTGCCGTCGACTGCAGCAGGGCGACGATCGGGTTCCCGGGGTGGATTTCCATGGCCACCGCCATGCCCTCCCCGGGTACCCACGTGGCCTCCTCCTCGGCCGCCCATGCTGCCTCCTCCGGAAACCTCCTGGGGCAACCCCATGATAGGTGGCCGGGCTGGCCGCAGCTGTAGCAATTACCGGTGTTGCCCACAGTTCCACGCTCTACAAAGCGCTTCTTGAGGGTTTCCATCAAGCTGTACAGAGTGCGGCAAGTCTTCAGATCATGAGAGTTAGTCGCATGAATCGAGCACCATGCTCCCTGGGTTTGCACCACCGCAGCAACCACTGGAGCATCGGGCTTGATTTTGTTGTCGATTGCAGTCGTCGGTCTTGGCTCGGCTACCGAGACTTGCTTGGAAGCTCGCTTCCGAGTCTCCTTCTTCTCATCGGTGGGCACCGGGTCATTGGCAGCTTGTGCCACGCGTTCCAGGGCCAACCATCCTTCCTTCGCTCGCGCACACTCGTCGACGAGTGCATAGAGCTCGCTAACGGTAGATGGCTCGCGGATCCCAAGCTCCTCATGACATCAATTGTCGCACACTCCGGTGATGAACGCCGCAATGATCTTGCCATTGCTAGTGTTCACCACACCATGGGAAAGTTGATAGAAGCGCTGCATAAAGCTGCGCAACATCTCCTTCGGGTGCTGAGACAGCACCAAGAGGTCGTTAAGGGTCCCTGGGCGCTTGTACCTACCCTGGAATGCATTGACGAACTGCTCGCATAGGTGCTCCCACGACCATACGGAGCCCCGAGGAAGGTGAAGCAGCCAGTCGCTAGCTGGCGCCATTAGCGCCAGCGGGAACCAGTTTGCCAGCACATGGGGATTCCCTCCATCGACGATCTCCATAGCGGTGGTGTATACCTGCAGGAACTCTCGAGGGTCGGTAGTTCCGTCATACTTGAAGGTGATGCCAGGGCAAAACTTGTGAGGCCAAGTCACACGTCGAAGATCGTCGGTGAAGGCCAAGCAACCCCCGCCAAAGGCATACTCCGAGCGTAGAAGGGTCCCTGGACGCAGCATTGCTGGAGCGCCCTCCTGGCACTGGATCTCGGTTCCACGGTTGATATGGGGTGGCCCGATCTTCTCGTGAGCGACGTGATGGTGATGATGGCAGCAGATGATTGTCGAGGATAACTTGGTGGCAAGGGTATAGTTAATAGAGCCCGCTAGTTGAGTACCCCTGAGGCCCGATAAGCTAGGCCCAATTGTAATGATAGTCGAATACGAGTTCTTACCGTATGTCGATGTTGTAATCTGTATCGTACCCTACCCGATCCTCGAGACCTGGCCACCTATATATAGGGGCCAGGAGGGGACGGTGGAGGGCAGATTGAAAGCAAGCCAGGTCAAGCACCCAAGTTTACTTTCGACACACACCTATTTCGACTAACTTTACCTTCGAGTTCATCTGACGCCCTATCTCCCCGATCCTAAGTCCTTCATCTAGGACATTTGTCGAGTTAACCCTCGTCAATTGGCGCCGACCGTGGGGAGCTGGGCGTTGGAATCATGAATTCGATGGCTTTTTCGCTTTTAGCCAACAGCAGTACAGAAATCGACGAGATGGAGTTGACAATCGGAAGCTTAAACATCCTCATCAGACCGTCGGGTTCATCTCGCCTCTCAGATCTGACGAAACAAGATCTATCGGCAAGTGAGCTCAAGACAACAGCAGTAATGGAATATTCCGAAGGTTCTTCCAGCGAGGTAAACTCGCCGGTCAGCCCAGAGGAAGTGCAAAAAGGAAAGATCGCAGAGGACAACGAAGAAAAGGAAAATTTTGACGTGGAAGTCCAACTCGAAGATCTCACGATCTGCCTCGACGATACTACAGACAAGTCAACAGATACATGGAAGACAGCATTAGAGCTTTCTAAGGATAGTAACTCGATCTTCTCAAGCTTTAAGGGTAACATTAGCAAACAATGCCAGGTGCTCGCCATTATAGGAGATAACTCAGAAGAATTCGACGAAAACGACAATCCAGTACTAAACCTAGCAAATATCGACAGAGGAGCAAATCACCTAACAGAAGGGCAAACACCAGAATCCCTCGCAAGCAGGGAAAAAATTCGACTATCAGTCGACGAATGGAGGATAATAAGAGAAGCCGTAGAACACGGCATGCCAATACCATCAAATTCTAGCAAAGACATGCTTTTGGGGTATCACTACGCCCTAAGGCAGCAGGCCAAGTAATTAGCAAAGGAGAAAATAGAGATACAAAGAAGAAAAGATTCAGCCATTGCAGCTAGCGAAGCTGCTCGAAAAGCGCGAAGTGACGCATCATACAGCAATGCAAGGAAAAATCGTCGACATGGTTCAAGGTACGATAACCTCGAGTACTCCGACAGGCAAAGTATTTCTAAAAACCTCGACTCGTCCTTCCTATCGGTCGACGAGCAAGGAAACATCCTACCAAAAACTCCTGAAGCAGCACTAGTGGCAGCACAAGCATATCTACTTACAACTCGACCCAAGTCCAGGAGACCCTAGAGAACATATGCATAGAGCAGCACTGAATGGACTCAACATGGTGGGCCACAAGCTATCAGCAAAAGGAGAAGAAGTATATCACCACAAGGAAGTGCACAAAGCAAGGTCACCTCGCCGTCACAATAGTCCTCGGCGCAGAAGCAGCAAGCACCGATCTCGATCGCCATCACCAAAGCAGCACGGTGGAACTAGAAGATCGCGATCCCCAAATGAAAAACGCGACTATGAAGATGACGAAAAAGAGATGGGGGCATCATGCTTTACCCGCAGGGTTCGCACCACTCCAGTTCCCAAGGGATTCAAGCTACCTCATGACCAGCAAAAATACGATGGATCACAGGAACCACAATCATGGCTCGCAGATTACTTACAAGCAGTTCAAATATTAGGAGGAACTAAAGAAACAGCAATGCAAAGTTTGCAACTACACCTCACCGGCGCAGCAAGGTCATGGTTGAGCAAACTAGAGAAAGAATCTATTGGAAGCTGGGAAGACCTCACAAAGCAATTTACAAGCAACTTCAGGTCGACATACAAACGACCAGCATCAATAGAAGAAGTCAAAGCATGTGTGCAACAACGCGACGAAACACTATGGGCATACATCCAAAGATGGAGCCTTATCAAAAATTTAGCAGTCGAAGTCTCAGACGAAAGAGCAATAGATGCGTTCATCATTGAATTAAGACGAAGAGACCTAGTCGAGGAGATGGGTAGAATCAAGCCGAAAACAGTGTCAGACCTCATGGACACAGCAAACAGATTCGCAGATGGAGAAGATGCGTGCAACAACAAAAGGACGCGATCTCCAGAAGACGATAGAAGAAATAGATATGGAAGTCAAAGAAGACGGTCCAGAAATTTTGACAACTATGGCCCTCATAGCCAAGTCGCCGCAGGATACAAAGACAACAGCTATCAAGGAAGTGATCGAAGAAGTTCAGGATATCGAAGTTACGGAAAAGAGGACTACAAAAAATTCCCCATAAAAGAAGACATGCTCAATGGACCTTGTCATATACACTCAGCGTTCGTCGACGGAAAGCGAGTATCAAGGCATGCAATGAAAGATTGCACAACATTCTTAAAACTTCAAGAGGCGGCAGTAAACAAGCAAATCGAAGCAAGGCGACAAGGATTCGAAGGAAGCAACAACCCTCCGGCAAAGCAGCAAGGAAACAATGGAGCTCCTCAAGGACAAGACCAGCAAAATCAGGGACACGACGACGACGAAGGGTATGTTCCATCAAAAGGACACATCACAGCAATGATACAACCTGTACCCAAGTCGAACAAAGAAGAGAAGAGCATAACTCGACAAGTCAACCTAGCAGTCATATCACCTCCAGCTACAACGGAGTATCTGCACTGGTCAGAACAACCAATAGAGTTCAACAGAGAAGATCACCCTATAACAGTACCTCGGCCGGGAAATGCGCCTTTGGTACTCAAAGCTCAAATCGGCGCGTATGATGTTGACAGAATATTTATGGACGCAGGGAGTGGAATTAACCTGATATACGCAAAAACACTCCGAGCAATGCATATATCACTAGAGTTCCTGAAGCCAACAGATTGTTCCTTCCATGGAATCGTGCCAGGAAGTGCCAATTACCCATTGGGTCAAATAGCACTCAACGTTTGCTTCGGCAACCGACAAAACTACAAAAGAGAAAAGCTAGATTTTGAAGTCATGGACTGGCCGTCTCAATATCACGCGATCCTCGGACGACCCGCGTTTTCGCGATTTATGGCAGTACCTCACTACACATATCTGGTACTTAAGATGCCAGGACCAAGAGGAATAATTACAGTGAAAGGAAGTTTTGAAGTTTCAGATCTCTGCGACAGGGAGTTCCACAAAATGGCGCAAAACTTCGGCATGATAGCCAACTACGCAGAGAAGGCGAAAAGCACGACAACAGAAGGCATCAAACCACTCGAAGGGTACGCTGCGGAGCCAGAGATGAAGAAACCGTGAATAGGAGCATCAGAGGAGGACAAAAATGCAGGAGAAGAGGAGAAAGCTACGACAGCATAAGCATCAAAAGCACAATAGAGTAGAAGAATAAGGCTGTAAAAGCCACGAGTTGTACCAGGGGCAATGCCCTCTAGATCCAGAACACGGGCCATAGGCCGGATCTCTTGGGTCACCTCATGTATCTTACATCGCAAATATAATGAAGACAAAATGTTCCTCATATTCGAGTTTACGAGTCTTTCAAAGGAAAAATGCGGCAAACGCACGAGTCATACAATAACGCTCTGAGAACAAATTTTCGTTACGAAATAAAATACTCTCGCGTTACACACACACAAAAGTATATTACAACATCGGGTTGTCAGAATCATCTACACTTAAAGGGTCCAAGTAGTGAAACTCGCGGAAAAATGCGGAGTCTTCTTGCAACAACCTGGCTATAATTCGTCGGGCAGGCTGCAAGGTACTCTCTAAATGTACTCGAAGGCTTGCCCCACCAGGAGGATAGCTCAGCGACATAGAACTGTAATTGAGTCTTGGATGCCACTTGCATATCCACCCAAGAGCAAAGTTGGCACCTGCCACTAGGTTCAGTTCTATCAACCGATGGATTCGCTGGCTGGATCTAAAAACGTCAAGGAGCAATGGAAAAGTAGCAGGCAGAGGATTGCGAGGAAGCATCACCGAGTGCATAGTTACGAGAGCTCTCCTACAGCCATCCACTGCCTAGCCAATATGCTGGGCACGGTCCTGAAGCAATACAATAGCGCTTCGGCGTCGAGGATCAGACCATAAATTTTCAACACCTGCGGACATCTTCTCCAGAGCTGCGCTTCGTTCGGTAACCCGACGATCTTCAGCAGCGAAGTCCAAGCAAGTGCCTATAAGGGCAAAGGATATCACAAAAGTAACAGTACAAAGAGAAGAAAATAAGTCGAGAGGAAGCTTACATCGCAACATTTCACAGGCGGATTCGACGATACCAAGAATGAAAGAGTTGCATTCTTCGTGATGCAAAATCCTTGCCGTCAAGCTGGACACTTCATCACTAAGAATCGACACCTGCTTCGTCAGAGCAGAAGTTTTGCTAGCCTTATCAAACGCCATCTGAGCTTGGCATTTGGCTGAAGTCAAGCGAACCTCAAGGTCAGAAATCCTTGCCGAATATTCTGTGCACTGATTACATCGACTAGGAGTCGACGAAATCTGAGAACCGAACACACGGGTAGAAGAAGGAGCAGGACCGTGAGTCAAAGGATCATTGGCGCGCATCGACTGCAAGCCAAAGGGGAAAGAAAGGAGAAGCATTTCAGAGAGACAGCATAATACTTCATACGCCAGAAATATATTTACATAAGTACAACACCCTATGACTAAGGTTCTCGGGTTGCACCCAACTAAAGTTTTTGCATCCAAAAGGAGAAAGCTACAAGCTACAAAGAAAGCCGAGTCTACGCCACCTCAGCATTGTGTTCCGTGGCAGAGGAGGGCACGGCAGCTTCTTCGCCAGAAGTCGATGGTGGTACTGGATTTTCCACCGCTGAAGCTGGTGCAGCAGGCACCGCAGAGGCCGCCGAAGGAGAAATAGTTGTCAACAATGCAGGTGCCAACTTCTTCGCCTTCTCAAAAAAAGCCTTCATCTCGTCACGGGTGTGGCCATGAGGGGAGCTAACCCTCCCCCAGTCGAAATTCGTCCCATGAGCAAGGGAAAGTGCAATAGCACCTTCGGCGCCGCGCTTAATGGAAAGACCTTTCAGCTGGAGAGTGGGGTCTTCAGTGGTATCGAAGGACTTGGCAAGTTCAGTCAAGTTATCCTTCGGAATTGTCGCCTTTTTCTTCGGCCACAAGCCGGCAAACAGCCGTGATAAAACGCGGCTAACCAACTCAAAAGTCTCCTGGATAGATATCCAGTTTTCTTCGAGTAGGTTAACTGCATCCATAAGAGGATCATCGTCCGTTTGCAAGGACGACAGAGATACCCCGGTGAATTCTGAGCAATAGAAAAGATAAGAAGAGACAAGTGTCAACAAATACACCAGTGCAACAGAAGACGAAAACAGAAGACAAGGCGAAACACTTACTTTCAGCGGCAGTAGACATGGTGTGAAGACGCTCCGCCACGGCTTGCTCTCGTTGAGCATGTTCCTTGTTGGCTTCAGCTAAAGCTTTTTCAGCTTTCTTCGCCTTGCCAAGCGCAGCTTTCTGCGACTTCTCAGCATTCGCTTTAGCAGCGGCCGCCACATCATAAGCTTTTCGCGAAGCATTGAGCTCCGCTTCCAGCGACGCGATTCGAGCATTGGCTGTTGCTAAGGCAGCTACAAAAGAAGACGAAAGGGAGTCAGATAAGTGGGAAAAGAAAAAGCACAGAAGAAAAGTAATGACTGGACATCAAGATTGTACCTTCGGAAGCTTTCGCAACCTTTAGGTACCCCGCACACTCCGTGCCCAAGGCAATAAATCTCTTCACTAAAGCCTGAGAAAAGAAGTGTGTAAGAGTAGAAGTGCATGAAAGGAAAGAAAGTAAAGAAGAATTGCTCACGTCATCAGAGGAAACCGTAGGTGCATGGGCTTCCAGAGAAACTTCGGCTTCTTTGGCCCTCTTTGAGCGTTTAGAGTATCGGGCTTGAGGAACCTTCTTCACACCGGACCTGGTAGCCCTCGGTGCAACATCTGGTTCGATAGGCTCATCAATCGCCACAGGAGAAGGTGGTGGAGCAGCTGTCGCATATGTTGGTGGTTCTTCATCATCACTGCATGAAAAATATAAGTTATGACAACAAGGCAAGAACAATGCAATTGAAGAACTCGACTACAATACTTACGATGCAAGCATGTCGAAGTACTCCATATCTTCTGCAAGAACGGGGGCTTTACCAGCCGCTGCAGAACTCGATGAAGCAATTTCGTCGACACGCTTCCTTTTCTTGTCGACACCAACATCTTCAGCTAGTACAGGAGGAGGCGATGTCGACGAGCTAGTTTCCTCTTCTGATTCTTCGACATCATCTCCATCCTGACTTTCGTCAGCCTCGGGGGCTTCAGATGCAGTAGAGGCAAGATCAGCTGGTAGGGGCCCTGCCTCTGGAAGAGGAGGACGAGAAACAAGGAATTGATGACCCTGCATATGAATAAATTAGCAGAGTGCAATGGCACAGAATAAACACAAATCGAACCAAGCAAAGTTCGACAATAAGTAAACGTGAAGATACATACCTCAGGCAGAGGGTGTACGGAGTCGAAAAAGTCAGTGGTTAAATCCGCAACTGCGTGTTCCTTGGTGAGCTTGGTAAGATTCCTGACTCGCTTGTCGACCTCTTCTTTCGATATCAGATCTTCAGATATGCGAGTAGGATCTTCCAAGCCGGAGTAATTCCAAAGTCTGGTAAGGCGGTGTTGTAGGGGTTGAACTCGACGTTGAATAAAAAACGCCATGAGTTGCATACCCGACAGAGCACCTCCTTGACCTCCTTTCAAAGCCTTGATGCGGGAAAGAAGAGGAAGAATTTCTTCTACTTCTGCATCTGAGGGGAGCGTATCCCACGATGCCAATTTCTTCACCTCCTGGGAAGCGTCAAAGGGAGGAAGGCCGTATTCATCTTCAGGAGAGGATTTGCGGTCCTTGATATAGAACCACTTTGTTCTCCACCCTTGAACAGACGCGGCCATGGAAAATTCAAAGTATTGCGCCTCAGGGAGCACAGAAACGACGGCTCCGCCCAGTTCGGGTTTCCTAGCCAAAGAAACGTTGGGGCGGAGTCGAAAGATTGACCTCCACAGAAGGAAGTGGGGCTCAATGCCTAAGAAGGACTCGCAGAGAGTCACGAAATAGGCGATGTGCAGCAGAGAATTCGGTGTGAGCTGGTGGAGCTGCACACCGTAAACAAATAGAAGTCCACGGAGAAACTCGTGGGCAGGAAGAGAGAAACCGCGGAGGAGGAAAGCAAGGAACATTACCCGATAACCGCTCGGGGGCTTCGGGATCCGTTCAGTACTGGGGAATTTGATGAAATCTTTAGCGGCGATGAGGCCGTCCGCCGCAGCCTTCTCCACCTCCTTCTCTGTGATGGTGGAGCGAACCCAGTTGGTGGCAGTAGTCTTGGCCATGATGCTCTTATTGGCCAAGTGTTTCACGCGCATCCAGTACGAAGTGCGCTTGGGGGCTATGCACGAGAGAAGGAGGCAGAGGAGATCAGCAATGGAGGCGGCGGAGGGAACGAGCTGGTAAACAGAAAAAATCCCCCACTACGCCCCTTATATATCTTCTGGGAGAAGAATCGTGGGCTGAGACGTGGCGCAAAGAGCGGAAACGGCAGCCCACTAACGGTCAAAAATTGAGAAATTTACAGTACTGCCCATGCAACGGTTCGCAATGATACAGAGTGACGTATTCATTGATGTCATAAAGGATATATTATCAAACAGAAAATGGCGCCGACAAATGCAAAATTCTTAGAGAAGATTATGTGTGAAGGATTTTTCGATTATAGCCTTGGGGGCTACTACTCTTAAAAGATGGTGACTGGAAATTTTTAATGGAGTTGTGGAAGCATATTCGATGACAAGGCGTTCTTAGAATATCTCGAAGATGAAGTATATTGAAGTTGAAGTATTTCGAGTTGAAGTATGATGGATTGCACTCTATTTCGAGCCTATACTCGAAAAAATCTCTTTCGAGTATAGCCTCGGGGGCTACTCCCATCGGTAGCGCTGAGCGCGCACCCGACGATATTTCTTGGTAAAGCAGTAAAGCTGGAGAAGTGCAGGGGTGTTACTCCCATTGGGAGCAGGATTTATGGTTGAAAGAAACCCGAATATTTCCAGTCAAAATTTGACTGCGACATAAGATTCTCGAGTTGTGTTATCGCAATGCAACTCAAATGCCGTGACTTGTCACGAAGGTAAGACCCCGGGATCCGTCCTGTGTGGCCTGGTATACGCACATGGATGCGCTCTGCTAGTATGTATCCGTGTCTACGACGCGAAGAAAATCCTGGTGGACGCACTGGGTACCTTGAGAACCACTGGGATTCATTCTTTGTAAGTCCTAAATGCGGCAAAAGAGTGGATTTGACCGGTATCCTGAATTCAAGTCCAAGGGGATTGAATTTGAAGTAGGTGACAAGTATCTGTTCCGGCAGTTAACTGACCTCTTGATCCGTCAGGGTTGTCAGGCTTGTTCATCAAGACCCCTTGCGAAAGAATATCATGCAAATAAGTCGAAAAGACTAAGTCGAAGATTTGAAGATGAGAAGAAGTCGAAGAGTTGATCAAGTCGTAGATTTGAAGATTAGAGATTCAACCTGAATCTACAATTCTGGTAGAATCTCAGGGGCTATTGACAAGGGTATAGTTAATAGAGCCCGCTAGTTGAGTACCCCTGAGGCCCGATAAGCTAGGCCCAATTGTAATGATAGTCGAATACGAGTTCTTACCGTATGTCGATGTTGTAATCTGTATCGTACCCTACCCGATCCTCGAGACCTGGCCACCTATATATAGGGGCCAGGAGGGGACGGTGGAGGGCAGATTGAAAGCAAGCCAGGTCGAGCACCCAAGTTTACTTTCGACACACACCTATTTCGACTAACTTTACCTTCGAGTTCATCCGACGCCCTATCTCCCCGATCCTAAGTCCTTCATCTAGGACATTTGTCGAGTTAACCCTCGTCACTTGGTGTCACCGATGAACTCTCCTCACTTGAACCCTGATGCCAATGCAACAGCTCTCAAACCCTGTAGGATATTCATGACTGCACACACTTGCGCATGTAGCCGTCGACCATGAAACGGTAGTTTGCAATCTACTAATTCCCAGTGGAACAACAGATTACACTAAACTTGTAGTAGCATAATTCTCCCAATCGATGAATTGGCCAGAGGAATTCAAGATGAATGCTTGCAGCAGTTCAACAAGAGTAATTTGTCTAAAACATGGTCTAACCCTAATTGAGGGGGTGCCCAGGGGTACTCATAGGTGGCCGGGCGTCCTCAGCGTTGACCTGGCCCAAAACAGCCTGGTTTGGGCCCAAACTGACTCGTTTCGATTCAAACGGGTACATACCGACCCATACATGGGTTCGGCCTAATTTGGCATGCAGACCATGTGTGCGGTGCGCCTTATATGTGTAGACATCGTGTCGTAGGCAGTCCTAGTGCGCCATCACATGCTCGTGCTCATGCAGACTTGATCTCCTCTCGTCTCTCGATCGCCATCCTCCCTCTCCTCCCGCTGGCGATATCTTGACAGATGACATACCTAAATACAACATAGTACATTGCTTTAGGTAGTATATAATTCGGAGATATCAAAACATTATTTTCAACTAGGAAAGAATTCACCTTATCATAATCATTAGTTAGGCTCAATATTTCCTTCCAGCTCAAACAGTCGAAATCAGCATGATCCATGATTGTATCCTTATCAGAAGGATTGGGTCACTGTGATGATTGGTGAAATTTAATGATGGATTTAACTGGATGTGTTTCAGAGATATGAACTGAATATGATTTCAGTGATGATTTTAAGTTTGGCTAATCTAAAGGTTATATCTAGTTCATAAAATGCTGAATGGTTGTTGCTTTGCTTGGATATAAGTACTATGGCGCCTCTACTAGAGTGTGCACAATACTTGCTTGGCAAGGTTAATTGTGCTGCTAATTGATATGATCAAAATGATCTACTCGAGATGATTTGGTGTGACAAATTTATGCTACTTCCCCTGCCTATGATGCAAAAGTCCGAGGCCTTAATTTCCTATAAGAACAGATACTTTGGTTGGATTTTTCTATTCTATGATGACCTAGCATAGCCCTTCTATGCCATTCTGAAAATACCCTTGAAACCCCACACTTCAAGATCTAGTATTGATAAGGACAAATACTACTACTACTACTACTACTTTGATTCTCTGATGATTCACCTTGTTGCTGATGTTTTTGAAAATGAAGCTGGTATTGGATCTTTTGATTAGGTGTCCTTGTTCTTCTATTCAACTTGTGCTCCTGGCAAACCTCCTCCTCCTTGCTTGGCAGCCCTGCTCCTCCTGGTTAGCTGGCCTGTTACTTTCTTGCTATCTGGCCTGCTTCTTCTTGCTCTTGATCTGTTTCTCAGACTCCACTAAGCAACCATTGTGGCGGTGGTGCTTTGCTGGGATTATGGGGTCATGTTCTTGGGTGTTCTTGAGGTGTGGATAAGGTGGTGGTGAAATGAATATTGTGGTGACTGTGAGGTGCGGCTGCCTCTAGTGTCCTGGTGGTTATCTACTCTAGTGCAAAATACTCATTTGGCTTGCTTCACCTTCTTAAGCAAGTCACGGCTGTGATGTTTATCTCATGCGGACATTCTTTTGCACTGCCATGGTGTTTCTCTTACTGGCTAGTAGTCCTTAACCAAAACGTTTTCCTTTGTTTTTGTTTATCTTAATTGCAGGAATGAAGATGAAGACTAGAATCACTATTAGTTAGGTTTTCTTTATTCATTTTGTAAATTTTATTCCTTTTTGTAATTAATATCATTATTTGAGTTTGTAAAATGCATTCTTATTAATTTATAATAAAGAACATTAATCTTTATTCCATATTGTAATTTACTTTATTAATAGAACTAGCTGGAGGGCCCGCACAACTGCGCGGCTAGCAATGAGAATACTTGAATTACTTAAATCTATGATCTATATTTTTCTTATGTTTATATAATCATGTTGTATAATAATAAGTTGACCTTAAATCTTAGCCTTTTTACTATTAATTGCGCACACTTACGTAGGCATCATACATTTGAAATTATCATCTAAACTTTAATTTTTTAATTTGAATTACTTAATCATATAAAATTATGCATCCATGAAGATCAAAACAGAAGAGTTTTGAAGCTCCTAATAAATGAGTATATATGCTTTAAAAAATATTGTACTTATTCCATTATGTATCACATATTTATTTAAGTAAAAGCATTGTAAAATGCTATTTTTTGTGATTTAGTGCACTTCTCCTGCTTACTTTACAATGAAACACATGTCTCAATATTTCCCCTTCTGAGTTCTGACCCCTTCTCGTATTTATGGGAGATCTGAGTATCAATAAGCATGTGCTATTTGATTTAGCTAGAGATTTATAAACACCGGCCCTATTGTTTTTAGGAAACAAAAATTATATTGTGAGGTATTCTACAAAACCATTATTCACAAAGGTGAAGAACAAATAAAATACATAAGCTTAGTCGTTGTATGGAGCATGCAGGGCCAAAAAGAATGGTAGTACAGTATCAATTATTCCAACGAATAGGGAAACACAATATGCCCGTACCAATGTTAACTAAAACTGAAGGATCATGGCACTTACGGCAAATATCAGAAGCAATGTAATACCTTGGACATACCTTCTTAGGTTCTTCATGCCTAACTCACCGTGGCACCATGACACCATTAATTTGTGCAAGAAATTATCCTTACTTAAATATATAGGACAGTAACTCTTCGGTTAAGCAAAAGGTTTCAATATTTGTTCTATTGTTGTGCTCTACATCTGGTCCTTTTGCATGGGTGTAGAGGTTTTACCACCTTACCTCAAATCAATCCTTGCATCATGTATGGAACAATCTCGTGCAAGTATACTGGCCGCAGGCTAATTAAGAAAGATGGCGGTGGCTGGCTAATCTATTTTGCTGCTGCAGATGCATATTCGTACCATGCAAATCAACCAGGCAAAGGATCATGTCCAGCTGATAAACATCCCCTTTATGAATTGCGAGAAATCAATTAATCTCAAGCGGATCTGTGGATGCTTATGAATCTAAACAATTGAGGCATTTGACTGTAGAGTATGCCCAACCTTTTTGTACTCTTCCTTCAGGATTGCAAGATGTGGATGATAATGATCTAATCCGCCGACGCTGTTGCTTTTTTGCCGGAAACGATGTCAACTCATCAGCTTGTGTTTCAGGAATTCTTGTGGCATATGCGCGATCAATATGCAGGCATCACGGCGCGCGCGTGCTTCGCATCGACGACGGCAGCACGACGCCATCTTTTCCAATCCCAACGCCATTGGCTAGCTGCTTCGTATCTCGCTTAACAATTCTGATTTGTTTTCGTTACTGCTCGACGCCCTTTGTCCCGCAGCTGAGTTACTGAGTAGTCCTGGTCTCCTCGATAAGAAATTTTAGATGCTGTTATGTTTCATGACTCTTCCGTGAATTGCGGTAGGCCTTAATCAATCAGAGTCTATCTTGTATACGTTTCCTCTAAAGATTGCAAACGTGGGATTGGTGATGCTAGATCTAAGCCATCCATACATCTTAACTTTACGGTGATCAATCTTCACCATCCATTGTTAGTTATTTTAATAATATAACTAGCTGAGTAGCCCGCGCTTTTGCGCGGCTAGATTTTTTATTTATTGTTACTTATATATTCATATTTATTTTCTCACCTAGGTATTTGATCTCACAAACAAATATATTTACTATGTGTTGTTATAATATATTTCGTTTTACTTTTATTCATGCTATTTGACTCACAATGAAATATCGATTGATGAAATTAGCCAGTGATTAGATGTGAATTGAATAGATTGAAGCAGAAATTATAAATCTTGACAAAATACAATACCAGGTGTATTTCTTTGCCGATTTCTTACAAACTGAAGAATAATGTGAGTCCATATATTGGCTTTCATACCGATCTTCATTTTTTTGGTCTTTGACCGCTCCTCGTCCCTCAACGTATATATTCAGCATTTAGATATTCTGCAATTTCTCGCCAAAATAAACAAAGCAACTCTTCATAACAATCCCTAGCCTCGATTTCAGGGATACCTATATAATGTAATATATTCACATATTTTTTGCTAGTAAAACGACATTCTCACTCACTTAGACTTTACAACTTATTCCTCTTAATTGTTCCCGTGTTTTGCATTGGATACTGTTTCCTGACATTGCCCATGTCTATCGCGTCATAAACATCATCGAGCAATCACAGTTGGCAATGTAAATATTTTGGATGAACATGGTACGTACTCCCTCCGTTTCAAAATATAAGATGTTCTAGGTTTGTGAAGCAAATGTATCTAGACATCTTTTAGTGTGTCTTTTAGTGTGTATATTTGAGTGAACCTACACACTAAAAGGTGTCTAGATACATATACTTCACAAACCTAAAACATCTTATATTTTGAAACGGAGGGAGTACCTTTTTGTGTCTTCATCTCCTATGACACCATGACCCGTGTGTATTCATTGTTTAGGCCCTGTCTTTTCTCATCAGTTGGACCGACTCCTGATACGTACTAATTGCTCTATCTACCATACTTACGACGCATATTTGCAAGGTCTTGCCTGTACTTCATGAAATCCTCTGATGACCAACGCATGCACCGCATGTTGCTCAAGGAGAAAACTGAACCTACTTGAATCGACTTGAGGCAATGGGCTGTCAGTTTCACTGATTTTTTAGAAGCAAGTGGATGCTAAACGCGACACATTGCAAACCGTAGGGACGCCCTGATAGGTAGCCAGATCTTCTGCTGCCAACGTGTTGTGTTTCTCATCACAGTCTCCATCGATCCTAGCTATGTCCTCACCACCGCACACCGTACACTTCACAGGCTTTGTTGCTTCACCGGATTAAGTGTGTCGACGCTCCCGCCGTGTAGACTTACTCATTCACAGGCTTTGTCGCTTTGCCGGAGCAAGATCGTCAGCGCTCTGGCCGTCGTCGCCGACTCGCCGGGGGACGACGCCATCTCCAATTTCTGGTCAATTCAGATGCCATCCGCTTGAGCTGCAGCAAGGCAGATCATGATCTAGGCTTAGCTAAGAAGACATTGCAGCTTCTTGATGTGGCGGAGCGAGGCCGCCGGTCGCTCGGCCTTTATTGAAGCTAGCTAGAAGTAGCAAGATTGCCCCGGAGAGCAATCGCATCTCTTCCTAGCATGAGAACGTGAGCCATTTTTTAAAAAAACTCATGAGAACGTGAGCCTGCTACAGCTCGATGTGATTTGATTATATTTCGCTAGCATACCATGACGCCGTGATGGTCTCCAATTCTATTTTTCCAGTCGTGCATCGAGCGGACAATAAATGTCCTTGCACCATAAGTTTCCTTGTATGATACCTTCACGCGATCTATGATAATCCCTGACTCCTAAGTCTCTTTTGATCGTATCAATCGCCACCGTGTATACCTCTTATGTTTAGCGTGACAAATCTACACCGTTGGTTGTTAGTTGTTTTAATAATATAATAGACTAGCTGGGTGGCCCGCGCATTTGCGCGGCTAGATTTTCTATAAATTTTATTTTTCAGCAATATTTTCTCTTCCAATTGCATGAACGATCGGACAGGTAAGTGCATTGGATTGTAGATACCACGGTATGTGATCATGGAATGTAGACGCAAACCATATATAGGCTTTCATGTTCATTTTCAATTTTTGTCTCTTTATCCACACCTATTGATTGAGTATTTCCTCATGAATAATTAGATCTAAACATGAATGCCTTTTATCTAAATCATTTGTTAGATACTTTTCAACTCATATTTGTCGTTGTTAGTTAATAGAATATATATGACCTCACTATGTATAAATATGTGCATGCTCATCTTAATTACCTTGAGCATTCATTGCTTGGGCTCATTGTTCCCCGTTTTATTTTAAATCAACTTGTAATTTATACTCCTGCCGATCAAAAATAAGTGTCAGATGATTTAGTATAATTTAGTACGAATTTTGTGCTAAATCACCGATACTTATTTCCAATCGGAGGGAGTACATAATATAATAAAAAAATCTGTAACTAACTACATGTATATATATCTTATTTGTTTCTTATTCACAATATTAAAAAATTATCTACCATTGGTTCATAAGTACACTTATTATAGTCTTTATCAACCTCGAGTAGTAGAGTTGTATCTAATGTGTACTTCTGTAAAGAAAGAATTGATTGGTCTCACATAATGTAAAAGTGGTGCAGATATTCCATCCTATGTCAACAACAGATATGATATATATTTCTCAACCATGTTAGTAATAAAATAGTGTAACTTATGTGAAAGTAAAAATTTCTTAAACCTGAAGATGGTAGTTCCTGCATGTCTAGCCGTTCCCTTCGACTCCACTCACCCTTTGCCAAAGGTACTTGACTTATAACCTGAAGAAATATTATGTTCTCCGTGTAATTCCGCTTATCTATTGTTGATGCTTTGTGTTTGCTTTGTTACAGGGTCATTGAATCCTGTCTTCACGTCCTCCCCTTCCCGAAGAAGGGCCCATTGTTGCTGAAGTTGCTCCTGATGACTCTGAAGCCCCCGAGGCTTTCGAGAATCAGGACGGGGATGGAGCCGAAGGTTCTCTGGAGGGGAGTGACTCCACTCAGTCACCAATCATCTAAGCCAAAAGATGTACCATAGGATCAATCGACTTCTAAGGATCCTCCTCCTATTCTATTCGACTTCCTTGAAGCTGAATCATAAGTTATTATTTTCTAGCCACATTTTGTTGCTTGCATTCACTCCATCTTTGAACCCGAATGTTTTCTCTTAGAGATGATGAAAAATCAAAGGGGACAGCTACTTTGGTTCTTCCTTCCCCAACCTCTACCGTTGCGGAAAATAACTCGCAGGAAGAGACTGTGGTGGAAATTCCACCGGAGGACACCGTGGAGAAGATTATCAATGCGCCGGTCACTAGACGTGGCAAGAAGGCGATGCAAACTGTATCTGTCCCCCTCGAGGTGCATCAGGATGCTTCTTCTTCGAGTGACGTGAGTATGCCTTGTGCTCCATTTTTTAATAATGTAGTAGCTTTACTTATATATTTTCGTTCTGTAGCCTTTGATGCAGATATTCCTATCTCTTGGTGCTGAATGTCTCGAGATTTGAAAGTCTGCCGATGAATTCAAGGGTACATATCTTTATTTCCATGGTTTCTCCATTGCTCTTTTGTATTGCTGCTTATGATTCGAGTTTCTGTGTTGTCACCGTATCTATAGTTTCTCTGGCCAATGCCCTTGTGTGCGTGGCTTCTTTGGAAGCCAAACTTAAGACCATTTCCAAGGCACTTAAGGAGGCTGATGCTGCCAAGCCTTCTGCTGACAAAGCCGTTAAGGCAGCGGAAGCTAGGGCTATTAAGGCTAAAAAAGCTTTAGCTGAGGTTTCCCAGAAGCAAGCCAAGCGTGAAGAGGGTGTTGTAAAATGACTCAATGATATTCTCACGTCTGTTGGCAGTAAGTTCTTCTTCTTTCTTTTATGTTCTACAGCGTTATTTTTATCTGTCGACATGCCTCCTTTAGCTTACTTGCATTTTTTGTGATGCAACAGAACAACTTGGAGAAATCATTAAACTTCGTCTCGACAGCCTGAAGGATCCTCTGCTGGATACTGTTCGTGTCCTACAGTCAAACTGGAGGAATGTGAGAAACGTCCTCCAACAAACTCTCCACATGCTTCGTCGCCTATTCGTCGGGTTGTTTCCGAAGAAGAAGAATGAGATGCCTGTCAGCAATCTTAGGAACCTGGTTGAGGCCTTTGAACCTTGGAGGATCCAGTACTTCAGGTGAAGCTTTCTTCTATGAGGAGGGGTGTTGAGGGGACTATTGCCCTGACTTAGTCACATGGTGAAAGTCTGGACTGCGAAAAGGTGAGCTCCGCTTATGCGCGACACCCCGAAAAAATGAAGGAGTTCTTTGCGAAGGCAAAGAAGTATGAGCCCAAGCTCGTGTCCTTGATTCTCCCTGCGCCAACGCCTTCAGCTTCTATGTCTGCTCCTATGGATCCCTCTCCTACTGAGGTGGCATAGATTTATGCTTGTCCTCTTAGATGATTCTTTATGCTATCTCTTTTGCTGTAATCAAAACACTGTGCTCGGTTGTCTTGTCCAGAGTTATGTCTTGTAAATACTTTGTACCATGATTTCTGACTTCCGCTTATTCCGTATTTGAAGTCATCTTTTTCTTCCTTGTCCAGCTTGATTGTGAGGTCGAAATGCCTGAGATTGAGCGTGGCCCATTGCCAATGAATATAGCAGGTTTACAAATTTCTGAGGTCCCCTCTAGACATGGTTCGCCTGACCATTGCGCTGAGCATTTGTCAAAGATTGCGAATCTTGAAGTCAATTGGCATCCTTGAAACATCATACTAGGACTGCTGTAGCGCCCTGCCTTATCAAAAGACAGAACTCCTGTGTATCTGTGCCATTCTATGGATCAGTAGATAGCACCACAGTACAAAATAAGTAATCATTGCAATAGCATCAATATTACAATGTAAATCCAGTTACATAGGTATTCAACCTTACGAGTACACAACATAAAGCATAGTTGCAATGAGCCTCCATCTTCATCAAGTACCACAGGCAGACATGTTGGAATGTAAGCTCGAGATCCTACTCCTGGTTCCTTATTCGAAATAAAACCTGCACGTTTGAATATGCAGCCCCAAAGGGGTCAGTACAACAACGTACTGGCAAATGACACATATTTGGTGGCATTTGTGAAAAGACTATACTACATGACATCTGGCTAGTGGATCTCAAAGGCTAATTTGCATAAAGCAAGTTTTATCCTATAATACTTTTCAAAATCCTTTTATCAAAATTTTATTTATGAAGGGCTGAAATAACCCCCATACACTACATACTAGCTAGGCATGTAGTTTCTGGGCGAAACTCAACATAGTTTTTGAAACAACAGAAACCACCACCCCTCGGAGTGTGTGGCCCTGAGCTTCTCCTGATAGTTGCTAGTCAAATTTTAAAGCATTCAGAAATGGTGATGAGATTCTTCCGATCATTCCATGGCTAGAGACTCAATTGTCCATTCCGAGGACTCGGCTAATCGATTAGATTTTAACACCTTGCAAGGGTTGTGCACTTTCACCTTAAGATTCATTTTACGCCCATACATAAAATGAAACAATACCCTTCAGAAAAAACATTCAACCATCTGGATCTGACCATACCCCCTATATTATGCTACCACCTGCTGTCAGTACCCTATGGCTGAACTCTTAATCCTACTCAATCAAGACAGAGCCCATATTGTCATAAGGCTGCACTGGAAGTACTTTAATCATGGAAGCCATATTAATCTCTTGAATCCTGAGTTGTCGTCCCGAGCAGTATCCTGAGCTACACATCTGTCCTAGCATGTGCCCCAGGACCCACCTACTTCACTTTCCATCACATACCACTCCACCCAGGTAGTTCATTTTAGTTGAAGTTGTTAATTTATTCACAAAACAACTTTAACATATAATCATAGCATGGCATCAACATTCATGTATTTAGCATCCTACCAAGGTGAAGTTTGTGGTTGGCTACTCACTACTAGGATCTAGCATTTTATAAAACAGTTGAATATTCCACCTATCATGCATACTACTGAAAACACTAATGCAGAATAAAATAGGTAGAAGATATGTGTGTCACTTGCCTTTTTGAAGAATACGATCTTTCAATCTTCTCAACTAAGCACGTAGCTCTTCGCACAAACTATAGCACAGAAATATCATACCATAAACAAACCATACAAACACAATCAAACAAATCCAAACAATTGAGAAGTGTTTGTTTAGATTATTCAAGATATTGTGATAGAATAGATGTGACAAAAGAAATGTAGATTGTGGGATATGGATTAAAGAGTTTAGTTGGAAAAGATCAACATGATTTGAGAGGCATGATATAATTGGTGAAGTCTTTATGCTTTATTAAAGCAAGAATGAATCTTGGAATAGCTCATGTGAATAGTTCACATAAGTGGCAAATAGTGCAACAACAATAGTATTGAGTAAGTGTGACAACAATTACTCATAAATAGTATGCATTACACCTAGACAATGGGTAAAGATTAGTGAATCATTACATTACTCAATTAGCTCATTTGCAAATTGAATAATTCAATACAAGTGAACAAGATTAAGTAGGCATAGGATTGGGTATGAATGATTGACATTTGAGAACATAGCTCAAAGGGTTCATTGAACATTATGAAGTATGATCATGAGCTATGGTAGTAGAATTGATTCAACACCACAATAGCAAAATAGAATCTATGATTGAGAATGAATTCATATCCTACTCAAGTAGCACAATTGCAATTTGAATATATATGAAAATGGGGCAAGGTGATGTCTAGATGATATTTGATAGCTAGCTATGAACATAGGGTTTACTAAAGTAGAAGGAAACATTAGTTGAAAAAGAAATAGAAATAATCTATATAGGAAATACTCAAATTCTCATATTAGAATTTGAATAATTGTGAAGTGGTTCAATAAAATTAAGAAGTGATACTAATGGATAGCTTGTAGTAAAACAAGGCCACTGCAATTGGATTCACTCTAAAATAAGTTATAGAATTCAAATTATGTTCAAATTAGTGATTTGAATAGATTTGAATGCACAAAGTGTGTGCACGTATCAACTATGAAATTTCTTGATCCTATGATGTTCTACATGATTAGAGGATTCCAAGGACTACAAATTTGTTATTTTTGGACACTTGAAACAAAAGATATGAATTAAATAAGCTAATAGATGTGTTTGATTCAATTTGAAAATGGTTTCAAATTGAATTACCGAAACTATGAAGTTTTTGTGCACTAATGGATTCTACATGTTCTAAGGTTTCCAATGGTATATTATTTGTTAATTTTTGAGTTATAGATCAAAAGTTATGATTTTTGCAAGTTTGCAGATATTTAAAAGGAGTTTAAATCTAATTTGAATCAGAACAGATGCGGGCTCGACATGTGGCGCCACCTCATTGGAGGGTACCGGTTCAGACGGATCAGCAACGAGGAGCGTTGGATCTAACTTAGATCTGATGGACCAGATTAGCCCGTACCGGTGTGGGGACCCCGGCTTACCACCCGGGATTCCCGTTATGCATACAATTCACGATCCCAGGAAGACTGTCGTGAATCCACATAACAGAGTTGGCATTACAGAATACATCATCCATTACATAACGAGTTCAAATAGTCTTACATGGCCACTTGGCCGAATACAAGTTCACTAACAGTTGCAGCGGATACAAGGGTAGCATCGGTAGCCCGGTTCATGCCTCTACCCTACAGGCGACTGACCAGGAGACGGATCCTAGTTCGCACTGGCATCATCGAACTCCTCACCATCATCATCATAGTCTTCACCATAATCTGACCAAGTTAATAGCCAGGGACAAAGCCGTGAGTACATTTTGAATTGTACTCGCAAACCATCTAAGAGAGAGAGATTATCATGCAGTTTGGCTATAGCAAAAGGGAAGTGGTTTCAGGCTAGTTGCTTGATGCAAAACATAGCTTCTCGTGTCGATATAGCATGTCATACAACATCTCTATATCATAGTTTCTCTTGTCGATATAGCATGTCATACGACATCTCTATATCCTTATTAAAGAAGAATTTTATAAAACCATTTTTAGTAAAAGCTCTAGAGAATGGGGAAAACTCGCTTATTTTCCAAGAACAACGATGGTCAATCAAACATGACCATCCCCTTTCCTTGGCAGTACCCTCCAAGTACTCCGAACCATCATCGTGCCACGGCAGTACCCTCCGAGTACTCCATCCGGCACCTTTCTCCTTTTCTTTCCAAAAACGTTTTTATAAACCAAAGCTTGACATTGGGCTAAGTAACGGTTGTCCCAACCGTCCATGACCGAGGACTCGGCTATTTGAATAGATTTACACTCTGCAGAGGTTGTACACTTTACCCACAAGATTCGATAAATCTGTCGGGATGCCACCACGGTCCGTCATACACTAGTATGCGGGGTTCGGATAATTGAACGAAGTCCTCTATCTACCTACCTTAGTACAGGTGCCTGCCCTGTGGAGTTAACCTCCCCGGCAAACCCTGACAGCCTACCTCCATTTCCTCGAGTGTAGCTCCAGTGCCACGGCGGGAGAACCCAAGTGTCTTCCGGCCGGATAAATCCCGAGGGATCCCGATTCACTATTGCCCATACTCTTGCGGCAACCCAGATTCCGGGGTCCTACAAACCCTTATATAGTGTGAGGCTCCCCGCACTAAAGCAAATAAACTTCGAACTAAGCCCCGTCCCATACCGGGGTAATGTGGTTGCATAGATAAATTGTTCTGAGCGAACACTTAGTGATCACCAATGTCTTTTGAAAACCACCAACTCCTTTATCCTCCATGAATCATCTTCATTGTTCCAAAAACCATTTTTGAAAACATTTCAGTGGAGTAGATACTACTCCAAGGTTTTCGAAGACATTTTCAAGAAATCCTTTGAGTGTTCCCATCCTAGAGTTTTTGGCTCCACTAGAGGGTTTCCAAAGGCTTTGTTGCTAATCAACAAGCCTCTACTACAAGTGTAGAGAGTAGGTGTTCAAGGGGGTTATCTCAAAGGATGATAACAATAGGCTTGTGGAGCTTGAGCCCATAATATAATTGCTACAAGAGCTATAGCAATAAAAAAACATGCAGTTTAATAAATCTTTATGCAACCTGCAAAACAAGTGAATAGGATTCAGATATGCAACAAGTTTAGATGGCTTGCCTTGAGTGGCTTGTCCCTGGTCCTCCTCTTCCTAATATTCAAAGACTTCCCCCTCCTCGGTACACTCCTCGTTCGATTCTATCGCCGGAAAAATAATAGCACACAATGAATATACATGCATACACAAGTCACAACATTTCATGCACTCAATACCACACAAGCAAAGAGTATCAGAAACAAACAAGTTTAGAAAACAAATCAAGATTTTATAGGTTTTAGTTATTATGTTAATCCTATTATAAACTAGGGTTTTTCAAATGAAGCAATCACACATCAAATCATTCCCAACAAGCATGCAGGTGGTCTCATTGATCAAATAACACACTCAGTAAACTTACAGGTTGACAACAATCTTAAGAATCCAACAAAGTTGGATTTACAAAAAAACAGTTTGTGGTTTGATTCCTATGAATTAAATAATAGGAAATAACACTAGAATACCAAAATAAAATCTTAGATATTCTCTGAGCATCAGAAAAATATGACCTAAATGTTCTTGAAAGCTCTTCCAAAGCACAATCCAAGGAAATTGGATTCATATCAAAATTCCTATTCTACTGCAGATGGTAATTTTTCTAAGATTAAATACACAATCAACCATATTAATTACTGCTGCAAAAATAAAGATCCTAAAATAGTAAAACCAGTTGGTCAAACAAACTAACACATCAAGATATCACTGAAAATTGGATCTACTTCAGTATATAAAACTCAAGATATAAAATAAACTTCAAAAGTGACCTAATTAGTTTCACAATTTATCATTTCATCTTCAGAGGGTCTACAACCATGGGACCTATGCCATATGAAAGATCTTGCAGTAAGCTACACATAGAAACTTGAATCACTCAATTTGCACAATCTGAGAATTTTCTATGCATTTTTGAATCTTGCAGAGAATTGAAAATAGAGAAAATTATCTAAAAAATATATAACAGGCCAGGTTTCGAGCGGATCTAGCCAGATCTGGCCTGGGCCGGCCCAGAACTGGCGGCCTGCCCGGGGCCTACCGGGCGAATCGGTATGCCGCCGTCCGATCTAGATCGGACGGCGCGACGTCCTTCTTCCTCGCGCGGACATGCACGCAGGTCGTCACCGGCGAGCTAGCTAGGGTTTGGGGCTGGCGATGCTCACCGTGGGTCGTCAGCGGCTAGTCGGCGGTAGATCGGAGGCAGAGGCGTTCAGGAGGTGGTCCAACTCGAAGTGTGTTGCATGCAGGGGCTAGGGGGTTCGTGTCGATGCCGCGGTCGTCGACGTCCTTCCTCGCAGAGATCGGCGATGGCGACGGCTTGATCTTGATCTGGACAAAACGAGAGGGTGTGTGAGATCGAGGGAAGCAGGAGGGTTTCAGAGATGCAGAGAAGAAGGCGGGAGAGGGTCTGCTGACGACGGCAACCTTCCCCTTCTCCTCGGACTCCGGCAATGGTGTTCTCCCTCTGCAGAGAGAGAGAGAGAGAGCAGGGGCTAGCAAGGTGAGCTCTGGGAGGTGGGGAGAGGCGGATGGGGGAGAATGGCATCCAACCGAAGGCTCAGGGCTCGGCTGGGGGTTTTTATATGGTGGATTGGGCTCGGTCTAGCGTGGTCTTTCGTCGGAAATGATTGGGCGAGGCGAGCGGTGGTCTAGGACGGCGTTGTGCACCGAGTGCAGTGATCAAGTCATCTGCATCGGTGGCGGCTTGGTTTGATCGGAAAGGGCACGTGTTCAGTGAGAGGGTGGTCAGACTAGGGCGCGGCGAGGATGCCTCGGTCGGCTAGGGTTCTGGGCAGGTGTGGCGCGGCGTAGCACGTTCAGTGTCGTGCACCGTGGGGTGGTTTGCGGGGCTGTCACGGGCGTGCACGCTTCGGAATGCGAACGATGCTCTCGGCGTGCAGAGCGTGCACTGGCAAGGGCGGAGCACGGGCTAGAGCGGGGTCCACGGGTGGCAAGGGCGATGGCTGGCTATTGGGCTTCGACGGCGGTGTCTCTGGGCAACCAGTGGCGCGACTGCGGCCGTTGGTTTGCGGTCGACGCCTTGTGTCCAACGGTGTGCGCACGGTCGGCGTCAGCGAGAGAGAGGGAGAAGGTGAGGTGCAGGGGGCTCGGTGGCTGGTGAGTGGGGTCGTGGGGCTCCTCCTGGGCGGCAGCTCATCGCCGATTGGGGGTCTGGAGTGGAGGGGGTGAGAGAGAGGGAGTAGGGCAATCTTTGCAAGATTGCCTCGGGTCTCACCCCTCCCTTGTGTCCACTAGCTACAGGACAAGAAGAATATGCGAGGGAGAGAGGGATGGCCGGCTAGGGTGGCCTCTTCGTCGATTTTGCAAAGAGGGAGAAGAAATGAGAAGAGAAGAAAAAGAAATTGGGAAGTTTGGCCGAAATTCATTTGAATTTTGAAAAGTTCACAAATTGGTCCAAGTGGTGGTGATGATGGGCTAAGAAGTGATTTTTAAATATTAGAAGTCCATCTACCAAGTTTCAAAATTTTTGAATAGGTGGAAGTGGGGTTTTGGTGAAGTTCCTATTTTTCAAATAAGAGTGCAAGAATAAAAGAAATAGAAATTCTATATAGTGTGATCAAGCAAAGAAACAAATCTAGGATTTTTGTTTCACACAAGCAAGCATCAAATCCCTAGATTCTGCATAAAATCATAGCACCATGCTGTGGTTAAGAATAAAGGTGTTTGTTCTGTTGAAAATAAAATCAAGCAAAAATAAACAAGCACACACATGCACTCACATAAAATCATGCACACACACATCTGAAATCATACATGCTAGCACTCATGCACCTATATGAATAAAAGTTTTTAATTTACCCCAAATAAAGTGCTAAAACTAGGTCTCAAATGGTTTACAAAAAGTGGGATGTTACAAACCTTCCCCCCTTAAAAGAATCTCGTTCCGAGATTCGGTAGCTAAGCGTTGAACAACTCGGGAAATTCCCGCTGAAGATAATCTTCACGTTCCCAAGTGTCTTCGTCTTCGGTGTGGTTACTCCATTGGACTTTATACATGTTGATTTTTCTTCTACGAGTAAGGCGGACATCCTTCTCCAGAATACGGATTGGTCTCTTGTTGTAGGTCAAGTCGTGGTTGAGGTCAATGGAGTCTTGGTCAACCTCTTTGAAAGTTTCGGGTTTGCTGGGGGTTTGAAGGCATTTGCGTAACTGTGACACGTGGAAGACATCGTGGAATTTGGACAGCTTCGGGGGTAGCTCCAACTTGTAGGACATCTCTCCGCGGCGTTCTAGGATTTTGTATGGGCCAATATAGCGGGGTGCTTGTTTACCCTTGACATGGAATCTTTGCATACCCATGAGAGGTGTAACACGATCGCACTTGGAATGAAATGGGCCCCCGTCAAGAATCAGCGTAGCTCTTTTGCCTAGATTGGGCAACTTTTAACCAGTTCCGAATTAGTTGCACTTGTTCTTCGGCTTCCTTAATGATGTCGGGTCCAAAAACTTGGCTTTCTCCGGTCTCAGACTAGTTGAGAGGGGTACGCCACTTACGACCGTATAGGGCTTCAAAGGGGGCCATTTGTAGGCTAGCTTGGTAGCTATTGTTGTAGGAAAACTCGAGGAAGGGTAAACAATCCTCCCATTTGGCTCCGTATGAGAGGACGCAGGCGCGAAGCATATCTTCAAGGATTTGGTTGACTCTCTCTGTTTGGCCTCCAGTTTGCGGGTGATAGGCTGTGCTAAAGGAAAGCTTGGTCCCTAGGGCTTCATGAAGTTTTTTCCAAAAACGAGATGTGAATTGGGTACCACGATCAGAGACGATAGTTTTGGGTACTCCATGCAGACTCAAAATTCTTGAGATATAGAGATCAGCGAGTTCCCTGCCATTATGGGTGGTATTAACTGGGATAAAGTGCACAACCTTGGTTAGGTGGTCGACGATGACCAAGATGGAGTCATGTCCCCGATTTGACCTCGGAAGGCCAGTGATAAAATCCATACCAACTTCTTCCCATTTCCACATGGGCACCTTTAACGGCTGCAGCAGACCCGCAGGTCTTTGGTGCTTGGCCTTGACACGCTGGCAGACGTCACACCGTGCAATGAAAAAGGCTATCTCTCGCTTCATGCCATGCCACCAAAACTGCTCTTTCAAGTCTTGGTACATCTTGGTGCCTCCTGGGTGAATTGAATAAGGAGTATCATGGGCTTCCTTTAAAATAAGCTGCTTCAACTCATCATTGCTGGGGATGCATAGGCGGCCATTATACCATAGCACGCCTTGCTGGTCAATCATAAACCCAGGTACTTCTTCTCGTCCCATCCTACGCTTGATCCCTTCAATACTCTCGTGACCTTTCTGGGCTTCTTTAATTTGATCAAACAGAGTAGGCCGGACTTTAAGGTTGGCTAAGAACCCATGGCTTACAAGCTCAAGTCCAAACCTTTCAAACTCCTCGCATAGGGTAGGTTGGTTGGTCTTTAGTAGGGCATTTAGTGAGCAAGGCTTTGGACTGAGAGCATCGGCAACAACATTCGCCTTAACCGGGTGATAGTGAATGCCTAGGTCATAGTCCTTAATAAGCTCAATCCATCTTCGTTGCCTCATATTCAGCTCCTTCTGAGAGAAAATGTATTTTAGGCTTTTGTGGTCCATGTAGATCTCACACCGGTTTCCCATAAGGTAATGGCGCCAAGTTTTGAGTGCATAAACCACGGCGGCAAGCTCTAGGTCATGGGTAGGGTAGTTTAGCTCATGCGGGCGTAATTGTCGGGATAAATATGCAATGACTTTGCCATCTTGCATCAAGACACTTCCAAGTCCAAGCCTGAATGCGTCGCAATAGACGTCAAAGCTCTTGGTGATGTCGGGCATGGTTAAGATAGGGGCTGATACAAGTCTCTTCTTGAGCTCTTGGAAACTTTGCTCGCACTTTTCAGTCCACTCGAACTTTTTATCCTTCTTGAGGAGTTGAGTCAACGAGCGAGCGATGCTGGAAAACCCTTCAACAAACTTTCGGTAATAACCAGCTAATCCAAGGAAGGCTCGAACCTCGGTGGGGTTAGTTGGGGCTTTTCTTTCCATGATGGAGGTGATTTTGGAGGGGTGAACGGAAACTCCACCGGCTGATATAACATGGCCTAGGAATCCAACTTCTTTCAGCCAAAACTCACATTTACTGAATTTAGCATAAAATTGGTGCTCGCGCAGGGTTCCCAACACAAGCCGCAGATGTTCTGCGTGCTCTTCCTCGGTCTTGGAATAGACCAAGATGTCGTCGATGAACACCACTACAAACTTGTCGAGGAACTTCATGAACACCTTATTCATGAGATTCATGAAGTAGGCAGGGGCATTGGTTAGGCCGACTGACATCACGGTGTACTCAAACAAACCGTAGCGGGTGGTGAAGGCGGTCTTTGGAATATCGGACTCACGAACCTTCAGCTTATGATATCCGGTACGGAGATCAATCTTGGAGAACACTTTGGCCCCATTCAGCTGATCAAATAGGTCTTCAATCTTCGGAAGTGGATACTTGTTCTTAATGGTCACCTCATTCAGTTTACGGTAGTCCACACACAATCGAATGGTACCGTCACGCTTGTCCACAAAAAGAACAGGTGATCCCCAAGGTGACGCGCTGGGGCGAATAAGACCCTTGCTGAGCATATCAGCGAGTTGCCTTTTAACACTTCTAGCTCTTGGGGGTTCATGCGGTAAGCTCGTTGCGCAATAGGGGCTGTTCCGGGAACCAATTCAATAATGAACTCAATATCTTGGTCAGGGGCATACCTGGCAACTCTTCAGGGAAAACATCCGGGTATTCACATACCACCGGAACTTGGTCGGGGGTTGGTCCAGATACAAACTTGTTGTAGTAGGCTTTGTGGGATGGCATGGTTGCAACGTGTTCAATCCGGATACCATTGTTGTTGGTCACGGCTATAGACTTCCTGGCTCAATCTATGAGCCTGTTTGGATTGGCTACCCATAGTAGCCTTACCAAATTATTGGTTAGCCCCACTTTTTTGGCCACCGCCGTTTGGATTGGTACCAATTTTAGCTCGCCCGGACCAGCGTGGGCGTGCCAACGTCTACTTTTCGCCAACTCGCGGGCGAAACCAGGGCGCGGAAATCGACCGCCAAAAAATTGGCAGCCAAATCTGGCGTGGGCAGTCTACCGAGATATAAAAGGATCCGCCCCGATTTTCTCGTATCTTTCCTCCGCTTTCCCCTTTCTCTATCGTCTCTGTGCGCACACAAGAACAAGACGAGTGCTCTCACGATTTGCAGTCCGCTGATTTCACCGAGTTCCCGTGTCAATCCGAGCAGCTTCGGTGGCCGCCGGCGTTGCTCTAGGTCCCAGCTCACTCTCTCCATCAACGCACGCCCAAGCAGGTGAGTGCTGATAACCCATCGAGCCCCACTCTGATCCCCTTTTTTATATGGGCGGTTTACTTCAATCTTAGATCTTTTAGTTGCAATATGCTGGAGATATGCTACATGTAAGTGGTACTTGCTAGATCTGATCTATTTCTTATCAAATCGCATCGTATTTGTCTCCTGTAAGGAGACGTTGCATGTACACTGAACTTTTTTCTAAACTTAGTTACACTAAACTTGATTGATACATAAATAGTTCAGTGTCCTTTGTTGCCGATCCAAAGCAAAGCACGTACTTGCAATTTTATTTCTCCATTCTGGTGGATTTTGTATAAGTTGGCCCTTACATTATTAAAAGCTAGTCTGATTTTGTAACATGTTCTGTCAGTAAGGATGTAATTCATTTATATATGTACTTATTTTACTCAGATGGACATGGACCAGCAAAAATACTATCTTTACAACATGTTGAGGCACAGGACTCTATCTGTCATTGTCCTTCTCTTGGCTCTCTGGTACAGAAACAGAGATGGTAGAAAAATTAGAGGTAGAGGTCAAAAGTATAGTCCACTAGTTGAGAGAGACCTCTACAGAACTAATGTGCTAATTAGGCTTATTAACACATCAGATGCAACATGCATCAAGCAACTGAGGATGTCTCGAGCTGTATTTTACAAGCTATGCGATAGGCTGAGGCATGAGAAGTTGTTAATTGACACACTTCATGTCTCGGTAGAGGAACAAGTTGCAATGTTTCTTTACGTGGTGGGTCAACATCACACAAATTCATCTGTTGGATTCTGGTTTTCGCGGTCTAGTGAAACGGTGAGCAGATATTTCAATATAGTCCTGCGTGCAATCGGGGAGTTAGCACGTGATCTCATTTATTTGAGATCAACGGATACACACACAAAAATCACTAGCAGCCCAAACAGATTCCACCCCTACTTTGAGGCAATTCTTAGACTGTAAACAATAGTATTTTTTATACATATTGACCTTTCCCAATCTTGATATGCACCCTTATTTTCGTATTCGTAGGGATGTATAGGGGCACTAGATGGCACTCATGTTAAGGCTTGTGTTCCTGCTCACATGGTGGACAAATTTAGGGGCCGAAAGTCATACCCCACCCAAAATGTGCTAGCAGTTGTCGACTTTGACCTTCGGTTCACGTATGTTCTAGCAGGATGGGAGGGCTCTGCCCATGATTCCCTTGTGCTAAAAGATGCCCTCACGCGTCCAGGAGGTCTAAAAATACCTGAAGGTACATAAACCACATAACATACATGTTTTGTCACTCATCTTAATTTGATCTTAGCTTACCATTAATTATAACATGACTGTAGGAAAGTTTTTCTTGGCTGATGCTGGGTATGCTGCAAGGCCAGGGATACTGCCTCCTTATCGTGCTGTGCGCTGCCACCTAAATGAGTTTGCTGGATCACTTGACCCAACTACCCCAGAAGAATTATTCAACCACCTGCATTCATCACTTAGGACCACAGTTGAACGAGCATTTGCAGCTCTAAAGAATCGTTTTAAGATTCTTACTCAGAGGCCATTTATACCATTAAAATCTCAGATTAAGGTTGTAGTTGCTTGTTGCGCTTTACACAACTGGATACTAGAAAATGGTCCAGATGAGTATGTTGTGGATGAGGCTACATGGTATGCCAACCTCCCTAGGAGTAGTGGACGTGTTCGTGATCGGGAGGCTGACATACGTGAGTGGGCTGCCAAGCGTGATTTAATAGCTCAACAAATGTGGGAAGATAAAGAGAGTGCACGGGAGTGAGGAGTGAGGCTGATGCCACTGTGACATGGTGCTTTTGATGTATCTTTATGCGAGGGATTAGTGCTTTTGATGTATCTTTATGTGAACGATTAGTGCTTTTGATGTATCTCCATGAGAGGGAACATTTGTAGTCTGGAGCATTTGATTGTAATGAACTTATGTAACTTGTTCTATCCTTGTAATATTGTTCCACTTATTTATGTTTCTTATGTGAGATGTCTTAATTGGTTGGTTATATTATATTTCTATTCTGCTATATTACGTTTGTAGTACCAATATGTAGATCATGGGGAAGCCTAAGCTCGCTGTCAAGAGCGAGGAGGACTACAATTCTCGTGATAAGTACATAACCTGGACAGATGAAGCCACAAGGTTTATGCTTGATTGGTATATTGAGCTTCGTAAGGACAAACTAGCAACTTTCAAGTTCAAGAAACAACACCACTTGCAGTGTGCTGATGCTCTAAATGGAAAGTTTTCTCTTGGAGTCACTCAAAACCAAGTGGATCGACATTACCGTTCGTGCAAAGAGAAGTGGAGTTGGGTGCGACGGGCAATGAACAATAGTGGAAATGGCTTTGAGGCTAGCACATGCAAGTTTACACTTTCTGAGTCAGAAAAGCAACATCTCAGTGTAAGTCTATATGTCAAGGTTTGAATATCTGTACATGTGCAACTTCTCTTGTTTTCTGCTTATTTCATATATCTTACCCCTGTGCTACCTTACCTTGTGACAGAAAACTGCAATCAATTATCTCACTAGACCCATCAGATTCTTCCATCAATTGGAAGAGTTGTTCTCCGATCAATCCCAAGCTGATGGCTCACTCGCAATTGACCAAACCACTGTAAATGTTGATGATGGTACTGATGACAATGAGGATGTGGTGGAACATGAAGGTTTTCCAATTCCAGTAGACAGTGATGAAGCTGACTCGGATACCATTGGTCGCCATAGTCCTAAACTTGTGTTGGATGGCAATCCTTCGAACAAGAAGCGCAAGCGAGTGACATCATCACCTTCCAAGAATCCAACAAAGGGCAAAGCAAACAAGGGAAAGGTATCTAATGATGATATTGCAGCTAGTATTAAGAAGCTGGCTGACTCTCTTGCAGCCCCAATTATTCCTATGCAACCAATGGCACCTGCAGATCCTTATGCAAATCTTTGGAAACGAATAAATTCCCTAACCATCACAGCTAAGGATAAACTTGAGATTGCAGCCCATCTATCCAAGCTGGATCAAGATATCTTTCGTAGTTACCTCAACTATGCTGACGATGCAGTGCTCCAAGAGTGGGTCATTGGCTACTTTGAGTCTTAGTTTCGTCATGATGGTCGTGATGGTGGGTCTGCAGCAGCTCCTCACTAAATTGCAGTAGTTTATTTAGTTCTTGGCCACCTTTTGTTTCTATCACTAGCAGTATCTAAGCACCTAGTGGTAGTGTGGATGCTGAATATATCAGCGATATATCATGCATATTTTGTGTATATTGAGCAGACTTATGTGTGTGTGGCTGGCTGCAACATCTTATGGTCTAGTAAAGAGTCAACTAGTTTGTGAACTTGATTTTGTTGCTCATATCCGATGTATCAAACAGTATATGTGCTATTATATATACTGAACCGTGTCATTGTGAAGATTACAGATGTGTTGATCCATTTTTCGTATATCAGTACCATGTACTTCTAAATATATGTTTTTCTTGTTTGTTGCCATGCATGTTATGAGATCTGGAACCAAACCAAACAGCAGCCAATGAAATGTGTCGATTATTTGGCTAGTCATTTGGCTTGAAACCAAATGGAAGCCAATGGGTTTGCCAAAATTTTGGCAGGTACCATAGGTTACAATCCAAACAAACACAAGTTGCCAATTTTTTAGCTATGCCCTGTATTTGGTCATGCCAATATTTTTGTCGGGCAAGAAAGGGCACAATCCAAACAGGCCCATCCCTGGTACTTGGACATCCAATCCATTCCAAGTACCACATCCAACCCCTTTTTGCCTAAGATGATCAAATTGGCTCAAAAGTGCACCCCATGAATATCTACCGGCACATCTACACAATTATCCTTGTCTTCACGACGGACCTGGGGATTTGAACTAGCATAGCTCTAGTCATCATGGTAGACTCTAACATCCCCTTTTTCACAAAGTGCTCGGTAACGAAAGAATGCGATGCACCTGAATCAAACAGCACTCTTGCAGGGATGGAGTTGACAAGAAATGTACCAAGCACAACATCAAGGGCCTCAGCAGCTTCTTCAGCAGTGACGTGGTTCAGGCGGCCTCTTGCATTATGGGCTTGGGTCTTCGGGTTTCTACCAGAAGGTCCACGGCCTTGACCCTGGTTGGGTCGCGGCGCGCTGAGGCTCGGGGCAGAAGGCTTCTTCAGAGGGCACTCCTTAGAGAAGTGTCCAGGCTGACCACAAGTGTAGCATCCACTGCCCTGGCTGCGATTTGCGGGGTTGAAGGTGTTGCGGTTGCTTCCAGAGAAGTTTCCTCTTGATGGGCGGTTGCTGGGGGTACTGACGGCTGGGGTTGTTGGGCCTAGGGGCTTGAGAGGCGAACCTTTGTGGTGGTGGCACGGCTCTGGATGGGGGCATGCTGCGGGACATGTGACCACTAGGTCCTCCCTGGTTCATCATCCTCCTCTTGCGGCTCTCACCGGCATCTTTGTTCTTGTCTTCGACCATGATGGCAGCATCTACCATGAACTCCAAGTTGGGATAGTGAACAACCACAAGGTATGTCGTGGTTTCGTCAACAGATCTGCCATAGGGGTAGGTGTATGGCGGTTTGTGGAAGGGGGTGAACACGGCGGAGCAATCCGGGACGGTGGTAGCACGAGTTTACCCAGCTTCAGATCCCGCAACGGTGGCGAGACCCTACGTGCTGCTATAATTCACTATATGGCAACAAGTGCTCGGTTACAATGAAGATGTTGGCTGTTTCGCTATGCGATTGGCCGTATGTCTAAGTTCTGCCTCAAGGGCTTCTCCACGCTGGCTTATAAAGGCGCCTGGCGTGGGTTACATGTTGGTACCAGAGCGGATACAACTTGGAGTCCTAGACTAAGTCCTATGCGTGTACTACAAGGCAACCCGCCATGGGCCTGTCTACGGATCCGCCATGAGCTCCTGCGTCTAGTACCGCCATGGTTTCTCCAGCAACTGGGCCGCCCGGTAGGCAATCCGCCATACCACCCTGGCTTGCTGGTTTATGACTACGTCGCTGGTATACCCATTTGGTATATCTCCAACAGTAGCCCCCAGGGAACTTCAAGATCGCCATCTCCATCCGCCATGCCTCGTCTTTGGTGAAGTCTATCCGCCATAGCTCGTCTTCTATTCCGCGTCTAGATGGCGGTTTCTTGATGTTCCTCTTTTCTCCATCTATCAATCCGCCGTAAATAGCGGATCATGCGACGTAGTTTTAACTTAGCGAGATTTCCGGGATCCGTTGGATCATACCATAGAAATCCGCCGTAAATTTCGGCACGTAGTTCCTTCTAGGGCAAGATTCACAGCGCATGCACTGTTTTATCGAAGTTACTTTTTTACCCCCAGACACGTGTCGCTGGATTAGGGTTTCTGTGATTAGGGTGAGCGGTTGTGATAGCGGGCACGAATCTCGAGGTCCGGGGCCTATATATACCCTGGCCTCTCACTCCCGGGCGGTCACACCTAATTCACCCCCTACGCTCTCTCTCTCCTCAGCGCCTCCACGAGAGCTCCGTCATCTCCGACGAGCCACCGCAGGATTTCCTCACCGCCGGTGGCTTTTTCCGCTGGAACAGCCCACCAAGAACTTCACACGTTCCATAGCGGGATCCAACCTTCGTTTGCCACCATGAATCCCAGATCTCCTTCCCGTCACCCTTCCGAAGCTGAGGAGGAAGATTCCCCTCTGTAGCAATCTGCTCAGGGCGCGCATCCCTCAATGGCGGATTCATACCCAGAGGACATCACGTCCGAGGCTGAGGAGGAGATGGCGGGAATGACCACAGAAGAGGCCGCAGACAAAGAAGTGGATGGCGAAGTCGAAGAAGAGGAGCAAGATGACAGAGCTGAGGCTGAAGAAGAGCAGATTCCCCAGAACCTCCATGGGTACTGGGCAAAATGCCATGTCAAGGACGCTCACGTCCAAGCTTTGGAGAACGAGGGCACCATGGCCCCCCAGGCAGAGTCCCGCTGGCGGACTGACTTCAAAGCCCTAGTGCCAGCCCCTAACTCCACCGAAATCGTGATGCTTAAATCTCACGTGGAGAGGGGTCTCAGTATGCCGCCATCTTCTTTCTTCACAAATCTTCTGAAGTTCTATGGGCTGCAGCTCCACCATATAGCCCCAAACAGCTTGGTGTCTGTAGCGGGCTATGCGGCCTTGTGCGAAGGATTCCTTAGAATTCGTCCTAGGGTAGACCTCTTCCAGCTCTTCTTCTCTGTGCGGGCAAATTATGAGGATGACGGATTCCTTCGAACCTTTGGAACAATATGCTTTCTTCCACGGAGATCAAAAGAATATCCCTTCATCACGCCTCTGGATTCCGCCATAGGATGGAGAGGGTCCTGGTTCTACATGGCGGACAAGCCTGCGCCATCTCAAGCCCGCGGCCTTCCTTCCTTTGAGAACATAGCAGCTCAGCCCCTCGACTCCTGGAAGCCTGTGAACGACGAAACCGCCACCCCTTACATCAAGCTCCTGACACGGCAGATTGCCAAGCTATCCAAAGATGGTCTCAAAGGAATCGATACCATCAACTGTTGGATATCTCGGCGGATCCAGCCTCTACAACACCGCGATAGCCTGATGCACGAGTATACTGGTGCAAATGATGGCATGCGTTATTCAGACAAGGAGCTAGACCCTAAGGTGGTCGAGAAGCGCATACGCTCTCTTATGAAATCTCCCAGAAAGAAGCCTTTGAAATTTGGCATGGCAATGTTTGAGAATGGCAGCTGCCCTCCGATAAGTTACTTTCTCACCATAGTACTTCATGATACCTTTGCACTTCACGAGAACTGATGTCTTTCTTTTACCAGCTCAAATCGCTTGGTCCTGCGCACTTTGCTCATCCCCTTCGGTGCTCCAACTTGAAGCCTACCGCTGAAGAGGAAGTAGTTTATTCTAGCGGAAACAAAGAGGAGATGGCGGGGGACATAGATGACACAGCCCGCACGGCTAAGGCGAAGGTGGTCACCAAGAAGCGGGGCAGTAGCGCGAAACCTCATGGTGGTGGCGGGAAATCTACTGATTCCCGCTGTTTCGAAGCTCAACGCAGGGCGGAGCTAGAAACGCCATCCGAGAATACCACTACCATCAACCTGCCAAAGTCAAGGTAACCCTCTATTATTTCTTCATTGTTGTTTGATTGTTTCACTAATCCCCCTTTTGCTTAGAAGGAAGAAGCCTGTCGTCAAGGAACCTCCATCCAAGCGAAACAAGCCCTCCCCTGCCGCTATCCTGCAGACCCCTGACGCACTGATTCCCTCCCCTACTCGTAAGGATATCGATATGGAGGATGCCGGTGGTCAGTTTGGCTCGATGCTAGAAGCCAACCCAACGACTGAAGCTACGGCTAATGATGTCGTCCAAAGTGAAAAGGCTTCTGACTCGTTCCAGTGTCAAATGGCGGATGCTTCGGCGGGGGGCAGCTCGTTCTGGAGGCAGAAACATCTTGAGATTGTCAACCTTATCACCAGCCAGGAAGATGCCAGCAACCAGCTATCCAGCGGTATTTCCGCTTTTGTAGAGAAGACAGCAACCATGAAGAAGGTATGTACTCCCAGTAGCCCCCGAGCGCCGTGGCGGATTTCCATAGATGATCCGCTATGGTGCTCTAAGAGAAAACTACTTTATATTTTTGCATAGTATAGCCCCCGAGCGCCGTCATATTGTACAGTGCTCGGTAGAGAACTTAAATTTTGCACTGAGTAGCCCCCCGAGCATTATGGCGGATAACTATCCAGCATAAAGCTCTTAAGAAGACTTAAAAAATTAGTATGAGTAGCCCCCGAGCGTTATGGCGGATGCTATCCGGCATAAAGCTCTAAGAGTGACTAAAAAATCATCGTGAGTAGCCCCCGAGCGTTATGGCGGATGCTATCCGGCATAAAGCTCTAAGAGTGACTAACACTTCATATCATTTCGCCAGAATTACAAGAAAGTTGTGGAGGACCTGGTCCAGGTCGTCAGCTCACAGGAGAAGGAGCTGGCGGAAAAAAGCGTTCTTGTGGCGGACTTGCGGCAGCAGCTCGAGAAGAGCGATAATTTTCTTTTGTCTTGGACAAGTTTAAGTACCTTTATGCTATTCGATCAATACTGTGTTTATACTTCCGCCATGTAGATGCTGCCAAGCTTAAGTCCACACTTGAGGGGGTGGAAAAGGGCCACGCTATTGCGATGGAGGGGTTGCAGCAGCAGCTCCAAAAATCATTGGCCTCGAATACCCTCCTCGAAGAGCAGCTGAAGGACCAGGAACGCCAGAACCTGAAGAAGGACAAGGAGATAGAGGATCTCCGCAAAGCCGCTGCCGATTTTGAAAAGCGGCGAGATGGCTTTAACGAGCTCCTCGATCACTTCCAGAAGACCCTTCTAGGTATCAATGGCTCTCCATACTGCGTAGTTTGTAGTGATGTGTTATGCCGAATGTGACGCCTTGCTTGTTTCCGCTATGCAGTGACCCTGGATCAAGGCGAAGTGGATTTTGTCGCAGGCTTGCGCATGGCCACTGACGCAGCAAAGAAGGAGCTGGATGGCCTTCTCAACGCTGGACGTCAGGCGTGCGGGAGTTGATACGTCTCCAACGTATCTATAATTTTTGATGCTCCATGCTTGTTTTTACACCATTTGCCTACTGTTTCGTTACACTTCGTGGCACTTTTATGCATTTTCTGGAACTAACCTACTAACAAGTTGCCACAGTGCCAGTTCCCTGTTTTCTGCTGTTTTGGTGTTTCAGAAGTGATACACAGGAAATATTCTCGGAATTGGACGAAACAAGTTCCTGAAGTCTTATTTTACCCGGAAGCTTCCAGTGATCCGAAGGGGAGTAGGAGGGGAGCCACATGGGCCCCACACGCCAGGCCGGCGCGGCCAGGCCCTGGCCCGCGCCACCCTGGTGTGAGGCCACCTGGCTCCACCTCTGACATCGCCCCTTCACCGATAAAGACCCCCCGATGGGAAAAACCTAAGTACCCAATCAATTTTCCAGAACACATCGCGATCCGCCGCCGCCGTCGACCCGAAGATCGGGAGGGTCCATAAGCTCTTCCCGGCACCCTGCCGGAGAGGGGAATCGCCACCGGAGGTCTTCTTCATCGCCATGCTTGCCTCCAGAGCGATGAGTGAGTAGTCTACCTTGGACTATGGGTCCATAGCAGTACCTAGATGGTTGTCTTCTCCACTATGTGCTTCATGTTTAGATCTCATGAGCTGCCCTACATGATTGAGATCACCATTATGTAATTCTACATGTTTGGTTTGTTGGGATCCGATGAATATTGGTGTTATGATTGAGTTGCTATACTGAAATATATCTTATGTTATCTCTATGTTGTTTATGATCTTGCATGCTCTCCGTTGTTAGTAGCTATCTTGGCCGAGTAGTTGCTAGTGACTCCAAGAGGGGGTATTTATGCTCGATAGTGGGTTCATGCCTCTATTTAATCTGGGGGAGTAATAGAAACCTCTAAGGTTGTAGATGTGCTGTTGCTACTAGGGAGAAAACAACATTCATATGCTCAAGGGCATATGCTTTGTTTACATTACACACTTTGCTTAATGCAATTATCTGTTGTTCGCAACTTAATACTTGTGGAGTTCTCGGATTGATTCGCCACAAGTGGATTATTAGTCATAGATGAAGTTGGATGGCGGTCTATGTATTTTGTTGTAATGCCCAGAGTAAATCTCATAGTGATCTTCTTGACATATCACGTTTATCTTTATTCTATCAATTGCCCAACTATAATTTGTTTACCCAGCATGTGTTATTTATCTTATGGAAAGACACCACTAGTGAACTGTGGACCCCGGTCCTATTTCCATCATATTGCTATCACCTGTTTACTTTACTCGCACTGTTTACTTTACTCCCATACTTCTACTGTTTTCCACTCGATACGCTCATAACCTTTGTTTCAAGCAAACCGGTGAGATTGACAACCTCATCGCAAGTTGGGAGCAAAGTACTTGGTTGTGTTGTGTGCAGGTTCCGCATTGCAGCTAGCAAGCAAAGCTTGGATGAGGCGCCATATATAAATTGTCCGAAGCTATCGCAAACTAGCAAGCATCACCTTCAGTCGTATTGTCTGCTTTTCTCCTGAACAATAAACCTTGGTTTCTTAACTGAGGGAAAATCTGCTGCTATACTCATCACACCTTCCTCTTGGGGTTCCCAACGGGCTGGTCATTCACCACGCAATAAGCAACAGCTTTTTTCTGGCACCGTTGCTGGGGACTTGAAGAATAAGAAGCTCCTACATCAACTACATTCTCCCACGTCAACCACGCGCCAGCAGCTAATTTTCTAGCGCCGTTGCCGGGGAAGATTGGAAGACCTCTGCAAGGGGAGTTTTCGCACGCACATCCTTTACTTTGTTATTGTTTTGCTTTACTTTATTTATTTTACCTGCATCGTTTTATATCAAAAATCCAAAAAAATTAGAATCCTTGGTAGTTGTTTTTACTTACCTGCTTTTAGTTTTGCTGAAATGGCCAATCCTGAAAACACCAAGTTGTGTGACTTTACTAGCACGAACAATAGTGATTTTATCTGCACTCCTATTGCACCACCTGCTCCTGCTGCAAACTTTTATGAGATTAAGCCTGCTTTGTTGAACCTTGTTATGAAAGAGCAATTCTCTGGTGCTAGTACTGAAGATGCTGCAGCTCATCTCAACAATTTTGTTGAGCTATGTGAGATGCAGAAATATAAGGATGTAGAAAGTGATATTATTAAACTCAAGTTGTTTCCTTTTTCTTTGAGAGGAAAAGCTAAAGATTGGTTGCTGTCTTTGACTAAGAATAGTATTGATTCATGGGCTAAGTGTAAGGATGCTTTTATTGGTAGATACTATCCTCCTGCTAAGATTATATCTCTGCGTAGCAATATTATTAAGTTTAATCAGTTTGATAATGAACATGTTGCTCAAGCTTGAGAAAGAATGAAATCTATGATAAAGAATTGCCCCACTCATGGACTGACTACTTGGATGATTGTCCAAACTTTTTATGCAGGACTGAACTTTTCTTCAAGGAACCTACTTGATTCAGCTGCTGGAGGCACTTTTATGTCCCTTACCTTGGGCGCCGCAACAAAGCTACTTGACAACATGATGGTGAATTATTCCGAATGGCACACCGAGAGAGCTCCACAAGGTAAGAAGGTAAATTCTGTTGAGGAAACCTCTTCCTTGAATGATAAGATTGATACCATTATGGCTATGCTTGCTAATGATAGGACTCATGTTGATCCTAATAATGTTCCTTTAGCCTCTTTGGTTGCTCAAGAAGAGCATGTTGATGTGAATTTCATTAGAAACAATAATTTTAACAACAATGCTTATAGGAATAATTTTGCTAGTAACAATTATAGGCCGTTTCCTTCTAATGGTGATAATAACTATCTTGGTAGACCTAAAATGCCTAGTGAAGAAAGAATTTTTGAACTTGAAAAGGCTACTAAGAATTTTATGCCGGCGCAATATGAGCAGAACAGGGCTTTCACCAAGACTATGGAGGAGCAATCAGCTCTGTTGAGGACTATTAGTCATCAACTTGAAAATTTAAACACGGCTATTCCTGAGTTGCAAGCTAAGGTTTCTAAAGCTGAAACCGATATTTCATCTTTGTCTAATGTGCAATCTTCTTTGGTTAACAGAATGTCCGCTAAGCCTGATCCTTTTGCTACTGCTAATGCTATTCAAGTTGGAATTGATGAAAATATTAGATTGTTAGCAGAATTGCATGCTAGATGAGAAAGAGAGGATGAGATTGCTAGGAATATGAAAGTTTGTACTATTACCACCTCTGATGATGTTGTTCCTAATGCTAGCAATCCTCTTACTTTGATTGGTGTAGAGAAAACTCCCACTCCTTGTGTTAAAAAGCCTAAAACTGCCAAAACTTTTTCTTAAAAGAGTGCTAAAAATTTTCGGAGTGTAGGAGATGATAGCTCTATTTCCTTTAATGATTTTGATGTTGATGGCTGCAATATATCTGAAGTTATTTTGTTCTTGCAAAAGCTTGCTTTGACTCTCAATGCTAGTTCTTTAAATATTGCTTTTACTAAGCATATTACCAATGCTCTCATGAAAATTAGGGATGAAAAGTTGAAGCAAAAAGCTTCTATTCCCAAGAAGTTAGAAGATGGTTGGGAACCCATCATTGATATGCATGTTAATGGTTTTGATTGCCATGCTTTATGTGATCTAGGTGCTAGAATTTCTATCATGCCTAGAAAGATTTATGACATGCTTGATTTACCACCGCTTGAAAAGTGTTATTATGATGTTCCTATTGCTGATGTTGCTAAGAAGAAACCTTTGGGAAGGATTAATGATGTTCTTATTGTGGTTAACAATAACCTTGTTCCCGTTGATTTTCTCGTTATGGACGTTGAATGCCATGCTTCATGTCCTATTATTTTGGGAAGACCCTTTCTTCGAACTGTAGGTGCCATCATTGATATGAGGGAAGGCACTATCAAATACCAATTCCCACTAAAGAAAGGTATGGAACACTTCCCTAGGAAAATAAAGAAATTACTTTTTGACTCTATTCTTAGAGCAAATTATGAGCTTGATGCTTCATCACTTGATGTTACTTGATTCGCAATTTTCTGCGCCTAGCTCAAAGGCGTTAAAGAAAAGCACTCTTGGGAGATAACCCAATGTTTTATTTTCAGTACTTTTTCTTTTATTTGAGTCTTGGAAGTCATTACTACTGTAATGACCACTCCTTATCCTTTTTATTTCGTTTTTGTGCCAAGAGAAGCCTCTAATTCGAGTGAGGTAAAGATTTGGAGATGTTGCTGTCCTGAAACTGTTTTCGGTGCTGCACCGTAAAAATTCGTATAAATTCTTTGTATATCTTTTGGACCTGCGATTTCTTGTGCATATGCCCCAGGTTATATCCAAACTTTCGTTAGTTGAACACTTTTTGATTTGAGCAACAAAAAACCCCTCAAAAATTCGACTTTTGTCAGCTGTTCTGTTTTGACAGATTTCTGCCAATATTTGTGTTTGCCGCTTTATCACTTTCTTTTGAGTTCTTTTGATCACGGAACTTTTGAGGAAGTTGCTACAGTAATATATGCTATATATGTGGTGGTTTTGGGTTGAAACCTGAAGCAAAAAGAGGTTGATTATATGTTATGCCTACACTAATGTTGCTAATAGAATTGTGTTTAGTTTTGTATGAAGGAAGTTTTCAAGTGTAGGGATTGGAGAATGATGAGATGAGTTGAAGAATGGAAAAAAGCTCAAGCTTGGGGATGCCCATGCATCACCCCAAGAAATATCCAAGAAGTACAAGCGTCAAAGCTTGGGGATGCCCCCGAGGCACCCCTTCTTCATCGGCAAAAATCAGGTCACCTTTCAAGACACTATATTTTTATTGCTTCATGCACTATGTGTTTTTCTTGGAGCGTCAGTTGTTTTAGTTTTCTTAGTTAGTTTAGTTTTGTTTGCTGCAATAAATGGTTGGACCCCAACAAATTTCCTTTGGAGGAGATGTACTCATTTTCATTTGCCAAGAACACTCCGTTTTTCATTCTTACAATTTCACCGGATGTTCTTCTTTTTCTGCTACTGCTTTTGGTTTTCGTTTTCGCCTTGATTTGCGTTCAGACCTTGTCATATATTTTCATCAAGGTGTATTTTTTGCCTCTGATCTTTATTGGTTTTCATCAAAAGAGGTGTTTATAAAAATTTCAAATGGTGTTGGAAAAGAGAAAAAGCTTTATGCAAAAAAGTGGTACAAGAAGGAGCTTGTGTAGACTGCGGCTTAGGCTTTTTCATGTCATGCTTGATGTCTTTTTGATAGTATGTTTAGTGGTTTTGCTGTAGCATGACTTGTCTCAAATAACTGAGATTGCTTAATGAGCCTTTGAAAAAATCATGCGTTGTTTTAATTGTATGGAAGCATTATTTTGGTTTTCTCCTTGATGCTTTATTTGGGTTGACTTGGCGCATGCTCACACATGTTAGACTCTTACCAAGTCGCCAATAGCCTCTATGATCATCTAGTTTTTGACTTTTGATACCATTTTATGCTTCTTTTAATGTCGCTTTGTCGCTTTGCATGATTATGGCCATTATTGCTCTCTTAGTTGGTCGCTCCCAGTCTTTTGCTAGCCCTCGCCTTGTACTGAGTATGAGCTCTACTCGTGCATCCAACTCCTAAAAGCCAAAGTCTTCCAAAGTGTCCACCATACATACCTACTAGCAATTTTCTATTCCAAGTAAATTTGACTTACTTTTATTTTCTCTTCAAATTAAACTCTTACCAGTGTTATGCGAAAATTGGTCAGTAAAGCTCTCACGAACCGGAAGGCACACTTTACTTTTTCCTGTTCTTAAAAATTTGACATTGTGGTCTCTTATGTTGAGTTGTTATGCTTGCAAGTTGTAAGTTGGAGACTAGCCCAGCCATGCAGTCATGGGCAAGCTTTCAACATTGCACTTCTCTTTTGAGTTGATATCATGATCTTTTGTTTATGGATGCCCGCGGTGTGAAATGAATTGGGAATCTTGTGGGGATCATGGAGTTTGTATATGTGTTAGGGAAACGCCTGGGCCGCTAATCTAAGCCATGCATAATTCATGGTGGAAATTTGCAGCATACCCATGGTGGACATTCGACGACGCATCTCACAATAAAAAGCTAAACAAATGGCAAATAAAAGAGATGTCGAGGTGTTCATTGTCTGCTTGTCCTGTCATTTTGATGTGGGCTTGTTCCATGTCATCGAGCACGGAGGTACCCCGTTGGCGGTTCTCGATGATACGCATATACTCACAATGACAAGAGCCTTGCTTGGGACTCTAAGTAAAGTAGCATGAGGTTTGGGTACTCGTATTCACGGAACACGAGGTTTTCAACTTATGATTTGTCAAGCATATGCATCATAATTGTTCTCGCATTAACTTTAACCATTCAAGATGCTTATGATGGGGGCAATGAGAGCTCAAAGCCGGTAAGTACCATAATTTTTGAAGGTTATAAAACTTGCAATCACTGCTTCCCTCTGCGAAGGGCCTTTCTTTTACTTTTATGTTGAGTCACCACCTTCTATCTTTATGCACCATAAGAGAGCAAAGTTGTCATTCTTAGTATAATGTGCATTGTCCCAAAGTTTTCATTGATTGATTCATATTGTTGGTTTCACTTGTTCTCAAATTATTTGTATCTAGTCGCCCTCTTAAACTTGAAGGTGTCCTATGCATTTATGTTTTGCTCTCTTTGAAGGACAAGCTGAAAACCATTTGTATGTTTTTCCTTATGATTTGAACACACGTTTGACTTTCATTGTTTCATTTTCATGATCTTTTGTTTGTGTTCATTTTCATGTTTATAACATGGTTGCTAAGTTTCTATTGTCAAGATTATATCTTCATGCCCGTGTTTTAAGTTCTTATGATCCCAGCTCACAGTGCTTACATACATGATCAAGATTGTGTAGGTGCATGTCACCTCAAAAATTCTTCTTTTGTTATCACTTACCTACTCGTGGATGAGCAGGAGTTAAGCTTGGGGATGCTTGATACGTCTCCAACGTATCTATAATTTTTGATGCTCCATGCTTGTTTTTACATCATTTTCCTACTGTTTCGTTACACTTCGTGGCACTTTTATGCATTTTCTGGAACTAACCTACTAACAAGTTGCCACAGTGCCAGTTCCCTGTTTTCTGCTGTTTTGGTGTTTCAGAAGTGATACACAGGAAATATTCTCGGAATTGGACGAAACAAGTTCCTGAAGTCTTATTTTACCCGGAAGCTTCCAGAGATCCGAAGGGGAGTAGGAGGGGAGCCACAGGGGCCCCACACGCCAGGACGGCGTGGCCAGGCCCTGGCCCGCGCCACCCTGGTGTGAGGCCACCTGGCTCCACCTCTGACATCGCCCCTTCGCCTATAAAGACCCCTCGACGGGAAAAACCTAAGTACCTGATCAATTTTCCAGAACACATCGCGATCCGCTGCCGCCGTCGACCCGAAGATCGGGAGGGTCCAGAAGCTGTTGCCGGCACCCTGCCGGAGAGGGGAATCGCCACCGGAGGTCTTCTTCATCGCTATGCTTGCCTCTGGAGCGATGAGTGAGTAGTCTACCTTGGACTATGGGTCCATAGTAGTAGCTAGATAGTTGTCTTCTCCACCATGTGCTTCATGTTTAGATCTCATGAGCTGCCCTACATGATTGAGATCACCATTATGTAATTCTACATGTTTGGTTTGTTGGGATCCGATGAATATTGGTGTTATGATTGAGTTGCTATACTGAAATATATCTTATGTTATCTCTATGTTGTTTATGATCTTGCATGCTCTTCATTTTTAGTAGCTATCTTGGCCGAGTAGTTGCTAGTGACTCCAAGAGGGGGTATTTATGCTCGATAGTGGGTTCATGCCTCTATTTAATCTGGGGGAGTGATAGAAACCTCTAAGGTTGTAGATGTGCTGTTGCTACTAGGGAGAAAACAACATTCATATGCTCAAGGGCATATGCTTTGTCTACATTACACACTTTGCTTAATGCAATTATCTGTTGTTCGCAACTTAATACTTGTGGAGTTTCGGATTGATTCGCCACAAGTGGATTATTAGTCATAGATGCAGTTGGATGGCGGTCTATGTATTTTGTTGTAATGCCCAGAGTAAATCTCATAGTGATCTTCTTGACATATCACGTTTATCTTTATTCTATCAATTGCCCAACTGTAATTTGTTTACCCAGCATGTGTTATTTATCTTATGGAGAGACACCACTAGTGAACTGTGGACCCCGGTCCTATTTCCATCATATTGCTATCACCTGTTTACTTTACACGCACTGTTTACTTTACTCGCATACTTCTACTATTTTCCACTCGATACGCTCATAACCTTTGTTTCAAGCAAACCGGTGAGATTGACAACCTCATCGCAAGTTGGGAGCAAAGTATTTGGTTGTGTTGTGTGCAGGTTCCGCGTTGCAGCTAGCAAGCAAAGCTTGGACGAGGCGCCATATATAAATTGTCCGAAGCTGTCACAAACTAGCAAGCATCACCTTCAGTCGTATTGTCAGCTTTTCTCCTGAATGATAAACCTTGGTTTCTTAACTGAGGGAAAATTTGCTGCTATACTCATCACACCTTCCTCTTGGGGTTCCCAACGGGCTGGTCATTCACCACGCAACAAGCAACAGCTTTTTTCTGGCGCCGTTGCCGGGGACTTGAAGAATAAGAAGCTCCTACATCAACTACATTCTCCCACGTCAACCACGCGCCAGCAGGAGTCTGCAGATAGTGGGCTCCGCTAGCCTCTCCGCCATAGGGCTCACCAAGAAGCTACTGCTCGTGCCTAGGCTAGTGGTGGACTGGAAGCAGTCTTTCGCTCGGGGTGGTGCCAGAACTGCCTTAACTTTGGCGAAGACCCACTACCCCGAGCTGGACCTGGATTTGATCACCTCCGGCATCCCAGAGAGTGGCGAGGACGGAGCACCGGTGGACGAGGCCGCCATCCGGCAGAGTGTGCTGGGATATGATCAGCTGTGTGCCTTGGGCACCCAGCTGAACGTATACTACGAAGCATACGATCCGCCGGGGTCTCCGAGCCAAGCTTCGGCGTCGGTCTCTACAGCCACTGCTGGCGCTGATGGCGGTGATGAAGTGTCCTCTGGAGTTCTGCCAGCCGTTTAAGCTACACCCTGCAATGTGGCAGGAAGAAAACAATTGCATCAATTCGGCCCCTGAGTGGGTCTGTAAGTTAAACTTATTTAAATTGCGTGTATGCTCTGCACTGTGCCTGATCTGCTTGTGGCGGATCAGTGAAATGCTTTTGAACTTGTGGCACAGTTTTTAGTAAGTGGTTTATGTGCGAAAAAACTGCCAGGCCTATTTTATGCAACTTGCAGTTGTTTGACATGCTCAAAAAATAACACTTTGAAAAAAAAATCTCGCGTAGGATTATGCGATCCGCCATCTGGCTCTTTGTGCTTGACTTTTTGTGAGATGGCGAAATCTTCGCATGAACAATCCGCTAGGGCGACGATACTTGATAGCAACCATCCAAAACCCTTAGCAGATGGCAGCTTAGATCGTCCAAAAGTCACTACTCAGAAATCCACACAAAGAACGTCAGTTGGAGATCAAAACATAAATATGCTACGCGGACCGCTATGGCGGATTTAAAAAAGACGCAAGTGCAAAGCACAATTGCGCAAAGGTTCCATACGATCTAAATGAACAATAAAGGAGGTAAAAGACTCAGAAAAAAATCAAGAGTGAACCAAAAACTTTATTTCATTGATCATATAGAGGTGCCTATTACATAGCTAGATAAGTGCTAAGTGTAGAAAGGACGTAGCTGTGCGATGTTCCATGGATGATCTGTTTCATTGTAGATATCGTCAGGGTCTCTTTGCTTGCCCTTTTTACTGGGTCACTTATCTAGCTCGCGAATATCAACGAGGTAGTAGGAACCATTCAGTAGAGCTTTGCTGATGACGAAGGGTCCTTCCCAAGGCGGGGATAGCTTATGGGACTTCTGCTGTTTGAGGCGTAGCACCAGGTCCCCCTCTTTGAATGAGCATTTGCGAACTCGGCGGCTATGATAGCGGCGGAGATTCTGCTGGTAGATGGCGGATCTCTGGGCTGCTAGGTCTCGTTCTTCTTCCAGCAGGTCCACGGATAGTTGTCTGGACGCTTCTGCATCTTCCTCCTCATAGACCTCGACTCTTGGGGAATCGTACTGGACATCACTTGGCAAGATTGCCTCTGCTCCGTAGACTAAGAAGAAAGGGGTGAGGCCAGTTGATCTGTTTGGCGTGGTCCGTAGACTCCATAACACAGATGACAACTCTTCTGTCCAGGCTCCAGCTGCTCTATGTAGCGGTTCTTCTAGGCGTGGCTTGATCCATGACATGATTAGTCCGTTGGTCCGCTCAACTTGGCCATTGGACTATGGATGCGCCACAGGTGCCAGGTCAAGGCGGATTCCGTTGTGATGGTAGTACTCTTCAACTTCTCCCTGAGACAAGTTAGTGCCGTTGTCGGTGATGATGCTATGTGGGATGCCGAATCTGACCAGAATGTCCTTGATGAATTTTAGGGCGGTTTTGCCATCAAGTTTTCTGATGGGCTTTGCTTCCACCCACTTCGTGAATTTGTCAACCGCTACCAGGAGGTGCGTAAATCCCGAAGGTGCTGTTTTTAGCGGACCCACCATGTCCAGCCCCTAGACCGCAAAAGACCAGGTTATAGGGATCGTATGTAGCACTGTGGCGGGCATGTGGGTTTGCTTAGAGTACATCTAGCAACCTTGGCAGAGCTCCACGATACGGTCTGCATCTGCCTTGGCTATTGGCCAGTAAAATCCATGGCGGAATGCCTTAGCTACTAGGGATCTGGCGGCGGCGTGATGCCCACATTCGCCTTCGTGGATCTCCCTTAGTATTTCTATTCCGTCCACTTGGGATATGCACTTCATGAAGACTCCCGAGGTGCTTCGCTTGTAGAGCTGGCCATCTATGATGGTGTACGCTTTTGCTCTACGCTCGATTTGTCTCTTCTGGACTTCGTCCTCGGGTAGTTTTTTGTTCGTCAGATACTCCAGGTAGGGCTCTGCCCATGGCGGGTTGCTGGGTAAAACCGCCATAACAGGGGAGCTTGCTAGTTCTGGATTTTCTGGATCCACCATCTTGACTGATGGTACGTGCAGATGCTCGAGGAATACGCTTGGCGGGACTGCCTTACGGCTAGACCCTAGCTTGGACAGGGTATCGGCCGCCATGTTATCTTCTCGTCGTACGTGCTTTATGTTGTAGCAGAGGAAACTTTTGGCCATCTCATCTACTTCGTCTCTGTAAGCCGCCATAACTTCGTTCCGAGCTTTGTATGTGCCAGCCACCTGCTGGGCGACAAGGTCAGAATCTCCGCAACACATAATGTGTTGAACGTCGATCTCCTTTGCGACACGTAGCCCGTGCTGTAGCGCTTCATACTCCGCGATGTTGTTGGTGGTGGGGAAGTGGATCTGGAGAACGTAGCTGAGCTCTTCTCCTTTGGGAGATTTGAGTGTCACTCCAGCCCCCGAGCCGTGTAGCATCTTTGAACCATCAAAGTGCATCACCCAATGCTCTGGTTCTGGGACGGGCGTAGTCTCCTGCGCTTCCTTCCAATCCGCCATAAATTCCGCCAAAGCCTGAGACTTGATGGCGGTGCGAGGCTTGTAGTCGATGTCGAAGGAGGCCAGTTCAATGCCCCACTTTGCAACTCATCCTATTGCATCGCTGTTGTTGATGATGTCCTTCAGTGGAGCCTTGCTCACCACTATGATCTTATGGTCATAGAAGTAATGCCTTAACTTACAAGAAGCTAGGAAAACTCCATATGCCAACTTTTGGTAGTGAGGGTAGCGCTGCTTGGATTCCGTCAGGACCTCGCTGACATAGTAGACTGGTCGCTGTACGCCGTACTCCTGCGCTTCTTCCTTACGTTCTACCACGATGACGATGCTGACGACCCTGTTGGTTGCCGCCATGTACAGTAACATGGGTTCCTGGTCTTCGGGAGCTGCTAGGACAGGTGCAGTTGATAACACTCTCTTCAGATCCTTAAGCGCAGCGTCTGCCTCGTCGGTCCAGACGAATTCGTCTGATTTCTTCATCAGCTTGTAGAGTGGCAAAGCCTTCTCGCCAAGATGACTGATGAACCTGCTCACTGCTGCCACGCAGCCTGTGAGTCGCTGTATGTCCTTTAAGTCATTAGGTCAGGAGATGTCGAGGATTGCCTTGATCTTCTCCGGGTTGACCTCGATTCCCCGGTGGGAGACTATGAATCCCAGAAGTTGTCCAGCTAGTACCCCGAAGACGCACTTCGTGGGGTTGAGCATCATGTTGTACTTCCTTAGATTGTCAAAGGTCTCTTGCAAATCCGCTATAAGGCCATCTTGCTTCTTGGACATGACGGCAATGTCGTCCACATATGTGTGGATGTTACGTTCGATTTGATCCGCCAGGCACTTCTGCATGGTGCGCTGGTACGTTGCTCCTGCGTTTTTCAGACCAAACGGCATTGTCACATAGCAATATGTGCCATAAGGTGTTACGAACGACGTAGCAAGCTGATCGGACTCCATCTTGATCTGGTGATATCCTGAGTAGGTATCTAAGAAACATAGCAGCTCCGATCCTGCCGTTGAGTCAATGACTTGGTCAATGCGAGGCAAGAGAAAAGGATCTTTTGGACACGCTTTGTTCAGGCCAGTGTAATCTACACACATGCGCAGAACCTTTGTGTTTTTCTTAGGAACTAACACATAATTTGCCACCCACTTCGTATGGATCACTTCTTTGATGAAGCCTGCTTTTAGTAGCTTGGAAATTTCCTTTGCTATCGCGCGGCATTTTTTTATCTCCGAAGCGTCTTATGGCTTGTCTTACTGGCTTGGAGCCAGGGATTATCTGTAGGGCGTGCTCGGCAAGTTCCCTAGGTACACCTGTCATGGCAGATGGCTGCCATGCGAAGATGTCCCAGTTCTCACGGAGGAACTCGATGAGCGCGCTTTCCTATTTGGGGGACAGATTTGTCCCAATGGAGGTGGTTTTGGCGGCATCGCCAGTGACAAGTTCCACCTATTTTGTATCAACTGTATGCTTGAAGGTGGGCGGGGAGGCGGAAACTTCTTGCTTGGATGCCGGCATCTCCGCAGGGTCCGTGGCGGCGTGGATTTCTTTGAACTCCTCGCCAAAGAACACTGCTTCCGCGAAAGCGGCTTCTCCTTCCTCGCACTCCTTTGCCTTTCTGAAGCTGCCATAAATGGTGATTATGCCATCCGGTCCTGGCATCTTCAGTTGGTTGTAGATGTAGCATGGCCTGGCATGGAAACTGTGGAAAGCGGGCCGGCCGAAGATCACATGGTATGTACTTTTGAATGGGACCACCTCAAAGGTTATGGGCTCTTCTCGATAATTTTCTTCACTACCGAAGGCTACCTTGAGGGTGATGGACCCGAGGGGCTTAGCTTGGCGGCCAGGAACCACTCCATAAATAGTGACGGCACTATGGCGGAGTTGGGTCTTGGTAAGGCCGAGTTTTGTCAGAGTTTCCACGTACATGATATTCAAGCTGCTGCCGCCATCCATTAGACACTTGGAGAACTCGTAGCCATGGACTACAGGGCATACTACCATGGCGTAATATCCATCCGGGATGTGCTCTGGGTGGTCTTCGCGGCTCCAGTGCACCGGTACTTCGGACCATCAGACGTACTGGCGGACTTTTGGCACGGTGGCATTGAGGGAGCGCATAGCGGCTCGCTGTGCCTTAGCCGTGGGGGGGTCCAAGGAACGTGTGAAAGGCTCCTTTTTTGTTGGTATTTTTGAATGGGTTACCCGTGCCAGCCCCACCCTCTGCCTTTTTGGCGGGTTTGGGCGCAGGGTCTTCGTCCATATCACTGCCATCCTTGGACTCCTTATCCTTGTCCGCTTTTCCTTTGCCACGAGGCCGTTGCCGTCGATTGCGCTTGTAGCCAGCTTCTTGATCCGCCTTGATGTCGTTGACAAATTTGCAGTTCCGGTTGGTGTGATTGCACTTTTCTGAAGCGTCTCGATGGGCAAAGCATGACATATCGCGGTATTCATCATAGGACACGGGGGCAGATAGCGCCGAAGCAGGAGCTATAGAGCTCTGCGGCTGGCCACTGCTAGTACCGCGTCCTTTGCCATGCTGGCTGCTTTGACTCTTATCGGCGAAGGTTGTGGCCACCATATTCGGAGTTTGCTGCTCTTCTGGCGGATTCTTCCGTTTATTGCTGTTGTTCCGCTTTCCGGTATTCTGGATGGCGGAAGCCTTCAGAGATTCGCGGGCGTCGTCATCGGCGGCCGCGTAATTGCTTGCAATGGTGATCATGGAGTTTAGGGTTAATTTCCCTTCGTTCCTTTCTCGCAATAGGCGATGGCGGAGCAGCTGGCCTCTCTCCAAATTGTCGATGAACGCGAGGATGGCGGATTCGTCGGTAACCCCTTCACAGGAGTTCTTCATATCTAGCCATCGTGCAAGGAAAGTTCGGGAGGTCTCATCGTCAGCCCGTCGGCACCTTTGGAGGTCACCAATATTATGAGGTCTCTTATAGGTACCCTCGAAGTTTTCGGTGAACGCAGTCTGCATGTCAAACCAGGTTTGGATGGAATTTTCTGGCAAGTCGTTGATCCACTGCCGCGCTGTGCCGGATAGCATCATGAGAAGATAGCGGACAACAACATTGGGTGATCCCCCTGCGAACTGTACTGCGTTGAAGTAGTTGTTGGGGATATACCAAATAGGTATACCAGCGACGTAGTCCTAAATTAGCAAGCCAGGGTGGCCCATCAGGGGTGGTATGGCGGATTCGCTATACCGGGCGGCCCAGTTGTTGGGGATATACCAAATAGGTATACCAGCGACGTAGTCCTAAATCAGCAAGCCAGGGTGGCCCATCAGGGGTGGCATGGCGGATTCGCCATACCGGGCGGCCCAGTTGCTGAAGTTGGCATGGCGGTACTAGACGCAGGCGCTTATGGCGGATCCGGAGACAGGTCCATGGCGGGCTATTAGCGGCGAGCCTATGGCGGATCCGGAAGACGGCCCGTGGCGGGTGACCTTGTAGCGCACGTGTAGGACTTAGTCTAGGACTCCAAGTTGTATCCGCTCTAGTACCAACGTGTAGCCCACGCCAGGTGCCTTTATAAGCCCGGCGTGGAGCAGCCCTTGAGGCATCAGACCAATCTTACAGCCAATCGCATAGCGAAACAGCCAACCTCATCATTGTAACCGAGCACTTGTTGCCATATAGTGAATTATAGCAGCACGTAGGATCTCGCCACCGTCGCGGGATCTGAAGCTGGGTAAACTCGTGCTACCACCGTCCTGGATCGCTCCTCCGTGTTCACCCCCTTCCACAAACCGCCATACCCCTACCTCTATGGCAGATCTGTTGACGAAACCACGACAGTTGGCGCCCACCGTGGGGCATAGCGCGTCTGGAGCGCGGATCCAGGCGGGATCCGCCTTTGCAGGCATCGGCGACACCGTCGCCATCGGGCGCGTCCTCTACGATTCCGGCTTCCCCATCGTCCCAGCGGATAACCTCTGGGTGCCGGCTAGAGAAGACCCTGCTCGATTCACCATCATCCCGATTGGAGATATCCATATCTTCATTGGAGAGACAAACCCTACCCCCGCTACGGAAACCAATTTCCGGCGGATTGGTATGGCTGAAATCCCCAAACGGACCGCTTTCGAGCTGGATACGGAGGATGACTCATCTGATCTGGAACTTTCCAAGTTACCCAGATCGGATCTGAAAAGTAATCCCACCCAGCCCGCCCTAGAGGTAGAGGAAGTGGTGGAAGACCGCAGTGAATCCGCCATAAGTAATCTGGCGTTAGAGACACCGCGGTACTGCCTTGTTGCATTCGCAGGTATCACTTCGGGATCTACCTCCAATGGAGAAGATAGCCCAGGTGAATCCATCCTAGAGGCACTTAATGAAAGTGGTGAATCGGATGACTGGGACAGCAAGGGTTATGATTCTGAGCACTACGATGCCGCCATGAGGAAACTCGAGGCGGAATTGGCGCAGCAGACACTTGAAGAGCAACAAGCGGCGGCCAAGCAGGTGTTTGTAACCAACAAAGGAGATGACGCTGGGCAGACAACCGGTGATCCGCCATCTCAGGCAGTCCACGACGGAGATGCCGGCAATGAGCAGGGTAACCCGCCACCAGCCGCCGATCCCGCCACAGAGCAACTTCCCGAGATTCATGGCGGACCCAGGCCGCCACTACCCGCCATCCCCGAGGACCAGCACCCAGAAGACTTCACGACCCCGCTGGATAAAGTCGTCTACGGAACTCTAGCAGATCCAATCACCCCTGACTATGTCAGAGATGTGAACGATCTCGAGAAGAAAAGGCGAGCACTCCTCAAGGAAGCAAAGCGAGTCGAGAAGATGGGCAAGCAGGTTGATGACGACATTGCTAAAGCTCAAGACACGCTGAAGCGCGCAAGGAACATGGAGGAGAAGTATGTTACTCTCATCCAGAACCAGATGAACGAGGGGGGCGACCCGCAGCTGGTACGAAACCTTGAGTTCACCGTACCAACAACGGAAACTTTGGCCAAGATGTACATCAAGAATCCGCCATACGTGGACAAAAACCGCGATGAAGTTAGGGCTACGCCCATTGAGAACATCGTGGCTGCAAAGGAGCTATTGGAGCATAACAAGAGCCCAGCAGCCCTAGAGACGGCGGTCAAACTGATGACCAAAGCATTAGTGCAGCAGGAGAAGGCTACGTCGTCACGACGGCTCGAATCTGATCCTGCGCTATGCAGGTCCAGTACTGCCTCTAAAGCTCAGGGGGCTGGCAACTATGGTGGACGTCCTGACAACGAATCTCATACCGGATCCTCAGAAATCCGAAGAAGAGAAGTTCGCAATCAGAGACACGCCATCCCAATATCCTCCGATGACAAGCCACACGGCAAAGGCCCGCAGAGAAACCCATCGCTACCCCGCAAGAATTACCCAGCTTACGGATACCAACAAGCCACTGCTGCTCCTCGCCATAAGACCAACATGCCGCCACCAAAGCATAAGACGTTCGAAGTCCCCAAGGGAGGAATCGTCATACGCGACAATGATGGCAAACGAGGACGAAGTCGTGATGCTGGACGCAGAGACGATCCGCCACGACGGGAAACCAGCAGAGACGGCGGATCCAAGAGAAGGGACCGATCTCGCCATGACGACGGCGCGCACCATGACGGTGACAAAGACAAGCATCACTCCACTCGCCGTCACGATGACAAAGGGCAAGGCTCCCGCCGCCATGACGACGATCCATCTTCACGAAGAACAGAAGGCAGCCGTCGTAGCTGCAAAGATCAGTCGCAGGACGGTGAGAGTAAAAGACGGCGTGACCCTTCGCCATCCCCACCAGGGAGCCCCCATGGCGGCGGTGGCGGCGGGCCGGCAAGGTCGCGCAACTCTCGCAAGGATCCGCCGGACCAGAAGCCCTACGATGCCCGTACCCATCTAAATGAGATTGCCAAGTCTCAAACGGCCTTCTTCCTCGGCCCAAAGTGCTTTGGACAACGGATTCGTGATGAGCCCATCCCGTATGGGTTCAAAATCGAGAAAAATATCCGCCAGTACAATGGAGTCGATAGGCCTTTGACTTGGCTACAAGATTACTTCAACGCAGTACAATTCGCCGGGGGATCTCCCAATGTTGCTGTCCGCTATTTGCCCCTGATGCTATCCGGCACTGCGAGGCAATGGATCAACGACTTAGCAGAAAACTCCATCCAAACCTGGTTCGATATGCAAACTGCGTTTACCGAAAATTTCGAGGGGACTTACAAGAGACCTCACAACATCGGTGACCTCCAACGGTGCCGACGAGCCGACGACGAGACCTCCCGAACTTTCCTCGCACGATGGCTGGATATGAAGAACTCTTGTGAAGGGGTTACTGACGAATCCGCCATCCTCGCGTTTATTGACAGTTTGGAGAGAGGCCAACTGCTCCGCCATCGCCTGTTGCGGGAAAGGAACGAAGGGAAATTGACCCTAAATTCCATGATCACCATCGCAAGCAACTACGCGGCCGCCGACGACGACGCCCGCGAATCTCTGAAGGCTTCCGCCATCCAGAACACTGGAAAGCGGAATAGCAGTAACAAACGGAAGAATCCGCCAGAAGAGCCGCAGGCTCCGGACATGGTGGCCACAACCTTTGCTGACAAGGGTCAAAACAGCCAGCACGGCCGAGGACGCGGAGGTAGCGGTGGCCAGCCGCGGAGTTCTGCAACTCCCGCTTCGGCGCCATCCGCTCCCGTGTCTTACGACGAATACCGCGATATGCCATGTTTTGCCCATCGCGACGCTTCAGGAAAGTGCAACCACACCAACCGGAACTGTAAGTTTGTCAACGACCTCAAGGCGGATCAAGAAGCTGGCTTCAAACGCAGCCGGCGACAACGGCCTCGTGGCAAAGGAAAAGCGGATAAAGACAAGGAGTCTAGGGATGGCAGCGATATGGATGAAGACCCTGCACCCAAACCCGCCGAAAAGGCAGAGGGTGGTGCTGGCAAGGGTAACCCAATCAAGGACAAAAAAGGTGCCTTTCACACATTCCTTGGACCCCCCACGTCTAAGGCACAGAGAGCTGCTATGCGCTCACTTAATGCCACCGTGCCAAAAATCCGCCAGTACGTCAGATGGTCCGAAGTACCGGTGCACTGGAGCCGCGATGATCATCCAGAGCACATCCCAGATGGCTATTACGCCATGGTGGTATGCCCCGTAATCCATGGCTATGAATTCTCCAAATGCTTAATGGATGGCGGCAGCAGCCTGAACATCATGTACGTGGAAACTTTGACAAAGCTCGGCCTTACCAAGACCCAACTCCGCCATAGCGCGGTCACCTTTTATGGGGTGGTTCCTGGTCGCCAAGCCAAGTCCCTCGGGTCCATCACACTCAAGGTTGCCTTCGGTAGTGAGGAAAACTACAGAGAAGAACCCATAACCTTTGAGGTTGTCCCGTTCAAAAGCACTTACCATGTGATCTTCGGGCGCCCAGCCTTCCACAGCTTTCATGCGAGGCCATGCTACATCTACAATCAGCTGAAGATGCCAGGACCGGATGGCATAATCACCGTTTATGGCAGCTTCCGAAAGGCAAAGGAGTGCGAGGAAGGTGAAGCCGCCTTCGCGGAAGCAGTGTTCTTCGGTGAGGAGTTCAAAGAAATCCACGCCGCTACGGACCCCGCGGAGATGCCAGCATCCAAGCAGGAGGTTTCCGCCTCCCCGCCCACCTTCAAGCCTACAGTTGATACAAAACAGGTGGAACTTGTCGCTGGCGATGCCGCCAAGACCACCGCCATTGGGACAAATTTGTCCCCCAAATAGGAAAGCGCGCTCGTCGAGTTCCTCCGCGAGAACCGGGACATCTTCGCATGGCAGCCATCTGACATGACGGGTGTACCCAGGGAACTCGCCGAGCACGCTCTGCAGATAATTCCTGGCTCAAAGCCAGTAAGACAAGCCATGAGACGCTTCGGCGATGAAAAGCGCCGCGCCATAGCGAAGGAGATTTCCAAGCTGTTGAAAGCAGGCTTCATCAAGGAAGTGATACATACCAAGTGGGTGGCAAATCCAGTACTAGTTCCTAAGAAAAACACAAAAGTTCTGCGCATGTGTGTAGATTACACTAGCCTGAACAAAGCATGTCCAAAAGACCCTTTTCCCTTGCCTCGCATTGACCAAGTCATTGACTCGACGGCGGGATCGGAGCTACTGTGTTTCTTAGATGCCTACTCCGGCTACCACCAAATCAAGATGAAAAAGTCCGATCAGCTCGCTACATCGTTCGTAACACCTTATGGCACATATTGCTATGTCACAATGCCATTCGGTCTGAAAAACGTAGGAGCAACGTATCAGCGCACCATGCAAAAGTGCCTGGCGGATAAAATCGGACGAAATATCCACGCATACGTGGACGACATCGCAGTTATGTCTAAGAAGCAAGATGGCCTTATAGCGGATTTGCAAGAGACCTTTGACAATCTCAGGAAGTACAACATGATGCTTAACCCAACGAAGTGCGTCTTCGGGGTCCCAGCTGGACAACTCCTAGGATTCATCGTCTCCCACCGCGGAATTGAGGTTAACCCGGAGAAGATCAAGGCAATACTCGACATCTCCCGGCCCATCGACCTAAAAGATGTACAACGACTCACAGGCTGCGTGGCAGCAGTGAGCAGATTCATCAGTCGTCTTGGCGAGAAGGCTTTGCCACTCTACAAGCTGATGAAGAAATCAGACGAATTCGTCTGGACCGATGAGGCAGACGCTGCACTTAAGGATTTGAAGAGAGTGTTATCCACTGCACCAGTTCTAGCGGCTCCCGAAGACCAGGAACCCATGTTGCTATACATGGCGGCAACCAATAGGGTGGTCAGCATCGTCATGGTGGTAGAGCGTAAGGAAGAAGCGCAGGAGTACGGCGTACAGAGACCAGTCTACTATGTCAGCAAGGTCCTGACGGAATCCAAGCAGCGCTACCCTCACTACCAAAAGTTGGCATATGGAGTTTTCCTAGCTTCTCGTAAGCTAAGGCATTACTTCTATGACCATAAGATCACAGTGGTGAGCAAAGCCCCACTGAAGGACATCATCAACAACAGCGACGCAACGGGACGAGTTGTGAAGTGGGGCATTGAATTGGCCTCTTTCGACATCGACTACAAGCCTCGCACCGCCATCAAGTCTCAGGCCTTCGCGGAGTTTATGGCGGATTGGAAGGAAGCGCAGGAGACTACGCCCGTCCCAGAACCAGAGCATTGGGTGATGCACTTTGATGGCTCAAAGTTGCTACACGGCTCGGGGGCTGGAGTGACACTCAAATCTCCCAAGGGAGATGAGCTAAGCTACGTTCTCCAGATTCACTTCCCCACCACCAACAACATCGCGGAATATGAAGCGCTACTACACGGGCTACGTGTCGCAAAGGAGATCAGCGTACAACACATCATGTGCTGTGGAGACTCTGACCTTGTGGCTCAGCAGGTGGCTGGCACATACAAAGCTCGGAATGAAGTAATGGCGGCATACAGGGACGAAGTGGACGAGATGGCCAAAAGTTTCCTCGGCTATGACATAAAGCACGTACGGCGAGAAGATAACATGGCGGCCGATACCTTGTCCAAACTGGGATCCAGCCGTAAGGCAGTTCCGCCAGGCGTATTCCTCGAGCATCTGCGCGTACCATCAGTTAAGATGGTGGATCCGGAAAATCCGGAGCTAGCGAGCTCCCCTGTTATGGCGGTTTTGCCAAGCAATCCGCCATGGGCAGAGCCCTACCTGAATTTCTGATGACCAAGAAACTTCCTGAAGACGAAGTCCAGAAAAGACAAATCGAGCGTAGAGTCAAAGCGTACACCATCATAGATGGCCAACTCTACAAACGAAGNTGTACTACCTGAGTGAGGTGCTCACTCTTTCCAAGCAAAACTACCCGCACTACCAGAAGGTCGCATATGGCGTGTACATGGCGGCCAAGAAGCTGAAGCACTACTTCGAGGAGCATCCTATCACGGTGGTAAGCAACACTCCGCTCTCGGAGATCATCGGGTGCAAGGACGCGTCAGGAAGAGTGGCCAAATGGGCAATTGAGCTTGCTGCTCATACCATTCAGTACAAGCCCAGGACGATGATCAAGTTGCAGATCATAGCGGATTTCTTCGCTGACTGGGGAGAGCACCACTCCGCTCTCGGAGATCATAGGGTGCAAGGATGCATCGGGCAGAGTGGCTAAATGGGCGCTCGAGATTGCCGCTCATACCATTCAGTACAAGCCCAGGATGACAATCAAGTCGCAGATCATAGTGGATTTCTTCGCTGACTGGGGAGAGAACCAGTACTTGCCGTCGGCTCCAGAGTCAACCCACTGGCGCATGAACTTTGATGGCTCCAAGATGCTCAGGGGCTTGGGAGCCGGCGTCGTCCTCACCTCTCCCAAGGGAGACAAGCTGCAGTACGTGCTGCAAATGCACTTCCGTGCGTCAAACAATGTCGCCGAGTATGAAGCCCTGGTGCATGGGCTCAAGCTAGCCAAGGAGATTGGCATCCGGAGGATTCTCTGCTTTGGAGACTTCGACCTGGTGGTGCACCAGGTCTCAAGGGAGTGGGACGCCAACATGGCCTCCTACTGCTTCTATGTGTAGTAGCTCAGCGGATTCTTTGAGGGCTGCGAGTTCCCCCACGTTCCCAGAGCAAACAACGATGAGGCAGACCAGCTATCCAAGATTGGCTCCACCAAGTAGGATATCCCAGCTGGGGTGTCGCTGGAAATCATCCGCAAGCCATCCATCAAGCCCTCACCGGAGTCTCCCTCCATCTACATGCCCGGAGACCCCACCCCGGCTCAGGTGCCACCGCCGGACCCGGGGGCTGCCGCCTCGGGGTTGAAGGAAGCAGCCGGCCAGCCTAGTGCGGCCGGCTCGACGAAGTACTCGGGGGCTGCCAACTCTAGGCCAACCCCCGCAGCCGGCCAATCAGACAAAGCCGGCATGACGACGGACCCGGGGGCTGCCAATCCCCTGGTCGGCAGTGTCTTCCACATACGGGAGATACCATCCTGGGCGGAGCCATTCTCCAACTACCTCATCACTGGGGACTTGCCGCAAGACTTCAACGCCACGCGGGAGCATACACCATCATCAACAGCGAGCTGTACAAGCGCAGCATGTCAGGAATCTTCCAGAACTGCATCGAGCCGGAAGAAGGGATAGATCTGCTGAGGGAGATACACCAAGGGGAATGCGGGCACCACGCATCTTCCAAGGCCTTGGTGTTCAAGGCTTTCCGCCATGGTTTCTACTGGCCGACAGCCCAGAAGGATGCAGAGCAACTGGTGAAACAGTGCAACGGCTTCTAGCGCTTCTCCAAGCATCGAAACACTCCAGCGGCAGCCCTCAAGACCATCCCGCTCACCTGGCCGTTCGCTGTCTGGGGCCTAGACATGGTAGGGCCATTCAAGACCGCACCCGGGGGCTTGATGCATCTGCTGGTTGCTGTGGACAAGTTCACCAAGTGGATCGAGGCCAAGCCAATCAAAAAGCTCGATGGCTCGTCCACCATCAAGTTCTTCAACGACATAATCACAAGATATGGAGTTTCCCACAGCATCATCACTGACAACATGACAAACTTCACAAAGGGGGTCTTCACTAAGTACTGTGGCCATAAGGGCATCCGGCTAGACTTAGCATCAGTGGCGCATCCCCAGTCGAGCCTCTCAAGCGCTCAGCCGGCTGTTGGGTCGAAGAGTTACCCTCAGTACTCTGGAGCCTGCGCACCACTCAAAATCGCTCTATCGGCTTCACGCCTTTCTTCCTGGTCTACAAAGCAGAAGCGGTGTTTCCCACTGACATTGAATTCGATGCGCCCAGAGTTGTCTAGTACACGGAGAAGCAAGCAAAAGAAGCTCGTGAAGATGGCGTTGACCTCCTCGAGGAGGCACGAGAGCAGGCTTTGGCCAGATCAGTGCTCTATCAGCAGCAGCTGCGATGATACCACAGCCGGAAGATCCGTCCGCTCATGTTCCGCAAAGGAGATCTCATACTCCGGCTGGTCCAAAACACTAAAGGCATGCACAAGCTGTCCTCTCCTTGGGAGGGACCGTTCATTGTCAGCCGGGTGCTAGGCAATGGGGCATACTACCTCATCGACGCACAAGAGCCCAGGAAGAACAAGGCAGATAATTCTGACAAGGAGACAGAACGTCCCTGGAATGTCAACCTCCTAAGACCTCTCTTCTGCTAAGGCAAAAGCTTGTACCCCGAAAAACATGTCAATGAATAAAGGATAACGGAGCGGCTAGTTACAGCTGGCTTCGAGGAAAATACTCCATGTATATTTTGCGTCCTGCGTTATTCACTTGACCGGTAGCCGGCTTCGGGCATCGAGCCACAGCTGGCAACCCTAAAAACAATCGATCCCTCGTCAGCCGGATGAGTACTACGTATGAAGCAGGTCTCGAGCCTAACCCTTACCTCCCGGCTCCGCGCAGCCGGGCGAATAGGAGCTGACAGGCCACATACGAAGGAAAACCGCAGAGGAAAACCGTAAACGATAAATGATAACTCGACTAAGCATTGAAGACAGTGCTCATTGACCATGCATTGGCTAGCCCAAGCCGGGCGCCCAATAGACTGAAGTACTGCTTCTCACCCCGCGGCATGCTCCCACCCTAGGCCGGCATTCGGCTACCGGCCCAAGGGAGACCAACCGGCACCAGGCTGCCGGTTGGGGGTAGAAGGGCCTAAGGGTGGGGAGATTAAGGAAAAAGTTGAGGGAGCCGGGCTAAGGCAGGCCAGCAAATGGTCGATGATCACAGTCTCTCAGCGTTTAGGCTGAGCAGCCACGTCAAAGAGGTTCGAAGCTAGGCCTACCTCGCTCGACGTTGGCACCACATGCAGACAAGCTAGTTTCAAGCCAGCTATCATTCCAGCTGCCCTAAAACTCGGGGGCTAGGGAGAAGGGGAATTGGCCCTCAGAAGTGGGCCGGCTCCAGTCCCTCGCCGGCTGTTCGGTCAGTAGGCGCTACGACATGATCAGCAAAAGAGCGTCGAAATCGAAACCTAGCATTCGCAAAGAAATGGCTAAGAGCCAGAGATCTGGAGGTTTACTCCAGCCGCAGTAAGGGTCACGCGAAGGCTTGACAAAGGGAGACACGCCGGCTCTGACCTCGACCGAGCCGGCACAGGTCTTAGCTTCCGTTTTTGTCTCCTCAAGCCGGCACTACCTTGCGTCTCTCGGAGCCGGCCTACAGAGGCACTTCTCCCTCCGCGCTGAGGCCGGAAGGCCTCGCCAAGAGTGTCCGAGCAAATTGGTGGCTATTTTAGCCCCTACCTACGAGCTCGCACAGCGACAGTTCTAGTGCGAGAGAGATCCTAACTATGAAATCAACATCGCGCTCCGATGAAAGCAGAGAGCATTCATACAAAGAGCAAATGCACAACAGAATCAAGAGAGACAAGCAAAGACTTGCAGAAAATTAAAGAAGTTCTTAGCATACGATGGGCGGTTACATAGTACGGGCCACGCTAAGGGCCAAGACAACGATAGAAACTCCCCCCAAAGCCCCTGGACCTCCGTTGACAAGGTCGTCGACAAGGAGGGGGCTTCGAGGGTGCTCGCCAATCATGGCCAGGGGGAGTAGGCATGGGCGCAGCCGGAGGTGTCGACGACGCGGACACAGAGGATGGGCGACCCAGCGCAGTGGGTCAGGATGAGAGACCAGTCGCACTTCAGGTCATAGTCATTGATGAACTTCGTCCAGCCCTCGGTGAGGTAGCTCTTCCCCTGCTCGTCATGAAGGATCTCGACGAGGTACAGGGGCTGGCCACCGCTGCCCTCCTCCACCATGATGCTCGCCGGGGGGACCTTCCCCATGGTGCCGACGAAGCTAGCAGGGAGCGGCAGGCGCTCCTGGCACCCAACCTGCAGATGCACCATGGCGGTGGTGAATCCATGCTTCGGAGTGTAAGAGAGCCGCTGCTGCGGCAGCGCGCGCCGGGGCTTGCGCACCCTGGCGACAGCCGCACCGGACGAGCCACCGACGCCTCTGCCGGTGAGGCCCGGAGGGGCCGCTCCCATCGCAAGCGCGGCGCTGATGAGGGTGGCCGCTGCTTCTAGGGAGGTCCCGGTGAGGCCGGCGACGGAAGGAGCGCCCGTGGGGGTCGCGGTGTTGGCGGCGGCTAGGGCAACTACCCCTCCGGGGGCCGTGGTGACAGTGGTGGAGCGAGCGACCCTGGAGGGCTCCGCGGTGGCCGTAGCCGCAAGCGCCTCCAAGGTTTTCTTGTTGCGGCTGCCTGGGGGGCGGCCGCGCCTCCGAGAAACCGGTGGCATCGCTGCCGGGTCCTTTGCCTTGTTCTGGCTCCCGAGCAGGCAGCCAGGCTTGCGCCCGCCCGACCCACTGGGGGCTCCGGCCCCGGCTTCGCTGAAGGCTCGAGCGACGACATCGGAGGTGGGGGAGCCGAATGGGAGAAGCTGAGGCAACCGCTCGGCGAGAGGAGAGTGAAGGCGCTTGGGATGAAGAAAAGCCCTCGAGAGCTCCGAGACTTAATGGATGGCGAGGCATGAAAAGCCGAGTCGGTTTAATGCGAGTAAATTACACGTGTGGCATTTCTATGGGACGGATCACTGATGTAGGTCTCGCCTCGCCACATGACGTCCTGTGGAATCATTACAGAGACCGAAGAGTCCAAGTGACAAGACAGGTCACTGGCGCACTGCACCGGCCACAGCGTGGGGATCAGAGCCCGAAGCGGCACAAGTCCAAGGGAGCAGCATATCCGGCTCACAACCGCCAGGCAGCCGCCAACCGGATCGGACCTGTAGCCGGCACATCTCGAGATGGCCGGAGTAGTTCCACGAGACTTGGCCTCGAAGCCAGCAACCTCCAGACCAGACAAAGAATCCTGGGACTTCGACAGAATGAACAAGATTTCAGTGAGAGAAGAACCCGCCGAAGCCCCATGCAAACCCATGAGACTTCGCCAGTTTCGGGGGGCTAGTTTCGTGGGGATGATTTATGGGGCGTGCCAAGGGCTGAGCAATCTCTCGGCTGGCGTCCCAGGAGTCTCCACGGCTCTAGGATGAGAAGACCGGCTTCGCCCAAAGGGCTGGCGACTCCACCAAGGAGAGCCGGAGCCGGGCGACGAAGACAAGAATCCTCTAACGGCTGTTTCGCCGAAAGTGGCCTAGCCCCGACAAATCAACAGAGGCAAAGGACGGGAGTGACGAACGCCACGATCGGACTCAACCAATCAGCGGTCAAGGAGCCTTCCCCATGAAAGGATCCATGCAAAAGGGAGGGCATATGCCTCCCAGATGCCGGTCTAAGGGGGAAAGGCGCTTTATAAAGCATGATCGTCAGAGCAGGGTCGGAGGATCAGGCCAAGGACGCAGCCACAGAGGAGCTGGCAGCCGGACGAACTGCCACCTAACCTGTAACCAGACCCCTACCTATATAAGGGGGTCTGGACCCTTAGACTAGGGGGATCCGATCTTCTTCTTCCTCATCTAGCCTGAACCGCTCGAGGAGCATTGTAACCACTGTCGAGATAATACAAAGCAGGCAGGAAGTAGGGGTTTTACCTCCGGCGTGGAGGGCCCTGAACCTGGGTAAACCGAGGTGTCTCCGTTGGCACAATCCCGAGCCGGACCCATCATCGCACCACCATCGAGCCCCTTCGTTAAGCCACCCCATGGCTACTATCTCCAAATTCCCACGACAGATGATATTTCACTGAATTGCATCACACAATGTACTGCAAAATACGATTACACAACAACTGTTCCACAACAAACAAAAGGATATCACAAAGTGTTTCAGAATGAGTACATCCCACAACGCACACATAAGTTAAAGATATTAACAGGATAAAAAAGGTGGACTTTATGATTTCTTGCCTTCCTTGTAGGAAGAACTTGGGTCCACCATGTCTTCATTCCCAACAGCGGTAGGAGACGTGTTCTTCACTAAATCTGCAGTTGCATCCGTAGGGATGTCTGCAACATCTTTATCAACAACTTTGACATCGCTTGTTATGCGATGTGCAATCACCACTGCAGTGGTGTCTCTAGCAAGTTCTTCAGCATTTGCATCAGCAGCACTAGCTACAGCGATTTGCTCAGACATGACGTCAGTATTTTCTTCCGCAGCGTCATGAGAAACTGACCCTGACTGAACAATTTTTGCATGCTGAATATCCTCAGATTGCGTCTTGTCACTGTCCGTATCACTGTACTCTTGGGAGGAGTAACAGGTTTAGGACCGGGCGACTTGTCACCACAAACTGGAGAGGGAACAAGTCCCTCATTATAAACCTGGAAAAACAAATCAATAGCACATAAATGAGTAAAGAAAGCACGCACAAAGCACAACAAAGGCAACAAAAATCCCAGAGGTTTAAACCATAAAATAACTTACGTTATCATCTGCCATCATAGTTGAATCCGAAGAGGGAATAAGTCCCTCACTGTTCAACTGGTAAACATTAACAAAATCATGTTAGTTCAAAAAACAGCAAGGTAAAAGCAGTACAGAAATTAGATTTCAAGAAGTACAATAAACTTACTTTTACATTCTTAGAAGCTTCAGCACCAACAGCATCATCATCCTTTGTCCCTTGAGCACCTATAACACCACAATCATTTTTCACTTGATCACCTACAACAGCATCATGTGTCGACATTTGCTGGATATATTGCTGTGCATTATCTTCAAAAGGCTTGCAGCGAGCATCCTGCATGGTCTTGTACATGCCAAAACTCTGACGAAGGTGAATCATTGTTTTCTGCAAATAATCAAGATTAGCAGCCTCAGCAGATAACACAACCTTCTCAGCCTCCTCATTGAAAGCATGTCCAGGAGGCAACACACCAGCTGTGTGACTAAGCCTGACACTTGTAGTTGGCAGCTGGAGGGACAGTTTGCATGCACGTGCAAGGGCAGCATCATGATCTCTGAAGTTAGCATCAAAAACATTTGAACTATTGCCTTCTAAATTGACATCAGCAGCACTGCTGTTCCCCACAGTAACACGCTTTGGTGAGTTAAACAGGTCAACGGAAGAGACAAGAGACCTCTTCAATGGAGACATGCGGATATTGCTGCCCTTCCTTCCGGTCATTTCCTCATAATAGACAATGTCATTGCGGGCTTTCCACTGAATGAAAACAAAAAAATAGCATTAAAAAATAAAGGAGTCAGTAAATAGGAAAATGTATAAAACATGTAAAGAACTATATGACAATGGTTAAGGTTAATGACTGACCGGCAGCTTCCCGTACACCCAGGAATCTGGTCTCTCATCTCCTTTTGTGATACAATCTAGGTTCGCAACTTTCCTAAGGAGCTTCGGATCCATAAACAGCACGCGTGGAGTCCTCTTGTCAATATCCTTAACAAGGCGATGGTCGATGCAATCAAGATACATCAGAAGAGGTGCAATACAACAGCCATGTATAGCTCTCCAATCTGCACCAGCAGCCTGCTAAGAAATTATAGCTCTCCTTAGCTCATCAACCACAAGCTGGCATAAGTTCACATCCTTCAACTTTGCAAAATCAAAGTCCTCAACCATTGTTGCCTCCCTTGTGATCCTCATACCGTAACCTGGGCAGATAAACTTGTTGTACAGAATAAGACCAAAAACCTTCAACCAGAGTTACGAGCATCTTCCTAAGCTCATCAGTCTTGATGCCTTGGTTCATTGGAACACCTAGCTCATCCTTCAGAGTCCTCAAAGCTTCAGAAAAATTATCAGATGGCCTAGGAGGCGAGTTACCACCCATAGGAAGCCCAACAGCAAGTGTATGCCTAGAGCAGTTGTCTGCAACACCTTGTTGCCATCACCAAGATCAAGTGTCATTGTATGGGGATCAATGTGGTACATAAGGAAGCAGATTAGGCAACGGTTAATATTGCACTTAATCTTGAAGTCCTTAAGATGGCCCAAACCTCCAGAGCTAAGAATGACCAAATGTCGTTCCTTCAACAACTTAATGCAGTTGGCTAACTCCTTCAGAGAGCACCTAGCCATTGTGTTGAATCGCCGCTTTTTGTTATCAGGTTCATCATCACTACTAGAAAGTTCTTCATCATCCCTCTTAACAAACTGGTACTGTAATATTATATACAGAGTTAGAGAGAAGTACAATTGTAAATCTAAATAACTAAAAAAGGGAAGTACGCCTACAAAAATATTGCAGTACAATATAACTTACTATGAAGTACAGTTGAAAAGCAATGAGAGGTCCAAGAATTACAAAGAATAAAGTAGGAAGTATTACAAGAGTTAACAAGAAGTATAACTACCACACGAAGTATAACTACCACAAGAATTGCAGTTCAGCTAACACCTGAAATAGCAACATGAATACACCAACAGAAAATCATAGTACTGAATGGAATGAGCTCATAGTAGATGTATAGAATAGAGTACACAACTACCAGACAAGGAAGTTCACAATAAAGATACATGAAGTACAAATCAAGGAAACAGTGTAATTTACATTTATGATAACATAAGTACAAATATAATAGTAAAATGATGCACAGCCTATACAAATGTATAAAAATACTCACTTGATTGTGATCTGTGTCCTCAAAGTCTTCAGATTTGTTGTCACCCTTATAGTCTTCATCTTATCAGAACGGGAAGACTTCGTCGCCTTACGCTGAAGCTTCTTCCCACTACCAGAAGCTTTACTTGCAACCTTAGTGTCCTTGATTCCCTTACTAACACCTTTCTTTACAACAACAGCAACTACCTTCTTCGTCGCAACTCGCTTCTTAACTTTCTTACCCTTGTCAACAGATGCAGCTTTACTTGCAGCAGCAGCATCTTTCAGGATAGAAGAGACACGAGGACTTTGACGTGGCCTAACATCAACTGTAGAAGCTACTACACGTGGGCTCCTATGTGGACTAACAATTTCAGACTGCTTAACCTTCCGTACAACATCCCTCGATTATGCGGCAAGGGGACTGCACTACCAGCAGCCGTGCCATCGATAGGCACTAACAAACCATCTGATTTACCTTGAAGTGATTTTTCTTTACGAACACGGGCATCATGTATTTTCTTGGACCTCCTTTCTTTATCAGCTCTTAACTGCTCAGGAACATCTGTAGCCTCAGTGACAAGCTCAGTACCATCTACGGACTGCGATTGAGTTTCCGACAGCTGCAATGAACCAATATCAGTAGCAAACTCCTCGCCTGCTGATGCATAATCTTCTTGAACAGAAGCAAGAACATCACTGATGTTCTTGTCTGCATTTCCAATCATCTCTTCTACATTAATATGAGATCTAGTTAGTTGCAGACAAACTAAAAGAATAGGATAAAACTAACAACACAAAAGATAAACAAAAAATACTACCGAATGTGTCATTAGTATCATCCAGAAAATGACCACGGGAATAGTCAACATCTTCTTCATTACCACAGGTTTTAGACGAAGGGGCTTCTACAGTGTTTTGTACTACAGGAGCATCTTCAGCAATGCGCACTGCAGAAGCTTCTTCGTCGTTTCTAACTGAAGATATCGGCACTGTATCTAATCCAAAAACAATGCGATTAAAAATGAAGAAGTACAGTAAACATATAACAGTAAGTACAACTAAAAGTACACATACAAAGTATAAGATTAACACATTTTATAAAATAGAAAAAATATCAAACGACTTAATACACATACAGCCAGAGCCAGAATATTATATATGAACAAGTAACACATACATAGCAGAATTGATTAAGTACACAGTAGATTAACGGGAAGTACAAATCATCAACACAGCAGTACTACTTAAATAAAATATAAAGTAAATTTAGTAGAGATAGAGGACTCATTTTATGTGATGTATATAGTCTATATGTTCCACTCTGGAAACAACCTACACTAAATACAGAATGAACAAACACACACACACAAATCACAGAAGATTAAACACGAATCACTTATACCATGCAATTCAAACACACAAAAACATGCAGGGCAACATCAACAGATGAAACAACAAGTCAAACTGTATCAATTTGACAAATAGGGGACAAGAAACACCTACAATACAGAGGAGAAATCAACGGATTACCTTCAGAGAGTTCCTTAGCAGGGATTTCAGGTGCAGGATCCATGTTCTAAAATGATCAAGGAGGCTGCGCCCCCTAAAAACACACAGATCGAAGCGTTGATTTCGACCCAGGAACCCTAGAAACAGCGACAATCAAGAACACGCCAAATCAGTATGGACAGCCCTACAAAAATAACAACAGATGTGTCAATACGAACAAAAAAACTTGAAATCAAAGTAAAATGCCAGAAAATCGAAACCTAAGCTATGCAGATTGTGCATCACAGCACGGATGCGACGCAGAGGAGAGAAGCAGAGCGGTTAGCAGAGAGGAAGGGGAATGAGGAGAAAGAGAACTCCCACCCCAAAGAAATAGAAGCGGGACAGGGTTCCTCGAGGGCGGCGGTTGCTCGAGCGTGGTGGTTCTAGAGATCTGCGTGGTGGCGGTTGCTCATGACCGGAGAGGAAGGGAACTGCTCGGGAGAGCGTCGGCGGAAGAGAGATGAGAGGAGAGAGAAGTGAGGACTTTGATATTTTAGATAGATAGAGAGGGAACTAAATGCAGGTAGTGCTGGGCCACAACAATAACTCTGTCCAAAAGAATTTGAAAAAAACGTTCAAGTCCAGAAAATTAGGGGGACCGCGAAAAGTAGAGGAGAAGTACAAAAATAAGTAGACAGAAGTACATGATAGGACGGAAGTACGATAATGTATACCCAGAAGTACAACACAATATAAAATTTAATTATATACTACAAGCAGGACGACTAGATTACATAATAAAATGTAAAGAAAATGCATACAATAAAACGTTGAAAATATACAACTAATACATAAGTTTACAAAAGAAAATAACAAAAGTACAAGAACGATAATAAAGCAGTACGACGAAGATTAAAGTGAAGTACGACAAATAAATACCTAAAAACTATGCAAACATTTCGCGTAATTTTGTCTAGCGGCTCGGCTTTGTCAACTGTCGCCGCTATCGCGTCGTACAGGCGACAAAGCCTTGAAGGGTATTAGGGTACCAAGGATTCGTTGCATGTCGATGCTACCGCATCGTCAGCAACCCAACTTTCGTATCTTAATTTATAAACACTAAAATATACAAACCATATAATGATTAAGCCTTTTTTTGCACGAATATAAAAAATGGGGAAATAACGAAACCCCCCCCCCAACCTAAGAAATAAAAATCACACTGTTGGGGATATACCAAATAGGTATACCAGCGACGTAGTCCTAAATCAGCAAGCCAGGGTGGCGCATCAGGGGTGGCATGGCGGATTCGCCATACCGGGCGGCCCAGTTGCTGAAGTTGGCACGGCGGTACTAGACGCAGGCGCTTATGGCGGATCCGGAGACAGGTCCATGGTGGGCTATTAGCGGCGAGCCTATGGCGGATCCGGAAGACGGCCCGTGGCGGGTGACCTTGTAGCGCACGTATAGGACTTAGTCTAGGACTCCAAGTTGTATCCGCTCTAGTACCAACGTGTAGCCCACGCCAGGTGCCTTTATAAGCCCGGCGTGGAGCAGCCCTTGAGGCATCAGACCAATCTTACGGCCAATCGCATAGCGAAACAGCCAACCTCATCATTGTAACCAAGCACTTGTTGCCATATAGTGAATTATAGCAGCACGTAGGATCTCGCCACCGTCGCGGGATCTGAAGCTGGGTAAACTCGTGCTACCACCGTCCTGGATCGCTCCTTCGTGTTCACCCCCTTCCACAAACCGCCATACCCCTACCTCTATGGCAGATCTATTGACTGAAACCACGACAGTTGGCGCCCACCGTGGGGCATAGCGCGTCTGGAGCGCGGATCCAGGCGGGATCCGCCTTTGCAGGCATCGGCGACACCGTCGCCATCGGGCGCGTCCTCTACGATTCCGGCTTCCCCATCGTCCCAGCGGATAACCTCTGGGTGCCGGCTAGAGAAGACCCTACTCGATTCACCGTCATCCGATTGGAGATATCCATATCTTCATTGGAGAGACAAACCCTACCCCCGCTACGGAAACCAATTTCCGGCGGATTGGTATGGCTGAAATCCCCAAACGGACCGCTTTCGAGCTGGATACGGAGGATGACTCATCTGATCTGGAACTTTCCAAGTTACCCAGATCGGATCTGAAAAGTAATCCCACCCAGCCCGCCCTAGAGGTAGAGGAAGTGGTGGAAGACCGCAGTGAATCCGCCATAAGTAATCTGGCGTTAGAGACACCGCGGTACTGCCTTGTTGCATTCGCAGGTATCACTTCGGGATCTACCTCCAATGGAGAAGATAGCCCAGGTGAATCCATCCTAGAGGCACTTAATGAAAGTGGTGAATCGGATGACTGGGACAGCAAGGGCTATGATTCTGAGCCACTACGATGCCGCCATGAGGAAACTCGAGGCGGAATTGGCGCAGCAGGACACTTGAAGAGCAACAAGCGGCGGCCAAGCAGGTGTTTGTAACCAACAAAGGAGATGACGCTGGGCAGACAACCGGTGATCCGCCATCTCAGGCAGTCCACGACGGAGATGCCGGCAATGAGCAGGGTAACCCGCCACCAGCCGCCGATCCCGCCACAGGAGCAACTTCCCGAGATTCATGGCGGACCCAGGCCGCCACTACCCGCCATCCCCGAGGACCAGCACCCAGAAGACTTCACGACCCCGCTGGATAAAGTCGTCTACGGAACTCTAGCAGATCCAATCACCCTGACTATGTCAGAGATGTGAACGATCTCGAGAAGAAAAGGCGAGCACTCCTCAAGGAAGCAAAGCGAGTCGAGAAGATGGGCAAGCAGGTTGATGACGACATTGCTAAAGCTCAAGACACGCTGAAGCGCGCAAGGAACATGGAGGAGAAGTATGTTACTCTCATCCAGAACCAGATGAACGAGGGGGGCGACCCGCAGCTGGTACGAAACCTTGAGTTCACCGTACCAACAACGGAAACTTTGGCCAAGATGTACATCAAGAATCCGCCATACGTGGACAAAAACCGCGATGAAGTTAGGGCTACGCCCATTGAGAACATCGTGGCTGCAAAGGAGCTATTGGAGCATAACAAGAGCCCAGCAGCCCTAGAGACGGCGGTCAAACTGATGACCAAAGCATTAGTGCAGCAGGAGAAGGCTACGTCGTCACGACGGCTCGAATCTGATCCTGCGCTATGCAGGTCCAGTACTGCCTCTAAAGCTCAGGGGGCTGGCAACTATGGTGGACGTCCTGACAACGAATCTCATACCGGATCCTCAGAAATCCGAAGAAGAGAAGTTCGCAATCAGAGACACGCCATCCCAATATCCTCCGATGACAAGCCACACGGCAAAGGCCCGCAGAGAAACCCATCGCTACCCCGCAAGAATTACCCAGCTTACGGATACCAACAAGCCACTGCTGCTCCTCGCCATAAGACCAACATGCCGCCACCAAAGCATAAGACGTTCGAAGTCCCCAAGGGAGGAATCGTCATACGCGACAATGATGGCAAACGAGGACGAAGTCGTGATGCTGGACGCAGAGACGATCCGCCACGACGGGAAACCAGCAGAGACGACGGATCCAAGAGAAGGGACCGATCTCGCCATGACGACGGCGCGCACCATGACGGTGACAAAGACAAGCATCACTCCACTCGCCGTCACGATGACAAAGGGCAAGGCTCCCGCCGCCATGACAACGATCCATCTTCACGAAGAACAGAAGGCAGCCGTCGTAGCTGCAAAGATCAGTCGCAGGACGGTGAGAGTAAAAGACGGCGTGACCCTTCGCCATCCCCACCAGGGAGCCCCCATGGCGGCGGTGGCGGCGGGCCGGCAATGTCGCGCAACTCTCGCAAGGATCCGCCGGACCAGAAGCCCTACGACGCCCGTACCCATCTAAATGAGATTGCCAAGTCTCAAACGGCCTTCTTCCTCGGCCCAAAGTGCTTTGGACAACGGATTCGTGATGAGCCCATCCCGTATGGGTTCAAAATCGAGAAAAATATCCGCCAGTACAATGGAGTCGATAGGCCTTTGACTTGGCTACAAGATTACTTCAACGCAGTACAATTCGCCGGGGGATCTCCCAATGTTGCTGTCCGCTATTTGCCCCTGATGCTATCCGGCACTGCGAGGCAATGGATCAACGACTTAGCAGAAAACTCCATCCAAACCTGGTTCGATATGCAAACTGCGTTTACCGAAAATTTCGAGGGGACTTACAAGAGACCTCACAACATCGGTGACCTCCAACGGTGCCGACGAGCCGACGACGAGACCTCCCGAACTTTCCTCGCACGATGGCTGGATATGAAGAACTCTTGTGAAGGGGTTACTGACGAATCCGCCATCCTCGCGTTTATTGACAGTTTGGAGAGAGGCCAACTGCTCCGCCATCGCCTGTTGCGGGAAAGGAACGAAGGGAAATTGACCCTAAATTCCATGATCACCATCGCAAGCAACTACGCGGCCGCCGACGACGACGCCCGCGAATCTCTGAAGGCTTCCGCCATCCAGAACACTGGAAAGCGGAATAGCAGTAACAAACGGAAGAATCCGCCAGAAGAGCCGCAGGCTCCGGACATGGTGGCCACAACCTTTGCTGACAAGGGTCAAAACAGCCAGCACGGCCGAGGACGCGGAGGTAGCGGTGGCCAGCCGCGGAGTTCTGCAACTCCCGCTTCGGCGCCATCCGCTCCCGTGTCTTACGACGAATACCGCGATATGCCATGTTTTGCCCATCGCGACGCTTCAGGAAAGTGCAACCACACCAACCGGAACTGTAAGTTTGTCAACGACCTCAAGGCGGATCAAGAAGCTGGCTTCAAACGCAGCCGGCGACAACGGCCTCGTGGCAAAGGAAAAGCGGATAAAGACAAGGAGTCTAGGGATGGCAGCGATATGGATGAAGACCCTGCACCCAAACCCGCCGAAAAGGCAGAGGGTGGTGCTGGCAAGGGTAACCCAATCAAGGACAAAAAAGGTGCCTTTCACACATTCCTTGGACCCCCCACGTCTAAGGCACAGAGAGCTGCTATGCGCTCACTTAATGCCACCGTGCCAAAAATCCGCCAGTACGTCAGATGGTCCGAAGTACCGGTGCACTGGAGCCGCGATGATCATCCAGAGCACATCCCAGATGGCTATTACGCCATGGTGGTATGCCCCGTAATCCATGGCTATGAATTCTCCAAATGCTTAATGGATGGCGGCAGCAGCCTGAACATCATGTACGTGGAAACTTTGACAAAGCTCGGCCTTACCAAGACCCAACTCCGCCATAGCGCGGTCACCTTTTATGGGGTGGTTCCTGGTCGCCAAGCCAAGTCCCTCGGGTCCATCACACTCAAGGTTGCCTTCGGTAGTGAGGAAAACTACAGAGAAGAACCCATAACCTTTGAGGTTGTCCCGTTCAAAAGCACTTACCATGTGATCTTCGGGCGCCCAGCCTTCCACAGCTTTCATGCGAGGCCATGCTACATCTACAATCAGCTGAAGATGCCAGGACCGGATGGCATAATCACCGTTTATGGCAGCTTCCGAAAGGCAAAGGAGTGCGAGGAAGGTGAAGCCGCCTTCGCGGAAGCAGTGTTCTTCGGTGAGGAGTTCAAAGAAATCCACGCCGCTACGGACCCCGCGGAGATGCCAGCATCCAAGCAGGAGGTTTCCGCCTCCCCGCCCACCTTCAAGCCTACAGTCGATACAAAACAGGTGGAACTTGTCGCTGGCGATGCCGCCAAGACCACCGCCATTGGGACAAATTTGTCCCCCAAATAGGAAAGCGCGCTCGTCGAGTTCCTCCGCGAGAACCGGGACATCTTCGCATGGCAGCCATCTGACATGACGGGTGTACCCAGGGAACTCGCCGAGCACGCTCTGCAGATAATTCCTGGCTCAAAGCCAGTAAGACAAGCCATGAGACGCTTCGGCGATGAAAAGCGCCGCGCCATAGCGAAGGAGATTTCCAAGCTGTTGAAAGCAGGCTTCATCAAGGAAGTGATACATACCAAGTGGGTGGCAAATCCAGTACTAGTTCCTAAGAAAAACACAAAAGTTCTGCGCATGTGTGTAGATTACACTAGCCTGAACAAAGCATGTCCAAAAGACCCTTTTCCCTTGCCTCGCATTGACCAAGTCATTGACTCGACGGCGGGATCGGAGCTACTGTGTTTCTTAGATGCCTACTCCGGCTACCACCAAATCAAGATGAAAAAGTCCGATCAGCTCGCTACATCGTTCGTAACACCTTATGGCACATATTGCTATGTCACAATGCCATTCGGTCTGAAAAACGTAGGAGCAACGTATCAGCGCACCATGCAAAAGTGCCTGGCGGATAAAATCGGACGAAATATCCACGCATACGTGGACGACATCGCAGTTATGTCTAAGAAGCAAGATGGCCTTATAGCGGATTTGCAAGAGACCTTTGACAATCTCAGGAAGTACAACATGATGCTTAACCCAACGAAGTGCGTCTTCGGGGTCCCAGCTGGACAACTCCTAGGATTCATCGTCTCCCACCGCGGAATTGAGGTTAACCCGGAGAAGATCAAGGCAATACTCGACATCTCCCGGCCCATCGACCTAAAAGATGTACAACGACTCACAGGCTGCGTGGCAGCAGTGAGCAGATTCATCAGTCGTCTTGGCGAGAAGGCTTTGCCACTCTACAAGCTGATGAAGAAATCAGACGAATTCGTCTGGACCGATGAGGCAGACGCTGCACTTAAGGATTTGAAGAGAGTGTTATCCACTGCACCAGTTCTAGCGGCTCCCGAAGACCAGGAACCCATGTTGCTATACATGGCGGCAACCAATAGGGTGGTCAGCATCGTCATGGTGGTAGAGCGTAAGGAAGAAGCGCAGGAGTACGGCGTACAGAGACCAGTCTACTATGTCAGCAAGGTCCTGACGGAATCCAAGCAGCGCTACCCTCACTACCAAAAGTTGGCATATGGAGTTTTCCTAGCTTCTCGTAAGCTAAGGCATTACTTCTATGACCATAAGATCACAGTGGTGAGCAAAGCCCCACTGAAGGACATCATCAACAACAGCGACGCAACGGGACGAGTTGTGAAGTGGGGCATTGAATTGGCCTCTTTCGACATCGACTACAAGCCTCGCACCGCCATCAAGTCTCAGGCCTTGGCGGAGTTTATGGCGGATTGGAAGGAAGCGCAGGAGACTACGCCCGTCCCAGAACCAGAGCATTGGGTGATGCACTTTGATGGCTCAAAGTTGCTACACGGCTCGGGGGCTGGAGTGACACTCAAATCTCCCAAGGGAGATGAGCTAAGCTACGTTCTCCAGATTCACTTCCCCACCACCAACAACATCGCGGAATATGAAGCGCTACTACACGGGCTACGTGTCGCAAAGGAGATCAGCGTACAACACATCATGTGCTGTGGAGACTCTGACCTTGTGGCTCAGCAGGTGGCTGGCACATACAAAGCTCGGAATGAAGTAATGGCGGCATACAGGGACGAAGTGGACGAGATGGCCAAAAGTTTCCTCGGCTATGACATAAAGCACGTACGGCGAGAAGATAACATGGCGGCCGATACCTTGTCCAAACTGGGATCCAGCCGTAAGGCAGTTCCGCCAGGCGTATTCCTCGAGCATCTGCGCGTACCATCAGTTAAGATGGTGGATCCGGAAAATCCGGAGCTAGCGAGCTCCCCTGTTATGGCGGTTTTGCCAAGCAATCCGCCATGGGCAGAGCCCTACCTGGAATTTCTGATGACCAAGAAACTTCCTGAAGACGAAGTCCAGAAAAGACAAATCGAGCGTAGAGTCAAAGCGTACACCATCATAGATGACCAACTCTACAAACGAAGCACTTCGGGAGTTTTCATGAAGTGCATATCCCAAGTGGATGGAATCGAAATACTAAGAGAGATCCACGAAGGCGAATGTGGGCATCATGCCGCCGCCAGATCCCTCGTAGCTAAAGCATTCCGCCATGGATTCTACTGGCCAACAGCCAAGGCAGATGCAGACCGCATTGTGGAGCTCTGCCACGGTTGCCAGATGTACTCCAAGCAAACCCATATGCCCGCCACAGCACTGCATACAATCCCCATAATTTGGCCTTTTGCAGTCTGGGGGCTAGACATGGTGGGTCCGCTAAAAACAACACCTTCAGGATTTACGCACCTCCTGGTAGCGGTAGACAAATTCACGAAGTGGGTGGAAGCTAAGCCCATCAGGAAACTTGATGGCAAAACCGCCCTCAAATTTGTCAAGGACATTGTGGTCAGATTCGGCATGCCACATAGCATCATCACTGATAATGGCACTAATCTGTCTCAAGGAGAAGTTGAAGAATACTGCCATCACAACGGAATCCGCCTTGACCTAGCATCTGTGGCACATCCGCAGTCTAATGGCTAAGTTGAGCGGACCAACGGACTACTCATGTCAGGGATCAAGCCACACCTGGAAGCACCGCTGCACAGAGCAGCTGGAGCCTGGGCAGAGGAGTTGCCATCTGTGCTATGGAGTCTACGGACCACGCCAAACAGGTCAACTGGCCTTACCCCTTTCTTCTTAGTCTTCGGAGCAGAGGCAATCTTGCCAAGTGATGTTCAGTACGATTCTCCAAGAGTAGAGGCCTACAAGGAAGAAGATGCAGAAGCGTCCAGACAACTATCTGTGGACCTGCTGGAAGAAGAACGAGACCTAGCAGCCCAGCGATCCGCCATCTACCAGCAGAATCTCCGCCGCTATCACAGCAGGCGAGTTCGCCAACGCTCGTTCAAAGAAGGTGACCTGGTGCTACGTCTGAAACAGCAGAAGTCCCACAAGCTATCCCCGCCTTGGGAAGGACCCTTCGTCATTAGCAAAGCTCTACTGAATGGTTCCTACTACCTCGTTGATATTCGCGAGCTAGATAAGCGACCAAGTAAGAAGCGCAAACGAAGAGACCCTGACGATATCTACGACGAGATAGATCGTCCATGGAACATCGCACAGCTACGTCCTTTCTACACTTAGCACTTTTCTAGCTATGTAATAGGCACCTCTATATGATCAATGAAATAAAGCATTTGGTTCACTCTTGATTTCTTCTGAGTCTTTTACCTCCTTTATTGTTCATTTAGATCGTATAGAACCTTTTGCGCAATTGTGCTCTGCACTTGCGTCTCTTTTAAATCCGCCATAAGCGGTCCGCGTAGCTTTTTTATGTTTTGATCTTCATTCGATGTTTTCTGTGTGGATTCCCGAGTAGTGACTTTTTGACGATCTAAGCCGCCATCTGCTCAGGGTTTTGGACAGTTGCTATTAAGTATCGTCGCCCTAGCGGATTGTTCGTGCGAAGATTTCGCCATCTCACGAAAAGTCAAGCACAGAGAGCCGGATGGCGGATCGCATAATCCTACGCGTGAAAATTTTTCTAAGTGTTGTTTTTTGGGCATGGCAAAAAACTGCAAGTTGCATAAAACTAGGCCTGGCAGTTTCTTCGCGCAATTAAACCACTTCATAAAAAACAAACTGCAAGAGTTTAATAGCATTTCACTGATCCGCCACAAGCAGATCAGTCACAGTGCACAAGCATCCACACGCAGTTTAAAGTTTAACTTACAGACCCACTCAGGGGCCGAATTGATGCAAAGTATTTTCCTGCCATATTGCAGGGCATATCTCAAGAGGATGGCGGAATCTTGGAGGACACCTCATCGCCGCCATCACCACCTGCAGTTGCCACGGAGGCGGATGCGGAAGCTTGGCTGGGCGACCCTGGCAGCTCGTATGCTTCATAGTATACGTTCAACTGAGTGCCAAGGGCACACAGTTGATCGTATCCAAGCACGCTCTGCCGGATGGCGGCCTCGTCCACCGGCGCGCCGTCCTCGCCGCTCTCAGGGATGCCGGAGGTGAGCTGGTCCAGGTCCATCTCGGGATAGTGGGCCTTCGCCAGGGTCAACGCTGTCCTGGCACCACCCCGAGCAGAGGACAGTTTCCAGTCCGCCACCAGCCCTGGCACCAGCAGAAGCTTTTGTGTGAGCGCGATGGCGGAGAGGTTGGAAGAACCCGCTATCTGCAGGCTCCCGCACGCTTGGCGACCAACGCTGAGAAGGCCATCCAGCTCCTTCCTCGCTGCATCAGTTGCCATGCGCAAGCCCTCAGCAGTGTCCATCTCGCCCTGCCCCAAAGCGGCTGCATGGCGGAAACAGAAGATGCGTCACGCACAACATAGAATTGAAGAAACTTTACGCTATAAGAAGAAATGGTACCTAGCAAGTTGTCCTGGAAGTGATGGAGGAGCTCATTAAAGCCTTCACGCCGATTCTCAAAGTCAGCGGCGGCTTTGCGGAGATCCGCTATCTCCTTGTCCTTCTTCTTGCCCTGGTTCTCCTGGTCCTTCAGCTGCCTCTCGAGGGTGGCGTTTTCAGCCAGCGATTTCCGGAGCTGTTCATTCAGCCCATCCATCGCAATGGCATGGCCTCTCTTCATCCCCTCAAGTGTGGACTTGAGCTTGGCAGTGTCTGCATGGCGGAATCTTGTCAGCTCAGCATTGATTGAATAAGCATAAAGGAAACTTAAGGTAGATTACCGCTATTCTCAAGTTGCTGCCGCAAATCCGCCACAAGAGCGCTTTTCTCCGCCAGCTCCTTCTCCTGCGAGCTGACGACCTGGACCAGGTCCTCCACCACCTTCTTGTAGTTCTGGCAAAATTTGAAGTGTTAGTCACTCTTAGAGCACCATGATGGATAGAATCCGCCATGACGCTCGGGGGCTACTCATGTTGATTTTTTAGTCACTCTTAGAAGCATCATGAGAAAGGATTATCCGCCATGATGCTCGGGGGCTACTTATGCTGATTTTGTCTTCCTAAGAGCTTTATGCCGGATAGTTATCCGCCATAACGCTCGGGGGCTACTCAGTATAAAAATTTAAAAAGGTTCTCTATAGAGCACTGTGTGAACTACCAGCGCTCGAGGGCTAAGCTATTCTAAAAACTTACAGAAGTCAACCTTGGAGCCCCATAGCGGATTAAATTTGCGAATCTGCCATGGCGCTCGGGGGCTACTGGGAGTACATACCTCTTTAACAAGACTGGTTCTCTGAACAAATGCTGCCATAGCAGATGATACATGGTTACTGGCCTCCTCTTGTAGATTATCGAGGCGGAAAAGGGCCTCTGATTTATTCTTCCACTTTGAAGCCTCCCCAGCCCCAGCATCCACCTGGACTGCTTTTCTGCTAAAACTCACCTTCTTAGCACCTTTAGTGGGGCGGTTTAGTGGTCCAGTATTCTCTGGAACATCTGCCATCTTGCTAGCATGTTGGGAAGAAGTGGAAGGCCCAGTTGGGTGAGCAGGAGCATCTGGAGTAGGTGGAATGGCGGCAGGGGATGGCTTGGTCCTTGGAGGTTTCTGGCCAGAAACCTTTCTCCTTCTGTGCACAGCAGACAGACAGAGATCAGAATAGTCAAAGTATACATGGTATGAATGCAAGTTATGATTACACTTACTTCCGTTCTAGCAGATTTATGGTGGCGGAGTGTTCGGGCACGGTGTCCAGATGGCCGCTAAGGGCAGGGGACGGATGGCGAGAAATGACCCTCTTGCCTAGCCCACGTATGCGTCCGCCAGGACCGCGAACACCGCGAGGAACCGCCGTGATAGGTTCATCCGCCACCACCTCTTCTTCCGCTATCTTCTGCTTTTTGGGGGACGAGGATGTCTCGCCCTCATCGTCAGTGAGATCCTTCGTCCGTGGATAGCGGACGAGACCGCTCAGCTCAGAGGATGGCAGGGAAGAGAGCTGCGGAGAAATGTGAAGTCATTCAAGGAAAATTAGCTGTTATGGCGGAATAAGGAGAAATACTTACCTTTGGACAACTGCCATTCTCATACATAGGGATTTTTAGCTTCAGAGGCTCATCTCGCCCCACCTTAATGATGTTGCGGATCCGAAGCTCGATCTCTTCAGTGGACAGTTCCTCTTTGGAATAGCGCTGGGGATTGTCTATTCCGCTATACTCGCACATCAGGGTTGGGCGGTATTGAAGAGGCTGAATCCGCCGTGAGATCCAGCAGTGGATGGTGTCTGCACCTGTCAGTCTAGAGAAGACAAGTTTCGAAATCCGCCGTGAGCATAATTGGCATTCATCATCCATTGTGAAGTCATCCATGACACCCCAGCTATCCTGCTCCTCGGCGGGGCCATTAGTAAATGACCGTAGGCCGAATTTCTTTTCAGGAGGGGCCTGGTCAGCCAGATAAAAGAAGGAGCCCCGCCATCCCTTAGCAGAGTCGTGAGGGACAATGTAGGGGTAGGATTTCCCGTGCCGAGGAACAAAGGAGATCGACCCGCAATTGCGAGGATCTCCGTTCGCGTCCCGGTTATGGCGGATATTAAAATATAAGCGGAATAAATCTCCGCGTGGGCTGATACCCAGAAATCCTTCGCATAGCGCGACGAATCCCGCTAAAGCGGTGAAGCTATTCGGAGCAATGTGGTGTAGCTGTAACCTGTAATGACGGAGAATGCCTTTCAGGAAGTAGGATGGCGGAAGGCTGAGGCCACGATCAATATGAGACTTCAGCATAACGACCTCTTCATCCGAAGGAGCCGGCATTGCTTCACCAGGCTCAACCCGCCATCTGGAGCATTCTTTAGCAGCTATGCGGCCTTCCTGCTCCAAGGAAGATAGAATTTCCTCGTTCAGATTGCAGGAGTCCCAGTCTCCTCCTGAGTTTTCGGGCATGGCGGACTCGGTGTCCGAGGACCGCGCAGAACCTTCAGCAGCTTCAGACTTAGAGGCTTCGCGAGGTGATTCAGGCTCCATGGCGGCAAGTGGTGTGGCGGTAATGACTTCGAGGATTTCGAGCGAAGACGAGGAAGACGATGCCAGTTTATGGCAGAAAACGCTACCGGCGGCGAGGTCTTCCGCGGTGGCTCGTCGGAGATCACGAAGCTCTCGTGGCGGCGCTAAGGAGAGAGAGTGCGAAGGGGGTGAATGAAGGGGTGACCGGCTGGGGGTGAGAGGCCGGGGTATATATAGACCCCGGGCCTCGAGATTCGTGCCCGCCATCACCACCGCTCATCCTAATCGCAGAAACCCTAATCTGGTGACACGTGTCCGAGGGTAAAAAGGTAACTTGGTGAAAACAGTGCGTGCACTGCAAATCTTGCCCTAGATGGAACTGTGTGCCGAGATTTACGGCGGATTTCAACGGTATGATCCACTGGATCCCGAAAATCTCGCTAAGATAACTACGTCGCTTGATCCGTTATTTACGGCGGATTAATAGATGGAAGAAGGAACATCAAGATGACCGCCATCCCGGTGCAGAAGAGCTATGGCGGAGGTACCTCACCAAGAACATGCATGGCGGATGTAGATGGCAAATCTTAAAGTTCCCTGGGGGCTACTGTTGGGGATATACCAAATAGGTATACCAGCGACGTACTCCTAAATCAGCAAGCCAGGGTGGCCCATCAGGGGTGGCATGGCGGATTCGCCATACCGGGCGGCCCAGTTACTGAAGTTGGCACGGCGGTACTAGACGCAGGCGCTTATGGCAGATCCGGAGACAGGTCCATGGCGGGCTATTAGCGGCGAGCCTATGGCGGATCCGGAAGACGGCCCGTGGCGGGTGACCTTGTAGTGCACGTGTAGGACTTAGTCTAGGACTCCAAGTTGTATCCGCTCTAGTACCAACGTGTAGCCCATGCCAGGTGCCTTTATAAGCCCGGCGTGGAGCAGCCCTTGAGGCATCAGACCAATCTTACGGCCAATCGCATAGCGAAACAGCCAACCTCATCATTGTAACCGAGCACTTGTTGCCATATAGTGAATTATAGAAGCACGTAGGATCTCGCCACCGTCGCGGGATCTGAAGCTGGGTAAACTCGTGCTACCACCGTCCTGGATCGCTCCTCCGTGTTCACCCCCTTCCACAAACCGCCATACCCCTACCTCTATGGCAGATCTGTTGACGAAACCACGACACCAGTTGCTAAAGTTGCCACGGCGGTACTGGACGCAGGCGCTTATGGCGGATCCGGAGACAGGCCCATGGTGGATTGCTGATGACAGGCCCATGGCGGGTTCGGTGACGACCCATGGCGGGTTGCCTTGTAGCACACGCAGAGGACTTAGTCTAGGACTCCAAGTTGTATCCGCTCCGGTACCAACGTGTAGCCCACGCCAGGCGCCTTTATAAGCCCGGCGTGGAGCAGCCCTTGAGGCAAGATTAGAGTCATACGGCCAATCGCATAGCGAAACAGCCAACCTCATCATTGTAATCGAGCACTTGTTGCCATATAGTGAATTATAGCAGCACGTAGGATCTCGCCACCGTCGCGGGATCTGAAGCTGGGTAAACTCGTGCTACCACCGTCCTGGATCGCTCCTCCATGTTCACCCCCTTCCACAAACCGCCATACCCCTACCTCTATGGCAGATCTGTTGATGAAACCACGACAGTTGGCGCCCACCGTGGGGCTTAGCGCGTCTGGAGCACAGATCCAGGCGGGATCCGCCTTGCCAGGCATCGGCGACACCGTCGCCATCGGGCGCGTCCTCTACGATTCCGGCTTCCCCATCGTCCCAGCGGATAACCTCTGGGTGCCGGCTAGAGAAGACCCTGCTCGATTCACCGTCGTTCCGATTGGAGATATCCATATCTTCATCGGAGAGACAAACCCTACCCCCGCCACAGAAACCAATTTCCGGCGGATCGGTATGGCTGAAATCCCCAAACGGACCGCTTTCGAGCTGGATACGGAGGAGGACTCATCTGATCTGGAACTTTCCAAGTTGCCCAGATCGGATCTGAAAAGTAATCCCACCCAGCCCGCCCTAGAGGTAGAGGAAGTGGTGGAAGACCGCAGTGAATCCGCCATGAGTAATCTGGCGTTAGAGACACCACGGTACTGCCTTGTTGCGTTCGCAGGTATCACTTCGGGATCTACCTCCAATGGAGAAGATAGCCCAGGTGAATCCATCCTAGAGGCACTTAACGAAAGTGGCGAATCGGATGACTGGGACAGCAAAGGCTATGATTCTGACCACTATGATGCCGCCATGAGGAAACTTGAGGCGGAATTGGCGCAGCAGGCACTTGAAGAGCAACAAGCAGCGGCCAAGCAGGTGTTTGTAACCAACAAAGGAGATGATGCTGGGCAGACAACCGGTGATCCGCCATCTCAGGCAGTCCACGACGGAGATGCCGGCAATGAGCAGGGTAACCCGCCACCAGCCGCCGATCCCGCCACTGAACAACTTCCTGAGATTCACGGCGGACCCAGGCCTCTGCAACCCGCCATCCCCGTGGACCAACACCCGGAAGACTTCGCGACCCCGCTGGACAAAGTCGTCTATGGAACTCTAGCAGATCCAATCACCCCTGACTATGTCAGAGATGTGAACGATCTCGAGAAGAAGAGGCGAGCACTCCTCAAGGAAGCAAAGCGAGTCGAGAAGATGGGCAAGCAGGTTGATGACGACATTGCTAAAGCTCAAGACACGCTGAAACGCGCAAGGAACATGGAAGAGAAGTATGCCACTCTCATCCAGAACCAGATCAACGAGGGAGGCGACCCGCAGCTGGTACGAAACCTTGAGTTCACCGTACCAACAGCGGAAACTCTGGCCAAGATGTACATCAAGAATCCACCATATGTGGACAAAAACCGCGATGAAGTTAGGGCTACGCCCATCGAGAACATCGTGGCTGCAAAGGAGCTATTGGAGCATAATAAGAGCCCAGCAGCCCTAGAGACGGCGGTGAAACTGATGACCAAAGCATTAGTACAGCAGGAGAAGGCTACGTCGTCACGATGGCTTGAATCTGATCCTGCGCTATGCAGGTCCAGTACCGCCTCTAAAGCTCAGGGGGCTGGCAACTATGGTGGACGTCCTGACAACGAATCTCATACCGGATCCTCGGAGATCCGAAGAAGAGAAGCTCGTAACCGGGCGAACGCCATCCCAATATCCTCCGATGACAAACCAAATGGCAAAGGCCCACAGAGAAATCCATCGCCACCCCGCAAGAATTACCCTGCTTACGGATACCAACAAGACAATGCTGCCCCTCGCCATAAGACCAACATGCCGCCACCAAAGTATAAGACGTTCGAAGTCCCAAAGGGAGGGATCGTCATACGCGACAATGATGGCAAGCGAGGACGAAGCCGTGACGCTAGACGCAAAGACGATCCGCCATGACGGGAAACCAGCAGAGACGGCGGATCCAAGAGAAGGGACCGATCTCGCCATGACGATGGCGCGCACCGTGATGGTGACAAGGACAAGCATCGCTCCACTCGCCGCCACGATGACAAATGGCAGGGCTCCCGCCGCCATGACGACGACCCATCTCCACGAAGAACGGAAGGAAGCCGTCGTAGCTGCAAAGATCAGTCGCAGGACGGCGAGAGTAAACGACGACGCGACCCTTCGCCATCCCCACCAGGGAGCCCCCATGGTGGCGGCGGTGGTGGCGGCGGACCAGCAGGGTCACGCAACTCTCGCAAGGATCCGCCGGAACAGAAGCCCTACGACGCCCGTACCCATCTAAACGAGATTGCCAAGTCTCAAACAGCCTTCTTCCTCGGCCCAAAGTGCTTCGGACAACGGATTCGTGATGAGCCCATCCCGCATGGGTTCAAAATCGAGAAAAATATCCGCCAGTACAATGGGGTCGATAGGCCTCTAACTTGGGTACAAGACTACTCCAACGCAGTACAGTTCGCCGGGGGATCACCCAATGTTGCTGTCCGCTATTTGCCCCTGATGCTATCCGGCACTGCGAGGCAATGGATCAACGACTTGGCAGAAAACTCTATCCAAACCTGGTTTGATATGCAAACTGCGTTCACCGAAAATTTCGAGGGGACTTACAAGAGACCCCATAACATTGGTGACCTCCAACGGTGCCGACGCGCCGACGATGAGACCTCCCGAACTTTCCTCGCGCGATGGCTGGATATGAAGAACTCCTGCGAAGGAGTTACTGACGAATCCGCCATCCTCGCGTTCATTGACAGTTTGGAGAGAGGCCAACTGCTCCGCCATCGCCTGTTGCGGGAAAGGAATGAAGGGAAGTTGACCCTAAATTCCATGATCACCATCGCAAGCAACTACGCGGCCGCCGACGATGACGCCCGCGAATCTCTGAAGGCTTCCGCCATCCAGAACACTGAAAAGCGGAATAGCAGCAACAAAAGGAAGAATCCGCCAGAAGAGCCGCAGTCTCCGGACATGGTGGCCACAACCTTTGCTGACAAGGGCCAAAGCAGCCAGCGCGGCAGGGGACGCGGAGGTGGCGGTGGCCAGCCGCGGAGTTCTGCAACTCCCGCTTCGGCGCCATCCGCCCCCGTGTCCTACGACGAATACCGCGATATGCCATGTTTTGCCCATCGTGATGCTTCAGGAAAGTGCAACCACACCAACCGGAACTGCAAGTTTGTCAACGACCTCAAGGCGGATCAAGAAGCTAGCTTCAAACGCAGCCGGCGGCAACGGCCTCGTGGCAAAGGAAAAACAGACAAAGACAAGGAGTCCAGGGATAGCAGCGATATGGACGAAGACCCTGCGCCCAAACCCGCCGAAAAGGCAGAGGGTGGTGCTGGCAAGGGCAACCCAATCAAGGACAAAAAAGGTGCCTTTCACACATTCCTTGGACCCCCCACGGCAAAGGCACAGAGAGCCGCTATGCGCTCCCTTAATGCCACCATGCCAAAAATCCGCTAGTACGTCCGATGGTCTGAAGTACCGGTGCACTAGAGCCATGATGATCATCCAGAGCACATCCCAGATGGATATTACGCCATGGTGGTATGCCCTGTAATCCATGGCTATGAGTTCTCCAAATGCTTAATGGATGGCGGCAGCAGCCTGACAAAGCTCGGCCTGACCAAGACCCAACTCCGCCATAGCGCGGTCACCTTTTATGGGGTGGTTCCTGGTCGCCAAGCCAAGTCCCTCGGGTTCATCACACTCAAGGTTGCCTTCGGTAGTGAGGAAAACTACAGAGAAGAGCCCATAACCTTTGAGGTTGTCCCGTTCAAAAGCACATACCACGTGATCTTCGGTCGCCCTGCCTTCCACAGCTTCCATGTAAGGCCATGCTACATCTACAATCAGCTGAAAATGCCAGGACCGGATGGCATAATTACTGTTTATGGCAGCTTCAGAAAGGCAAAGGAGTGCGAGGAAGGAGAAGCCGCCTTCGCGGAAGCAGTGTTATTCGGCGAGGAGTTCAAAGAAATCCATGCCGCTACGGACCCCGCGGAGATGCCGGCATCCAAGCAGGAGGTTTCCGCCTCCCCGCCCACCTTCAAGCCTACAGTCGATACAAAACAGGTGGAACTTGTCGCTGGCGATGCCGCCAAGACCACCGCCATTGGGACAAATTTGTCCCCCAAATAGGAAAGCGCGCTCGTCGAGTTCCTCTGTGAGAACCGGGACATCTTTGCATGGCAGCCATCTGACATGACGGGTGTACCCAGGGAACTCGCCGAGCATGCTCTGCAGATAATTCCTGGCTCAAAGCCAGTAAGACAAGCCATGAGATGCTTCGGCGATGAAAAGCGCCGTGCCATAGCAAAGGAGATTTCCAAGCTGTTGAAAGCAGGCTTCATCAAGGAAGTGATACATACTAAGTGGGTGGCAAATCCGGTGCTAGTTCCTAAGAAAAACACAAAAGTTCTGCGCATGTGTGTAGATTACACTGGCCTGAACAAAGCATGTCCAAAAGACCCTTTTCCCTTGCCTCGCATTGACCAAGTCATTGACTCGACGGCGGGATCGGAGCTGCTGTGCTTCTTAGATGCCTACTCGGGATACCACCAGATCAAGATGAAAAAGTCCGATCAGCTCGCTACGTCGTTCGTAACACCTTATGGCACATATTGCTATGTCACAATGCCATTCGGTCTGAAAAACGCAGGAGCAACGTATCAGCGCACCATGCAAAAGTGCCTGGCGGATCAAATCGGACGAAATATCCACGCATACGTGGACGACATCGCAGTTATGTCTAAGAAGCAAGATGGCCTTATAGCAGATTTGCAAGAGACCTTTGACAATCTCAGGAAGTACAACATGATGCTTAACCCAACGAAGTGCGTCTTCGGGGTCCCAGCTGGACAACTCCTAGGATTCATCATCTCCCACCGCGGAATTGAGGTTAACCCGAAGAAGATCAAGGCAATCCTCGACATCTCCCGGCCCATAGACCTAAAAGACGTACAACGACTCACAGGCTGCGTGGCAGCAGTGAGCAGATTCATCAGTCGTCTTGGCGAGAAGGCTTTGCCACTCTACAAGCTGATGAAGAAATCAGACGAATTCGTCTGGACCGACGAGGCAGACGCTGCACTTAAGGATCTGAAGAGAGTGTTATCCACTGCGCCAGTCCTAGCGGCTCCCGAAGACCAGGAACCCATGTTACTATACATGGCGGCAACCAACAGGGTGGTCAGCATCGTCATGGTGGTAGAGCGTAAGGAAGAAGCACAGGAGTATGGCGTACAGGGACCAGTCTACTATGTCAGCGAGGTCCTGACGGAATCCAAGCAGCGCTACCCTCACTACCAAAAATTGGCATACGGAGCTTTCCTAGCTTCTCGTAAGTTAAGGCATTACTTCTATGACCATAAGATCACAGTGGTGAGCAAAGCCCCACTGAAGGACATCATCAACAACAGCGACGCAACAGGACGAGTTGCGAAGTGGGGCATTGAATTGGCCTCTTTGGACATCGACTACAAGTCTCGCACCGCCATCAAGTCTCAGGCTTTGGCGGAGTTTATGGCGGATTGGAAGGAGGCGCAGGAAACTACGCCCGTCCCAGAACCAGAGCATTGGGTGATGCACTTTGATGGCTCAAAGTTGCTACACGGCTCGGGGGCTGGAGTGACACTCAAATCTCCCAAGGGAGATGAGCTAAGCTACGTTCTCCAGATCCACTTCCCCACCACCAACAACATCGCGGAATATGAAGCGCTACTACACGGGCTACGTGTCGCAAAGGAGATCGGCGTACAACACATCATGTGCTGTGGAGACTCTGACCTTGTGGCTCAACAGGTGGCTGGCACATATAAAGCTCGGAACGAAGTCATGGCGGCATACAGAGATGAAGTGGACGAGATGGCCAAAAGTTTCCTCGGCTATGACATAAAACACGTACGGCGAGAAGATAACATGGCGGCCGATACCTTGTCCAAACTGGGATCCAGCCATAAGGCAGTTCCGCCAGGCGTATTCCTCGAGCATCTGCGCGTACCATCAGTTAAGATGGTGGATCCAGAAAATCCGGAGCTAGCGAGCTCCCCTGTTATGGCGGTTTTGCCAAGCAATCCGCCATGGGCAGAGCCCTACCTGGAATTTCTGACGAACATGAAGCTTCCCGAAGACGAAGTCCAAAAAAGACAAATCGAGCGTAGAGTCAAAGCGTACACCATCATAGATGGCCAACTCTACAAATGAAGCACGTCGGGAGTTTTCATGAAGTGCATATCCCAAGTGGATGGAATCGAAATACTAAGAGAGATCCACGAAAGCGAATGTGGGCATCACGCCGCCGCCAGATCCCTAGTAGCTAAAGCATTCCGCCATGGATTCTACTGGCCAACAGCCAAGGCAGATGCAGACCGCATTGTGGAGCTCTGCCACGGTTGCCAGATGTACTCCAAGCAAACCCATATGCCCGCCACAGCACTGCATACAATCCCCATAACTTGGCCTTTTGCAGTCTGGGGGCTCGACATGGTGGGTCCGCTAAAAACAGCACCTTCGGGATTTACGCACCTCCTGGTAGCGGTAGACAAATTCACGAAGTGGGTGGAAGCTAAGCCCATCAGGAAACTTGATGGCAAAACTGCCCTAAAGTTCGTCAAGGACATTGTGGTCAGATTCGGCATCCCACATAGCATCATCACCGATAATGGCACAAACTTGTCTCAGGGAGAAGTTGAAGAATACTGCCATCACAACGGAATCCGCCTTGACCTAGCATCTGTGGCACATCCACAGTCTAATGGCCAAGTTGAGCAGACCAACGGACTAATTATGTCAGGGATCAAGCCACGCCTGGAAGCACCGCTGCACAGGGCAGCTGGAGCCTGGGCAGAGGAGTTGCCATCTGTGCTGTGGAGTCTACGGACCACGCCAAACAGGTCAACTGGCCTCACCCCTTTCTTCTTAGTCTACGGAGCAGAGGCAATCTTGCCAAGTGATGTTCAGTACGATTCTCCAAGAGTAGAGGCCTACAAGGAAGAAGATGCAGAAGCATCCAGACAACTATCTGTGGACCTGCTGGAAGAAGAACGAGACCTAGCAGCCCAGCGATCCGCCATCTACCAGCAGAATCTCCGCCGCTATCATAGCAGGCGAGTTCGCCAACGCTCGTTCAAAGAAGTTGACCTAGTGCTACGTCTGAAACAGCAGAAGTCCCACAAGCTATCCCCGTCTTGGGAAGGACCCTTCGTCATCAGCAAAGCTCTACTGAATGGTTCCTACTACCTCGTTGATATTCACGAGCTAGATAAGCGACCAAGTAAGAAGCGCAAACGAAGAGACCCTGACGATATCTACGACGAGACAGATCGTCCATGGAACATCGCACAGCTACGTCCTTTCTACACTTAGCATTTCTCTAGCTATGTAACAGGCACCTCTATATGATCAATGAAATAAAGCATTTGGTTCACTCTTGATTTTTTCTGAGTCTTTTACCTCCTTTATTGTTCATTTAGATCGTATAGAACCTTTTGCGCAATTGTGCTTTGCACTTGCGTCTCTTTTAAATCCGCCATAAGCGGTCCGCGTAGCTTTTTTATGTTTTGATCTTCATTCGATGTTCTCTGTGTGGATTCCAGAGTAGTGACTTTTTGACGATCTAAGCCGCCATCTGCTCAGGGTTCTGGACGGTTGCTATTAAGTATCGTCGCCCTAGCGGATTGTTCGTGCAAATATTTCGCCATCTCACGAAAAGTCAAGCACAGAGAGCCGGATGGCGGATCGCATAATCCTACGCGTGAAAATTTTTCTAAGTGTTGTTTTTTTTGGGCATGGCAAAAACTGCAAGTTGCATAAAACTAGGCCTGGCAGTTTCTTCGCACAATTAAACCACTTCATAAAAAACAAACTGCAAGAGTTCAAAAGCATTCCACTGATCCGCCACGAGCAGATCAGTCACAGTGCATAAGCATTCACACGCAGTTTAAGTTTAAATTACAGACCCACTCTGGGGCCGAATTGATGCAAGTATTTTTCTGCCATATTGCAGGGCACATTTCAAGAAGATGGCGGAACCTTGGAGGACACCTCGTCACCGCCATCACCACCTGCAGTTGCCGCGGAGGCGGATGCCGAAGCTTGGCTTGGCGACCCTGGCAGCTCGTATGCTTCATAGTATACGTTCAACTGAGTGCCAAGGGCACACAGTTGATCGTATCCAAGCACGCTCTGCCGGATGGCGGTCTCGTCCACCGGCGCGCCATCCTCGCCGCTCTCCAGGATGCCGGAGGTGAGCTGGTCCAGGTCCATCTCGGGATAGTGGGCCTTCGCCAAGGTCAACGCCGTCCTGGCACCACCCCGAGCAGAGGACAGTTTCCAGTCCGCTACCAGCCCTGGCACCAGCAGAAGCTTCTGTGTGAGCGCGATGGCGGAAAGGTTGGAAGAACCCGCTATCTGCAAGCTCCCGCACGCTTGGCGACCAGCACTGAGAAGGCCATCAAGCTCCTTCCTCGCTGCGTTGGTGGCCATGTGCAAGCCCTCAGCGGTGTCCATCTCGCCCTGCCCCAAAGCGACTGCATGGCGGAAAAAGAAGATGCGTCACGCATGGCATAGAATTGAAGACACTTTGCGCTATAAGAAGAAATGGTACCTAGCAAGTTGTCCTGGAAGTGATGGAGGAGCTCGTTAAAGCCTTCACGCCGCTTCTCAAAATTAGCGGCGGCTTTGCAGAGGTCCGCTATCTCCTTGTCCTTCTTCTTGCCCTGGTTCTCCTGGTCCTTCAGCTGCCACTCGAGGGTGGCGTTTTCAGCCAGCGATTTCCGGAGCTGTTCATTTAGCCCATCCATCGCAATGGCATGGCCTTTCTTCATCCCCTCAAGTGTGGACTTGAGCTTGGCAGCGTCTGCATGGCGGAAGTTTGTCAGCTCAGCATTGATTGAAAGGAAAACAGGCTTGTTAAGGTAAAGTACCGCTATTCTCAAGCAGCTGCTGCAAATCCGCCACAAGAGCGCTTTTTTCCGCCAGCTCCTTCTCCTGCGAGCTGACGACCTGGACCAGGTCCTCCACCACCTTCTTGTAGTTCTGGCAAAATTTGAAGTGTTAGTCACTCTTAGAGCATCATGATGGATAAGAATCCGCCATAACGCTCGGGGGCTACTCATGTTGATTTTTTAGTTACTCTTAGAGCATGATGGATAGAATCCGCCACAATGCTCGGGGACTACTTATGCTGATTTTGTCTTCCTAAGAGCTTTATGCCGGATAGTCATCCGCCATAACGCTCGGGGGCTACTCAGTATGAAAATTAAAAAGTTCTCTATAGAGCACTGTGTGAACTACTAGCGCTCGAGGGCTAAGCTATTCAAAAACTTACAGAAGTCAATCTCGAAGCCCCATAGCGGATTGAATCTGCAAATCCGCCATGTAGCCAAGTTAGAGGCCTGTCGACTCCATTGTACTGGCGGATATTTTTCTCGATTTTGAACCCATGTGGGATGGGCTCATCACGGATCTGTTGTCCAAAGCACTTTGGGCCGAGGAAGAAGGCTGTTTGAGACTTGGCAATCTCGTTTAGGTGGGTACGCGCGTCGTAGGGCTTCTGGTCCTGCGGATCCTTGCAAGAGTTGCGTGATTTTGCTGGTCCGCTGCCGCCACCACCGCCGTCATGGGGGCTGCCTGGTGGGGATGGCGAAGGATCACATCGTCTTTTACTCTCGCCGTCCTGTGATTGATCTCTGCAGCTACGACGGCTTCCCTCTGCTCTCTGTGGAGACGGATCGTCATCATGGCGGCGGGAGCCTTGCCCTTTGTCATCGTGGCGGTGGGAAGAACGATGCTTATCCTTGTCGCCACTGCGGTGCGCGCCGTCATCATGGCGAGATCGTTCGCTTTGCTTAGATCCGCCATCCCGACTTGCTTCCCGTCGTGGTGGATCGTCTCTGCGTCCAGCGTCACGGCTTCGTCCTCGCTTGCCATCGTTGTCGCGTATGACGATTCCTCCCTTTGGGATTTCGAACGTCTTATACTTTGGTGGCGGCATGTTGGTCTTATGGCAGGGAGCAGCATTGTCTTGCTGGTATCCATAGGCAGGGTAGTTCTTGCGAGGTGGTGATGGATTTCTCTGCGGACCCTTGCCGTGTGGCTTGTCATCGGAGGATATTGGGATGGCATCTGCCCGGTTGCGAGCTTCTCTTCTTCAGACTTCTGAGGATCTAGTATGAGATTCGTTATCAGGGCGCGTACCATAGTTGCCAGTACCCCGAGCTTTGGAGGTAGTGCTGGACCTGCATAGCGCGGGATCAGATTCAAGCTATCGTGACGACGTAGCTTTCTCCTGCTGCACCAATGCTTTGGTCATCAGTTTTACTGCCGTCTCTAGGGCTGCTGGGCTTTTATTATGCTCCAATAGCTCCTTTGCGGCCATGATGTTCTCTACGGGCGTAGCCCTGACTTCATCGCGGTTCTTGTCCACATATGGTGGGTTCTTGATATACATCTTGGCCAGAGTTTCTGCGGTTGGCACGGTGAACTCAAGGTTTCGCACCAGCTGCGGGTCGCCTCCCTCATTCATCTGGTTCTGGATGAGAGTAACATACTTCTCCTCCATGTTCCTTGTGCGCTTTAGCGTGTCTTGAGCTTTAGCAATGTCGCCATCTAGCTGTTGGCCCATCTTCTCGACTCGCTTTGCTTCTTTGAGGATTGCTCGCCTTTTCTTCTCGAGATCGTTCACATCCCTGACATAGTCAGGGGTGATTTGATCTGCTAGAGTTCTGTAGACGACCTTGTCTAGCGGGGTCGTGAAATCTTTTGGGTGATGCACCTCGGGGATGGCAGGATGCAGAGGCCTAGGGCCGCCCTGGATCTCGGGGAGCTGTTCCATGGCGGGATCGGCGGCTGGTGGCAAGTTACCCTGCTCTTTGCCAGCATCTCCGTCATGGGCTGCCTGAGATGGCGGATCACCGGTTGTCTGCCCAGCATCATCTCATTTGTTGGTCATGAACACCTGCTTGGCGGTTGCGTTCTGCTCTTCAAATGCTTGCTGAGCTAACTCCGCCTCGATCCTTCTCATGGCGGCGTCATAGTGATCAGAATGATAGCCTTTGCTATCCCAGTCATCCGATTCACCACTTTCGTTAAGTGCCTCTAGGATGGATTCACCTGGGTATCTTCTCCATTGGAGGTAGATCCCGAAGTGATACCTGCGAAAGCAACAAGGCAATACCGCGGTGTCTCTAATGCCAGATTGCTCATGGCGGATTCACAGTGGTCTACCACCACTTCCTCTACCTCTAGGGCGGGCTGGGTGGGATTGTTTTTTAGATCCGATCTAGGTAACTTAGGAAGTTCCAAATCAGATGAGTCCTCCTCCGTATCCAGCTCGAAAGCGGTCCGTTTGGGGGTTTCGGCCATACCGATCCGTCGGAAATTGGTTTCCGTAGCGGGGGTAGGGTTTGTCTCTCCAATGAAGATATGGATATCTCCGATCGGAACGACGGTGAATCGACCGGGGTCTTTTCTAGCCGGCACCCAGAGGTTATCCGCTGGGATGATGGGGAAGCCGGAATCGTAGAGGACGTGCCCGATGGCGACGGTGTCGCCGATGCCTGCGAAGGCGGATCCCGCCTGGATCCGCGCTCCTGACACGTTTTGCCCCACGGTGGGCGCCAACTGTCGTGGTTTCGTCAACAGATCTGCCATAGGGGTAGGTGTATGGCGGTTTGTGGAAGCGGGTGAACACGGCGGAGCGATCCGGGGCGGTGGTAGCACGAGTTTACCCAGTTTCAGATCTCGCAACGGTGGCGAAACCCTACGTGCTGCTATAATTCACTATATGGCAACAAGTGCTCGGTTACAATGAAGAGGTTGCCTGTTTCGCTATGCGATTGGCCGTATGTCTAAGTTCTGCGTTAAGGGCTTCTCCACGCCGGCTTATAAAGGCGCCTGGCGTGGGTTACACGTTGGTATCGGAGCGGATACAACTTGGAGTCCTAGACTAAGTCCTATGCGTGTAGTACAAGGCAACCCGCCATGGGCCTATCTACAGATCCGCCATGAGCTCCTGCGTCCAATACAGCCATGGTTTCTCCAGCAACTGGGCCGCCCGGTAGGCAATCCGCCATACCACCCTGATGGGCCACCCTGGCTTGCTGGTTTAGGACTACGTCGCTGGTATACCCATTTGGTATATCCCCAACAAGGTAAGTCTGCAGCTCCTCTTGTAACCCGTTGAGAAATCTCTCTCTTTTCTTCTCATCGGTATCAATATCATTTGGGGCATACCTTCCCCAGGTGGTGAACTTGTCGAGGTAGTCGGTAACACTCATGCCTCCTTGCTTCAAACTGAGAAATTTATCTCTCATGATTTTGATAAGTCCTGAGGGCACGTGAGCCTTGTGGAACTTGGTCTTGAAGGCATCCCAGGTCATAACTTGACCCTTGGGCTGCATGGCGCGGACATTCTCCCACCATGCTCCAGCTGGTCCAGCTAAGAAGTGAGTTGCATACAAGACCTTCTCGTTTGCTCCCACTCCCGCATACTCAAGCTTATTTTCAATAGTCTGGAGCCAATCATCGGCATCCAGAGGCTCAGTGGACTTGGTAAAAGTGGGTGGGTTGGAATTCTGGAAATCCCTCAGCTTGGTCTGTGGTTCATCATTGCCATTGCCACCATTGTTATTGTTGTTGTTGGTGGCTAGCTGGGCGAGGTGTTGGAGAGTGGCGAGGTTGGCTTGGCGTTCGGCACATGCGGCTTCACGTTCTTCTAACATGAGTCGCAGCACCTGCGCCATGTCGGGCTCAGGTGCTGGGGGTGGATTGCTTCCAGCTTGGCCTCGCATTTCCGGAGCCATTCTGGAGAAAAGTGGGGTGGTGAGAAACCAAGGCAAAATAAATAAGAGGGATCGAGTTGTGCATAAATACTTTATAATGAATCATGCAAGAGAGACATAAATAAACTAAGCATCCATATCATATTAACATCCAAAAGCATCTAGGTCGAGCACATGCATACATACATACAAAAGTAGTGCCACACAAGTCTAGCACACACCACTCATAGTCTCATACATAACCAACATCAATGGTTTCGGCTGAACCATACAACACATACGCAAAAGGGGTAAGTAGTCCTACTCAGTAGTCGACACCCTAAGTGAGGTAGCAGTGTGCCAGACACCTACTAGTCGATGCTAACGTGGGTATCAACCTCCTCGGGGTCCTCCTCGCTTGGAGTCTCAGGCACGTAGAAGTCCATGATAGCGTTGCGGTCATCACCGTCATTGCTACCATGGTCGTCGTCGTCGGTGCTCGCGGGCTCCTCATCGTAGGCCTCCTGGTGGTCGTCGTCACGGCCAAGGACTGCCTCATTCTCCTTGCGGAGCTCGGCTGTCTCCTCCTCTAACTCTGACACGTGACTCTCGAGAGAAGCTAGGTGGTCCTCCAAGTCACGGACACGCTGCCTCAGGGTCCTGTTCCTCTTCGAGATCCTCCTCTTGGCTGCAAGGAGGTGGTGGCGAGAGAGAATAGTAACCTGAAGGTCCTCACAAAGAACAGCTAGCTCCAAGCCTCTCTCGTCGGTGACCATACGGACATGGTCCAGCTGCTCCTGAGTGTGGTGCAGCAGGGCCTCCGTGTGGCAAAGGTGGCGGCTGAACGGAGTGTGAGCGGCGACCTGATAGGGGAGACCGTCGGAGTCGACCCGTCCATAGTGCTCATAGCGAGTGCCGAGTAGCTCATCGTAGTGGAGATGGATGAGGCGCGAGATGGCGTGTCGCAGAACACGCATCAGTCTATCTCCCCAAGTAGGCTCAATCACCTCGAAGGTGAACCCCTGAGAAATTGGCGGAACCTCCTTCCCGCGGACCTGGCAGACAAGCTGGTAAGCCAGCTCCCGGGTACCCTCCTCGAAGAGACGGTAACCTCGAACCTCCGGACGCTGGCGTCCGAGATGCGCGGCCAGCTCCACCAAGTCACGCTCAAAAACAAGCACGTCCTCATGGGTACCGACCTGACGGTGTGCATTAGGAGCGTCCATCTACACAAAGTTTTAAGGTAGATTTAATTAATAACTTACCCAAGTGTGCAATATTTGAAGTACAGTAAAAACTTGAATTAAAATGCAAGTAGTCTATATGCTTAAAGAGAGAGGAAAGAGATGAGAGCCATATATATTCACTTTATATATATTAAGCCATCTCTTTTAGTTTAGTAGTGAAAATAGGTTTTGGTTCGATCTAACGCCCATGCTACTCTAGTGTCTCCTAAGGTCAGGATGGCTCTGATACCAACTCTGTGGGGACCCTGGCTTACCACCCGGGATTCCCGTTATGCATACAATTCACGATCCCAGGAAGACCGTCGTGAATCCACATAACAGAGTTGGCATTACATAATACATCATCCATTACATAACGAGTTCAAATAGTCTTACATGGACACTTGGCCGAATTCAAATGCCACGCAGGGCAAGTTCACTAAGAGTTGCAGCGGATACAAGGGTAGCGTCGGTAGCCCGGTTCATGCCTCTACCCTACAGGCGACTGACCAGGAGATGGATTCTAGTTCGCACCGGCATCGTCGAACTCCTCACCATCGTCATCATAGTCTTCACCATAATCTGACCAAGTTAATAGCCAGGGACAAAGCCGTGAGTACATGTTGAATTGTACTCGCAAACCATCTAAGAGAGAGAGAGATTATCATGCAGTTTGGCTATAGCAAAAGGGAAGTGGTTTCAGGCTAGTTGCTTGATGCTAAACATAGCTTCTCATGTTGATATAGCATGTGATACGACATCTCTATATCATAGTTTCTCTTGTCGATATAGCATGTCATACGACATCTCTATATCCTTATTAAAGAAGAATTTTTATAAAACCATTTTTAGTAAAAGCTCTAGGGAAGGGGGAAAACTTGTTTATTTTCCAAGACCAATGATGGTCAATCAAACACGACCATCCCCTTTCCTCGGCAGTACCCTCCAAGTACTCCGAAGCATCATCGTGCCACGACAGTACCCTCCGAGTACTCCATCCGGCACCTTTCTCCTTTTCTTTCCGAAAACATTTTTATAAACCAAAGCTTGACATTGGGCTAAGTAATGGTCGTCCCAACCGTCCATGAGTGAGGACTCGGCTATTCGAATAGATTTACACTCTGTAGAGGTTGTACACTTTACCCACAAGATTCGATAAATCCGCCGGGATGCCACCACGGTCCGTCATACACTAGTATGCGGGGTTCGGATAATCGAACGAAGTCCTCCATCTACCTACCTTAGTACGGGTGCCTGCCCTGTGGAGTTAACCTCCCCGGCAAACCCTGGCAGCCTACCTTCATTTCCTCGAGTGTAGCTCCAGTGCCACGGCGGGAGAACCCAAGTGTCTTCCGGCCGGATAAATCCCGAGGGATCCCGATTCACTATTGCCGATACTCTTGCGGCAACCCGGATTCCGGGGTCCTACAAACCCTTATATAGTGTGAGGCTCCCCACACTAAAGCAAATAAACTTTGAACTAAGCCCCGTCCCATACCGGGGTAATGAGGTTGCACAGATAAATTGTTCTGAGCGAACACTTAGTGATCACCAGTGTCTTTTGAAAACCACCAACTCCTTTATCCTCCATGAATCATCTTCATTGGTCCAAAAACCATTTTTGATATCATTTTAGTGGAGTAGATACTACTCCAAGGTTTTCGAAGACATTTTCAAGAAATCCTTTGAGTGTTCCCATCCTAGAGTTTTGGCTCCACTAGAGGGTTTCCAAAGGCTTTGTTGCTAATCAACAAGCCTCTACTACAAGGGTAGAGAGTAGGTGTTCAATGGGGTCATCTCGAAGGATGATAACAATAGGCTTGTGGAGCTTGAGCCCATAATATAATTGCTACAAGAGCTATAGCAATAAAAAAACATGCAGTTTAATAAATCTTTATGCAACCTGCAAAACAAGTGAATAGGATTCAGATATGCAACAAGTTTAGATGGCTTGCCTTGAGTGGCTTGTCTCTGGTCCTCCTCTTCCTGATATTCAAAGACTTCCCCCTCCTCGGTACATTCCCCGTTCGATTCTATCGCCAGAAAAATAATAGCACACAATGAATATACATGCATACACAAGTCACAACATTTCATGCACTCAATACCACGCAAGCAAAGAGTATCATAAACAAACAAGTTTAGAAAACAAATCAAGATTTTATAGGTTTTAGTTATTAAGTTAATCCTATTATAAACTAGGGTTTTTCAAATGAAGCAATCACACATCAAATCATTCCCAACAAGCATGCAGGTGGTCTCATGGATCAAATAACACACTCAGAAAACTTACAGGTTGACAACAATCTTAAGAATCCAACAAAGTTGGATTTACAAAAAAAAACAGTTTGTGGTTTAATTCCTATGAATTAAAGAATAGGAAATAACACTAGAATACCAAAATAAATCTCAGATATTCTCTGAGCATCAGAAAAATATGAACTAAAATGTTCTGGAAAGCCCTTCCTGGGCATAATCCAAGGAAACTGGATTCATATCAAAATTCCTATTCTACTACAGATGGTAATTTTTCTAAATTAAATACAAAATCAACCATATTAATTACTGCTGCAAAAATAAAGATCCTAAAATACTAAAACCAGTTGGTCAAACAAACTAACACATCAAGATATCACTGAAAATTGGATCTACTCATTTTCAGTATATAAAACTCAAGATATAAAATAAACTTGAAAAGTGACCTAATTAGTTTCACAATTTATCATTTCATCTACAGAGGGTCTACAACCATGGGACCTATGCCATATGAAAGATCTTGCAGTAAGATACACATAGAAACTTGAATCACTTGATTTGCGCAATCTGAGAATTTTCTATGCATTTTTGAATCTTGCAGAGAATTGGAAATAGAGAAAATCATCTAAAAAATGTAACAGGCCGGGTTTCGAGCGGATCTGGCCAGATCCGGCTTGGGCCTGCCCAGATCTGGCGGCCTACCTAGGGCCTACTGGATGAATCGGTATGCTGCCATCCAATCTAGATTGGACGGCGCGGCGTCCTTCTTCCTCACGCGGACATGCACGCAGGGCGTCGCCGGCGAGCTAGCTAGGGTTTGGGGCTGGCGATGCTCACCATGGGTCGTCGGTGGCTAGTCGGTGGCAGATCGGAGGCGGAGGCGTTTAGGAGATGGTCCGGCTCGAAGTGTGTCGCATGCAGGGGCTAGGGGGTTCGTGTCGATGCCGCGGTCGTCAACGTCCTTCCTCACAGAGATCGGCGTTGGCGATGGCTTGAGGTTGATCTGGACAAAACGAGAGGGTGTGTGAGATCGAGGGAAGCAGGGGGGTTTCAGAGATGTAGAGAAGAAGGCGGGAGAGGGTCTGCTGACGATGGCAACCTTCCCCTTCTCCTTGGACTCTGGCGATGGTGTTCTCCCTCTACACACAGAGAGAGAGAGAGCAGGGGCTAGCAAGGTGAGCTCTGGGAGGTAGGGAGAGGCGGATGGGGGCGAATGGCATCCAACCAAAGGCTCAGGACTCGGTCTAGCGTGGTCTTTCATCGGAAACGATTGGGCGAGGCGAGCGGTGGTCTGGGACGGCGTCGTGCACCGAGTGTAGTGATCAAGTCGTCTGCATCGGTGGCGGCTTGGTTTGATCAGAAAGGGCACGAGTTCAGTGAGAGGGTGGTCAGACTCGGGCATGGCGAGGGCGCCTCGGTCGGCTAGGGTTCTGGGCAGGTGTGGCACGGCGTAGCACGTTTAGTGCCTTGCACCGTGGGGTGGTTTGCACGGCTGTCACGGGCGTGCACGCTTTGGAATGCGAACGATGCTCTCGGCGTGCAGAGCGTGCACTGGCAAGGGTGGAGCATGGGCTAGAGCGAGGTCCACGGGCGGCAAGGGAGGTGGCTAGTTATTGGGCGTCGACGGCGGTGTCTCTGGGCGTCCGGTGGCGTGGCTGCGGTCATTGGCTTGCGGTCGACGCCTTGTCTCCAACGGCGTGCGCATGGTCGGCGTCGGCGAGAGAGAGAGAGAAGGTGAGGTGCAGGGGGCTCGGTGGCTGGCGAGTGGGGTCGTGGGGCTCCTCCTAGGCAGCATCTCGTCGCCGATTGGGGGTCTGGAGTGGAGGGGTTGAGAGAGAGGTAGTAGGGCAATCTTTGCAAGATTGCCTCGGGTCTCACCCCTCCCTTGTGTCCACTAGCTATAGGACAAGAATAATATGAGAGGGAGAGAGGGATGGCCGGCTAGGGTGGCCTCTTCGTCGATTTTGCAAAGAGGGAGAAGAAAGGAGAAGAGAAGATGAAGAAATTGGGGAGTTTGGCAGAAATTCATTTGAATTTTGAAAAGTTCACGAATTGGTCCAAGTGGTGGTGATGATGGGCTAAGAAGTGATTTTTAAATAGTAGAAGTCCATCTACCAAGTTTCAGAATTTTTGAATAGGTGGAAGTGGGGTTTTGGTGAAGTTCCTATTTTTCAAATAAGAGTGCAAGAATAAAAGAAATAGCAATTCTATATAGTGTGATCAAGCAAATAAACAAATCTAGGATTTTTGTTTCACACAAGCAAGCATCAAATCCCTAGATTCTCCATAAAATCGTAGCACCATGTTGTGGTTAAGAATAAAGGTGTTTGTTGTGTTGAAAATAAAATCAAGCAAAAATAAACAAGCACACACATGCACTCACATAAAATCATGCACACACACATCTGAAATCATACATGCTAGCACTCATGCACCTATATGAATAAAAGTTTTTAATTTACCCCAAATAAAGTGCTGAAACTAGGTCTCAAATGGTTTACAAAAAAGTGGGATGTTACAACCGGTTCGGTAAGTGATTTAATCTGGCGCGTTTATTGAAGATCCGACGGTTGTGATTTAACAGAGAGGGAGCTCACGATTTCGAGCTAGGGTTCCGGTCGTCACCGGCAATCTGCGCACTAGAGGTCGACGTCGTCGGCGATCCGGTGGACTCCGATCGAAGGCGATGCCATGACGGCGCTTGGCATGGCACGGCGAACTCGCGACCGTGAACCTCGACTTCGATTGCATCCAAACGATGAGGGGGGAGGCGGCTGGAGAGGCGCGGGCGACGTTGAGCTTCGGCCACCCGGCGTATTGCTCGATTCTCTGCGAGATTTGGCAAAGGAAGAATGTCAGGGGGAATGCCGAAGAGAGGGAAAGAGGATAGGTGGAGAAGGAGGGGCTCGGGCTCACTGGTTTCGTCGGTATCGAGCGGAGACGGCGGCGGAAGCTACGGATTCCGATGACGAATTTCTCGGCGGCTCGTCGTTGCTTTTGAGAGGGAGCAAAGGGGGTCGAGGGAGGAGACTGTGGGCTATTTATAGCCGCCCTTGGCGTGGAGGAGGGGCTAGGGTTGCGCGGCTAGGGAGGAGATCGAACGGTGGCGGGTGCAGACGTGCAGGGGGAGGAGTCCTGGCGAGAGGTAGGCGATGACGTGTGGGGCCGGGCGGTCAGAGGGAGGAGAGGGGACTGCCAGGTGGGGTCCTCCTGTCGGCGTGATAAGAATACCCCTTCGGGTCTGCGTGTTAGCGGGCCAGGGCCGGATTTGGGGTTGGGCCAGAAGTGACCCCCGCGGCCTTTTTCATTTTCTTTATTTCTTTTCCCTTTTCTTTTTCTGATTTCTGGTTTATTTACTATCTTTTGCATAAATGCATCAAAACATTTTCAACAAATTCCTAAAATCTACTAATATCCACTACAGAGTTCTAAACAGTAATAAACAAGTTTTCAAAACAAAATATGTTTTCCAATAAATCTTTATGTGCACAGCAAGAAGGACTTGCTTGCATAAAAGAATTTGAATTAGGGTTTGAAAATACTTCTTTGAAAATAGATAAATAATATTTGGTAGAATATTAATTGAGAATTACTCTCAATCTTAATTCTAAAATTCAATCTTTATAAACACATGTGAAAAATTATTCCTTGCAAGCAACTTGCATAAGTGTGAATATGAAAGAGAGAAGTAGTATTTTAAATTTTGTCCTCTCAAAGGGAATCCTTTAAGAAACACTAGGAAGTTTGAAATAGTTTTCCAATAAAGCCTTTTAATAAAGTCAAAAGTTTTAATTCCCTGTGAAAATTCCAATCAACACATGCAAAACGAAAGCAAAAAATTTCCCCCAAAATTTGATAAAATCTTGGGATGTTACAGACTACCACCCTTAAAAGAAATCTCATCCCCGAGATTGGAGAGGCTAGAAAGAAAGTAGGTATTGGGTTACCTAGGTGGCTACCACCCTTAAAAGAAACTTTTGTAGGTAGTCTAGGCTCTTGGGTTCAACCAGAAACACCTTGGTGTTGACTTGGCACTGGGTCATCCTTTGACATGACACTGGGTCATCTTTTGAATCCATAGATAGTCTTCATCTTCATTTCCCATAGGTGGGTGTCTATTCACAAACTTGGGCATCAGCCTTCCTCAAGGGTTGCTTGATTATAACCTTGCTCCTTTGTGGAGCTTCTATCCAACAGGGTAGCTATTGAACTACTTTGGACACTGAGGAGTCACTCTTTGGTTCTGTTGAACTACTTTGGACATTGAAGAGTCACTCTTCGGTTCAATCAAAAGATTCCTCAGCTTGGTCTTCATCTTTCTTAGGCGACATCCTTGAAGGTTCTTCATCTTATGGTTTCTTCCTTTATGGTACCATTCCATCTTATTCTAGTAACCTTCAATGATACCATTCTATTCCATCATATTCTAGTAACCTTCCATGTTGATACCATTCTATTCCAGTATGGTTCCTTCTTTTACGATATCATTCTGCTCTGGTAACCTTCAATGGAATCTCATTCTGTTCCCGTGGATACCATTCTGTTCTTGAAATCTTTCATGTTGATGAACATCTTCCATTGCAAGTCTTCTTCAACCGAAGGTTTGAAGTTCATCTTTGCCATATTCCTACGTTTTGGCAGCAATCCTAATTTGCAATTCCTCGGGTTTGCCATTTCATAAGGTGAAATGAAATCCATTCCATTATGTGGATCTTTGCTCTTATATGTCCTTTCCACTTCTATTACAAGTAGTAGTTGAATACCATTACTTCCATGTTGGCTATACCTTGTGGTGCCTTCTTCTTGTATTTGTGGCATCCTTTGGTTTTTCCATCTCGTAGTACTCTTTCCTACGCATCTTCTTGCCTAGTGTTCCTTTTTGTTTGTACTTGGAACAAGTGATAATACTGGGGTCCATCTTCACACTTCCTTGTGTGTTTACTTTGTTGTATCTTTTTGGACATTTGGATGAGTAATGTCCTATTTCCTTCTATTTGAAACACTGAACCTTGTTGTTGTCCTTTGTATCTTTATTCCCATCGGAGGGTTATTGTGGTTGCTCTGTCATTGAAAATACTTCAGCTTGGGTTTTGGGACAGGTTTAGGTCTTAGCATAGATGAGAAATAGATAGAAGAGATCTAAAGATAATCCTACGCAAAAATAGCAAATTGTTTGCAAGATGAATTCTCTTGATCCGCTGTGCAAACAATATCTATCAAGCATTCATCACATCAATCAAACTAGTTCTAAAACACATGAAGAGTACGATCATCCACAAGTTGGTATGATCATAGCGTTTATTACATGTCGTCGATTATCAAAATTCCTAAGTGGAGGTCCAACTAAAACTTCTTATTTCTCTTATGGGCAGATCCATTGTTCTGGTCCAGCTGCTTCTGTAAATTGGCAATCTGTTCATCCTTGTTTTTGATGAGGTCTCCTTGGACACTAAGTTCAGATACCAACTTCTCCATGTCACTTTGAAGTTGACTTATGGTTTTCTTCAGTGCAATAGTATCCTCTTTTTCTTCCTTGAGGTCTTTCTGGGTATTATGAAGTCTCCACTTGAGTCTTTCTCCAAGTTCCTTTACAGCTGACCAAGCAGCACATCTTGCTGAGTCTAGAAATGATGTATACATCTCGGAGTTTGGTAAACATCCAAAGTCCCACCTTCTTGTGGTCGTCTTCTTTGTTCTTGTATAGGTGAACATTCAAGGTCTCATCTTTTGTGGGTACAACTATATTCTTGACCTTCATCAATCATGGGAAATCCTTTGTAAACTGCTTCTCCTTGCATTCCCATGCTTAACATGAGGTTCTTTAGTGCTTTAGGAAAATTCAGTCTCAAACTTCAGGGTCATGATCATCACGGATCCTTTCATGATGGATTCGTGGAGGCTGGTCATCTAAAATAGGGAGGGAAGTTGTGTAGAACAAATGAATGTGATAAGTCTTACAAGAAAATTTCAAAATAAAGAGTAGATAAATTTTGTTTGGAAAACTGAAAAGAAGGTTTTTCTGATGGAGGGAAGAATTCCTAGGGTTTCCTAGTCTATTCCAATCCTAGGGTCTCGATCCTACAGGCAACACTATGCTCTGATACCATTCTGTAGCGCCCTGCCTTATCAAAAGACAGAACTCCTGTGTATATGTGCCATTCCCTGGATCAGTAGATAGCACCACAGTACAAAATAAGTAATCATTGCAATAGCATCAATATTACAATGTAAATCCAGTTACATAGGTATTCAACCTTACGAGTACACAGCATAAAGCATAGTTGTAATGAGCCTCCATCTTCATCAATTACCACAAGTAGACATGTTGGAATGTAAGCTCGAGATCCTACTCCTGGTTCCTTATTCGAAATAAAACCTGCACATTTGAATATGTAGCCCCAAAGGGGTCAGTACAATAACGTACTGGCAAATGACACATATTTGGTGGCATTTGTGAAAAGACTATACTACATGACATCTGGCTAGTGGATCTCAAAGGCTAATTTGCATAAAGCAAGTTTTATCCTATAATACTTTTCAAAATCCTTTTATCAAAATTTTATTTATGAAGGGCTAAAATAACCCCCGTACACTACATACTAGCTAGGCATGTAGTTTATTGGCGAAACTCAACATAGTTTTTGAAACAACAGAAACCACCACCCCTCGGAGTGTGTGGCCCTGAGCTTCTCCTAATAGTTGCTAGTCAAATTTTAAAGCATTCAGAAATGGTGATGAGATTCTTCCGATCATTCCATGGCTAGAGACTCAATTGTCCATTCCGAGGACTCGGCTAATCGATTAGATTTTAACACCTTGCAAGGGTTGTGCACTTTCACCTTAAGATTCATTTTACGCCCATACATAAAATGAAACAATACCCTTCAGAAAAAGCATTCAACCATCTGGATCTGACCATACCCCCTATATTATGCTACCACCTGCTGTCAGTACCCTATGGCTAAACCCTTAATCCTACTCAATCAAGACAGAGCCCATATTGTCATAAGGCTGCACTGGAAGTACTTTAATCATGGAAGCCATATTAATCTCTTGAATCCTGAGTTGCCGTCCCGAGCAGTATCCTGAGCTACACATCTGTCCTAGCATGTGCCCCAGGACCCACCTACTTCACTTTCCATCACATACCACTCCACCCAGGTAGTTCATTTTAGTTGAAGTTGTTAATTTATTCACAAAACAACTTTAACATGTAATCATAGCATGGCATCAACATTCATGTATTTAGCATCCTATCAAGGTGAAGTTTGCGGTTGGCTACTCACTACAAGGATCTAGCATTTTATAAAACAGTTGAATATTCTACCTATCATGCATACTACTGAAAACACTAATGCAGAATAAAATAGGTAGAAGATATGTGTGTCACTTGACTTTTTGAAGAATACGATCTTTCACTCTTCTCAACTAAGCACGTAGCTCTTCGCACAAACTATAGCACAGAAATATCATACCATAAACAAACCATACAAACACAATCAAACAAATCCAAACAATTGAGAAGTGTTTGTTTAGATTATTCAAGATATTGTGATAGAATAGATGTGACAAAAGAAATGTAGATTGTGGGATATGGATTAAAGAGTTTAGTTGGAAAAGATCAGCATGATTTGAGTGGCATGATATAATTGGAGAAGTCTTTATTCTTTATTAAAGCATGAATGAATCTTGGAATAGCTCATGTGAATAGTTCACATAAGTGGCAAATTGTGCAACAACAATAGTATTGAGTAAGTGTGACAACAATTAGTCATAAATAGTATGCATTACACCTAGACAACGGGTAAAGATTAGTGAATCATTACATTACTCAATTAGCTCATTTGCAAATTGAATAGTTCAATACAAGTGAACAAGATTAAGTAGGCATAGGATTGGGTATGAATGATTGACATTTGAGAACATAGCTCAAAGGGTTCATTGAACATTATGAAGTATGATCATGAGCTATGGTAGTAGAATTGATTCAACACCACAATAGCAAAATAGAATCTATGATTGAGAATGAATTCATATCCTACTCAAGTAGCACAATTGCAATTTGAATATACTAGTCGTCAACCCGTGCATCTGCACAGGCTAGAGGAGGTGAAAAGATGATAAATGGTTGCTTTCAAGACAATCTTTATATATCTTGGAAATTAGAAATATTGGAAAACATTATGTGCTAAGTAAGCCACATGTCCCTCCTACAAAACAGGTAAATCTTTGTTAGGCTGAGTAAAGATTACATAATATTTTCATAATAGATTAATTTGATTACTATTTTGTAAGATTGAAGTCAAAGAAGGAATCTATCGATATAGGCACTTCTTGGTTTCGGAATATTGGGTTCCCTTTTGCCATACAACAGCATTAATTTTCATACTATGATAAATCCTAATTGACAAATTTAGTTATATACCGTGAAAGTTATATCATCATACACTTGAGGTTGAGCCATATCCTAAATAAAGTGATCGTTCCTTAGGAGCTACTTCTCGCGCACTATGTGTGATGCTTTGCAACACTTGAGTTCCTGTTACAAAATTTGGCTGTTTATAAGAGGTATTCAAAAGTAGGAAGAAGAGAGGGAGGCATGCGAGACATAAACCTCGGAAACATGCAGCATGTTCTGGTGTCTAAGGTGGCCTTAATACACGTGTGATAAGGCTGATGACTTCAAAAGTGCCGTGTGCATCAATTATGTATGTATCATGAAATAAAGTTAAAAATGTTACATGTAGATTTAGAAAAATGAAGGCATGCATAACTTGCAATATATTTTCATATCTGCGAGACTGTTAATTAGGACACGTAGCTAGTACATGTCTGTAATGTCAAAGTATTTTCAGAGTTGAGATGGCTGCTTTATTAGTAGGACCCAGAGTATCCTTAGAGGAGATGCCATCGTGATGGCCCAAATCCAGCATTAGCAATCAAATACTAAATAGTGTAGCATGAAACAGTTTGATCAATTGGTGACTGCAAATGCTAATTGGTACAGGATAAAACTTGAAAATTCTATGACCAATGACTGATAAAATAAGCAGCTGTATATAGATTCAGTAAAGTGAAAATAAAAAGGTAATTTGCTTATAAGATGTTAACAAACCAAGATATTAAGTTCAACTATGCCCTCTCCCATTGACGTTATCTCTTGAATCATGTATCTCACAATGCGATGCAGGCACTAAGAAACAAAGCAAATTCACCTGAACTTATACTCGGTGGAAAAGAATAAGGAAAAATATGCATGTTAATCCTGAGTGTTCTTCTGCATCTCACATTGTTAGGCAAGCACAACTAAGCAAATATTCCAATTTATCTAAACTAACAATCAAAGGGAAAAAAAGCATCAGTCAAAACCCATCTAGAACACCAAAGGTTCACCCATCTTGCGGACATAGTTGAAAACTGGAAAGGCCACACGCGCAGTCAGAACATTGAAGCTCGCAGCTAACACGGGGCATGTCGGCTGAATCTTCCATCTTATATGACGCAACCCACGGCACCTGCTAGGTTAGTAACATGTATAGCTCTATGACACCCTGATGAGATGAAACCAACGCATGACGGCATGAGCACTTATGCAGAGTATAAAGCACCAAAAATTTGACTTGTAATGAGATCTATCAATCAGTGTCTGAGTCTTAGTGTATGGTACGCATTAGGATGAAGTTTGGCATATGGAGAAGAGCTTTGCATAAGGGCCCTGGCCGGACAGATTGAACAACGCGAACATGAGAACATCAACATATCTTATGGAGTAGAGATGCAATCTATCGTATTTACCTGTAATCAAAATCCTGGACCAGCATTGCACAAATATCAATCGCTGCATGGCCAATTACCCTGTACTTATTGCAATTCGTCGCCTCATGTTGTACAACAGGTGGAGGTAGCCGAAGACACAGAAACTCCATGGTGGTCGGCCCTACAACAGCAGCACGTGCAGGAGAGGTCAACGCGATGGCAAGCAGATGAGGCTTCTCTGCCTTATGCTGGTTTAGCAAGATTCCATCAGCGCAATTTTCTGCTCGATCGCGGTTGATGTAGCCGCCGCCACGAGAGGTGAATAGGCAAAGTTAGGAGAATTTTTTTTCATCGGTAGTGAAGGGAGCCGTAATTAAACGTGACGGGGAAGGGATCGGACCATCGCAGTCTATTTGTACATCCTACGGCTCGAAATTAGTTAGATCTAAATCGGTCGGACGAAATTCTCTAAACTTTAGGATTAACCTGGAGGCTCGTATGGTGCCTCCAATTAGTAAATATAAGATATGAAAATGGAGCAAGGTGGTGTCTAGATGATATTTGATAGCTAGCTATGAACATAGGGTTTACTAAACTAGAAGGAAACATTAGTTGAAAAAGAAATAGAATTAATCTATATAGGAAATACTCAAATTCTCCTATTAGAATTTGAATAATTGTGAAGTGGTTCAATAAAATTAAGAAGTGATACTAATGGATAGCTTGCAGTAAAACAAGACCACTGCAATTGGATTCACTCTAAAATAAGTTATAGAATTCAAATTATGTTCAAATTAGTGATTTGAATAAATTTGAATGCACAAAGTATGTGCACGTATCAACTTTGAAATTTCTTGATCCTATGATGTTCTACATGATTAGAGGATTCCAAGGACTACAAATTTATTATTTTTGGACACTTGAAACAAAAGATATGAATTAAATAAGCTAACAGATGTGTTTGATTCAATTTGAAAATGCTTTCAAATTGAATTACTGAAAATATGAAGTTTTTGTGCACTAATGGATTCTACATGTTCTAAGGTTTCCAATGGTATATTATTTGTTAATTTTCGAGTTACAGATCAAAAGTTATGATTTCTGCAAGTTTGCAGATATTTAAAAGGAGTTTAAATCTAATTTGAATCAGAACAGATGCGGGCTCGACACGTGACGCCACCTCATTGGAGGGTACCGGTTTGGACGGATCAGTAACGAGGAGCGTTGGATCTAAGTTAGATCTGATGGACCAGATTAGCCCGTACCGGTTCGTTAAGTGATTTAATCTGGCGTGTTTAGTGAAGATCTGACGGTTGTGATTTAACAGAGAGGGAGCTCACTGTTTCGAGCTAGGGTTCCGGTCGTCGCCGGCGATCTGCGCACTGGAGGTCGACATCGTCAGTGATCTGGTGGACTCCGGTCGAAGGCGATGCCATGACGACGCTCGGCATGGCACGGAGAACTCGCGAGCATGAACCTCGACTTCGATTGCGTCCAGACGACGAGGCGGAGGCGGCTGGAGAGGTGCGGGTGACTGTGAGCTTCGGCCACTCGGTGTATTGCTTGATTCTCTGCGAGATTTGGCAAAAGAAGAACGTCAGGGGGAACGCCGGAGAGAGGGAAAGAGGATAGGAGGAGAAGGAGGGGCTCGGGCTCACTGGTTTCATCGGTATCGAGCAGAGACGGCGGCGGAAGCTACGAATTCCGACGACGAATTTCTCGGCGGCTTGTCGATGCTTTCGAGAGGGAGCAAAGGGGGTCGAGGGAGGAGACCGTGGGCTATTTAAAGCCGCCCTTAGCGTGGAGGAGGGGCTAGGGTTGCACTGCTGGGAGGAGATCGAACGGTGACGGGTGCAGACATGCAGGGGGGAGGAGTCCTGGCGAGAGGTAGGCGATGATGTGTGGGGCCGGGCGGTCAGAGGGAGGAGAGGGGACTGCCAGGTGGGTCCTCCTGTCGGTGTGATAATAAGGGGAGAAGAATACCCCTTCGGGCCTACGTGTTAGCGGGCCGGGGCCGGATTCGGGGTTGGGCCAGAAGTGACCCCCGCGGCCTTTTTCATTTTCTTTATTTCTTTTCCCTTTTCTTTTTCTGATTTCTGGTTTATTTACTATCTTTTGCATAAATGCATCAAAACATTTCAAACAAATTCCTAAAATCTACTAATATCCACTACAGAGTTCTAAACAGTAATAAACCAAGTTTTCAAAACAAAATATGTTTTCCAATAAATCTTTATGTCCACAGCAAGAAGGACTTGCTTGCATAAAAGAATTTGAATTAGGGTTTGAAAATACTTCTTTGAAAATAGAGAAATAATATTTGGTAGAATATTAATTGAGAATTACTCTCAATCTTAATTCTGAAATTCAATCTTTATAAACACATGTGAAAAATTATTCCTTGCAAGCAGCTTGCATAAGTGTGAATATGAAAGAGAGAAGTAGTATTTTAAATTTTGTCCTCTCAAAGGGAATCCTTTAAGAAACACTAGGAAGTTTTAAATGGTTTTCCAATAAAGCCTTTTAATAAAGTCAAAAGTTTTAATTCCCTATGGAAATTCCAATCAACACACGCAAAACAAAAGCAAAAAATTTCCCCCAAAATTTGATAAAATCTTGGGATGTTACAACTGCCATGGAGCAAGCCGAAAGATCATCTGATTCACCAAAGAAAGTGTCCTTTCTAGAGGAGCAGATGTCCATCTTGATGGCTAAAATTGTTCAACTCGAAGAACGCGATATTTATATGACAAAAATTATCGAGACAACATGTGAGCAACTGCAATGTAAGCTGCCCGAGCCCTCGAGTGTCTTTGTTGTTACTCTTTGTTCAATTTATCTTGACTCTTGCTTTCTAGGTATCTGCTTGGATCCTGTTGCCGAAGATCGTTGAGTAAACGAGCGAACCGCGGCTCTTGAGAGGGTTTCTTCAGATACCAACACTTTCTGGGTTGATGCTCGTCACCGTAGCGCTATTGTTCTGCTGTAGGATCGGGTTCGTCATGTTGGAGAAGCTGTCAATGGTTGTCGAAAGCCTTTGACAACTATATTTTCAGTTATGCTGCCCAGAAATGCTCTCCTAGAGAATTTTGGCCAGATACTCAAAGTTTTCAAGATGATTCAGCATATTCATCGGCTTATAGAACTTAACCTAGTTGCTGGTGCCAATTTCGCTCTTGGCTGGGTACGAAAGTGGCATTTAAAGCTGAACTTTAATACTATTTCTTGAGGTTTGCCTCCTCCTCAAAGATCTAGATCTTCGATGCTACAGGTCCAAATGGATGCTACCCTTGAGCCTGCAAGGATGATTACTAAGCTTCTTGAAGCCGATGCTGATTTCTTCCGTGAGTACCATTATTTAAACCCACTCATGGTTGATTCATCCGATCAAGTGGCTTTGTAAGAGGGATTTGCTCATTTTAATTTGCTTGCTTTTGTTTCGTGAGCGTGAGAGTTTTAGTTATTCTAATGCTGTTGTCAGAATATTTGACTCAGGGACGCTATGATGTCATATTTTGTGCATTTGTCGCAGTTTTTAGTATTTTTGCGTACTTCCCCATATAGATTCATTGATATAGTAGACTTGTAAACTCAAAGAATGAGGAACTTGTCTTTTATTTATTAAAATAAATGTAAAGATACATGTGGTGGCCCAAGGAACCCGACCGATGGCCTATGTTCTGGGTCCAGAGGGTATTTTCCCTTATAACTCGTGGCTGAATAGCCTATTTTCACTAACTCTATTATCTGTTTTCTTTAAGAGGCTGTCGCCTAAGTGGCAAGAGTCCTTGACTCGCTCATTGCAGATTTTTTTGGATCCTTCGTTTGGACCCGAAGTTTCTTCGCTTCTGGCTCGATACTGCCCGCTTTGTTTTCTTTGGGTTGCCTTGTAGCTATTGTGGTCTCCTTTTCTGTTTTTCCTTTGAGCTGTTTATATTCAGCTGTCATGCCAAATGTTTGCGCCATTTTTTGGAACTCTTTGTCGCATATATCTGAGAGCTCAAAGCTTCCTTTCACTGTGATGATTCCATTGGATCCTAGTATTTTGAGTACCAGGTAGGTGTATTGCGGCACTGCCATAAAATAGGAAAATGCAGGTCGCCCGAGGATCATGTGATACTGAGAGTGCCAGTCCATGACTTCGAAGTCCAGCTTCTCCTTTCTGTAGTTCTAGGGGTTGCCAAAGCAAACGTCAAGTGCTATTGGAACCAATGTGTAGTTCGCACTTCCTGGTACGATTCCATGGAAGGAGCAGTCTGTCGGCTTGAGGAACTCCAGTGATATGTGCATTGCCTGGAGAGTCTTTGCGTATATTAGGTTTATACCACTTCATGCATCCATAAACACTCTTTCCACATCATACCCTCCTATTTGTGCTTTGAGTACCAGAGGCGCATTAGGTGGCCGAGGTACTATTATTGGGTGATCTTCTCTATTGAATCCTATCGGCTGTTCGGAGCAGTGCAAATACTCTGTGGACACTGGAGGCGACGTTATTGCTAGATTAACTTGTTGAGAGATGCTTTTTCGCTCTTTGCTTGACTTTGGTACTGGTTGTATCATTGCGCTGATGTTCCCTTTAGATGGGATGTATCCTCCATCGTTTTTTTTAACTAATTTGGCTGATTCTGCCCTTGTGCGGCTCCGTTTGTTGCTTGCTGATTTGCTGGAGGTCATTGCTCGTGTTTCCGTCGTATCCTTGCTTCTTGTCTCAGCTTGTTTATGTCCTACTGCTTCTTGAAGTTTGAGGAATGTCATGCAATCCTTCATCGCGTGCCGTGATACTCTCCTATTATCGATGTATGCGTAGTGCATATGGCATGGCCCGTTGAGCATGTCATCTGGTGACTGGTTGTATTCCCTTGATCCTCTTGGCTGAAATTGCATATTGCTGCTCGAGTCTTCTCTGCCATTGTTGCGATATCTTGTGTTCCCGCGGTCGTATCCTTGGTAGTTGCTCTCTTTGTATCCTATGGCTACTTGACTATGGGAGCTATAGTTATCATAGTTGCGGGACCTTCACCTCTGATTGCTATACAGGTTACCTCTGTCGTCTTCGGGTGACCGCGTCCTCTTGTTGTGACAGGCGTCTTCGCCGTCCGCGAATGTGTTTGCTTTGTTCGTTAATTCTGCCACTATTTTTGGCTTGATTCGTCCCATTTCTTCGACTAGATCTGCTCGTCTTAACACGACTATGAAAGCATCAATTGCTCTTTCATTGGAAACATTGACTGCATAATTTTTTATCATGCTCCACCGTTCTATGTATGATCGAAGTGATTCATTGTGCTTCTGCGTGCAAGCTTTGACTTCTTCCGTTGATGTTGGTCGCTTGTAAGTTGAATGGAAGTTGCTTGTGAACTGCCTTTTGAGTTCGTCCAGCTTCCAATTGTTTCTCTCCCTAGCTTGCCTAACCATGACTGTGTCGCGCCGGTGAGGTGTAGCTGCAAGCTTTGCATTGCTGTCTCTTTTGATCCCCCTAGTATTCTTACTGCTTGTAGGTAGTCTGAGAGCCATGATTGTGCTGAGACCCATCATATTCCTGCTGATCATGGGGTAGTTTGAATCCTTTAGGTACGGGGGTGCTGCGAACTCTATGAGTAAAGATGACGCTCCCATCTCCTTTTCGTCATCTTCGTAGTCGTATGTTTTCTTGGGAAACTTCGATGTTCGGGTTCCTTCATACTGCGGACTGTTGTAATGTTTTGGTGACAGTGACATAGATCGTCGGCTCCTGCTTCTATGCCGAGGACTATTGTGACAGCATGGTGATCTGGGTTTATGAGTGACTTCATTGCGACGCATCTCTTCTTCTCTGGCTGTTAATTTTCTTCCTACTAACCTTAATCCTTGTAGTGCTGCCCGATGCATGTGTTCTCTTGGGTCTCCTGGTGTTGGCTGCGTGGTGTATAGATATGTGTGTGCTGCTACAAGTGCTACTTCGGGTGTCTTTGGCATGATGTTGCCTCGCTCATCGACTGATAAGAAAGATGAGTCAAGGTTTCTTGAAAGGTTTCTCCTATCTGTGTACTCGAGATTGTTGACTCGTGAACCGTGCTTGTTGTGCCTTCCGCTGTTTGTATGTGACGCGATACTGCGTGCTTCATGGATGGCTGTACTTGCTATGCTCACTGATTCTCGCCTTCTCCTTATCTCGCTTCTTTCTATTTCCAGCTGCTTTGATTGCCGATGTAGAGCGTAATGGTATCCTAAGAGTACTTCTTTACTTGCATCTACTAGTATGGCTAAGCTGTTGTCAACTGATGCTTTAATTTTCTTCCAGTCATCGGCTGATAGCCGCACCTTTGCTCTGGTTGTCAAGGAAACTGCGGTATCTCCTTCTGCTAGATGATTTTCTCCTCCAGTTATGTTTGCTGGGTTCAGTATTGGGTTGTTGTTTTCATCGAATTCTTATCAATTGTCTCCTATGATGGCAAACACTTGATACTGATGATTGATTTTGCTGCTGGAACTTGAGAAGATTGTTTAGTCATCCTCATGAAGTTCAAGTCCTGTTTTCCATGTATCTGTGGACTTGTCTGAGGTGCTCTCGCAGCAGATCATGAAGTCCTCTGTTGGCTCGAGGTTGTTATCGTAGTTTTCATCGAAACCCTTGTCTAAGTGACCCGATGAGTTTCCTAAGTCAAGGTTTTCCATGATTTCGTCGAGTTCTTCAACTGTGTCTTCTATATTTTCCACTGGCTTGGGGCTGACCAGCGAGTTTACCTTGCTGGAGGAGCCAAGTGACTATTCTCATCTTATCGCGGACACGGTTTTTCCTGACGACGGACCCGAGTTTGTCGGATCTGCGAGGTGAATTGTTCCCAGGGAACCGATGCGAAAGTTGAGGCTTCTGATCATCAGATCCATCTCCTGATCCAAGCTTTCAAAGACCGTAGTAAGGGTTGGTGGATGTGGTTGAAAATCTACGGCTCCAAAGGTGATCTGGTTTCCGTCGATCTTCGGGTTGCTGTTGGGTGAAAGCGAAAAAGCCATCGAATTCATGATTCTAACACCCAAGCTCCCCACGGTTGGCGCCAATTGATGGGGGTTTAACTCAGCAAATGTCCTAGATGAAGGACTTAGGATCAGGGGAAGAGGGCGTCGGATGGACTTGAAGGTAAAGATTCAGAAAAACAAGGCGAAACTTGATGCGTGTTGAGAATAAGCTAGTAAACAATTGGCTCAATCTTAATCTGTCCCTGTCAGGCCTTTTCTGGCCCCTATATATAGGTGGCTAGGTCTCAAGGATCCGGTCGATTTCGATACAAATTACAATGTTTCTATACGATATCATCTTGTATTTCGACTATAACTACTAGTCATTAACCCGTGCCCCTGCACGGCTAGCTATTTAAAAAAATCTTAGTATACATATTAATATTTCAAAACACAATTATATGATAATCATGTGCATTTTTTGTGTTCAAAACATGTAATGATAATTTTAAAGTTTTGAATTTAAAATGCCACACTTCAAACCCCACCAAGTCTTGTTTTCAGTGTGTTTGTATTAAAACTATGTAATTTTTTACTTTGTTTCCAGAAAAACACAATTGAATGATGTTCATGTGCATGTGATCAGTTCTAATTAAGTACTTTTACATGTATTTTTTTTAGGTCAGATCATCACATTCTAGTGAATTAAATTTATTACTAATATCTTAGTGTTTCACACGATTTGTATTTCATTCAGAGCTAATGGCTATTAATTGTTCTCTAGAATTAGCATGGAGAGTGTTGCCAATTAGTAAATATATATAAGATTTTAACTCTAAGGCGCACATCAAAATATATTTTTGATCTAAATATTTTACTATATTAGATAACTTTAATATCCTGAATTGAAAAAATTTATAAGATTACCAATTCCCTAACACCGGCTGTAAATTTTCCAGGTGGTCATCTATTTAGAACTATGATTGCATATTGTGTCTTCGAAATGTTCATGATACTCTTATTTTTGTTAATTTTAAATTTCTAATATTGGGCAAAAAACATTGTATCCATAAAGGCTTCTAGATAGGCCATATCTTAGACTCCTATATTGAAATATAAAAGAGCTTCCTAAAACACTAATTTAGAGAGACCACATAATAATAGAAACACCCTCATGTAAGAATGACGATCCTTTTATGCTGTCAAATATATCCTCATTAAGGATAGAACCAAAGATATCTTGAAATTTTGTTGTCGAAATTTAATTAATAGCTCTTGTTTTATGCCTGAATTGGTTGCAAGCTGCATGCAAGGGTAGCCAACATGATTATAAGATCGAGCCAACCCACTATAGATAAAAGAAGCTACGGCGCCATTTGTTGGCACAGACTAAGAACTTGAGTAAATCGTCTCGTGCTATGTAGTACTACATTCGAGCCATAACTAATTGTCGCTGAGTTAGTAGTACAACTTTGTACTAAGCCATATTAAATCAGCCCAAACTTATTGTCGACCAGAGAGAGTAGTCTGCGAAGACAAACTTCATATAATACGAAAAGACATAGAGATCACACACGGAAGATGCATGTTAGTTTGTAAAAATTAATGGATAGAGAGGGAGATGTCTGTAAAACCATGTGCACGTAGCGATGTTTTTTTTAAAACCTGAACTCTACCATCACCATTATATGGTTCTGCATATATCTTTCCATAGCTGGTGTCCGCCAGTATATCCACCATGAATGCTTTGAAACTCCTGTCTATACGCTTGATTCATCTAAATAAAAAAGAGAAGTATCGATGGCCATGCATACTTGGAGTAGATTCTGATGTAGTATGCATCCATGTTGTAAGTATATCCGAGGCGACGAACAACAGACCGGATGGGTTATAGAACTCGAAAATCAAGTCGGCCCAGTCGGACGCCCTCCAGCACTAAGCTCGCGTCGGCAGCGTGGATCTTAATTAGCATCATGAATCAGTTATGCGATACAGACATGCAGGAGCTAGCTTCTTTTTGACAACAAATAATATGGTAGAGATTGGATAGCCCTAAGGAGTCGTTTGGTTTTAAAAAGTATTCTAGGAGTATTAGTATGCATCTGAACAAATATGGCAGAGATCGTATAAGCCTCACGGGGCGTTTATGTTTAGAAGGACTCGTCAGCTTTCAGGACTCTCGGTAAACTCCACGATATGATCCAAAGCGTAGAATTCAGATCTAATGGCTATATTTACATGATTTTTAGGATTAACGTGGAGGCTTGTATGGTGCCTCTAATTAGTAAATGTAAAGATGATTGGGCATAATTCTCACGGGACAATTACCCGAATGGGCCCTAGGGGTACTAAGATAATGGGCCTCAGTAGCTATACCCTTGTCAACAAGTGTCTGAAAACTAAATCTGTTAACAGGAGTGAAGATCATCTGCACACTAGGTGTTTGAGGGAATGTTTTTAAGAAATGATTTTCTAAAATTTGAGTGAAACCCTTTTATGGTTGGATGAGGATGATACTAATAACACTCTGGATGCTTTTCTTGGGCTAGTTTGAGTAGTGTTAAAATCCTCAAGAAGAGCTCTAATGCCTTATGGTAAGACATTGGAGTTAGGATTTTAGGATTGGGACGAGAACATAAAAATAGGTTTTATTTGAAAGCTAGAATGAAAAATGATCTACTGGACAAGATTCTAATTTATGGGTTTTTGAATAGGTTAGGCCAGAGGCCTACCTGGAGATTCATATCTACTCACAAGCAATTCATCAAAGTCAAACAAAACCACACAAAGTCAACTCCCCACACATAGTCAATCATTTGCAGCTAATCTAGCATCACAAGAAACAATGATTGAACAAGTGGTTAATGATGATCATGCCATGGTCAAGTTGAAAAGAGTTTCAAATAAAGGAGTAAAGCTTTGGTAAACTTTTCAAAAAACTAGTGGAGACATAAACATCACCTTTAGCAAGTTTTCTTAAAGGTGTTTGAAATCCCTTTATAAATATCAACAAAATAAAAGTTTGTAAAATAGTGGGACCACACCACCTTTTATGTCACTATAGTTTTATAAATACTTAAGTTTCGTAAAAGCTTTGTTTCAAAGATAAATATTGGCTCTTGTTATGGACAAATAAAATAATTTTGGAGAATGAGAGGTTGCCAAGATAATGTTTTTGGAAAATAGCTAGAAGTATAAATAATGGCATGATCACAAGGGCATAAGGATTGTGTTGGTTCATAGAATCTTGTTCAACAAGCAACTCAAACAGACATCCTTAATGCAACAACCAAGACAAACAGGCAAGAAACATCATTTCTAGAGGTCAACACAAAAAGTTTTTGTTGGCCCTCATTTTTGGTTCACTAAACACTACTTAAACATGGTTAGAAAAGTTGGGGTGTTACAAAAATAAGCGAACCCCGGAAGCTACAGAAACGGTGGTAAAACTAATGACCAAAGCATTGGTACAACAGGAAAAGGCCACCTCATCGCCAAGCCTTGCCTCCGATGCTATGTTGTGTTGATCCAGTGCCGCCACTGAAACCCGAGGAGATGTCTATGATGGTGCTCGACCTAATAACGAATCTTGTATCGGATCTAGAGAGGTCCAAAGGAGAGACACTCGTAACAGGGCCGACGCTATTCCAATATCTTCTGATGATAGGCCACACGGCAAAGGCCCGCAGAGAAATCCCTCACCACCTCGCAAGAGTTACCCTGCATATGGCAGATACCATCAAGACGAAGCTGATCCCCGCCATAAGACCGATATGCCACTACCAAAGTGTAAGACATTCGAGATCCCTCAGGGAGGAATCGTCATACGTGCAAACAAAGGCAAGAGGGGACGAAGCCCGCCATGATGGGAAGCTAGACGTGACGGTAGATCTAGGCAAAGGGAACAATCTTGACATGATGACGGCGCGCAACGCAGCGGCGACAAAGATAAAGATTGCCCATCACGCCGCCGCGATGACAAAGGGCAAGGATCCCGCTGCCATGACGAGAATCAGAAAGATCCAGCTCCACGTCAAGCAGAGGGAAGCCATCGCAGTTGCCGAGATCAGTCCTAGGGCGTCGACAGCATAAAGAGGCATGAGCCCTCCCCATCCCCGCCAAGCAGCCCCCATGGTGGTGGTGGCGGTCCGGCCAGGTCCTGCAGCTCTCGAAGGATCCACCACAGCAAAAGACCTACGATGCGCGCACCCACCTAAACGAGATTGCCCAGTCTCAAACGGCCTTCTTCCTCGGCCCTAAATGCTTTGGCCAGCGGATCCGTGATGAGCCCATACCACATGGGTTCAAGATCGAGAAGAACATCCGCCAGTACAACAGAGTCGACGATGTAGAAGACCTCCAACGCAGTGCAGTTTGCTGGAGGTTCACCCAATGTTGTTGTCCGCTATCTGCCCCTTATGCTATCCAGCATGGCATGGCAGTGGATCAATGACTTGGCGGCAAATTTCATCCAAACCTGGTTTGACATGCAGATTGCGTTCATTGAAAACTTTCAGGGCACATACAAGCGACCTCACAACATCGGAGACCTCCAACGGTGCCGGCGGGCAGATGACGAGACCTCCCAAACCTTCCTTGCATGGTGGTTGGATATGAAGAACTCCTGGGAAGAGGTAACTGATGAATCCGCCATCCTTGCTTTCATCGATAGTTTGGAAAGAGGCCAGCTGCTCCGCCATCGCCTGTTATGAGAAAGGAACGAGGGAAAACTGACCATGAACTCCATGATCTCCATCGCCAGTAACTACGCGGCCGCCGATGACGATGCCCGCGAATCATTAAAGGCATCCACTATCCAAGATACTAGAAAGCGGAATAACAACAAAAGGAAGAGTCCGCTTGAAGAACAGCATACTCCGGACATGGTGGCAACAACCTTCTCCAAGAAAGGACAAAGTGGACAACACGGTCGGGGACGTGGTACTGGCAGCGGCCTGCAGAGGAGCTCTACGACTCCTGTAGCCGCACCAACTGCCCCTGTGTCTTACGATGAATTCTGCGATATGCCACGAAGGTGGGGGGTTCTTCCCCAGTTGGTCCACCGCCGGCTCGCCCGCTTCTTGGCGGCGACGGAACGGATGCAGCGCCTCTCCTCCTCCTCGTTGCCGCCGGGTGCTTGCCGGCCACCCCCGCCTCCTCCTCCCCCCCCACCAGCATGGCCGCCGCCGAGGCCCGAGCTGCCGCTCCTCGTCGCCATCGATCTATCGCCGGAAGGTGGTTTAATTCCTCACCGGAGCTAAATAAGGGGTGGCGGCGGCTAGGGTTCGCGGCGGAGGGAGTACGGGTTTGACCCGTCTCTGCCGCTCGAGCCGATACTTGTACCGTTCTGAACGGGCCGAGTATGGGTGCCCGTGAAATTTTTTTACGGGCCAAGCCGTTCACGGGCTCCACTAGCTCGCATGCGCGGCCCATAACCCGTGAAACGGCCGATATTATATGGGTGCCGGAGCTTTAAGGGCTCTGTTAGACATGCTCTTATATGCCTATTTGGGCTACCACCATAAAAATATGAAGGAATCTGACCAGCTTGCTACCTCATTCGCCACACCTTATGGCACATACTGCTATGTAGCGATGCCCTTCGGTCTAAAAAATGCAGGAGCAACTTACCAGGGCACTACGCAAAAGAGCCTGGCAGACCAAATCGGTCGCAACATCCACGCCTACGTGGATGACATTGCCGTCATGTCCAAGAAGCAGGGCAACATCATAGCACATCTACAAGAGAACTTCAACAACCTAAGGAAGTACAACATGATGCTCAACCCATGAAGTGCGTCTTCGGGGTCCCGGCAGGACAACTCCTAGGATTCATTGTCTCCCACCGCGGAATTGAAGTCAACCCAGAAAAAATCAAGGCTATCTTTGACATCTCCCGACCTAATGACCTGAAGGGCGTACATCGACTCACGGGCTGCGTGGCAGTCGTGAGTAGGTTCATTAGTTGCCTTGGCAAGAGGCTTTGCCACTCTACAAGCTGATGAAGAAGTCAGACGAATTCGTCTAGACCGACGAGGCAGACGCTGCGCTAAAGGACCTGAAGAGCGTGTTGTCCACAACACCAGTCCTAGCAGCTCCCAAAGACCAAGAGCCCATGTTACTCTAAATGGCAGCAACCAACAGGGTCGTTAGCATCGTCGTCGTGGTAGAGCTGTGGGGACCCCGGCTTACCACCCGAGATTCCCGTTATGCATACAATTCACGATCCCAGGAAGACCGTCGTGAATCCACATAACAGAGTTGGCATTACAGAGTACATCATCCATTACATAACGAGTTTAAATAGTCTTACATGGCCACTTGGCCGAATTCAAATGCCACGCAGGGCAAGTTCACTAAGCATTGCAGCGGAAACAATAGTAGCGTCGGTAGCTCGTGTCATGCCTCTACCCTACAGGTGACTGACAGGGAGACGGATCCTAGTTCGCACCGGCGTCGTCGAACTCCTCACCATCATCATCGTAATCTTCACCGTAATCTGACCAAGTTAATAGCCAGGAACAAAGCCCTCAGTACATTTTGGAATTGTACTCGCAAACCACCTAAGAGGACCAAGTTGCATGCTATTTGGCTGTAGCAAGGTGAAAGGCTCTAGTCTAGTTTGCTCAATACTAAACATAGTTTCTCTTGTCGATATAGCATGTCATACGACATCTCTATATCCTTATTAAAGAAGACTTTTATAAAACCATTTTAGTAAAAGCTCTAGGAAAGAGGGTACCCTGCAAGTACTCCAAACCATACCCGTGCCACGGCAGTACCCTCCGAGTACTCCGTCCGGCACCTTACTCCATTTTTCTGAAAACACTTTTGAAAAACAAAAAACCTGACATTGGGTTAGGCAACAACTAGTTCAACCGTCCATGACCGAGGACTTGGCTATTCGAATAGATTTACACTCTGCAGAGGTTGTACACTTTACCCACAAGATTCGATAAATCCGCTGGGATACCACCACGGACCGTCATACACAAGTATGCGGGGTTCGAATAATCGAACAGAGTCTTCCATCTACCTACCTTAGTACGGGTGCCTGCCCTGTGGAGTTAACCTCCCCGGCAAACCCTGGTAGCCTACCTCCATCTTCTCGAGTGTAGCTCTAGTGCCACGGCGGGAGAAGCCAAGTGTCTTCCGACCGGATAAATCCCAAAGGATCCCGATTCACTATTGCCCATACCCTTGCGACAACCCAGATTCCGGGGTCCTACAAACCCTTATATAGTGTGAGGCTCCTTGCACTAAAGCAAATAAACTTCAAATTAAGCCCCGTCCCATACCGGGGTAATGTGGTTGCACAGTTTAATTGCCCCGGGTGAATACATAATCACCAATGTCCTTTTTAAAACCACCACTCCTTTTTCCTCCATGACCAACCACCTTTGTTCAAAACATTTTTGAAAACATTTCATCGAAGTAGATACTACTCCAAGGTTTTCGAAAACATTTTCAAAACTTTTGTTTGACTGTTCCCATCCTAGAGTTTTTGGCTCCACTAGAAGTTTCCCAAGGGCTTTGTTGCTAATCAACAAGCCACTACTACAAGGGTAAAGAATAGGTGTTCAAAGGGGTCATCTCGAAGGATGATATCAAATTGGCTTGTGGAGCATGAGCCAACAATATAATTGCTACAAGAGCTATAACAATATGAAAACATGTAATTTAGTAAACCTTTATGCAACCTGCAAATTGAGTGCATAGGATTCAGATATGCATCAAGTTTAGATGGCTTGCCTTGGTTGGCTAGTCCCTGGTCTTCCTCCTCCTGGTACTCAAATACTTCTCCTTCCTCCGCACACTCTTCGTTCGATTCTATCGCCGGAAAATTAATAACACACAATAAGCACACATGCATACGTAAGCCACACACCAACCATGCAATTTCACACTTCAATCGAAGAGTATCAGAAACAAACATGTTCAGGTTTATATAGCAATAGACCATTTTACACAAGAATTATCACCCTAATAGTAGCAAGACAATTTCTAATAGCAAAATAGGTCATGTGCACAAGGCAAACACTTAGCAGGCATTAACAAGAATCAAAGCATGGCAACCAGTATACCACCAGGTAGCTAACACAATTACAGATCCAACCCAATTGGAACCAATCCAAAATATGCTAGGGTTTATTTGTAATGAATTTCCTAATCACACATATCACTAGAAAAGCAATTTAATTCTCTAAACCTTTCAGTTGTTCCTAAAATTCTAATAAGAGACCAAGTTAGATAGCTACAGTAATGCATAAAACACCAGAGTTTGAATCACTTCAAAATAATATTCCTACTAGGCACAATAAATAAAACAATGTGAAACTTAAATATGACTAAAATAATTACTACAGGCAACTCAATACTCCTAAAATAGCAAGACCAAGTTCTCAAGCTTCACATTACAACAGGTCATCACTGAAAAATGGAATCAAACATTTTCATCACATAAAACTCCAGATTTGGATTTATTATGGTAAAACCCTAGATCTACAACAAATAAATCTCAGATAATTTCTAAGGTCCTAAAAATCATGCATGTAGTACTGGAGGCTAGACAATACTGTAAGGTTCACATGAAAATTTGAATCACCAAGTTTGGACACTTAGAGAATATTCTACAGATTTTATAATCTAGCAGATTCAAATAATTTCTAAAAGCAGTTTTGTGAAGAAAAAAAACATCAAACGGGCCAGATATGGAGGGGTTCGGCTGGATCTGAGCTGGGCCAGCCCAACTCGGGCGCCAGCGCGTGGGAGGGCGAATTCAAATCGCTGACACGCGGGGTCCGGCGGTTAGCGGCTCGGGATGCCGAAGCGGTACGGGGCGACGTGGTCCGCCCGATTAGGCCGAGATCGACGGCGGAGGGCCGTTGTCTTCCTCGTGACGGAGGCAGGTCGAAACCCTAGCCCTAGCTACTAGGAACGCTGGGGGATGCTCACCGAGGGGCGTCGAGGGTGGCTGGGGTTGCTGTAGGGCGGCAGCGGTCTCCCTGGAAGCTCGTCTGCGTCCGAAGCCTGCAGGAAGTGGATCTTGCAGAGGTGGGTGGTCGTGCTTGTCCTCAACGGTCTCCGGGCTCCATTGACGATGGAGACGACCATGGGCTGCCACAGAGAAAACGGAGGGCTGGGTGAGATTCAGATCAAGGAGAAGAAGGGAGAGGTGTAGAGAGGGAGCAGAGAGAGATGGTCGACGGCGACCGCAACCTTCACCGTCTACCCGAGCTCCGGCGGTGATCCTCGTGCTCGGCAGCCCAGGGAAGGGGATGGGGTTGTCGGTTTAGTTCTCTGGGTGGAGAGGAGAGGGGTTAGGGAGAGAATGGCATCCAGGGGAAGGCTCTGGCCGTTCTAGTGGGTTTTATACCCCGGCGGTGAGCTCGGAGTATGTGGGTTCGAGCGTCGGCGATTGGGCGGCTGGGCGGTGCGTTCTGGACGGCGTTGTGGGCTGCGTCTACAGGTGTGGTCGATGGTGTCGGTGGCTTAACGTTCTGTTCGAAAATGAGTCGGGTTCAGTGGGTGTGCATGAACGGTGGAGCTCGTTCCCACCGCGTCGGTCGGCCACGGCTCGGAGGGGTTATCGCGGGGTGAAAGGGTCACGGTGCAGGGGACAGCGTCAGAGTGACGCGGCAGGGCGGCGCTCGGGTCTGTTTGGTCGCGGGGCAGGGTAGGGTTGTAGAGTGGAGGTGGTGGTGAGCTGGTTGGCGAGGTTGGGCGGCCAGGCGTGCTGCCTATGCCCCTAGCCAGCTCGGGCGCTCGCCGGCAGACATTGGCGACCAGAGACATGGATGGAGAGGTAGGGTTCGAGGGACACTGCCAGATGGGGTCCTGGGAGGTCACTCGAGCTCGGCTGGCTGCTGGTTGGGTGCTAGGGGTGGTGGAGAGGGAGTGTAGAGTGTGGAGTGCAAATCTTGCATGGATTGCCTCGGGCTCCTCCAAGATCTTCCAAGCAAATGGGACAAAGAGAAAGGGGTGTTGTTGCTACAGTGCAGGGAGAAGAGAGAGGGGTGACTGGTCATGGTTTGCCTCCTTGGTCGGTTTGCAAGAGAGAGAGAGGGAGAGTAAAAGAGAAGAAAAAAGAAAATAAAGGTTTGGCCAATTTTCTATTGAAATTTGAAAAGTTCAAGGTTTGATCCAAGGGGTGGTGGTGATTGGCTAAGAATTACAGGAGAGTTTCATGTGCCAAGACTCAAGATCGAAATCTTGAGTTTAAAGAGGAGAGATGGGGTTTTTGTGAAGTTCCTATTTTCCAATATGGAGTGCAAGAATAAAGGTTATTAAAATGAGAGAATAAGATTGTTGGTGTCATGCACACTTGCCACTAGGTCAAGATAATAGCACACAATCATAGCACTCTCTCATGCATTCATACAACAAGGTCTAAAAGAAATTCGAAAACATCCTCCTAGGTCACTTATGTTTGTAAGAATTAATGAAGAAAAGAAATCCGAGGAGAAAAAGATTTTAAATAGCACCCAAATACATGCACATGAAATCATGCAAACAACACATGAAATCACAAACCCTAGCACACAAGCACACATTGAAATGCAGGTTTTTATTTTTCCCTAATTCCATGCATTGAAAATTGGTTCAAATCTGGGTTACAAACAGTAGGGTGTTACAGACCTCCCCCCCCTTAAAAGAATCTCGTCTCAAGATTCGGTAGCTAAGCGTTGAGCAACTCGGGAAATTCCCGCTGAAGATAATCTTCATGTTCCCACGTGGCCTCATCTTCGGTATGGTTGCTCCACTGAACCTTGTACATGTTGATCTTTCGTCTACGAGTGAGACGGACATCTTTCTCCAAAATATGGATTGGCCTCTCGCGGTAGGTCAAGTCATGGTTATGGTCAATGGAATCTTGGTCAATCTCCTTGAAGGTTTCGGGCTTGCTGGGGGTCTGGAGACACTTGCGTAGCTGTGAGACGTGGAAGACGTCGTGAAACTCGGACAACTTCGGTGGTAGCTCTAACTTGTAGGACATTTCTCCGCGGCATTCTAGGATCTTATATGGTCCAATGTAGCGAGGTGCAAGTTTGCCTTTGACATGGAAACGCTGGATACGCTTGAGTCGAGTCACCCGGAGATAGGCAAAGTCTCCCACTTGGAAGGTAAGGGGCCTTCGTCAAGAATCTGCGTAGCTCTTCTGTCTAGATTGGGTGGCCTTCAAGTGATTGCGAATCAGTTGCACTTGTTCTTTGGCTTCCTTGATGACGTCGGGGCCAACACTTGACTTTCTCCAGTCTCAGACCAGTTGAGAGGGGTACGACATTTACGACCATATAGAGCTTCAAAGGGGGCCATCTGTAGACTAGCTTGGTAGCTATTGTTGTAGGAGAACTCTGCAAATGGCAAACATTCCTCCTACTTGGTCCCATATGAGAGGACGCAGGCGCAAAGCATATCTTCAAGAATCTGATTGACCCTTTAGGGTTGACCTCCGGTTTGCGGGTGATAGGCTGTGCTAAAAGAAAGCTTGGTCCCTAAGGCTTTATGTAGGCTGTTCCAGAATCATGAACTGAATTGGGAACCTCTGTTTGAGACAATCACTTTAGGAACTCCATGGAGACTGACTATACGTGCGAGGTAAAGCTCAGCCAAACGTCTTCCATTGAAGATAGTCTTGACGGGTATGAAGTGAGCTACCTTGGTGAGGCGGTCGATAATAACCCAAATGGAATCGTGACCTCGGTCTGATCTTGGTAGGCCTGTGATAAAGTCCATGCCAACCTCTTCCCATTTCCACATAGGTACCTTCAATGGTTGTAGCAGACCCGCAGGTCTTTGGTGCTCAGCCTTGACATGCTGGCAGACGTTGCACCGGGCAATATAAAAGGCTATCTCTCGTTTCATGCCATGCCACCAAAACTACTCTTTCAAGTCTTGGTACATTTTGGTGCCTCCTGGGTGAATCGAATAGGGAGTATCATGGGCCTCCTTCAAAATGAGATGCTTCAACTCATCAATGCTGGGGACGCATAGGCGGCCATTATACCATAGCACACCTTGCAGGTCAATCGAAAACCCAGGTACCTCTTCTCGTCCCATCCTACGCTTGATCCCTTCAATGCTCTCGTGACCTTTCTGGGCTTCCTTAATTTGATCAAATATAGTGGATCGGACTTCAAGAGTGGCTAGGAACCCATGGTTCACAAGCTCAAGTCCAAACCTCTCAAATTCTTTGCATAGGGTTGGCTGGTGGGTCTTTAGCAGGGCATTTAGAGAGAAAGGCTCTCGGCTGAGGGCATCGGCGACCATGTTCGCCTTACCCGGATGATAGTGAATGCCTAGGTCATAGTCCTTGATAAGCTCGATCCATCTCCTCTGTCTCATGTTCAACTCCTTCTGAGAGAAAATGTACTTCAAGCTCTTGTGGTCCGTGTAGATTTCACACTGGTTCCCCATGAGGTAGTGTCACCAAGTTTTTAGTGCGTACACGACAGCAGCAAGCTCTAGGTCATGGGTAGGGTAGTTTAGTTCATGCGGACGCAGTTGGCGGGATAGGTAAGCAATGACCTTGCCATCTTGCATCAATACACTCCCAAGTCCAAGCTTGGAGGCGTCGCAATAGACGTCAAAGCTCTTGGTGATATCGGGCATGGTTAGAATAGGGGCCGACACAAGTCTTTTCTTGAGTTCTTGGAAACTCTGCTTGCACTTTTTAGTCCACTCAAACTTTTTATCCTTCTTGAGGAGTTGAGTCAACGGGCGAGTGATGCTAGAAAATCCTTCAACAAACTTACGATAATAGCCGGCTAGTCCAAGGAAAGCTCGAACTTCAGTGGGATTGGCTAGGGCCTTTCTTTCCATGAAGGAGGTAATCTTTGATGGGTCAACGGACACTGCGCCGGCCGAGATAACATGACCCAGAAATCCAACTTCTTTCAGCCAAAACTCACACTTGCTGAATTTGGCATAAAGTTGGTGCTCTCGCAAGGTTCCCAACACTAGCCGCAGATGCTCTGCGTGCTCTTCCTCGGTCTTGGAATAGACCAAGATGTTGTCAATGAACACCACCACAAACTTGTCGAGGAACTGCATGAACACCTTATTCATGAGATTCATGAAGTAGGCAGGAGCATTGGTTAGGCCGAATGACATTATGGTGTATTCAAACAAACCGTAGCGAGTGGTGAAGGCGGTCTTGGGAATATCGGACTCGCGGACTTTTAGCTGATGATATCCAGTGCGGAGATCAATCTTGGAGAACACTTTGGCTCCATTCAACTGATCAAATAGGTCTTCAATCTTTGGTAGTTGGTACTTGTTTTTGATGGTCACCTCATTCAGTTTATGGTAGTCCACACACAATCGAATGGTACAGTCTCGCTTGTCCACAAAAAGAACAGGCGATCCCCAAGGTGATGCACTGGGACGGATAAGACTCCTGCTGAGCATATCAGCGAGCTGTCTCTTTAACTCTTCTAACTCTTGGGGGTTCATGCGGTAGGCTCTTTGTGCTATAGGGGCTGTTCCGGGAACCAACTCAATAATGAATTTGATATCCCGGTCAGGGGGCATACCTGGCAACTCTTCAGGGAAAACATCGGGGTATTTAAATACCACCGGGACTTGATCAAGGGTTGGTCCAGACATGGACTTCTTGTAGTAGGCCTTGCGGGACAGCATGGTTGCGATTTGCTCAATCTGAATACCATCGCTATTGGTCACGGCTATCGACTTCCTGGCGCAATCAATATGCCCCTGATACTTGGAGATCCAGTCCATTCCAAGTACCACATCCAAACCCTTCGTGCCTAGAATGATTAGGTTGGCTTTGAAAGACACCCCATGGATATCTACCGGCACATCTACACAATTAATCTTGGTTTTCACGACTGACCCAGGGATCTGAACTAGCATAGCTCTAGTCATCATGGTTGGCTCTAACTTCCCCTTTTTCACAAAGTTCTCGGTCACGAAAGAATGAGATGCACCGGAATCAAATAGCACTCTTGCAGGGGTGGAGTAGACAAGAAACGTACCCAGAACAACATCGGGTGCTTCGGCAGCTTCCTTAGCAGTGACATGGTTCAGGCGGCCTCTTGCAGTATTGGCTTGGTTCTTCTAATTCTTCCCAGTGGGCCCACAGCCTTGACCCTGATTGGGTCTCCGCGCGCTAAGGCTCGGGGCAGTTCGCTTCTTCAGTGGGCAGTCCTTAGAGAAGTGTCCAGGCTGGCTGCAGGTGTAACATCCACTGCCTTGGCTGCGGTTATTGGGGTTGAAAGTGTTGCGGTTGCCTCGAGAGAAATTCCCGCCTGAAGGGCGGTTGCTAGAGTACTGACGGTTTGGGTTGTTGGGCCTAGGGGCTTGAGAGGCAAACCTTTATGGAGGTGGCGCAGCCCTGGATGGGGGCAGGCTGCGGGACCGCTATCCACTAGGTCCGCCTTGACTCAACATCCTCCTCTTGCGACTCTCGCGGGCAGCCTTGTTTTTATCCTCCACCATAATGGCTGCATCCACCATAGCTTCCAGGTCGGGATAGTGCACAGCTACCAGATAAATCTATAGCTCCTCCTGCAGTCCAGTAAGGAACCGCTCTCTTTTCTTCTCATCGGTGTTGATGTCATTGGGTGCATACCTTCCCAGGTGGTGAACTTGTCAAGGTACTCGGGGACGCTCATCCCACCTTGCTTCAGATTGAGGAACTTGTCCCTCATGATCTTGATGAGTCAAGAGGGAATGTGGGCTTTGCGAAACTTGGTCTTGAAGGCTTCCCAAGTCATCACTTGACCCTCGGGCTGCATGGCGCGGACATTCTCCCACCATGCTCTAGCGGCTCCAGCTAGGAAGTGGGCTGCGTACAGTACCTTCTCATTCGCTCCAACTCCCGCATACTCTAACTTGTTCTCAATGGTCCGGAGCCAATCATCGGCATCCAGAGGCTCGGTGGACTTGGTGAAAGTCGGGGGATTGGAATTCTAGAAATCACTAAGCTTGCTTTGTGGCTCCTCATTGCCATTGCCAGCATTGTTATGGTTGTTGTTATTGGTGGCAATCTGGGCGAGGTGTTGGAGAGTGGCGAGGTTGGCTTGGCGTTCGGCGCGTGCGGCTTCACGATCCTCTAGCATGAGCCGCAGCACCTGCGCCATGCTGGGTTCAGGAGGTGGGGGCGGGTTGCTTTCAGCGTGGCCTCGTGTTTCCGGAGCCATTCTGGAGAGAAGTTATTTGGTGAGAAACGACAACAAAATGCGGGAGGAACAAGTTGTGCAATAAAATGCAGAAATAAGCATAAGAGACATGATTACATCAAGCATCCATGAGCATACCATGACAACATCCCTAATCATCCAAGTTCAACACATACATACATGCATGCAAAAGAAGTGCCACACAAGTCTAGCACACACATCACATAGTCTCATGCAACATCACACCAAATGGTTTCAGCTGAACCATACACAACATACGCAAAAGGGATCGGGTAGTCCTACTCGATACGCGACATCCTAGGTGAAGTAGCAGTGCGCCGGTACCTACTCGTCGATGCTAACATGGGGGACAACCTCCTCGGGGTCCTCCTCCATCGGAGCCTCGGGCGGGTAGAAGTCCATGATAGCGTCACGGTCATCACCGTCATCGCTACCACGGTTGTCATCATCTGTGCTCGCGGGCTCCTCGTCGTAGGCCTCCTGGTGATCGTTGTCGTGGCCAAGTACCACCTCGTTCTCCTTGCGGAGCTCGGCGGTCTCCTCCTCTAGCTCGGACACGTGGCTCTCAAGTGAAGCTAGGTGGTCCTCCAAGTCACGGACATGCTGCCTCAGAGCCCTGATCCTCTTCACGATCCTCCTCTTGGCAGCGAGGAGGCGGTGATGAGAGAAAATGGACTCCTGGAGGTCCTCATTAAGAAAGGCTAACTCCAAGCCTCTCTCGTCGGCAACCATACGGACATGGTCCAGCTGCCCCTAGGTGTGGTGCAGCAGGGCCTCCGTGTGGCAGAGGTGGCAGCTGAAGGGTGTGTGAGCTACGGCCTGGTAGGGAAGGCCATTGGAGTCGACCCTCCCATAGTGCTCGTAGCGGGTGCCCAGCAGCTCGTCGTAGTGGAGGTGGACGAGGCGCGAGATGACATGTCGCAGAACACGCATTAGGCCATCGCCCCAAGTGCGCTCAATCACCTCGAAGGTGAACTCCTGAGAAGTCGGCGGGACCTCTGATGTCTACGCACGCGTCTGTTCTTGTAGACAGTGTTGGGCCTCCAAGTGCAGAGGTTTGTAGAGCAGCAACAAGTTTCCCTTAAGTGGATCACCCAAGGTTTATCGAACTCAGGGAGGAAGAGGTCAAAGCTATCCCTCTCAAGCAACCCTGCAATTACGATACAGAAAGTCTCTTGTGTCCCCAACACACCCAATACACTTGTCAGATGTATAGGTGCACTAGTTCGGCGAAGAGATAGTGAAATACAAGTAGTAGTGATGATTATAAGTAGTAAATGTAATCTGAAATAAATATCGCTGCAAGCAAACATGTAACAAAACTGAAAGGAAATGGTGTGCAATGCTTGGAAACAAGGCCTAGGGATCATACTTTCACTAGTGGACACACTCTCAACAAATATAACATAATTGAACCAATAGATGCTATCATCAATATGCAACTCAAAACAATTCTCCAATGGAAAACGAACACTAATCATGCGTAGGGCTACGAAGCACTCCTCAAAGTTCATATTTCCCCAAACTAGATTGTCCCACACTATCACCGTGAACACACTAGATGGTTCCAACAAACACCAACAATTCATAGAGACATTAACCAAAAAGACACACATGATGCGCACACTGTCACCTTCACACCATGATACAAGGTATCTCCGGAGTTTACAATAATAAAGCACGGGAGTAGCATAATATCTGAATAATAACATCTACCAATTCAACTAGATACAAAGCTCACGATCACATAAAGATCACATCATGGGAGAGAGAGGTGAACCACAAAGCTACCGATAGAGCCCTTAGCCCCGGGAGAGAACTACTCCCTCCTCATAATAGGAGACAGCAAGGTTGATGGAGATGGCAGTGAGGTCGATGGAGATGGCGGAGACGGCGATGGAGACCGATGGAGATGGCTCCGGGGGCACTTCTCTATCCCGGCAGGGTGCCGGAACAGAGACTTCTGTCCCCCGAAATTCATCGGCGGCGACAGCAGAGCTGCGGAACTCTTTTGGAAATTTCGCCGATTCCTCTAGGGTTTTCCGTTGGGAGGCTACTTATTGGCGAATGGGTGTCGTCAGGAGGCGACCAGGGTGGCCACACAATAGGTGGGCGCGGCCAAGGTCTAGGCCGCGCCCCCTATTGTGTGGGCAGCCCCTGGCCCCCCTCCGGCTCTCGTTCAGTCTTCGGTACTCTTCCGGGAAAAATAAGACTTCTGGAACTTGTTTCGTCCAATTCCGAGAATATTTCCTGTGTAGCTTTTCTGAAACACAAAAACAGCAGAAAACAGGAAACTGGCACTGTGGCATCTTGTCAATAGGTTAGTTCCGGAAATCGCATAAAAACGCCATGAAGTGTAACGAAACACAAGGCAAATGGTGTAAAAACAAGCATGGAGCATCAAAAATTACAGATACGTTTGAGACGTATCAGCATCCCCAAGCTTAACTCCTGCTCGTCCTCGAGTAGGTAAGTGATAACAAAACAATAATTTTCTAGGTGACATGCACCATCACAATTTGATCAATGATGTAGAGCATTGAGTGCTGAGATCAAAGAACTTAAAACATGGGCATGAAAGACATAATCTTGATATTAGAAACTTAGCAACCATGTTATAACATGAAGAAGAACACAAACGAAAGATCATGAATAATGAAACAATGAAAGTCACGTGTGTGTTTCAACCATATGGAAAACATAGCAAATGATTTTCAGCTTGTCCCTCATGGAGTAGCAAAACATAAATGCATAGGACACCTTCAAGTTTAAGAGGGCAACTAGATACAAATAATTTAAGAACAAGTGAAACCATAATCATGAATCAATTAATAATAAACTTTGGGACTATGCACATTATACTCAGAATGAAAACTATGCTCTCTTAGACGGTGCATAAAGATAGATGGTGGAGACTCAACATAAAAGTAAAATAAAGGCCCTTCGCAGAGGGAAGCAGTGACTAAACATGTGCTAGAGCTTTTCATTTGTAAAACAGAGAGATAAAAATTGGGTTTTGAGAGGTGGTTGTCTTTGTCAACGACTGGCAATGGGGTTCTTACTATCTTCCATACAAAAATGAAGCAAGTTTTTGAGAGAGATTGGCACTTTGGTGCTCTTTTATAAAGCTTGGCACTCCTCCCCAACTTTTTTTCTTTCACAAACTATGGCTAACCGATTCCATCGGGTGCCCACCAACATTCATATACCATGGAGGAGTGCCTTTTTTTCTTTATTTTTTTCTCTTTTTTTCCTTTTGGAATATGACAATATGGAAGATAGCAAATCCGACCACTACGTCCCCATGAGCTAAAAACAGTGTCACAAAACGAGAAGTGTTTTGAAGGTTTTCTGAAAGGTAGCACATGAAAATTTACTTGGAATGGATTGGCTTGCAAATACCATGCATAGGAATTTATAGTGGACACATTGGAATAACTTGGTTTTTGGGAGTTGGATGCACGAGTAGAGCTCATACTCAGTACAAAGTGAGGGCTAGCAAAAGACTGGGAGCGACCAACTAAGAGAGCAATAACGGCCATAATCATGCGTAGCGACAAAACATCATTGAAAGAAGCATAAAGTGGTATCACAAGTCAAAAGCCAAATGATCATAGAAGCTATAGGCTACTTATTTTGTAGTCAACATGTGTAAGCATGTGCCAAGTCAACCCAAATAAAGCATCAAAGGAGAAAACCAAATAAATGCTTCCATATAATAAAAACAACGCATGATTTTTTCAAAGGCTCATTAAGCAATCTCAGTCATTTGAGACAAGTCATGCTATAGCAAAAATCACTAAGCATACTATCAAAACGATATCAAGCACGGCATGAAAAAGTCTAAGCCGCAGTCTACACAAGCTCCTTTTTGTACCACTTTTTTGCATGAAACTTTTTCTCTTTTCCAACACCATTCGAACCTTTTTAAAACAACTCTTTTGATGAATACCAACATAGACCAGAGGTCCAAATACACCTTGATGCAAAGATAAAAGAAGATCTAAACAAAAAACCAAGGCGAAAAATGAAAGCTAAACGCAGTAGCAGAAAAAGAGAACACTCGTTGAACGATAAGAGTGAAAACTAGAGTGTTCTTGGCAATGAAAAACGGAGTAAGTCTCTCTCCAAAATGACATGATGTGATCCAACCATTTATTGCAGCAAACAAAACAAAAGAAAACTGAAAGCAAAAACAACTGACGCTCCATGAAAAATGCATAGTGCATGATGCAATAAAAATATAGTGTGTTGAAAGGTGACCTGATTTTTTGCCGATGAAGAAAGGGGTGCCTCGGGGGCATCCCCAAGCTTTGACGCTTGTACCTCTTGGATATTTCGTGGGGTGCGTGGGAATCCCCAAGCTTGAGCTTTTGTCCATTCTTCATCTCATCTCATCATTCTCCAATCCCTACACTTGAAAACTTACTTCATAGAAAACTCAACACAATTCTATTAGCAACATTAGTGTAAGCATAACATTGAATCAACCCTTTTTGCTTCAGGTTTTCAACTCAAAACCACCACATATAAAGCATATACTACTGTAGCAACTTCCTCAAAAGTTTCGTGATCAAAATAACTCAAAAAGAAAGCGATCGAGCGGCAAACACAAATATTGGCAGAAATCTGTCAGAACAGAACAGCTGACAAAGGTCGAATTTTTAGAGGGTTTTCTGTTGCTCAAATCAAAAAGTGTTAAACTAATGAAAGTTTGGATATAACCTGGGGCATATGCATAAGAAATCGCAGGTCCAAAAGATATACAGAGATTTTTCACGAATTTTTACGGTGCAGCACCGAAATCTGTTTCAGGACAGCAACATCCCCAAATCTTACCTCACTCATATTAGAGGCTTCTCTAGGCACAAAAACGAAATAAAAATGATAAGGAGAGGTCATTATAGTAGTAATAACTTCCAATACTCAAATAAAAGAAAAAGTACTGAAAATAAAACAATGGGTTATCTCCCAAGAGTGATTTTCTTTAACGCCTTTGAGCTAGGCACAGTAATTCGCAAAGATGCTCATGTAGGCGCCATAAAAGAGCTTAAGGCAAGGGCGCTATATAGGAACTTAAAGCAAAAGAGAGCATCAAAAACCAAATATGAAACACATTTAAATCTAAACCACTTCCTATGAAAAATAGTCTTGTAAAGACACAAGTCATGAAAGCGCAATGCAAAAAGCATAGGAAGGCAAAACAAGTACAACTTCAAGAATTGCAACATAAAGATGGGAAACTCAATACTATTGAGATCCATCAAACCATGTTTCTCTCTCTCATAATAACTTTCAGTAGCATCATGAATAGAATTAACAATATAACTATCACATAAAGCTTCCCTATCATGAGCCACAAGTGTACAAGAATTAATACTCCCCATATGAACAATAGTAGGAGCAGATTCAACAGAATAATTATTCTCATCACCATAATCATCAAAAGCAGGAGGCATATTGTAATCATAACTAATTTTCTCCTCAAAAGTAGGTGAACTAAAAATATTATACCCCTCATCATAACCATCATAAACTAGAGGTTTAGTATCATCACAAGCTAGAGAACAACTATTTCGCAAAGTATATTCATCAAACATACCATCATAAGAAGGAACATGGATAGTACTAATGGTACAACAATTATTAACCTTAGAATTGGTACCAAAAAGATTTTCAATATCAAAAGTAGAGTGCTTTTCCCAATCATGATCACTAACATCGGTAACAGGCATGGGAACATCATCCCAATCAGAATTATCATAATCTATAATAGGAGCAACATGCTTAGGGGAAGATACCGTTTCCTCTCGCCTTCTACTCCTCTTCTTCTTCTTCTTACTCTTCTTACTCTCTCCTTCAGGAGGGAGAGGCTTGAAAGACATTTTCTCCACATAATCTGGTTTACTGACAGAAACAACAGAAGAAACTTTGGAGGATTCCTCCTCTCTATTAATAAGATAGAAACATCTATCAGTCCTGTCATAGCTTGGCAAAACATCAAAGTTTTATAAGATTTTGTATGTAAGTATTTGCGAGGCAATCTTTAGCACAATAGAGACGACAACCACGAAGGGTGCTATTAATATCAGAATCACTCATATCTATCAAAGAAGTCTTTCTAGATATCTCTTCGCACCCCAAAAACAAAGTAAGCTCATCATGCTGATTGAGAGTAATCTTGTCATCACAATACAAACTTGCAGTACTCATTCGATTAGAGAGGTGACTATTAGGGCTTGAGCATTGAAAATTAAAATGACCTATGTCATCACAAAACTCACAAAGAAAATGATAAAACTTGCAAACCTTTTCACCAAGCTCGCCTATAGCCTTGTGCCACATTCGGGTTTCTTCATTCGCGTGGTGGATACAATAATCTTCCTTGTTGTGACTCTGTTCACAAGATCTATGTACTCCACAAAAATTAACATGCTTATAGGAAGTAGTACTTTCAGAAATTTGAGCATGTTTATTGCAATCATCAATAACAATATCACTTTCTATGCAAGTATCCTTAAAAAGTTTATGATACATGTCCCCATTTCCTTTAGGAACATTAATATGGGAAGCAAAGGCTTTAAAGCAATCAACCATGATTTGAGGATCAAGACCATATTTAGCACTAAGCTCTTGAAAATCAGCAGTTTCAGCGAAAGACTTAATACAATCATGCTCGTAATTTATACCTGATCCTTTACCTTTGTTGCTATCCCAATCTTCGATATTGCTTTGAATTGTTTCAAGCAGATCCCACTTGGTGTCAACATCCTTCCTTGTGAAAGACACATCCAAGCATGCATCTAGATAGTCCTTGTAATATCCTGAAAGCCTTGCATAAAAATTATCAATAACAATATTACGAGGAAGATCATGAATAGGACATTTGAGCATTAGTGACTTCATTCTTCCCCACGCTTGGGCAATGCTTTCTTCCTCATGCGATGAAAATTATAAATATAATTCCTATCAATATAAACCTCACTAGAAGGATAGAATTTAGAATAAAAGAGAGGTACCATTTCCTCCCACTCAATAGGTCGGCCATCCTTCAGTGTCTTATACCATTCCGCAGCTCTGCCCTTCAGTGATAAAGAGAATAGCTTCTTCTTAACTCGGTTCATCAAAATACCTGCACACTGGAACAACTCGCATAATTCATGTATAAAGAGCAAATGATCACCGGGATGGACAATTCCATCCCCTAAATAGCAGTTATCCATAGCACGTTCAACAATTTTCATAGGTATTTTAAAGGATGAGGAGCACAAGCATCATTACAAACATCACATATGGGAGATAAAATATCACTAGAGCAAACTTTCTCCACTAAAGCTGGGGAACTAAAAATATCATGCTTAACAAAACCAGCTTCCCCAAGCTTAGACTTTTCTATAGCATTAGCAATAACGGTATTCAAAGCATTCGTACTAATAACATTGCTATGCAAAATAAGCTCCAAAGGTTTTTCAATTTTCTCTTCAAATCTAAACTCTGGAAAAAGACTAAAGAACTCTTTACTTTCCATTAAGCCTAACTAGTGAAAATAAAAACAAGAAACAAAAAGATATAATTGCAGAATCTAAAGGAAATAACTTCGAGCACTCACACAGGAGGATGCGAGTACCTTTTACCTTACCTCCCCGGCAACGGCGCCAGAAAAGAGCTTGATGTCTACGCACTGCGTCTGTTCTTGTAGACAGTGTTGGGCCTCCAAGTGCAGAGGTTTGTAGAGCAGCAGCAAGTTTCCCTTAAGTGGATCACCCAAGGTTTATCGAACTTAGGGAGGAAGAGGTCAAAGCTATCCCTCTCAAGCAACCCTGCAATTACGATACAGAAAGTCTCTTGTGTCCCCAACACACCCAATACACTTGTCAGATGTATAGGTGCACTAGTTCGGCAAAGAGATAGTGAAATACAAGTAGTAGTGATGATTATAAGTAGTAAATGTAATCTGAAATAAATATCGCTGCAAGCAAAAATGTAACAGAACTGAAAGGAAACAGTGTGCAATGCTTGGAAACAAGGCCTAGGGATCATACTTTCACTAGTGGACACACTCTCAACAAATATAACATAATTGAACCAGTAGATGCTATCATCAATATGCAACTCAAAACAATTCTCCAATGGAAAACGAACACTAATCATGCGTAGGGCTACGAAGCACTCCTCAAAGTTTATATTTCCCCAAACTAGATTGTCCCACACTGCCATCGTGAACGCACTAGATGGTTCCAACAAACACCAACAATTCATAGAGACATTAACCAAAAAGACACACATGATGCGCACACTGTCACCTTCACACCATGATACAAGGTATCTCCGGAGTTTACAATAATAAAGCACGGGAGTAGCATAATATCTGAATAATAACATCTACCAATTCAACTAGATACAAAGCTCACGATCACATAAAGATCACATCATGGGAGAGAGAGGTGAACCACATAGCTACCGGTAGAGCCCTTAGGCCCGGGGGAGAACTACTCCCTCCTCATCATAGGAGACAGCAAGGTTGATGGAGATGGCGGTGAGGTCAATGGAGACGGCGGAGACGGTGATGGAGACCGATGGAGATGGCTCTGGGGGCACTTCCCTATCCCGGCAGGGTGCCGGACAGAGACTTCTGTCCCCCAAAATTCGTCGGCGGTGGCGGCGGAGCTGCGGAACTCTTTTGGAAATTTCCCTGATTCCTCTAGGGTTTTCCGTTGGGAGGCTACTTATAGGCGAAGGGGCGTCGTCAGGAGGCGACCAGGGTGGTCACACAATAGGTGGGCCAGCCAGGGGCTGGGCCGCGCCCCCCTGTTGTGTGGGCAGCCCCTGGCCCACCTCTGGCTCTCATTCGGTCTTCGGTACTCTTCCAGGAAAAATAAGACTTCTGGAACTTGTTTCGTCCAATTCCGAGAATATTTCCTGTGTAGCTTTTCTGAAACACAAAAACAGTAGAAAATAGGGAACTGGCATTGTGGCATCTTGTCAATAGGTTAGTTCCGGAAATCGCATAAAAATGCCACGAAGTGTAACAAAACACAAGGCAAATGGTGTAAAAACAAGCATGGAGCATCAAAAATTATAGATACGTTTGAGACATATCAACCTCCTTCCCACGGACCTGGCAAACAACCTGGTAAGCCAGCTCCCGGGTACCCTCCTCGAAGAGACGGTAACCTCGGATCTCCGGACGTGGGCGTCCGAGATGCGCGACGAACTCCACCAAGTCGCGCTCAAAGACGAGCACGTCCTCGTGGGTACCGACCTAACGGTGTGCAGTAGGAGCGTCCATCTACACAAATTTTAAGGTAGGTTTAATTAATCACTTACTCAAGTGTGCAATATTTTAAATACAGTAAAAACTTGAATTAAGATGCAAGTAGTCTAAATGCTTAAAGAATAAGGGAAGAGATGAGAGCAATATATATTTACCTTATATATATTAAGCCATCTCTTTTAATTTAGTAGTGAAAATAGTTTTTGGTCCGGTCTAACGCCCATGCTAACTAAGGTCTCCTAAGGCCAGGATGACTCTAATACCAACTCTGTGGGGACCCCGGCTTACCACCTGGGATTCCCGTTATGCATACAATTCACGATCCCAGGAAGACCGTCGTGAATCCACATAACAGAGTTGGCATTACAGAGTACATCATCCATTACATAACGAGTTCAAATAGTCTTACATGGCCACTTGGCCGAATTCAAATGCCATGCAGGGCAAGTTCACTAAGCATTGCAGCGGAAACAATAGTAGTGTCGGTAGCCCGTGTCATGCCTCTACCCTACAGGCGACTGACCGGGAGACGGATCCTAGTTCGCACCGGCGTCATCGAACTCCTCACCATCATCATCGTAATATTCACCATAATCTGACCAAGTTAATAGCCAGGGACAAAGCTGTGAGTACATTTTGGAATTGTACTCGCAAACCACCTAAGAGGAACAAGTTGCATGCTATTTGGCTGTAGCAAGGTGAAAGGCTCTAGTCTAGTTTGCTCAATACTAAACATAGTTTCTCTTGTCGATATAGCATGTCATACGACATCTCTATATCTTTATCAAAGAAGACTTTTATAAAACCATTTTAGTAAAAGTTCTAAGAAAGGGGGAACTCATTTTCAAGAGAAGAGATGGTGGTCAATCAAACATGACCACCTTCTTTTATAAATCCAGGTCAAACGCACATGACCATCTCCATTCCTTTGGCAGTACCCTGCAAGTACTCCAAACCATACCCGTGCCGCGGCAGTACCCTCCGAGTACTCCGTCCGGCACCTTACTCCATTTTTCCGAAAACACTTTTGAAAAACCAAAACCTGACATTGGGTTAGGTAACAGCCAGTTCAACCGTCCATGACCGAGGACTTGTGACGACCTCAAATTTGATAACAAATTCGAAGTGCCCGTTATGTAATCCATCACAATCCCAGAATCAATGTTGTGATTTACATAACGTAGTTGATATCACAGTCATAGACATTAATAGTAATTAAAGGGAATTACATAGGTGGTCGTACAGACCAAACCTTACAATTCATCAATATGCAGCGGAATATCATGTCGGGTCCATATTGTCAAGCTTCAACCGCACAGGCAAAGCAGACAGTAGGAAACGAGCCTAATTCGCAAAGCCGTCAATGAGTCCTTCCTTCTTGATCTTGCTCCTTCAAGTCTGGCCAAGTTAATAGCCAGGGACACAGCCATGAGTACATTGGATGCACTCGCAAACCATCTTATAAACAAGGTGGGGAAAGAGATATGCATGGTTGATATGGTGGACTAAGCACTAGGGTTATTTGCAAAATGCTAGTTTTATTTCCCAAGAATGTTCATCGGTAGAAAAGAGGTTTAGTTCTCTAGGTTCAATCTAAAGACGAATTTCAAGAGTGTCAACATCAAGGTCAAGTCAAGTCAATTTAATTCATGTCATTCACCAAGTTCACCATAAGTTGTTTTCATTATTGACAAAAGTCAAGTACAGCTTGCCAACCGTCCATGACCGCGGACGCGGCTATTCGAATAGTTTGACAACCTCTGCAGAGGGGTACACTTTACCCACAAGATTCGATACATCTGCCGGGAGAAATCCACGGTTCGACATACACAAAGTATGCGAGGTTCAGATAATCCAACAAACTCTTTCACTTGCTCATCCTAGTATAGGATCCTTCCCTAGAGCCCGGGATACGGAACCCCGCTCCGGCGCCTCTAGTTCTGCCCATCCCGGAGGCCGGGTTAGTGGAATCCACCTGGTCCAGAAGTAACCGTTTCGCGGTGTCCTTCCATGAATCTTTGATACAAGGCCTCCCATACTAAGATAAACAAGCTACGGATTAAGCCCCTTCCCATATAGGGGTAATGTGGTCGTACGGTATAATTGGCTCCCATAGTACATCACTCGTTGTCATTTGAGAAATATATTTCATAGTTCTTAGTCAAGATTAGTTTCTTTTATAAAGCCATTAGGTAGGAGCAATCTCCCATCTCAAGTTTCAAGTTCAAGTCACCACCTTTCAAATGGGATTCCTCCAGAGATAGCATCAACTTTTATTAGCGACTAAGCAACTACATTGAGTGATAGTACTACTAAATAGGGTTGGATAAACTCAGCTTGATACTCTTGATAATCAAGACATCAATACACTTCTATCATTCTACTCTAGCAATTCAATCATGCAATTTACTTAAAACAAGTAGAATGCAATATTAAAACTAGGTAGTGGGAGTATGAATCAAAAGATGGCTTGCCTGGCCTGGCAAAGTCAAAATAGTCTTCATCTTTATATTTGATTGATTGATCTCCATCTCCATTTCTTGGTTGACTTCGGGATCCATTCTCCTTACTCTCGTTGTCGTCTAATCGTCGAAAATCAAATAAGCATACAATCACCACACAATTTACAAGCAACACATACTCAAGCAAATAAGGATACTTGGGGTAAGGGGAGCGATCTAGGAAGTCTATGGAGAGTGGTTTCGATTTAATTGAGTTCATACAGATGGGACTATCACTTTCTTGACGTAAGTGAGGATTTAATTTACTTTGAATTGTGAAATATCTCTTGCAAGTCCTTATTGGCCAAAGTTCATATACTACTAGTATATATTCAAGATTATGGTTCAACCAAAGAGGCTTCATAGGATTTGGAGTATTTTTCTTTTATTGAAGCCATTTCTAGTTTGCAACTATTTAGTGATCAAGTTTGAATCCACAAGTAGAGTCTATAGATCCTAGTTGAATGGGATCAAAGGTTATAGATCAATATTTAGAAATGTGGTTGATTTGAATTGGTTTCATATCATTTCCATTTATTTTGAAATAGGTGTGCAAGTTTGAGTTTCTAATTACTACCATGTAGGATTAAATTTCCCAATTACCTTCTACAAGTACACATGGACTAAGATCAATACCTACAGATGGTATTTGGAAAATGTGTTTAAACAACAAGAGTTCCATAAGAATTTCGATTATAGATTTGAGTTTAATAAAATCCTATATGGCAAATGCCTATTTAACCATATAGGTAAATAGCATTTACTTTAAAATGTTCAAAAATGAGATCTAATGCCATAGGCAGATGGACATCACTAATTGTGAATTTCTAAAGTTGGATTTATATTTTTAGGAATTTTATTTTAATTGATATGGATTTTCTAAGTTGGAAAAGCTCCTGTTTTGTTATTTTTACTGCAACCACTATATAAATCTAATTGTGTTGAAACCACTTTTATTGGATAGCTTATGTTCTAAGGTTTCCAGAACATTTTCATTTGCTAGATTTGGATCGGTAGATCTCCGGGAAAATTAAATATACTAAAGCATCTGAATGTGTTTTTCAAAAATCGGAAATCGAATATCCCCTTTTTTTTCTAATCCGGGCCGGACACACAGACTGAGCTGGGCCGGCCCACTAGGCTGCAGCTGGGCGGTTGCAAGGAAAAAAAAAGAAAAGCTGACAATGGGCCCCGCTGGTCAGATTAAGTGAAACGGTATCTGGGGAAGTCTTCTTCCCCAGCCCGATGAACACGCGAACGAGCTACTGGGAGGGAGACGGCGATGGGGGAGGCTCACCGGCGGGGGCGGAGACCGGCGGCGAGGGTGTCTAGGCGGCGGAGGAGCTTCTCCTCCTCCACCTCGTCCAGGCGGCAGCTCGCGGGAGGCTCTAGAACGCCGGGAACGGGAGGCGCTCTGCGGAGCGGCGTCGACGGGGGAGCTCGAACGAGAGGGAGAGGGAGCTTGGGACCTTGTCTGGGAGGTAGAGGGAGGTGAGTGGAGTCTTTTCAAGGAAGAATGGAGGCTTTATATAGGCGAGAGAGGGAGCAGGAGGCGAGGGGATCTGCGGCCAGCTCACTGTGCGTGTCAGCTGTGGGAGTGAAGAGGGGCGGCGTTGGCGGGTGCTGCGGGCTGCGGTGTGCTGCAGGTGAGTCCTGGCGCGATGGGAGAGGTCGGGATGGTCTGGTTCAGAGGGGGACAAGGAAGTGGGCTGGGGTGTTCTTCTCTTCTCCTCCATGTCTCACATCCGGTGTTTGGGCAAGGGAGACAGGGAATCGACAGAGGAGAGCCTAGGGCACTGCTTGGAGGTCATGGGCACGTCAGAGATGCAGGGATGCACTGCACAAAATAGTGAATGTGACTTTGTTTGATTCTTGCCTGCCAACTGTTTGATCAAATGCTCGCAAGAAATAAAAATTCAAATTTTTGAAATCTTCAAATTGGGTTGGTCATTATATTGGATGGGGAGTCTGAAACAATTTTTGTTAGGTCAAGAGGTGGTGTTTTGCTTCAGGGCTAATTTGAATTTGGGGTTGTCATATGATTCAGATTCAAACTTTGGACAGATTTTGGAAGAGGTTAGGGTTTGAGTTTTTGCTGGAAACTTCTTGGTTGAGTTAGTATGTGACATGGTCAAGCTCAACTAACTGATCACACCTTGGCTTGAGTTACAGATTTCTTATTCTAAGTGTCCAAAGTAGGGTAGTGGTTAACTTTTTCTAGATCATCTTTTCTTCTCTTTTTCTTTATTTCTCTTGCTTCTGGTTCTTTGGATCTTTGTGGTTCTTCTCTAATGCTTCTATTGGTTAAGTTTGAATTAACTAAACATTGCTCAACAAATTAAAACCCACATGAAATCATAGAACAACATGTATTTTCAATACTATGTATGCATGCAATATGAAGTGCAAAAGGTTTTAATCTTGGTCCAAAGGTGTTGGTTTTCTTGTAGATGAGAGGGAGTTGGGAAATGACCTCTTATTTGAATTCAAACTTTGGTAGAATATTAAATAGAGTTCCAAGTTGATTTTTGTTTCAAACGTTATTGTATTTGATTCTTTGTAACTTGTTCTTAGTTGTGGTGGAGAGATGCATGATGGTATAGTTCAAATATTGCTTAATATAGGTTTGGCAATTGACCCAAATGGGTTTAGCATGTAACCATGCATTAAATTTTATAGTTAGAAAACTATTTCAATTTAACAAAAACGTTTTACAGGTATAATTATTTGTTTTCCGAAACCTGGCTAAAGAAAACGTTTGGGAGTTTTTTCCAAGTTTTGAAAATAAGTTTTCGAAAGGTTGATTCCAACATTTTTGGGAAATGTCAACTTGAGAAATGAGAAATAGTAATTTTTGAAATGGGATATTTTCTTCTCCTCTTTTTAAAACAAAGATAGGTTTCTTGAGAATAAAGGTTTTACCTCTATTCCAAATATTTCCTTTCTAAACGATTAAAACTTTGGACTCAAAGGATTTGTTTTCAAACCTTTCTCATACTCTTTTTATTTGAAGCATGGGAGCAAATGCTCAAATTCACAAGTTTTAAAAGACAAGAAATTAATCTTGTATTAAAAATAAAAGTTTTTGTTGTCTCCAAAATTTGGTTTTTTAATAAATCCATTTATTTCTATTTTCCAAAAACTTGGGTTGTTACAATCTTCCCCCCTTAAAAAGAATCTCGTCCCGAGATTCACAAGTTAAGATTGAAATAGATTGGGAGATGACATTACCAGATAAAAGATAGAGGGTGCATTAATTTATATCAAGATGGAAAGATTGGGTACACCCGAAATGTGATGTGGCCAGATGGGCCAAAACACATCTTCACCAATCACATAGCAATGTCAACAAACAATCACACTTTCAAAAACAAAATATTTGGTATCAAAACCATAGGCTTTTATTAAAAAGGGTCTTGCGGATTACAAGTCTCGCTCTTGATTTACAAAGAAATAAACAAGACTACTAGTACCAAGCTAAGATCAGTCAGGCTTCTTCTTTGGGATTAGGTTCAAGTGGGACCTCCTTTGGTATTCTCGAGCAATTCTATTGAGGTGAAACTCGAACTCCGAGTTGGCCTGAAAGGGTGGATTTGAGAGCATGGGGTGCATCAAAGGGGTCAAGTCCTGCAGTAGATGAGAGGGAACATCTTTCAAAAGGTTTCTTATGCGGGATTGGTAGGGTTAGAGTTTAGTTTGGGTGAGAAAGACAAAAACATTTTTGAGCAACAAGTTTTCGGAGTGGTTACTACATGTTGCCGGAGGGCATATGAGCAACATATCTCAAAATAATTCAATCATTCAAACAATCAAAGTACTAAGCACACTTAGTCATCGCGAGGTAAGGGTAGCTTAATGAAATCAACTGAGCATTTCCTATAAATCCTAAGGGTCGGGGTTGCTGAGGTCTTCATCATTTCTGATCACTATCTCTTTGCTCTTGAATCTTTGTCTCACAGGGTTGACTCTTGTTGGAAGATTTCTAGATCAGGTGAAGAGACTCTCTTTCGATGGTAGCGGTCGTAGTTGACATCCAAGGTTGAAGTCTTGAAAAATATTGAGTCCTAATCTTTTCATCCAAAAGTCCTTCGGTCTTAGGTTGGTATATCGTCCGTGGTATATATTTGAAGTAGAGGAGGAATAGAGTAAAACAAATCTTTGAAAAGACTCTGTAATTAAAGAGGTCAATAAATTCTTTGTCAAAATCTCTTGAGAGTATAAGTTGAGAGTGTACGATATTTGAAGTGAATAAGATGGGAGTATAAGATTGGCTTTGGATACCAAAGCAAATAAGTTTCTTTTGTAGAAATAAGTGTTTGACAAAATATCACTTTCTTAGCTAACGACCATACTAACTAAGGTCTCCTAAGGTCATGATAGTCCTGATACCAAACTTGTGATATCAGAGATATCATTTTCTAACGACCATGCTAACTAGGGTTTCCTAGAGTCAGCCTAGGCTCTGATACCAACTTGTGACGACCTCAAATTTGATAACAAATTCGAAGTGCCCGTTATGTAATCCATCACAATCCCAGAATCAATGTTGTGATTTACATAACATAGTTGATATCACAGTCATAGACATTAATAGTAATTAAAGGGAATTACATAGGTGGTCGTATAGACCAAACCTTACAATTCATCAATATGCAGCGGAATATCACGTCGGGTCCATATTGTCAAGCTTCAACCGCACAAGCAAAGCAGACAGTAGGAAACGAGCCTAATTCGCAAAGCCGTCAATGAGTCCTTCCTTCTTGATCTTGCTCCTTCAAGTCTGGCCAAGTTAATAGCCAGGGACACAGCCATGAGTACATTAGATGCACTCGCAAACCATCTTATAAACAAGGTGGGGAAAGAGATATGCATGGTTGATATGGTGGACTAAGCACTAGGGTTATTTGCAAAATGCTATTTTTATTTCCCAAGAATGTTCATCGGTAGAAAAGAGGTTTAGTTCTCTAGGTTCAATCTAAAGAGGAATTTCAAGAGTGTCAACATCAAGGTCAAGTCAAGTCAATTTAATTCATGTCATTCACCAAGTTCACCATAAGTTGTTTTCATTATTGACAAAAGTCAAGTACAGTTTGCCAACCGTCGATGACCGCGGACGCGGCTATTCGAATAGTTTGACAACCTCTGCAGAGGGGTACACTTTACCCACAAGATTCGATACATCTGCCGGGAGAAATCCACGGTTCGACATACACAAAGTATGCGAGGTTCAGATAATCCAACAAACTCTTTCACTTGCTCATCCTAGTATAGGATCCTTCCCTAGAGCCCGGGATACGGAACCCCGCTCCGGCGCCTCTAGTTCTGCCCATCCCGGAGGCCGGGTTAGTGGAATCCACCTGGTCCAGAAGTAACCGTTTCGCGGTGTCCTTCCATGAATCTTTGATACAAGGCCTCCCATACTAAGATAAACAAGCTACGGATTAAGCCCCTTCCCATATAGGGGTAATGTGGTCGTACGGTATAATTGGCTCCCATAGTACATCACTCGTTGTCATTTGAGAAATATATTTCATAGTTCTTAGTCAAGATTAGTTTCTTTTATAAAGCCATTAGGTAGGAGCAATCTCCCATCTCAAGTTTCAAGTTCAAGTCACCACCTTTCAAATGGGATTCCTCCAGAGATAGCATCAACTTTTATTAGCGACTAAGCAACTACATTGAGTGATAGTACTACTAAATAGGGTTGGATAAACTCAGCTTGATACTCTTGATAATCAAGACATCAATACACTTCTATCATTCTACTCTAGCAATTCAATCATGCAATTTACTTAAAACAAGTAGAATGCAATATTAAAACTAGGTAGTGGGAGTATGAATCAAAAGATGGCTTGCCTGGCCTGGCAAAGTCAAAATAGTCTTCATCTTTATATTTGATTGATTGATCTCCATCTCCATTTCTTGGTTGACTTCGGGATCCATTCTCCTTACTCTCGTTGTCGTCTAATCGTCGAAAATCAAATAAGCATACAATCACCACACAATTTACAAGCAACACATACTCAAGCAAATAAGGATACTTGGGGTAAGGGGAGCGATCTAGGAAGTCTATGGAGAGTGGTTTCGATTTAATTGAGTTCATACAGATGGGACTATCACTTTCTTGACGTAAGTGAGGATTTAATTTACTTTGAATTGTGAAATATCTCTTGCAAGTCCTTATTGGCCAAAGTTCATATACTACTAGTATATATTCAAGATTATGGTTCAACCAAAGAGGCTTCATAGGATTTGGAGTATTTTTCTTTTATTGAAGCCATTTCTAGTTTGCAACTATTTAGTGATCAAGTTTGAATCCACAAGTAGAGTCTATAGATCCTAGTTGAATGGGATCAAAGGTTATAGATCAATATTTAGAAATGTGGTTGATTTGAATTGGTTTCATATCATTTCCATTTATTTTGAAATAGGTGTGCAAGTTTGAGTTTCTAATTACTACCATGTAGGATTAAATTTCCCAATTACCTTCTACAAGTACACATGGACTAAGATCAATACCTACAGATGGTATTTGGAAAATGTGTTTAAACAACAAGAGTTCCATAAGAATTTCGATTATAGATTTGAGTTTAATAAAATCCTATATGGCAAATGCCTATTTAACCATATAGGTAAATAGCATTTACTTTAAAATGTTCAAAAATGAGATCTAATGCCATAGGCAGATGGACATCACTAATTGTGAATTTCTAAAGTTGGATTTATATTTTTAGGAATTTTATTTTAATTGATATGGATTTTCTAAGTTGGAAAAGCTCCTGTTTTGTTATTTTTACTGCAACCACTATGTAAATCTAATTGTGTTGAAACTACTTTTATTGGATAGCTTATGTTCTAAGGTTTCCAGAACATTTTCATTTGCTAGATTTGGATCGGTAGATCTCCGGGAAAATTAAATATACTAAAGCATCTGAATGTGTTTTTCAAAAATCGGAAATCGAATATCCCCTTTTTTTTCTAATCCGGGCCGGACACACAGACTGAGCTGGGCCGGCCCACTAGGCTGCAGCTGGGCGGTTGCAAGGAAAAAAAAAAGCTGACAATGGGCCCCGCTGGTCAGATTAAGTGAAACGGTATTTGGGGAAGTCTTCTTCCCCAGCCCGATGAACACGCGAACGAGCTACTGGGAGGGAGACGGCGATGGGGGAGGCTCACCGGCGGGGGCGGAGACCGGCGGCGAGGGTGTCTAGGCGGCGGAGGAGCTTCTCCTCCTCCACCTCGTCCAGGCGGCAGCTCGCGGGAGGCTCTAGAACGCCGGGAACGGGAGGCGCTCTGCGGAGCGGCGTCGACGGGGGAGCTCGAACGAGAGGGAGAGGGAGCTTGGGACCTTGTCTGGGAGGTAGAAGGAGGTGAGTGGAGTCTTTTCAGGGAAGAATGGAGGCTTTATATAGGCGAGAGAGGGAGCAGGAGGCGAGGGGATCTGCGGCCAGCTCACTGTGCGTGTCAGCTGTGGGAGTGAAGAGGGGCGGCGTTGGCGGGTGCTGCGGGCTGCGGTGTGCTGCAGGTGAGTCCTGGCGCGATGGGAGAGGTCGGGATGGTCTGGTTCAGAGGGGGACAAGGAAGTGGGCTGGGGTGTTCTTCTCTTCTCCTCCATGTCTCACGTCCGGTGTTTGGGCAAGGGAGACAGGGAATCGACAGAGGAGAGCCTAGGGCACTGCTTGGAGGTCATGGGCACGTCAGAGATGCAGGGATGCACTGCACAAAATAGTGAATGTGACTTTGTTTGATTCTTGCCTACCAACTGTTTGATCAAATGCTCGCAAGAAATAAAAATTCAAATTTTTGAAATCTTCAAATTGGGTTGGTCATTATATTGGATGGGGAGTCTGAAACAATTTTTGTTAGGTCAAGAGGTGGTGTTTTGCTTCAGGGCTAATTTGAATTTGGGGTTGTCATATGATTCAGATTCAAACTTTGGACAGATTTTGGAAGAGGTTAGGGTTTGAGTTTTTGCTGGAAACTTCTTGGTTGAGTTAGTATGTGACATGGTCAAGCTCAACTAACTGATCACACCTTGGCTTGAGTTACAGATTTCTTATTCTAAGTGTCCAAAGTAGGGTAGTGGTTAACTTTTTCTAGATCATCTTTTCTTCTCTTTTTCTTTATTTCTCTTGCTTCTGGTTCTTTGGATCTTTGTGGTTCTTCTCTAATGCTTCTATTGGTTAAGTTTGAATTAACTAAACATTGCTCAACAAATTAAAACCCACATGAAATCATAGAACAACATGTATTTTCAATACTATGTATGCATGCAATATGAAGTGCAAAAGGTTTTAATCTTGGTCCAAAGGTGTTGGTTTTCTTGTAGATGAGAGGGAGTTGGGAAATGACCTCTTATTTGAATTCAAACTTTGGTAGAATATTAAATAGAGTTCCAAGTTGATTTTTGTTTCAAACGTTATTGTATTTGATTCTTTGTAACTTGTTCTTAGTTGTGGTGGAGAGATGCATGATGGTATAGTTCAAATATTGCTTAATATAGGTTTGGCAATTGACCCAAATGGGTTTAGCATGTAACCATGCATTAAATTTTATAGTTAGAAAACTATTTCAATTTAACAAAAACGTTTTACAGGTATAATTATTTGTTTTCCGAAACCTGGCTAAAGAAAACGTTTGGGAGTTTTTTCCAAGTTTTGAAAATAAGTTTTCGAAAGGTTGATTCCAACATTTTTGGGAAATGTCAACTTGAGAAATGAGAAATAGTAATTTTTGAAATGGGATATTTTCTTCTCCTCTTTTTAAAACAAAGATAGGTTTCTTGAGAATAAAGGTTTTACCTCTATTCCAAATATTTCCTTTCTAAACGATTAAAACTTTGGACTCAAAGGATTTGTTTTCAAACCTTTCTCATACTCTTTTTATTTGAAGCATGGGAGCAAATGCTCAAATTCACAAGTTTTAAAAGACAAGAAATTAATCTTGTATTAAAAATAAAAGTTTTTGTTGTCTCCAAAATTTGGTTTTTTAATAAATCCATTTATTTCTATTTTCCAAAAACTTGGGTTGTTACAACTCGGCTATTCGAATAGGTTGTAAACTTTACGCACAAGATTCGATAAATCCACCGGGATACCACCACGGACCGTCATTCACAAGTATGTAGGGTTTGGATAATCGAACAGAGTCTTCCATCTACCTACCTTAGTACGGGTTCCTGCCCTGTGGAGTTAACCTCCCCGGCAAACCCTGGCAGCCTACCTCCATCTTCTCGAGTGTAGCTCCAGTGCCACGGCGGGAGAACCCAAGTGTCTTCCGGCCGGATAAATCCCGAAGGATCCCGATTTACTATTGCCCATACCCTTGCGGCAACCTGGATTCCGAGGTCCTACAAACTCTTATATAGTGTGAGGCTCCCCGCACTAAAGCAAATAAACTTCAAACTAAGCCCCATCCCATACCGGGGTAATGTGGTTGCACGGTTTAATTGCCCCGGGTGAATACATAATCACCAATGTCCTTTTTAAAACCACCACTCCTTTTTCCTCCATGACCAACGACCTTTGTTCAAAATATTTTTGAAAACATTTCATCGAAGTAGATAGTACTCTTCGAAAACATTTTCGAAACTTTTCTTTGAGTGTTCCCATCCTAGAGTTTTTGGCTCCACTAGAAGTTTCCCAAGGGCTTTGTTGCTAATCAACAAGCCACTACTACAAGGGTAAATAATAGGTGTTCAAAGGGGTCATCTCAAAGGATGATATCAAATTGTCCTGTGGAGCATGAGCCAACAATATAATTGCTACAAGAGCTATAGCAATATGAAAACATGCAATTTAGTAAACCTTTATGCAACCTGCAAATTGAGTGAATAGGATTCAGATATGCATCAAGTTTAGATGGCTTTCCTTGGTTGGCTAGTCCCTGGTCTTCGTCCTCCTGGTACTCAAATACTTCTCCTTCCTCCGCACACTCTTCGTATGATTCTATCACCGAACAAATTAATAACACATAATAAACACACATGCATACATAAGCCACACACCAATCATGCAATTTCACACTTCAATCGAAGAGTATCAGAAACAAACATGTTCAAGTTTATACAACAAGAAACCATTTTACACAAGAATTATCACCCTAATAGTAGCAAGACAATTTCTAATAGCAAAATAGGTCACATGCACAAGGCAAACACTTAGCAGGCATCTATTATATTATTAAAACAACTAACAACCAATGGTAGAGATTTATCACCCTAAAACTCAGATGTATAAACGGTAGAGATTTAGATGCAGATCTATCGTGCTTCACGTCGGAGCTAAAAATAGCATAGGTTGATTTCCGGAAAGCAAAGCTAATGTTCGGCGTCAACACGTACAACCAATCTGAAAAGCAAGTAATGTCCAACATCAACACGATAGAAGCAATCTGAAAACCAAACCACGATAACTCAGTCCTATATATATCTGTGTTATCTCCTCTCTCGACGCGATTGCTTTTCCAAACAGATGTGACAGAGCGCGGCGATCTTCCGTCCTAGGGCTCGCGGCAGGCATCGGAGAGGAGGCTGTCATCCTGGAGCACTCCACCACACGATGTCCCCCAGTCTATCTTGCTCCGCTGTGCCAACTATGCCAAGGTTGTCAGCCACGCGGACGATATGGAGCGCGGCGATCCACTTCCTTGGCTCGCGGTGGCCATTGAAGAGGAGGCCGTCGGCCTGGAGCACTCCACCAGAACAAGCTGCATGGGCAGCGTGCAGATGTGGCGAAAGCATCAGCTCTTGGGGTCTATTCACAGGTGGTGGTTCTCCGCATTATTTTGTGATTTATTTGACAGAATTTACACACGTATTAATTCATTAGTTGCTGCAGGTCAAAACTCTAGGTTGCACGGATTTCAGAGTGTGGTCACGAGATAAGATTTGGAGAATAAAGAAAGGATAGCAGAGTATGGTTGTATTTTTTCTTTTATCTTCATCTCTTTAACTGAATTGACCATCAAACTGGCCATGAATATCTAATATTCTCACCGGTGTATTAATTCTGTTCTAAGTATGCATCAGTTGAAGAACTAATTTTTGGTCGGTGCAGTGACATAATTTTTTTAATGGATTACTGAATGCTAATGATAAGAACTAACTGAATTTTTGCTAGCATTTGTTTAAAGCTAATGAAAACATATGTAATAGATATCAGTCTTTCTCCGACAAAATACTTCAATAAGAAGTTCAAGAACTGGATGGGTAATTCTAGCTGGAGGATGCGGTGGACGGGAATGACGCGCCATGTCCCATGCAAGGTAGAGTGATTCAAGTACTTTTGCTCGGTAGAGTGACATAATTTTTTCATGGATTAGTGAATGCTAATGACAAGCACTGATCGAATTTTATTTTCTATCATTTGTTTAAAGCTAATGAATACATATATACTAGATTTCGATCTTTGTCCGATGAATCTATTATATTATTAAAACAACTAATAACCAACGGTGGAGATTTATCATCCCAAAGTTAAGATGTATAAACGGTGTAGATTTAAAAACAAACGCGGTCGATGCAAGTCCCTCAAAAGTATCCATCGGAAACATCAATGGACCGGATACGTAAAGCTTTCAAACGTGTATGCGAAGGACACCTGGTTGTATCTAGAAAAAAGTATTGCTATTACCGTGCATGTCAACTAACAACCAACGGTGGAGATTTATCATCCCAAAGTTAAGATGTATAAACGGTGTAGATTTAAAAACAAACGCGGTCGATGCAAGTCCCTCAAAAGTATCCATCGGAAACATCAATGGACCGGATACGTAAAGCTTTCAAACGTGTATGCGAAGGACACCTGGTCGTATCTAGAAAAAAGTATTGCTATTACCGTGCATGTCAAGGACACATAGCTTTTAGTAGTTTTCAGGCAAAAGGTGCCGTATCCCATGCGAATTTATAAAAAAATTCAGATTAGACAGCACAAACACGTACATATAGAGACAGGGTCACAGATTTATACAGGACGACGGGGATCATTGTCTCTCGCGTAGAGTATCCCTGAGATTCACGCCGGCGGCAATGACAAGCAACCAAGGTTGGCTCAGATCAACTGGCCTCAATTGTCAGGCCACTGCAACGAGTTGGCGACAGAAACAAAAAACCTAAACATGTTTTGTTCGACCATGAATCCATGATTGATCCTGCTTCGCTCAGATCAAACATGTCAGCGATTTCAATCCGCAAATTGCGTTGGAATCGAAGGATATGTAGCAGCAATCAGAGCGACATTGTTTGGATCTCGAGATGCCAACTGGCATCCCAATCCCGACCTCTGATCGATGAGCTCAAATCAACAACTTCGATCTCGCTCCGACGAAGCTAAATCTCACGTCAAGAAAGCTGACGAACACACAACGCCCCTGAATCTATATCAAGCTCTTCGGCGAGTCTGTCTGGACAATTGGCAATATCAATCTGGCTTGAAGCTGTGACTGCTGAACACCACACGGCAGGTATTGGATCGATGGCGACACAAGGAGGCAAAAATAGGGGGCATTAAACAATTTGGTGATCCACCATGCGACCGCAGTTTGCATCAGTTGGGCTTTATTATTATTAGATTACGCGCGTGTCGTCAAGTTTATTGTTCAATTTCATAAAATAAATCGTTTGAACTGACCACCCAGTGCATGAAGTATCAACGATTTCAATTTGCAGATTGCGTTGGAATCAAAGGGTATGCAGCAGCAATCAGAGCGACAATGTTTGGATCTGGAGACGGCAATTGGCATCCCATCCCCGACCTTTGATTGATAAGCTCAAAGCAACAACTTCGATCTCGCTCCGACGAAGCTAAATCTCACCTCAAGAAAGGTGATGAACACACAATGCGCCTTGAATCTACATCAAGCTCTATGGAGAGTCTGTCTAGACAATTGGCGATATCAATTGGCTTGAAGCTGTTACTGCTGAACTCCACGAGGCAGGTATTGGATCGATGGCGACACAAGGAGGCAAACATAGGATGCAGTAGACAATTTGGTGATCCACCATGCGACCGCAGTTTGCATCAATTGGGCATTATTATTATCAGATTACGCGTGTGTCGTTAAGTTTATTGTTCAATTTCATAAAATAAATTGTTTGAACTCCCAGTGCTTGAAGTCGGCATACTTGAAAGTTCAGTAGCCATGGTCGTCTATATGCACAGTTTGGTTCTGATGAGCGGCACAACATGAAAATCTGCCGGCTTTGATTTCTGGTGAAATATAGATGGAACAACAGAAGAAGGCAACATATTTCAGGAAGAAAACAACTTGAGAGATTTCAGGAGGCATAAAATCATGCTGCATGGATTAAGTTCTTTGGTGTAATATGCTTGGGAATTAGCATCGGCCTAAGTAATGTCTCTTTTGAGGATCTGTCGCAACAACAAGACAAAAAATTGGCAAAGTTCTTGCTAACGCATCGTCGATTTACCAAAACCATTGAGTCATCAATTGTGGTACTGCTCGCAAGAATAGAAAAAAATGACATCAAAGATGGACAGAAAAACATCATGAATTGTCCATTGTTGTTTGTTGAATATATTTCTCAATAAGCTTATCTATGAAAAGATACACAAATCGATTAAAAGTTTTGTACGATATGAAGTGTCAGAGAAAATGCTACATATGAAATTGAATAGCTGTTCCAATAGGACAAACAACTAATGGCGATAACAATAAAAATTAGGCATTCACATGATATAATTTGTCTTCATTTTATTCTAAATATCTATCTAACACACTTTATTTATTGTATCATGTAAAGAGTAAGAATATGACAATACATAACAACTCTAGCCGCGCAAATGCGCGGGCCACCCTACTTGTTACATTAATAGGAAGTTAAGAATTGGATGAGTAATTCAAGATGGAGGACGCGGTGGACAGGAGCAACGCGCCATGTCACAGGCGAGGTAGGGTGATTCCATATTGGACTAGAGGACGCGGTGGACGAGAGCGACACGCCATGTCGCAATCGAGGTAGGGTAATTCCATATTGGACTTAAGGTGGATTGTAGGTAGTTTCGTTATATAATGCAGATATAACTACTCTGACTATTTGAGCTGGACGGTCGACAGATATTTACATCAGGGACCTGCAACATTTGTGGCATTGGGACACAAGATAGCCAGCATGCAGCAGTTCAATGCACCAAGGCGAAATCCGTCTGTACCAGTATGTTGAAGTTCTGAAACATGTCGAGGAGAAGCTTTTCTCCAAATCCGGATGTAATTGGCTCTTGCTCCTTCTGGATATAACACTGAAATGGACCTACACAAAGGAATTCTCCTCACAAATTTTGACAATAGTGACCGAACATGGATGCCAGGGAAATAAATTTGTAGTGCTTGCCATCTAATATGTTGAATATTGTATGCAGAAGAAAAGGCTGAGTTATTTATTATTATCGTATGTAGTATTACCAAACCAGGGCATAAAGTTTTGGTAACTAGGTTACTTAAGTTCACAATTTGTGTAGCACTAAGATGTATACTTTTTTTTTTTGAAAAAGTAAGATGTATACTTTCATTCAAGGTAGTATCTTATAGTTAACAGACATACTTTCCAATATGTTTGCCCGCCAATCAAAATTACCACGGATATAATTTTGCGCATTATCTCATGCCTAATTATTTCAGCATATATTCAATAGTTTACTAAAAATCTAAAAAAATTGGAACAAAAATAAGGAGGGCAAATGGAACTCAAAATTAGTTATGCGCACAACTCATCACAAATCTAGCCGCGCAAATGCGCGGGCCACTCTGCTAGTTAACAAGAATCAAAGCATGGCAACCAGTATACCACCAGGTAGCTAACACAATTACAGATCCAACCCAATTGGAATCAATCCAAAATATGCTAGGGTTGATTTGTAATGAATTTCCTAATCACACATATCACTAGAAAAGCAATTTAATTCTCTAAACCTTTCAGTAGTTCCTAAAATTCTAATCAGAGACCAAGTTAGATAGCTACAGTAATGCATAACACACCAGAGTTTGAATCACTTCAAAATAATATTCCTACTAGGCACAATAAATAAAACAATGTGAAACTTAAATATCACTAAAATAATTACTGCAGGCAACTCAATACTCCTAAAATAGCAAGACCAAGTTCTCAAGCTTCACATTACAACAGGGCATCACTGAAAATTGGAATCAAACATTTTCATCACATAAAACTCTAGATTTGGATTTATGATAGTAAAACCCTAGATCTACAACAAATAAATCTCAGATAATTTCTAAGGTCCTAAAAATAATGCATATAGTACTGGAGGCTAGAAAATACTGTAAGGTTCACATGAAAATTTGAATCACCAAGTTTGGACACTTAGAGAATATTCTACAAATTTTATAATCTAGCAGATTCAAATAATTTCTGAAAGCAGTTTTGTGAAGAAAAAAAACATCAAACGGGCTGGATCTGTAGGGTTTCAGCTGGATCTGAGCTGGGCCAGCCCAACTCGGGCGCCAGGGCGCGGGAGGGCGAATTCAAATCGCTGACACGCGGGGTCCGGCGGTCAGCGGCTTGGGATGCCAAAGCGGTACGGGGCGACGTGGTCTACCCGATTAGGCTGAGATCGACGGCGGAGGGTCGTCGTCTCCCTCTTGATGGAGGCGGGGTCGAAACCCTAGCCCTAGCTACTGGGAAGGCTGGGGGATGCTCACCGAGGGGCGTCGAGGGTGGCTGGGGTTGCTGCAGGGCGGCGGCGGTCTCCTTGGAAGCTCGTCCGCGTCCGAAGCCTGCAGGAAGTGGATCTTGCAGAGGTGGGTGGTCGTGCTCGTCCTAGACAATCTCCAGGCTCCGTTGACGATGGCGACGACCACGGGCTGCCACAGAGAAAACGGAGGGCTGGGTGAGATTCAGATCGAGGAGAGGAAGGAAGAGGTGCAGAGAGGGAGCAGAGAGAGATGGTCGATGGCGACCGCAACCTTCACCGTCTACCCGAGCTCCAGCGGTGATCCTCGAGCTCGGCAGCCCAGGGAAGGGGATGGGGTTGTCGGTTTAGTTCTCTGGGTGGAGAGGAGAGGGGTTAGGGAGAGAATGGCATCCAAGGGAAGGCTCTAGCCGTTCCAGTGGGTTTTATATCCCGGGGGTGAGCTCGGAGTACGTGGGTTCGAGCGTCGGCGATTGGGCGTCTGGGCGGTGCGTTCTGGACGGCGTTGTGGGTTGCATCTATGGGTGTGGTCGACGGTGTTGGTGGCTTAACGTTCTGTTCGGAAACGAGTCGGGTTCAGTGGGTGTGCACGAACGGTCGAGCTCGTTCCCGTCGCGTCGGTCGGCCACGGCTCGGAGGGGTTATCGTGGGGTGAAAGGGTCACGGTGCCTTGCTGATATACGCTCGGCATGGCACGGTCGCGGTCACGCACGGCTGGGAACGCGGGGCTCACTCCAGGCGCTCTCGGCGTGCAGGGGACAGCGTCAGAGCGATGCGATAGGGCGGTGCTCGGGTCTGTTTGGTCGCGGGGCAGGGTAGGGTTGCAGAGTGGAGGTGGTGGCGAGCTGGTTGGCGAGGTTGGGCGGCCAGGCGTTCTGCCTATGCCCCTAGCCAGCTCTGGCGCTCGCCGGCAGACATTGGCGACCAGAGACATGGAGGGAGAGGTAGGGTTCGAGGGACACTGCCAGATGGGGTCCTGGGAGGTCACTCGAGCTCGGCTAGGGGTGGTGGAGAGGGAGTGTAGATTATGGAGTGCAAATCTTGCGTGGATTGCCTCAGGCTCCTCCAAGATCTTCCAAGCAAATGGGACAAAGAGAAAGGGGTGTTGTTGCTACAGTGCAGGGAGAAGAGAGAGGGGTGACTGGTCATGGTTTGCCTCCTTGGTCGGTTTGCAAGAGAGAGAGGGAGAGTAAAAGAGAAGAAAAGAAGAATATAAAGGTTTGGCCGAAATTCAATTGAAATTTGAAAAGTTCAAGGTTTGATCCAAGGGGTGGTGGTGATTGGCTCAGAATTACAGGAGAGTTTCATGTGCCAAGACTCTAGATCGAAATCTTGAGTTTAAAGAGGAGAGATGGGGTTTTTGTGAAGTTCCTATTTTCCAATATGGAGTGCAAGAATAAAAGGTTATTAAAATGAGAGAATAAGATTGTTGGTGTCATGCACACTTGCCACTAGGTCAAGATAATAGCACACAATCATAGCTCTCTCTCATGCATTCATACAACAAGGTCTAAAAGAAATTCGAAAACATCCTCTTAGGTCACTTGTGTTTGCAAGAATTAATGAAGAAAAGAAATCCGAGGAGAAAAAGATTTTAAATAGCACCCAAACACATGCACATGAAATCATGCAAACACCACATGAAATCAAAAACCCTAGCACACAAGCACACATTAAAATGCAAGTTTTTATTTTTCCCTAATTCCATGCATTGAAAATTGGTTCAAATCTGGGTTACAAAAAGTAGGGTGTTACAAGAGCGCAAGGAAGAAGCACAGGAGTACGGCGTACAGAGACCAGTCTACTATGTCAGTGAGGTCGTGATGGAATCCAAGCTGCGCTACCCGCACTACTAGAAGTTGGCATACAGAGTGTTCCTAGATTCATGCAAGCTACGGCACTACTTCTATGACATAAGATCATAGTTGTGAGCAAGGCTCCACTGAAGGACATCATAAACAACATTGACGCGACAGGACGCGTTGCAAAGTGGGGTATAGAACTTGCCGCCTTCGACATCGACTACAAGCCTCGCACCGATCAAGTCTCAGGCTTTGGCAGAATTCATGGCGGATTGGAAGGAAGCACAGGAGACTACGCCTGTCCCAGAACCGAAGCATTGGGTCATTGATGCATGTAAAATGCATACATAATCTTTGCACTTTACCACTTGATATTCCACCTTATTTGCATCATATATTGGTTATATTCATGCTTTTTGATGATTATTGGGAATAATTCACATGTTCCCCAATTTTATTGGATTAACCCGGGAAAACCAAAAAACCTCTTTTTCAATTTTAATTTTCAGGGACCCAAACGGAGTCCAAATTAACTGAAACTTTGTTGGAGCCAGTTTTTCCACGGAAAAAGACTTTGGAGAGAACGAAGTGCAATAGGGGAGCCACGAGGGCCAAACGAGCATGGCCCATGCGGCCAGATTCCTTGGCCGCATGGGGCTAGCCCGTTCCCCCCTCGTTGCTCCGATGCTGTCAATCTTCATCTCGATGGATTTGTCTTGACCTAAAGCTTCCTATATAAAGGGTGCCCCTGTGGGTAGCGAAAGGGAGCGCCGCTGAAACACAGAAACATGAAACAGGAGCCTGGGATATCGAAGCTCGCAGGGGGAAACTCCAGCGGGGCGCTGCCGGTCTGATCTCCATCCCCTCCGATGACTCTACCTTCGTCACCATGATGAAGAGGGAGTAGTCCACCTCTGGACTACAGGTTTGTGGCAGTAGCTATTGTATCTCTCTCTTGTTCTTCATCGTCTTAGCGCCATATGAGCTGCATAACATGATTATGGTCATCTTTGTATCACTTTTGTGGTGGATCTTTCTATGAGTTGATATATGAGATTGCAATTGTTCTTTAATTTGGTGTATGAGTAGATGCATATTATGTACCCCGTTCTTGTTTACTTATTTTGATCAAGCATATTTATGAGAGCGTGTGGGGAGGACAGTCCTTGGGTGTCACTTGGGTGTTTACCTTACTTTATTGCCTCACTGTTGAAGTATAAATGTATTGCCTAGTCTCTTCTATCAGATCGGTCTTTTGGTCGCATTGACTAGAGCATGCAGTTCTACATGGTATCAGAGCCAAGAGGTCTTGAGTTCAAGACCCGGCTGGCGCAATATTAAACAAAGATATTGCAGCCCACTTTTGGTCCACGTTTAGGCCTGAGGAAGCCACACGTGAGGGGAGTGTTGAAGTATAAATGTATTGCCTAGTCTCTTCTATCAGATCGGTCTTTTGGTCGCATTGGCTAGAGCATGCAGTTCTACACTCACTAGGGATAAATAAAATATCATGCTAAAGGGTATCTCTAGCGTGACCTTGCTGAGTATGCGCGACTAGATCTAGTATGCTCTTATTTTAACTTCATGTCATTGTGATTAATGCTATGCTCTTAGTCTCTATTAATAAGATTGCTAGAGGACATGATGGTTTAAAAAATGTGGTACGTAAAAAAACCAGATTAAATTTTGTCCGTCGAAAAGTTCGCTTCGTACGTCAAGAAAACCGTCGGTATGTCTGCGAAACCGAACGTTTGCCATCTCCCTTGATCCCCGCTGAGAAAAAAATCTCGGAAAAACCACACGCTCGCCCTCTCCCTGTCCCCTGATCCCCAATTCGATCTCTCCCTATCATCTACGTTCGCCGAGAGCGATCAAGGAAATCCCATATCGAACCGAGCCCCTTCCCCTCAACTATCCTATTCCAAGTCTCCCGAGGCCGGAGTAGAAGACCCAGGATTTGCAGTAAGGTCCCTCTGCTCTCTCATGCGTGGGCCTGCTGCAAATGCCGTCGGCCGCCATGGGAGCAGAGTGAGAGGATCCTACTGATGCTTGGACGGTAATGCCAGGATGGGAGGATGCCGGTGGCAGGTCAGCGGTTGAGGTGTGCACAGGGGATGCCGGCACTAGAGGGGATGAGTGGGTCGGGGCAGGGGAGGTTGGGGAGAGAGATGCAGCCAAAGAGAGCGATGCTTACATTGGTAAACAATTCGATATTTGATCAATCTGCACCGCCAAACCTTAGCATGATGGCGCCGGTGTAGGATAGGCACGCCATGGATTGATGGACGGTGCTGCTCAGCTCTACGCGACGAGAGGGCTCGCCCAAAGATGAAGGCCAAGGCTGCACTGTGGTCACTGCCTATGGGCCTTACCTCTGCCGCGGGCTGTGAGACTGCGCTTCTGGTCTGGGTCGAGCATCGTCGCTTGATGATTTTCATTGTTCAGCTTGCACGCATATGCCGTCGCTTGTCGCTTGCCGCTGTTCAGATCATCTTGAAGCAGACGTGAGGAACCTACCATCCTGGTCCATGCTTGGGAACAGAGCAAAAGAAGGAGCAGAGCAAGTAAGCTAAATCTCTCTTGCAGGTCAAAGCGTTATCTGACTAAAAACCTAAAGTTAAGAATGTATGGCAAGAAAATGTGCACGATACTCCCAAGAAGAAGAAGCGGGTAAGATTTGACTACACAATTACCAGTTGGATACTACAAAGGAGAACACAGCTTTACAAACAACATGGAAGGAACATTTATACTACAACCAAACAAAAGATATTCAGGTCTTAGCTTGTAATATGAGAAGGGAATAATCTTATAACTTACAGGTGATAAGACCACGACAGGCGGCCTCGCAGCAGGAGCTGCAGTGCAGAAGGGGAAATATCAGGATTGGTTTCTTGATGAAATTTGGTATGTCCTCCTCCAAATAAAGTGGGTTCTCGCACCTTTTCCACAAGTACAAGCAAGTTGCCGGCAGAGGAGTCGGAGTGCGCCGCCCATAGTCGATGTTGAGCCTGTAGTTTAACTGAGTTGGGCACTATGTTAAGCAGTAAGAAGTATCAACATAGATTCATATGTGGGGACCCCGGTTTACCACCCGGAATTCCCGTTATGCATACAATTCATGATCCCAGGAAGACCGTCATGAATCCACATAACAGAGTTGGCATTACAGAGTACATCATCCATTACATAAATAAGTCGTTTAGTCTTACATGGCCACTTGGCCGAATTCAAATGCCTCGCAGGGCAAGTTCACTAAACATAGCAGCGAAAACACAAGTAGCGTCGGTAGCCCGGGTCATGCCTCTACCCTACAGGCGACTGACCGGGAGACGGATCCTAGTTCGCACCAGCGTCGTCTAACTCCTCACCATCATCATCGTAGTCATCTCCATAATCTGGCCAAGTTAATAGCCAGGGACAAAGCCGTGAGTACATTTTGGAATTGTACTCGCAAACCACCTAAGAGGGAACAAGTTGCATGCTATTTGGCTATAGCAAGGAAAGTTGGTTTGAGGCTAGTGCTTAATCCTATTTATAGTTTCTCGTGTCGATATAGCATGTCATACGACATCTCTATATCATAGTTTCTCTTGTTGATATAACATGTCATACGACATCTCTATATCCTTATTAAAGAAGAGTTTTTGTAAAGAATCTTTAGTAAAAGCTCTAGAAAAGGAGGAACTCATTTCCAAGAGAAGAGCCGGTGGTCAATCAAACATGACCACCATCCTTATTAATTCCGGGCAATCACACATGACCACTTCCCATCCTTCGGCAGTACCCTGCAAGTACTCCGAACCAAATCTGTGCCACGGCAGTACCCTCCGAGTACTCCGTCTGGCACCTTTCTCCATTTTTCCGAAATCAACTTTTGAAAGCAAAACCGACATTGGGCTAGGCAACAGTCGTCCCAACCATCCATGACCGAGGACTCGGCTATTCGAATAGATTTACACTCTGCAGAGGTTGCACACTTACCCACACCATCCGATAAATCCGCCGGGATACCACCACAGACCGTCATATGCAAGTATGCGGGGTTCGGATAATCGATCATAGCCTTCCATCTATCCACCTTAATATGGGTGCCTACCTTGTGGAGTATACATCCCCGGCAAACCCTGGCCGTCTACCTCTGCCGAGCGTAGTTCCAGTGCCACGGCGGGAGAAACCCAAGTGTCTTCTGGACGGGTAGCCTATTGGTGGGCCTGCTACACTGTTGCCCACCACTTGCGACAACCCAGATTCCAGGGTCCTACAAACCCTTATATAGTGCGAGGCTCCCCGCACTAAGGCAGATAAACTTCGAATTAAGCCCCGTCCCATACCGGGGTAATGTGGTTGCACGGGTTAATTGTTCTGAGCGAACGCCTAGTGATCACCAATGTCATATAAAAACCACCATCTCCTTGTCCTCTATTTTGATCAAAACCATTTTCGAAATCACTTCAGTGGGGTAGGTACTACCCCAAGGTTTTCGGAAACATTTTATAAACTTGCTTTGAGTGTTCCCATTCCTAGAGTTTTAGCTCCACTAGAAGGTTTATCAAAGGTTTTGTTGCTAATCAACAAGCCACTAATTCAGGGGTAATGGAATAGGTAATCAAGGGGGTCATCTTGATGGATGATAACAATTTGACTCGCGGAGCCTGAGTCAACAAATAATTGCTACAAGAACTATAGCAATATAAATCCATGCACTTTAGTAAAACAGAAGGAGACATGCAAATGTGTAAATAGGAGTTCAGATATGCATCAAGTTAGATGGCTTGCCTTGGTTGGCTTGTCGCTGGTCCTCCTCATCTTGATACTCGTACACTTCACCTTCTTCGGTACACTCCTCGTTCGCTTCTATCGTTGGAAAAATAACAACGCACAATAATTACACAAGCATACACAAGTCACCAACATTGCAGCACTCCACACCATATCATCAAAGAGTATCAGAAGCAAACAAGTTTAGAAACAAAACAAGATTTTAAAGGTTCTTAATTAGCAATTTATCCCTATTAGAAACTAGGGTTTCTTATTTGATGAGATCACAACAACTTAGCAACCAATTCAAGCATGCAGGTACTCAATGAATCAAACAGCACACTTATCATACTTGCAGGTTGACAACAATCTTAAGAACCTGACAAAGTTGGATTTACTGAAAAACAAGCTGTGGGTAATTTCCTATGGATTAAACTATAGGAAAATAGCAATAGAGCACCAAAATAATCCTCAGATATTCTCTGAATATCAGAAAAATATGAGGTAAAGTGCTTTGGAAAGCCCTTCCAGAACATGATCCAACAAAGTTCGATTCATCACAAAATTCCATTCCTACTGCAAGTGGTGATTTTCCTAAGATTAATTACACACAATGCCATTTCAATTACTACTCCAAGAATCTAAGTCCTAATATAGCAAAACTAGTGAGTCAAGCAAAGTATCATGATAAGCTATCACTGAAAATTGGTTTCACTCATTTTTTAACATACCAAACTCAAGAATTGCAATTAAGTAAGAAAATAGGCCAATATCACACCACTATTTATCATTTACTCTACAGTGATCCTAAAATCATGGACCTATGCCATCTGAAAGCTAATGACTTAAGCTACTCAAGGAAATTTGAATCACTTCATTTGCATGCATAGATCAAATTCTATGGAATTTCAAAGTTCACAAAGCAAGCAAAATCATCAGAGCATTTTCTAAAAAAATATCGCACGGGCCAGATCTGCTCAGAACGGGCCGAAACAGCGCGGATCCGGCCCAGATCTGCGGGCGACGTGCGGGAGGGCGATTTCAAATGGCCTGCTAGCGGGGCCCGGCTGTCAGCGGCCCCGGACGACCGAATCGGTACGCGCCGATCTCGGCCGACCGATCAAGTGGAGATCGACCGCGCTCGATCGTCGTCTCCGCGACAGAAGAACAGGATGTCGGCGAGGCTAGGGTTTGGCTGGGGGTTATCGGGGCTCACCTAGGGCGGTTGGCATCGATCTGGCGGTGGCGTTCGGCTGCGGTGCGTCGGAAGAGTTCGGCGATGTCGTTGGAGAGGTGAACGTCGAAGCGGCGTGGTCCTAGGCTTCCTCCTTCACCTCTAGACGCTCCGGCGAGGTCGGCGATGGCGTCGGCTACCACCAGTCTTGGCCCTGGAAAGGTATAGCGTTAGCACCGCAGGGAGTCTAGGAAACCAGAGAGAGGGAGGAGAGAGGCCAGCGGCGTCGCAGGTGACGGCAACCTTCCCCTTTTCCTCCTCCGCTTCGGTGGTTCTCCGGCGAGCTCGCTAGGGCTAGGCACGGTGAGGGAGAAGGTGGCTGTCGGTGTGTGAGCTTGCAGAGGAGAGGGGAGTGCGGAGAGGTGCAAATGATGAGCAGAGAGGGCGAGGAGAGGGAGTGCGGGGTTTTATCTGCTCGCGATGGGCGTGGTCTAGGGTGCACTTCGACGGAAACGATTGGGGGGTTTGGGCGGCGTGCTGGGGATGGCATTGTGGTCTCAGTCCAGTGGTGTGGTCGTGGAGCTCGGGCGCGTGCTGTGCCAACAGGTAGATGCATGGGTTCAGTCGACGTGCACGGATTTCATGTCACGGCCGGGAGGATCAGGTGGTCGAGCGTGCTGGGCGAGGGTGGCGCGTTGCTGGGGCTTCGATACCGTGCAGGGTGACGTGCAGTGCGCGGGAAAAAGGTGCGTGCACGTTTCGGAACGGCTATGCCGCTCTCGGCGTCCAGAGCATGCATGGGAGGGGTCAGAGCGCAGGCTGGAGAGCGGCCAACGGGCAGCGTGGGCGGCAGCCAACCATTGGGCGTCGACGACGGTGGCTATGGGGCCCGGGTGGCGTGGTAGCAGGGGCGGGCTTGACTCCTGCGCCCTGGTCGGCACGGGCGTGCGCTGGGTGGCCTCGGGCTTCGGGATAGAGGAGTGGTGAGGTAGGGGAGGTGAGTGTCTTGCAGGTGGGGTCCTGGTTCTCTCTTGGGTGGCTGCTCAACGCTGGTTGGGGGTTGGAGGGGGCTGGAGTGAGAAAGAGGGGGAGAGTGTGATCTTGGCAAAGATTGCCTCGGGCTCCCCCCTTCTTTTGTGTCCAAGCGCATAAGACAAAGAGAATATGAGAGAGGGAGAAACGATGGCCGGCTAGGGTGTGTCTTGGTCGAGTTTGCAAAGAAAAGGGAGGAAAGAAAAGAAAAGAAGAAGGTTTTGGTGAATTCGGCCAAATTTCATTTGAATTTTGAAAAGTGCAAAGTTTTGATCCAAGGGTGGTGGTGAATTTTTCAGAAGTGTTTTCAAATAGGCATCCACCAAGTTTCAAGATTTTTGGCCGAGTGGAAATAGGGTTTTGAATGAGTTCCTATTTTCCAATATAGGGTCCAAAAATAAAGTTTAAATAAAAGAAAGAAAAAGATTGTTGGTGCTAAGACTCTATTTCACTAGGTTTAGCAATAGCATGAAATCATGGCACATCTCCATGCATTCATGCAGCATGCTCAAGTGAATTTGAAAAGAAAAAGAATTTAAGTGACACACACACATGCACATGAAATGATAGTGCAAACAAGCAAGCAAGATCTAGATTTATTCCTTCTAGGTTTTTGAATGGCATCTGAATACTTTGCAAACCAACACACATCATAATTCACACTTGCAAGAATTCCAGAAGAGAATTTTGAATCAAAAGATTTTATAGAACCACACCAAAGCACATGAGATCATGCAGACACACACACAATATCTTAATAAAAAGTTTTAGTTTCCCCTAAATAAGGTATTACTGGGACTTAAAATGCATTACAAAAAGTGGGCTGTTACAGACCTCCCCCCCTTAAAAGAATCTCATCCCGAGATTCCGTAGCTAAGCGTTGAGTAACTCGGGAAACTCTCGCTGAAGATAATCTTCACGTTCCCACGTGGCCTCATCTTCGGTATGGTTACTCCACTGAACCTTGTACATGTTGATTTTTCATCTACGGGTGAGACAGACATCTTTTTCCAGAATACGGATTGGTCTCTCGCGGTAGGTCAAGTCGTGGTTGAGGTCAATGGTATCCTGATCAACTTCCTTGAAGGTCTCGGGTTGGTTAGGGGCTCGGAGACACTTGCGTAGCTGGGAGACGTGGAAGACGTCGTGAAACTCGGACAACTTCGGAGGTAGATCTAGCTTGTAGGACAATTCTCCTCGACACTCAAGTATTTTGTATGGGCCGATGTTGCGGGGTGCAAGTTTTCCCTTCTCATGGAAACACTGCATACCTTTGAGTGGAGTCACCCGGAGATAGACAAAATCTCCTACTTGGAAGGTAAGGGGTCTTCGTCGAGAATCCGCATAACTCTTCTGTCTAGATGGAGCAGCCTTCAAATGGTTTCGGATTAGTTGCACTTGCTCCTCGGCTTCCTTGATGATATCAGGACCGAATACTTGGCTTTCTCCAGTTTCTGACCAATTGAGAGGGGTCCGGCATTTACAGCCATATAGGGCTTCGAAGGGGGCCATTTGAAGACTAGCTTGGTAGCCATTGTTGTAGGAGAATTCGGCGAATGGCAAGCAGTCCTCCCATTTAGCTCCATATGATAGGACGCAGGCACGAAGAATATCTTCAAGAATCTTGTTGACCCTCTCGGTTTGACCTCCAGTTTGCGAATGATAGGCTGTGCTAAACGAAAGCTTGGTCCCTAAGGCTTCATGGAGCTTTGCCCAAAAATGAGAAGTGAATTGGGTACCACGATCGGATACGATGGTCTTGGGTACTCCATGCAGAATCACAATCCTGGAGATATAAAGATCGGCGAGTTCTCTACCATTGTGGGTGGTCCTGACCGGAATAAAGTGCGCGACTTTGGTTAGGCGATCAACAACGACCCAAATAGAGTCATGTCCCCTGCTTGACCTCGGCATGCCAGTGATGAAATCCATACCAACTTCTTCCCATTTCCACATGGGCAACCTTAGGGGTTGCAGCAGACCCGCAGGTCTTTGGTGCTCGGCCTTGACACGCTGGCAGACGTCGTTCCTCCCTGGACTCGTACTTTTGCAGTCGCCAAGGACCAAGTACTTAGTTGCTTGACTAGTATTTATTAGGTTTGTCGGGCGTATATGCCACCCATGGCACTCTTCAACAGTCCCTCTAAAGACCTCACAACCATGTGATGTGATATAAGAAGATTTAGGGTGTGTTCGGTTGGTGTCACCAAGTGGAATGTAATGGAACCGTTCCGCACCTCGTACTCGTTCTCGTGTTCGGTTAGAAAATGGAATGGAACGAAGTGGTTCCAGAAAAGGGAATATTCTCGCTAGATGCAGAACGCACTCGTTCCACCAAATCGGTGGAATCTGCACGTTCCACTCGCGATTAGCGGCTAACTGAAATCGGCGACGGCGGCTGGGAGCACGCCCGCGGCGGCGGAGCCCACCCATCTGCAGCGGGAGCTCGCGCGGGGGCGGCTGGGAGCTCGCGTGGCGGCGGCGGCGGCGGGAGCTCGCGCGGCGGCGGCGGCGGCGGGAGCTCGCGCGGCGGCGGCGGGAGCAAGCAAGGCGGCATGCCGGCACTAGGGTCGGCAGCAGGGAGCAAGGCGGCATGCCGCCAGTCGGGTCGCCGGCAGGGAGCGGGCATGCCGCCACTCGGGTCGCCGGCAGGGAGACCATGCCGCCACTCGGGTCGCCGGCAGGGAGCCTAATTTCGATTTTGAGGAATAAAATCATAATTTGCCAGTGTTAAGCAAGATTTAAGAACCGTTTCTATTCTATTTTCTAGTCTCAACCGAACACCTGATAGAACCGTTCCATTCTATTTTTTGTCCCAACTGAACACAGAAACGGAACCATTCCATTCCTCTAGAACGGAACCATGACATTCCATTCCACTTCGTTCCCGAACCGAACACACCCTTACAAAACTGCACTTCCCAAGTCAACATCAACGGCTCAACAACACAGCAACTTCACCATCAACTGCCATCAAGTTCTGCTGAAGCGAGAGTCAAGGAGAATGAAGACATCAACAACTATGGCCAACCATGACCCTAGGATGAATAGGATTAACCCCAAATATCGCACGTTGTTAGGCATCGTTGGTACTTGAAGTACCTCGTGTGATTTCTGCAATTGTTTGTTGTTTGCCTTGTGTGTTCTTGATAGTGTTTGCAGCTGTCATGTGTGTTTCTTGAATGTGTGTTGTACTATGTGCTCATGATTGACTTGGCCTCTCAGCCTCACAAACCCCTCTGGCATGTAAAAACCCAAATAGAAGAAAACCTCCCTAAAATGTGTTTCCCTCTCATCCATTTGTGTCAACTCGAGTAGCATAGGTAAGTCCAAAGTAAAATTTTAACTCTAACTTTGATAATAGAGGATTATAAATCTTCTCCAACACAAACCCGAGGTCTCATACAACAATTTGTTCTGAGTGTCTCAAGCTCCATCGAGACCTCTCTACAACGTTAGGGGAGCAGAAGATAGACCCGCCTGGACTACAAGGGACGTCTAGAAGACAATGACTTCACTAACCGGGATCGACTAACCTAAATCTAGAGTTCCCTAACATTGATGATACTCTCTTAACACCCCGACACTTGCTAATCTTCTAACCAGCCAACTAACATTGAGCATAGGAGTATCAAACCCAAGCCTAACTTTCGCAGTTCAACCCGTTATTGCCACTTGAAGCCCGGAGACTCGCGTGCTTGATCTCCATTAAGCAAATAGAAGAGTGAAGACTCTCCAAAATCAAGACATCAATGACAGCTCCGCATGTAGGAGATACCAAGGGAGGTAGCAACGAGAAGAAGAGAAGACTTTTCTAACTAGCTCTCTCGCTCATTCAAAATTTGGCGAATTTGAAACAAAAGCTGACCTATGCCACGGAGGGAAATCCACATGAAGATTTCTCGGAAGATGAAGTCAACTCAAGGTATCCCAATATACCTCGAGATCCTCCAGGCTACAAAAATATGGAGAAGCAAGAAGATCTTCAATGGTCTACACCAACCCGAAGACAAGAAGAAATAGGTCATTGACTACTAGAAGACACACCGTTGGTGGTGCGCCGCCACCTGAAGTGATTTCAGATCAAGCACAGGATGACCTAGAAGAATGGTTTCCATTAGGAATAACCTACGCCTTGGTAGTTAGGAAGCATAGAGGACTAAGACGACAAATTCGATGCGCCTGTCAAGACCAAAGCATAAATGCTCTTGTCTACCATCCTCAGAGTACTGCAAGCTCGAGACTAAAGGTCTACACCAACATCAAGCTTCAAGACACAACATCAAGAATCAAAGACTCCATCAGTATACCTGAAGGAAGCGACAACCCCAAGACAATGAAAGCTACCCGAGAAGCCTCGACTCTTCAAGACCTCAATTTGCGGGCTAGAAACCTTTTAACTCTTGAAAAATCTTTTTGGGCATACTAGATAGCCTAGCCCCGCTAACCTTAAAAGTGTCCCAATGAGGTTTTGACAGGATACTTCGGCAACCTCAACTCTTCAGCCATCAACTTTAGCAAATGAAGACGATCTACACCTTCGGCAAAAACAAGTCCTCGATGCAACTCAAATTATCACCGGTGAGTTGGAAGAGCAACCGTTGAGGCCTAACTCTAACTTAGTCTCAACACCTCTTACTACTATGCTTAGGAATCTTGGGACGAGATTCTGTTTAAGGGGGGAAGAGTTGTAACACCCCACTTTTTGTAACCCTGTTTAAGTAGTGTTTAGTGAGCCAAAAATGAGGGCTAACCAAAAAAAATTGTGCAAACCTCTGGAAGTACTATTTCTTGCTTGTTTGTCTTGGTTGTTATGTTAATGATGTCTGTTGGAGTTGATTGTTGAACACTATTGTGAACCAACACAATCCTTGTGCCCTTGTGATCATGCCTTTATTTATGCTTCTAGCTATTTTTCCAAAACCATTATCTTGGCAACCTCTCCTTTTACAAATTATTTTATTTGTCCAAAATAAGCGCCAAGATTTATCTTTGAGACAAAGGTTTTATCGAAACTAAGTACTTACAAAATTATCGGGACCTACAAAGTAGAGTGGTCCCACTGTTTTACAAACTTATGTTTTGTTGATATTTATAAAAAGGATTTCAAACACCTTTAAGAAAACTTTCTAAAGGAGATGCTATGTCTCCACTAGTTTCTGAAAAATCTACAAAAGCTTTACTCCTTTATTTGAAACTCTTCTCTACTTGACCATGGCATGATCATCATTGAGCACTGGTTCAATCATTGTTTCTAGTGATGTTAGATTAGCTGCAAATGATTAACCTTGTGTGGTGAGTTGACTTTGTGTGGCTTTGTTTGACATTGATGAGTTTCTTGTGTGTAGGTATGATCCCTAGGTAGGCATGTGGCCTAACCTATTCAAAAATCCATCAAATACTATATTGTCCTATGGGGATATCCTTATAAGTTATTTTCATTCTACCCTTCAAATAAAAACTTATTTGATGATTTCCCCTCAATCCTAAAATCCTAACTCTGATGTCTTACCATAAGACATTAGGAGCTCTTTGTGAGGATCTTAATACTAAGCAAACTATCCCAAGAAAAGCACCCATGGTGTCACTAGAATCATCTATATCCCATCTTAGGAGGCTCCTCTCCATTTTCACAAAATATTTTCTTGCAGCCATTTTATCAAACACCTGGTGTGTACACCATCTTCACTCCTGTTAACAGATTCAGTCTTCAAATGTTTGTATTAAGCTCATAGGTTCTATCCATAGCAATGCACCTATCTAGAACTCATCCTTGTCATCTATTCTTCCATTCTTCCCAGTACCACCTAGTCATTTGAGGCAATCTCATACTTGTTCTAATCTTGTTTCTGACCCTAATCAAATCACTGACCATTTGACTATTATCAGATGCACTTTTGCTCCCACTTTTAAATTTCAAAATAAATTGTTCAGAGACCATTCTTTGACCTATCCCTCTTATTTTTGATCTACTCTAACTACCTATGCACTTGCATATGCATTTTGAGGTATGTCACCCATTTATGTGGGATTGTTTTGAACTCTAATCAAAACTACTTCTAGCCTTTATGTTTCCCCCATAAATTTATGGATCACTTCTTAGCATCCACCATAAATTTCCCCCATAATTCGCTTCCTCTCTACTAACATTTGGGAATGTTATTCATGCATAATGCCACCCCCTCCCCCATCAAAAATACCTATTTCTATTTCAACTTTCTTATCTAACACTTGCATATGAATAGTAACCATGCTATTTCATGCACTCTTCTCAAATGAATTCGATGGAACTCCACCATGCTATATTATGCATGCCTTCTCCTATAAACCCCAAAGCCCCTAGTTATTTCTATCTATCACTTCTAAAACCTTGTCCAAAGTATATTTCGGGCAAACCTTCAAATATCCAAATTTTGGTGAAAATTCTATTTTGGCAAAACTTGATCATGTCTTATCTAATATTCTCACTACCCCTCCCTCTGTTATATATTCCCACATGCATCTTTATAGAGCTAAGAAAACTCACTTCACAAAATTTGGATTTTGATCATGCATGCATTCCATCATATCCATCTCCAATTTTTGAATTCCATGTGAACTACCCCTAAACCACCACTTTGACCTCTCCAGCACTTTGACACCCCTCTAGACGAAATGTACTATAGCAGCACCCTCTCTTCCTTGTCCTCTAGTGCTTGGAGGTAGCTATTGGAAAGACACATGCATATTCTCAAATCTTGCCATAACTTGTCTAAAACCATGCAGCAGCCCTTCTCACCTCTCTCTCTCTCTGATCCTTCTCGACCAAGGCACCTTCCTAGAACCCTCCCACCACTCCACCGTCCCCCTTGCCCAACCAGAAGCTACCAAACCTACCCCACATGCCCAAACTGACCTAACTCTCCCATCTCACACCTCCCTCGAAATAAACGGCCCCAGCCTTTCTCTCCTGGCTCATTCCACTCCCACACACCCTCTCTGCAACCCCAACCACTTATCCCGTGCCCCTCCTTCTCTGTTGGACGGGAAGAAGAGGAAACTCCCCTCCAGATCTGCAAGCATGAAGAAGAGAGCATCGCCATTCTGGACTCCCTCTACCCTCTCCCTCTGCTTGCATGCGCTCCCACCTTCCATAGGAACCTAACCCTACCCTTTTTGTGACCCAGGAACGCCAAATCGACGACCATCTGGGAGCACCAGAAGGACCTCCTCCACCGCGGATGCGCAGGTAGCCTTCCTGGAGCTCAACCCAGCGTGTCGGCCCTCTCGGACTCGGCGGGGACTGCCGCATCTTCTCGTCGCCTCCCCAACGGCCAGCGACCACCCCAGGTGAGCCCTCGCAACCTCCCTGTGTCGGTTAGGGTTTCTACCCCGGTGAGCTGGGCGCGGGGAAGAAGATGGCCCTTAGCCGTCGATTGGCTTCTAATCGGGCGGCCAGTCTTCGCCCGTACCGGTTCGGCCTCCCGCTCTGCTGACACCCCTAGCCTGCGTGCCAGGTGGTTTGACCCACCTTCCCGCGCGCGCCTGGGCGGAGTGGGTCGACAACCCGGCGGACCGGCCCAGATCTGCTCAGATCTAGCCCGCATTGTGTTTTTTTTCAGAGATACTCATTAGGAATTTGTTTTCCAGATCTGTTAGCATGCTGTTAGAAATAAAATCACCAAAAATTTACGAGCATCCATTTTGTGTGATTCAAATTTCTGAATGTAGCTTGACTCAATACCTATCAGATGGCACTGGTCCCATGCTCATTAGATCAATGAAGATAATATGGTGTTTTGTTTGGCAAGATTAGTCACTTTTCAATCTTAGATCCAAATTAGGAGTTTGGTTTTATGAAAATGGATGCTTCCAATTTTTAGAGATGCTATGTTGTACTGTGAAGCTAGAGAAACTGGTTTTGCTATTTTAGGGATATTATTTTCTCTGCAGTAATTATTTTGGTGTTAATAGGAATTAGCATTGTTTTATTTATTTTTCCTAATAGAAATAAGCTTTTGGAGTGATTCAAACTCTGGTGTGTTGTGCATTACTGTAGCTTTCCAACTTGACCTCTAGTGGAATTTTAGTAGCTACTGAAAGTTATAGGGATTTATTTTGCTTTTCTAGTGGTAATTGTGACTAGGAAATTCTTTAAAATTCAACCCTAACCTATTTTGGAATGATTCCAATTGGGTTGGCTTTATAAACTTGTTAGCTATCTGATGCTATGCTGGTTGACATGTTTTGATCAAGTTTGATGCTTGCATGATGTTTGTGTTGAGTATAGGGTTAATTACTATTATAAATTGTTTTCCCTATTAATAAAGTGACTTTACTTTTATAAGATGAAATCTTGGTTCAGAAACTTATTGCTTATCTGCAAGTATGCTTAATATGTTATTTGACCTATGTGACCACCTGCATGCTTGTTTGAGGTAAAGTGGTGTTGTTCTTGCTATGTTTGAAAAACCCTAGTTCTAATAGGATTAACTTGCTACTAAAGATCTATGAAATCTTATTTTAGATTCTAAACATGTTTGTTTCTGATACTCTTTGATTATGTGACTATAACACCCCACTTTTTGTAACCCTGTTTAAGCTGAGTTTGGTAATGCAAAAATGAGGGCCAACAAAAACTTTTTGTGCAAACCTCTGGATGTACTATTTCTTGCTTGTTTATCTTGGTTGATATGATTATGATGTTTGTTTGAGTTTCTTGTTGAACAATATTGTGAACCAATACAATCCTTGTGCCCTTGTGATCATGCCTTTATTTATGCTTCTAGCTATTTTTCCAAAACCATTATCTTGGCAACCTCTCCTTTATATATATTATTTTATTTGTCCAAGACAAGAGCCAAGATTTATCTTTGAGACAAAGCTTTTATGAAAACTAAGTATTTACAAAATCATTGGGACCTACAAAGTAGAGTGGTCCCACTATTTTACAAACTTATATTTTGTTGATATTTATAAAAGGATTGCAAACACCTTTAAGAAAACTTTCTAAAGGAGATGTTATGCCTCCACTAGTTTTTGAATATTCTACAAGAGCTTTACTCCTTTATTTGAAACTCTTTTCTACTTGACCATGGCATGATCATCATTGAGCACTTATTCAATCATTGTTTCTGGTGATGCTAGATTAGCTGCAAATGATTGACCACGTGTGGTGAGTTGACTTTGTGTGACTTTGTTTGACTTTGATGAATTGCTTGTGTGTAGATATGATCCTCGGGTAGGCCTGTGGCCTAACCTATTCAAAACCCATCAATTAATATTTTGTCCCATGTAAGTTCTTATCATTCTACTTTCAAATAAAACCTATCTTGTTATTTTTCCTCTGAATCCTGAAGCCCTAACTCTAATGTTTTAGTCTTACCATAAGACATTAGGAGCCCCTTTTTGAGGAACTTAAAAACCAATCAAACTAGCCCAAGAAAAGCACCCATGGTGTTATTAGAATCATCTACATCCCATCTTAGGAGTCTCCTCTCAGTTTTTGCAAATATTTTCTTGCAGTCATTTTATCAAACACCTAGTGTGTAGACTATCTTCGTGTCTGTTAACAGATTCAGTTTTCCAACACATGTATTAAGCTCATCTTTTCTATCCGTGACATTGTACCTCCATAGAACTCATGTTTGGCATGTGTTCTTCCATTCTCTCCATTACCACTTGGTCATTTGAGGCCATCTGATACTTGTTCTAATCCTGTTTCTGACCCTAATCAAATCACTGACCATTTGACAGTTATCGGATGCACTTTTGCTCACACTCCTAGATTTCGAAGTAAATTGTTCAGAGACCATCCTATGACCTATTCCTCTTATTTTTGATCTACTCTAACTATCTATACACTTGCATGTGCATTTTGAAGCATGCCACCTATTTATGTGACTAGGTTTTGAGCCCTAATCAAAACTAATTTCACTTTTTCTAGTTTTCCTTGATCCTCTTGGTAACTTGTCAGCAACTCATCACAAAATTTCTCCATAAATTCATTCCTCTCTACTAGCACTTGGAAAGGTTATTCATGCATACAATCATTCCCTCTCCATCAAAAATACCTATTTCTATTTCAACTTTCTTATCTAACCCTTGCATGGGAATAGTAGCAATGCTATTTCATGCACTCTTCTCAAATGAATTGGATGGAACTCCACCATGCTTTATTATGCATGCCTTCTCCTATGAACCCCAAAACTCCTAGTTATTCTTATCTACCATTTTCGAAATCTTGTCCAAAGTATATTCCGGGCAAACCTTCCAATATCTGAATTTTGGTGATAATTCTATTTTGGCAAAACCTTTATCATGCCATACCCAAATTTCTCACCACTCTCTCTGAGCTATCTTCACATGCCCTTTTCTTGGAGGTATGTACTTTCAAATTTCAAAATCCAAAGAATTGGTCATGCATGCATGACCATCCATCAAGCACTACCTCCTCAAATTAAATTGGATCACCACCAAACCCTAGCTTTGACCACTTCAGCACATTTACCCCTCTCTGGCCGAGTTTTACTGTAGCATCACCCCTCTCTTTTTGTCCCCTAGTGTTTGGAAGGAGGAGAGCAACATATATGCCAATTCTTGCACTTTAAAAATTATTGCAGCAGCCTCTCTCTCTCTCCCTCTGATCCTTCTCGAGGAATACACCCCCTGGACCCCCTGGACCCTCTCCACCGCCTCTCCCAACCAACCACAACACCCCCTAGCCCCCACATGCTCAAACCGACCTACACACTCACCCCTCTAAATATAAGGCTACCACCCTCTCCAACCCCTCTCTGGACCCTCATTACGCTCAGACCCGACCACCTTACCCTCCAAAGCACCCAGAACCACCCCATGGTCTATAGCAGATAAGAAAGGAGGAAACCCTAATTTTGTATTGCAAGGAAGAAGGGTTGCTTGCCGTTGTTCTAGAACCTCCCCGCCCCTTATTTTCGCATAGCTACACTCCTCTGCTCACTACCGACCTAACCCTACCCTTATTCTGGATTTAGGAGCACCAGCGCGAGAATCCCGACGAGCCCCGGAGCCGTTCTTTCCCGGTCTCGCGTGCGAACTACCTCCCGGAGTCGGATTAGCTGCTGCCGCCCATCGTTGAGGTCGCCAGAGAGAGCCGCGTTGCCCCATCGCCTCGACATCGCTGGAGGAAGCCCCTAGGCGAGCCACCGACCTTGCCTGCCCCTGCTAGGGTTCCGCCCCTGTCGCCCTGGGTCGGAGGTAGGAGACGACTATGGGTCGTCGATCACAACTTAATCGAACGGCCGGCATTGCTCCATACCGGTTCGGCTTGCCCAGTGGCTGACCGGCGGACCCCGCTTGTCGGTGCACTTGGACGCTGCCCTCGCGCACTGTTGGGCCAGCTGGCACTGGGTCGGCCCAGTCCTGGGCCCGATCTGGCCTGTTGTCCTTTTTTTCGGTCAACCTTTATTCATTTCTGTAGATCTGTTAAACTGCTGCTAGAAATAAATCCCAAACAAAATATAAAATGCGAAAAATATTTTGGATCTATTTTTATGCATGTTCTAGAACCATTTACCAAGCATGCAGTACAAGTATTTGCCAAAAATTTAGTGTAGTTTCTTTTTGGCATTTAATCTTGCATAATGTGTCCTTTCCACTCAAAATTCCATAACAGGAGATCTATTCAACCTTTTTGAGTAAATCCAACTTTGTATGGAAGATATATTCAGTACCTTCCCAGTGCCACTGTTCTAGATACAAATAAGATTTTATTCTTGGCATAGTTGTTTTTGCAAATTATTACCAGATCTGACTTTAGGAAATTTTAAAACCTTTTCTGTGAAGTGTTTTTGAATGAAACCAATTTTGGGTGATCCTGTACTGTGAAGGCTTGCTACTGACCATAGGATACATTTTTCTGAGCTTTTTTGATTTTCTGGTAGATTTATCTCTGAATCAATAGTTATTTAAACTATAAAATGCATAGTTTATTGTCTGTTAATCAGAAAATTGCAAATCCAATTTTGTTGCATTTGTATTGTTGTTAGCTATCTGATGCTATGCTGGATGACATGTTTTGATCAAGTTTGATGCCTGCATGATGTTTGGGTTGAGTATAGGGTTATTTACTACTATAAATTGTTTTCCCTATTAATATAGTAGCTTTACTTTTATAAGATGAAATCTTGGTTTAGAAAACTTGTTGCTTATCTGCAAGTATGCTTAATATGTTATTTGACCCATGTGGCCACCTGCATGCTTGTTTGAGGTGAAGTGGTGTTGTGCTTGCTATGTTTGAAAAACCCTAGTTTTAATAGGATTAACTTGCTACTAAAAATCTATGAAATCTTATTTTAGATTCTAAACATGTTTGTTTCTGATACTCTTTGATTATGTGATGTTGAGTGATGAAGTGTTTGTGACTTGTGTATGCATGTATGCTTATTGTGTGCTTTTATTTTTCCGGCGATAGATTCGAATGACGAGTGTGCGAAGGAGGGAGAGGTCTTTGAATATCAAGAAGAAGGAGCTCAGGGACAAGCCACTCAAGGCAAGCCATCTACTTGTTGCATATCTGAATCCTATTAATACACGTTGCATTGTTTTATTACCGTTCTTCTTATGCATTGTTTTCTATATTGCTATTACCCTTATATAGCAATAGTTGGCGACTTAGCCCCACAAGTCGATTTGTTATCATCTATATAAAGATGACACCCTTGACACCTATCCAATACCCCTACATTAGAGACTTGATGGTTAGCATCAAAGTCTTTGGCAAACTTGTAGTGGGGCCAAAAACTCTAGGATGGGAAAACTCTCGGAAAAGTTTCGAAAATGGTTTCGAAAACCTTGGAGTAGTATCTACTCCACTGAAATGTTTTCTAAATGATTTTGGGACAAATGGAAATTGGGATATGGAAGGAAAGGAGTTGGTGGTTTTAGAAAAAGGCATTGGTGTTTCTTTGTAGTCGCTCAGAGCAATTAACCCGTGCAACCACATTACCCCGGTATGGGACGGGGCTTAGTTTGAAGTTTATTTGCTTTAGTGCGGGGAGCCTCACAACTATATAAGGGTCTATAGGACCCCGGAATCCGGGTTGATGCCAAAAGAGGGTCAACACATATCACGGCATATCCCGAGCTACCGGAAGACACTTGGGTTCTCCCGCCATGGCGCCGGAGTTACGCTCTGGAGGAGGTACTGCTGGGACATGCCAGGGAGGTAAACTCCACAGGGTAGGCACCCGTACTAAGGTGGATAGACGGAAGGCTCTGATCGATTATCCGAACCCCGCATACTTGTGTATGATGGTCTGTGGTGGTATCCCGGCGGATTTATCGGATGGTGTGGGTAAAGTGTATAACCTCTACAGAGTGTAAACCTATTCGAATAGCCGAGTCCTCGGTCATGGACGGTTGTAAAGATCACTACATTGCCCAATGTCAAGTTTTGGGTTTATAAAAGTGTTTTCAGAAAGAAATGAAGAAAGGTGCCGGGCGGAGTACTCGGAGGGTACTGTCGTGGCACGGCTATGGTTCGGAGTACTTGCAGGGTACTGCCGAAGGAAATGGGATGATCATGTGTGATTGACCTGGATTTTATAAAGGGAGGTGGTCATGTTTGATTGACCACCGGCTCTCTCTCTCTTGAGAAATAAATGAGTTCCCCCTCCCATAGAGAGTTTACAAGAAATCTGTTTTCTAAAATTTGTGTTCAACAAAGATATAGAGATGTCTTATGACATGCTATATCGACGTGAGAAATTGACTAGTTAGGATAAACTAGACTAGAGCCTTTCGTTGCCACAGCCAAATGGCATATCAGTTCACTCTCTTTAGATGGTTTGCGAGTAGAATTCAAATGTACTCACGGCTTTGTCCCTGGCTATTAACTTGGTCAGATTATGAAGAAGGTTATGAGGATGATGGTGAGGAGGTCGACGACGCCGATGCGAACTAGGAACGTCTCCCAGTCAGTTGTCTGTAGGGTCGCATGCATGACATGGGGCATCAACGCTGCTTGGTATCCGCTGCTTAGTTGTAGAATTGCCCTGCATGGCAATATCATACTTGGTCATGTGACCAGTTGTAAGTTTATTATTCGTTAATGTAATGGATGATGTAATTCTGTTATCAACTCGGATATGTGGATTCATGACACACTGATCATGGGATCGTGAATTGTATGCTTATCGGGTATTTCGGATGGGTAATCTGGGGTCCCCACAGTGACGTTGAATGATGAAGTGCTTGTGACTTGTGTATGCATGTATGCTTATTGTGTGCTTTTATTTTTCCGGTGATAGAATCAAACAAAGAGTGTGCGGAGGAAGGGGAGGTCCTTGATTATCAAGAAGGAGAAGATCAGGGACAAGTCACTCAAGGAAAGCCATCTATACTTGATGCATATCTGATCCTATTCACTTACTTTGCATCACTACTGCAAAATTGCTTATAGCCGCAAGGTTATTAGTGACGGGCAAAAACAAGCCCGTCGCTGGTAACCATTACCAGTGACAGAAAGGTAAATGACCGTCACTGGTACAAAATACAAGTGACAGACATCACAAATACCCGTCACTAGTACTTCTATGAGCGCCTTATCGAGTGATGAAATTTACTAGTGACAGTCTCTTATCAATGCATGTCACGATAGGCTGGATGTAGTGAGTTACGTACGGTCTCAGATTATTTTCTTTATGCCTTATTTTTATGGAAATTATAGCCCTGGTACGGGCTAAGTGAATGTAAAAACACCTTTCATGCGATTGCTTTAGCCTGGGAGGCCACGAGCCCAAGTCACAATCGTTCCACCTTTAGGGTTGGCTGCCGCCTTCCTGTTTGCTGGCGATCTCCCGCATCGGCGCTGGTCGACCCATGTACTCCTCCGTAGCATCTTCCTCTGGTGCCCTCTCCCTCCACAGGACTTGACCACGAAGACCTGGTGTTTTTCCTTGACATTGGCTGCATCCCCGTCCCAAGCACGACCGGCCGTCACAGCCCGCAGGACCTCCTTCACCACGTCGCTGGCGAGCTGGTCGAACAGGTTCTACTTCATGATCCCGGTGGCATTGATGGATCTTCTCCTTCCTGTCTTTCTTATTTTTTTGAATATGGTAGGATACGGATCCGCTGAAGATGCTATTTTTTCCTATACATCTGGACCTCCACCTTTTGTTCATGCAGCAAAGATTGGGGCCTCCCCGTGTTTCAGATCCACTATTCACTGATTCTAGCTAGATGTGTGGTACTAGCTGTTTCTCCCGTTAATAGGTGCCAGGTAGCTTTCTCAAACACCGAATTGAATTTCTGTCTTCTCTAACGCAAAGGTAGTTTGCTTAACTTGGTTTTTCTAGCGCAACAATCATTTATGATAACTGCTATACGACAGCTGCTAGCAGATGTTGACTAGAAGAAATGTACATCATTTTTTGTTGTAGCTTTTATTTGTCCAGTAGATCGAAGGATAGGTACAATTACATGAGATATTTTTCATTGAGAATTTACATGGCAATGGTTGGTTGGAAGGTTATTTGAGGGATTTCAAATAAAAAGGGAAAGTTTATCATATCATATTCTGCAAGATGAATGCATGTCACGGCGATAATCTTAACCTCTTAATTGAGGTTGCTGCCTTGATTCAAATTGAGAAAAATAAGTTGCCAATTGGATGATTAAACTCATGTTCTATTCTATGTACAGATGCACATCAATTAGCTGCAGCATTTTTTTAATTGTCGATTGCCATTAAAGAAGAGGGTGTATTCTTTTCCGATTGGAAATATGTGATTTTCTCTTCCGCTATTTGAAAGGTAACCTTTGAAACATGTCATAGTATGGATGTTCTCCTATAATATTGATACATGGTTCTAATTAAGACGTGAATTTTCACATATATAGTTTGGATTGACAGTTGGTTGACAAGGTGGAAGGTTGTTTTGTTTTGTTGGTTAGTCAGATTTTTTGGAATAATTTACTAGGAGAAACTTGTAGAGTGTGCAAAACGATATGCATGTGCTGGAAAATACTAATCATGTGCTACAAGATGAAGAACTAACAAATTATAGAATTTCATATTACTTTAGCTGATTCAGTTAGTTTTTTCTTATGAAATTTCCTTCCTCCATATATATTTATTTATAGTGCAAAGAATGGTACTTAAATACTTTTTAGAATTCTTCTAATTACCGCCAGGGTTGTTAACTCTAAGATTTGTTAATTCTGATGTACTTTGCAGCTTACATCAAATAAGCATGATTGATGGAAACATTCAGTTTGACATAATCTATTATATTATTAAAACAACTAACATTAAACGGCTTAGATTAATCTAGCATCTAGGAACAGAAAAATAACGGTTTAGATTTAGTCATAGCGCTTCGGAAGTACACGACCAAAAGCTATAAATAGAAGGTCATAATCAGCAACACCCGTAATGCAAAGCAAATTCCTAGACTCCTCCTAGGACACGTTCGTTATACATACACATCTCCTATTAGGTGCAGATCAGAAACCCCACGGCAGATTGTAGACCTATCAAGAGGATGAATATGCATGTTGAGTTCGACACATATCGCTCAATCAGTGTAAGCACTTGCATGCACATTAGCACGATCGAGCTGGAAAGAACGTACACGACGCTGCCATGCCTACATATCGAAGTTGCATAGGCAAATCGAAGTTACAGAAAGACACCATATGACAGATGGAAGGCATGTCGATATCGCTCGGTTGCATCTCCAACTTGACGGCACTACACGCGCGAGGGCAGCTTAACGGCAATACAGGACAAGAGGGCTCTAGGGGATGGGATCAGAGGTACGGCGGATGGAAGGCGCACCGAGAACCGTTGGTTGCATCGGCAACTCGATGTCAGGGATCAGAGGAATGCCATAGCTACAATCTCAATCCGCTAATAGCTACAATCTTCAGGTAACATCTCAATCTGTAAAAGGAATAAGCAAGATTATCGTGGTCGTGGAGCACGAATGCTTACGTCCGGTAATTAGCAAGATTATCTGGTCATGTATGATGTATGTGATCTCTTCCTGTCTTATATTTGCATAGTATCTTTGAACGGGCTAGCATTCATAACCCGTATGGCCGTATCGCGCAGATAAAAAACAATTAATACTAGCATCAGCATGTCGTGCTTCTGATCCTTCGCCCAACATACGCCCACTCTTTTTTTTTTAAATTTCTTATCAGATATATTGCACGAGTGCTCCCAAATTAAGTAAAAAGGAAGAAACATGAAATTTATGATTCAATTTTATATATGAAATTCTAAGTAAACGTATATGTACCAGTATGCACATCTTATTTAGATGTATAGACATATATGTGATTTAAAATCTTGGAGAAAAAGGACATGATTAGAAAAGAGAGGAGTGAAACCAAGCATAAATTAACGATTAAGCCAGTTCACGGAAATAATAACGAGATGAAGGCTTGGTAAGATGAGTATATGCATGTATAAGCACTCGGAGCATGACACGCCCGAAGAATACTAAGGATTTGATGTCACTATTAAACGTGCAAGCGAGCATAGACCAAGGAGAAATTAAAATATTAGTGTGGGTGCAAATTATTATTGGGTTAGATTGTCTAGCCGCGCAAATGCGCGGGCCACCCCGCTAGTTATATCTGAAGTCACATCGCATACCAAATACCATGGTCTGGTGCAGAGATGCATGAGTAGCAGCCGTAACTACTGTTTGAGAGCAATGGTGCGTCCCTCTCAAAAAACATCACTATTTCTTTTATATTATGTTACAAGATCCCTTCTTTGAAAAATACTGAAGTAAAATATATGTTGCACTATAGTATGATCCACATGTGCTAATACATCTTCTATAGCTAAGGATATCTTAGATGATTGTTAGACTGCTAGCATGTTTTGCACTTTCTCTTCCAATACGTGTTTGGCTTAGGTAAGAATTTGGGTGGGGTGGAAAGATGGGAGCCAACGGTGTGAATGGAAAGTGCTTTCCGTAGTTTTTCCATTAGATAACTTTTATATATATTAAAAATAAAGGCCGGATATCCCTGATCCGATTGGTTTATTGCAGTTACTAAGTTGTAACCAGTGTTCAAAAAATCGCCATTTAATCGCTACATGGTGGGTGACCTTGTCGATTAGATCGAATCGGCTGGGTTAGTCGATCGGTCCGCTTAATCTGTCTGACATCCTATTAAATGATAATCTACAGATTAACATATCAAGGCCAAGTCCAAAATCGGTCCCTCCTAGACCGTGCCGCCATTCTTTGCTCGGTTGGTCCAGCAGATCTCCGGTGCGAGCACCTTCTCAACCCTCTCGTCTATTCTAGAAACTCTCTCTCCTCCGTGGACCTGATTATATACTATACAAATATTTACAGTCGTGATGCTCTACTGACTAGAAAATTGATTGTTTCACTTTTGCATGTGTGACTGCCTAGGTTCGACCAATGATTTGCTTTGAAGTACGAATACATACTTTTCAATTGATAGCTTTCTCACGTTCACTTCAAGCATCCAAGGTAATACGTTACTCAAATATTGCTTTTGTGGTATTTTTACTGAGATTTACTTGTTCAATATATCATATTTACTGCTTGGAATATATAATTACCTCGCCCGATTAATAGTCGACCGACTAAATCAGTTAATAGGCCGATTTCCGATTAATCCCCAAACTAAAGCCAACCGAGTAGTTAACGATTACCGATTTTCTGAACATTGGTTGTAATCCTATTTGTTTACTCACGAACACAAAAAATAGTTGAGGCAAAATTATAAATTATGCTTCAAGTATCATTTTGATCTATTGAGTGATTCCTGATATTATTGTATTGAATGTACTCAGAAACAAAGAAGCATTGTGGTGTACTATGGCTTGAGGATATGTATAATTCACCAAGGTTGTGTACTGCTATAGCAAGGTTCATATCCATATATTCTAAGTTAGTTACTTTTTTCTCTAAAGTTTTATGTGATTTGTGATTCCTTGCTCTTAACCTGTTTGCTAATGTATGAGTGTAATCATAAATTAATTAGGCTTATGGAGAGCATTGACGTGCTGAACACCTCGTGTCTCAAGCACCTCATCCAGTCGGAATGTTAGAAAGCTGACGGTGGATCCTGCACCAAAGTGAAGATTGTGCATGTCCCCGTGCTGATCTTATTTGGAGACCTACAAATGGGAAAATCCTTCAACGTTGCAAAGACTATGTCACCACAGTCTTAGAGTGTTGTACAACATGAGGATAGTGGACAAAGGAACTGAAGGCGTTGCCCAAGGCCTTCAAGGCCTTCTGCAAAGCATTGCCACAATTATGATTATACCAGAATATAGTTGTTATGAAGGTTATATGAGAAATAGATATACAATGGATATTGAAAGTGAATAATATTTGAGCTTATGTGGAATGTATGCAATTACAGACGCATTGCATGTATGAATGAATTTTGGATGTATAATTTTTTTTAATTCGAAAGAACTTAGTAGTGATAGGCCCGAATAAATGGCTGTCACTAGTAATAAATACTAGTGACGGGCGCTTGCCCGTCACTGGTAACCACTTACCAGTGACGAGTTACCAGTGACGGGTGCCTTGCCCGTCACTGGTAAGCCTTTTGAGCCCGTCACTGGTAGGCTATTCTGCAGTAGTGCATGTTCTTAAAAGTTTATCAAACTGCACATTTTTATATTACTATATTCCTTGTAGCAATTATTTGTTGGCTCAAGCTCCACAAGCCAAATTGTTATCATCCTTAGAGATGACCCCTTTGAACACCTATTCAAAACCCATAGTGTCTTTTGGCCGGATAAATCCCTCACTGGATCCTGATTTACTATTACCCATATAGTTGCAGCAATCCGGATTCCGGGGTACCGCGTACACTTATATAGTTGTGAGACTCCCGTACTAAAATAAACAAACTACGAGCTAAGCCCCGTCCCATACCAGGGTAATCGTGGTTGCACGGGTTAATTGTTCTGAGCGAACACTTAGTGATCACCAATGTCATTTTTGAAAACTCCTGACGTGGCACTGGAGTTACGCTCGAACGTGGAGGTAGACTGCCAAGGTGTGCCGGGGAGGTACATACTCCATAGGGTAGATTCCCGTACTAAGCTACATAAGCGAAAGGCTTTGATCGGGTGCTTGTCGTGGCATATGATGTTATGCGGGGAAGATGCCCACACGATGATTATCCGGATGATTGTGGGTAAAGTGTACAACCTCTGCAGAGTGTAAATCTATTCGAATAGCCGAGTCCTCGGTCATTGACGGTTGGGACAACCGTTACTTAGCCCAATGTCAGGTTTTTGGTTTTACAAGAAAGTTTTCGGAAAAATGGAGAAAGGTGCTGGATGGAGTACTCAGAGGGTACTGCCGTGGCACGGTTATGGTTCAGAGTATTTGCAGGGTACTGCCGAGGGAATGGAGATGGTCATGTGTGATTGACCTGGTTTTATAGAGGAAGGTGGTCATGTTTGATTGACCACCGACTCTCTCCTGGAAATCAAATGAGTTTCCCCCTTTTCTAGAGATTTTTCTAAATGTTTCCTTTAATAAGGATATAGAAATGTCGTAAGACATGCTATATCGACACGAGAAATTGACTATATAGGGTAAACTAGATTAGAGCCTTTCTCCTTGCTACAGCCAAACTGCATGACAACACTTCTTCTTAGATGGTTTGTGAGTACAATTCAAATGTACTCATGGCTTTGTCCCTGGCTATTAACTTGGTCAGACTATGGAGAAGACAATACGGAAGGAGAAGGTGGTTATGATGACGCCAGTGCGAACTAGGAATGTCTCCCAGTCAGTTGTCTGTAGGGTAGTAGGCATGACGTGGGTCATCAACGCTGCTTGGTATCCACTGCTTAGTTGTAGGCTTGCCTTGCGTGGCAATATCATACTTGCTCATGTGACCAATTGTAAGTATATTATTCGGTACTGTAATGGATGATGTAGTTCTGTTATCAACTTGGATATGTGGATTCACGACACACTGATCATGGGATCGTGAATTTTGTATGCATATCGGGTATTCCGGATGGGTAATCCGGGGTCCCCACATCGCCACATTTGTAACAAGTGACAAGGCTGAGATCCTTTCCTACTTGGTGGATACCTTTCTTCTTCTTTGGCTTCTCTACGGCTAGAAGATCTTCCAATTCTTGCTTCTCATATTCCATTTTGATTGTGGGAAACCTTTCCCTCTTCTTGCAGTTATTTTTGGTTACTTGTAGTCTTCCGCTCGGGTTGTTTCTCTTGGTGGTGACAAAATATTTCGCCTCCTTGGGCTCAAATTCAGCACCTGCTTTCCTGAGTGATTGATGTAACTTCTGCTTGACTTTTTGATTCACTTCATCCACCGTAGCATAGAGATGACATTCTGCGAGGACGTGATTTGTTCCTTCACACAAAAGACATGTAACCCTCGTCAAGCGGCATTCTTCATTACAGTGATCTCTTCCACAACTATGGCATTGCTCCTCACACTCCTTAGATATATGTCCTATATCTCCACAGAGTTTGCAGGCTTGGTTTCTTGTCACAACATGTTCTTCGGGCTTGTCATTGCTAGGGTCACTTGGTGATATGTTGTTTTTGTTAGTCATGATCCGAGACGCCATTTGCGCAATGTGAGTATGTGCATCTAGCATTTGCTGCACCCCTAGGGGTAACTCATTGCTCTTGTTGTTGATCATATTTTGGGTTACCACTTGAGTCAAATGGGTATGCGCTTCTATCATCCTCTGCATCACTAAGTCCATCTGAGAGTTGTTGAGGCTTTTCTGGCTTTGGTGGCGCATCTGTTTAAGTTTTAGGGTAGGGTTTAGGTTTTTTTTTGAACATAGAGAAGAATAGAGTGAAAGATTCTAAAGAATGTTCCTACTAGTTTGCAACAATTCAAGGCAATCACCTTACAATCAATAAACATTCAACAAGCATACAACTCATTAAGCAATCAAGTTTTGGTACAAACAAAAGGTACGATCATTCCATAAGTCGGTATGATCATAAACATTTATTACAACAATGTCGCTTATTAAAAGTCTTAAATGGAGGTTCAACTAAAGCTTCTTGGTCCCTTTTCAGATAGATCCATTGTTTTGGTCTATCTGCTTCTTTAGAGCTGCAATCTGATCATCCTTGCTGATGTTGAGATCATCTTGAATACTAAGCTTGAATGCAAGTTCTACCATGTCACCTTGAAGTTGACTTATGGTTTCCTTCAGTTCAGTAGTATCCTCTTTTTCTTCTTTGAGGTCCTTCGGAGTATTATAAAGTCTCCACTTGAGTCTCTCTCCAAGTTCTTTTATAGCTTTCCCTGTAGCACATCTTACAGAGTCAAAGAATGATGGATACATCTCAGAGTTGGTGAACATCCAGAGTCCCATCTTCTTGTGGTCGTCTTCTTTGTTCTTGTATAGGTGGAGTTGTACCCACCAATATTCTTGACCTTCATCAAACACGGGAAATCCCTTGTAGACAGCTTATTCTTGCATTCCCATGCTTAACATGAGGTTCTTTAGTGCTTTGGGAAATTCAGTCTCACACTTCAGGGTCATGGTCATCACGGGTCCTTTCTTGACAGATTCATTGATGTTGGCCATCTAAAAGATTTTAATACAACGGAATAAGTAATGAATATTATTACAAGAAAAGTAGAACTTGGATAAATTTTGAAATCCTAGGGTACTTCCTAATTTTCCTCATCATCTTGTCATTCTCTTTGAGTGGGGCAAGTAGCTCATCGTTTGCAAAGCAGTTCGTTGGTCCTATTATTATCAAGATCCTTTGTAAGAATTTCTAAGTCCTAGAACTATTGATGCATAAACTCTTTCTTGTAGACTTCTTCAATTTATTTCCTTTGATGATAGAGGTGGGTGGATCTTGAAGTCCTTTGAGGCGCCGAAGTTGAAGCTCTTCGTCCTTGAGTTGAAATGAAGAGAAAATAGAGACAAAAATGACTAAGGAAAGAATTTTACGAGGTAATGAGTGTGTAAATTTTTAACTTAGAAATAAAAGCAACTCCTATATTTCTAAGGGGTTTTTGTCCAATCCTATGGTCATGAACCTATGGGCAACACAATGCTCTTATACCATCTGTAGTGACCTCACCATTTAAAGATGACGATCCCTGTGCTTTTTAGTGCTAGTCCCTGGATCAAACGCTAGCACACACAGTTTAAGATGTAATATCAAGAAACAAAGGTCATTTTATTACATCACATGATCCAGCAATTACATAAAGAAACTTTACAATGCTCATAGCATAGAGCTATCAGAGTTTACAACAAAAACATAAATAGCATGGAGTCCTTCTTCTTCATGTGCCACAGGCGAACATGCTGCGGATAGACTCGTAAACCTGTCGTACCTTTCTTATCGTCAAAAACCTGCAACATGAAACGTTGCAGCCACAAAGGGTCAATACACTTGAATAGTATTGGCAAGATGTCACTTTTGGGTGGACACAAATGGAACCTAACACTTAAATGAATATTTGGCTAAGTGGATCTTCAGGCTAAGCTTGCAGAAAAGCAATTGTTCATCCTACTTTTCAAAATATCACATTTTTCTTTTAAAACACTATTGGACACACTGGAATCCACCAGGTGCTCCTAGTTAATTATGCACACACAGGAATCCACCAGGTGTACATAATTATGATCACACAACAATCCCTTGTTAACCCTTCAAGTTTTAATTTTAATGAAGTTGGGGTGAGGAGATTCTTGAACAGCTTCAAATACATGTCGCTCAAAGTTGTCCGTAACCGGGGACACAGCTAAGTACTTAGTTTTAACACTCTACAAAGGTGGTGCACTTTTCCCACGAGACTCAGTCAACCTCTTTTATCATGATGCTTATTTTGCTCAAATGGCCAAGTGAAGACTAAGATGAGACCTTTCAGAAGCAATCCCTCAGACCAACCCGGACGCGTTCCATCCTACAAATCACTACCACCCTCTGTCCGTCTGGCTGAGTTCTCGCAACTTAGTTAGTCAAGACAGAGCCCATATGACTCGTGGTTGCACTAGAAGCTTTACGACTTGAACGTCTCCAATCTCTTTGTTCCTGGGTGGCCGTCCACAAGTGAGATACACACGACCGCCATAGAGATAGCTCCGGTGTAACCACTCAACATAAATCCATCTTACCAATTTCCACCCAGGTGTTTCATGAACTTAGTTGTTTTCTTAGTTTTTGCAAAACATAGTTTTCAAACTTAATAAAAGAACATGTGGAATCCCAACCACGAATTCTATAGCACAACTAAGCAATCTACACTTACGGTGTTTCTTCTAATATGGTAATCAGGGATATCCTAAATAGGAGATAGCAAACATAACAATCTACACATGCATATTATTAAAAGAAGAGAAACACTACATGCATAGTAAAACATTGGGAATTTTATGAACAAGAGTGACACTTGGCTTAGAAATTTCTGAAGATTGTACTTCTCTTAATCAACACACGTGGCTCTCCGTACAACTATAAGATAGAAAGTAACACAACATAAACACACCAATCAAGGAATATAATCAAACAAGACAACAAAAGTGCTTATTTGTTTCAGCTTAGTCTTCAAAGTCTTGGTGATAATTGGACAAAAGATTGGGCATGAAGTTGACTTGATATGGATGGAGAGAATGGCTAAGTCAAAGATTTCAAAGGATTGATGGGGGTTTTCTAGATTGTTAAGAAGTGTCAAACACTTAGTAAAAATAGCTTCATGGAGATTCTTAGGCTTGGTTTGAGAAGTTGGATGAATAATTTCTAAGTCATGAGGTCTAACACTTTCATCTTCTTGACTTGGTCTCTCTTCTCTTGATTTTCTTGTCTTTCCTTCATCTCTTGTCTTCTCTTCAACTACTTCTTTTTCCTTCATCTCCTTGTCATCTCTTTCAACTTCTTCTCCATGGTATTGATATGGGAAAAACTTCTATGCTATAATGTTTGGATGGGGTGGTCAAAACACTTAGAAGAATTTAGATGAGATGGAGTTGATAGTTTTTGCACTTGGCAATGGATAGAGATTAGATTTTTACTAAGTCATGGTAGATTTGATGTGATCATTAGGACTTAGGACAAATTCACACCATTTGTAGAGCCAAAAGGCACAAGGTGCACAGTAAGAATTTGATATTTTTGCAAGGTGCTTAAAAACACAACTATTGCTTGCAAAAGGATGAACTAGTGGAGTTGACATCTGGATAAGTGTGAAAAGTGTGTGAGATGTATTCTGACGGTTTTTTAGTATCAAGGTAGGCAATTTTGCAAAAGGAATTATGCCTAAAATATTTATAGAATTAAATCTAGGGAGAAAATACTCAAATCCTCATTTGAATTTGAATACTTGATAAAATTGGTTCAAATATTTTGTGCAATGGTTCTACTAGATAGAGGACAACAATATGATCCTACTGCAAAAAGAATCAACTAAAAAGGATTTCTAGAATTTGAACTATATTAAAAACACTCAAACTCACATATTTAAGTTTGAATGTTTTCAACTAGTTCAAAAGACATATTTTATAATAGAATAGTGTTCTACACAATTTTAGGAATCCATGGACATATTATTTGCAATTTTTGGATCTACAGAACAAAAGATATGAATTTTTGAAGGTTAGACTATTATTTGAGATTTTAATACGAAATTGAACCGGGCTTATCCAGAGACGACCACGTGCAGGCTTCTGATTGGCTGGTACAGCTTTGCGCAGATCAGGGTTTTGGTCCGTCGGATCTAAAGAGATCTGAATGGTTCAGATCTGTGCGTACCTCTTCGATCTAGTGATCTAATCCTATCCATCCGAACGAGATCTAACGGCCAAGATTAAAACAAAGGGGAGAAACTCACCTAGCTAGGGTTCCGTTGAGTCGCCGGTGAGAGCGTGCAGGTGGCTGGCTCCGGTGAGGCTACGGTGGCTTCTGGACGACGGCGTTAGCATGATGAGATGCAGGGCGTCACGGTGATCTCAGAAGTTTGGTCCTCATCGTCGATTGCTTGCGGAAGAGGAAGAGGACGACAGCTGGAGAGGCGCAGGCGACGGTGAGCTTCGGCCACCCGATGTTCTGCTCGATTCTCTGAGGGATTTGGCAAAAGAAATATATCAGAGAGAGCGCCGGAGAGAGGGGAAGGTGATGGGAGAGAGGGAGGGATCTAGGGTTCACCGACGGTGACGAATTCGTGCGTGAAAGTCTGCAGGCGTGCGGAACTCCGATGAGCGATACCGCGGCGGCCCGTCGATGAATTCGAGAAGGAGCAAAGGGGGTCGAGGGAGGAGAGGCTGGGCTATTTATAGCCGGGTTTGCTTGGGGGATGGGCTAGGGCTTGGCTCGCGTGGGGCGATGGATCGGACGGCCGTAGCAGGAGCCGTGCAGGGAAGGAAGAGGTCAGCTAGAGGTGGGTGATGACATGTGGGGTCAGCGTGTCAGCGAGGTGGAGAGGGGCTGCGGTACCGATTCGGGTCTGGCCGATGTTTGGCCATGGGCTCCTTCTGAGGCTGGGCTGAAACGGTTCCCCTCGGCCTCTTTTCTTTTTTTATTTCCTTTCCTTTTCTTTTTCTGTTTTCTATTTCTTTCATACCTTTTTCAAATTTTGTCCAAATTGTCTCAAACCAATTTGTAATTTTTTCTGAAATTCATCTCAACAATTTAGGTCAGAATAAACATGTTTTCATGATTAAAACAAATTTCCAATAAAAACTTTATAACTTAGCCAAAGGACTTATTTGCGTAATCTAAAATAGAGATAGGACTTTGAAATAATCCTTTAAAAAAATTCAGAGAGTAAACTCTATAAAGGCTTTTATTTTCAAGTAAGTTTTTGGTAATGCAAACTTCATTTAATATAAAACATTTGTATAAATTTCCTTTGCAAACAAGCTTGCATAGGTTTGATTAGATACAAAATAGTATCTTGAATTCTTATTTTCTCAAATAAGTTCTTCAAGGAATAATAATAGAAAGTTTGAAATGGTTTTCCTAATAAAGCTTTAAAAAAACAAAAAGTTTTAATTCCTTGTGAAATTTCAATCAATTCAAACATACATGGTATCTATTTTTTTTCACATGCCAAAATTTGGGATGAGACAGAAACACCCGGGTGGATTGGTTTGTTGATGGAGGCGAAGTTGAGTGTCTCCTAGGGCCTCACGCCTCGTAGAGAGTGGGGTGAACCTCGGGAGTTCACTTGCGGATTGCCACTCAGGATTAAAGAGATTACCATGTCTTTTGTACATTAGAGTACTTCCAGTGCAGCCTTATGACACTATGGGTCTGTCTTGACCAACTAGGATGTGGGAGTTCAACTTGTGAGCAAGACATGAGGTGGTAGCAGAATTGTAGGTGGCAACGGATCTTGCTAGTATGGTTGCTCTCTCCTTCTGAAAGGTCTTGTCTCATTCTATATGGGTAGAATGAGTCTTAAGGTGAAAGTGCACAACCCCTGCAGGGTGTCAGACTAATCGATTAGCCATGTCCCCGGTTATGGACAATTTGAGTCTCTAGACATGGAATGTACAGAAGAATCTCATCACCGTTTCTGAATGATTAAAAATTTGACTAGACACCCCTAGGTTAGGGGCTCAGGGCCATTCACTCCGAGGGGTGGTGCTTTCTGTTGTTCTGACTTAGTTGAGTTTCGCCCAGTGCTACATAACTTGCAACTATCTAGTATTTGGGGGTTATTTCGGCCCTTAAAGACTAAAATTTTGAAAGAAAGTTTTGAGAAGGAATTATAGGATAAAATTGGCTTTATGCAAATTAGCCCAAGAGATCCACCAGCCAAATATCATGTAGTTAGTTCTTTCACAGCAGCCACCAAATATGTGTCATTTGCTAGTACATCATTATACTGGCCCCCATTCATGGGGCTGCATATTCAAATGTGCAGGATATTCTGAGGATGAGTAATTTGATAGGATCTCGAGTCTACATTCCAACATGTCTGCCTGTGGCACATGGTGAAGATGGAGGCTCACTACCACTTTAGTTTCCGTTGTGTTTATGCTATGTTGAACTCTGTCATTTGAGCTAGTCCATGGGGCTAAGCTAGTTTGTAAGGTTTTAAAGAGTTGTGTATCTGGATCCGTGTTGTAATCTTTGATACTTTGCAATGAATATTATATTTTGTACCGTGGTGCTATCAGTGATCCAGGGAATAGCACTTAACACAGGTGTTCCACCTTAGTCCAAAGGTGGGGCGTTACAAAATGGTATCAGAGCATAGTGTTTCCTACAGGATCGAGACCCTAGGATTGGAATACCATAGGAATCAGAATTTTATTTAAAAATGCTTGTGAATTTTTTTTTATGTTCTGAACTTGCCTTCATCATTTTATTCCATACTTGTACTTCTTACCATGTTCCAATCTTGCCTTATTTCTTTTCAAAATTTTAGATGGACTCCTACGATTAGAGGCGTTAGTTGTCCACCATTAGTTCATTTCTATCGGTTTTCGATATGCATTTGTATTGCCCCTACCTTTGTCGGTATGCCAGTACCACCTATATTATTTGTTTTCTGAACCCTTAGTGATTGTTTTCAAAATTATCAAAGAATTTTAGAAATTTGTTTGTTTTGCCTGTTTGTTGTGTGACTTGTTGTATTGTGCATGGGTAGGAAAATTTTCTTCCTTAGTTCTGTCTATCTATTACTCATCTATGCTGAAATTACCCCAGATGCCGCCCCGTCGTTCACCCAACAACAACAACAACAACCACAACAACCACAACAATGATGTTGTTCAGCAGTTAGTGGCAGCACAGGCCCAGCTGATGCATATGATGGCTCAGTTTATTCAAGCTAACAAGAACAAAAATAACAACAACAACAACAATCCATCTCCGCCACCACCACCCCCACCTCAAGTGGATAGGTTGGCCAGATTTCTGAGGCTTAGGCCCAACAAGTTCTCATCTGCCACTGAGCGAATTGTGGGGACCCCGGCTTACCGACCGGGATTCCCGTTATGCATACAATTCATGATCCCAGGAAGACCGTCATGAATCCACATAACAGAGTTGGCATTACAGAGTACAACATCCATTACAAAAATAAGTCGTTAAGTCTTACATGGCCACTTGGCCGAATTCAAATGCCTCGCAGGGCAAGTTCACTAAACATATCAGCGGAACATAGATAGCATTGGTAGCCCGAATCATGCCTCTACCCTACAGGCGTCTGACCGGGAAACGATCCTAATTCGCACCGGCGTCGTCGTAGTCTCCATCGTCCTCCTCATAGTCATCATCATAGTCTGGCCAAGTTAATAGCCAGGGACAAAGCCGTGAGTACATTTTGGAATTGTACTCGCAAACCATTTAAGAGAAGATAAACACATGCTATTTGAGCTGTAGCAAGGTTGGCTTGGCTGAAGGCAGCTTTCTACTAAAATGCTTCTCTTGTCGATATAGCATGTCCTACGACATTTCTATATCCTTATTAAAGAAGATTTGCAGTAAGATTCTCGTGTCGATATAGCATGTCATACGACATCTCTATATCCTTATTAAAGAAGATGCTTGAAAGAGAAGTCCTTGCAAAAGCTCTAGGAAAGGGGGAAACTCCTTTATTCTTGCCTAAAGCAACCATGGTCAATCACACATGACCACCCTCCTTTGTCACGGTAGTACCCATCGAGTACCCCGATCCCTTCCCGTCCCACGGCAGTACCCTCCAAGTACTTCGTCTGGCACAAACTCCACTTTTTCCAAGAATCATTTTGTAAAACCAAAACTTGACACAGGTTAAGTATGGCTAGTCCAACCGTCCATGACCGAGGACACGGCTATTCGAATAGATTAGACTCTGCAGAGGTTGTACACTTTCCCCACATCATCTGATAAATCCGTCGGGATTCCACCACAAACCGTCATACGCAAGTATGCGGGGTTCGGATAATCGATCGAAGCCCTCCATCTACCTACCTTAGTACGGGTGCCTGCCCTGTGGAGTTTACCTCCCCGGCACGTCCCGGCAGTACATCCTTTAGAGCGTAACTCCGGCGCCACAGCGGGAGAACCCAAGTGTCTTCCGGCCGGATAAATCCCGAAGGATCCCGATTTACTATTGCCCACAAACTGGCAGCAACCCAGATTCCGGGGTCCTACAAATCCTTATATAGTGTGAGGCTCCCCGCACTAAGACAGATAAACTTCAAACTAAGCCCTTGCCCATACCGGGGTAATGTGGTTGCTCGGGGGTAATTGGTTTGGCGAACACTTATACACAATGCCCTTTTTCAGAAAACCCACCAACTCCTTCATCTCCCATGATCCACTCCTTGTTTATGAAACTATTTTAAAACATCTCAATGAAGTAGTAACTACTCCAAGTTTTTCGAAATCATTTTTGAAATGTTTCCCGAGAGTAAACCCAATTTCCTAGAGTTTTGGCTCCACTATAAGTTTTACAAAGACATTGATGCAGTCATCAAGTCTCTAATAGAAGGGATGTTGAACAGGTCAATATAGGTGTCATCTCAAAGGATGATATCAAGTTGACTTGTGGAGCTAAGTCACCAACTATTGCTATCTAGGGATCAATAGCAATAAAGAAGATAATGCATCAATAAGAGAGCAAGAGTAAGCAATGCATAGGACAATAATAGGATTCAGATATGCATCAAATAGATGGCTTGCCTTGGTTGGCTTATCCCTGGTCTCCTTCCTCTTGATACTCAAAGACCTCTCCTTCTTCCGCACACTCTTCGTTCGAATCTATCGCCGGAAAAGTAACAATAAGCAATAAGCACACAAATAAACATGGTGCACAACCAAACATGCCACACTCAAATCAAACATTGAGTATCAGAAGCAAACATGTTCAGATATTTGAACGAATAACACGCCCTACAAAGGAATCATTTCCTCATATAAACAATGCAAGTACTAATAGCAAATAAACCCTAATCTCAAGCAAACAACTTGCAGGCATCCATATGCACCAAGACAAAGCAACCAACATGTATTCAAGTAACCAGCAATATTACAGAGCCAACAAAATTGGAATCAAGTCCAATGAGTAAAATATGGATTTTCTATTAATTTCCTAGTTTCACATCTCACTAGAAAAGCATTTTATTTCCATAAAACTTGCTGTAACAACTAAAATTCTACCAGAGGCATTCTTAGAAAGCTACAGTAATGTAGAACACACCAGAGGTAGAATCACCTGAAAATATTTATCCTACTGCACACAATAAATAAAACCACACACTTTTCTATTTTCACTAAACTAATTACTGCAGGAGATCTAATATCCCTAAAATAGCAAAACCACTTTATACAGCTTCACAAAGGAACAAGGCATCCATGAAAATTGGAATCAATCATTTTCATCTCATAAAACTTCAGATTTGAATTTATGGAGATTAAACCCTAGATCTACAACAAATAATGCACAGATAATTTCTATTGCTTTAAAAATCAAACAAGCAGTACATTCAGGTAGCCAATAACACTAGGAGCATGTAGAAATTTGAATCAACATTTTTGGACTCACAGAAGTATTTCTATTCATTTTTGAAACTAGCAGGAGATTTCAAATAATAACAGATTTTTGAAAGAAAAATAATAGGAAACGGGCCAGATCTGCGGGGACACGGCCAGATCCGAGCTGGGCCAGCCCGGTCCGGGAAGCTAGCGCGTGGGAGGGCGATTTAAATCGCTGACGAGGGGGCCCCGGCTGTCAGCGGCCGGTGGATACCGAATCGGTACCGGACGGCGTCGTCCGTCCGATTAGACGGCAGATCGACGGCTGAGGGCCGTCGTCTCCCTCGCGGCGGGGCTGGGTTAAAACCCTAACCCTAGATACTGTTGCGCGATGGCGAGGCTCACCTAGGGTCGATGAGGGTGGCTGGGCAGCTGCAGGGCGGCGGCGGGCTCTCTGGATCTCCTCCGCGTCCGGTTCCTGAAAGAAAAAGGGCTCGAGGTGGTGCGGATGGTCGGGCGCGTCTACAGCGAGCTTCGGGTTCCGACGGCGATGGCGTCGCTCTCGCTCTGCCAGACCAGAAACGGGAAGCAGGGTTAGTCCCAGGCCTAGCAGAGGAAGAGCATGGAGCAGAAGAAGGGCAAGAAGAAGCGGTCGACATCGACCCACGGCTTCGCCGTCTACCCTTGCTCTGGTGAGGTTCCTCGGGCTCTGCTGCCCGGGGAAGGCGATGGCTTCGTCGGCTGAGCTCAGAGAGGAGAGGGAGTGGAGTGAGGGGGCGAATGGGTAGCAAGGGAAGGCTCCAGAGGGTGCGCCGGGTTTTATATGCCGGGGTGAGCTGGGTCTACGGTGCTCCCGGCATGGAAACGATTGGGCTCCGTGGGCGGTGCTCTGAGGCGGCGTTGTGCACTGGTTCTAGTGGTGAGGTCAAAGGAGGGAGTGGCTGGGTGGTTCGGTTGGTGCGGCCAGGTTTTCAGAGCGGGTGTGAGTGTTTTGGTGCATGGCGCGACGCATTGGGCTGGCTAGGGTGACGGGCGAGATGTGCGTCGTGACGGGTGCACAATGCCGTGCACGCCCGTGTGCTGAGCGACGCGGGTGTGTGTGTGTGCGCGCGGGAACATGCATGCCGGTCGTGGCATGTCTGGGCGGCATCGGGCGCAGAGTGGGGCCGTGGCGTGGCCTATGGGGCTCCTGGGCAGCAATGGCTGATTGGTTGACCGTGGAGGTGGTGAGTGGGGTCGGGTGGCGCGGTGTCGGCCGGTGGCTTTGCTCCGAAGCCTCAATGCAACGGTCGGCGCTCTGGCTACGTCGGAGAGTGAGAGAGGGCAAGGTCAGGTAAGGGCTGGATCTCTCTCTGCAGGCTGGGGCCGGGTGGGGGTGTAGTGGTGGCGCTAGACTCCGGTTGGGGGTGATCAACGGCAGAAGGGGAGGATAAAAGAAATGGGGAGGATCTCCCCTGGATCTCCTCGGGCTCCTCCCATTCTTTGTGTCCAAGAGCTACAGGACAAGGGCTTGGGCTGGGGTTTGAGAGAGGGCAGAGGGAGAGGGAAGGGTAGTCGGCTAGGGCTCCTCTCCTGGTCGGTTTGCAAAGAAAAGGGAGAAGAAAGGAGGAAAGAAAGAAGAAGTAAGGACATTTGGCTGAAATTCGTTTGAATTTCAAAAATTCAAACTACCAAGAAAGAGGTAGTGATGGTTTGCTAAAAAGGGTCCTATAAGTGGTATAAACCACCTTGCAAGTTTTCAGAATTTTTGAATAAGTGTAAAAGGGATTTTTGGTGATGTCCTAATTATGGAATAAAGGTGCAAAATAAAGTTTGAAATAAAGAGAGAAAAATAATTGAAGCTATCAAGCACCCTTCTATTTGATCAAGCTATAGCATAGAATCATAACACCCAATCAAGCACTCATGCACAGGATCAAATTTTTGAAATTGCTAGAGAAAAGAAAATAACTAGCACACACACATATGCACATGAAATCATACATTGCACACAAGAAGATCACTACCCTAGCACACAAACTCAATTGGAAACAAGTTTTAGTTTACCCACTTTATATTGCATGGAAACTGATTCAAATTCTGGTTACAAAAAGTAGGGTGTTACAGACCTTCCCCCCTTAAAAGAATCTCGTCCCGAGATTCGGTAGCTAAGCATGAAGCAGTTCGGGAAATTCTCGTTGGAGATAATCCTCGCGTTCCCAGGTGGCCTCATTTTCGGTATGGTTACTCCATTGCACTTTGTACATCTTGCTCTTGCATCTACGGGTAAGACGGACGTCTTATTCTAGGATGCGGATTGGTCTCTCCCGATAGGTGAGGTCGTGGTTTAGGTCAATGGTGTTGTGGTCGATCTCTGTGAAGGTTTTGGGCTTGTTTGGGACTTGTAGGCACTTGCGGAGTTGCGAGATGTGAAAGACATCATGGAACTCTGATAACTCCGCGGGCAGCTCCAGCTTGTAGGACATCTCCCCGCGGTGCTCTAGGATCTTGAATGGGCCGATGTAGCGGGGTGCAAGCTTACCCTTAACATGGAAGCGTTGCATACCCTTGAGTGGTGTCACTCGAAGGTACGCAAAATCTCCCACGTTGAAGGTAATAGATCTCCTCTTGGAATCGGCATAACTCTTCTGTCTAGATTGGGCGGCCTTTAGGCGGTTGCAGATAAGCTGGACTTGTTCCTCGGCTTCTTTGATGATGTCAGGGCCAAAGATTTGGCTCTCTCCAGTTTCCGACCAGTTTAGCGGGGTACGGCACTTGCGTCCATAAAGGGCTTCGAAAGGGGCCATCTGCAGACTAGCCTGGTAGCTATTGTTGTAGGAAAACTTAGCGAACGGCAAACAGTCTTCCCACTTGGTTCCGTAGGATAGGACACAGGCTCGAAGCATGTCTTCTAGAATTTGATTTACTCGCTCAGTTTGACCTCCAGTCTGCGGGTGATAGGCTGTGCTGAAGGATAGCTTAGTGCCCAAGGCTTCTTGGAGTTTTGTCCAAAATCATGAGGTGAACTCAGGACCTCGGTCAGAGACAATGGTCTTCGGGACTCCATGAAGGCTGACTATACGTGCAATGTACAACTCTGCCAGACGATTCCCATGGTCGGTGGTCTTGACTGGAATGAAGTGGGCAACCTTGGTGAGACGGTCCACAATAACCCATATAGAGTCATGCCCCCGACTCAACGTTGGTAGCCCAGTGATAAAGTCCATTCCGACCTCCTCCCACTTCCATAAGGGTATCTTCAGGGGTTGCAACAAACCTGCGAGCCTTTGGTGTTCAGCCTTGACGCGTTGGCAAACATCACATCTGGCGATGTAGAAAGCTATTTCTCTCTTCATGCCGTGCCACCAAAACTGTCCTTTCAAGTCTTGGTACATCTTGGTGCCTCCGGGATGGATAGAGTAAGGGGTATCATGGGCCTCCTTAAGAATGGACTGCTTCAACTCCTCAATGTTAGGAACACATAGGCGGCCATTATACCATAGCACGCCTTCCTGGTCAATTGAAAACCTAGGTACTTCTTCTCGTCCCATCCTATGCTTGATACCTTCGATACTCTCATGTCCCTTCTGAGCTTCCTTAATGATGTCAGAGAGTGTGGGTCGGATTTCGAGGTTTGCTAAGAAACCGAGGGTTACAAGCTCGAGTCCAAACTTCTCAAACTCTTCGCATAGGGCTGGCTGTCTCGACCTTAATAGGGTATTCAGGGAACGAGGTTCTCGGCTGAGAGCATCGGCAACCACATTCGCTTTACCAGGATGGTAATGAATGCCTAGGTCGTAGTCCTTGATGAGCTCAATCCATCTCCTCTGTCTCATGTTCAGCTCTTTCTGAGAGAAAATATACTTCAGGCTCTTGTGATCGGTGTAGATCTCACATCGGTTCCCCATAAGATAGTGTCGCCATGTCTTGAGGGCATGGACGACAGCGGCAAGCTCTAAGTCATGGGTGGGATAGTTCAACTCGTGCGGGCGAAGTTGACGGGATAGGTAGGCGATGACCTTGCCGTCTTGCATCAAGACACTTCCAAGTCCAAGCTTGGAGGCGTCGCAGTAGATGTTGAAGCTCTTGGTAATGTCGGGCATGGTTAGGATGGGGGCTGATACGAGTCTTTTCTTGAGTTCTTGGAAACTTTCCTCGCACTTCTTAGTCCACTCAAACTACTTGTCCTTCTTGAGTAGCTGGGTCAACGGACGAGCAATACTAGAAAACCCTTCTACAAACTTCCGGTAGTATCCGGCTAGCCCAAGGAATGCTCGGACTTCGGTGGGGTTAGTTGGGGCTTTTCGTTCTAGGATAGAGTTGATTTTGGAAGGGTCCACGGATACTCCACCGGCTGAGATAACATGGCCAAGAAATCCAACTTCTTTCAACCAAAATTCACACTTGCTAAATTTGGCGTAAAGCTGGTGCTCGCGCAGGGTTCCCAATACCAGCCGCAGGTGCTCTGCGTGCTCTTCTTCGGTCTTGGAGTAGACTAAGATGTCGTCGATGAAGACCACCACAAATTTGTCCATGAACTTCATGAATACCTTATTCATGAGGTTCATGAAATAGGCAGGGGCATTGGTTAGGCCGAAGGACATGACCGTATACTCAAATAGGCCATAGCGTGTGGTGAAGGCAGTCTTGGGAATATCGGATTCTCGGACCTTCAGCTGATGATATCCAGTGCGGAGATCAATCTTGGAGAACACCTTTGCTCCACTCAGCTGATCAAACAGGTCTTCGATCTTAGGGAGTGGGTATTTATTTTTGATGGTCACCTCATTCAGTTTACGGTAGTCCACACACAGGAGTATGGTACCGTCTCGCTTGTCCACAAAGATAACTGGCGATCCCCATGGTGATGCGCTGGGACGGATGAGGCCTTTGCTGAGTATGTCAGCGAGTTGTTTATTTAACTCCTCGAGTTCTTGGGGGTTCATACGGTAAGGTCTTTGAGCAATAGGAGCTATTCTGGGAACCAACTCAATTATGAACTTGATATCCCGGTCAGGGGGCATACCTGGCAGCTCCTCCGGAAAGACGTCGGGGTATTCGCATACCACCGGTACTTGGTCAAGAGTCGGCCCAGCGACAGATTTCTTATAATAGGCCTTTCGGGATGGCATGGTGGCGATGTGCTCAATCTGGATCCCATCAGTGTTGGTCACGGTTATTGCTTTCCGGGCGCAGTCTATATGACCTTGGTACTTGGTCATCCAGTCCATCCCAAGTACCACGTCCAAACCCTTGGTGCCTAATATAATTAGGTTGGCTTTGAAGGACACCCCACGGATATCTACTGGCACATCTAGGCAATTCCTCTTGGTTTTCTTGACTGACCCGGGAATCTGATCTAGCATAGCTCTAGGCATCATAGTTGACTTTAGCTTTCCTTTTTCAACAAAGTTCTCGGTTACGAAAGAATGAGATGCACCCGAATTCAAACAGAACTCTGGCAGGGGTGGAGTTAATGAGAAACGTACCCAGAACAATGTCAGGTGCTTCAGCAGCTTCCTCTGCAGTGACGTGGTTGAGGCGACCTCGAGCAACATTGGCCTGAGTCTTCGGGTTCCTACCAGAGGGTCCACGGCCTTAACCCTGATTGGGTCGCAGCGCGCTGAGGCTCGGAGCGGATGACTTCTTCAGGGGACACTCCTTGGAGAAATTTCCGGGCTGTCCACAAGTGTAGCAGCCACTTCCTTGGCTGCGATTGGCGGGGTTGAAGGTATTGCGTTTGCCTCCAGAAGTGTTTCCTCCGGTAGAGCAGTTGTTTGGATATTGGCGGTTGGGGTTGTTGGGCCTGGGGGCCTAAGAGGCGAACCTCTGAGGGGGTGGCGCAGACGTTGACGGGGCCATGCTACGGGACCTTTGATTGCTTGGTCCTCCCTAACTCATCATCCTCCTCTTGCGGCTTTTGCGGGCAGCTTTGTTCTTGTCTTCCACCATGATAGCAGCGTCTACCAGAGCTTCCAGGTCGTTGTAAGGCACAGCGACCAGGTAGGGCTGCAGATCTTCCTAGATTCCGTTCATGAACCGTTCTCTCTTCTTCTCATCTGTGTCGATGTCGTTAGGGGCATACCTCCCCCAGGTAGTGAACTTGTCCAGGTACTCGGTGACACTCATCCCGCCTTGCTTGAGGTTGAGCAACTTGTCGCGCATGATCTTGATCAGTCCAGTGGGAACATGGGCCTTGCAGAACTTGCTCTTGAAAGCCTCCCAAGTCATAACTTGGTTATCGGGCTGCATGGCACGGACATTTTGGCACGGACATTTTCCCACCAAGCACCCGCTGCTCCTGCTAGGAAGTGAGTGGCGTAGAGCACCTTCTCATTCGTGCCAACTCCCGCGTACTCGAGTTTGTTCTCGATGGTGCGGAGCTAGTCATCAGCGTCAAGGGGTTCGGTGGACTTGGCGAAGGTTGGTGGGTTCGAATTCTGGAAGTCTCTAAGCTTGCTGCGGGGCTCGTCGTCATCGTTGCCACCATTGTTGTTGTGATGGGTGGCCATCTGGGCGAGTTGCTGGAGTGTGGCTAGATTGGCTTGACACTCGGCGCGTGCGGCTTCACGCTCCTCTAACATGAGCCACAGCACCTGCATCATGTCGGGCTTGGGAGGTGGGGGCGGGTTGTTGCCAGCGTGGGCACGAGTCTCCGGAGCCATTCTGGAGAGAAGTTTATCTTGTGAGATACAATAACAGTTTTAAATGCAGGGGAAAATAAGTTGTGCAACAAGACATGGGGGGAATTCATAAGAAACATAGCTACACCAACATCCACAAGCATACATCATCAACCATAGTCAACCAAGTCCATCACATGCATACAATATACAAAAGAGGTGCCAATATAATTGTAGCACACATACCACAAGGTCTCATGCACGCACACCAAATGGTTTCAGCAGAACCATGCACATCATACGCAAAAGGGAGCAAACTAATAACTACACGGAGGCCTACGTGAGAGGTGTGGTGGAATCTACTCGTCCCCGCTAACGTGGGGAACTAACTCCTCGGGGTCCTCCTCACTAGGAGTCTCAGGAGCGTAGAAGTCAAGGATAGCGTCGCGGTCATCACCGCTCTTGCTACCGCGGTCGTAGTCGTCGGTGCTAGCGGCCTCCTCGTCGAAGGCCTCCTGGTGGTCGTCGTCGCGGCCGAGTACCGCCTCGTTCTCCTTGCGGAGCTCGGCGGTCTCCTCCTCCAGCGCAGACACGTGGCTCTCAAGGGAAGCCAAGTGGTCCTCCAATTCGCGGATGCGCCTCCTGAGAGCCTTGTTCTTCTTCACGATCTTCCTCTTGGCAATGAGGAGACGGTGACGTGAGAAGATAGACTCCTGGAGATCCTCACGAAGAACGGCCAGCTCAAGGCCTCTCTCGTCGGCGACCATCCGGACATGGTCTAGATGCTCCTGCGTGTGGTGTAGAAGGGCCTCGGTGTGGCAGAAGTGGCCGTCGAAGGGGGTGTACGCGGCAGCCTGGTAGGAAAGGCCATCGGAGTCGACCCTCCCGTAGTGCTCGTAGCGGGTACCAAGCAGCTCGTCGTAGTGGAGGTGGATGAGGCGAGAGATGGCGTGACGCAGAACGCGCATCAGGCCATCGCCCTAGTTGCGCTCGATCACCTCAAAAGTGAACTCCGGTGAAGTAGGCGGGACCTCCTTCCCGCGGACCTGGCATACCACACGGATAGCCAGCTCCCGGGTACCCTCCTCGAACAGGCGATAGCCTCGCACCTCGGGACGCGGGCGTCCAAGGCGCGTGGCCAACTCGACCAGGTCTCTCTCGAAGACCAGCAAGTCCTCATGGGTGCCGACCTGTCGGTGTGCAGTGGGAGCGTCCATCTACACAAGTTTTAAAGTAGATTTTATTAATGACTTACCCAAGTGTGCAACATTTATACATAAGTAAAAACTTGAATTTAAATGCAAGTAATTAAAGATGATTAAAGAATAAGGGAAGAGATGAGAACAATATATATTTACCTTTGATATATATAGCCATCTCTTTTATTTTAAAAAATATATTTTTGGTCGGATCTAACGCCCATGCTAAACTAGGGTCTCCTAAGGTCAGGATGGCTCTGATACCAACTCTGTGGGGACCCCAGCTTACCGACCGGGATTCCCGTTATGCATACAATTCATGATCCCAGGAAGACCGTCATGAATCCACATAACAGAGTTGGCATTACAGAGTACAACATCCATTACAAAAATAAGTCGTTAAGTCTTACATGGCCACTTGGTCGAATTCAAATGCCTCGCAGGGCAAGTTCACTAAACATAGCAGCGGAACATAGATAGCGTCGGTAGCCCGAATCATGCCTCTACCCTACAGGCGTCTGACCGGGAAACGATCCTAATTCGCACCGGCGTCATCGTAGTCTCCATCGTCCTCCTCATAGTCATCATCATAGTCTGGCCAAGTTAATAGCCAGGGACAAAGCCGTGAGTACATTTTGGAATTGTACTCGCAAACCATCTAAGAGAAGATAAACACATGCTATTTGGGTTGTAGCAAGGTTGGCTTGGCTGAAGGCAGCTTTCTACTAAAATGCTTCTCTTGTCAATATAGCATGTCCTATGACATTTCTATATCCTTATTAAAGAAGATTTGCAGTAAGATTCTCGTGTTGATATAGCATGTCATACGACATCTCTATATCCTTATTAAAGAAGATGCTTGGAAGAGAAGTCCTTGCAAAAGCTCTAGGAAAGGGGGAAACTCCTTTATTCTTGCCTAAGGCAACCATGGTCAATCACACATGACCACCCTCCTTTGTCACGGTAGTACCCTTCAAGTACCCCGATCCCTTCCCGTGCCATGGCAGTACCCTCCAAGTACTTCGTCCGGCACAAACTCCACTTTTTCCAAGAATCATTTTGTAAAACCAAAACTTGACACAGGTTAAGTATGGCCATTCCAACCATCCATGACCGAGGACGCGGCTATTCGAATAGATTACACTCTGCAGAGGTTGTACACTTTCCCCACATCATCCGATAAATCCGCCGGGATTCCACCACGGACCGTCATACGCAAGTATGCGGGGTTCAGATAATCGATCGAACCCCTCCATCTACCTACCTTAGTACGGGTGCCTGCCCTGTGGAGTTTACCTCCCCGGCACGTCCCGGCAGTACCTCCTTTAGAGCGTCACTCCGGCGCCGTGGCGGGAGAACCCAAGTGTCTTCCGGCCGGATAAATCCTGAAGGATCCCGATTTACTATTACCCACAAACTGGCGGCAACCCGGATTCCGGGGTCCTACAAACCCTTATATAGTATGAGGCTCCCCGCACTAAGACAGATAAACTTCAAACTAAGCCCTGGCCCATACTGGGGTAATGTGGTTGCACGGGGGTAATTGGTTTGGCGAACACTTATACACAATGCCCTTTTTCAGAAAACCCACCAACTCCTTCATCTCCCATGATCCACTCCTTGTTTATGAATATAAAACATCTCAATGAAGTAGTAACTACTCCAAGGTTTTCGAAATCATTTTCAAAATGTTTCCCGAGAGTAAACCCAATTTCCTAGAGTTTTGGCTCCACTATAAGTTTTACAAAGACATTGATGCTAGTCATCAAGTCTCTAATAGAAGGGATGTTGAGCAGGTCAATATAGGTGTCATCTCAAAGGATGATATCAAGTTGACTTGTGGAGCTAAGTCACCAACTATTGCTATCTAGGGATCAATAGCAATAAAGAAGATAATGCATCAATAAGAGAGCAAGAGTAAGCAATGCATAGGACAATAATAGGATTCAGATATGCATCAAATAGATGGCTTGCCTTGGTTGGCTTGTCCCTGGTCTCCTTCCTCTTGATACTCAAAGACCTCTCCTTCCTCCGCACACTCTTCGTTCGAATCTATCGCCGGAAAAGTAACAATAAGCAATAAGCACACAAATAAACATAGTGCACAACCAAACATGCCACACTCAAATCAAACATTGAGTATCAGAAGCAAACATGTTCAGATATCTGAACGAATAACATGCCCTACAATGGAATCATTTCCTAATATAAACAATGCAAGTACTAATAGCAAATAAACCCTAATCTCAAGCAAACAACTTGCAGGCATCCATATGCACCAAGACAAAGCAACCAACATGTATTCAAGTAACCAGCAATATTACAGAGCCAACAAAATTGGAATCAAGTCCAAAGAGTAAAATATGGATTTTCTATTAATTTCCTAGTTTCACATCTCACTAGAAAAGCATTTTATTTCCATAAAACTTTTTGTAACCACTAAAATTCTACCAGAGGCATTCTTAGAAAGCTACAGTAATGTAGAACAGACCAGAGGTGGAATCACCTGAAAATATTTATCCTACTGCACACAATAAATAAAACCACACACTTTTCTATTTTCACTAAACTAATTACTGCAGGAGATCTAATATCCCTAAAATAGCAAAAACACTTTCTACAGCTTCATAAAGCAACATGGCATCCATGAAAATTGGAATCAATCATTTTCATCACATAAAACTTCAGATTTGAATTTATGGAGATTAAACCCTAGATCTACAACAAATAATGCACAGATAATTTCTATTGCTTTAAAAAACAAACAAGCAGTACATTCAGGTAGCCAATAACACTAGGAGCATGTAGAAATTTGAATCAACATTTTTGGACTCACAGAAGTATTTCTATTCATTTTTTAAACTAGCAGGAGATTTCAAATAATAACAGATTTTTTAAAAAAAAGGAAACGGGCTAGATCTGCAGGGACACGGCCAGATCCGAGCTGGGCCGGCCCGGTCCGGGAAGCTAGCGCGCGGGAGGGCGATTTAAATCGCTGACGAGGGGGCCCCGGCTATCAGTGGCCGGTGGATACCGAATCGGTACCGGACGGCGTCGTCCGTCCGATTAGACGGCAGATCGACGGCTGAGGGCCGTCGTCTCCCTCGCGGCGGGGCTGGGGTAAAACCCTAACCCTAGCTACTGCTACGCAATGGCGAGGCTCACCTAGGGTCGACGAGGGTGGCTGGGCAGCTGCAGGGCGGCAGCGGGCTCTCTAGATCTCCTCCGCGTCCGGTTCCTGCAAGAAAAAGGGCTCGAGGTGGTGCGGATGGTCGGGCGCGTCTACGGCGAGCTTCAGGTTCCGACGGTGATGGCGTCGCTCTCGCTCTGCCAGACGAGAAACGGGAAGCAGGGTTAGTCCCAGGCCTAGCAGAGGAAGAGAATGGAGCAGAAGAAGGGCAAGAAGAAGCGGTCGACATCGACCCACGGCTTCGCCGTCTACCCTTGCTCCGGCGAGGTTCCTCGGGCTCTGCTGCCCGGGGAAGGCGATGGCTTCGTCGGCTGAGCTCAGAGAGGAGAGGGAGTGGAGTGAGGGGGCGAATGGGCAGCAAGGGAAGGCTCCAGAGGGTGCGCCGGGTTTTATATGCCGGGGTGAGCTGGGTCTACGGTGCTCCCGGCATGGAAACGATTGGGCTCCGTGGGCGGTGCTCTGAGGCGGCGTTGTGCACTGGTTCTAGTGGTGAGGTCGAAGGAGGGAGTGGCTGGGTGGTTCAGTCGGTGCGGCCAGGTTTTCAGAGCGGGTGCGAGTGTTTCGATGCGTGGCGCGACGCACTGGGCTGGCTAGGGTGCCGGGCGAGATGCGCGTCGTGACAGGTGCACGATGTCGTGCATGCCCGTGTGCTGAGCGACGCGGGTGTGTGTGTGTGCGCGCGGGAACGTGCATGCCGGTCGTGGCGTGTCTGGGCGGCATCGGGCGCATGCAAAGCGGGGCTGTGGCATGGCCTATGGGGCTCCTGGGCAGCAACGGCCGATTGGTTGAGCGTGGAGGTGGTGAGTGGGGTCGGGTGGCGCGGTGTCGGCCGGTGGCTTCGCTCCGAAGCCTCAATGCACCGGTCGGCGCTCTGGCTACGTCGGTGAGTGAGAGAGGGCAAGGTGAGGTAAGGGCTGGGTCTCTCTCTACGGGCTGGGGCCCGGTGGGGGTGTAGTGGTGGCGCTGGACTCCGATTGGGGGTGATCGACGGCAGAAGGGGAGGATAAAAGAAATGGGGAGGATCTCCCCTAGATCTCCTCGGGCTCCTCCCATTCTTTGTGTCCAAGAGCTACAGGACAAGGGCTTGGGCTGGGGTTTGAGAGAGGGCAGAGGGAGAGGGAAGGGTAGTCGGCTAGGGCTCCTCTCCTGGTCGGTTTGCAAAGAAAAGGGAGAAGAAAGGAGGAAAGAAAGAAGAAGTAAGGACATTTGGCCGAAATTCGTTTGAATTTCAAAAATTCAAACTACCAAGAAAGAGGTAGTGATGGTTTGCTAAAAAGGGTCCTATAAGTGGTATAAACCACCTTGCAAGTTTTCAGAATTTTTGAATAAGTGTAAAAGGGATTTTTGGTGAAGTCCTAATTTTGGAATAAAGGTGCAAAATAAAGTTTGAAATAAAGAGAGAAAAAGAATTGAAGCTATCAAGCACCCTTCTATTTGATCAAGCTATAGCATAGAATCATAACACCCAATCAAGCACTCATGCACAGGATCAAATTTTTGAAATTGCTAGAGAAAAGAAAATAACTAGCACACACACATATGCACATGAAATCATACATTGCACACAAGAAGATCACTACCCTAGCACACAAACTCAATTGGAAACAAGTTTTAGTTTACCCCACTTTATATTGCATGGAAACTGATTCAAATTCTGGTTACAAAAAGTAGGGTGTTACACCAATAGTGGCTGATGACTGGCTACGTTCAGTCAATAAGGACCTAGTCACATGTGAGTGCACCGATGCTGAGAAGGTGCGATTCACTGCCCATTTGCTTGAAGGGTCAGCAGCTATGTGGTGGGAGACCTATCAGATTACTCATCCAATAGATGGTCTAGACTGGGATACCTTTAGGGAAGGCGTTCATAATGCCCACATATCCCCGGGTGTTATGAGTGTAAAGAAGGATGAGTTCCACAGTTTGAGGCAAGGTGGAAGGTCACTAAAAGAGTATAAGAATGATTTCTGTTCTCTGTCAAGGTATGCAACTATACCCTTGTCAGTGGCTTATGCACCAAACTATAAGTCTCTGCCTGATTAGGCTATCACACTGGATAACAACATCATGGAGGAAGAGAACCGCAAGAGGAAGTTCAGCAACGACAAGACTCACATTGAACCTTCCCATAAGAGACACCAATTCTCTGCAGGCAATGGAAATGGTAGTTACTCCAATGGCCATAGGCATAATGGCGGAAACAAGGGAAACCACTCCAATGGACATCACAATGGAGGCAATGATCACCAAAATGGAGGAAATGGACATCACAATGGAGACAATGGTCACCAAAATGGAGGAAATGGAAATCACAATGGTCATCACAATGGAAACAATGGTCAGCACCGCCACAACTCAGAAGCTAAGAAGGATCTCTCGCAAATCACATGCTTCAAGTGCAAGAAGAATGGACACTATTCCACAAGCTACCCAGAGAACAAGTCTGATGAACCTGCCAAGCCCAATCCATTCAAGAAGGGACATGTGAACCACATCAATGTGGAGGAAGTGATGGGTACGTTTCCATTCAACTCTTTTACAGCATTGGATATTATTTGATACTAGAGCATCGCATTTATTCATACCAAGAGCATTTGAGAGCAAACATGCATTTTCCCACTGAAGCCATAGGAAGAGCAATTACACCGAGGAAGTTAAAGATATTAGGATAAACAATCTTAAGGGGGTTAGCCTAGAAGTTATGGCCATAGTAAGAGAATGATTTGGCTTACAAGGAGAAACAAATCAAGATAGTGGAAGCAATAGAAAGAAATACTCACTCAAAACCATCCAGTTCTATAAAGTACAGTGGAGCCACCACACCGAGGAAGAAGCCACTTGGGAGCGTAGAGAAAATCTTTGAGATTATCACCCATACCTATTTGCTAGCCTTTTCGAAGCTCAAGGGCGAGCTTCATCTTAAGGGGGTTAGTCTGTAACATCCCAAGTTTTCAAAATTTAAAATAAGCATGCCTTCATATCATACTTGCATAATTGTGGGTTTTAAAAAAAGTACTTAAATTAATTACACCAAAACACTACTGTTTTAAATACCATTTTCTATAAATCTCTGAACCAAAATGAAAATGAAAAATTTTCTATTTAAATAACCCTAATAGTCTATGGGAGCTATTTTATATTTTACAAAATATTATTTATTTAAAATTACACCAAATAGTGGTATTTGAAATACCAAAGTTTTCCAGCACTTTATAAATTTTGTTTTATAGTTTTGAAAAGATCAAATTTCAAAACAAAGTGGAGTTCAAATTTCAATAGGAAAACAAAATAGAAATTTGGAAAAGAGATCAGAATAAAAAAGAGGCAACAGCCAACTGGGCCATCTCGGGGCCAAATGGCCCAACAGACCAGCCCAGCTAGCGGTACCCCTCCCCTCTTTTCCTTTTCCTTTTATTTTCTTTTCACTCGCTGACAAGCGGGCCCCGCTTGTCATCCCCAACCTCCCCCTACTTCCCTGCGTCGAGCCTGCCCACGACCCCCACTTCCCCCGCTCTCTCTCATGCAGCAACGTCCCCAGTGACCCCTCCCTCTTAAAGCCCGAGCTCCCCTCTCTCTTCTTTCTCTTTTCCCCACTCAAAGACGCCGCCGGGCTAACAAAATCCATCGCCGGAGCCTGCAGACTCCATCGGCGTTTGTCATCAAATCTGGCACGCCTAGGCATCCCCGAGCCTCCTCTATGCTTCCTTTCTTCCCCTCCCTCTCTAGCGCACCTCCAGACACCCTTGGCTCGCCCCATCTCGTAGGAAATCAGACGCCCCAACATCACCCGACGCTGCCGCCACATGGAGCACCTCCAGCCGCCTCTCCCCTCCCCTACTGGACACAGACGACCACCTCGACCCCATCCCCGAGCTCACCGTGTCATGAGGAACCCCGTCCACTACTTCCTCACTGCCATTGACCACCAGAGACACACCGTCGTCAACCTATTGGGCGCCCTCGCCGGAAAACCCTGCCGCCGATGAGCCTTCCCTCTCCCCTTTTCTTCTGACCATTAGATCTTGATCCCATGGCCCAGAATAGAACCTTTTCCTGAATCGGTACCAGCCAATGATAGCATGCCACATCGTGGTCCAGTTAGCCCCAGTCAAACCTCCGGTCAATTTGATTTTAAATTTGAATTTCAAATTGTTGTTTCAGTATAGATCTTGTAAAATCCATAGAAAATAATCTAACAGTCCAAAAGTTGCAAATTTTATGTCTCTGGAATCCTTGCAAAGTGTAGAATCCAAATGTGCAGAAACATAACATGGTTACGGTATTAATTTTGGAGATGAATTTCAAATTGCATTAAATGCCTATTTACACCAAATAAATCATAGTTATTGTTTTGCACATCCAATTTCTACAATTTTGTACTCTCTGGATTCCTTAGAACATCTAGAACAATTTGGAACCTGAAATTTTCAAATTTGAAACGTGCACACACTTGCTACCTTCAAATTTAACCAAATCACTGTTTTGATCACAATTTGTTTTCTAAAAATGTTTTTGGAATAAAACCAATTGTAGTAGCTTTGTATTACTATCATCTATCCAGTAGGTTCATAACCATTTTTTTCTCAAAGCACTTCCAAACCAGAACCAATTTTGGAGGCATTTAGCCCTATTTTAAAATGTCTAAAATTGCCCTATTGCATTTTAAATGTTTAAAAAGCTATCCTAACCTCACACATGTTTTCTAAACATCAGAGATCACTAAATATAACCTTTTCACACAAAAACTTAGTGTGTGAAATTAATTTGTCATTTGCATGCATTTAAATATGTCTATGGTTGCCATGACAGAACTAGTGTGTTTATTTCTTGTATCTGTGCTTGTTTAGATTGTGAAGAGGAGCTGAACTACTATTGTGAGTGTTGTGAGTGTGCTGGTTGTTACCAAGGCAAGTGACACACATGCTTCTACCCATCTTACTATATGCAATTGTGTTTTTCTAGTAGTATGCATGATAGGTTGGTTCTCAAAGTGAAGCTTTGCAATGCTAGATCCTAGTAGTGTATAGCCACCCCTGAACCCACCCGTATTAGGTTGTAGCTTTATTTGAAAAATTGATGCCCATGCTATGATCACTTTTGTTAAAGTTGTTTTGTGAACAAATTAAGAACTTCAACTAAAATGAAACACCTGGGTGGATTGGTTTGTTGATGGAGGCGAAGTTGAGTGTCTCCTAGGGCCTCACGCCTTGTAGAGAGTGGGGTGAACCTCGAGAGTTCACTTGCGGATTGTCACTCAGGATTAAAGAGATTACCATGTCTTTTGTACATTAGAGTACTTCCAGTGCAACCTTATGACACTATGGGCTCTGTCTTGACCAACTAGGATGTGGGAGTTCAACTTGTGAGCAAGACATGAGGTGGTAGCAGAATTGTAGGTGGCAACGGGTCTTGCTAGTATGGTTGCTCTCTCCTTCTGAAAGGTCTTGTCTCATTCTATATGGGTAGAATGAGTCTTAAGGTGAAAGTGCACAACCCCTGCAGGGTGTCGGACTAATCGATTAGCCATGTCCCCGGTTATGGACAATTTGAGTCTCTAGACATGGAATATACGGAAGAATCTCATCACCGTTTCTGAATGATTAAAAATTTGACTAGAAACCCCTAGGTTAGGGGCTCAGGGCCATTCAATCCGAGGGGTGGTGTAGCTCCCTACCTTTTGAAAAAGACAGAACTCCTGTGTTAAGTGCTACTCCCTGGATCACTGATAGCACCACAGTACAAAATATAGTATTCATTGCAATAATATCAAATACTACAACATAAATCCAGTTATATAAGTCTTCAACCTTACAAATACACAGCAGAAAGCAACATGGAAATGAGCCTCCATCTTCATCACGTGCCACAGGCAGACATGTTGGAATGTAGACTCGAGATCCTACTAATCGTTCCTCATCCAAAAAACCTGCACGTTTGAATATGCAGCCCCAATAAAAGGGGTCAGTATAACAACGTACTCGCAATTGACACATAGTTGGTGTCTTTTGTGAAAAGACTATACTACATGATATTTGGCTGGTGGATCTCAAGGGCTAATTTTCATAAAGCCAATTTTATCCTATATCCTTTACAAAAGTTTTTCAGTCAAAATTTTATTTAAGAAGGGCTGAAATAGCCCCCATACGCTACATACTGGCCGGTATGTAGTTTTGGGTGATTTATCAACAAGGTTGAAACAACAGAAAACCAACACCCCAAGGAGTGCACCCTGCAGGGGTTGTGCACTTTCACCTTAAGACTCATCTTACCCCAAAGAATAAAATGAGACAAGACCTTTCGAAAGAAGCATTCAACCAAACTAGCCTGACCGTTCCCCCTATCCATCATCAACTACCACCTCATGTCAGTACTCATGGTTGAACCCTTGCATCGTACTCAATCAAGACAGAGCCCATAGTGTCATAAGGCTAGACTGGAAGTACTCTAATCATAGAAGACATAGTAATATCTTTAATCCTGAGTGGCATTCCACGAGTAAACTCCCAGGGTCTGCCTCAACCCCTAGTAGTCATGAGGCCCTGGAAGATACCCAATAAAACCAATCCCTCCATCAACAAACCAATCCACCCAGGCGTTTCATTTTAGTTGAAGTTCTTAAGTTTAGTCACAAAACAACTTTTAACAAAGGTGATCATAGCATGGCATCAATATTTTTCAAAGTATTTAGCATCCTAACAGGTAGGGTTCATGGATAGCTATACATTACTAGGATCTAAGTATTTTATAAAACAAGTTTCAATTCCACCTATCATGCATACTACTGAAAACACTAATGCAGTGGTAAAAGTAGGTAGAAGATATGTGTGTCACTTGCCTTTTTGAAGATCACGACCTTTTCACTTCTCTCAACTAAGCACGTAGCTCTTCATACAAAGCTATAGCATAGAAATTACACAACATAAACACATCATACAATCCAAACATAGTCAAACAATTGAAAATTCTTTGTTCAACATGTTAGGTTTATTAAGATTCTGTGACAAGAGAGATATTGCAAAAGAATTGTGGATTGTGAGATATAGGTTTGGGAGTTTGGATGGCAAGGTCAATTGATTTGAGAGAACTAAACTAACCAAGATATGAGTGATGACTCTTTATGCTTTACAAAATCATGAATAGAACTTGGAAAGGCTCATGTGAATTAAATCACACAAGTGTCAAATAGTGCAACTACAATACTATTGAATAAGTGTGACAACAATTACTCATAAATAGTATGAATTACACTTAGGCATTGGGAAAGGATTCATCTAACAACATGGAGTATGGATATGTTCTATGATGGTAGAATTAAATCAACATCACAATAGCAAGAACAAAATCTATGGTTGAGATACAATACAAGTTACTCAAATAACACAATTGTAATTTGAATACATGTGAATTAAACAAGATAGATTTAGATAGATATGGTATGTATCAAAGTGGGGTCAAAATGATCTTTGATAGCTAGCTATGATCATAAGATTTACTATTGTGGAAAGAAACAAGCTGAAAAGAAATATAATTAATCTTATGAAGGAAAATACTCAAATTCTCATATTTGAATTTGAATGTTTGTGAAGTGATTCAAGAAATTGGGGAAGTGATGTTACTGGATAGCTTATAGTAAAATAAAGCTACTGCAATTGGATTCACTCTAATATAAATTATAGAACTCAAGTTATGATCTGAATAGTGATTTGGACGAATTTGAATGCACAAGGTGTATGCACATATCAACTTTGATGTTTCTTGATTCTATAATGTTCTACATGATTAGAGGATTCCAAATACTACAAATTTGTAATTTTTGGTTGTGTGGAACAAAAGATATGAATTAAACAGTGAAACAGATGGATTTAAATCAATTTGAAAATAGATTCGAATTGACTACTGAAAGTATAAAATTTGATTGCACTAATTGATTCTACACATTATTAGATTTCCAGAGACATATAGTTTGTAAATTTTGGATGCATGGTTTGGAAGATATGCTTTTTCAAAGATTCAAGCAATTTCTGATTCAAAATCTAATTCGAAAATTCTGTTTGAACTGGGGGCTGACACGCGTCGTGTTCTGATAGGATGATACCGGTTCGGGCGGATTAGCTCTGAGGATCATCGGATTTAAAGAAGATCTTAGGGCCAGATTGATTCGTACCGTTTCGGATAAGTGAGTTAATCTCGGGCGTTGATATGAGATCCAACGGATGAAAAGAGAAAGAGGAGGGGAGGGCTTACAGGTTAAGTTTCCGGCGAGTTTTTCTAGCGAGGGCGGCTAGAGATTGAGCGTCGCCGGTGTTCTGGAGGTCTCCGCAGGCTATGGAGTGGCGGACGAGGCGCGGCTGGTCGAGGCGAGGTCGATAGCATGCTTGGGGACGTTGATCGTTTCCTCGAGCGAAGGGGAGGCGCGGTTGGAGCTCGCGTGTGCGTCGGGCGCCTCGGGTGTGGACATTGTCGTCGATCCGCTGCGCAACTGAGCAGACGAAGACTATCAGGAGATGCGCCAGAACAAGGGGAGTAGGGAGAGACCAAGAAGGGGCGGCGGAGTCACCTGAGGGCGACGGAATCGTCGACGGAAGTCGTCAGGGTCTGCGGATTCCGGTGACAAAATTCGTCGGATTTGCGCGGTGTCTCGTGCTAGAAAAGAAAGGGGGAGAGAGGGGGTGTCGAGGGATTTTATAGGCGGCCGAGACTTGGATGGGGGGCTAGTGTTTAGGCGATGTCGGTGCATCGGACGGCTCTGGGGGCCTCCGTGTCCGACCTGGACTTTGGCTGGAGGTTGACGACGGCTAACGGGTGGGCCCCACCTGTCAGCGTGTAACATCCCAGGATTTTATCAAATTTTGGGGTAAAATTTTTGTTTTTGTTTTGTATGTATTGATTAAAATTTCACAAGGATTTAAAACTATTTGAGTTTATTAAAAAGCTTTATTAGAAAACTATTGCAAACTTTCTAATAATTCTTGAGGAAGTTCCTTGAGAAAATGAAAGTTTCCAAAATATTTTTTTGCACTCAATTCTATGTAAGCTTGTTTGCAAAGAAATGATTTACAAAATGTGTAAATTACAAAAGGGTGCACTTCTAAAACTACATTTGATAATGGATTTCAAAATGTTGTTTATAAAATATATGCCTTGATTTAAAAAAAAGGACTAATGTTAAAACCCTAAGCCTATTTTGTTTTATGCAAAGAAAGCTTTGGGCCAATCTAAAAAGGTTTTCTTGAAAATGAGTTTTGTCCTTGAAAACTTGTCACTTACTAGTTTAAAACATTGCTTGGAATTTTAGAAAAAAATTAGGAATTGGTTTGAATTGATTTGGTGCCTTTTTGCAAAAGATAAAACAAGAAATCAGAAAAGGAAAAAAAGAACAAAAAAAAAGATAAAAGGGCTGGGGGCGCCGTTCTGGCCCGGACCAAGAAGAGGCCCACGGACCACCCTGGCACACACCCGAATCGGTACGTTTCAGCCTCGCCCGACGCTGATAGGTGGGGCCCACCTATAAGGTCATCATCAAGCTTGGACAGGAGCCCTGCCTCCGCACGGTTGCGCTCCTGGCCGCCCGATCTCCTCCGTGCCCCTAAACCCTACCCCCTTTCCCACGCCAATGCCCGACTATAAAGCCCCCATGATCTCCTTCCTCTTTTTCCTTCTCTGAAACGCCGCCAGGCCAGCGGATTCTTACGCCGGAGCCTCGCCAGAGTCTACCATCTGGCCGCCCTCGCCGGAGAAACCACGTCAGAACCCTAAGTCCGATTGTGAAGAGGAGCTGAATCACAAGTGTGATTGTTGTGAGTGTGCTGGTTGTTTCCAAGGCAAGTGACACACATTCTTCTACCCACTTTTTACTACTGCATTAGTGTTTTCCAGTAGTATGCATGATAGGTTGATTTTCAAAAGAATTTATCAAATGCTTAGATCCTAGAAGTGTGTAGTTATCCTTTAAACCCCACTTGCTAGGATTGCAAATTACTTTGGAAAATGATTCCATGCTTGATTGATGAGTTTTTCTAAAATTAAACTACAACTTCAATGAACTACCTGGGTGGATTGGTGTGGCTTTGGGTGTGTTGAGTGGCTGCTTAGGGCCACATATCTTGGAAGTGAAAACCATGGTATGTGGTTAGTGACCTAAGTAGTATACTTGTGAATTGCCACTCAGGATTAAAGAGATTACTATGTCTTCTATGGTTAGAGTACTTCTAGTGCAGCCTAATGATATTATGGGATCTATCTTGATTGAGTATGATGTAAGGATTCAACCAAGAGTTTTGACAGTGGGTGGAACGGGGGAAAGGCCAGGCTAGTTTGGTTGAATGCTTCTTCTGAAAGGTCTTATCTCATTTTATTCTTTGGGTAAAATGAGTCTTAAGGTGAAAGTGTACAACCCCCGCAGGGTGTAAAACTAATCGATTAGCTGTGTCCTCGGTTACGGACAACTTGAGTCTCTAGACATGGAATGTACGGAAGAATCTCATCACCTTTTTGAAATAATTAAAACTTGTGTAGAAAGACAGAATGCCTCAGGGCTACATGCCTGACATTGAAAACCATGTTATTGTAGTAACTTGAGGGATTAACCTGGTTTTGTAGAGTGACTACCCGGGGCTACATACCTGGCAGTGAAAACCATGTATGTGGTGGTGACCTAGGAGTTATCTTGACCTTAAAGAAAAATCTAAATGTTTTAAAATGTTTTGATTTGGAAAAATGTAGGATAAAACTTGCTTTACGCAAATCAGCCCAAAAGATCCACTAGCCAAATATCATGTAGTATAGTCTTTTCACAAATGCCACCAAATATGTGTCATTTGCCAGTATGTTGTTGTACTGACCCCCTTGGGGCTACATATTCAAACGTGCAGGTTATTCCGAGGAAGAGTAATTGGTAGGGATCTCGAGTCTATATTCCAACATGTCTGCATGTGGCTCATGCTGAAGCTAGAGGCTCATTAAAATTTACTTTCTGTTGTGTTATTTTGTGTTAAACTTTGGTGTTTAAGCTAGTCCAAGTGACTAAGCTATTTTGTAAGGTTTAAAGACTATCCTATCTGGATTTGCGATGTAATAAATGACATTATCTGCAATGATTACTATATTTTGTATTGTGGTGCTATCAGTGATCCAGGGAGTAGCACTTAACACAAGGGTCATGCCTTTTTCAAAAGGTAGGACACTACACAGTGGCTGGTCGCAGCGAAAACATACCCTTTCGGGCGCGTAAGGTAAGCGGGCCGTGGGCCGGATCTGGGGCTAGGCCGGATTCGGTCTCACGGCCTTTTACTCTCTTTTTTTGTTCTTTATTTTTCCTTTTCTGTTTTTCAATTTGTTTCTTTCAAAGCTTTTGCAATAAGCTTCAATTCAACTCAAACCAAAATCCAAAATTTTCTAAAATTAAAAACAATGTTTAAATCAGTGAGAAAGTAGTTTTCCAAAATAAAACAAGATTTTTAAAAAGACTATAAATTTATCAAAAAGGCTTTGGTTGCATAATGCAAAATAGGAATAGGGTTTTCAAAACAATCCTTTGAAATCTGAGATAATACTTTATAAAATATTTTGAAATTTAGTTTCAAACATAGTTTTGAAAAAGCAAACTTTAATAAATATAGCATATTTTGTAAATCATTCCTTTGCAAGCAAGCTTGCATAGAATTCAGTGCAAAATAATATTTTGGGAAGCTTTCATTTTCTCAAAGGAGTTCTGCAAGAAATAATAGAAAGTTTTAAAATATTTTTTGTAATAAAGCTTTTAAATAAACTTACAAAGTTTTAAATCCTTGTGAAATTTTAATCAACACAACAAAACAAAACAAAAAAAATTCACTCCAAATTTTGGTAAAATCTTGTGATGTTTGATACGTCTCAAACGTATCCATAATTTTTGATGCTCCATGCTTATTTTTACACCATTTGCTTAGTGTTTCGTTACACTTTGTGGCATTTTTATGTATTTTCCGGAACTAACCTATTTACAAGATGCCACAGTGCCAGTTCCCTGTTTTCTGCTGTTTTTGTGTTTCAGAAAAGTTACACAGGAAATATTCTCGAAATTGGACGAAACAAAAGCCAGACGTCCAGATATTTACCGAAGCTTCCAGAGAACCGAAGAGGAGACGGAAAGGAGCCAGAGGGCGGCCACACCACCAGGGGGCGCGGCCTACCCCTGGCCCGCGCCGGCCTGTGGTGTGGGCCCCCTGGTCCACTTCTGACGCTGCCCCTTCGCCTATAAAGACCCTCCGATGGGAAAAACCTAAAAACCCGATCACTTTTCCAGAAACATATCGTGATCCGCCGCCGTTGTCGACCCGAGATCAGGAGGGTCCAGAAGCTCTTCCCGGCACCCTGCCGGAGAGGGAAATCGCCACCGGAGGTCTTCTTCATTGCCATGCTTGCCTCCGGCGCGATGAGTGAGTAGTCTACCTTGGACTATGGGTCCATAGCAGTAGCTAGGTAGTTGTCTTCTCCACCATGTGCTTCATGTTTAGATCTTGTGAGCTGCTTTACATGATCGAGATCACCGTTATGTAATTCTATATGTTGTGTTTGTTGGGATCTGATGAATATTGGTGTTATGATTGAGTTGAAGTACTGAATATTATCTTATGTTATCTCTATGTTGTTTATGATCTTGCATGCTCTCCATTGTTAGTAGCTATCTTGGCCGAGTAGTTGCTAGTGACTCCAAGAGGGGGTAATTATGCTCGGTAGTGGGTTCATGCCTCTATATAATTTGGGGGAGTGACAGAAACCTCTAATGTTGTAGATGTGCTGTTGCTACTAGGGGGAAAATAACATTCATATGCTCAAGGGCATATGCTTTGTTTACATTACACACTTTGCTTAATGCAGTTATCTATTGTTCGCAACTTAATACTTGTGGAGTTCTCGGATTGATTCGCCACAAGTGGATTATTAGTCATAGATGCAGTTGGATGGCGATCTATGTATCTTGTTGTAATGCCCAGAGTAAATCTCATAGTGATCCTCTTGACATATCACGTTGTCTTTATTCTATCAATTGCCCAACTGTAATTTGTTTACCCAGCATGTGTTATTTTATCTTATGGAGAGACACCACTAGTGAACTGTGGACCCTGGTCCTATTTCCATTATATTGCTATCACCTGTTTACTTTACTCGCATACTACTATTGCTTTCCACTCGATACGCTTATACCCTTTGTTTCAAGCAAACCGGTGAGATTGACAACCTCATCATAAGTTGGGAACAAAGTATTTGGTTGTGTTGTGTGTAGGTTCCATGTTGCTACTAGTTGAAGACGCGCTAACAAGTTATCGTTAACGGCTCCCTTGTTAGAGTGTCACTAGGCTAGCGAGCATCACCTTCAGTCGTTTGGCTTTTTCCTACTGGATTGATTACCTTGGTTTCATAACTGAGGGAAAACTTGCTGCTATATTCATCAAACATTCTCTTGGGGTTTCCAACTGGCCGGTAATTTACTTCATCAACAAACGCAATCAAGTTCTCTAGCACCTTCAATACCGCGCCATCAACAAGTTTTCTGGCGCCGTTGCCATGGAAAAAGAAGACTTCTGCAAGGGAGTTTCGCACGCACATCCTTTACTTTATTTTTACTTGCATCATTTTATCAAAAACACAAAAAAATTAGTATCCTTTATAGTTATTTTTACTTGTCTGCTTTTAGTTTTGCTAGAATGGCTACTCCTGAGAACACCAAGTTGTGTGACTTTACTAGCACTAATAATAGTGATTTTATCTGCACTCCTATTGCGCCACCTGCTCCTGCTGGAAATTTTTATGAGATTAAGTCTGCTTTGTTGAACCTTGTTATGAAAGAGCAATTTTCTGGTGCTAGTACTGATGATGCTGCAGCTTATCTCAACAATTTTGTTGAGCTATGTGAGATGCAGAAATATAAGGATGTGGAAAGTGATATTATTAAGCTTAAGTTGTTTCCTTTTTCTTTGAGAGAAAAAGCTAAGAATTGGTTGCTGTCTTTACCTAAAAATAGTATTGATTCATGGGCTAAGTGTAAGGATGCTTTTATTGGTAGATACTATCCTCCTGCTAAGATTATAGCTTTGCGTAGCAATATTATGAAGTTTAGTCAGCTTGGTAATAAACATGTTGCTCAGGCTTGGGAAAGAATGAAATCTATGATAAAGAATTGTCCCACTCATGGATTGACTACTTGGATGATTATCCAAACTTTTTATGCAGGACTGAATTTTTCTTCAAGTAACCTATTGGATTCAGCTGCTGGTGGCACTTCTATGTCCCATACCTTGGACGCCGCAACAAAGCTTCTCGACAATATGATGGTAAATTACTCTGAACTAGCTGAGTAGCCCGCGCATTTGCGCGGCTAGATTTTTTATTTATTATTACTTATATATTCATATTTATTTTCTCACCTAGGTATTTGATCTCACAAACAAATATATTTACTATGTGTTGTTATAATATATTTCGTTTTACTTTTATTCATGCTATTTGACTCACAATGAAATATCGATTGATGAAATTAGCCAGTGATTAGATGTGAATTGAATAGATTGAAGCAGAAATTATAAATCTTGACAAAATACAATACCAGGTTTATTTCTTTGCTGATTTCTTACAAACCGAAGACTAATGTGAGTCCATATATTGGCTTTCATACCGATCTTCATTTTTTTGGTCTTTGACCGCTCCTCGTCCCTCAACGTATATATTCAGCATTTGGATATTCTGCAATTTCTCGCCAAAATAAACAAAGCAACTCTTCATAACAATCCCTAGCCTCGATTTCAGGGATACCTATATAATGTAATATATTCACATATTTTTTGCTAGTAAAACGACATTCTCACTCACTTAGACTTTATAACTTATTCCTCTTAATTGTTCCCGTGTTTTGCATTGGATACTGTTTCCTGACATTGCCCATGTCTATCGCGTCATAAACATCATCGAGCAATCACAGTTGGCAATGTAAATATTTTGGATGAACATGGTACGTACTACCTTTTTGTGTCTTCATCTCCTATGACACCATGACCCGTGTGTATTCATTGTTTAGGCCCTGTCTTTTCTCATCAGTTGGACCGACTCCTGATACGTACTAATTGCTCTATCTACCATACTTACGACGCATATTTGCAAGGTCTTGCCTGTACTTCATGAAATCCTCTGATGACCAACGCATGCACCGCATGTTGCTCAAGGAGAAAACTGAACCTACTTGAATCGACTTGAGGCAATGGGCTGTCAGTTTCACTGATTTTTTAGAAGCAAGTGGATGCTAAACGCGACACATTGCAAACCGTAGGGGCGCCCTGATAGGTAGCCAGATCTTCTGCTGCCAACGTGTTGTGTTTCTCATCACAGTCTCCATCGATCCTAGCTATGTCCTCACCGCCGCACACCGTACACTTCACAGGCTTTGTTGCTTCACCGAATTAAGTGTGTCGACGCTCCCGCCGTGTAGACTTACTCATTCACAGGCTTTGTCGCTTTGCCGGAGCAAGATCGTCAGCGCTCTGGCCGTCGTCGCCGACTCGCCGGGGGATGACGCCATCTCCAATTTCTCGTCAATTCAGATGCCATCCGCTTGAGCTGCAGCAAGGCAGATCATGATCTAGGCTTAGCTAAGAAGACATTGCAGCTTCTTGATGTGGCGGAGCGAGGCCGCCGGTCGCTCGGCCTTTATTGAAGCTAGCTAGAAGTAGCAAGATTGCCCCGGAGAGCAATCGCATCTCTTCCTAGCATGAGAACGTGAGCCTTTTTTTTAACTCATGAGAACATGAGCCTGCTACAGCTCGCGATGTGATTTGATTATATTTCGCTAGCATACTATGACGCCGTGACGGTCTCCAATTCTATTTTTCCAGTCTTGCATCGAGCGGACAATAAATGTCCTTGCACCATAAGTTTCCTTGTATGATACCTTCACGCGATCTATGACAATCCCTGACTCCTAAGTCTCTTTTGATCGTATCAATCGCCACCGTGTATACCTCTTATGTTTAGCGTGACAAATCTACACCGTTGGTTGTTAGTTGTTTTAATAATACTAGCAGAGTACCCGTGCGTTGCCACGGGTTAAAAAATGGAAATAAAGTAATATCTAAACGAAAAATCCTTTGATTGTATCGGATGTGATGAATTGCTTAAGAAACTTGTAACAGATTACAAATTGCAGCGATACTAAGGTTCGACAATAAATCATGTGGCAAAGTATGACATGAAATTGTGGATAGTCTAAAGTACTGAAGAAATAAATGTTGAACATAAACATTAAGCTACACCAACCAGAGCATTTGTTGTTTTGCTTCTAGAGGACACAAAATAGATGTACGTTATTACATGAAAAACAAACTTTAATTTTTGTGTGATCGTTCATTCATAGGATTCCAAGATATTCTGGTGCTTTTTGGTGACATCTGGTATAAACATCTTAGCTAACTCTTCCAACAATAAGGATGGAAAAAATAACACATTTATGTCCTGATACTAAAAACAATTTAAACTTAATTGATTTCGTATAATGAGAACATGCTAACAATAACCTTTTTTACCTACAATGCATAAAAACTAAGAAATGTGTGTGGGAGATAATGGCATTTATCCTGTCATGTCACGTAGATAGTTCTCTTTGCATTTTTATCTTCAGCAGTGGTATCAATAGCTGTTGGATCATCCATTCTTCACACTATTGTGCTAAGCTAAGATTTATAAAGCAAAGTAAGACAATTAAGTGACACGAAACCAGACATCAAATGAGGATGGTTCTTGCGGAGTCAACCATACCTCATAATTAAGCTAAGATTTATAATGATTCAGACTATTAGAAAATCCCCGATTTGGTGCAGTGAATCATACCTCGTCATGAGTTGCGCATCCAGCACCATGAATTGGTCCAGAGAATATTACTACATGCAGGCCAAATTCCGTGGAGGTTAAAGCTAGCCTTGATTTTCTTTTGATATAGAAATTCAAGCCGCCGGGAATCCTCCATATTGCAATTCGGATTCATAAGAACAAGTCAATGCACGACCGTCCATGATCTCCGAACTGGAAGCTTTAGCACCCATCGCCGGGGAATAATTTTGCAAAAGCATTCCATGTGATATTCAAATTACAGCGTGATCACTGACCAATGCCAGAACTAATTCGACATCTGACCACACCGGTGACCTCTTTCTCCTCTCCCCTCTGGAAAATTGAGGAAAATTAATTCAGAATAAAGATAGCAAATTTGGTAAAATTTAATCTGACGAACTTGGATATGCATATCAGAACTACATAGACACACATTTGGAGGATTCTTATCAGTAATTAATCAATCGTGTTCTCTCTGTTTTGGTAGTAGAAAAGGGATAAAAACACACCTACATTGTATACTTGGATTTAGACTTCAGCAGCACCTGCACACGTATCAGGAATTTTCTCATGTCAACATGATGTAAGCCTCCGTCTTCAGATACCTGTTGATGATCCATCAACCTCAGCGACTGAGCACTATCTGATCGAGGAATCCCTACATCTGAACCTCCTGCACCCATCCTTCACGCTCGCGACTGGCACATCCCGCTCGGACAGGAAGAGCCTGGCCTCGCGCGGGGTGTAGGGCGGCGAACGGCGCCTATTGGAGCACCGCACTTGCCGGATCCCAAGTCTCAACCAGAAATCCCGCGCCCTCGTCGTCACCCAGGAGGCCAGGATAGCGAGGGGAGCTTGTCCCGGCAGGTCCATCTTCATCCGTCTTGCCGCGGGACGGCATGAGGGGTGGGCATATAACCCGAAAACCGATTTACCGAACCGAGTTAACCTGAACCGAAGCCGAAGTGACCAAAACCGAATTTCTCGGTGCTAAACTCGGTTAGCAAATATAGAAAACCGAATATACTTCGGTCATTTCGGTACTGACCTGCTGTCCACCGAACTGACCGAGTACCCGAGGCTCTCCCAGTATTCCCTTCTCAGGCCTCAGCCTCCACTTGCGGACGAGGCGGGGCTATCCAAATCGGACTGAGATCCGGTGACATGCCCGTGGCATGTCACCTATGAATAGTTCTGTGCCTTGCTCCCCTCTTCTGATCGTCGGATCAAAAATCAACGGCCAGCGCCATGAACAGTACATGGCTACAGTGTCGTCCACAGTGCACTGCTACAGTGCATAGACTGAAAACGTGGACTACCCATATGCTACAGAGCTATCTACAGTACATTGCTACAGTTTTAATCTTGGCTGTCCATTTTTGACCTAACGGCCCAGATCGCAAGGCACCAAACTGTTCATCGGTGACATGCCCGTGCCATGTCACCGGATCTCAGTCCGTCCAAATCAGCTACTCACTAAAAAATCCCCTCCCAGGCTCCCAGCAATCACGGCGACGAGCGATCTGTGCTGTCTCGCGTCGCCTAATCTCCTACCTTCCTAGTTCGCCTGATCTCTTGCCTCCGGAATTCATTATATGAGCGGCAATTCGCTGGAGCGCCGATGCATCAGTGGCGCCGGTCAACGATTCATTCCTTAACAGCAAGCAACGCCGCGATGGCATCGTCCTCGTCCAGCCAAATCCCACATTAGTAGATAAACTGCTGCACGAATCGCACCGCGTGAAGCTGCTACTGCTAGCCTCAGTAGCCTGCAAGCTGGAATGGAAGTACTGATCTGTTCAATCTCGTGTGGCATGTGCTTCGATATCTATTGTTGTACTACTCTGAATGAGTACTGTTCAATCTTGTTCCCAACTTGCCATGAACTTCGATCCGTCTTTGTGCGAATCCTTGTTGATTTTTGCCATGTCGTTTTTAATCGTTTTTAATTTAGATTCCGTCCCAGATATTGGAGAAAATGAGGACAAACCAAAACCACACTGCAAGCGTTGAGGTGGTTCTACCTATGAACCTGGAGAAGGCCAGGCGGCCGGCGATGTGCAAGCGGCAGAAACAGGAACGACCACTGGTGGCGCTGGTGAGACGGACACGGCGAAGCGGGGAAAGAGGACGATGATGTCTGTTCGGTCAGCTCGGTTGACCGAACCGATTTGTCGGGGCACCGAACCGTCGGTTTCTAAAAATTTGACTGACGATCGGTTCACGTTTGGTCAAGACCGAAATTAATCAATGACCGAAGCACCGACCCGATCGGTTCCGGGGAACCGAACGCCCATGAGGGTAGGCTGAGCAGGGAGGGGATCGGGTCGCGACGACGTTCTTTCCGTCCGGATGGTTTTTTTTTGCAGGCGATGGTTTCTTTGACGTACGAAGAGGTTCCTTTGAAGTACGAAGCGGTTCGTCCGGGTTTCTCACGTACCATCCAACGACACTTCTTGAGACCGGACCGAAGACGCACACGAGCGAGCCAATCCCGCGTGACAGACGGACGACGAAAAATCCGGTTTTTTTGACGGACGAAATTTGGTTTTTTTTGACATATCACGGTTTTGTAACCATCACGACCTCAAGCCGTATTATTAGTAGAGACTCTCTCCGTCCGGATTTAAGTGACATGGCCTCTGTACAAATTCGTTTTGCATCAAAGTCCTCACACATTTCAACACCTTACAACATAGTCTAGAAATTAGAAACTGAAATTGAAATCTTCCCCGTCTACGACCACCGCGCCGTCCGCCGCTGACCTGCCGTCCACCGGAGTTGGGACTGGGCACAAGGAGGCGGGATTTACGGCTGAAGATGCGCCAGGCCGAGGTGCCGGCCTCTGCGGACTCATCGCGGTAGGCCGAGGCTGGAGTCGCGGTGGCAGATGCGAAATTGTTGCACCGGCGGAGGCGTGAGTCGCGGCGCCTGCCGGAGTCACCAAGCGGAGGGTGAGGCGGAGCTCCTCGCCCTCATGCGCCTCCCTCAGTGCCTCCTCTTCGCCGCAGCGGCCGCAGGCGCCGTCGCCAGCCAGCGCGTTCCTTGTTGCTTAGATGTGGCGCTGGAGCACCTAAGCTCCGTTCCAGAGCGGCCACCGCCTGGCCCTGCTCCTCCTCGCTGCCGGCCCCAGGCCCTGCTCTCTTTCCAGCGCGGCCGAGCCATGGTTCGCCTCCTCTGTCTGCTTCTTGCTAGATGCAAATTGTATCAGAGGCTCAGAGTATCTCCGTAGCAGAGAAGGCAACAGAACAATGATTCTGCAAACTTGGTAAATTCAATTGTATCGGATCACTCGACGGTTCCATTCTGTATCACACGGTAGTGTGTTGTTCAGTTAATAACCTTCAGTTCTCATTAACCTTCAGTTTAGGGCATTAACATCCAACTGTGTGACCTGTAAGTCTGCAACATATAGTCCGAGTTAGATTGTTATCACCTACAGAATGGCAATATCAAGAATTACTGAAACTGGATGCATGCCTTTTATGTATGTCTGTTTATTGGGTAACATCCACTCTGAAGTGTACTTTGATCTGTTCATGTCTTGCATGACTATTTTGCCAACTCATATCGTTTTGGTTTTCAAACACAGCAAACTTGGCCCAGTGGGTGGATATAATTAAGAGTTTCTGTACTCAAACAAAAGGGATTACCTACAAAGTACTATTGTTGCAAAACTTGCAATAGCAGCATAAAAATAGTGACACTGAATTTACTGTATCAAGAAGCAAAGTTGGTTTTGAGCAAAACTCAAACAAATGACAAAACAGGGATATGGTAGTACTGTGTGCATTTGTGGTTGCTGTCATGGCAAATTAGTTTGGTAACCACAAATCACATGCACATTGTGCATAGTCAACCAATGCAACTCAATGCTAGAATATCAGTGCACAAATAAATTTCATTTGCTATGTATCAATGTCACGGCAGTGCACATATATCAGGAAATAGTTAAAGATTTATAGAAATAATTTGATCGCTGCCCTGCCCCGCCGTGGTCCGCAACCACGCGCAGGAACTCCTGCCCATGCACCGCCCTCGGCGCCGTCCGCAACTTCGCACCTCGCAGGCCGTAGGCACCTCGCCGCCCCAAGCTCCAAGCTTGTTCGCCAGTCCTACCGCTGCTTCGGGACCTAGGCGCAATCTTCAGCTTGCTGTAATGTCTCGCCTTTGTATTATTGTAAAATCAAAAATAAATAATGTATCGCCATCTTCAAATCTTTTACCTGCATCAAAAATCGTAAGGGAAGAAAATATGTTGATCTGTTTGTATTATTGCAAAAGCAGAACTGTATAATTCGATCAAAGTGACCGAGTGACAGCACATCATTGGTGAGCACCCAGTATAAATCTGAGAAAGAGTACAGTAGCACAAGGAGTAGAAATGGTGATGCATATATTCAGGGGAAAGGATGCTAATATATTGAGGGGAAATGGTGATGCACATATTCAGGGGAAATCATGCTTATAGAGATGGTGATGCAGACTACATTAGCAAAAGGAGAACAGTAATCAAGATCATGTAGGCATTCTAGTCTCTGGAAGATAGATATGCAGTGTAAAATCATATTATGCAGGACATCTTGAATTATCAAGGCTTAATAACTTTCTCGATATGCAAGCACAGTTCAGTTCAAACTGCATGCACAGTTACTGCACTAGCTCATGATCAGTAGTTCTGCTGCCATTAGCTCAGATTGAACCAGCTGGTCAAGCGAACTGTTAATTAGGGTGGGATCATCGAATTCCACTATATTTTCAGATTAATCACAGATGGATACACACATTAACGCAATTAGGATGAGGTCAAGCATACCATGAACAACAGGGGAGGTGGAGAGCGTGGCACTGAGGTGGAGTGGAGGACGGTGATGGCGGAGACGATGGTGGTGAGGATCACTTGCGCGCAGTGGATGTCATAGACCTTGCGTATGAAGCCCCAACGGAGGGCGTTCTCCCCACGCGAGATCCTCGGGTAGAGCGTCTCCCCGTTCCCGGCCTCCAGGTCTAGGAACGATGCCTCCATCTTCTCCTTCATCTCCGGCGCCCTGCGGTACCACGAACGACTCCATCTCCCTGACGCTCTCCGCACTTGAGATACGCTAAAAAAAAATCAACCTTTTCCAGATCTAGCCGAGGCGGCGGCGATGGAGATGGAACGAGGCTTTGAGGGGAGTTGATGCATGTAGACCGCTGCGGCAAAGGGGAGTGGAAGGACATGGAGAGTAGTCGCGAATCATGGAGCGGCGACGAGGAGAGGACGGGGATGGCGGCGACGATGAGAAGGGGAACGGAAGCGAGTAGTTAGGGCCAGGCGGTGTCAGGTGAAAAAGGGCAGGGGGTTTTGAACAAAAACGCCGCCACATCAGTTATTTCGGGACGGAGGGAATATAATAGATAAGTGGGTGTCTATTCACAAACTTGGGCACCCACCTCCCTTAAGGTTTGCTTGGGTACAACCTTGCTCCCTTGTAGGGCTTTTATCCAACAAGGTAGTTGTTGAACTACTTTAGACACTGAGGGGTCACTCTTTGGGTCAATCAGAAGACCAAGCTGAGGGGTCACCTGTCCTTACCTCATTATCCTAATTGATATCCTTGGAGGTTCTTCACCTTATAGCTCTGTCCTTTGAAACTTCTTCGGGCCAAACGACTTTTCCTGTTGGTAGGACTCCTTCCAACATAGGTTTGTGATTCATCCTCACCGTATTCCTACGTTTTGGCAGCACTTGCCTCTTACAGGGTATCATAAACTATTCTTCTAAGGTCAAGGTTTTAACCATGTCGTCTCCCATAGGTAGGTCTCTCTTAGTTCGCAAAGTCAATGTTATTAGAGTGATGCATATGAGTGGTAAGATGAGTGATCAATTCATCCTGCACCCATCTCATTACCCCAAATTTGATTTATTGAACCACGCATTCTAACTCTTGGTCAATCCTCACTAATTTTTTAACAAACTTTTATTTTAAAATAGAACCAATGTTCCAAAATATCCATTTTTTAAAAGAAAATCTATCGTTCCTACCCTAGGGGTTTGCGTGAACTCTCGCAAGGCAATACCCTTAAAAGTGTGGGTCCTTTAGGTGGTCACCTTATGCAAAAACATAGAGATTTTATTCAATACTAATGTCCATTATTCTTATAGGAACTATTATGACTAGTGGCGTCTTCTCGAGCATCTTTGGTTATCCCCGTTCACTGGTGTTTGACTATACTTTTCTCCGGGCATCTCATTGCATAGTGTCCTTTCTGGTTGCATTTCAAGCAAACGACAAGGTCTGTTCCCCTCTGCTTGTTTACTTCTGGACATTTTTTTGTATAATGTCCGAGCTCCAAGCAATTCCAACATGTTGCCTTGCTACTATCTTTCTTCTTAATATTCTTCTTTTTCTTCTTGGGTAGCTCTAGTGCTAGGAGATCTTTTACTTCATTTTCTCCATATTCTACTATAGCGGTAGGAAACCTTCCTTGTTTCTTTGAGCAGTTTCCGGGCAAGTGTTCTTGTTTCCTTCCTGTTAAGCAACTTTTGGTGGTAGTATCAGGGGCTATTTCCTTGTCTTTTGCTTCCACTTCCGCCTTGGGTCTTCTGTCTTCAGGGGTCCCTGCTAGCAAATGGTTCAGTCTATCCTTAGCTTGCTAGTTCATTTGTTGTACCGTGAAGTAGAGCTTACACTCTCTGGGTACATGATTGGTTCCATCACATAGAAAACAGGTGACCTTGGCCATAGGGCATTCTCCAGCTGGGAGGTTGGTATCGCATCCATGGTATTGTTCTGGACATTCCTCAGACAGGTGTCCTATTTCTCCGTGGCTTGTGCAAGCTAGCAGTGATCTCAGGTTCACCTAAGACTGTTCGGTGGTAGTTGGTTATTGGCCACCGCCAGCATTTGGGGCATCAACTGTATTTTTTGAGAATGGTTTTCCAGTATTTGCTGCATCTCTAGGGGGTACTCTTTTTTCTCCGGTGTTGATCAAATTCTGGGTCAATACCCGCATCATTTATGTATGCATCTCTGTGGGGACCCCGATTTACCATCCGGAATTCCCGTTATGCATACAATTCATGATCCCAGGAAGACCGTCATGAATCCACATAACAGAGTTGGCATTACAAGTACATCATCCATTACATAAATAAGTCGATTAGTCTTACATGGCCACTTGGCCGAATTCAAATGCCTCGCAGGGCAAGTTCACTAAACATAGCAGCGGAATCAAAAGTAGCGTCGGTAGCCCATGTCGTGCCTCTACCCTACAGGCGACTGACCGGGAGACGGATCCTAGTTTGCACCGGCGTCGTCGAACTCCTCTCCATAATCATCATAGTCTTCTCCATAATCTGGCCAAGTTAATAGCCAGGGACAAAGCCGTGAGTACATTTTGGAATTGTACTCGCAAACCACCTAAGAGGGAACAAGTTGCATGCTATTTGGCTGTAGCAAGGGAAGTTAGTTCGAGGCTAGTGCTCAATTCTAACTATAGTTTCTCGTGTCAATATAGCATGTCATATGACATCTCTATATCATAGTTTCTCTTGTCGATATAGCATGTCATACAACATCTCTATATCCTTATTAAAGAAGAATTTTTTGTAAAGAATCTTTAGTGAAAGCTCTTGGAAAGGGGGAACTCATTTTCAAGAGAAGAGCCGGTGGTCAATCAAACATGACCACCATCCTTATTAAATCCGGTCAATCACACATGACCACTTCCATTCCTTCGGCAGTACCCTACAAGTACTCCGAACCATATCCGTGCCACGGCAGTACCCTTCGAGTACTCCGTCCGGCACCTTTCTCCATTTTTCCGAAATCAACCTTTGAAAACAAAACCGACATTGGGCTAAGCAACGGTCGTCCCAACCGTCCATGACCGAGGACTCGGCTATTCGGATAGATTTACACTCTGCAGAGGTTGTACACTTTACCCACACCATCCGATAAATCCGCCGGGATACCACCACGGACCGTCATACACAAGTATGTGGGGTTCGGATAATCGATCATAGCCTTCCATCTATCCACCTTAATATGGGCGCCTACCCTGTGGAGTATACATCCCCGGCAAACCCTAGCCGTCTACCTCTGCCGAGTGTAGTTCCAGTGCCACGGCGGGAGAAACCCAAGTGTCTTTCAGACGGGTAGCCTATTGGCGGGCCCGCTACACTATTGCCCACCACTTGCGACAACCCGGATTCTAGGGTCCTACGAACCCTTATATAGTGCGAGGCTCCCCGCACTAAGGCAGATAAACTTCAAACTAAGCCCTGTCCCATACCGGGGTAATGTGGTTGCACGGGTTTATTGTTCTGAGCGAAAGCTTAGTGATCACCAATGTCATTTGAAAATCAACAACTCCTTTATCCTCCATTTGCTCAAAACCATTTTTGAAAATATTTCAGCGGGGTAGGTACTACCCCAAGGTTTTCGAAAGTATTTTAGAAACTTTCTTTGAGTGTTCCCAATCCTAGAGTTTTAGCTCCACTAGAAGGTTTATCAAAGGCTTTGTTGCTAATCAACAAGCCACTATTGCAGGGGTGAAGAATGGGTAACCAAAGGGGTCATCTCGAGGGATGATAACAATTTGACTCGCGGAGCTTGAGCCAGCAACTAATTGCTACAAGGACTATAGCAATGTAAAATCATGCACTTTAATAAAATAGAAGGAGACATGCAAATGTGTAAATAGGATTTTCAGATATGCATCAAGTTAGATGGCTTGCCTTGGCTGGCTTGTCCCTGGTCCTCCTCGTCCTGATACTCGTACACTTCACCTTCCTCGGTACACTCCTCGTTCGATTCTATCGTCGGGAAAAATAACAACGCACAAATAAATATACAAGTATACACAAGTCACAAACATTTCAACACTCCATACCATATCATCAAAGAGTATCAGAAGCAAACAAGTTTAGAAAACAAAACAAGATTTTAAAGGTTCTTAATTGGCAATTGTCCCTATTAGAAACTAGGGTTTCTTATTTGGTGTGACCACAACAACTTAGCAACCAATTCAAGCATGCAGGCAATCAATGGACCAACAGCACACCTATCATACTTGCAGGTTGACAACAATCTTAAGAACCTAGCAAAGTTGGATTTACAGAAAAACAAGTTGTGGTTAATTTCCTATGAATTAAACAATAGGGAATAGCACTAGAGCACCAAAATAATCCTCAGATATTCTCTGATCCCCAGAAAAATATGAGGTAAAGTGCTTTGGAAAGCCCTTCCAGAACACAATCCAACAAAGTTGGATTCAACACAAAATTCCATTACTACTCCAAGTGGTGATTTTCCTAAGATTAATTACACACAATGCCATTTTAATTACTACTGCAAGAATATAAGTCCTAAAATAGCAAAACCAGTGAGTGAAGCAAGATATCATAATAAGCTATCACTAAAAATTGGATTCACTCATTTTTAGTACATAAAACCCAAGATTTACAATTAAGTATGAAAATAGGCTAATAACACACCACTATTTATCTTTTTATCTACTGTGCTTCTAAAATCATGGGACCTATGCCATCTGAAAGGTAATCATCTAAGCTACTCAGGGAAATTTGATTCAACTCAATTGCATGCACAGAACAAATTCTATGGAATTTCAAAGTTTGCAGGACAAACAAATTCACAGAGCATTTTTTATAAAAAAAAATCAGCGCGGGCCAGATCTGCCCGAACTGGGCCAAAGCAGCGCGGATCCAGCCCAGATCCAGCGAGGAGCATGGCGGCAGCGTTTGAACCTACCAGCGGGGCCTGGCTGTCAGCGGCCCCGGGCGACCGAATCGGTATCGGCCGATTCCGTCCGTCCGATTAGAACGGAGATCGACGGCGGAAAGTCGTCGTCTCCCTTGCATCGAGGGTTAGGCGAAACCCTAGCCCTAGCTGCTGGGGAAAGCGGGGCGAGGATCACCGAGGGGCATCGAGGGCGGCTGGGGTGGCTGCAGGGTGGCGGCGGTCTCTCCGAAGTCTCCTCCGCGTCCGAAGCTTGCAGAAGGAGGTGCTCGGGGTGGTGCGTGGCCGTGCTCGTCCGCGTGGTCCTCGGGTTCCGTCGAAGATGGCGACGTCCTCGCGCTACCAGAGACGAAACGAGGTGCAGGGTGAGGTTCAGATCTAGCAGAGGAAGGGAAGGGTGCAGGGAGAGAGCAGAGGGAGATGGTCGACGTCGACTGAAACCTTCGCCATCTACCCCTGCTCCGGCGACGTTCCTCGAGCTTAGCAGCCCGGGGAATGGATGGGGTTCGTCAGTGGGGTGCTCTGGGTGGAGAGGAGAGGGGCTAGGAGAAGAATGGCATCCAGGGGAAGGGTTTGGTCGGTCCAGAGGGTTTTATATCCCGGCGGTGGACTCGGTGCATCGTGGTTTCGAACATCTCGGATTGGGCAGCGGGGCGGTGCTTTCTGGACGGCGTAGTGAGCTGCGTGCACGGGTAAGATCGGTTTGGTCGGGGGTGTAACGGTGCGGGCAGGGGCGAGTCTTTTTCACAGCACGAGCACAGCTAGTCGAGCTCGTTCTCGACGCTCTGGTTGGCTTCGGCTAAAAGGGGGTGGTGCTAGGTGAAGGGGGTACGGTGCCGTGCTGGGATGGGCGCGGCACGGCTCGGTTTCATTCGCCCTCAGCTGGGAACGCGGGGGCTCGCTCCGGGCGCTCTCGGCTTGCAGGCGACAGGGCCAGAGCGAGGGGACAGGGCGGTGCTCGCGGCCGTTTGGTCGGGGAAGGCTACTGGGTCGTGGAGTGGAGGGGTCGGCGAGCTCATTGGCGAGGCTGGGCGGCCAGGCGTGCTGCATAAGCTCCTAGCCCACTAGGGTGCTCGCCGGCCGGCATGGGTGACCATAGGCGCAGAGGGAGAGGTAGGGTCGCAGTGTCTCTGCTAGGTGGGGTGATGGGGGTTTGCTGAGGTCCATCTTGATGCTGGTTGGGGGTCTAGGGCGGTGGAGAGGGGTGGGAGAGAGTGGAGTGCAAATCTTCCAAAGATTTGCCTCGGGCCTCCCCAAAATCCTCCAAGCAAAAAGGACAAGGGGGCTGGGATGTTGCTGCTATAGTGCAGAGAGAAGAAAAAGAGGTGGCTGGCTAAGACTTGTGTCACTTGATCGGTTTGCAAGTGAGTGAGAGAGGAAAAGAAAAGAGAAGAAGAAAGTTTGATGAATTTGGCCGAATTTCATTTGAATTTTGAATAGTTCAAAGTTTTGGTCCAAAGGTGGTGGTGAATGGTTCAGAGGGGTTTCTAAATGGATAACAAGGTATCCACTAAGTTTCAATATTTTTGGTCGAGTGGAGATAGGGTTTTGGGTGAGTTCCTATTTTCCAATATGGGGTGCAAAAATAAAGTTTAAATAAAAGAGAGAAAAAATTGTTAGTGTTAAGCATCCATTCCACTAGGTTTAGCAATAGCATGAAATCATAGCACACACTCATGCATTCATGCAACATATTCAGATGGAATTTGAAAAGAAAAAGAAATTAAATAGCACCCACACACATGCACATGAAATCATGCAACACCACATGGAAATTTCAAATCCTAGCACACAAGCACACATTGAAGTGCAAGTTTTTATTTTTCCCCTAATTTCATGCACTTGAAAATTTAGTTCCAAACTGGTTCACAAAAAGTAGGGTGTTACAGACCTTCCCCCCTTAAAAGAATCTCGTCCCGAGATTCAGTAACTAAGCGTTGAGTAACTCGGGAAACTCTTGCTGAAGATAATCTTCACGTTCCCATGTGGCCTCATCTTCGGTGTGATTGCTCCACTGAACCTTGTACATGTTGATCTTTCGCCTACGGGTGAGACGGACATCTTTCTCCAGAATACGGGTTGGCCTCTCACGGTAGGTCAGGTCATGGTTGAGGTCGATGGTATCTTGATCAACCTCCTTGAAGGTCTCGGGCTGGTTAGGGGCTTGGAGACACTTGCAAAGCTGGGAGACGTGGAAGACGTCGTGAAACTCGTAGAGCTTCAGAGGTAGTTCTAGCTTGTAAGACATTTCTCCTCGGCGTTCTAGGACCTTGTACGGGCCGATGTAGCAGGGTGCAAGCTTGCCTTTGACGTGGAAACACTTCATACCTTTGAGTGGAGTCACCCGGAGATAGACAAAATCTCCTACTTGGAAGGTAAGGGGTCTTCGTCGAGAATCCGCATAACTCTTCTGTCTAGATTGTGCGGCCTTCAAACGGTTTCGGATTAGTTGTACTTGCTCTTCGGCTTCCTTGATGATATCAGGACCGAATACATGGCTTTCTCCGGTTTCTGACCAATTGAGAGGGGTCCGGCATTTACGGCCATATAGGGCTTCGAAGGGGGCCATTTGAAGACTTGCTTGATAGCTATTGTTATAGGAGAATTCGGCGAATGGCAAGCAGTCCTCCCATTTGGCGCCATATGAAAGGATGCAGGCGCGAAGCATATCTTCAAGAATCTGGTTGACCCTCTCGGTTTGACCTCCAGTCTGCGGATGATAAGCTATGCTAAACGAAAGCTTGGTCCCTAAGGCTTCATGGAGTTTTGCCCAAAATTGAGAAGTGAATTGGGTACCACGATCAGATACGATGGTCTTGGGTACTCCATGCAGACTCACAATCCTGGAGATATAAAGATCGGTGAGTTCTCTACCATTGTGGGTGGTCTTGACCGGAATAAAGTGCGCGACCTTGGTTAGGCGATCAACAATGACCCAAATGGAGTCATGTCCCCTTTTTGACCTAGGCAGGCCAGTGATGAAGTCCATACTAACTTCTTCCCATTTCCACATGGGTACCTTCAGGGGTTGCAACAGACCCGCAGGTCTTTGATGCTCGGCCTTGACACACTAACAGACGTCGCACCGGGCAATATAAAATGCTATCTCTCGCTTCATTCCATGCCACCAAAACTGCTCCTTCAAGTCTTGGTACATTTTGGTGCCTCCTGGGTGAGTCGAATAGGGAGTATCATGGGCCTCCTTCAAGATGAGCTGCTTCAACTCTTCGATACTTGGGACGCATAGGCGGCCATTATACCATAGCACACCTTGCTGACCAATTGAAAATCCAGGCACTTCCTCTCGTCCCATCCTACGCTTGATTCCCTCAATGCTCTCATGACCTCTCTGGGCTTCCTTGATTTGATCGAACAGAGTGGGTCGGACTTCAAGATTGGCTAGGAACCCATGGCTCACAATCTCTAGTCCAAACCTCTCAAACTCTTCACATAGGGTAGGCTGGCTGGTCTTCAGCAGGGCATATAGGGAGCAAGGCTCTCGGCTGAGGGCATCAGCGACCACGTTTGCCTTCCCCGGATGATAATGAATGCCTAAGTCATAATCCTTGATAAGCTCAATCCACCTACGCTGCCTCATATTCAACTCCTTCTGATAGAAAATGTACTTCAAGCTCTTGTGGTAGGTGTAGATCTCGCATCTGTTTCCCATAAGATAGTGTCGCCAAGTCTTGAGGGCGTAAACGACTGCAGTGAGCTCTAGGTCATGGGTAGGGTAATTTAGTTCATGCGGGCGCAGTTGACGGGATAGGTAAGCAATGACCTTGCCATCTTGCATCAGAACCAAGTCCAAGCTTGGAGGTGTCGCAATAGATGTCAAAGCTCTTGGTGATATCGGGCATGGTCAGAATAGGGGCTGATACAAGTCTTTTCTTGAGCTCTTGGAAGCTCTGCTCGCACTTCTCAGTCCACTCGAACTTCTTGTCCTTCTTGTGGAGCTGAGTCATCGGGCGAGCAATGCTAGAAAAACCTTCAAAAAACTTTCGGTAATATCCAGCTAATCCGAGGAATGCTCGAACTTCAGTGGGATTGGTTGGGGCTTTTCTTTCCAAGATGGAAGTAATCTTTGATGGGTCGACGGACACTCCCCCGGCTGAGATAACGTGTCCCAAAAATCCAACTTCCTTTAGCCAAAATTCGCACTTGCTGAACTTGGCATAAAGTTGGTGCTCTCGCAAGGTTCCCAATACTAGTCGCAGATGCTCTGCGTGCTCTTCCTCGGTCTTGGAATAGACCAAGATATCGTCAATGAATACCACCACAAACTTGTCGAGGAACTTCATGAACACCTTGTTCATGATATTCATGAAGTAGGCTGGGGCATTGGTTAGGCCGAAAGACATCACGGTGTACTCAAACAGACAGTATCGTGTGGTGAAGGCTGTCTTGGGAATGTCGGACTCACGGACTTTCAGCTGATGATATCCGGTGCGGAGATCAATCTTGGAGAACACCTTAGCTCCATTCAGCTAGTCAAATAGGTCTTCAATTTTTGGGAGTAGATACTTGTTTTTGATCGTCACCTCATTCAACTTACGGTAATCCACACACAATCGAATGGTACCGTCTCGCTTGTCCACAAATAGAACAGACGATCCCCAAGGTGACGCGCTGGGACAAATAAGACCTTTGCTGAGCATATCACCGAGCTATCTCTTTAGTTCTTCTAACTCCTAGGGTTTCATGCGATAGGCTCGTTGTGCTATAGGGGCTGTTATGGGAATCAACTCAATAATGAACTCAATATCCCGGTCAGGGGGCATACCTGGCAACTCTTCAGGGAAAACATCGAGGTACTCACATACCACCGGGACTTGGTCAAGGGTTGGTCTAGACACAGACTTCTTGTAGTATGCCTTACGGGATGGCATGGTTGCAATGTGTTTAACTTCAATACCCTCACTGTTGGTTACGGTTATAGACTTTCTGGCGCAATCTATGTGCCCTTGGTACTTGGACATCCAATCCATTCCAAGTACCACATCCAAACCCTTAGTGCCTAGGATGATCAAGTTGGCTTGGAAGGATACCCCATGGATAACTACGGGTACCCCTTCGCAGCATAAATGAGCTTTAACTTGGGATCCAGGAATCTGAACTATCATTTTGCGTGCCATTTGGGTCACGGTCAACCCTCCCGCGGCCACAAATCTCTTAGTGACAAACAAATGCGATGCACCAGAATCAAACAACACCTTTGCAGGGACTGAGTTGATGAGAAACGTACCAAGAACAACGTCAGGGGCTTCGGCTGCTTCCTCAGCAGTGACATGGTTCAGGCGGCCCCTTGCAGTATTAGCTTGGCTCTTCTGGTTCTTCCCAGAGGGTCCATGGCCTTGACCCTGGTTGGGTCTCGGCGCGCTGAGGCTCGGTGCAGAAGGCTTCTTTAGAGGGCACTCCTTCGAGAAGTGTCCCGGCTGGCCACAGGTGTAGTATCCGCTGCCCTGGCTGCGGTTGGTGGGGTTGAACGTGTTGCGGTTGCCTCCAGAGAAGTTCCCGCCTGAGGGACGGTTGCTGGAATACTGACGGTTTGGGTTATTGGGCCTGGGGGCTTGAGAGGCAAACCTTTGTGGAGGGGGCGCAACCCTAGATGGGGGCAGGCTGCGGGACCGCTGTCCACTAGGTCCACCTTGACTCATCATTCTCCGCTTGCGGCTCTCGCGGGCAGCCTTGTTCTTGTCTTCAACCATTATTGCAGCATCCACCATAGCTTCCAAATCAGGATAGTGCACGGCTACAAGGTAGGTCTGCAACTCCTCCTGCAGTCCATTGAGGAACCTTTCCCTCTTCTTCTCATCCGTATCAATGTCATTGGGGGCATACCTTCCCTAGGTGGTGAACTTGTCAAGATACTCAGGAACACTCATCCCTCCTTGCTTCAGATTTAAGAACTTGTCCCTCATGATCTTGATGAGTCCAGAAGAGATGTGGGCCTTGTGAAACTTTGTTTTGAATGCTTCCCAAGTCATCACTTGGCCCTCGGGCTGCATGGCGCGGACATTCTCCCACCATTCTCCAGCTGCTCCAGCTAGGAACTGGGTTGCGTACATCACCTTATCATTTGCTCCAACTCCGGCGTACTCTAAATTTTTTTCAATGGTACGAAGCCAATCATCGGCATCTAGTGGCTCAGTGGACTTGGAGAAGGTTGGGGGATTGGAGTTCTGGAAATCCCTAAGCTTGTTCTGGGGCTCATCATTGCCATTGCCACCATTGTTGTTGTGGTGGGTGGCAATCTGAGCGAGGTGTTGGAGTGTGGCGAGGTTGGCCTGGCGCTCGGCACGTGCGGCTTCATGGTCCTCTAACATGAGCCGCAGCACCTGCATCATGTCGGGCTCAGGAGGTGGGGGCGGGTTGTTTCCAGCGTGGCCTCGCATTTCCGAAGCCATTCTAGAGAGAAGTTTATTTTGTGAGAAACAACAATTTAAAATGTAGGGGAAACAAGTGGTGCAATATGACATACAAAAGGGATCATAAGAGACATAACTACACTAAACATCCATAAGCATATCACATCATCAACCATAGTCATCCAAGTCCATCACATGCATACATGCATACAAAAGAGGTGCCACATAAGTCTAGCACACATACCACATAGTCTCATGCAGCACATACCAAATGGTTTTAGCGGAACCACCAAACACACACAAGCACAAAAGGGATCGATCTAGCCACTACGCGACATCCTAAGTGAGATAGCAGTGCGCCGGGTGATGCCTGGTAAATGACCAGCCCGTTGGGAACCCCAAGAGGAAGGTGTGATGAATATAGCAGCAAGATTTTCCCTCAGTTAAGAAACCAAGGTATGTCGATCAGGAGAGGAGCAGACAAACGACTGAAGGTGATGCTTGCTAGCTTGCGACAGCTCAGGACAATTTATAAGGCGCCTCGTCCAAGCTTTGCTTTGCTAGCTACAACGCGGAACCTGCACACAACACAACCAAATACTTTGTTCCCAACTTACGATGAGGTTGTCAATCTCACCGGTTTGCTTGAAACAAAGGGTATGAGCGTATCGAGTGGAAAGTGATAATAGTATGCGGGTAAAGTAAACAGGTGATAGCAATATAAAGGAAATAGGACCTGGGTCCACAGTTCACTAGCGGTGTCTCTCCATAAGATAAAATAACACAAGCTGCGTAAACAAATTACAGTTGGGCAATTGATAGAATAAAGACAACGTGCATATGATGAGAGGATCACTATGAGATTTACTCTGGGCATTACAACAAAATACATAGACTGCCATCCAACTGCATCTATGACTAATAATCCACTCTCGGGGATATCATCCGAACACCCCATGAGTATTAAGTTGTGAACAACAGATAACTGCATTAAGCAAAGTGTGTAATGTACACAAAGCATATACCCTCGAGCATATGAATGTTGTTTTCCCCCTAGTAGCAACAGCACATCTACAACCTTAGAGGTTTCTGTCACTCCCCCAGATTAAATAGAGGCATAAACCCACTATCGAGCATAAATACCCCCTCTTGGAGTCACTAGCAACTACTCAGCCAAGATAGCTACTAACAACGGAGAGCATGCAAGATCATAAATAACATAGAGATAACAAAAGATAAATTTCAGTACTTCAACTCAAGCATAACACCAATATTCATCGGATCCCAACAAACCAAACATGTAGAATTACATAACGGTGATCTCAATCATGTAGGGCAGCTCATGAGATCTAAACATGAAGCACATGGTGGAGAAGACAACCATCTAGCTACTGCTATGGACCCATAGTCCAAGGTAGACTACTCACTCATCACTCCGGAGGCAAGCATGGCGATGAAGAAGACCTCCGATGGCGATTCCCCTCTCCGGCAGGGTGCCGGAAGAGCTTCTGGACCCTCCCGATCTTTGGGTCGACGGCGGCGGCGGATCGCGATGTGTTCTAGAAAACTGATCGGGTTCTTAGGTTTTTTCCGTCAGGGGGTCTTTATAGGCGAAGGGGCATCGTTAGAAGTGGACCGAGGCAGTCTCACACATAGGGGGCACGGCCAGGCCCTGGGCCGCGCCGCCCTAGTGTGTGGGCCCCTCGTGGCCCCACTCCAACTCCTCTTCGGATCTCTGGAAGCTTCGGTAACATTCTGGGCGACTGGCTTTGGTTTCGTCCAATTTCGAGAATATTTCTTGTGTAACTTTTCTAAAACACAAAAACAGCAGAAAATAGAGAACTGACACTGTGGCGACTTGTTAATAGGTTAGTTCCGGAAAATGCATAAAAGTGCCATGAAGTATAACGAAACATTAGGCAAATGGTGTAAAAACAAGCATGGAGCATCAAAAATTATGGATATGTTGGAGACGTATCAGCATCCCCAAGCTTAACTCCTGCTCATCCTCGAGTAGGTAAGTGATAACAAAAGAAATAATTTTTGAGGTGACATGCACCTACACAATCTTGATCATATATGTAAGCGTTGTGAGCTGGGATCAAAAGAACTTAAAACATGGGCATGAAAGACATAATCTTGATTGAAGAAACTTAGCAACCATGTTATAAACATGAAAATGAACACAAACAAAAGATCATGAAAATGAAACAATGTAAGTCAAACGTGTGTTCAAATCATAAGGAAAAATATACAAATGGTTTTCAGCTTGTCCTTCATGGAGAGCAAAACATAAATGCTTAGGACACCTTCAAGTTTTAGAGGGCGACTAGATACAAATAATTTAAGAACAAGTGAAACCAACAATATGAATCAATCAATGAAAACTTTGGGACAATGCACATTATACTAAGAATGACAACTATGCTCTCTTAATGGTGCATAAAGATAGAAGGTGGTGACTCAACATAAAAGTAAAAAGAAAGGCCCTTCGCGGAGGGAAGCAGTGATTGCAAGTTTTATAACCTTCAAAAATTATGGTACTTACCGGCTTTGAGCTCCCATTGCCCCCATCATAAGCATCTTGAATGGTTAAAGTTAATGCGAGAACACTTATGCTGCATATGCTTGAAAATCATAAGTTGAAAACCTCGTGTCCCATGAATACGAGTACCCAAGCCTCATGCTACTTTACTTAGAGTCCCAAGCAAGCTCTTGTCATTGTAAGTATATACGTATCATCGAGAACCGCCAATGGGGTACCTCCGTGCCCGATGACATGGAACAAGCCCACATCAAAATGACAGGACAAGCAGACAATGAATACCTCGACATCTCTTTTATTTACCATTTGTATAGCTTTTTATTTTGAGATGCGTCGTCGAATGTCCACTATGGGCATGCTGTAAATTTCCACCATGAATTATGCATGGCTTAGATTGGCGGCCCAGGCGTTTCTCTAACACATATACAAACTCCATTATCCTGCAAGATTCCCAATTCATTTCACACCGCGAGTATCCATAATAAAAAGATCACGATATCAACTCAAATAAGAAGTGCAATGTTGAAAGCTTGCCCCATGACGGCATGGCTGGGCTAGTTCCCAACTTACAACTTGCATGCATAAAAACTCAACATAAGAGACCACAATGTCAAATTTTTAAGAACGAGAAAAATTAAAGTGTGCCTTCCGGTTCGTGAGAGCTTTACTGACCAATTTTCGCATAACACTGGTAAGAGTTTAATTTGAAGAGTAGATAAAAGCAAGTCAAATTTACTTGGAATAGCAAATTGCTAATAGGTATGTATGGTGGACACTTTGGCAAAACTTGGTTTTTAGGAGTTGGATGCACGAGTAGAGCTCATACTCAGTACAAGGTGAGGGCTAGCAAAAGACTAGGAGCGACCAACTAAGAGAGCAATAATGGCCATAATCATGCAAAGCGACATTAAAAGAAGCATAAGATGGCATCAAAAGTCAAAAACTAAATGATCATAGAGGCTATTGGCGACTTTGTAAGAGTCTAACATGTGTGAACATGCGCCAAGTCAACCCAAAAAAAGCATCAAGGTGAAAACCAAAATAATGCTTCCAAACGATAAAAATAACGCATGATTCTTTCAAAGGCTCATTAAGCAATCTCAGTTATTTGAGACAAGTCATGCTATAACAAAACCACTAAGCATACTATCAAAAAGACATCAAGCACGACATGCAAAAGCCTAAGCCGCAGTCTACACAAGCTCCTTCTTGTACCACTTTTTTGCATAAAGCTTTTTCTCTTTTCCAACACCATTTAAACTTTTTATAAACACCTCTTTTGATGAAAACCAATAAAGATCAGAGGCAAAAATACACCTTGATGAAAATATATAATAAGATCTGAACACAAATCAAGGCGAAAATCGAAAGCTAAACGCAGTTCTAGAAAAAGAAGAACACTCGTTGAAACGAATAGAGTGAAAAATGGAGTGATCTTGGCAAATGAAAAGCAAGGCAACTTCTCCAAAAGAAATGGAGTGATCTTGGCAAATGAAAATCTTGGGAACGAGAAGATTACCTACAGAAAGAGTTTCCCAATCTTTTCAGTTCTTAATTAGTGAATCTCGGGGACGAGATTCTTTTTAAGGGGGGAAGATTGTAACAACTCAGAAAATTGTAATCCACTTCTTAATAATCAAAGTACCAAATTTTGGACCAAGATAAAACTTTTATCCATTATTGCATGCATACATGTATTTCCCATTATACGTTTTCTATGATTTTATGTGTGTTAATTTTGGTTGTGCACTAGTTAGTTAATTCTAACCTAACCAACAGAAGCAAGTGAGAATAATGATAAGAACCAAAGAAAGAAGGAACAAAAGAAAGAAAGAAAAAGAGAAGAATAAGATGATCTAGGAAATCTGTTTGACTACCCTACTTTGAGCCCTGGGATTAAGAAATCTGTAACTCACCTCCATGTTTGGCCAGTTAGTTGAGCTTCACCAAGTCACATACAAACTCAACCAAGAAGTTGCTGCCCAAAATTCAAATCAGAACATCACTCAAACTTCTGTCAAACTTTGAATCTGAAACAGTGACCATACCCTATTTTCAAATGTAAATTCTTGCAAAACCTGTTATTTCTCCCGAACAAAAATATGACTGGAAACCTTGGCCAATATGTTGATCACCCAAAGTGGAAATTTTCAAAATTTCGAATTTGAAATTCTTGCGGGCAATTCGTCGAACACCTGGCAGACGAAATCGAGCCAAATCGAAGCTACTATGAAGATCACTGTTCTTGCTCGCCCAAACCCTGTCGCCATGCTCCTGGACGATGCCACGGTCGAGCCCAACCCCCTCTGCCCCGACCCGAGCCGTGAGAAAGGGAGGAGAAGAGGAGACAGCACCCAGGACCCCCCCTCTCTTCTTCCCAGTTGCTGCACGTCGCCGACCACCCTGCCCTCGCCAGCACCGACCCACAGCATGCCGCAGCCGAGACCGAAGCCCCCCAGCACGCGAGCAAGGCCGCCGTGCCCAGTGTCGCTCGACGCACGCGCCCAGGGCCCCCGCACCGGCAAGCTACTGGACGCCCTCGCCCTCGACGCTCCGGCCTATAAAAGGACCCTCCGATCAAACGAGGAGACGCACACCACCCCAGGCTACCGCCCAGACACCATCTCTCCCTCCCTCTCGCTCTGGTTCGTCGACGCCTGCAACGCCGGCGAGGTACTGGACGCGGAGAGCGCCGCCGTGTTCGACCACCCTGGAGCAAGCCGCCGCTGGGAATCGGAGGAGGAGCCACGCCGGAGTCGTTTCCACCCCTCGCCGTCAAGTTCTTCTTCCTCTACGCACGCCGCCGTCGCCGTCGTCGTCTTCACTGCTCGCAGGTGAGCTCCGCCCCTCTCCGTCGAGCACGATGGCTGTGAGCCGTTAGATCTAGATCGTTCGGTAGCGTACCGGTTCGGAGAAGTTAAGTGACCTGACCAGTGGGACCCCCTGTCAGGTCCAGTTTTTATTTCTTTCCCGCCGTGCGAATCGTTTTCTGGGCCGGCCCGTTCGGGTTTCGTTTGAAATAGGCCCAGTCTGTTTAGAATCGGTCCATTTCCTTTTTATTTAATTTCCCGCCCGTTTGAATTATTTCAAATATGATTCAGATATGATTTTCAAACTTTAATTCCCAGAGATTTACAAATCCTTTTCTAGCAAATAAATATGCTTTGGAAAGCTTGTAAAATGCTCTAGCCTGTAGAATTGGTTAGAATTCAATTTGAGTTAGGAATTTAAATAAATAAGAATAGTGGGACCATAGCTTTATTAATCCTAGAAAAAATCTATAGGATTGTTTAAACCTCCTAAAATTATGAAACTTGAATGGTGAACTCACTAATTAACTCCCCTACTGTTTAGTCAACCTTAATCAACTCAAACCTTGTTAGTGTTATCAATTAGACCCTAACCCCATCCTATCTTGTAGCATAAAATGATAGATCTCTATCTTGCACTTAGAATTAATTTTTTTACCCTCAATACTAATCCACATAATTAGTCAATCCCCACTTGAACTAGCCCTATTAACCATAGTTACCTACCCATACTCCAAAAAGTAAACAACACATGGCACTGAGTAGAAACTTTAACTTGCACACTCAATGAAAACTTGGAAGAAAAACTTGCAACCCAACTCCACAAAATGCAACATGGATGTTATGGTTAGCAAACAAATATGTGTGTTTGGTGTGTTGTTAGCATGGTGTAGTGATTGTGTGTTTTGTGTTGATTTCATTATTAGACGCTAGTGTTGCTGAGGAGGATATTGAGGGGGGATTTTATTATCAAGAAGAAGAAGAGTACCCCGGACACTTTGCCAACCAAGGCAAGCCATCTTTTGATTCATACTCTCAATGCCTAGTTTTAATATTGCATTCTACTTGATTTAAGTAAATTGCATGATTGAATTGCTAGAGTAGGATGATAGAAGTGTAGTGATGTCTTGTTTAGCAAGAGCATCAAGCTGAGTTTATCCAACTCTACTTAGTGGTATCATCCCTCAATGTAGTTGCTTAGTCGCTAATAAAATTTATGCTATCTCTAGAGGAACCCCATTTGAACCTGGTGAATTGAACTTGAAAACTTGATTGGAAACCACTACTACATGATGGTTTTATGAAGGAAAATAATCGTGACTAAGAACTATGAAATGTATTTGTTAAATGATACTAAGTGATGTACTATGTGAGCCAACCATACCGTACGACCACATTACCCCTATATGGGAAGGGGCTTAGTCCGTAGCTTGTTTACCTTAGTATGGGAGGCCTTGTATCAAACCTTTATGGAAGGACACCGTGAGCGGTTACTTCTGAACTGAGTGGATTCCACTAATCCGGCATCCCGGAGCGGCCAGAACTAGAGGCGCCGGAGCGGGGATTCCGTACCCCGGGCTCTAGGGAAGGATCCTATACTAGGGTGAGCAAGTGAAAGAGTTTGTTTGATTATCTGAACCCCGCATACTTGTGTATGACGATCCGTGGATTTCTCCCGGTAGGTGTATCGAATCTTGTGGGTAAAGTGTACCCCTCTGCAGAGGTTTTCAAACTATTCGAATAGCCGCGTCCGCGGTCATGGACAGTTGGCAAGCTGTACTTGACTTTTGTCAAGAATAAAAATAACAACGGTGAACTTGGTGAATGACTTGACTTGACCTTGATGTTGACACACTTGAAGTTCTTCTTTAGATTGAACTTAGAGAACTAAACCTCTTTAGTACCAATGAACATTCTTGGGAAATAAAACTAGCTTTTGCAAATAAACTTAGTGCTTAGTCCACTATACCAAACTTGCATATCTACTTCATCATTTCGTTTATAAGATGGTTTGCGAGTGCATCCAATGTACTCATGGCTGTGTCCCTGGCTATCAACGTGGCCAGACTATGGGGAAGAGTACCAGGAGGGAGGGTATGAAGAAGAGTACCAGAACTAAGCTCGTCTCCATGAGTCGCCATTGCCTGTAGGGTGAAGGCATGGACCCGAAGACGTTATTTCCGCTGCTATATTGTGTTGTAATATGAACTTGGTCTCTATGACCATTGTATTTGAACCCTCGTATTGTAATGTCTATGGAACTGGTTACCAACTACGTTATGTATATCGCAACAATGGTTCTGGGATTGCGGTGGAATGCATAACGGGCACTTCGAATTTGTCATCAAATTTGAGGTTGTTACAAGTTGGTATCAGAGCGTAGGCTGACCATAGGAGACCTTAGTTAGAATGGGCGTGAAATGAAACCTTGATAAAAGCAAAGATATAAGTAATGGTTGCAAAATTGCTTAGTCTTTCCTCTCTATTTGCAAAGTTTTATACATACTTCAGTTTTTGCCTACTTAAAATTTTGCACACTTGAGTTGATCACTAACTTAAGCTAATCTAAAATTTTGTAGATGGCCCCGGTATTCACTGAGCACTACCAGTTGGGCCATGGTGGCAGCCTTTGTTTCGAGCGCGACCTCACCACCCTGACCTTGTTCCTGGATCGTTTGTATCCGGAGTTCAAGGGAGCCGTGCTCAATGAGCACCCAGATGGAGAGCTACGGTGGCTTATCAGGGCCAGTTGCCGTGGCAAGAAGGGGAATTTGAGTTCTCCAAGGATCAAGTTTGAGCTTGTGGAGAACACTTGGGCCGATGGTTTGGTCCGAGGTATGCAGGAGATGCATGCCCGCTTATGCGGACTGCATGTTGAGGAGATCCAGGGGGAGCACTTTAGGAACTTTGCTCGGCGTGATGGGGATGGGCGTCTGTGACGACCTCAAATTTGATAACAAATTCGAAGTGCCCGTTATGTATTCCACCGCAATCCCAGAATCATTGTTGCGATATACATAACGTAGTTGGTAACCAGTTCCATAGACATTACAATACGATGATTCAAATACAATGGTCATATAGACCAAGTCATATTACAACACAATATAGCAGCGGAAATAACGTCTTCGGCCCATGCCTTCTCCCTACAGGCAAATGGCGACTCACGGAGACGAGCTTAGTTCTGGTACTCTTCTTCATACCCTTCCTCCTGGTATTCCTCCCCATAGTCTGGCCAAGTTGATAGCCAGGGACACAGCCGTGAGTACATTGGATGCACTCGCAAACCATCTTATAAATGAAAAGATGAAGTAGATATGCAAGGTTGGGTATAGTGGACTAAGCACTAAGTTGGTTTGCAAAAGCTAGTTTTATTTCCCAAGAATGCTCATTGGTAGAAAAGAGGTTTAGTTCTCTAAGTTCATTCTAAAGAGGAACTTCAATGGGTCAAGATCATGGTCAAGTCAAGTCAATTCAAATTCATGTCATTCACCAAGTTCACCCTTGTTATTTTTAGTCTTGACAAAAGCCAGGTAGAGTTTGCCAACCGTCCATGACCGAGGACTCGGCTATTCGAATAGTTTGAAAACCTCTGCAGAGGGGTACACTTTACCCACAAGATTCGATACATCTGCCGGGAGAATTCCACGGTTCGCCATACACAAAGGTATGCGGGTTTCAGATAATCAAACAAAACCTTTCACTTGCTCATCCTAGTATAGGATCCTTCCCTAGAGCCCGGGATACGGAATTCCCGCTCCGGCGCCTCTAGTTCTGCCCATCCCGGGTACCGGGTTAGTGGAAACCACTTGGTCAAGAAGTATCCGCCCGTGGGGTCCTTCCATGAAGATTTGATGCAAGACCTCCCATACTAAGATAAACAAGCTACGGATTAAGCCCCTTCCCATATAGGGGTAACGTGGTTGTACGTTATAATTGGCACCCATGTACATCACTCGTTGTCAATTGAGAAATACATTTCATAGTTCTTAGTCAAGATTATTTTCTTTCATAAAGCCATCGTGTAGGAGCAATCTCCCATTTCAAGTTTCAAGTTCAAGTCACCACCTTTCAAATGGGGTTCCTCCAGAGATAGCCTCAAATTTTATTAGCGACTAAGCAACTACATTGAGTGAGAGTACTACTAACTAGGGTTGGATAAACTCAGCTTGATGCCCTTGATAATCAAGACATCAATACACTTCTATCATTCTACTCTAGCAATTCAATCATGCAATTTACTTAAAATAAGTAGAATGCAATAGTAAAACTAGGTAGTGGGAGTATGAATCAAAAGATGGCTTGCCTTGGTTGGCAAAGTGTCCGGGGTTCTCTTCTTCTTCTTGATAATAATAATCCCCTCCAATATCCTCCTCGGCAACACTAGCGTCTAATAACGAATAAACACAAAGCACACCATCACTTCACCAAGCTAACAACACACCAAGCACACATCTGTGTTTGTTAACCAAAGCATTCATGTTGCATTGTTATGGTGTTGGATTGTAAGTCTTTCTTCTAAGTTTTCTTCAAGTGTGCAAGCTAGATTCTTTACTAAGTAGCATAAGTGGTTCACTTGTGCAGCATTGGTGTTGATTTAGGGTTACTAAGACAAGTTTAGGTGGGATGGGTCCACTAAGTGAATTGGTAAAGAGGGCAATTAATTCTAAGTGTGCACTAGTGATCTATCATTTTATGCTAACAAATAGGTTTGGGTTAGGGTCTAAATGATCACACTAATATGGTTTGGGTAGATTAGTGTTGACTAACAGTAAGAGGGGTCATTAGTGAGTTCACATTTTAATTTTCATGATTTTTGATGGCTTAAATAATTTTCTAGAAATCTTTCATGATTAATAAAGCTATGGTCCCACTATTCATATCTAATTAAATTCCTAACTTATTTTGAATTCTAACCAGTTCTACTGTGTAGAGTATTTTATAAGCTTTCCAACGCATATTTATTTGCTAAAAACGGATTTGTAAAACTCCGGGAATTTGAATTGTAAAAACAGTGCTGAATTTAGTTCGAAAATCGGGCGGAAAAAAAATAAAAACGGGAAAAGATTAGTGCTGAATCCAAACTGGGCCGCACACAGGAGGCTACCGGGCCGGCCCACTAGGCTAAAGCTGGCTGGAGGTTAAGTGAAAAAAAAAAAAGCTGACAAGGGGGGCCCGCTACTTAAAACGAAAGGGTATCGGGGCTTCTTCCCCGGGCGCTACTGGAACGTAAACGAGAGCAAGCTCTGGGAGCAGGGCGGCGACGGGGAGGCTCACCGGAGCGGCGGCGACCGGCGGCGAGGATGCAGGGCGGATGCGGGGGTCCTCCTCCGCCACCTCCAGCAGGTACAGCTCCGGGGAAAGCTCAGCAATGCCGGGAACGTGCGGTGGCCTGCGGGGACGTCGAGGTCGGCGAGCTCGACTGAGAGCACGAGAGCGAGGGAAACGTTGTCTAGGAAGGTGCTGGGGATGGTGTGGTTCTTTTCAGGGAAGAAGGGCGCCCTTTTATAGGCGGGAGAGGGAGCACCGGCGAGGTCCAGAGGCGGCCAGCACACCGTGTGTGTCGGCCGTGGGAGGGGCAAGGCTTGGTTCTGGCGTGGGCGGCGGGCTGCTGCGTGCTGTAGGAGCATCCTGGCGCGATGGGAGGGGCTGAGATGGTCTGGTTCAGAGGGGGGCATGGTAGGGGTCCGGTGTGCTCTTCTTCCATGCCATCCATGTCTCACGGCCGGTGCTTGTGCAGGGGAGACAAGGAATCGACCCAGGAGATCCCAGAGCACTGCTTGGAGGTCAGAGACTAGGGCTAGGGCTGCCCAACACTGTGGCAAACAGTTGATGCGATTTTGCTAGATTTCTGCCCACCAAGTGTTTGTTGAAATGCCCGCAAGAACCCAAAATTTGATTTTTCAAATTTTTCCACTTTGGGTGCTCATCATATTGGATAAGATACCCAGGCATATTTTTGTTACAGTGAAAGGTTGAGTTTTGCAAAAATTTATATTTCAAATTTGATATGGTTTCTGTTTCAGATTCAAACTTTGGCTCAAGTTTGAGTGGTGTTCTGGTTTGAAATTTGGGTAAATCTTTGTTGGTTGAGTTAGTCCACAACTTGGTTAAGCTCAACTCACTGGCCAAACATGAAGGTGGGTTCTAGGTTTCTTAACTCAAGGGCTCAAAGTAGGGTAGTCAAACAGATTTCCTAGATCATCTTTTCCTTCTCTTTTTCTTTCTTATTTTTATTTCTGGTTGCTTTGGTTCTTATAATCTTTCTCAATTGATTCTGTTGGTTCACTTAGAATTAACTAGACAATACACAATCAAAAACAACACACATGAAATCATAGAATACATAGAGTAGAAAATACATGTATGCATAAAATAATGAGTAAAAAGTTTTATTTGGGTCCAAAATTTGGTACTTTATTTAATAAGAAGTGGATTACAATTTCTGAGTTGTTACAATCTTCCCCCCTTAAAAAGAATCTCGTCCCCGAGATTCACTAATTAAGAACTGAAAAGATTGGGAAACTCTTTCTGAAGGTAATCTTCTCGTTCCCAAGTAGCTTCAGCTTCGGTGTGATTACTCCACTGAACTTTCAGAAACTTGATACTTCGGGTTCGAGTGGTTCGATATGCTTCCTCGAGGATACGGATAGGTACTTCACGATAGGTCAAATCCTTGTTGATGTCCACCGAACGGTGATCAATATTCTTGAAGGTTTCGGGCTTCTCCGGAACTTCAAGACATTTCCGAAGTAAGGACACGTGGAAGACATCGTGTACTTCAGACAATTCAGGGGGCATTTCCAACTGATAAGACACTTCTCCTCGGCGGTCTAGTATCTTGAAGGGTCCAATATATCTTGGCGCAAGCTTTCCTTTTACTTGGAATCTTTGCATTCCCTTGAGAGGTGATACTCTAAGATAAACAAAGTCTCCACTCTTGAAAGTCAGTTCTCGACGTCTCTTGTCGGCATAACTCTTTTGTCTTGACTGGGCTGCCTTGAGGTATTCACGAATCATGCGAACTTTCTCCTCGGCTTCTTGCAAAATATCTGGTCCAAAAATCTGACTGTCTCCGGTTTCTGACCAATTCAGAGGGGTACGACACTTTCTTCCATACAAGGCTTCAAATGGGGCCATTTGCAAACTGGCTTGATAACTGTTGTTGTAGGAAAACTCCGCGAAAGGCAGACAATCTTCCCACTTAGCTCCATAGGCTAGAACACAGGCTCTCAACATATCTTCAAGTATTTGGTTTACTCTTTCAGTCTGTCCATCCGTCTGAGGGTGGTAAGCGGTGCTAAAGGCTAACTTGGTTCCCAGAGCTTGATGTAAGCTTTTCCAAAATCTTGAGGTGAACTGGGTTCCTCGGTCGGAAACTATGGTTTTAGGGATTCCATGCAAACTGACAATTCTGGATAGATACAGATCGGCTAGCTGATCTGAGCGATGAGTGGTCTTGACAGGAATAAAATGGGCAACTTTGGTCAGTCTATCCACAATGACCCAAATAGAGTCATTTCCACGGCTAGACCTTGGAAATCCAGTGATGAAATCCATTCCAACAGATTCCCACTTCCATTCCGGAACTTGCAAAGGTTGCAATAATCCCGCAGGACGTTGATGTTCAGCCTTGACTCTTTGACAAATATCACACTTGGATATAAACGAGGCAATCTCACGCTTCATTCCATGCCACCAAAATTGTTCCTTCAAATCTTGGTACATCTTAGTTCCACCAGGGTGGATGGAGTAAGGTGTCTCATGGGCTTCCTTCATAATCACTTCCTTTAGTTCTGAATCAGCGGGCACACAAATACGGCCTTTATACCAAAGAACTCCTTGATCATCCTCTTCAAATCCTGGCACCTTGCCGGAACCAATTCTGCGCTTGATTCCTTCAATACTCTCATTTCCCTTCTGGGCTTCTTTGATCTGGCTCATCAACGTGGGTTGAAACTCAAGGTTGGCTAAGAATCCTTGACTGACTAGTTCCAATCCAAATTTTTCAAACTCTTGGTGCAGCATAGGTTGCTCTTCCTTGATCCTCATATTCAACGAACACGGCTTTCTACTCAACGCATCGGCCACTACATTGGCCTTACCGGGGTGATAGTGAATTTCCAGATCATAATCCTTGATCAACTCTATCCATCTCCTTTGCCTCATGTTCAACTCCTTCTGGGTGAAAATATACTTCAAACTCTTGTGGTCAGAATAGATCTCACAACGGTTGCCCATCAGATAGTGCCTCCAAGTCTTCAAAGCTAGAACCACGGCTGCTAACTCTAGATCATGGGTTGGATAATTTTCTTCATGAGGTCTAAGCTGCCGAGAGAGGTAAGCTATTACCTTGCCTTCTTGCATCAAGACACAACCAAGTCCAAGTTTGGAAGCGTCGCAATAGACATCAAAGTTTTTAGTGATATCGGGCATGGTTAGGACGGGGGCGGTCACCAGTCGCTTCTTGAGCTCTTGAAAACTCTCTTCACACTTAGGGGTCCATTCAAACTTCTTGTCTTTCTTCAACAATTGGGTCATTGGCCGGGCAATACTGGAAAATCCTTTAACAAACTTGCGGTAATAACCCGCTAATCCGAGAAAACCTCTAACTTCCGTCTGAGTGGTAGGGGCTTCCCAATCCATGACTGACTTGATCTTCTTGGGGTCTACCGATATTCCTCCTGCTGATAGCACATGGCCTAAGAATCCAACTTCCTTCAACCAGAACTCACACTTGCTGAACTTGGCATACAGCTGATGCTCCCTTAAGGTTTCTAAGATTAATCTCAAATGGGTTGCATGCTCTTCTTCGGACTTGGAGTAGATAAGAATGTCATCAATGAAGACAACAACAAACTTATCCAAGAACTTCATAAAAACCTTATTCATGAGATTCATGAAATAAGCAGGGGCATTGGTTAATCCAAATGACATTACGGTGTACTCATACAATCCGTATCGGGTAGTGAAGGCTGTTTTGGGGATATCCGTTGCACGGATCTTCAATTGGTGGTATCCAGTTCTAAGATCTATCTTTGAGAATACTCTGGCTCCAGTCAATTGGTCAAACAAATCTTCGATCTTCGGGAGAGGGTACTTGTTCTTGATGGTCACATCGTTAAGCTTGCGATAATCAGTGCACAGTCGGCTCGAACCGTCACTTTTATCCACAAACAAAATCGGTGATCTCCAAGCAGAAGAACTTGGCTGAATCAATCCCTTGCTCAAGAGGTCATCCAATTGCTTCTTCAACTCAACTAATTCAGCTGGGTTCATACGATAGGGTCGTTGGGCTATAGATCCCGTTCCGGGGATAAGCTCAATGATAAACTCAATATCCCGATCCGGTGGCATTCCGGGTAGCTCATCGGGAAAGACATCCGGGTATTCACAGACGATGGGGACTTGCTCCAAAGTCGGTCCTGAGATACTCTTATGACATCTGGGAATTGGAATGGGTTTGATTGACACATGCTTTACTAAAACTCCATGGCTACTCCTCATGGTAATGGTCTTTTTGGCACAATCTATAATTCCTTGGTGTTGAGACATCCAATCCATACCTAGGACCACTTCCAATCCTTTGGTTCCTAACACAATCAAACTGGCTAAGAATGAGATCCCATGGATTTCTATGGGCACTGCCAAACAGGTACAACTGGCTTTGGTTACTGACCCGGGAATTTGCACAGACATGACATCTTTCAAGGGTGTGGGTTGAAGTCCACTTTTATCAACGAATAATTGGGTAACAAATGAGTGTGAAGCTCCAGAATCAAACAGAACTCGTGCAAGAACTGAGTTAACAGGGAACATACCAAGCACGACGTCTGTTGCTTCCTGAGCTTCTTCAACATTCATGTGATTCAGACGGCCTCGAGAGTGAGGCTGGTTCCTTGGTGGATAGTTCTTGCCATTTCCCACACGGCGCTGTTGCTGAGCAGGAGCAGTAGTCTTGGATGCATCATTCAGCTTCTTGGGGCACTCATTGGAGTAGTGCCCTTTAAGTCCGCACTCATAACAGGTAACTCCAGACTTGTCACCAGGCTTGGGTAACACAGGGGCGCCATTGGGCCTCGGAGCATTGGTGTTGAAGTTGTTGCCACTAGGTCTTGGGGGTGCACGGTTGAAGTTGTTTCCGGGCGGACGGTTGGGATAGTTGGGACGTGGAGCAGGTGCAGGTGGCCTCATTGGCCTAGGGGCGAAACCCATAGGTGCATTTCCCCTTGGCTTCTGCGAGTGGCTCGAGTTGCCTTGATACATCATACGGCGCTTGCGGTTCTCGGTAGCTTGCTTGAGTTTGCCTTCCATCTGAATGGCAGAGTCAACCAATGACTCCAGGTCGGCAAAGGGAATGCTGACCAAGACACATTGCATCTCATCATGAAGTCCATCCAGAAACCTTTCTTGCTTCTTCTCAGTGGTGTTGGTGTCATCTGGGGCATACCTAGACAAGGTAAGGAACTTGTCACGGTAATCCACCACAGACATGGAACCTTGCTTCAGATTTCTGAACTCATCCCTCATCCTTTTAACCAATCCCATAGGGACATGGGCTTTGCTAAACTTGCTCTTGAACTCCTCCCAAGGCATCACATACCCTGGGGCTTGCATTGCACGGGTGCTATCCCACCAAGCTCTCGCTGCTCCAGCAAGATAGTGGGTGGTGTACAGAACCTTCTCATTTTCACCAACTTCGGCGACTGCCAAATTGTTCTCCATAGTGCAAAGCCAGTCATCGGCATCTAAGGGCTCTTCAGACTTAGTGAATATAGGAGGGTTGGTGTTTTGGAAACTCCTTAACTTGGATCGGTGATCACCATTGCCATTGTTTTCTCCTTCACCATGGCCATTGCCATTGCCATTGTTGTGGTTCATTGCCATCTGGGTTAATTGCTGAAGAGTGGCCAAGTTAGCTTGGCGCTCAGCTCGGGCTGCTTCCCGGTCTTCCATGATCAACCTTAGCAATTCAGCCATTTCCGGGTTCGGGGGTGGGGGTGCTCGCGGCATCTGAAGATAAGGTGTGTAAGACAAGAGGGAAAAGCTAATTTGCTAAGATTTAAAGGTAACATGGATGATGCAATTTTGTTTTACTAAGGCCTTAGAGGCCAAATTCAAATTTCATTCATCACTCATCAAACATATCATACATACGAGTTCACACATTACAAATGGTTTACATCAAACCATTGCGACTCGTCTACTAGAGAGGGGGATACAACTCACACCTACACGAAGTGAACATAAAGTGGAACTCATAGCTAGATAACACGTGGATCTCGGATCTAAACAGCGGGCTCCTCGGGGTCTTCCTCCTCGTCACTCACAATGAATCCATTGTGTCCACCATCCTCCGGATCATCGAGGTCCTCCATGAAGTCATCCTCATCACTAATGAGGGCATTATCCTCCTTGCGGAGATCAATGCCTTCCTCCTCACCAAGGTGATCCTCAAGACTCTCAATGTACGCAGTCAACTCCGCCACATTGGCCTTCAACTCCTCAAGGTCCTGTTCCTTCTCATCGCGCTGGCGACGAAGGCTCTTGCGCTCCTTCGCAAGAATCCTGATAGTGCTCCTCGCCTCCACCAGTGCAAAGTGCTCGAGGTTGGCCCTAGTACGGGCACGGTCGGCCTCCTGCTGAGTGGAGTACAGCAAGAAGTCCATGTGGTCGATGTAGGTACTCGGCTCATTCTGCCCGGGCATGTTTGCGGGACGCCCATCCGCATCACGCCGAGCAAAGTTCCTAAAGCGCTCTCCCTGAACCTCCTCAACGTGCAGTCCGCACAAGCGGGCGTGCATCTCTTGCATCGCTCGGACCAAACCATCGGCCCAAGTGTTCTCCACAAGCTCAAACTTGACCCTTGGAGAACCCAAAATCCCCTTCTTGCCACGGCAACTAGCTCGGATGAGCCATCGTAGCTCTCCATCTGGGTGCTCATTGAGCACGGCTCCCTTGAACTCCGGGTACAAACGGTTCAGGAACAAGGTCAGGGTGGTGAGGTCGCGCTCGAAACAAAGGCTGCCACCATGGCCCAACTGGTACTGCTCAGTGAATACCGGGGCCATCTACAAAATTTTAGATTAGTTCAAGTTAGTGATCAACTCAAGTGTGCAAAATTTTAAGTAGGCAAAAACTGAAGTATGTATAAAACTTTGCAACTAGAGAGGAAAGACTAAGAAATTTTGAAATCATTATTTATATATTTGCTTTTATCAAGTTTTCATTTAACGCCCATTCTAACTAAGGTCTCCTATGGTCAGCCTAGGCTCTGATACCAACTTGTGACGACCTCAAATTTGATAACAAATTCGAAGTGCCCGTTATGTATTCCACCGCAATCCCAGAATCATTGTTGCGATATACATAACGTAGTTGGTAACCAGTTCCATAGACATTACAATACGATGATTCAAATACAATGGTCATATAGACCAAGTCATATTACAACACAATATAGCAGCGGAAATAACGTCTTCGGCCCATGCCTTCTCCCTACAGGCAAATGGCGACTCACGGAGACGAGCTTAGTTCTGGTACTCTTCTTCATACCCTTCCTCCTGGTATTCCTCCCCATAGTCTGGCCAAGTTGATAGCCAGGGACACAGCCGTGAGTACATTGGATGCACTCGCAAACCATCTTATAAATGAAAAGATGAAGTAGATATGCAAGGTTGGGTATAGTGGACTAAGCACTAAGTTGGTTTGCAAAAGCTAGTTTTATTTCCCAAGAATGCTCATTGGTAGAAAAGAGGTTTAGTTCTCTAAGTTCATTCTAAAGAGGAACTTCAATGGGTCAAGATCATGGTCAAGTCAAGTCAATTCAAATTCATGTCATTCACCAAGTTCACCCTTGTTATTTTTAGTCTTGACAAAAGCCAGGTAGAGTTTGCCAACCGTCCATGACCGAGGACTCAGCTATTCGAATAGTTTGAAAACCTCTGCAGAGGGGTACACTTTACCCACAAGATTCGATACATCTGCCGGGAGAATTCCACGGTTCGCCATACACAAAGGTATGCGGGTTTCAGATAATCAAACAAAATCTTTCACTTGCTCATCCTAGTATAGGATCCTTCCCTAGAGCCCGGGATACGGAATTCCCGCTCCGGCGCCTCTAGTTCTGCCCATCCCGGGTACCGGGTTAGTGGAAACCACTTGGTCAAGAAGTATCCGCCCGTGGGGTCCTTCCATGAAGATTTGATGCAAGACCTCCCATACTAAGATAAACAAGCTACGGATTAAGCCCCTTCCCATATAGGGGTAACGTGGTTGTACGTTATAATTGGCACCCATGTACATCACTTGTTGTCAATTGAGAAATACATTTCATAGTTCTTAGTCAAGATTATTTTCTTTCATAAAGCCATCGTGTAGGAGCAATCTCCCATTTCAAGTTTCAAGTTCAAGTCACCACCTTTCAAATGGGGTTCCTCCAGAGATAGCCTCAAATTTTATTAGCGACTAAGCAACTACATTGAGTGAGAGTACTACTAACTAGGGTTGGATAAACTCAGCTTGATGCCCTTGATAATCAAGACATCAATACACTTCTATCATTCTACTCTAGCAATTCAATCATGCAATTTACTTAAAATAAGTAGAATGCAATAGTAAAACTAGGTAGTGGGAGTATGAATCAAAAGATGGCTTGCCTTGGTTGGCAAAGTGTCCGGGGTTCTCTTCTTCTTCTTGATAATAATAATCCCCTCCAATATCCTCCTCGGCAACACTAGCGTCTAATAACGAATAAACACAAAGCACACCATCACTTCACCAAGCTAACAACACACCAAGCACACATCTGTGTTTGTTAACCAAAGCATTCATGTTGCATTGTTATGGTGTTGGATTGTAAGTCTTTCTTCTAAGTTTTCTTCAAGTGTGCAAGCTAGATTCTTTACTAAGTAGCATAAGTGGTTCACTTGTGCAGCATTGGTGTTGATTTAGGGTTACTAAGACAAGTTTAGGTGGGATGGGTCCACTAAGTGAATTGGTAAAGAGGGCAATTAATTCTAAGTGTGCACTAGTGATCTATCATTTTATGCTAACAAATAGGTTTGGGTTAGGGTCTAAATGATCACACTAATATGGTTTGGGTAGATTAGTGTTGACTAACAGTAAGAGGGGTCATTAGTGAGTTCACATTTTAATTTTCATGATTTTTGATGGCTTAAATAATTTTCTAGAAATCTTTCATGATTAATAAAGCTATGGTCCCACTATTCATATCTAATTAAATTCCTAACTTATTTTGAATTCTAACCAGTTCTACTGTGTAGAGTATTTTATAAGCTTTCCAACGCATATTTATTTGCTAAAAACGGATTTGTAAAACTCCGGGAATTTGAATTGTAAAAACAGTGCTGAATTTAGTTCGAAAATCGGGCGGAAAAAAAATAAAAACGGGAAAAGATTAGTGCTGAATCCAAACTGGGCCGCACACAGGAGGCTACCGGGCCGGCCCACTAGGCTAAAGCTGGCTGGAGGTTAAGTGAAAAAAAAATAAAAGCTGACAAGGGGGGCCCACTACTTAAAACGAAAGGGTATCGGGGCTTCTTCCCCGGGCGCTACTGGAACGTAAACGAGAGCAAGCTCTGGGAGCAGGGCGGCGACGGGGAGGCTCACCGGAGCGGCGGCGACCGGCGGCGAGGATGCAGGGCGGATGCGGGGGTCCTCCTCCGCCACCTCCAGCAGGTACAGCTCCGGGGAAAGCTCAGCAATGCCGGGAACGTGCGGTGGCCTGCGGGGACGTCGAGGTCGGCGAGCTCGACTGAGAGCACGAGAGCGAGGGAAACGTTGTCTAGGAAGGTGCTGGGGATGGTGTGGTTCTTTTCAGGGAAGAAGGGCGCCCTTTTATAGGCGGGAGAGGGAGCACCGGCGAGGTCCAGAGGCGGCCAGCACACCGTGTGTGTCGGCCGTGGGAGGGGCAAGGCTTGGTTCTGGCGTGGGCGGCGGGCTGCTGCGTGCTATAGGAGCATCCTGGCGCGATGGGAGGGGCTGAGATGGTCTGGTTCAGAGGGGGGCATGGTAGGGGTCCGGTGTGCTCTTCTTCCATGCCATCCATGTCTCACGGCCGGTGCTTGTGCAGGGGAGACAAGGAATCGACCCAGGAGATCCCAGAGCACTGCTTGGAGGTCAGAGACTAGGGCTAGGGCTGCCCAACACTGTGGCAAACAGTTGATGCGATTTTGCTAGATTTCTGCCCACCAAGTGTTTGTTGAAATGCCCGCAAGAACCCAAAATTTGATTTTTCAAATTTTTCCACTTTGGGTGCTCATCATATTGGATAAGATACCCAGGCATATTTTTGTTACAGTGAAAGGTTGAGTTTTGCAAAAATTTATATTTCAAATTTGATATGGTTTCTGTTTCAGATTCAAACTTTGGCTCAAGTTTGAGTGGTGTTCTGGTTTGAAATTTGGGTAAATCTTTGTTGGTTGAGTTAGTCCACAACTTGGTTAAGCTCAACTCACTGGCCAAACATGAAGGTGGGTTCTAGGTTTCTTAACTCAAGGGCTCAAAGTAGGGTAGTCAAACAGATTTCCTAGATCATCTTTTCCTTCTCTTTTTCTTTCTTATTTTTATTTCTGGTTGCTTTGGTTCTTATAATCTTTCTCAATTGATTCTGTTGGTTCACTTAGAATTAACTAGACAATACACAATCAAAAACAACACACATGAAATCATAGAATACATAGAGTAGAAAATACATGTATGCATAAAATAATGAGTAAAAAGTTTTATTTGGGTCCAAAATTTGGTACTTTATTTAATAAGAAGTGGATTACAATTTCTGAGTTGTTACAGCGTCCCGCAAACATGCCCGGGCAGAATGAGCCGAGTACCTACATTGATCACATGGACTTCTTGCTGTACTCCACTCAGCAGGAGGCCGATCGTGCCCGTACCAAGGCCAACCTTGAGCACTTCGCACTGGTAGAGGCGAGGAGCACTATCAGGATACTTGCGAAGGAGCGCAAGAGCCTTCGTCGCCAGCGCGATGAGAAGGATCAGGACATTGAGGAGTTGAAGGCCAATGTGGCTGAGCTGACTGAGTACATTGAGAGTCTTGAGGATCACCTTGGTGAGGAGGAAGGCATTGATCTCCGCAAGGAGGATAATGCCCTCATTAGTGATGAGGATGACTTCATGGAGGACCTTGATGATCCAGAAGATGGTGGGCATAATGGATTCATTGTGAGTGATGAGGAGGAAGACCCCGAGGAGCCCGTTGTGTAGATCAGAGATCCAAGTGTTATCTAGTTATGAGTTCCACTTTATTTTTCACTTCGTGTAGGTGTGAGTTGTATCCCCCTCTCTAGTAGACGAGTCGCCATGGTTTGATGTAAACCATTTGTAATGTGTGAACTCGTATATGTGGTATGTTTGATGTTTGATGAATGAAATATGAATTTGGCTCTTAAAGCCTTAGTAAGACAAAAATTACATAATCCATGTTACAATTAAAATCTTAGCAATTAGCTTTCCCTCTCGTCTTACAAACATTATCTTCAGATGCCGCGAGCACCCCCACCCCCGAACCCGGAAATGGCCGAACTACTAAGGTTGATCATGGAAGACCGGGAAGCAGCCCGAGCTGAGCGCCAAGCTAACTTGGCCACTCTTCAGCAGATAACCCAGATGGCAATGAACCACAACAATGGCCATGGCAATGGCAATGGTGAAGGAGAAAACAATGGCAATGGTGATCACCGATCCAAGTTAAGGAGTTTCCAAAACACCAATCCACCTATATTCACTAAGTCTGAAGAACCCTTAGATGCCGATGACTGGCTTCACACTATGAAAAACAATTTGGCAGTCGCCGAAGTTGGTGAAAATGAGAAGGTTTTGTACACCACCCACTACCTTGCGGGAGCCGCAAGAGCTTGGTGGGATAGCACTCGTGCAATGCAAGCCCAAGGGTATGTGATGCCTTGGGAGGAGTTCAAGAGCAAGTTTAGCAAGGCCCATGTTCCTTTGGGATTGGTCAAAAGGATGAGAGATGAGTTCAGAAATCTAAAGCAAGGTTCCCTATCTGTGGTGGATTACCGTGACAAGTTCCTTACCTTGTCTAGGTATGCCCCAGATGACACCAACACCACTGAGAAGAAGCAAGAAAGGTTTCTGGATGGACTTCATGATGAGATGCAATGTGTCTTGGTCAGCATTCACTTTGCAGACCTGGAGTCACTGGTTGACTCTGCCATTCAGATGGAAGGCAAACTCAAGCAAGCTGCAGAGAACCGCAAGCGCCGTATGATGTATCAAGGCAACTCAAGCAACTCGCAGAAGCCAAGGGGAAATCCACCCATGGGTTTCGCCCCAAGACCTATGAGGCCATCTGCACCTGCTCCACGTCCCAACTATCCCAACCGTCCGCCCGGCAACAACTTCAACCGTGCACCTCCAAGACCTAGTGGCAACAACTTCAACACCAATACTCCAAGGCCAAATGGCGCCCCTGTGTTACCCAAGCCTGGTGACAAGTCTGGTGTTACCTGTTATGAGTGCGGACTCAAAGGGCACTACTCCAATGAGTGCCCCAAGAAGCTGAATGATGCATCCAAGACCCCTGCTCCTGTTCAGCAATAGCGCCATGTGGGAAATGGCAAGAACTATCCACCAAGGAACCAGCCTCACTCTCGAGGCCGTCTGAATCACATGAACGTTGAAGAAGCTCAGGAAGCAACCGACGTTGTGCTTGGTATGTTCCCTGTTAACTCAGTTCCTGCAAGAGTTCTGTTTGATTCTAGGAGCTTCACACTCATTCGTTACCCAGTTATTCGTTGATAAAAGTGGACTTCAACCCACACCCTTGAAAGATGTCATGTCTGTGCAAATTCCCGGGTCGATAACCAAAGCCAGTTGTACCTGCTTGGCAGTGCCCATAGAAATCCATGGGATCTCATTCTTAGCCAGTTTGATTGTGTTAGGAACCAAAGGATTGGAAGTAGTCCTAGGTATGGATTGGATGTCTCAACACCAAGGAGTAATAGATTGTGCCAAGAAGACCATCACCATGAAGAGTAGCACTGGAATTGTAGTAAAGCATGTGTCCGTAAAACCACCCCAAACCACCCGATGTCATAAGAGTATCTCCGGGCCAACTTTAGAGCAAGTTCCCATCGTCTGTGAATACTCGGATGTTTTTCCCGATGAGCTACCCGGAATGCCACCGGATTGGGATATTGAGTTTATCATTGAGCTTATCCCCGGAACTGGATCTATAGCCCAACGACCCTATCGTATGAACCCAGCTGAACTAGTAGAGTTGAAGAAGCAATTGGATGACCTTTTGAGTAAAGGATTGATTCAGCCAAGTTCTTCTGCTTGGAGATCACCCGTTCTGTTTGTGGATAAAAGTGACGGTTCTAGCTGACTATGCACTGACTACCGCAAGCTAAACGATGTGACCATCAAAAACAAGTATCCTCTCCCAAAGATTGAAGATTTGTTTGACCAATTGACTGGAGCTAGAGTCTTCTCGAAGATAGATCTTAGAACTGGATACCACCAACTGAAGATCCGTGCAACGGATATCCCCAAAACAGCCTTCACTACCCGATACGGATTGTATGAGTACACCGTAATGTCATTTGGATTAACCAATGCCCCTGCTTATTTCATGAACCTCATGAATAAGGTTTTTATGGAATTCTTGGATAAGTTTGTTGTTGTCTTCATTGATGACATTCTTATCTACTCCAAGTCCGAAGAAGAGCATGCAACCCATTTGAGATTAATCTTAGAAACCTTAAGAGAGCATCAGCTGTATGCCAAGTTCAGTAAATATGAGTTCTGGTTGAAGGAAGTTGGATTCTTAGGCCATGTATTATCAGCGGGAGGAATATCCGTGGACCCCAAGAAGATCAAATCAGTCATGGAATGGGAAGCTCCTACCACTCAAACTGAAGTTAGAGGTTTTCTCGGATTAGCCGGATATTACCGCAAATTTGTTGAAGGGTTTTCAAGCATTGCCCGGCCAATGACCCAACTGTTGAAGAAAGACAAGAAATTTGAATGGACCCCTAAGTGTGAAGAGAGTTTTCAAGAGCTCAAGAAGCGACTGGTGACCGCCCCCGTCCTAACCATGCCCGATATCACCAAAAACTTTGATGTCTATTGCGACGCTTCCAAACTTGGACTTGGTTGTGTATTGATGCAAGAAGGCAAGGTCATAGCTTACCTCTCTCGACAGCTTCGACCTCATGAAGAAAACTATCCAACTCATGATCTGGAGTTAGCAGCCGTAGTGCTAGCTCTAAAGACCTGGAGGCACTATCTGATGGGCAACCGTTGCGAGATCTACACTGATCACAAGAGTTTGAAGTATATCTTCACCCAGAAGGAGTTGAACATGAGGCAAAGAAGATGGATAGAGTTGATTAAGGATTATGATCTGGAAATTCACTATCACCCCGGTAAGGCCAATGTAGTGGCCGATGCATTGAGTAGGAAGCCGTGCTCGTTTAATATGATGATCAAAGAGGAGCAACCCATGTTGCACCAAGAGTTTGAAAGGTTTGGATTGGAACTAGTCAGTCGAGGATTCCTAGCCAACCTTGAGTTTCAACCCACCTTGATGAGCCAAATCAAAGAAGCCCAGAAGGGAAATAAGAGTATCGACGGAATTAAGCGCCGAATTAGTTCCGGCAAGGTGCCAGGATTTGAGGAAGATGATCAAGGAGTTCTTTGGTATAAAGGACGTATTTGTGTGCCTGCCAACTCAGAATTGAAGGGATTTATTATGAAGGAAGCCCATGGGACACCTTACTCCATTCACCCCGGTGGAACTAAGATGTATCAAGATTTAAAGGAACAATTTTGGTGGCATGGAATGAAGCGTGAGATTGCAGCGTTCATCTCTAAGTGTGATATTTGTCAAAGAGTCAAGGCTGAACATCAACGTCCTGCGGGATTGCTGCAACCTTTGCAAGTTCCGGAATGGAAGTGGGAATCGGTTGGAATGGATTTCATCACTGGATTTCCAAGGTCTAGCCGTGGAAATGACTCTATCTGGGTCATTGTGGATAGACTCACCAAAGTTGCCCACTTTATTCCCGTCAAGACCACTTATACCTCAGGGCAGCTAGCAGATCTGTATCTATCCAGAATTGTTAGTTTGCATGGAGTCCCTAAAACCATAGTTTCCGATCGAGGAACCCAATTCACCTCAAGATTTTGGAGAAGCTTACATCAAGCCTTGGGAACCAAATTAGCCTTTAGCACCGCTTACCACCCTCAGACTGATGGACAGACTGAAAGAGTGAATCAAATACTTGAAGATATGTTGAGAGCCTGTGTTCTAGCCTATGGGGCTAAGTGGGAAGATTGTCTGCCTTTCGCGGAGTTTTCCTACAACAACAGTTATCAAGCCAGTTTGCAAATGGACCCATTTGAAGCTTTGTATGGAAGAAAGTGCCGTACCCCTTTGAATTGGTCAGAAACCAGAGACAGTCAGATATTTGGACCTGACATTCTGCAAGAAGCCGAGGAGAAAGTTCGCATGATTCGTGACTACCTCAAGGCAGCCCAGTCGAGACAGAAGAGTTATGCCGACAAGAGACGTAGAGAACTGACCTTCCAGATTGGAGATTTTGTTTATCTCAGAGTATCACCCCTCAAGGGAATGCAGAGATTCCAAGTAAAAGGAAAGCTTGCACCAAGATATATTGGACCCTTCAAGATACTAGACCGCAGAGGAGAAGTGTCTTATCAGTTGGAAATGCCCCCTGAATTGTCTGAAGTACACGATGTCTTTCACGTGTCTTTACTTCGGAAATGTCTTGAAGTGCCAGAGAAGCCAGAAATCTTCAAGAATATTGATCACCGTTCTGTGGACATCAACAAGGATTTGACCTATCCGTATCCTCGAGGAAGCATATCGAACCACTCGAACCCGAAGCATCAAGTTTCTGAAAATTCAGTGGAGTAACCACACCGAAGATGAAGCTACTTGGGAACGAGAAGATTACCTACAGAAAGAGTTTCCCAATCTTTTCAGTTCTTAATTAGTGAATCTCGGGGACGAGATTCTTTTTAAGGGGGGAAGATTGTAACAACTCAGAAAATTGTAATCCACTTCTTAATAATCAAAGTACCAAATTTTGGACCAAGATAAAACTTTTATCCATTATTGCATGCATACATGTATTTCCCATTATACGTTTTCTATGATTTTATGTGTGTTAATTTTGGTTGTGCACTAGTTAGTTAATTCTAACCTAACCAACAGAAGCAAGTGAGAATAATGATAAGAACCAAAGAAAGAAGGAACAAAAGAAAGAAAGAAAAAGAGAAGAATAAGATGATCTAGGAAATCTGTTTGACTACCCTACTTTGAGCCCTGGGATTAAGAAATCTGTAACTCACCTCCATGTTTGGCCAGTTAGTTGAGCTTCACCAAGTCACATACAAACTCAACCAAGAAGTTGCTGCCCAAAATTCAAATCAGAACATCACTCAAACTTCTGTCAAACTTTGAATCTGAAACAGTGACCATACCCTATTTTCAAATGTAAATTCTTGCAAAACCTGTTATTTCTCCCGAACAAAAATATGACTGGAAACCTTGGCCAATATGTTGATCACCCAAAGTGGAAATTTTCAAAATTTCGAATTTGAAATTCTTGCGGGCAATTCGTCGAACACCTGGCAGATGAAATCGAGCCAAATCGAAGCTACTGTGAAGATCACTGTTCTTGCTCGCCCAAACCCTGTCGCCATGCTCCTGGACGATGCCACGGTCGAGCCCAACCCCCTCTGCCCCGACCCGAGCCGTGAGAAAGGGAGGAGAAGAGGAGACAGCACCCAGGACCCCCCCTCTCTTCTTCCCAGTTGCTGCACGTCGCCGACCACCCTGCCCTCGCCAGCACTGACCCACAGCATGCCGCAGCCGAGACCGAAGCCCCCCAGCACGCGAGCAAGGCCGCCGTGCCCAGTGTCGCTCGACGCACGCGCCCAGGGCCCCCGCACCGGCAAGCTACTGGACGCCCTCGCCCTCGACGCTCCGGCCTATAAAAGGCCCCTCCGATCAAACGAGGAGACGCACACCACCCCAGGCTACCGCCCAGACACCATCTCTCCCTCCCTCTCGCTCTGGTTCATCGACGCCTGCAACGCTGGCGAGGTACTGGACGCGGAGAGCGCCGCCGCGTTCGACCACCCTGGAGCAAGCCACCGCTGGGAATCGGAGGAGGAGCCATGCCGGAGTTGTTTCCACCCCTCGCCGTCAAGTTCTTCTTCCTCTACGCACGCCGCCGTCGCCGTCGTCGTCTTCACTGCTCGCAGGTGAGCTCCGCCCCTCTCCGTCGAGCACGATGGCTGTGAGCCGTTAGATCTAGATCGTTCGGTAGCGTACCGGTTCGGAGAAGTTCAGTGACCTGACCAGTGGGACCCCCCTGTCAGGTCCAGTTTTTATTTCTTTCCCGCCGTGCGAATCGTTTTCTGGGCCGGCCCGTTCGGGTTTCGTTTGAAATAGGCCCAGTCTGTTTAGAATCGGTCCGTTTCCTTTTTATTTAATTTCCCGCCCGTTTGAATTATTTCAAATATGATTCAGATATGATTTTCAAACTTTAATTCCCAGAGATTTACAAATCCTTTTCTAGCAAATAAATATGCTTTGGAAAGCTTGTAAAATGCTCTAGCCTGTAGAATTGGTTAGAATTCAATTTGAGTTAGGAATTTAAATAAATAAGAATAGTGGGACCATAGCTTTATTAATCCTAGAAAAATTCTATAGGATTGTTTAAACCTCCTAAAATTATGAAACTTGAATGGTGAACTCACTAATTATCTCCCCTACTGTTTAGTCAACCTTAATCAACTCAAACCTTGTTAGTGTTATCAATTAGACCCTAACCCCATCCTATCTTGTAGCATAAAATGATAGATCTCTATCTTGCACTTAGAATTAATTTTTTTGCCCTCAATACTAATCCACATAATTAGTCAATCCCCACTTGAACTAGCCCTATTAACCATAGTTACCTACCCATACTCCAGAAAGTAAACAACACATGGCACTGAGTAGAAACTTTAACTTACACACTCAATGAAAACTTGGAAGAAAAACTTGCAACCCAACTCCACAAAATGCAACATGGATGCTATGGTTAGCAAACAAATATGTGTGTTTGGTGTGTTGTTAGCATGGTGTAGTGATTGTGTGTTTTGTGTTGATTTCATTATTAGACGCTAGTGTTGCTGAGGAGGATATTGAGGGGGGATTTTATTATCAAGAAGAAAAAGAGTACCTCGGACACTTTGCCAACCAAGGGAAGCCATCTTTTGATTCATACTCCCAATGCCTAGTTTTAATATTGCATTCCACTTGATTTAAGTAAATTGCATGATTGAATTGCTAGAGTAGGATGATAGAAGTGTAGTGATGTCTTGTTTAGCAAGAGCATCAACCTGAGTTTATCCAACTCTACTTAGTGGTATCATCCCTCAATGTAGTTGCTTAGTCGCTAATAAAATTTATGCTATCTCTAGAGGAACCCCATTTGAACCTGGTGAATTGAACTTGAAAACTTGATTGGAAACCACTACTACATGATGGTTTTATGAAGGAAAATAATCGTGACTAAGAACTATGAAATGTATTTGTTAAATGATACTAAGTGATGTACTATGTGAGCCAACCATATCGTACGACCACATTACCCCTATATGGGAAGGGGCTTAGTCCGTAGCTTGTTTACCTTAGTATGGGAGGCCTTGTATCAAACCTTTATGGAAGGACACCATGAGCGGTTACTTCTGAACCGAGTGGATTCCACTAATCCGGCATCCCGGAGCGGCCAGAACTAGAGGCGCCGGAGCGGGGATTCCGTACCCCGGGCTCTAGGGAAGGATCCTATACTAGGGTGAGCAAGTGAAAGAGTTTGTTTGATTATCTGAACCTCGCATACTTGTGTATGACAATCCGTGGATTTCTCCCGGCAGGTGTATCGAATCTTGTGGGTAAAGTGTACCCCTCTGCAGAGGTTTTTAAACTATTCGAATAGCCGCGTCCGCGGTCATGGACAGTTGGCAAGCTGTACTTGACTTTTGTCAAGAATAAAAATAACAACGGTGAACTTGGTGAATGACTTGACTTGACCTTGATGTTGACACACTTGAAGTTCTTCTTTAGATTGAACTTAGAGAACTAAACCTCTTTACTACCAATGAACATTCTTGGGAAATAAAACTAGCTTTTGCAAATAAACTTAGTGCTTAGTCCACTACACCAAACTTGCATATCTACTTCATCATTTCGTTTATAAGATGGTTTGCGAGTGCATCCAATGTACTCATGGCTGTGTCCCTGGCTATCAACGTGGCCAGACTATGGGGAAGAGTACCAGGAGGAAGGGTATGAAGAAGAGTACCAGAACTAAGCTCGTCTCCATGAGTCGCCATTGCCTGTAGGGTGAAGGCATGGACCCGAAGACGTTATTTCCGCTGCTATATTGTGTTGTAATATGAACTTGGTCTCTATGACCATTGTATTTGAACCCTCGTATTGTAATGTCTATGGAACTGGTTACCAACTACGTTATGTATATCGCAACAATGGTTCTGGGATTGCGGTGGAATGCATAACGGGCACTTCGAATTTGTCATCAAATTTGAGGTTGTTACAGTGAGAGAGGAAAAGAAAAGAGAAGAAGAAAGTTTGATGAATTTGGCCGAATTTCATTTGAATTTTGAATAGTTCAAAGTTTTGGTCCAAAGGTGGTGGTGAATGGTTCAGAGGGGTTTTTAAATGGATAACAAGGTATCCACTAAGTTTCAATATTTTTGGTCGAGTGGAGATAGGGTTTTGGGTGAGTTTCTATTTTCCAATATGGGGTGCAAAAATAAAGTTTAAATAAAAGAGAGAAAAAGATTGTTGGTGTTAAGCATCCATTCCACTAGGTTTAGCAATAGCATGAAATCATAGCACACACTCATGCATTCATGCAACATATTCAGAGTGAATTTGAAAAGAAAAAGAAATTAAATAGCACCCACACACATGCACATGAAATCATGCAACACCACATGGAAATTTCAAATCCTAGCACACAAGCACACATTGAAGTGCAAGTTTTTATTTTTCCCCTAATTTCATGCACTTGAAAATTTAGTTCCAAACTGGTTCACAAAAAGTAGGGTGTTACAGACCTTCCCCCCTTAAAAGAATCTCGTCCCAAGATTCAGTAGCTAAGCATTGAGTAACTCGGGAAACTCTATCTGAAGATAATCTTCACGTTCCCATGTGGCCGCATCTTTGGTGTGATTGCTCCACTGAACCTTGTACATGTTGATCTTTCACCTACGGGTGAGACAGACATCTTTCTCCAGAATACGGGTTGGCCTCTCACGGTGGGTCAGGTCATGGTTGAGGTCGATGGTATCTTGATCAACCTCCTTGAAGGTCTCGGGCTGGTTAGGGGCTTGGGGACACTTGCGAAGCTGGTAGACGTGGCAGACGTCGTGAAACTCGGACAGCTTCGGAGGTAGTTCTAGCTTGTAAGACATTTCTCCTCGGCATTCTAGGACCTTGTACGGGCCGATGTAGTGGGGTGCAAGCTTTCCTTTGACGTGGAAACGCTGCATACCTTTGAGTGGAGTCACCCGGAGATAGACAAAATCTCCTACTTGGAAGGTAAGGGGTCTTCGTCGAGAATCCGCATAACTCTTCTGTCTAGATTGTGCGTCCTTCAAACGGTTTTGGATTAGTTGTACTTGCTCTTCGGCTTCCTTGATGATATCAGGACCGAATACTTGGCTTTCTCCGGTTTCCGACCAATTGAGAGGGGTCCGGCATTTACGGCCATATAGGGCTTCGAAGGGGGCCATTTGAAGACTTGCTTGATAGCTATTGTTATAGGAGAATTCGGCGAATGGCAAGCAGTCCTCCCATTTGGCGCCATATGAAAGGATGCAGGCGCGAAGCATATCTTCAAGAATCTAGTTGACCCTCTCGGTTTGACCTCCAGTCTGCGAATGATAAGCTGTGCTAAACAAAAGCTTGGTCCCTAAGGCTTCATGGAGTTTTGCCCAAAATCGAGAAGTGAATTGGGTACCACGATCAGATACGATGGTATTGGGTACTCCATGCAGACTCACAATCCTGGAGATATAAAGATCGGCGAGTTCTCTACCATTGTGGGTGGTCTTGACCGGAATAAAGTGCGCGACCTTGGTTAGGCAATCAATAATGACCAAAATGGAGTCATGTCCCCTTTTTGACCTAGGCAGGCCAGTGATGAAGTCCATACTAAATTCTTCCCATTTCCACATGGGTACCTTCAGGGGTTGCAACAGACCCACAGGTCTTTGATGCTCGGCCTTGACGCGCTGACAGACGTTGCATCGAGCAATATAAAATGCTATCTCTCGCTTCATTCCATGCCACCAAAATTGCTCCTTCAAGTCTTGGTACATTTTGGTGCCTCCTGGATGAATCGAATAGGGAGTAACATGGGCCTCCTTCAAGATGAGCTGCTTCAATTCTTCGGTACTTGGGACGCATAGGCGGCCATTATACCATAGCACACCTTGCTGATCAATCGAAAACCCAGGTACTTCCTCTCGTCCCATCCTACGCTTGATTCCCTCAATGCTCTCATGACCTTTCTGGGCTTCCTTGATTTGATCGAACAGAGTGGGTCAGACTTCAAGATTGGCTAGGAACCCATGGCTCACAATCTCTAGTCCAAACCTCTCAAACTCTTCACATAGGGTAGGCTGGCTGGTCTTCAGCAGGGCATTTAGGGAGCAAGGCTCTCGGCTGAGGGCATCGGCGACCACGTTCGCCTTGCCCGGATGATAATGAATGCCTAAGTCATAATCCTTGATAAGCTCAATCCACCTACGTTGCCTCATATTCAACTCCTTCTGAGAGAAAATGTACTTCAAGCTCTTGTGGTCGGTGTAGATCTCGCATCTGTTTCCCATAAGATAGTGTCACCAAGTCTTGAGGGCGTAAACGACTGCAGCGAGCTCTAGGTCATGGGTAGGGTAATTTAGTTCATGCGGGCGCAGTTGACGGGATAGGTAAGCAATGACCTTGCCATCTTGCATCAGAACACTCCCAAGTCCAAGCTTGGAGGCGTCGCAATAGACGTCAAAGCTCTTGGTGATATCGGGCATGGTCAGAATAGGGGCTGATACAAGTCGTTTCTTGAGCTCTTGGAAGCTCTGCTCGCACTTCTCAGTCCACTCAAACTTCTTTTCCTTCTTGAGGAGCTGAGTCATCAGGCGAGCAATGCTAGAAAAACCTTCAAAAAACTTTTGGTAATATCCAGCTAATCCGAGGAATGCTCGAACTTCAGTGGGATTGGTTGGGGCTTTTCTTTCCAAGATGGAAGTAATCTTTGATGGGTCGACGGACACTCCCTCGGCTGAGATAACGTGTCCCAAAAATCCAACTTCCTTTAGCCAAAATTCGCACTTGCTGAACTTGGCATAAAGTTGGTGCTCTCACAAGGTTCCCAATACTAGTCGCAGATGCTCTGCATGCTCTTCCTCGGTCTTGGAATAGACCAAGATATCGTCAATGAATACCACCACAAACTTGTTGAGGAACTTCATGAACACCTTGTTCATGAGATTCATGAAGTAGGCTGGGGCATTGGTTAGGCCAAAAGACATCACGGTGTACTCAAATAGACCGTATCGTGTGGTGAAGGCTGTCTTGGGAATGTTGGACTCACGGACTTTCAGCTGATGATATCCGGTGCAGAGATCAATCTTGGAGAACACCTTAGCTCCATTCAGCTGGTCAAATAGGTCTTCAATTTTCAGGAGTGGATACTTGTTTTTGATCGTCACCTCATTCAACTTATGGTAATCCACACACAATCGAATGGTACCATCTCGCTTGTCCACAAATAGAACATGCGATCCCCAAGGTGACACGCTAGGACGGATAAGACCTTTGCTGAGCATATCAGCGAGCTGTCTCTTTAGTTCTTCTAACTCCTAGGGGTTCATGCGATAGGCTCGTTGTGCTATAGGGGCTGTTCCGGGAATCAACTCAATAATGAACTCAATATCCCGATCAGGGGGCATACCTGGCAACTCTTCAGGGAAAACATCGGGGTACTCACATACCACCGGGACTTGGTCAAGGGTTGGTCCAGACACAGACTTCTTGTAGTATGCCTTACGGGATGGCATGGTTGCAATGTGTTTAACTTCAATACCCTCACTGTTGGTTATGGTTATAGACTTTCTGGCGCAATCTATGTGCCCTTGGTACTTGGACATCCAATCCATTCCAAGTACCACATCCAAACCCTTAGTGCCTAGGATGATCAAATTGGCTTGGAAGGATACCCCATGGATAACTATGGGTACCCCTTCGCAGCATAAATGAGCTTTAACTTGGGATCCAGGATTCTGAACTATCATTTTGCGTGCCATTTGGGTCGCGGTCAACCCTCCCGCGGCCCCAAATCTCTCAGTGACAAACGAATGCGATGCACCAGAATCAAACAACACCTTTGCAGGGACTGAGTTGATGAGAAATGTACCAAGAACAACATCAGGGGCTTCGGCCGCTTCCTCAGCAGTGACATGGTTTAGGCGGCTTCTTGCAGCATTAGCTTGGTTCTTCTGGTTCTTCCCAGAGGGTCCACGGCCTTGACCCTGGTTGGGTCTCGGCGCGCTGAGGCTCAGTGCAGAAGGCTTCTTCAGAGGGCACCCCTTCGAGAAGTGTCCCGGCTGGCCACAGGTGTAGCATCCGCTGCCCTGGCTGCGGTTGGTGGGGTTGAACGTGTTGCGGTTGCCTCCAGAGAAGTTCTCGCCTGAGGGACAGTTGCTGGAATACTGACGGTTTGGGTTATTGGGCCTGGGGGCTTGAGAGGCAAACCTCTGTGGAGGGGGCGCTACCCTGGATGGGGGCAGGCTGTGGGACCGCTGTCCACTAGGTCCACCTTGACTCATCATTCTCCGCTTGCGGCTCTCGCGGGCAGCCTTGTTCTTGTCTTCAACCATTATTGCAGCATCCACCATAGCTTCCAAATCAGGATAGTGCACGGCTACAAGGTAGGTCTGCAACTCCTCCTGCAGTCCATTGAGGAACCTTTCCCTCTTCTTCTCATCCATATCAATGTCATTGGGGGCATACTTTCCCCAGTTGGTGAACTTGTCAAGATACTCAGGAACACTCATCCCTCCTTGCTTCAGATTTAAGAACTTGTCCCTCATGATCTTGATGAGTCCAGAAGGGATGTGGGCCTTGTGAAACTTGGTTTTGAATGCTTCCCAAGTCATCGCTTGGCCCTCGGGCTGCATGGCGCGGACATTCTCCAACCATGCTCCAGCTGCTCCAGCTAGGAAGTGGGTTGCGTACAGCACCTTATCATTTGCTCCAACTCCGGCGTACTCTAACTTTTTTCAATGGTACGAAGCCAATTGTTGGCATCTAGTGGCTCAGTGCACTTGGAGAAGGTTGGGGGATTGGAGTTCTGGAAATCCCTAAGCTTGTTCTGGGGCTCATCATTGCCATTGCCACCATTGTTGTTATGGTGGGTGGCAATCTGAGCGAGGTGTTGGAGTGTGGCGAGGTTGGCCTGGCGCTCGGCACGTGCGGCTTCACGGTCCTCTAACATGAGCCGCAGCACCTGCGTCATGTCGGGCTCAGGAGGTGGGGGCGGGTTGTTTCCAGCGTGGCCTCGCGTTTCCGGAGCCATTCTGGAGAGAAGTTTATTTTGTGAGAAACAACAATTTAAAATGTAGGGGAAACAAGCGGTGCAATATGACATACAAAAGGGATCATAAGAGACATAACTACACTAAACATCCATAAGCATATCACATCATCAACCATAGTCATCCAAGTACATCATATGCATACAAAAGATGTGCCACATAAGTCTAGCACACATACCACATAGTCTCATGCAACACATACCAAATGGTTTTAGCGGAACCACCAAACACACACAAGCGCAAAAGGGATCGATCTAGCCACTACGCGACATCCTAATTGAGATAGCAGTGCACCGGGTGATGCTTGGTAAATGACCAGCCCGTTGGGAACCCCAAGAGGAAGGTGTGATGAATATAGCAGCAAGATTTTCCCTTAGTTAAGAAACCAAGGTATGTCGATCAGGAGAGGAGCAGACAAACGACTGAAGGTGATGCTTGCTAGCTTGCAACAGCTCAGGACAATTTATAAGGCGCCTCGTCCAAGCTTTGCTTTGCTAGCTGCAACGCGGAACCTGCACACAACACAACCAAATACTTTGTTCCCAACTTACGATGAGGTTGTCAATCTCACCGGTTTGCTTGAAACAAAGGGTATGAGCGTATCGAGCGGAAAGTGATAATAGTATGCGAGTAAAGTAAACAGTGCGAGTAAAGTAAACAGGTGATAGCAATATAAAGGAAATAGGACCTGGGTCCACAGTTCACTAGCGGTGTCTCTCCATAACATAAAATAACACAAGCTTGGTAAACAAATTACAGTTGGGCAATTGATAGAATAAAGACAACGTGCATATGATGAGAGGATCACTATGAGATTTACTCTGGGCATTACAACAAAATACATAGACCGCCATCCAACTGCATCTATGACTAATAATCCACTCTCGGGGATATCATCCGAACACCCCATGAGTATTAAGTTGCGAACAATAGATAACTGCATTAAGCAAAGTGTGTAATGTAAACAAAGCATATACCCTCGAGCTTATGAATGTTGTTTTCCCCCTAGTAGCAACAACACATCTACAACCTTAGAGGTTTCTGTCACTCCCCCAGATTAAATAGAGGCATGAACCCACTATCGAGCATAAATACCCCCTCTTGGAGTCACTAGCAAGTACTCGGCCAAGATAGCTACTAACAATGGAGAGCATGCAAGATCATAAACAACATAGAGATAACAAAAGATAAATTTCAGTACTTCAACTCAAGCATAACACCAATATTCATCGGATCCCAACAAACCAAACATGTAGAATTACATAACGGCGATCTCAATTTTGTAGCGCAGCTCATGAGATCTAAACATGAAGCACATGGTGGAAAAACAACCATCTAGCTACTGCTATGGACCCATAGTCCAAGGTATACTACTCACTCATCGCTCCGGAGGCAAGCATGGCGATGAAGATGTGACAACCTCAAATTTGGTACCAATTCGAAGTGCCCGTTATGTATTCCACCGCAATCCCAGAACCATTGTTGCGATATACATAACGTAGTTGGTAACCAGTTCCATTACAATACGAGGGTTCAAATACAATGGTCATAGAGACCAAGTTCATATTACAACACAATATAGCAGCGGAAATAACGTCTTCGGGTCCATGCCTTCACCCTACAGGCAATGGCGACTCATGGAGACGAGCTTAGTTCTGGTACTCCTCTTCATACCCTTCCTCCTGGTATTCCTCCCCATAGTCTGGCCAAGTTGATAGCCAGGGACACAGCCATGAGTACATTGGATGCACTCGCAAACCATCTTATAAAGGAAATGATGAAGTAGATATGCAGGTGGGGTATAGTGGACTAAGCACTAAGTTTATTTGCAAAAAGCTAGTTTTATTTCCCAAGAATGTTCATTGGTAGAAAAGAGGTTTAGTTCTCTAAGTTCAATCTAAAAAGGAACTTCAAGTGTGTCAAACATCAATGTCAAGTAAAGTCATTCACCAAGTTCACCATTGTCATTTTTTTATTCTTGACAAAAGTCAAGTACAACTTGCCAACTGTCCATGACCGCGGACGCGGCTATTCGAATAGTTTGAAAACCTCTGCAGAGGTGTACACTTTACCCACAAGATTCGATACATCTGCTGGGAGAAATCCACGGATCGTCATACACAAGTATGCGGGTTTCAGATAATCAAACAAACTCTTTCACTTGCGCACCCTAGTATAGGATCCTTCCCTAGAGCCCGGGGTACGGAATCCCCGCTCCGGCGCCTCTAGTTCTGGCCATCCCGGAGTGCCGGGTTAGTGGAGTCCACCTGGTTCAGAAGTAACCGCACACGGTGTCCCTCCATAATAATTTGTTACAAGGCCTCCCATACTAAGGTAAACAAGCTACGGACTAAGCCCCTTCCCATATAGGGGTAATGTGGTCGTACGGTATGGTTGGCTCCCATAGTACATCACTCGTTGTCATTGAGAAATACATTTCATAGTTCTTAGTCAAGATTGATTTCTTTCATAAAACCATTACGTAGGAGCAATCTCCAGTTCAAGTTTCAAGTTCAAGTCACCACTTTTCAAATGGGGTTCCTCCAGAGATAGCACCACTTTTATTAGCGACTAAGCAACTACATTGAGTGATGATACTACTAAATAGGGTTGGATAAACTCAGCTTGATGCTCTTGATAAACAAGACATCCATACACTCCTATCATTCTACTCTAGCAATTCAATCATGCAATTTACTTAAAACCAGTAGAATGCAATATTAAAACTAGGCATTGGGAGTATGAATCAAAAGATGGCTTGCCTTGGTTGGCAAAGTGTCCGGTGTATTCTTCTTCTTCTTGATAATAATCCCCTCCAATATCCTCCTCGGCAACACTAGCGTCTAATAACGAATAAACACAAAGCACACAATCACTACACAATGCTAACAACACACCAAGCACACATCTTTGTTTGCTAACAATAGCATTTATGTCGCATTTTATGGTGTTGGATGGTAAGTTTTTCTTCTAAGTTTTCTTCAAGTGTGCAAGTTAGATTCTCTACTAAGTGTCATATGGGGTTCACTTTCTAAGCATTGGTATTGGTTTAGGGGTACTAATACTAGTTCAAGTGAGAAGGGATCAACTAAGTGGATTGGTAAGAGGGCAAATTAATTCTAAGTGTGCAATAGGAATCTATCATTTTATGTTGCTAACTAGAGTTGGGTTAGGGTCTAATTGATAACACTAATAGGGTTTGGAGTTGATTTGGGTTTACTAATAGTAGGGGAGGTCATTGGTGAGTTCACAATTTAAATTTCATAATTTTAGGAGGCTTAATTTATTTTCTAGAAATCTTCTAAGATTAATAAAGCTATGGTCACACTATTCATATCTAATTAAATTCCTAACTTATTTTGAATTCTAACCAGTTCTACTGTGTAGAGTATTTTACAAGCTTTCAAATGCATATTTATTTGCTGGAAAAGGATTTGTAAATCTCTTGGAAATTTAATTTGAAAAACATATCTGAAACAGTTTTGAACTAATTCGAAAAGGCGGGAAAATAAATAAAAAGGAAACGGACCGAATCTAAACTAGCTGGGCCTCATTCAAACGAAACCCGAACGGGCCGGCCCAGAAAACAGTTCGCTTCGGCGGGAAAGAATAAAAACGAATCCTGACAGCTAGGGTCCACGCGTCAGATCTAATTAGAATCCCGAATCGGTATGCTAGCGTTGGATCAAGATCGAACGGCTGCTACGCGTCGTCTTCCCCAGTCAGGGCGGAGCTCACCGGCGTTGCAGTGAAGAGTGTTCGACGGCGAGGGAGTGACGTAGAGGATGCAGAACTTGACGGCGACGTGCGGAATCGGCTGCGGCGAGACTCCTCCTCCGATTCCCAGCGGCGGCTTGCTCCCAGGTGGTCGAACGCGGCGGCGCTCCTCGCGTCCAGTACCTCGCCGGCATTGCAGGCGTCGACGAACCAGAGCGAGAGGGAGGGAGAGGTGGTGTCTGGGCGGTAGCTGGGAGTGGGGTGCATCTCCTCGTTTGATCGGAGGGGCCTTTTATAGGCCGGAGCGTCGAGGGCAGGGCTGTCCAGAAGCTCGCCGGCTCGGGGGCCCTGGCAGCGTTCGAAGGTCTCTCCGGGCACGGCGGCCTCGGGGGCGTGCTGGGAGGGTGCTGGCTTGACTGCGGGAGGCTGTGGGTCGGCCCTGGCGCCTCCAGGGCGGTCGGCAACGTGCAGGTTGCTGGGAAGAAGAGAGGGGGGGTCCCGGGGTGCTGTCTCCTCTTCTCCTCCTTCTTCCATGGCTTGGGTCGGGGCAGAGGGGGCTGGCTCGACCGTGGCACCGTCCAGAAGTATGGCGACAGTGCTGGAGCGAGCAAGAACAGTGCAGCCACAGTAAACTCGATTTGGTTTGATTTCTCTCTGCCAGTGTTCGACGAAATGCCCGCAAGAGTTTGAAATTCGAATTTTTGAAATTTTCCACTTTGGGTGATCAACATATTGGCCAAGGTTTCTAGTCATATTTTTGTTCTGGAGAAATAACAGGTTTTGCAAAAATTTATATTTGAAAATGTGGTATGGTCACTGTTTCAGATTCAAAGTTTGATTGATGTTTGAGTCAAGTTCTAGTTTGAGTTTTGAGTAGATACTTGTTGGTTGAGGTAGTATGTGACTTGGTGAAGCTCAACTAACTGGCCAAACATGGAGGTGGGTTACAGATTTCTTAATCCAAGGGCTCAAAGTAGGGTAGTCAAACAGATTTCCTAGATCATCTTTTCTTCTCTTTTTCTTTCTTTCCTTTGTTTCTTCTTTCTTTGGTTCTTATAATTATTCTTAATTGCTTCTGTTGGTTTACTTAGAATTAACTAACCAATGCACAACCACAATTAACACACATGAAATCATAGAATACAAACAATAGAAAATACATGTATGCATGAAATAATAGATAAAAAGTTTTATCTGGGTCCAAAATTTGGTATTTAAATTAATAAGAAGTGGATTACAATTTCTGAGTTGTTACAATCTTCCCCCCTTAAAAAGAATCTCGTCCCCGAGATTCACTAGTTAAGAACTGAAAAGATTGGGAAACTCTTTCTGAAGGTAATCTTCTCGTTCCCAAGTGGCTTCATCTTCGGTGTGATTACTCCACTGAACCTTCAGAAACTTGATGCTTCGGGTTCGAGTGGTTCGATAAGCTTCCTCGAGGATACGGGTAGGTACTTCACGATAGGTCAAATCCTTGTTGATGTCCACAGAACGGTGATCAATATTCTTGAAGATTTCGGGCTTCTCCGGAACTTCAAGACATTTCCGAAGTAAAGACACGTGAAAGACATCGTGCACTTCAGACAATTCAGGGGGCATTTCCAACTGATAAGACACTTCTCCTCTGCGGTCTAGTATCTTGAAGGGTCCAATATATCTTGGTGCAAGCTTTCCTTTTACTTGGAATCTCTGCATTCCCTTGAGAGGTGACACTCTAAGATACACGAAATCTCCACTCTGGAAGGTCAGTTCTCTACGCCTCTTATCCGCATAACTCTTTTGTCTAGACTAGGCTGCCTTGAGGTAATCACGAATCATGCGAACTTTCTCCTCGGCTTCTTGCAGAATGTCAGGCCCAAATATCTGACTGTCTCCGGTTTCTGACCAATTCAAAGGGGTACGACACTTCCTTCCATACAAAGCTTCAAATGGGGCCATTTGCAAACTGACTTGATAACTGTTGTTGTAGGAAAACTCCGCAAAAGGCAGACAATCTTCCCACTTAGCTCCATAGGCTAGAACACAGGCTCTCAACATATCTTCAAGTATTTGATTCACTCTTTCAGTTTGTCCATCAGTCTGAGGGTGGTAAGCTGTGCTAAAGGCTAACTTGGTTCCCAAGGCTTGATGTAAACTTTTCCAGAATCTTGAGGTGAATTGGGTTCCTCGATCGGAAACTATGGTTTTAGGGACTCCATGCAAACTAACAATTTTGGATAGATACAGATCTGCTAGTTGTCCCGAGTTATAAGTGGTCTTGACAGGAATAAAGTGGGCAACTTTGGTCAGTCTATCCACAATGACCCAGATAGAGTCATTTCCACGGCTAGACCTTGGAAATCCAGTGATGAAATCCATTCCAACAGATTCCCACTTCCATTCCGGCACTTGCAAAGGTTGCAGCAATCCCGCAGGACGTTGATGTTCAGCCTTGACTCTTTGACAAATATCACACTTAGAGATGAATGATGCAATCTCCCGCTTCATTCCATGCCACCAAAACTGTTCCTTCAAATCTTGATACATCTTCGTTCCACCTGGGTGGATGGAGTAGGGTGTCTCATGGGCTTCCTTCATAATAATTCCCTTCAATTCTGAGTCAGCAGGCACACAGATACATCCTTTATACCAAAGAACTCCTTGATCATCTTCCGCAAATCCTGGCACCTTGCCGGAACTAATTCTGCGCTTGATTCCGTCGATACTCTTATTTCCCTTCTAGGCTTCTTTGATTTGGCTCATCAAGGTGGGTTGAAACTCAAGGTTGGCTAAGAATCCTTGACTGACTAGTTCCAATCCAAATCTTTCAAACTCTTGGTGCAACATAGGTTGCTCTTCCTTGATCATCATATTTAAGGAGCATGGCTTCCTACTCAACGCATCGGCCACCACATTGGCCTTACCGGGGTGATAGTGAATTTCTAGATCATAATCCTTGATCAACTCTATCCATCTTCTTTGCCTCATGTTCAACTCCTTATGGGTGAAAATGTACTTCAAACTCTTGTGATCAGTGTAGATCTCGCAACGGTTGCCCATCAGATAGTGCCTCCAGGTCTTCAGGGCTAGAACCACGGCTGCTAACTCCAGATCATGGGTTGGATAATTTTCTTCATGAGGTCGAAGCTGCCGAGAGAGGTAAGCTATGACCTTGCCTTCTTGCATCAATACACAACTAAGTCCAAGTTTGGAAGCGTCGCAATAGACATCAAAGTTTTTGGTGATATCGGGCATGGTTAGGACGGGGGCGGTCACCAGTCGCTTCTTGAGCTCTTGAAAACTCTCTTCACACTTAGGGGTCCATTCAAACTTCTTGTCTTTCTTCAACCGTTGGGTCATTAGCCGGGCAATGCTCGAAAACCCTTCAACAAATTTGCGGTAATATCCGGCTAATCCGAGAAAACCTCTAACTTCAGTTGGAGTGGTAGGGGCTTCCCATTCCATGACTGATTTGATCTTCTTGGGGTCCACGGATATTCCTCCCGCTGATAATACATGGCCTAAGAATCCAACTTCCTTCAACCAGAACTCACACTTACTGAATTTGGCATACAGCTGATGCTCTCTTAAGGTTTCTAAGATTAATCTCAAATGGGTTGCATGCTCTTCTTCAGATTTGGAGTAGATAAGAATGTCGTCAATGAAGACAACGACAAACTTATCCAAGAACTCCATAAAAACCTTATTCATGAGGTTCATGAAATAAGCAGGGGCATTGGTTAATCCAAACGACATTACGGTGTACTCATACAATCCGTATCGGGTAGTGAAGGCTGTTTTGGGGATATCCGTTGCACGGATCTTCAGTTGGTGGTATCCAGTTCTAAGGTCTATCTTTGAGAAAACTCGAGCTCCGGTCAGTTGGTCAAACAAATCTTCAATCTTTGGGAGAGGATACTTGTTCTTGATGGTCACATCGTTTAGCTTGCGGTAATCAGTGCACAGTCGGCTGGAACCGTCACTTTTATCCACAAACAGAACGGGTGATCTCCAAGCAGAAGAACTTGGCTGAATCAATCCTTTACTCAAAAGGTCATCCAATTGCTTCTTCAACTCTACTAGTTCAGCTGGGTTCATACAATAGGGTCGTTGGGCTATAGATCCAGTTCCGGGGATGAGCTCAATGATAAACTCGATATCCCGATCCAGTGGCATTCCGGGTAGCTCATCGGGAAAAACATCCGGGTATTCACAGACGATGGGAACTTCCTTTATGGTTGGCCCTGAGATACTCTTATGACATCGGGTGGTTTGGGGTGGTTTTACGGATACATGCTTGACTATGATTCCAGTGCTACTCTTCATGGTGATGGTCTTCTTGGCACAATCTATTACTCCTTGATGGAAAGACATCCAGTTCATACCAAGAACTACTTCCAAACCTTTGGTTCCCAACACTATCAAATTGGCTAAGAAAGCTATTCCATGAATTTCTATGGGCACTGCCAAGCAGGTACAACTGGCTTTGGTTACTGACCCGGGAATTTGCACAGACATGACATCTTTCAAGGGTGTGGGTTGAAGTCCACTTTTATCAACGAATAATTGGGTAACAAATGAGTGTGAAGCTCCAGAATCAAACAGAACTCTTGCAAGAACTGAGTTAACAGGGAACATACCAAGCACAATGTCGGTTGCGTCCTGAGCTTCTTCAACATTCATGTGATTCAGACGGCCTCGAGAGTGGGGCTGGTTCCTTGGTGGACAGCTCTTGCCATATCCTACATGGCGCTGCTGCTGAGCAGGAGCAGTGGTCTTGGATGCATCATTCAGCTTCTTGGGGCACTCATTGGAGTAGTGCCCTTTGAGTCCGCACTCATAACAGGTAACACCAGACTTGTCACCAGGCTTGGGTAACACAGGGGCGCCATTTGGCCTTGGAGTATTGGGGTTGAAGTTGTTGCCATTGGGTCTTGGAGGTGCACGGCTGAAGTTGTTGCCGGGCGGACGGTTGGGATAGTTGGGACGTGGAACAGGTGCAGACGGCCTCATAGGTCTTGGGGCGAAACCCATAGGTGCATTTCCCCTTGGCTTCTGCGAGTTGCTCGAGTTGCCTTGATACATCATACGGCGCTTGCGGTTCTCTGCAGCTTGCTTGAGTTTTCCTTCCATCTGAATGGCAGAGTCAACCAATGACTCCAGGTCGGCAAAGTGAATGCTGACCAAGACACATTGCATCTCATCATGAAGTCCATCCAGAAACCTTTCTTGCTTCTTCTCGGTGGTGTCGGTGTCATCTGGGGCATACCTAGACAAGGTAAGGAACTTGTCACGGTAATCCACCACAGATAGGGAACCTTGCTTTAGATTTCTGAACTCATCTCTCATCCTTTTAATGAATCCCAAAGGAACATGGGCCTTGCTAAACTTGCTCTTGAACTCCTCCCAAGGCATCACATACCCTGGGGCTTGCATTGCACAGGTGCTATCCCACCAGGCTCTTGCGGCTCCCGCAAGGTAGTGGGTGGTGTACAAGACCTTCTCATTTTCACCGACTTCGGCGACTGCCAAATTGTTCTCCATAGTGCGAAGCCAGTCATCGGCATCTAAGGGCTCTTCAGACTTAGTGAACATAGGAGGGTTGGTGTTTTGAAAATTCCTTAACTTGGATCGGTGATCACCATTGCCATTGTTTTCTCCTTCACCATTGCCATTGCCATTGTTGTGGTTCATTGCCATCTGGTTTAGCTGCTGAAGAGTGGCCAAGTTAGCTTGGTGCTCAGCTCGGGCTGCTTCCCGGTCTTCCATGATCAACCTTAGCAGTTCGGCCATTTCCGGGTTCGGGGGTGGTGGTGCTCGCGGCATCTGAAGATAATGTGTGTAAGACAAGAGGGAAAAGCTAATTTGCTAAGCTTTGAAGGTAGCATGGATGATGCAATTTTGTCTTACTAAGGCCTTAAAGGCCAAATTCATATTTCTTTCAACACTCATCAAACATATCACACATACGAATTCACACATTACAAATGGTTTACATCAAACCATTGTGACTCGTCTACTAGAGAGGGGGATACAACTCACACCTACACGAAGTGACTCAAGGTGAACTCATAACTAGATAACACGGAAGTCTCCAATCTAAACATCGGGCTCCTCGGGGTCTTCCTCCTCATCACTCACAATGAATCCATTATGCCCACCATCTTCCGGATCATCAAGATCCTCCATAAAGTCATCCTCATCACTAATGAGGGCATTATCCTCCTTGCGGAGATCAATGCCTTCCTCCTCACCAAGGTGATCCTCTAGGCTCTCAATGTACTTAGTCAGCTCAGCCACACTGGCCTTCAACTCCTCAAGGTCCTGCTCCTTCTCATCGCGCTGGCGACGAAGACTCTTGCGCTCCTTCGCAAGAATCCTGATAGTGCTCCTCGCCTCCACCAGTGCGAAGTGCTCAAGGTTGGCCTTGGTACGGGCTCGATCGGCCTCCTGCTGAGTGGAGTACAGCAAGAAGTCCATGTGATCAATGTAGGTACTCGGCTCATTCTGCCCGGGCATGTTTGCGGGACGTCCATCCGCATCACGCCGCGCAAAGTTCCTAAAGTGCTCTCCCTGAACCTCCTCAACATGCAGTCCGCACAAGCGGGCGTGCATCTCCTGCATCGCTCGGACCAAACCATCGGCCCAAGTGTTCTCCACAAGCTCGAACTTGATCCTTGGAGAACCCAAATTCCCCTTCTTGCCACGGCAACTGGCTCAGATAAACCACCGTAGCTCTCCATCTGGGTGCTCATTGAGCACGGCTCCCTTGAACTCCGGATACAAACGATCCAGGAACAAGGTCAGGGTGGTGAGGTCGCGCTCGAAACAAAGGCTGCCACCATGGCCCAACTGGTAGTGCTCAACGAATATCGGGGCCATCTACAAAATTTTAGATTAGATTAAGTTAGTGATCAACTCAAGTGTGCAAAATTTTAAGTAGACAAAAAACTGAATCATGTATACAGCTTTGTAAATAGAGGGGAAAAGACTAAGCAATTTTGCAACCATTACTTATATCTTTGCTTTTATCAAGGTTTCATTTAACGCCCATTCTAACTAAGGTCTCCTATGGTCAGCCTAGGCTCTGATACCAACTTGTGACAACCTCAAATTTGGTACAAATTCGAAGTGCCCGTTATGTATTCCACCGCAATCCCAGAACCATTGTTGCGATATACATAACGTAGTTCGTAACCAGTTCTATTACAATACGAGGGTTCAAATACAATGGTCATAGAGACCAAGTTCATATTACAACACAATATAGCAGCGGAAATAACGTCTTCGGGTCCATGCCTTCACCCTACAGGCAATGGCGACTCATGGAGACGAGCTTAGTTCTGGTACTCCTCTTCATACCCTTCCTCCTGGTATTCCTCCCCATAGTCTGGCCAAGTTGATAGCCAGGGACACATCCATGAGTACATTGGATGCACTCGCAAACCATCTTATAAAGGAAATGATGAAGTAGATATGCAGGTGGGGTATAGTGGACTAAGCACTAAGTTTATTTGCAAAAAGCTAGTTTTATTTCCCAAGAATGTTCATTGGTAGAAAAGAGGTTTAGTTCTCTAAGTTCAATCTAAAAAGGAACTTCAAGTGTGTCAAACATCAATGTCAAGTAAAGTCATTCACCAAGTTCACCATTGTCATTTTTTTATTCTTGACAAAAGTCAAGTACAGCTTGCCAACTGTCCATGACCGCGGACGCGGCTATTCGAATAGTTTGAAAACCTCTGCAGAGGGGTACACTTTACCCACAAGATTCGATACATCTGCCGGGAGAAATCCACGGATTGTCATACACAAGTATGCGGGTTTCAGATAATCAAACAAACTCTTTCACTTGCTCACCCTAGTATAGGATCCTTCCCTAGAGCCCGGGGTACGGAATCCCTGCTCCGGCACCTCTAGTTCTGGCCATCCCGGAGTGCCGGGTTAGTGGAGTCCACCTGGTTCAGAAGTAACCGCGCACGGTGTCCCTCCATAATGATTTGTTACAAGGCCTCCCATACTAAGGTAAACAAGCTACGGACTAAGCCCCTTCCCATATAGGGGTAATGTGGTCGTACGGTATGGTTGGCTCCCATAGTACATCACTCGTTGTCATTGAGAAATACATTTCATAGTTCTTAGTCAAGATTGATTTCTTTCATAAAACCATTACGTAGGAGCAATCTCCAGTTCAAGTTTCAAGTTCAAGTCACCACTTTTCAAATGGGGTTCCTCCAGAGATAGCACCACTTTTATTAGCGAGTAAGCAACTACATTGAGTGATGATACTACTAAATAGGGTTGGATAAACTCAGCTTGATGCTCTTGATAAACAAGACATCAATACACTCCTATCATTCTACTCTAGCAATTCAATCATGCAATTTACTTAAAACCAGTAGAATGCAATATTAAAACTAGGCATTGGGAGTATGAATCAAAAGATGGCTTGCCTTGGTTGGCAAAGTGTCCGGTGTATTCTTCTTCTTCTTGATAATAATCCCCTCCAATATCCTCCTCGGCAACACTAGCGTCTAATAACGAATAAACACAAAGCACACAATCACTACACAATGCTAACAACACACCAAGCACACATCTTTGTTTGCTAACAATAGCATTTATGTCGCATTTTATGGTGCTGGATGGTAAGTTTTTCTTCTAAGTTTTCTTCAAGTGTGCAAGTTAGATTCTCTACTAAGTGTCATATGGGGTTCACTTTCTAAGGATTGGTATTGGTTTACGGGTACTAATACTAGTTCAAGTGAGAAGGGATCAACTAAGTGGATTGGTAAGAGGGCAAATTAATTCTAAGTGTGCAATAGGAATCTATCATTTTATGTTGCTAACTAGAGTTGGGTTAGGGTCTAATTGATAACACTAATAGGGTTTGGAGTTGATTTGGGTTTACTAACAGTAGGGGAGGTCATTGGTGAGTTCACAATTTAAATTTCATAATTTTAGGAGGCTTAATTTATTTTCTAGAAATCTTCTAAAATTAATAAAGCTATGGTCACACTATTCATATCTAATTAAATTCCTAACTTATTTTGAATTCTAACCAGTTCTACTGTGTATAGTATTTTACAAGCTTTCCAACGCATATTTATTTGCTGGAAAAGGATTTGTAAATCTCTTGGAAATTTAATTTGAAAAACATATCTAAAACAGTTTTGAACTAATTCGAAAAGGCGGGAAAATAAATAAAAAGGAAACGGACCGAATCTAAACTAGCTGGGCCTCATTCAAACGAAACCCGAACGGGCCGGCCCAGAAAACGGTTCGCTTCGGCGGGAAAGAATAAAAACGAATCCTGACAGCTGGGGTCCACGCGTCAGATCTAATTAGAATCCCGAATCGGTATGCTAGCGTTGGATCAAGATCGAACGGCTGCTACGCGTCGTCTTCCCCAGTCAGGGCGGAGCTCACCGGCGTTGCAGTGAAGAGTGTTCGACGGCGAGGGAGTGACGTAGAGGATGCAGAACTTGACGGCGACGTGCGGAATCGGCTGCGGCAAGACTCCTCCTCCGATTCCCAGCGGCGGCTTGCTCCCAGGTGGTCGAACGCGGCGGCGCTCCTCGCGTCCAGTACCTCGCCGGCGTTGCAGGCGTCGACGAACCAGAGCGAGAGGGAGGGAGAGGTGGTGTCTGGGCGGTAGCTGGGAGTGGGGTGCATCTCCTCGTTTGATCGGAGGGGCCTTTTATAGGCCGGAGCGTCGAGGGCAGGGCTGTCCAGAAGCTCACCGGCTCGGGGGCCCTGGCAGCGTTCGAAGGTCTCTCCGGGCACGGCGGCCTCGGGGGCGTGCTGGGAGGGTGCTGGCTCGGCTGCGGGAGGCTGTGGGTCGGCCCTGGCGCCTCCAGGGCGGTCGGCAACGTGCAGGTTGCTGGGAAGAAGAGAGGGGGGTCCCGGGGTGCTGTCTCCTCTTCTCCTCCTTCTTCCATGGCTTGGGTCGGGGCAGAGGGGGCTGGCTCGACCGTGGCACCGTCCAGAAGCATGGCGACAGTGCTGGAGCCAGCAAGAACAGTGCAGCCACAGTAAACTCGATTTGGTTTGATTTCTCTCTGCCAGTGTTCGACGAAATGCCCGCAAGAGTTTGAAATTCGAATTTTTGAAATTTTCCACTTAGGGTGATCAACATATTGGCCAAGGTTTCTAGTCATATGTTTGTTCTGGAGAAATAACAGGTTTTGCAAAAAAATTATATTTGAAAATGTGGTATGGTCACTGTTTCAGATTCAAAGTTTGATTGATGTTTGAGTCAAGTTCTAGTTTGAGTTTTGAGTAGATACTTGTTGGTTGAGGTAGTATGTGACTTGGTGAAGCTCAACTAACTGGCCAAACATGGAGGTGGGTTACAGATTTCTTAATCCAAGGGCTCAAAGTAGGGTAGTCAAACAGATTTCCTAGATCATCTTTTCTTCTCTTTTTCTTTCTTTCCTTTGTTTCTTCTTTCTTTGGTTCTTATAATTATTCTTAATTGCTTCTGTTGGTTTACTTAGAATTAACTAACCAATGCACAACCACAATTAACACACATGAAATCATAGAATACAAACAATAGAAAATACATGTATGCATGAAATAATAGATAAAAAGTTTTATCTGGGTCCAAAATTTGGTATTTAAATTAATAAGAAGTGGATTACAATTTCTGAGTTGTTACAGAAGAAGACCTCCGGTGGCGATTCCCCTCTCCGGCAGGGTGCCGGGAAGAGCTTCTGGACCCTCCCGATCTTCGGGTCGACGGCGGCGGCGGATCGCGATGTGTTCTGGAAAACTGATCGGGTTCTTAGGTTTTTCCCGTCAGGGGGTCTTTATAGGCGAAGGGGCATCGTCAGAAGTAGACCGAGGCAGTCTCACACATAGGGGGCGCGGCTAGGCCCTGGGCCACGCCGCCCTGGTGTATGGGCCCCTCGTGGCCCCACTCCAACTCCTCTTTGGATCTCTGGAAGCTTCGGTAAAATTCTGGGTGACTGGCTTTGGTTTCGTCCAATTCTGGGAATATTTCCTGTGTAACTTTTCTGAAACACAAAAACAGCAGAAAACAGGGAACTGGCACTGTGGAGACTTGTTAATAGGTTAGTTCCGGAAAATGCATAAAAGTGCCATGAAGTGTAACGAAACATTAGGCAAATGGTGTAAAAATAAGCATGGAGCATCAAAAATTATGGATACGTTGAAGACGTATCAGCATCCCCAAGCTTAACTCCTGCTCGTCCTCGAGTAGGTAAGTGATAACAAAAGAAATAATTTTTGAGGTGACATGCACCTACACAATCTTGATCATATATGTAAGCGTTGTGAGCTGGGATTAAAAGAACTTAAAAGATGGGCATGAAAGACATAATCTTGATAGAAGAAACTTAGCAACCATGTTATAAACATGAAAATGAACACAAACAAAAGATCATGAAAATGAAACAATGAAAGTCAAACATGTGTTCAAATCATAAGGAAAAACATACAAATGGTTTTCAGCTTGTCCTTCATGGAGAGCAAAACATAAATGCATAGGACACCTTCAAGTTTAAGAGGGCGACTAGATACAAATAATTTAAGAACAAGTGAAACCAACAATATGAATCAATCAATAAAAACTTTGGGACAATGCACATTATACTAAGAATGACAACTATGCTCTCTTAATGGTGCATAAAGATAGAAGGTGGTGACTCAACATAAAAGTAAAAAGAAAGGCCCTTCGCGGAGGGAAGCAGTGATTGCAAGTTTTATAACCTTCAAAAATTATGGTACTTACCGGCTTTGAGCTCTCATTGCCCCCATCATAAGCATCTTGAATGGTTAAAGTTAATGCGAGAACACTTACGCTGCATATGCTTGACAAATCATAAGTTGAAAACCTCGTGTCCCGTGAATATGAGTACCCAAGCCTCATGCTACTTTACTTAGAGTCCCAAGCAAGCTCTTGTCATTTTAAGTATATACGTATCATCGAGAACCGCCAACGGGGTACCTCTGTGCCCGATGACATGGAACAAGCCCACATCAAAATGACAGGACAAGCAGACAATGAACACCTCGACATCTATTTTATTTACCATTTGTATAGCTTTTTATTTTGAGATGCGTCATCGAATGTCCACTATGGGCATGCTACAAATTTCCACCATGAATTATGCATGGCTTAGATTGGCGGCCCAGGCGTTTCTCTAACACATATACAAACTCCATGATCCCGCAAGATTCCCAATTCATTTCACACCGCGAGTATCCATAAACAAAAGATCATGATATCAACTCAAATAAGAAGTGCAATGTTGAAAGCTTGCCACATGACGGCATGGCTGGGCTAGTTCCCAACTTACAACTTGCAAGCATAACAACTCAACATAAGAGACCACAATGTCAAATAAGAACGAGAAAAAGTAAAGTGTTCCTTCCAGCTCGTGAGAGCTTTACTGACCAATTTTCGCATAACACTGGTAAGAGTTTAATTTGAAGAGTAGATAAAAGCAAGTCAAATTTACTTGGAATAGCAAATTGCTAATAGGTATGTATGGTGGACACTTTGGCAAAACTTGGTTTTTAGGAGTTGGATGCATGAGTAGAGCTCATACTCAGTACAAGGCGAGGGCTAGCAAAAGACTGGGAGCGACCAACTAAGAGAGCAATAACGGCCATAATCATGCAAAGCGACAAAGCGACATTAAAAGAAGCATAAGATGGCATCAAAAGTCAAAAACTAAATGATCATAGAGGCTATTGGCGACTTTGTAAGAGTCTAACATGTGTGAGCATGCGCCAAGTCAACCCAAATAAAGCATCAAGGAGAAAACCAAAATAATGCTTCCAAACGATAAAAACAACGCATGATTCTTTCAAAGGCTCATTAAGCAATCTCAGTTATTTGAGACAAGTCATGCTACAGCAAAACCACTAAGCATACTATCAAAAAGACATCAAGCACGACATGCAAAAGCCTAAGCCGCAGTCTACACAAGCTCCTTCTTGTACCATTTTTTTGCATAAAGCTTTTTCTCTTTTCCAACACCATTTAAACTTTTTATAAACACCTCTTTTGATGAAAACCAATAAAGATCAGAGGAAAAAATACACCTTGATGAAAAGATATAACAAGATCTGAACACAAATCAAGGCAAAAATCGAAAGCTAAACGTAGTTCTAGAAAAAGAAGAACACTCGTTGAAACGAATAGAGTGAAAAACGGAGTGTTCTTGGCAAATGAAAAGCAAGGCAACTTCTCCAAAAGAAATTTGTTGGGGTCCAACCATTTATTGCAGCAAACAAAACTAAACTAAACTGAAAACTAAAAACAACTGACGCTCCAAGAAAAACGCATAATGCATGAAGCAATAAAAATATAGTGTCTTGAAAGGTGACCTGATTTTTGCCGATGAAGAAGGGGTGCCTCGGGGGCATCCCCAAGCTTTGACGCTTGTAATTCTTGGATATTTCTTGGGGTGATGCATGGGCATCCCCAAGCTTGAGCTTTTGTCCATTCTTCAACTCATCTCATCACTCTCCGATCCCTACACTTGAAAACTTCCTTCATACAAAACTAAACACAAATCTATTAGCAACATTAGTGTAAGCATAACATATAATAAACCCTCTTTGCTTCAGGTTTCAACCCAAAACCACCACATATAAAGCATATACTACTGTAGCAACTTCCCCAAAAGTTCCGTGATCAAAAGAACTCAAAAAGAAAGCGATAAAGCGACAAACACAAATATTGGCAGAAATCTGTCAAAACAGAACAGCTGACAAAGGTCGAATTTTTGAGGGGTTTTCTGTTGCTCAAATAAAAAAGTGTTCAACTAATGAAAGTTTGGATATAACCTGGGGCATATGCACAAGAAATCGCAGGTCCAAAAGATATACAGATAATTTTCAGGAATTTTTACGGTGCAGCACCGAAAACAGTTTCAGGACAGCAACATCCCCAAATCTTACCTCAGTCAAATTAGAGGCTTCTCTTGGCACAAAAACAAAATAAAACGGATAAGGAGAGGTCATTACAGTAGTAATAACTTCCAAGACTCAAATAAAAGAAAAAGAACTGAATGTAAAAACATTGGGTTATCTCTCAAGAGTGCTTTTCTTTAACGCCTTTGAGCTAGGCGCAGAAAATTACGAATCAAGTATTTTTCGAAGAAGCATTAAGATCAACGGCAGAAGTTTTGTCAATAAGGCATTGTATTTCATCCACATAATTTTTTGAAGATCCTTTATGATCACGCTTTGGTTCACTTAAATCACTAAAAAGATTTTTGGGACAAATCAAATCAAAATTATTTTCAAAAGCTTCATATAATCCCAAAAGCTTGCTAGGTATAGGTATTTCGGCTCCTTCATTGTTTGTGCTAATAACCTTTATAGGTGAACCGAGTTTATTAAAATGCTTAAGAACTTTCCTAGCTTCAATGGCAACATCTTTAAATTCTAAGCGTAAAGTTTCCAAGATAAAGGCTTTCTTTTCAGGATCCTCAATTTCATGAAGCTTAAGGAACATGTGTTGCATAAAAGTATTAAGACTAGCAAACCTAGCTTCCAACATGTGAATTCAATAAGCATAAGGAACTTCAATACTAGGAGCAAGCTCAACCAAAGACTTTTCCTCAACTTCTTTATGCCTACTAATATGATTAAAGAACTCCTCAATGTTATCTTTCCCAATAATTGAACCACTTCCTACTGAGAGGTCCTCTAGAACGTACTTAGGGAACAACATAATGAACTAAAGTAACGAAATAACAACTACCAAGGATTCTATTTTTTTTGGGTTTTTGATAAAACGATGCAAGTAAAATAAATAAAGTAAAGCAAAGCAATAAACAAAGTAAAGGATGTGCGTGCGAAAACTCCCCTCGCAGAAGTCTTCTTTTTCCTCCCCGGCAACGGCGCCAGAAAATGTCTTGTTGCGTTTGATGGCGCCCAGTTGACGAGGGAGATTATTCTTCTTCGTTCCCCGGCAACGGCGCCAGAAAATGTGCTTGATGCCTGGTAAATGACCAGCCCGTTGGGAACCCCAAGAGGAAGGTGTGATGAATATAGCAGCAAGATTTTCCCTCAGTTAAGAAACCAAGGTATGTCGATCAGGAGAGTAGCAGACAAACGACTGAAGGTGATGCTTGCTAGCTTGCGACAGCTCAGGACAATTTATAAGGTGCCTCGTCCAAGCTTTGCTTTGCTAGCTGCAACGTGGAACCTGCACACAACACAACCAAATACTTTGTTCCCAACTTACGATGAGGTTGTCAATCTCACCGGTTTGCTTGAAACAAAGGGTATGAGCGTATCGAGTAGAAAGTGATAATAGTATGCGAGTAAAGTAAATAGTGCGAGTAAAGTAAACAGGTGATAGCAATATAAAGGAAATAGGACCTGCGTCCACAGTTCACTAGCGGTGTCTCTCCATAAGATAAAATAACACAAGCTGGGTAAACAAATTACAGTTGGGCAATTGATAGAATAAAGACAACGTGCATATGATGAGAGGATCACTATGAGATTTACTCTGGGCATTACAACAAAATACATAGACCGCCATCCAACTGCATCTATGACTAATAATCCACTCTCGGGGATATCATCCGAACACCCCATGAGTATTAAGTTGCGAACAACAGATAACTGCATTAAGCAAAGTGTGTAATATAAACAAAGCATATACCCTCGAGCATATGAATGTTGTTTTCCCCCTAGTAGCAATAGCACATCTACAACCTTAGAGGTTTCTGTCACTCCCCCAGATTAAATAGAGGCATGAACCCACTATCGAGCATAAATACCCCCTCTTGGAGTCACTAGCAACTACTCGGCCAAGATAGCTACTAACAATGGAGAGCATGCAAGATCATAAACAACATAGAGATAACAAAAGATAAATTTTAGTACTTCAACTCAAGCATAACACCAATATTCATCGGATCCCAACAAACCAAACATGTATAATTACATAACGGTGATCTCAATCATGTAGGGCAGCTCATGAGATCTAAACATGAAGCACATGGTGGAGAAGACAACCATCTAGCTACTGCTATGGACCCATAGTCCAAGGTATACTACTCACTCATCGCTCCGGAGGCAAGCATGGCGATGAAGATGACCTCCGGTGGCGATTCCCCTCTTCGGCAGGGTGCCGGGAAGAGCTTCTGGACCCTCCCGATCTTCGGGTCGACGGCGGCGGCGGATCGCGATGTGTTCTGGAAAACTGATCTGGTTCTTAGGTTTTTCCCGTCAGGGGGTCTTTATAGGCGAAGGGGCATCGTCAAAACTGGACCATGGCGGTCTCACACATAGGGGGCGCAGCCAGGCCCTGGGCTGCACCGCCCTGGTGTGTGGGCCCCTCGTGGCCCCACTCCAACTCCTCTTCGGATCTCTAGAAGCTTCGGTAAAATTCTGGGCGACTGGCTTTGGTTTCGTCCAATTCCGAGAATATTTCCTGTGTGACTTTTCTGAAACACAAAAACAACAAAAAACAGGGAACCGGCACTGTGGCGACTTGTTAATAGGTTAGTTCCGGAAAATGCATAAAAGTGCCACGAAGTGTAACGAAACATTAGGCAAATGGTGTAAAAACAAGCATGGAGCATAAAAAATTATGGATACGTTGGAGACGTATCACCGGGTACCTACTCGTCGATGCTAACGTGAGGCACAACCTCCTCGGGGTCCTCCTCACTCGGAGTCGCAGGAGCGTAGAAGTCCATGATAGCATCGCGGTCATCACCGCCCTCGCTACCACGGTCGTCATCGTCGGTGCTCGCGGGCTCCTCGTCATAGGCCTCCTGGTGGTCGTCATCGCGGCCAAGTACCTCCTCGTTCTCCTTGCGGAGCTCAGCGGTCTCCTCCTCTAACTCGGACACATGGCTCTCAAGTGAGGCTAGGTGATCCTCCAGATCACGGACGCGCTGTCGTAGAGCCCTATTCCTCTTCACGATCCTCCTCTTGGCAGCGAGGAGATGGTGACGAGAGAAAATGGACTCCTGAAGGTCCTCACAAAGAACGGCCAACTCCAGGCCTCTCTCGTCGGCGGCCATACGGGCATGGTCCAGCTGCCCCTGAGTGTGGTGCAGCAGGGCCTCCGTGTGGCAGAGGTGGCGACTGAAGGGGGTGTGCGCAGCAGCCTGATAGGGAAGACCGTCGGAGTCAATCCGCCCGTAGTGCTCGTAGCGGGTGCCGAGTAGCTCATCGTAGTGGAGGTGGACGAGGCACGAGATAGCGTGTCGGAGGACACGCATAAGTCCATCACTCCACATGCGCTCAATCACCTTGAAGGTGAACTCTGGAGAAGCTGGCGGGACCTCCTTCCCGTGGACCTGGCATACGACCTGGTACGCCAACTCGCGGGTACCCTCCTCGAAAAGTTGGTAGCCTCGGACCTCTGGGCGCGGCCGTCCGAGACGCGCGGCCAACTCCACTAAGTCGCGCTCAAAGACGAGCACGTCCTCGTGGGTACCGACCTGACGGTGTGCAGTAGGAGCGTCCATCTACACAAAATTTTAAGGTAGGTTGAGTTAATAACTTACCCAAGTGTGCAATATTTTAAATACAGTAAAAACTTGAATTAAGATGCAAGTAGTCTAAATGCTTAAAGAGTAAGGGAAGAGATGAGAGCAATATATATTTACCTTATATATATTAATCCATCTCTTATAACTTTTTAATAGTGAAAATAGTTTTTGGTCCAGTCTAACGCCCATGCTAACTAAGGTCTCCTAAGGTCAAGATGGCTCTGATACAAACTCTGTGGGGACCCCGGTTTGCCATCCGGAATTCCCGTTATGCATACAATTCATGATCCCAGGAAGACCGTCATGAATCCACATAACAGAGTTGGCATTACAGAGTACATCATCCATTACATAAATAAGTCGATTAGTCTTACATGGCCACTTGGCCGAATTCAAATGCCTCGCAGGGAAAGTTTACTAAACATAGCAGCGGAATCAAAAGTAGCGTCGGTAGCCCGTGTCCTGCCTCTACCCTACAGGCGACTGACCGGGAGACGGATCCTAGTTTGCACCGGTGTCGTCGAACTCCTCTCCATCATCATCGTAGTCTTCTCCATAATCTGGCCAAGTTAATAGCCAGGGACAAAGCCATGAGTACATTTTGGAATTGTACTCACAAACCACCTAAGAGGGAACAAGTTGCATGCTATTTGGCTGTAGCAAGGGAAGTTGGTTCAAGGCTAGTGCTCAATTCTAACTATATTTTCTCGTGTCGATATAGCATGTCATACGACATCTCTATATCATAGTTTCTCTTGTCGATATAGCATGTCATACGACATCTCTATATCCTTATTAAAGAAGAATTTTTGTAAAGAATCTTTAGTGAAAGCTCTAGGAAAGGGGAAACACATTTTCAAGAGAAGAGCCGGTGGTCAGTCAAACATGACCACCATCCTTATTAAATCCGGTCAATCACACATGACCACTTCCATTCCTTCGGCAGTACCCTGCAAGTACTCCGAACCATATCCGTGCCACGACAGTACCCTCCGAGTACTCCGTCCGGCACCTTTCTCCATTTTTCCGAAATCAACCTTTGAAAACAAAACCGACATTGGGCTAAGCAACGGTCATCCCAACCGTCCATGACCGAGGACTCGGCTATTCGAATAGATTTACACTCTGCAGAGGTTGTACACTTTACCCACACCATCCGATAAATCCGCCGGGATACCACCATGGACCGTCATACACAAGTATGCGGGGTTCGGATAATCGATCATAGCCTTCCATCTATCCACCTTAATACGGGCGCCTACCCTGTGGAGTATACATCCCCAGCAAACCCTGGCCGTCTACCTCTGCCGAGTGTAGTTCTAGTGCCACGGCGGGAGAAACCCAAGTGTCTTCCGGATGGGTAGCCTATTGGCAGACCCGCTACATTGTTGCCCACCACTTGCGACAACCCGGATTCCAGGGTCCTACGAACCCTTATATAGTGCGAGGCTCCCCGCACTAAGGCAGATAAACTTCGAACTAAGCCCCGTCCCATACCGGGGTAATGTGGTTGCACGGGTTTATTGTTCTGAGGGAAAGCTTAGTGATCACCAATGTCATTTGAAAATCAACAACTCCTTTATCCTCCATTATCTCAAAACCATTTTTGAAAACATTTCAGTGGGGTAGGTACTACCCCAAGGTTTTCGAAAGTATTTTAGAAACTTTCTTTGAGTGTTCCCAATCCTAGAGTTTTAGCTCCACTAGAAGGTTTATCAAAGCCTTTGTTGCTAATCAACAAGCCACTATTGCAGGGGTGAAGAATGGGTAACCAAAGGGGTCATCTTGAGGGATGATAACAATTTGACTCGCGGAGCTTGAGCCAGCAACTAATTGCTACAAGGACTATAGCAATGTAAAATCATACACTTTAATAAAACAAAAGGAGACATGCAAATGGGTAAATAGGATTTTCAGATATGCATCAAGTTAGCTGGCTTGCCTTGGCTGGCTTGTCCCTGGTCCTCCTCGTCCTGATACTCATACACTTCACCTTCCTCGGTACACTCCTCGTTCGATTCTATCGTCGGGAAAAATAACAACGCACAAATAAATATACAAGTATACACAAGTCACAAACATTTCAACACTCCATACCATATCATCAAAGAGTATCAGAAGCAAACAAGTTTAGAAAACAAAACAAGATTTTAAAGGTTCTTAATTGGCAATTATCCCTATTAGAAACTAGGGTTTCTTATTTGGTGTGACCACAACAACTTAGCAACCAATTCAAGCATGCAGGCAATCAATGTACCAACAGCACACCTATCATACTTGCAGGTTGACAACAATCTTAAGAACCTAGCAAAGTTGGATTTACAGAAAAACAAGTTGTGGTTAATTTCCTATGAATTAAACAATAGGGAATAGCACTAGAGCACCAAAATAATCCTCAGATATTCTCTGATCCCCAGAAAAATATGAGGTAAAGTGCTCTGGAAAGCTCTTCTAGAAAACAATCCAACAAAGTTGGATTCAACACAAAATTCCATTTCTAATGCAAGTGGTGATTTTCCTAATATTAATTACACACAATGCCATTTTAATTACTACTGCAAAAATTTAAGTCCTAAAATAGCAAAACCAGTGAGTCAAGCAAGATATCGTAATAATCTATCACTGAAAATTGGATTCACTCATTTTCAGTACATAAAACCCAAGATTTACAATTAAGTATGAAAATAGGCTAATAACACACCACTATTTATCTTTTTATCTACTTTGCTTCTAAAATCATGGGACCTATGCCATCTGAAAGGTAATCATCTAAGCTACTCAGGGAAATTTGATTCAACTCAATTGCATGCACAGAACAAATTCTATGGAATTTCAAAATTTGCAGGACAAACAAATTCACAAAGCATTTTCTAAAAAAAATACAGCGCGGGCCAGATCTGCCCGAACTGGACCGAAGTAGTGCGGATCCGGCCCAGATCCAGCGAGGAGCACGGCGTGGCAGCAGCATTTGAACCTGCCAGCGGGGCCTGGCTGTCAGCGGCCCCGGGCGACCGAATCGGTATCGGTCGATTCCGTCCGTCTGATTAGAACGGAGATCGACGGCGGAGAGCCGTTGTCTCCCTTGCGTTGAGGGTTAGGCGAAACCCTAGACCTAGCTGCTGGGGAAAGTGGGGCGAGGCTCACCGAGGGGCGTTGAGGGCGGCTGGGGTGGCTGCAGGGTGGTGGCGGTCTCTCCGAAGTCTCCTCTGTGTCCGAAGCTTGCAGAAGGAGGTGCTCGGAGGGGTGCGTGGCCGTGCTCGTCCGCGTGGTCCTCGGGTTCCGTCGAAGATGGCGACGTCCTCGTGCTGCCAGAGAGGAAACAAGGTGTGGGGTGAGGTTCAGATCTAGCAGAGGAAGGGAACGGTGCAGGGAGAGAGCAGAGGGAGATGGACGACGTCGACGAAAACCTTCGCCGTCAACCCCTGCTCCGACGACGTTCCTCGAGCTTAGCAGCCTGGGGAATGGATGGGGTTCATCGGTGGGGTGCTCTGGGTGGAGAGGAGAGGGGCTGGGAGAAGAATGGCGTCCAGGGGAAGGGTTTGATCGGTCCAGAGGGTTTTATACCCCGGCGGTGGACTCTGTGCGTCATGGTTTTGACCATCTCGGATTGGGCAGCGGGGTGGTGCTTTCTGGACGGCGTAGTGAGCTGCGTGCACGGGTAAGATCAATTTGGTCGGGGGTGTAACGGTGCGGGCAGGGGCGAGTCTTTTTCAGAGCACGAGCGCGGTTAGTCGAGCTCGTTCTCGACGCTCTGGTCGGCTTCGGCTAAAAGGTGGTGGTGCTAGGTGAAGGGGTTACGGTGCCATGCTGGGATGGGGGCGGCACGGCTAGGTTTCATTCGCCCTCGGCTGGGAACGCGGGGGCTCGCTCCGGGCGCTCTCGGCTTGCAGGCGACAGGGCCAGAGCGAGGGGACAGGGTGGTGCTCGCGGCCGTTTGGTCGGGGAAGGCTACTGGGTCATGGAGTGGAGGGGTCGGTGAGCTCATTGGCGAGGCTGGGCGGCCAGGCATGCTGCATAAGCTCCTAGCCCACTAGGGTGCTCGCTGGCCGGCATGGGTGACCACAGGCACGGAGGGAGAGGTAGGGTCGCGGTGTATCTGCTAGGTGGGGTCCTGGGGGTTTGCTGAGGTCCATCTCGATGCTGGTTCGGGGTCTAGGGCGGGGGAGAGGGGTGGGAGAGAGTGGAGTGCAAATCTTCCAAAGATTTGCCTCGGGCCTCCCCAAAATCCTCCAAGCAAAAAGGACAAGGGGGCTGGGATGTTGCTGCTACAGTGCAGAGGGAAGAAAAAGAGGTGGCTGGCTAAGACTTGTGTCACTTGATCGGTTTGCAAGTGAGTGAGAGAGGAAAAGAAAAGAGAAGAAGAAAGTTTGATGAATTTGGCCGAATTTCATTTGAATTTTGAATAGTTCAAAGTTTTGGTCCAGAGGTGGTGGTGAATGGTTCAGAGGGGTTTTTAAATGGATAACAAGGTATCCACTAAGTTTCAATATTTTTGGTCGAGTGGAGATAGGGTTTTGGGTGAGTTCCTATTTTCCAATATGGGGTGGAAAAATAAAGTTTAAATAAAACAGAGAAAAATATTGTTGGTGTTAAGCATCCATTCCAGTAGGTTTACCAATAGCATGAAATCATAGCACACACTCATGCATTCATGCAACATATTCAGATGGAATTTGAAAAGAAAAAGAAATTAAATAGCACCCACACACATGCACATGAAATCATGCAACACCACATGGAAATTTCAAATCCTAGCACACAAGCACACATTGAAGTGCAAGTTTTTATTTTTCCCCTAATTTCATGCACTTGAAAATTTAGTTCCAAACTGGTTCACAAAAAGTAGGGTGTTACAATCTCCATCATTTGTTGCATTACTATTCCAATCTGAGGGTTGTTGGGGTTGTCCTGGCGTTGAGATAGCATCTATTTTGGTTATAGGACAGGCTTAGACATAGATGAGAAATAGACAGAGGGGTCTAAAGAAAACTTCTATCCAACACAGCAGATCAAGACAATTCATCTTACAAAAATTACTTATCTAACATCCATTACACAAACTCAAGGCATCTACTAACAAAAGTATGATCACACTCCAGTTTGGTATGATAAAAAATACGTAACGTAAGATTCATGCGGTTTTACAACTAATAGCACTGGTCTATTCTACTTGAACTGTGCCAGGTATGCCTTTGTATTTCCCATTCGGCGATGCTTGACTTTGCTGTCCGCGGGCTTCTCTCCACCCGTCTCCATAGAAGTCTCCTCTTCGGTGGTCTTGGGCGTCTCTTGCTCCTTGGGGTCTTTCTGGGGCGTCTGTGAAATTGCTTCCTTATCCTGGTTAGCTTGTGGTGTTCCTTCTTGGTTGGCTTTGGATCAACCTTCTTCAAGCGCTGGTGAAGGTATGCACATTGACCTTGCAGTCCTCCAATCTGGGCTTCCTGAGCTTCAATCTTGAATGCTAGTTTGTCATTCGTTGCTTCAAGTGTCTCCTGCTTGTCCTTTGTCTTTAGTATCATATCCTCCAATAACTCGATCTTGTCATGCCTTTCCTGGAGTAGATCCTTCGCATCGTCTATGGCGTCCATCTCGGCATGAAGTGCATGCTCTAGGATGTAGATGTGTCCTTCCATGTCCTCAAATTGAATTTCAGACCTAGGTACTATTGCACGGTTTCCGGGCGTCCTCATAGGCCATCCTTCTGAGTTGCGTCTTCCAAAGAGGTGGAATGGCATACCCAAGTTGAATATTTCCTTGGAGTATGTTTCACAAATACGTGCCAAAGCCTCTTGCATAGCCATCACAATTCCGAACTCCCAGGATGAGTACCTTCTTGTGTAAACCACCGTCTCAGTAGGTGGCTCGATGGTACGTCTTTTGATCTTTGTCTCAATCAACCACCAAGTTCTTCATGGAATGCCACTTTGCAACGCTCTGCCACGAAAAGTGGGAGGGGCCAAGTTTAGCATCCGGGAAAGGCAAGAAAGCTGGTCGCTGAAGTACTCTGTGTCATCATCAAAGGGAGTCTTCATCTTGGTGAATTGGGCCATCTAAACAAGGAAGAGAAGGGAACTATGTTAGTAAATGAATATGATAAGTCTTACAAGAATTATGCAATGAATTGTAGTGTAAACAAATTCTTATAATTTCAGAAATGGAATGAAGAATTTGTGGGGACCCCGGCTTACCACCCGGGATTCCTGTTATGCATACAATTTACGATCCCAGGAGACTGTCGTGAATCCACATAACAGAGTTGGCATTTCAGATTACATCATCCATTACATACGAGTATTAAAGTCTTACATAAGCCGCTTGGCTGAATATAAATGCCACACAGGGCAAGTTCAACTGACACACTTATTCATGAAGTAGCAGCGGATACATGCAGCGTAGTCGACCCAAGCCAGCCCTACTACCCTACAGGCGACTGACCGGGAAACGATTCCTAATTCGCACCAGCGTCGTCATACTCCTCATCGTCCTCCTCATAGTCATCGCCAAAGTCTGGCCAAGTTAATAGCCAGGGACAAAGCCGTGAGTACATTTTGGAATTGTACTCGCAAACCATCTAGGAGAAACATTTACATGCTATATGGTTGTACCAATGGTTGGCTTGGCTTTAATGAAACTATAAACTAGCAAGTTTTCTGTGTAGACATAGCATGTCTTACGACATTTCTATATCCTTATTAAAGAATACTTTTATAAAACAATTATAGGAAAAAGCTCTAGGAAAGGGGGAAACTCCTTTGCAAGATAAGGTCGGTGGTCAATCAGACATGACCACCTCAAGTCGTCGGCAGTACCCTCCAAGTACTCTGAACCACACCCATGCCACGGCCGTACCGTCCAAGTACTCCATCCGGCACAAACTCCATTTTTCTTGGAAACCATTTATAAAACCAAAACCTGACATTGGGCAATGTAGTGATCTTCACAACCGTCCATGACCGAGGACTCGGCTATTCGAATAGGTTTACACTCTGCAGAGGTTGTACACTTTACCCACAACATCTGATAAATCCGCCGGGATACCACCACGGACCGTCATACACAAGTATGCGGGGTTTGGATAATCGATCAAAGCCCTCCATCTATCTACCTTAGTACGGGTGCCTACCCTGTGGAGTTTACCTCCCTGGCACGTCCCGACAGTACCTCCTCCAGAGCGTAACTCTAGCGCCACGGCGGGAGAACCCAAGTGTCTTCTGGCGGCTTGGGATATGCCGTGATATCTATTGACTTCTTTTAGAGTCAACCCGGATTCCAGGGTCCTACAGACCCTTATATAGTTGTGAGGCTCCCCGCACTAAAGCAGACGGACTTCAAACTAGGCCTCGTCCCATACCGGGGTAATGTGGTTGCACGGGTCAATTGCTCCAAGCGACTACAAAGAAACACCAATGCCTTTTTCTAAAACCACCAACTCCTTTCCTTCCATATCCCAATTCCCATTTGTCTCGAAAATCATTTAGAAAATATTTCAGTGGAGTAGATACTACTCCAAGCTTTTCGAAACCATTTTCGAAACTTTTTCGAGAGTTTTCCCATCCTAGAGTTTTTGGCTCCACTAAGAGTTTTCCAAAGACCATGATGCTAACCATCAAGTCTCTAATATAGGGGTGTTGAGTTAGGTGTCAAGGGTGTCATCTTGTTAGATGATATCAAGTCGACTTGTAGAGCTAAGTCGTCAATTATTGCTATATAGGAAATAATAGCAATATAGAAAATCATGCATATTAAGAAAACAAGAGTAGAACAATGCATAGTGACTTAGTAGGATTCAGATATGCAACAAGTAGATGGCTTGCCTTGGTTGGCTTGTCCCTGATCTCCTTCTTCCTGGTACTCAAACACCTCCCCTTCCTCCGCACAATCGTCGTTTGATTCTATCGCCGGAAAAACAACAACACACACACAATAAGCATTCATGCATACATGGATCACACTCAAGGCAAACATCACACAACTCAAGCATTGAGTATCATAAGCAAACATGTTCAGATATCTGAACCAATATCTCATTTACAAAAGAATAAACTACCATAATAATAGCAAGCAATTTCTATTAGCATAGTAATACCTAATCACAAACAAACAACTTGCAGGTATCATGGTTAATCAAAACATGGCATCTAGCATACTTACAGGTAGCTAACAACATTATAGAAGAAACACACTTGGAATCAATCCAAAAGATTAAAAAGGTAAATTACTAGGAATTTTCTATTCCCATTAACCACTAGAATAGCAATATATTTCCCTAAAACTTTCTGTAGCTCCAAAAATTCTACCAGAGGTCATACTGGAAAGCTACTGAGATGCACAACACACCAGAGGTGGAATCAATCAAAAATAACAATCCTACAGAGCATAATAAATAAAACAAGGCAGAAAACTAATAACCCTAAAATAATTACTACAGGCAATCCACAGCTCCTAAAATAGTAAATCCAGTTCCTATAGTTCAAGAAAATAGTAAAGCACCTCTGAAAATTGGAATCACTAATTTTCATTACAGAGAACAACTTACTTGCAAATATGAGTGAAAAACAATAGATCTACCATATTTAATTACCAGATAATATATAAGACCCTAAAAATCAAACATGCAGTACCAGTGGCTAGACAATATTGCATGGATCACAGGAAAATTTGAATCACAAATTTTTGATGCCTAGAAAATTTTCTAAGCAATTTAGAATGTAGCAGTAATAATTATCATAGAAACACTCAGGCGAAAAAAAGTAAAGAGGCCGGATCTGGCCAGGCCTCGCCAGATCTGGGCCGGAATGGCACGCTGGCTCGCCGGCCAGCCCGACGCTGACCGAATCGGTACGGGGGTGCCTCGGCCCTCCGATTAGGAGGCAGGCGATGGCAGATCGCCGTCGTCATTGCCGTCCTCTGCATGCAGGCGCATGGGGCGGCTTCGGCTAGGGTTTCGCAGGGGAGGGCTCACCGAGGGATGGCTGGTGGTCGATTACGGTCGGATCGACGGCGGAGCTGTTCAGGAGATGAGGGGCGACCAATGCACTTGCATGCAGAAGAGATGGTGCTCGTGGTGGTGTCGACGACGTCTCGATAAGCTCCGGTGATGGTCGGCGAGGTCGACGGTTATGGCCTGCCACAGAAGTAGAAATAGAGGGGGTGAGATCCAGAGTGTGGAGGTGAGTTTCGGAAAGCAAGGAGAGGGCGGAGACTCTGGCTAGATCGACTGCAACCGTCACTGTCGCCGTCGACGATCTAACCGAAGCTCTCGAGCTCTCCAGTGACGGACTCGTCCCGGCTTCACGGCGGCGAGGTCCTGTAGACGAGTGAGATCGGAGAGGGGCAAATGAGAGGGAGGAGAGGGTTCCGGAGGGGGTTCTCGGTTTATAACTGCAGGCGTGAGCTCGATCTAGGGTGGGTCTCATCGGAAGCGATTGGCCGTCGTGGGCGGTGTCTGGGGACGGCGTCGTGGGCTGGGTCTAGGGGTACGGACGGCAGTGTCGGTGGCTGGCTGGTTTGGTCACGAGGGAGGCGGTTTCAGAGTACATGCAGGCGAAACGGTGTGCGGCGCGGTCAGCTGGGTGCATCACCATGCAAGGCGAGGGCATCGTCGCGTCGGTGGCACGTTGCCGTGCAGGTGCGGGTGCAGAGCGGGGCTAGATGGGGTGCGGGCGCACAGGAACGTACTGCCCGCTCTGGACGCGCTGGGCGGCCAGCTCACGCCACATTGGCATGGACGGGGCATCGCGCACGCTAGGCCTAGGGCAGGGGTGGCTCGGGGAATTGTTCGAGGGTGCACTGAGGGGCTCGAGGGCGAGGTGACAGTACGAGAGGCGGTCAGTGCTGGGCTGCTCACGCTGGGCATCCACAGCGGTGTCTCGGCGATGTCCTGGGCGGCGTGGGGTGTGCTGGGTCGGTCTCTGTGAGGTGGGGGTCGGGCTAGGGGGCCAGCAGGGTGGCACACGACCGTTGGGGGTCTACGGCGGTGGGGGTGATCGAAGAGAGGGAGTACTGGCAGGGTGGCCTCGGGCTCCTCCTCTTCCCCTTGATGCCAAGTGAATAGGACAAGTAGAAAAGAGTTTTGAAGATCCCTTGACTCCAGAGAGAGATCCCCAGCAGATCCCCTTCCCTCCCCTTGGTCGGCTTGCAGGAGAAGGAAAAAGAGATAGGGAAGAGATTAAGCAAAGGCTAGGGTAACTTAGCCAAATTCAAATTTGAAATTTGAATTCAACCAAACTAGATTTGAAAATCTCTCAAAATAGTCTTCAGAGGTTTTAAACATAGTTAGGAGGTCATAGCCAAAGTTTGAAGAATTTTGATCTTGATATGCTAGGGTTTTAGAGAAGTCTCTAATTTCGGATAAAGGAGCAAAAATAAAAGGAAAAGAAAAGAATAGAGAGGTGATCAAACAAAGGATTCATGCTAGGGTTTTTGGTGCACACAAGCATAAGCTAGGGTCAAAATTTGATGCATAAAATCATAGCACTCTTTCTAGTTCATAAAACACATGTGTTGAAAAAGAAGGTTCATGGCATGTATTCACACACACACACACACATTCACATGAAATCATACACAAACACACATGAGGTCATGTATGATAGCACACAAGCACATTGCTTAGCAAAAGTTTTTAATTCACCCAAAATAAAGTTCTTAAACAAGGTTTTAATTTTTGTCAACAAAAGTGGGGTGTTACAGACCTTTCCCCCTTAAAAAGAATCTCGTCCCGAGATTCGGTAGCTAAGCGTGAAGTAGTTCGGGAAACTCTCATCGAAGATAATCCTCACGTTCCCAAGTAGCTTTGTCTTTGGTATGGTTACTCCATTGCACCTTATACATCTTGATCTTGCGTCTACGAGTAAGACAGACGTCTTCTTCAAGAATGCGAATGGGTCTCTCCCGATATGTGAGGTCGTGGTTTAAATCAATGGAGTTGTGATCGATCTCCTTGAAGGTCTCGGGCTTGTTAGGGAGTTGGAGACATTTGCGGAGTTGCGACACATGGAAGACATCATGGAACTCGGATAGCTTTGGGGGCAGTTCTAGCTTGTAGGACATGGCGCCTTTACGGTCCAAGATCTTGAATGGTCCAATGTACCGGGGTGCATGTTTACCTTTGACATGGAAGCGTTGCATACCCTTGAGTGGTGTGACTCGAAGGTAGACAAAGTCTCCCACATTGAAGGTGACAGGTCTCCTCTTTGGGTCGGCATAACTCTTTTGTCGAGACTAGGCTGCTTTCAAACGATTGCGGATGAGCTGGACTTTCTCTTTGGCTTCCTTGATGACATCGGGCCCAAACACTTGGCTTTCTCCAGTCTTGGACCAGTTGAGAGGGGTACGGCACTTGCGGCCATACAAGGCTTCGAAGGGGGCCATCTGCAGACTAGCCTGATAGCTATTGTTGTAGGAGAACTCGGCAAATGGCAGGCAGTCCTCCCACTTGGCTCCGTATGAGAGGACGCAGGCTCTAAGCATGTCTTCGAGGATTTGATTTACCCTTTCGGTTTGGCCTCTAGTCTGTGGGTGGTAGGCTGTGCTAAAGGAGAGTTTTGTTCCCAAGGCTTCTTGAAGTTTGTTCCAGAATCTTGAGGTGAATTGAGTGCCCCGATCAGTCACAATCACCTTGGGCACTCCATGGAGGCTAACAATTCTGGACATATATAGGTCGGCTAGGTCTCGGCCTTTATGGGTGGTCTTGACAGGTAGAAAGTGGGCGACCTTGGTCAGGCGATCAATAATAACCCAGATAGAGTCGTGGCCTCGATTTGATCTAGGTAGCCCAGTGATGAAATCCATTCCGACTTCCTCCCACTTCCACATTGGCACCTTTAATGGCTACAGTAAACCCACAGGCCTTTGGTGCTCAGCCTTGACACGCTGGCAGACGTCGCATCGAGCGATATAGAAAGCTATCTCTCGCTTCATACCATGCCACCAAAACTGTTATTTCAAGTCTTGGTACATTTTGGTGCCTCCGGAATGAATAGAGTAAGGGGTATCATGGGCCTCCGCCAGAATAAGCTGTTTTAACTCTTCGATGCTAGGGACGCATAGGTGGCCATTATACCATAGCACACCTTCCTGGTCGATTGAAAACCCAGGTACTTCCTCTTGTCCCATCCTACGTTTAATACCTTCGATACTCTCATGACCCTTCTGAGCTTCCTTGATCTGGTCAAAGAGAGTGGGTCGGACTTCAAGTTTGCCAAGAAACCATGGCTTACTAGCTCAAGTCCGAACTTCTCGAACTCCTCGCATAGGGTTGGTTGGCTAGTCTTCAGCATGGCATTTAGGGAACAAGGCTCTCGGCTGAGGGCATCGGCGACCACATTCGCTTTACCAGGATGATAATGAATGCCAAGGTCATAGTCTTTGATGAGCTCAATCCATCTCCTTTGTCTCATGTTCAACTCTTTCTGGGAGAAGATGTACTTCAGGCTCTTATGGTCTGCGTAGATCTCACAACGATTCCCCATAAGGTAGTGTCACCATGTTTTGAGGGCATGGACAACAGCGGCATGCTCAAGGTCATGGGTAGGGTAATTTAGCTCGTGAGGGCGCAGTTGATGGGATAGGTAGGTGATAACTTTGCCGTCTTGCATCAAGACACTTCTAAGACCAAGCTTGGATGCATCGCAGTAGACATCGAAGCTTTTGGTAATATCGGGCATGGTTAGGATAGGAGCTATCACTAGTCTCTTCTTGAGCACTTGGAAACTCTGCTCGCACTTCTCAGTCCACTCAAACTTCTTATCTTTCTTGAGCAGCTGAGTCAATGGGCAAGCAATGCTGGAGAACCCTTCTACAAACTTCCGGTAATACCCGACTAGCCCAAGGAATGCTCGGACTTCGGTGGGATTGGTTGGGGCTTTTCTTTCCATGATGGAGGTGATCTTTGAGGGGTCAACGGATACTCCACCAGCTGAGAGTACATGGCCTAGAAAACCAACTTCTTTCAGCCAAAACTCACATTTGCTGAACTTGGTGTAAAGTTGGTGTTCACGCAGGGTTCCCAGTACTAGCCGCAGATGTTCTGCGTGCTCTTCCTTGGTCTTAGAATAGACCAAGATGTCGTCGATGAAGACCACCACAAACTTGTCGAGGAACTTCATGAACACCTTATTCATGAGATTCATGAAATAGGCAGGGGCATTGGTTAGGCCAAAGGACATGACGGTGTACTCGAATAGGCCGTAGCGAGTGGTGAAAGCGGTCTTGGGAATATCAGACTCTCGGACCTTCAGCTGATGATATCCAGTGCGGAGATCAATCTTGGAGAACACTTTGGCTCCATTCAGCTGATCGAACAGGTCTTCAATCTTCGGGAGTGGGTATTTATTCTTGATGGTCACCTCATTGAGTTTACGGTAATCCACACATAGTCGTATGCTACCGTCTCGCTTGTCCACAAACAGAACAGGCGATCCCCAAGGTGAAGCACTGGGACGGATAAGGCCTTTGCTGAGCATGTCAGCAAGTTGCTTCTTTAACTCCTCAAGTTCTTGGGGGTTCATACGATAGGGTCGCTGAGCAATGGGAGCTATTCTGGGAATCAACTCAATCACGAACTCGATATCCCGGTCAGGGGGCATACCTAGCAACTCCTCAGGGAAGACGTCGGGGTACTCACATACCACCGGAACTTGATCAAGAGTCGGCCCAGAGACAGACTTCTTGTAGTAGGCTTTGCGGGATGGCATGGTTGCTACGTGTTCAATCTGAACCCCACTACTGCTGGTCACGGTTATGGCCTTTTGAGCACAATCAATGTGCCCCTGGTACTTAGACATCCAGTCCATTCCAAGTACGACATCCAATCCTTTTGTGCCTAGAACAATCAGATCCGCTTGGAACTTCTCCCCGTAGAGTTCTACTGGGACATCTCTGCAGGACAGTTGAGTCTTGACAGATGACCCAGGGATTTGCACTATCATGAGTCTATCCCTGCGACTAGGTTTCAGTCTACCCTTATCCACGAAGTTCTCCATGACAAATGAATGTGATGCGCTAGAATCAAATAGAATTTTCGCAGGCACGGAGTTGACGAGAAACGTACCAAGCACAACATTGGGTGCCTCTTCAGCTTCAGCTGCGTTGACATGATTCAGGCGGCCTCGAGCAACATTTGCTTGACTCTTCGGGTTCCTCCCAGGGGGTCCACGGCCCTGACCCTGATTGGGTCGCGGGGCGCTGAGGCTCGGCGCAGGAGGTTTCTTTAGGGGGCACTCCTTAGAGAAATGCCCTGGCTGGCCACAAGTATAGCAGCCACTTCCTTGGCTGCGGTTGGTGGGGTTGAAGGTGTTGCGGTTTCCTCCAGAAGGATTCCCGCTGGTAGGGCGGTTGCTTGGGTATTGGCGGTTGGGGTTATTGGGCCTGGGAGCTTGAGAGGCGAACCTCTAAGGGGGTGGCGCAAACCTTGATGGGGGCATGCTGCGGGACCTTGGACTACTCGATCCACCCTGACTCATCATTCTCCTCTTTCGGCTTTCGTGGGCAGCTTTGTTCTTGTCTTCCACCATGATAGCAGCATCTACCAGAGCTTCCAGGTCATTGTAAGGCACAGCTACCAGATAGGTTTGCAGTTCTTCCCGAAGTCCATTCAGGAAGCGTTCCCTCTTCTTCTCGTCGGTGTCTATGTCATTAGGGGCATACCTCCCCCAAGTAGTGAACTTGTCGAGGTACTCGGTGACACTCATACCACCTTGCTTGAGGTTGAGAAACTTGTCGCACATGATCTTGATAAGTCCAGAGGGAATATGAGCCTTACGGAACTTGGTCTTGAAGGCTTCCCAAGTCATTACTTGGCCTTCGGGCTGCATGGCGCGGACGTTCTCCCACCATGCACCCGCTGCTCCTGCTAGGAAATGGGTGGCGTAGAGCACCTTCTCGTTCTCTCCAACTCCCGCATATTCGAGCTTGTTCTCGATGGTGCGGAGCCAATCGTCGGCGTCCAATGGTTCGATGGACTTGGTGAAGGTTGGAAGGTTGGAGTTTTGGAAATCCCTAAGCTTGTTGTGGGGTTCCTCGTCGTCATTGCCACCATGATTGTTGTGATGGATGGCAATTTGTGCAAGGTGCTGTAGGGTTGCAAGGTTGGCTTGGCGCTCGGTGCGCGCGGCTTCGCGGTCTTCAAGCATGAGCCGCACCAGCTGCTCCATGCTGGGTTCAGGGGGTGCTGGCGGATTGCCTCCAGCTTGGCCTCGCGTTTCCGGAGCCATTCTGGAGAGAAGTGGTTTGGTGAGATTAATAACAAGGAAACTTAGGCATGCTTCAAGTAAAAAAGAACTAAACTCATGCATAACATAACATCCATGGCAGCCATACATAACATGCTTCAACAACAACCATGCATAACAAGTCCAGGCATACATAATATATACAAGCAAAAGAGCGCCAAACATGTCCAGGCATACACATACCACAAAGTCTCACACAACACACATACCAACACTAGTAGAGATTTGCTTATAGCCAGCATGACTATCGCCGGCGCATAGGAAATATATTCGCCGGTGATAATATTACCCCTGGCGCATCCACCTTTATTCGCCGGTGATACGAGATTACCGCTGACGCATAAGTCCCATATTCGCCGGCGATAATAGCTGGCGGTCCCACCCCGGATGGGCCAGCCCCTATCCATTATTATCCCCAGCGAATACACTAGATATGCGCCGGGGATAAGGGGGCTTACCACCGGTGAATTAAGAGCAATGCGCCGGGGATAATAATCCAGAAATTACCACCGGCAAACATGCCCTTATGCGCTGGGGATAAGGGGGCTTACCCCCGGCGCACATGGTTAATGCACTGAGGATAAGGCCCAGAGACAGCACCCCCACCCCCCCCCCGGGGATTGCCATTCTAGTTTTGCAAAAATTAAAAGAAAATGATAAAAAATTCAAAAAAATAAAAAACTTTGAGATTTCCATATATTATGTGTTATAGTTATTATGAAAAATTAAAAACTCAAATTTCGATATATTTTGCAAAAAAATGTTATGCAACAGTAAAACTGCAATAACTTTTGCATACGATGTCGGATTAAAAAGTTTTTTATATGATAAAGTATCAGAACGAAAAGTTACATCCAAATTTAATGACCCATGGTCATTTCGACAATTTTTAGATTTCTCAAATTCCAAAGGGAAAATGGACTTTTTTGCACTTTTAGATTCATGAAAATTTCAGATTTTACAGATTTTTAAAAGATTTTAAGATTTTTTGGATTATTTATCATTTACATGGGTTTTTTGAGATTTCTAAATGTTTTGAGGTTTTTTGAATTTTTTGAGATTTTTTTGAGATTTTTCAGATTTTTTCACACACACATACTCACATGCGCACACACACACATACTCACACACACACATACTCACACTCACATACACACACTCCTACACTCCTACACTCACACACTCGCATACACACACTCCTACACTCACACACTCACATACACACACTCCTACACTCACACACATAAGGCTTATAAGGATTGAAAGGGTAATAGTATCAATAAGCTATAACAAGTGTAGGCGTAACTCATGCAAATGGAACTCGGAAGTTAAGCGTGCTAGGCCCGGAGTGCTAGGCCCGGAGCACTTTGAGGATGGGTGACCAAGCGGGAAGTCACCGTTTCGGTGTGAATTGAGAAGGTTCCAGGTGTGATAAAATGGTCAAAAAATCATATATGCATAGTTTTTCATATTATTTAGGTTTTTATAATTTTAAAATATTTTGGAAAAAATTCGATTTTTTTTGAATTTTTTTAGATTTTCCGAAATTTTATCCCCGGCGCACCGATTACAAATTTGCCAGGGATAACATGTTATCCCCGGCGCACATACCAAATGCGCCAGCGGTAAAAAAATTATCCCCGGCGAACTGCAAAATTCGCCAGCGGTAAGCATTACCGCCGGCATATAAGTCGCTGGCGAACCAAAATTCGCCTGGGATAAGCCATTTTGGTGCGCCAGGGATAGCCTTTTCTCTACTAGTGCAAATGGTTCCAGATAGACCATACAACATAGATACGCAAAAGGGAGTAAACTAACAACTACGCGACAGCCTATGTGAGAGGTAGAGTGGTGGAATCTACTCGTCGCCGCTAACGTGGGGGAATAACTCCTCGGGGTCCTCCTCACTAGGAGTCTCAGGAGCGTAGAAGTCCAGGATAGCGTTGCGGTCATCACCGCTCTCGCTACCACTGTCGTTGTCATCGGTGCTAGCAGGCTCCTCGTCGAAGGCCTCCTGGTGGTCGTCATCGCGGCCGAGTACCGCCTCGTTCTCCTTGCGGAGCTCGGAGGTCTCCTCCTCCAGCTCGGACACGTGGCTCTCAAGAGAAGCCAAGTGGTCCTCCAACTCGCGGACGTGCCTCCTAAGAGCCTTGTTCTTCTTCACGATCTTCCTCTTGGCAGAGAGGAGACGGTGACGTGAGAAGATAGACTCCTGGAGGTCCTCACGAAGAATGTCTAGCTCTAGCCCTCTCTCGTCGGCGACCATCTGGACGTGGTCCAGTGCTCCTGCGTGTGGTGCAGAAGAGCCTCAGCATGGCAGAAGTGGCGACTGAAGGGGGTGTGTGCGGCCGCCTGGTAGGGAAGGCCATCGGCGTTGACCCTTCCGTAGTGCTCGTAGCGGGTACCAAGTAGCTCGTCGTAGTGGAGGTGGATGAGACGCGAGATGGCGTGTTGCAGAACGCGCATCAGGCCATCGCCCCAGTTGCGCTCGATCACCTCGAAGGTGAACTCCGGTGAGGTAGGCGGGACCTCCTTCCCGCGGACCTGGCAAACCACCTGGATCGCCAGCTCCCGGGTAGTGTCCTCAAACAGGCGGTAGCCTCGCACCTCGGGGCGCAGGCGTCCAAGGCACGCGGCCAGCTCAACCAAGTCTCGCTCGAAGATCAGCACGTCCTCGTGGGTGCTGATCTATCGGTGTGCAGTAGGAGCGTCCATCTACACAAATTTTAGAGTAGAGTTTATTAATGACTTACCCAAGTGTGCAAAATTTATACATAAGTAAAAGCTTGAATTAAAATGCAAGTAATTAAAGATGCTTAAAGAATAAGGGAAGAGATGAGAGCAATATATATTTACCTTTGATATATATAGCCATCTCTTTTTAGTTTTTAGAAAATAACTTTTGGTCCGGTCTAACGCCCATGCTAAACTAGGGTTTCCTAAGGTCAGGATGGCTCTGATACCAACTCTGTGGGGACCCCGGCTTACCACCCGTGATTCCCGTTATGCATACAATTCACGATCCCAGGAGACCGTCGTGAATCCACATAATAGAGTTGGCATTTCAGATTACATCATCCATTACATACGAGTATTAAAGTCTTAAATAAGCCGCTTGGCTGAATATAAATGCCATGCAGGGCAAGTTCAACTGACACACTTATTCATGAAGTAGCAGCGGATACATGAAGCATAGTCGACCCAAGCCAGGCCTACTACCCTACAGGCGACTGACCGGGAAATGATTCCTAATTCGCACCAGCGTCGTCATACTCCTCATCGTCCTCCTCATAGTCATCGCCAAAGTCTGGCCAAGTTAATAGCCAGGGACAAAGCCGTGAGTACATTTTGGAATTGTACTCGCAAACCATCTAGGAGAGAAACATTTACATGCTATATGGCTGTAGCAAGGGTTGGCTTGGCTTTAATGAAACTATAAACTAGCAAGTTTTCTGTGTAGACATAGCATGTCTTACAACATTTCTATATCCTTATTAAAGAAGACTTTTATAAAACAATTATAGGAAAAAGCTCTAGGAAAGGGGGAAATTCCTTTGCAAGATAACATCGGTGGTCAATCAGACATGACCACCTCAAGTCGTTGGCAGTACCCTCCAAGTACTCCGAACCACACCCGTGCCACGGCCGTACCCTCCAAGTACTCCGTCCGGCACAAACTCCATTTTTCTTGGAAACCATTTATAAAACCAAAACTGACATTGGGCAATGTAGTGATCTTCACAACCGTCCATGACCGAGGACTCGGCTATTTGAATAGGTTTACACTCTACAGAGTTGTACACTTTACCCACACCATCCGATAAATCTGCTGGGATACCACCACGGACCGTCATACACAAGTATGCGGGATTCGGATAATCGATCAAAGCCCTCCATCTATCTACCTTAGTACGGGTGCCTACCCTGTGGAGTTGACCTCCCCGGCACGTCCCGGCAGTACCTCCTCCAGAGCATAACTCCGGCGCCACGGCGGGAGAACCCAAGTGTCTTCCGGTGGCTCGGGATATGCCGTGATATGTGTTGACTTCTTTTGGCGTCAACCCGGATTTCGGGGTCCTACAGACCCTTGTATAGTTGTGAGGCTCCCCGCACTAAAGCAGATGGACTTCAAACTAGGCCCCGTCCCATAAAGGGGTAATGTGGTTGCACGGGTTAATTGCTCCGAGCGACTACAAAGAAACACCAATGCCTTTTTCTAAAACCACTAACTCCTTTCCTTCCATATCCCAATTCCCATTTGTCCCGAAAATCATTTAGAAAACATGTCAGTGGAGTAGATACTACTCCAAGGTTTTCGAAACCATTTTTGAAACTTTTCTGAGAGTTTTCCCATCCTAGAGTTTTTGGCTCCACTAAGAGTTTTCCAAAGACCATGATGCTAACCATCAAGTCTCTAATATAGGGGTGTTGAGTTAGGTGTCAAGGGTGTCATCTTGTTAGATGGTATCAAGTCGACTTGTGGAGCTAAGTCGTCAACTATTGCTATATAGGAAATAATAGCAATATAGAAAATCATGCATATTAAGAAAACAAGAGTAGAACAATGCATAGTGACTTAGTAGGATTCAGATATGCAACAAGTAGATGGCTTGCCTTGGTTTGCTTGTTCCTGATCTCCTTCTTCCTGGTACTCAAACACCTCCCCTTCCTCCGCACAATCGTCGTTTGATTCTATCGCCGGAAAAACAATAACACACACACAATAAGCATTCATGCATACATGGATCACACTCAAGGCAAACATCACACAACTCAAGCATTGAGTATCAGAAGCAAACATGTTTAGATATCTGAACCAATATCTCATTTACAAAAGAATAAACTACCATAATAATAGCAAGCAATTTCTATTAGCATAGTAATACCTAATCACAAACAAACAACTTGCAGGTATCATGGTTAATCAAAACATGGCATCTAGCATACTTATAGGTAGCTAACAACATTACAGAAGCAGCACACTTGGAATCAATCCAAAAGATTAAAAAAGTAAATTAATAGGAATTGGAATCAACAAAACAGTAAATCACCTCTGAAAATTGGAATCACTAATTTTCATTACACAGAACAACTTACTTGCAAATATGAGTGAAAAACAATAGATCTACCATATTTAATTACCAGATAATATATAAGACCCTGAAAATCAAACATGCAGTACCAGTGGCTAGACAATATTGCATGGATCAGAGGAAAATTTGAATCACAAATTTTTGATGCCTAGAAAATTTTCTAAGCAATTTAGAATGTAGCAGTAATAATTATCATAGAAACACTCAGGCGAAAAAAAGTAAAGAGGCCGGATCTGGCCAGGCCTCGCCAGATCTGGGCCGGAACGGCCCGCTGGCTCGTCAGCCAGCCCGGCTCCAACCGAACCGGTACGGGGGCGCCTCGGCCGCCTTATTAGGAGGCAGGCGACGGCAGATCACCGTCGTCATCGCCGTCCTCTGCATGCAGGCGCACGGGGCGGCTTCGGCTAGGGTTTCGCCGTCCTCGCAGCCCGGCTCCAACCGAACCGGTCGGCGGCGCTCGGATCGACGGCGGAGCTGTTCAGGAGATGAGGGGCGACCAATGGACTTGCATGCAGAAGAGATGGTGCTCGCGGTGGTGTCGACGACATCTCGATAAGCTCCTGTGATGGTCGGCGAGGTCGACGGCTACGGCCTGCCACAGGAGTAGAAACAGAGGAGGTGAGATCTAGAGGGTGGAGGCGAGTTTCGGAAAGCAAGGAGAGGGCAGAGACTCTGGCTAGATCGACTGCAACCTTCACCGTCGCCGTCGATGATCTAACCGAAGCTCTCGAGCTCTCCAGCGACGGACTCGTCCCGGCTTCACGGCGGCGAGGTCCTGTAGATGAGTGAGAGCAGAGAGGGGGCAAATGAGAGGGAGGACAGGGTTCTAGAGGGGGTTCTCGGCTTATAACTGTAGGCGTGAGCTCGGTCTAGGGTGGGTCTCGTCGGAAGCGATTGGCCATCGTGGGCGGTGTCTGGGGATGGCGTCGTGGGCTAGGTCTAGAGGTACGGACGGCAGTGTCGGTGGCTGGCCTGTTTGGTCACGAGGGAGGCGGTTTCAGAGTACGTGTAGGCGAAACGGTGTACGACGCGGTCAGCTGGGTGCATCACCGTGCAAGGCGAGGGCGTCGTCGCGTCGGTGGCATGTTGCCGTGCAGGTGCTGGTGGAGAGCAGGGCTAGATGGGGTGCAGGCGCAAGGGAACGCGCTGCCCGCTCTGGACGCACTGGGCGGCCAGCTCGCGCCACGTTGGCACGCTAGGCCTAGGGCAGGGGTGGCTTAGGGAATTGTTCGAGGGTGCACTGAGGGGCTCGAGGGCGAGGTGACAGTACGAGAGGCGGTCGGTGCTGGGCTGCTCACGCTGGGCGTCCACGGCGGTGTCTCGGCGATGTCCTGGGCGGCGTGGGGTGTGCTGGGTTGGTCTCTGTGAGGTGGGGGTCGGGCTAGGGGGCCAGCAGGGTGGCGCACGCCCATTGGGGGTCTACGGCGGTGGGGGTGATCGAAGAGAGGGAGTACTGGCAGGGTGGCCTCGGGCTCCTCCTCTTCCCCTCGATGCCAAGTGAATAGGACAAGCAGAAAAGAGTTTTGAAGATCCCTTGACTCCAGAGAGAGATCCCAACAGATCCCCTTCCCTCCCCTTGGTCGGCTTGCAAGAGAAGGAAAAAGAGAGAGGGAAGAGATTAAGCTAAGGCTAGGGTAACTTAGCCGAATTCAAATTTGAAATTTGAATTCAACCAAACTAGATTTGAAAATCTCTCCAAATAGTCTTCAGAGGTTTTAAACATAGTTAGGAGGTCATAGCCAAAGTTTGAAGAATTTTGATCTTGATATGCTAGGGTTTTAGAGAAGTCTCTAATTTCGGATAAAGGAGCAAAAATAAAAGGAAAAGAAAAGAATAGAGAGGTGATCAAACAAAGGATTCATGCTAGGGTTTTTGGTGCACACAAGCATAAGCTATGGTCAAAATTTGATGCATAAAATCATAGCACTCTTTCTAGTTCATAAAACACATGTGTTGAAAAAGAAGGTTCATGGCATGTATTCACATACACGCACACATTCACATGAAATCATACACAAACACACATGAGGTCATGTATGATAGCACACAAGCACATTGCTTAGCAAAAGTTTTTAATTCACCCAAAATAAAGTACTTAAACAAGGTTTTAATTTTTGTCAACAAAAGTGGGGTGTTACAGAATTTTGTAAGAAAATTCCTAGGGTTTCCTTATCTATTCCAAACCTAGAGTCTTGATCCTACAGGCAACACTATGCTCTGATACCATACAAAATATAGTATTCATTGCAATAGTATCAAATACTACAACGTAAATCCAGTTATATAAGTCTTCAACCTTACAAATACACAACAAAAAGCAATATGGCAATGAGCCTCCATCTTCATCACGTGCCATAGGCAGACATGTTGGAATGTAGACTTGAGATCCTACTAATCGTTCCTCATCCAAAAAACCTACACGTTTCAATATGCAGCCCCAATAAAAGGCGTCAGTACAACAACGTACTGGCAATTGACACATAGTTGGTGGCTTTTGTCAAAAGACTATATGATATTTGGCTGGTGGATCTCAAGGGCTAATTTGCATAAAGCCAATTTTATCCTATATCCTTTACAAAAGTTTTTCAGTCACAATTTTATTTAAGAAGGGCTGAAATAGCCCCCATACGCTACATACTGGCCGGTATGTAGTTCTGGGCGATATATCAACAGGGTTGAAACAACAGAAACCAACACCCCGAGGAGTGCATGGCCTTGAGCTCCTGTTTAAGAGTTTCTAACCAAATTTTATAGCATTTCAGAAAATAGTGATGAGATTCTTCCGAACATCTATGACAAGAGACTCAATTGTCCATAACCGAGGACACGGCTAAACTCTTAGATTTGACACCCTGCAGGGGTTGTGCACTTTCACCTTAAGACTCATCTTACCCTAAAGAATAAAATGAGACAAGACCTTTCGGAAGAAGCATTCAACCAAACTAGCTTGACTGTTCCCCCTATCCATCATCAACTACCACCTCATGTCATTACTCATGGTTGAACCCTTGCATCGTACTCAATCAAGATAGAGCCCATAGTGTCATAAGGCTCCACTGGAAGTACTTTAATCATAGAAGACATAGTAATCTCTTTAATCTTGAGTGGCATTCCACGAGTAAACTCCCCGGGTCCACCTCAACCCCTAATGGGCATGAGGCCCTGGAAGATACCCAATAAAATCAATCCCTCCATCAACAAACCAATCCACCCAGGTGTTTCATTTTAGTTGAAGTTCTTAAGTTTAATCACAAAACGACTTTTAACAAAGGTGATCATAGCATGGCATCAATATTTTTCAAAGTATCTAGCATCCTAAGAGGTAGGTTTCATGGATAGCTATACACTACTAGGATGTAAGCATTTTATAAAACAAGTTTTCAATTCCACCTATCATGCATACTACTGAAAACACTAATGCAGTGGTAAAAGTAGGTAGAAGATATGTGTGTCACTTGCCTTTTTGAAGATCACGACATTTTCACGTCTCTCAACTAAGCATGTAGCTCTTTGTACAAAGCTATAGCACAGAAATTACACAACATAAGCACATCAAACAATCCAAACATAGTCACACAAGACAAACAATTGAAAAGCGTTTGTTCAACATTTTAGGTTTATTAAGATTCTGTGACAAGAGAGATATTGCAAAAGAATTGTGGATTGTGAGATATAGGTTTGGGAGTTTGGATGGCAAGGTTATGTTTGGTGCTAGTATCTAGTTGGTTACCTTTATGCGCTCTCTTATCTTATTCTATTTAGATGAAAGTTGTAGTGTGTCTCTGTAGTTTAGTGCTTTTGTTGCCGCTAAGTCCACCATATAGCCTGTAGGCGAGCACAGCTGAATTCCAGTCTCGCGAGTACGTGCCTCGGTACTCACCCTCGTTTTTTTTCTTCTTTTCTCTTTCTCCCTCCTTGTTTGGCAACCGTTGGCCCAATTCTTGTTCACAGGTTTGGGAGCGACGACGTTAGCAAGGTTACCCTTCCGGCTTGGCTTGGGTAGGGTTGTGGACGCCATCGTTTATCTTCAGGCCTCTTAGGCCCATTTGTATTCTTGTCCGTACTCGGATGCTATTTGCTTTATGCATGATTTGGATCTTTGTATTGTATATTTGGATTCTTGACTCGTGAAGTCTTCGTGGTTATTATATATTCTTTTGTGGGTTCCATCGTGAACTTGTGTAACTGTTGCTACCTTGATTCCACCCGCATCGCGTGCATGCTTTGACGTGCACGAGGCGCTTGGTGGTTCGTTTCCAAAGCGACATCATGTAGATTGTGGCGTGATCGCTATAATCGGCAAGGTGCCGATTTTGGGGCGTCACATCTTTCTTCTCCACACTGACTGGTGGTGACAGCCATGTTGCCTCTTTTATCTCCCTGATGAACTTTGCTTCGAGTAGTCGATTTATCTCTTCTCCCATCGACCGGGACTTCTCTGGATTGTATCACCGCATTGACTGCTTGATGGGTTTTGCATTAGGAAAAATCTTCAATTCGTGCTTGGCAAGTTCCCTGGGGATGCCTGGCATGTCTGCTGCACCAGGCGAACATCCTCCTGTGCTCACGGAGGAACTCGACGAGCATGCTTTCCTATGTGGGGGAGAGGGAGTTTGACACCCGCGCTTTCTTGGTTGGGTCCGTCGGGAGGATCTGGTGCTCATGCGTGTCCTTGCTGGCGTCGAAGGATAACTCTGGGGCGTTCTGCTGCGCCGCTGGGGTTGATGACCAATAAGTATAGGGGGTGTATCGTAGTACTTTTGATAAATAAGAGTGTTGAACCCAACGAGGAGCAGAAGGTGTTGACAAGCAGTTTTGATCAAGGATTCACTGTAAATAGTAGCAAACGAGTTTTCAGGGGTATTTGATCATGCAAGTAAATAAAGTACGAGTAAATAAAAGACAATAGTAATAATTGCTGCGAGCGGCCCAATCCTTTCTAGAGCAAAGTACAAGCCGGTTGTGTTACTTATGATAACCAAATGTTCCTGAGGACACACGGGAGTTTCTATCAAGTGCTTTCGCTTCATATAGCTGAATAATCTTCATTGGTTTGATAGGTGTTATGGGGTTGAACCTATGCTAATGCACTACCCCAACTTGGACTAATACAAACTTGTGATTATACCTCTTGCAAGTATCCGCAACTACAAGAAAGTAATTAAGAGAAATCTAACCACAGCCTTAAACTCTGAGATCCTGCACTCCCTGGTGCACTGGTTTCCTAATGGGGGTTTAGGTTTCTATCGCTCCGGCAACCCCAGAATTAGTAGCCAAATACACAATGCATTCTACTAGGCCCATAAATGTGAAGTATCATGTAGTCGACGTTCACATGACACCACTAGTAAAATAGCACCACAATATATATATATCAAACCATTAAATATGACTCAACATAGTTCCACTACTAACATCTTGACTTCTCCCATGTCCTCAAGAACTAAACGAACTACTCATAAGACATCATATGGATCATGATTAGAAGTGAAATAATGATAAATAACAATTTGGACATAAACCTTAATTCAACGGTTTCACTCAATAGCATCAACTACAAGAGTAATCAACACCGGGAAAGTTTCCCCTATGAACTGGACAAGATTCACCCAAAGATGTTACAGCGGGACAGCGTGGTGATGATGGTGAGGAAGGTGCTGGTGGTGATGACGATGATCCCGATGAAGCCCAGCTCGATGACGATGACGATGGCGATGACTTCCCCCCTGTGGGAAGGAATTTCCCTGGCAGATTTCTGCCTACCGGAGAGCTTTCTCTCTGTGTGTATTTTCCGCCCCGCATAGGCGGCGGAGTCTATCTGTGATCCCCCCCTCGTCTTAGGTTTTCGGGGATACGATATACACGAAGGGGCGATGGCAGAGGTGGGCCAGGGCGGCCTGTCACATCCCAAAAAATTGGAATGTGTTGTCTTGATTGAAATTTCACAAGGAATTAAAACTTTTTGCTTTTTTCAAAAGCCTTATTAGAAAAACCATTTCAAATTTTCCTTCATCCCTTGAAGAACCTATTTGAGAAAATAGAATCTCAAAATATTAATTTGCATTTTCCCAAAACCTATGCAAACTCATTTGCAAAGGAAATAATTACAAAAGGTTTTATATAAAATAAAGTTTGCTATGCCAAAGGAATGTTTGAAAATAAATTTCAAAAACTATTTTTATAAAGTTTATTCTCTAAATTTAAAAGGATTATTTTGAAACCATTTTCTATTATGCAAGTAAGCCCTTTGGCCTATTTATAAAGTTTTCATTGGAAATTAGTTTTAATTATGAAAACATGTTCATTACTGTCCGAATTTGTTACTTTGGATTTTATAAAATTTTAAAAATTGGTTTGATTCAATTTGGACCAAATTTGAAAAATTTATGAAAGAAATAGGAAACAGAAAAAGAAAAGAAGAAAAGAGAGAAAAATTAGAAAAGGGCCGAGGGGCAACGGTTCAGTCCAGCGCCAGTTGCGGCCCACACCCCAACTAAACAAATCCCGAACCGGTACCTTTCTCCTCTCTCCCCCTCGCCGACAAATGGGACCCACCTATCATCTTCCTCCTCCAGCTAAAATCACGCCGGTGACCGAGTCCGCGCGCGCAAATTCCTCCCCCCTTCAATCCTCTTTACTCCATGCCAAATTCGACAACCAGCTGCACCTATAAAATCCCCCCCCCCCGGTCTCCTCTCCTTCCTCCCCTTTTTTTCCAAATCGATTGCGCCGCCACACCGTCGCAATTTCTCGTCGGGATCCGCCGTGTCTGCGGCCAATTCCGCTCGAATCCGGCGACCACCGGTGAGTCTGCGCCCTCCTTCCTTTCTCAATCTCTTCCCCTCTCTCTGGCGCATGTTGTGACGCTCCCGTTTTGTCCAATCTTGCAGCACGTCGACGAAATCATCCACTACCTGAGCCGCTGACGCCTGTACCACCTCCAGCCGCTCCCTCTCTCCGCTAATGGACGAGATCAACGACGACGACCACGCCCCCGACTCCACCACGACACGCTGATCGTCGTCCACCCATTCACCAGCTTCGGGAGACACGGCATCGCCGCCGACGACCACCACCGAGCCGCAACCTCGTGGCGACGCGTCCAAACCCTAGCCCGAGGTGAGCCCTCTCTCACTTTCATCTGTGACCGTTGGATCTAGGTCCAGAGGCATATAATAGATCACTTAATCAAAGGGTACCTCTAGATCTGATCCGCTCAATCTTCTTTAAATCCTAAGGCTGTAGTTGCTGATCCGTGCGAACCGGTACACTCCAGTAGGAAAGCGCCACGTGTCAGCCCCTGTTTTAACTCCGGATCAAAATCTATCTATTATATTATGAAAACAACTAACAAACGATGGCTCGGATTAAACCTAGATTCAACCAATATCAAAGGATGGCTCAGATTTGCACGGAAGGACATGTAACGACCCGGGTTAGAAAAGGAAAGAGACACATCGATCGATCTGTCCAACATATATACGCGATTCGGGTTAGAAAAGGAAAGAGACACATCGATAGATCTGTCCAGCCTATATACGTTGGCTTTTTAGGGAGTAGCAGCAATTAACAATGTCTAGGCTCGCCTAATGTTCGGCATCACGCCGGTGAGAACCGTCACGTCAATGCTTAGTCTGCTATCTCGCCATGATGGAGTATAGGAGACACAGCATGATGGCTACTTGTCCAGCAAGATTTCCACCTCATATTCGCTGTCATGCCGCCGCATCGACGCTTAGTCGATCTGCTACGTGCGCGCCGGAGCAGAATTGAGAAGACAGGAGAAAGAAGATGTTATACGGATTGGATGCATCGTACGTCGCTGAATCAAGTCGTGAGCTACAACATCATGGGTACAGCTGCTGCTACCTGGTATGTTTGATTAAAATGCAAACCATCACACGCCCGGGATACTCCAATGCCAGATGGATCCAAGGCAGTCATCCGCAAGAACACGTCCATGACGAGTCTCAGAGTCTGTCTCCGTCACGCTCAACAGATTGAAGTCGCACGGCGGCGCAATGCTCAGATGTCTGCCGATCGTCATGTTGATGGAGCGAAGCTCGGATGCCTGGAAGTTGGCCTATTGAAGGATCGACAGTACTCAGAATTATGTGGGGCATCATAGCAACACATCAGAATTATGCCTGGTACCGGCCGCCTTGAGGTTGCGGATATAGAGATGGAAGCATCTATTTGTGATTAGCTGGTACATCGGATGCGCTCGACGGTGGAGGTGAGACTTTTTTGGTGATTTCGTGAAGACAAAGCTCGAAGTATACAGCCACTTCTTGGCAAGCTCGCGGGAGAGGCACAACTCAGAACAACTAGCTCTTGCATGCAATGGTTACTATCGATGCCAACCATATGCTGAGTTTCCAATCACAATTGTGGAGTTTGGGGTCCCAGTCCATGAACTAGATGTTTTGGGACTACCCAATCCATCAGACTCAAACAGGTTAGGTGATCTTCTTGAGCTAGCTTGCGGTGCATGCATTGTTATTAAGAGAGAGAGAGAGAGAGAGAGAGAGAGAGATGCTCAATCTAACTCAATCAGGTCTGCCATGTTCTTAAGTGCATGCATTCTGCATCCAGACAGGTCTGCTTAAATTATACAAAGTACATACAAAAGATTTATTATGAATTTTTTCTATATGATTTTAAGTTTGATTCAAAAGACAACTCTATTATATATAATCAAGTCGAAATAAGAAACGCAGGGAATTTTTGCAGTTCTTTTTTTGTACATAATCCATATAAAGTGCATTTTATATGAAAATCAGCCGTTGTAACAATGTGGAACGTTGGGTAAATAAAAACTAGATATAAAATTTGCAATTAGATTATATACATGTATAGAAGTCAGTAAATAATTACAAAAAATATACACTAAAATTGCATTATTATGGAATATAAAACTAAATATTTAGAAATTTGGTTACCCACCGATATGCATGAATAATGTAGTGGAATACGAATGAAAACATATCATGACCAAGTAGATTCAACCAATATCAAAGGATGGCTCATATTTGCACGGAAGGACATGTAACGACCCGGGTTAGAAAAGGAAAGAGACACATCGATCGATCTGTCCAACATATATACGCGATTCGGGTTAGAAAAGGAAAGAGACACATCGATAGATCTGTCCAGCCTATATACGTTGGCTTTTTAGGGAGTAGCAGCAATTAACAATGTCTAGGCTCGCCTAATGTTCGGCATCACGCCGGTGAGAACCGTCACGTCAATGCTTAGTCTGCTATCTCGCCATGATGGAGTATAGGAGACACAGCATGATGGCTACTTGTCCAGCAAGATTTCCACCTCATATTCGCTGTCATGCCGCCGCATCGACGCTTAGTCGATCTGCTACGTGCGCGCCGGAGCAGAATTGAGAAGACAGGAGAAAGAAGATGTTATACGGATTGGATGCATCGTACGTCGCTGAATCAAGTCGTGAGCTACAACATCATGGGTACAGCTGCTGCTACCTGGTATGTTTGATTAAAATGCAAACCATCACACGCCCGGGATACTCCAATGCCAGATGGATCCAAGGCAGTCATCCGCAAGAACACGTCCATGACGAGTCTCAGAGTCTGTCTCCGTCACGCTCAACAGATTGAAGTCGCACGGCGGCGCAATGCTCAGATGTCTGCCGATCGTCATGTTGATGGAGCGAAGCTCGGATGCCTGGAAGTTGGCCTATTGAAGGATCGACAGTACTCAGAATTATGTGGGGCATCATAGCAACACATCAGAATTATGCCTGGTACCGGCTGCCTTGAGGTTGCGGATATAGAGATGGAAGCATCTATTTGTGATTAGCTGGTACATCGGATGCGCTCGACGGTGGAGGTGAGACTTTTTTGGTGATTTCGTGAAGACAAAGCTCGAAGTATACAGCCACTTCTTGGCAAGCTCGCGGGAGAGGCACAACTCAGAACAACTAGCTCTTGCATGCAATGGTTACTATCGATGCCAACCATATGCTGAGTTTCCAATCACAATTGTGGAGTTTGGGGTCCCAGTCCATGAACTAGATGTTTTGGGACTACCCAATCCATCAGACTCAAACAGGTTAGGTGATCTTCTTGAGCTAGCTTGCGGTGCATGCATTGTTATTAAGAGAGAGAGAGAGAGAGATACTCAATCTAACTCAATCAGGTCTGCCATGTTCTTGAGTGCATGCATTCTGCATCCAGACAGGTCTGCTTAAATTATACAAAGTACATACAAAAGATTTATTATGAATTTTTTCTATATGATTTTAAGTTTGATTCAAAAGACAACTCTATTATATATAATCAAGTCGAAATAAGAAACGCAGGGAATTTTTGCAGTTCTTTTTTTGTACATAATCCATATAAAGTGCATTTTATATGAAAATCAGCCGTTGTAACAATGTGGAACGTTGGGTAAATAAAAACTAGATATAAAATTTGCAATTAGATTATATACATGTATAGAAGTCAGTAAATAATTACAAAAAATATACACTAAAATTGCATTATTATGGAATATAAAACTAAATATTTAGAAATTTGGTTACCCACCGATATGCATGAATAATGTAGTGGAATACGAATGAAAACATATCATGACCAAGTAGATTCAACCAATATCAAAGGATGGCTCAGATTTGCACAGAAGGACATGTAACGACCCGGGTTAGAAAAGGAAAGAGACACATCGATCGATCTGTCCAACATATATACGCGATTCGGGTTAGAAAAGGAAAGAGACACGTCGATAGATCTGTCCAGCCTATATACGTTGGCTTTTTAGGGAGTAGCAGCAATTAACAATGTCTAGGCTCGCCTAATGTTCGGCATCACGCCGGTGAGAACCGTCACGTCAATGCTTAGTCTGCTATCTCGCCATGATGGAGTATAGGAGACACAGCATGATGGCTACTTGTCCAGCAAGATTTCCACCTCATATTCGCTGTCATGCCGCCGCATCGACGCTTAGTCGATCTGCTACGTGCGCGCCGGAGCAGAATTGAGAAGACAGGAGAAAGAAGATGTTATACGGATTGGATGCATCGTACGTCGCTGAATCAAGTCGTGAGCTACAACATCATGGGTACAGCTGCTGCTACCTGGTATGTTTGATTAAAATGCAAACCATCACACGCCCGGGATACTCCAATGCCAGATGGATCCAAGGCAGTCATCCGCAAGAACACGTCCATGACGAGTCTCAGAGTCTGTCTCCGTCACGCTCAACAGATTGAAGTCGCACGGCGGCGCAATGCTCAGATGTCTGCCGATCGTCATGTTGATGGAGCGAAGCTCGGATGCCTGGAAGTTGGCCTATTGAAGGATCGACAGTACTCAGAATTATGTGGGGCATCATAGCAACACATCAGAATTATGCCTGGTACCGGCTGCCTTGAGGTTGCGGATATAGAGATGGAAGCATCTATTTGTGATTAGCTGGTACATCGGATGCGCTCGACGGTGGAGGTGAGACTTTTTTGGTGATTTCGTGAAGACAAAGCTCGAAGTATACAGCCACTTCTTGGCAAGCTCGCGGGAGAGGCACAACTCAGAACAACTAGCTCTTGCATGCAATGGTTACTATCGATGCCAACCATATGCTGAGTTTCCAATCACAATTCTGGAGTTTGGGGTCCCAGTCCATGAACTAGATGTTTTGGGACTACCCAATCCATCAGACTCAAACAGGTTAGGTGATCTTCTTGAGCTAGCTTGCGGTGCATGCATTGTTATTAAGAGAGAGAGAGAGAGAGATACTCAATCTAACTCAATCAGGTCTGCCATGTTCTTGAGTGCATGCATTCTGCATCCAGACAGGTCTGCTTAAATTATACAAAGTACATACAAAAGATTTATTATGAATTTTTTCTATATGATTTTAAGTTTGATTCAAAAGACAACTCTATTATATATAATCAAGTCGAAATAAGAAACGCAGGGAATTTTTGCAGTTCTTTTTTTGTACATAATCCATATAAAGTGCATTTTATATGAAAATCAGCCGTTGTAACAATGTGGAACGTTGGGTAAATAAAAACTAGATATAAAATTTGCAATTAGATTATATACATGTATAGAAGTCAGTAAATAATTACAAAAAATATACACTAAAATTGCATTATTATGGAATATAAAACTAAATATTTAGAAATTTGGTTACCCACCGATATGCATGAATAATGTAGTGGAATACGAATGAAAACATATCATGACCAAGTAGATTCAACCAATATCAAAGGATGGCTCAGATTTGCACGGAAGGACATGTAACGACCCGGGTTAGAAAAGGAAAGAGACACATCGATCGATCTGTCCAACATATATACGCGATTCGGGTTAGAAAAGGAAAGAGACACGTCGATAGATCTGTCCAGCCTATATACGTTGGCTTTTTAGGGAGTAGCAGCAATTAACAATGTCTAGGCTCGCCTAATGTTCGGCATCACGCCGGTGAGAACCGTCACGTCAATGCTTAGTCTGCTATCTCGCCATGATGGAGTATAGGAGACACAGCATGATGGCTACTTGTCCAGCAAGATTTCCACCTCATATTCGCTGTCATGCCGCCGCATCGACGCTTAGTCGATCTGCTACGTGCGCGCCGGAGCAGAATTGAGAAGACAGGAGAAAGAAGATGTTATACGGATTGGATGCATCGTACGTCGCTGAATCAAGTCGTGAGCTACAACATCATGGGTACAGCTGCTGCTACCTGGTATGTTTGATTAAAATGCAAACCATCACACGCCCGGGATACTCCAATGCCAGATGGATCCAAGGCAGTCATCCGCAAGAACACGTCCATGACGAGTCTCAGAGTCTGTCTCCGTCACGCTCAACAGATTGAAGTCGCACGGCGGCGCAATGCTCAGATGTCTGCCGATCGTCATGTTGATGGAGCGAAGCTCGGATGCCTGGAAGTTGGCCTATTGAAGGATCGACAGTACTCAGAATTATGTGGGGCATCATAGCAACACATCAGAATTATGCCTGGTACCGGCTGCCTTGAGGTTGCGGATATAGAGATGGAAGCATCTATTTGTGATTAGCTGGTACATCGGATGCGCTCGACGGTGGAGGTGAGACTTTTTTGGTGATTTCGTGAAGACAAAGCTCGAAGTATACAGCCACTTCTTGGCAAGCTCGCGGGAGAGGCACAACTCAGAACAACTAGCTCTTGCATGCAATGGTTACTATCGATGCCAACCATATGCTGAGTTTCCAATCACAATTCTGGAGTTTGGGGTCCCAGTCCATGAACTAGATGTTTTGGGACTACCCAATCCATCAGACTCAAACAGGTTAGGTGATCTTCTTGAGCTAGCTTGCGGTGCATGCATTGTTATTAAGAGAGAGAGAGAGAGAGATACTCAATCTAACTCAATCAGGTCTGCCATGTTCTTGAGTGCATGCATTCTGCATCCAGACAGGTCTGCTTAAATTATACAAAGTACATACAAAAGATTTATTATGAATTTTTTCTATATGATTTTAAGTTTGATTCAAAAGACAACTCTATTATATATAATCAAGTCGAAATAAGAAACGCAGGGAATTTTTGCAGTTCTTTTTTTGTACATAATCCATATAAAGTGCATTTTATATGAAAATCAGCCGTTGTAACAATGTGGAACGTTGGGTAAATAAAAACTAGATATAAAATTTGCAATTAGATTATATACATGTATAGAAGTCAGTAAATAATTACAAAAAATATACACTAAAATTGCATTATTATGGAATATAAAACTAAATATTTAGAAATTTGGTTACCCACCGATATGCATGAATAATGTAGTGGAATACGAATGAAAACATATCATGACCAAGTAGATTCAACCAATATCAAAGGATGGCTCAGATTTGCACGGAAGGACATGTAACGACCCGGGTTAGAAAAGGAAAGAGACACATCGATCGATCTGTCCAACATATATACGCGATTCGGGTTAGAAAAGGAAAGAGACACGTCGATAGATCTGTCCAGCCTATATACGTTGGCTTTTTAGGGAGTAGCAGCAATTAACAATGTCTAGGCTCGCCTAATGTTCGGCATCACGCCGGTGAGAACCGTCACGTCAATGCTTAGTCTGCTATCTCGCCATGATGGAGTATAGGAGACACAGCATGATGGCTACTTGTCCAGCAAGATTTCCACCTCATATTCGCTGTCATGCCGCCGCATCGACGCTTAGTCGATCTGCTACGTGCGCGCCGGAGCAGAATTGAGAAGACAGGAGAAAGAAGATGTTATACGGATTGGATGCATCGTACGTCGCTGAATCAAGTCGTGAGCTACAACATCATGGGTACAGCTGCTGCTACCTGGTATGTTTGATTAAAATGCAAACCATCACACGCCCGGGATACTCCAATGCCAGATGGATCCAAGGCAGTCATCCGCAAGAACACGTCCATGACGAGTCTCAGAGTCTGTCTCCGTCACGCTCAACAGATTGAAGTCGCACGGCGGCGCAATGCTCAGATGTCTGCCGATCGTCATGTTGATGGAGCGAAGCTCGGATGCCTGGAAGTTGGCCTATTGAAGGATCGACAGTACTCAGAATTATGTGGGGCATCATAGCAACACATCAGAATTATGCCTGGTACCGGCCGCCTTGAGGTTGCGGATATAGAGATGGAAGCATCTATTTGTGATTAGCTGGTACATCGGATGCGCTCGACGGTGGAGGTGAGACTTTTTTGGTGATTTCGTGAAGACAAAGCTCGAAGTATACAGCCACTTCTTGGCAAGCTCGCGGGAGAGGCACAACTCAGAACAACTAGCTCTTGCATGCAATGGTTACTATCGATGCCAACCATATGCTGAGTTTCCAATCACAATTGTGGAGTTTGGGGTCCCAGTCCATGAACTAGATGTTTTGGGACTACCCAATCCATCAGACTCAAACAGGTTAGGTGATCTTCTTGAGCTAGCTTGCGGTGCATGCATTGTTATTAAGAGAGAGAGAGAGAGAGAGAGAGAGAGAGAGAGATGCTCAATCTAACTCAATCAGGTCTGCCATGTTCTTAAGTGCATGCATTCTGCATCCAGACAGGTCTGCTTAAATTATACAAAGTACATACAAAAGATTTATTATGAATTTTTTCTATATGATTTTAAGTTTGATTCAAAAGACAACTCTATTATATATAATCAAGTCGAAATAAGAAACGCAGGGAATTTTTGCAGTTCTTTTTTTGTACATAATCCATATAAAGTGCATTTTATATGAAAATCAGCCGTTGTAACAATGTGGAACGTTGGGTAAATAAAAACTAGATATAAAATTTGCAATTAGATTATATACATGTATAGAAGTCAGTAAATAATTACAAAAAATATACACTAAAATTGCATTATTATGGAATATAAAACTAAATATTTAGAAATTTGGTTACCCACCGATATGCATGAATAATGTAGTGGAATACGAATGAAAACATATCATGACCAAGTAGATTCAACCAATATCAAAGGATGGCTCAGATTTGCACGGAAGGACATGTAACGACCCGGGTTAGAAAAGGAAAGAGACACATCGATCGATCTGTCCAACATATATACGCGATTCGGGTTAGAAAAGGAAAGAGACACGTCGATAGATCTGTCCAGCCTATATACGTTGGCTTTTTAGGGAGTAGCAGCAATTAACAATGTCTAGGCTCGCCTAATGTTCGGCATCACGCCGGTGAGAACCGTCACGTCAATGCTTAGTCTGCTATCTCGCCATGATGGAGTATAGGAGACACAACATGATGGCTACTTGTCCAGCAAGATTTCCACCTCATATTCGCTGTCATGCCGCCGCATCGACGCTTAGTCGATCTGCTACGTGCGCGCCGGAGCAGAATTGAGAAGACAGGAGAAAGAAGATGTTATACGGATTGGATGCATCGTACGTCGCTGAATCAAGTCGTGAGCTACAACATCATGGGTACAGCTGCTGCTACCTGGTATGTTTGATTAAAATGCAAACCATCACACGCCCGGGATACTCCAATGCCAGATGGATCCAAGGCAGTCATCCGCAAGAACACGTCCATGACGAGTCTCAGAGTCTGTCTCCGTCACGCTCAACAGATTGAAGTCGCACGGCGGCGCAATGCTCAGATGTCTGCCGATCGTCATGTTGATGGAGCGAAGCTCGGATGCCTGGAAGTTGGCCTATTGAAGGATCGACAGTACTCAGAATTATGTGGGGCATCATAGCAACACATCAGAATTATGCCTGGTACCGGCCGCCTTGAGGTTGCGGATATAGAGATGGAAGCATCTATTTGTGATTAGCTGGTACATCGGATGCGCTCGACGGTGGAGGTGAGACTTTTTTGGTGATTTCGTGAAGACAAAGCTCGAAGTATACAGCCACTTCTTGGCAAGCTCGCGGGAGAGGCACAACTCAGAACAACTAGCTCTTGCATGCAATGGTTACTATCGATGCCAACCATATGCTGAGTTTCCAATCACAATTGTGGAGTTTGGGGTCCCAGTCCATGAACTAGATGTTTTGGGACTACCCAATCCATCAGACTCAAACAGGTTAGGTGATCTTCTTGAGCTAGCTTGCGGTGCATGCATTGTTATTAAGAGAGAGAGAGAGAGAGAGAGAGAGAGATGCTCAATCTAACTCAATCAGGTCTGCCATGTTCTTAAGTGCATGCATTCTGCATCCAGACAGGTCTGCTTAAATTATACAAAGTACATACAAAAGATTTATTATGAATTTTTTCTATATGATTTTAAGTTTGATTCAAAAGACAACTCTATTATATATAATCAAGTCGAAATAAGAAACGCAGGGAATTTTTGCAGTTCTTTTTTTGTACATAATCCATATAAAGTGCATTTTATATGAAAATCAGCCGTTGTAACAATGTGGAACGTTGGGTAAATAAAAACTAGATATAAAATTTGCAATTAGATTATATACATGTATAGAAGTCAGTAAATAATTACAAAAAATATACACTAAAATTGCATTATTATGGAATATAAAACTAAATATTTAGAAATTTGGTTACCCACCGATATGCATGAATAATGTAGTGGAATACGAATGAAAACATATCATGACCAAGTAGATTCAACCAATATCAAAGGATGGCTCATATTTGCACGGAAGGACATGTAACGACCCGGGTTAGAAAAGGAAAGAGACACATCGATCGATCTGTCCAACATATATACGCGATTCGGGTTAGAAAAGGAAAGAGACACATCGATAGATCTGTCCAGCCTATATACGTTGGCTTTTTAGGGAGTAGCAGCAATTAACAATGTCTAGGCTCGCCTAATGTTCGGCATCACGCCGGTGAGAACCGTCACGTCAATGCTTAGTCTGCTATCTCGCCATGATGGAGTATAGGAGACACAGCATGATGGCTACTTGTCCAGCAAGATTTCCACCTCATATTCGCTGTCATGCCGCCGCATCGACGCTTAGTCGATCTGCTACGTGCGCGCCGGAGCAGAATTGAGAAGACAGGAGAAAGAAGATGTTATACGGATTGGATGCATCGTACGTCGCTGAATCAAGTCGTGAGCTACAACATCATGGGTACAGCTGCTGCTACCTGGTATGTTTGATTAAAATGCAAACCATCACACGCCCGGGATACTCCAATGCCAGATGGATCCAAGGCAGTCATCCGCAAGAACACGTCCATGACGAGTCTCAGAGTCTGTCTCCGTCACGCTCAACAGATTGAAGTCGCACGGCGGCGCAATGCTCAGATGTCTGCCGATCGTCATGTTGATGGAGCGAAGCTCGGATGCCTGGAAGTTGGCCTATTGAAGGATCGACAGTACTCAGAATTATGTGGGGCATCATAGCAACACATCAGAATTATGCCTGGTACCGGCTGCCTTGAGGTTGCGGATATAGAGATGGAAGCATCTATTTGTGATTAGCTGGTACATCGGATGCGCTCGACGGTGGAGGTGAGACTTTTTTGGTGATTTCGTGAAGACAAAGCTCGAAGTATACAGCCACTTCTTGGCAAGCTCGCGGGAGAGGCACAACTCAGAACAACTAGCTCTTGCATGCAATGGTTACTATCGATGCCAACCATATGCTGAGTTTCCAATCACAATTGTGGAGTTTGGGGTCCCAGTCCATGAACTAGATGTTTTGGGACTACCCAATCCATCAGACTCAAACAGGTTAGGTGATCTTCTTGAGCTAGCTTGCGGTGCATGCATTGTTATTAAGAGAGAGAGAGAGAGATACTCAATCTAACTCAATCAGGTCTGCCATGTTCTTGAGTGCATGCATTCTGCATCCAGACAGGTCTGCTTAAATTATACAAAGTACATACAAAAGATTTATTATGAATTTTTTCTATATGATTTTAAGTTTGATTCAAAAGACAACTCTATTATATATAATCAAGTCGAAATAAGAAACGCAGGGAATTTTTGCAGTTCTTTTTTTGTACATAATCCATATAAAGTGCATTTTATATGAAAATCAGCCGTTGTAACAATGTGGAACGTTGGGTAAATAAAAACTAGATATAAAATTTGCAATTAGATTATATACATGTATAGAAGTCAGTAAATAATTACAAAAAATATACACTAAAATTGCATTATTATGGAATATAAAACTAAATATTTAGAAATTTGGTTACCCACCGATATGCATGAATAATGTAGTGGAATACGAATGAAAACATATCATGACCAAGTAGATTCAACCAATATCAAAGGATGGCTCAGATTTGCACGGAAGGACATGTAACGACCCGGGTTAGAAAAGGAAAGAGACACATCGATCGATCTGTCCAACATATATACGCGATTCGGGTTAGAAAAGGAAAGAGACACGTCGATAGATCTGTCCAGCCTATATACGTTGGCTTTTTAGGGAGTAGCAGCAATTAACAATGTCTAGGCTCGCCTAATGTTCGGCATCACGCCGGTGAGAACCGTCACGTCAATGCTTAGTCTGCTATCTCGCCATGATGGAGTATAGGAGACACAGCATGATGGCTACTTGTCCAGCAAGATTTCCACCTCATATTCGCTGTCATGCCGCCGCATCGACGCTTAGTCGATCTGCTACGTGCGCGCCGGAGCAGAATTGAGAAGACAGGAGAAAGAAGATGTTATACGGATTGGATGCATCGTACGTCGCTGAATCAAGTCGTGAGCTACAACATCATGGGTACAGCTGCTGCTACCTGGTATGTTTGATTAAAATGCAAACCATCACACGCCCGGGATACTCCAATGCCAGATGGATCCAAGGCAGTCATCCGCAAGAACACGTCCATGACGAGTCTCAGAGTCTGTCTCCGTCACGCTCAACAGATTGAAGTCGCACGGCGGCGCAATGCTCAGATGTCTGCCGATCGTCATGTTGATGGAGCGAAGCTCGGATGCCTGGAAGTTGGCCTATTGAAGGATCGACAGTACTCAGAATTATGTGGGGCATCATAGCAACACATCAGAATTATGCCTGGTACCGGCCGCCTTGAGGTTGCGGATATAGAGATGGAAGCATCTATTTGTGATTAGCTGGTACATCGGATGCGCTCGACGGTGGAGGTGAGACTTTTTTGGTGATTTCGTGAAGACAAAGCTCGAAGTATACAGCCACTTCTTGGCAAGCTCGCGGGAGAGGCACAACTCAGAACAACTAGCTCTTGCATGCAATGGTTACTATCGATGCCAACCATATGCTGAGTTTCCAATCACAATTGTGGAATTTGGGGTCCCAGTCCATGAACTAGATGTTTTGGGACTACCCAATCCATCAGACTCAAACAGGTTAGGTGATCTTCTTGAGCTAGCTTGCGGTGCATGCATTGTTATTAAGAGAGAGAGAGAGAGAGAGATGCTCAATCTAACTCAATCAGGTCTGCCATGTTCTTGAGTGCATGCATTCTGCATCCAGACAGGTCTGCTTAAATTATACAAAGTACATACAAAAGATTTATTATGAATTTTTTCTATATGATTTTAAGTTTGATTCAAAAGACAACTCTATTATATATAATCAAGTCAAAATAAGAAACGCAGGGAATTTTTGCAGTTCTTTTTTTGTACATAATCCATATAAAGTGCATTTTATATGAAAATCAGCCGTTGTAACAATGTGGAACGTTGGGTAAATAAAAACTAGATATAAAATTTGCAATTAGATTATATACATGTATAGAAGTCAGTAAATAATTACAAAAAATATACACTAAAATTGCATTATTATGGAATATAAAACTAAATATTTAGAAATTTGGTTACCCACCGATATGCATGAATAATGTAGTGGAATACGAATGAAAACATATCATGACCAAGTCAAATTCATCAAATGTGAAGGTTGTTTGCATGCATAGATTCGAGAGTAGGTAGAAAAAACAGCTTCAGAAAATAAAAACGTCGAGTCAGGCATGCATTAACCAGCAGTCGCTCATGTGTTTTCCTGGAAAATATCAAGTATTATGTAGAGTATGGAAGAAGCATAATAATGTTGTCTCGGAAACTATAGAGGCCTAAAGAAACAAGTCATATATCTTAGGATATTGCGGATCAGAGAGTGCCTAAGCATGTTCCAAAAATATTGATATAAATGGAGATATGACAAAGATCATGGGGAGAGAGAGAGAGAGACAAGAGATGATTTAAAATTCTTTGGTGAACATATATGGAGGATGCATTGGTTTTTTAGATAGGGATTTCATTCTAATTCTTATTGAAATTTTTCTTTCATGTAATAATGTAGCCATCAAGGATAAAGAAGACAATATCGAATCTAGCCGCGCAAATGCGCGGGTCACCCTGCTAGTTTGTTTTAAAAACAGAAAATAGCTTAAACTTTGGGAATTCATATCTCAAGTTCTACTGATCCAAAAATTGCAAATAATATGTCCCTGAACTCCTAAAATTGTGTAGAACACAATTCTGAATTAAAAATTGACTTTCCAACTATTTCAAAACATTCAAATTTAAATATGAGAGTTTGAGTGTTTTTTGATATAGTTAAATTTCTATAAATCCTTTTCAGTTGATTCTTTTTGCTAATGGATCTTATTGATGCCCTCTGTCCAGTAGAACCACTGCACAAATTATTTGAACCAATTTTCTCAAATATTCCAATTCAAATGAGGATTTGAGTAATTTTTCTGTAGATTTAATTCTATAAATATTTTAGGCATATTTCCTTTTTGTAAGATTGCCTACATTGATAATTAAAACCCACCAGGATACTTCATACACTTTTTACAACTATTCCAAAGTCAACTCCACTAGTTCATCCTACTGCAAGCAATAGTTGTATTTCTGAGCACCTTGAAAATATCAAGTCCCAATTCCTATCATGCACTTTGTGCTATTTGATTTTTGTTCCACTAAGCAAATGGTGTGAATTATCCTAAGTCCTAATGACCACTCAACTCTACCATGACTTAGTGAAAAATCTACTCACTATCTTTGCCAAGTGCAAAACTATCAACTCCATCTCATCCAAATTCTTCTAAGTGTTTTGACTACCCCATCCAACACTATGGCATAGAAGTTTTCCCATATCAAGACCATGGAGAAGAAGTTGAAGAGAAGACAAGAGATGAAGGAAAGACAGGAAGATCAAGAGAAGAGTGACCAAGTCAAGAAGATGAAAGTGTTAGACCTCATGACTTAGAAATTATTCATCCAACTTCTCAACCCAAGCCTAAGAATCTCCTTGAAGATTTTTACTAAGTGTTTGACACATCCTAACAATTTAGAAAACCCCCATCAATCTTTAGAAGTCCTTGACTTAACCATTCTCTCCATCCATATCAAGTCAACCTCATGGCACAATCTTTTGTCCATTTATCACTAAGACAATTGAAGACTAAGCTAAAACAAATAAACACTTTTGTTTGTCTTGTTTGGTTATGTTTCCTTGAATGGTGTGTTTACGTTGTGTTACTTTCTATCTTATAGTTGTACGGAGAGCTACGTGTGTTGATTAAGAGAAGTACAATCTTCAGGAATTTATAAGGCAAGTGTCAGTCTTGTTCATAAAATTCCCAATGTTTTACTATGCATGTAGTGTTTCTCTTCTTTTAATAATATGCATGTGTAGATTGTTATGCTTGCTACCTCCTATTTAGGATATCCCCGATTGAACTGTTAGAAGAAACACCGTAAGTGTAGATTGCTTAGTTGTACTATAGAATTCGTGGTTGGGATTCCACATGTTCTTTTATTAAGCATGAAAACTATGTTTTGCAAAAACTAAGAAAACTACTAAGTTAATAAAACACCTGGCTAGAAATTGGTAAGATGGATTTATGTTGAGTGGTTACACCGGAGCCATCTCTATGGCGGTCGTGTGTATCTCACTTGAAGGACGGCCACCCAGGAACAAAGAGATTGGAGACGTTCAAGTCGTGAAGCTTCCAGTGCAACTACGAGTCATATGGGCTCTGTCTTGACCAATTAAGTTGCGAGAACTCAACCAGACGGACAGAGGGTGGTAGTGATTTGTAGGATGGAGCGCGTCTGGGTTGGTCTGAGGGATTGCTTCTGAAAAGTCTCGTCTTAGTCTTCACTTGGCCATTTGAGCAAAATGAGCATCATGGCAAAAGGGGTTGACTAACTCTTGTGGGAAAATTGCACAACCTCTACAGAGTGTTAAAACTAAGTACTTAGCCGTGTCCCCGGTTACGGACAATTTTGAGCGACATGATTTTGAAGCTGTTCAAGAATCTCCTCATCCCAACTTCTTAAAATTAAAACTTGAAGGGTTAACAAGGGTTTGTTGTGTGATCATAATTATGCGCACCCGGTGGATTCCTGTGTGTGCCTAATTAACTAGGAGCACCTGGTGGATTCCAGTTTGCCAATAGTGCTTTAAAAGAGAAATGGGATCTCTTGAAAAGTAGGATAAACAATTGCTTTTCTGCAAGCTCATCCTGAAGATCCACTTAGCCAAATATTCATTTAAGTGTTAGGTTCCATTTGTGTCCACCAAAAGTGACATCTTGCCAATACAATTCAAGTGTATTGACCCTTTGTAGCTGCAATATTTCATGTTGCAGGTTTTTTACGATAAGAAAGGTACGACAGGGTTACGAGTCTATCCGCAGCATGTTCGCCTGTGGCACATGAAGAAGAAGGACTCCATGCTATTTTTGATTTCATTGTAAACTCTGATAGCTTTATGCTATGAGTATTTTAAAGTTTCTTTATGTAATTGCTGGATCATGCGATGTAATAAAATGACCCTTGTTCCTTGATATTACATCTGAAATTGTGTGTGCCAGCATTTGATCCAGGGACTAGCACTGAAAAGCACAGGGATCGTCATCTTTAAAAGGTGAGGTCACTACAGATGGTATCAGAGCATTGTGTTGCCCTTAGGTTCGTGACCCTGGGATTGGACAAAAACCCCTTAGAAATATAGGAGTTGCTTTTATTTCTAAGTTAAAAATTTACACACTTATTACCTCGTAAAATCTTCCCTTAGTCATTTTTGTATTTACATCTCTTCATTTCAACTCAAAGACAAGGAGCTTCCACTTCAACACCTCAACGGACTTCAAGAATCACCCACCCCTATCATCAAAGGAAGCAAATTGAAGGAGTCTAGAAGAAAAGGTCTAAGCATCAATAGTTCTAGGACTTAGAAATTCTTACGAAGGATCATAATAACAATAGGACCAACGAACTACTTTGCAAACAATGAGCTACTTGCCCCACTCAAAGAGAATGAAAAGATATTGAGAAAGATTTGGAAATGCCCTAGGATTTGAAAATTTATCCAAGTTTTACTTTCTTGTTATAATATTCTTTCACTACTTATTCCGTTGTTTTAAAATCTTTTAGATGGCCAGCATCAACGAATCCGTCAAGAAAGGACCCATGATGACCATGACCCTGAAGTGTGAGACCGAATTTCCCAAGGCACTGAAGAACATCATGTTAAGCATGGGAATGCAAGGAGAAGCTGTCTACAAGGGATTTCCCATGATTGATGAAGGACAAGAATATTGGTGGGTACAACTCCACCTATACAAGAACAAAGAGGACGACCACAAGAAGATGGTACTCTGGATGTTCACCAACTCCGAGATGTATACATCATTCTTTGACTCTGCAAGATGTGCTGCATGGGAAGCTATAAAAGAGCTTGGAGAGAGACTCAAGTGGAGACTTTATAATACTCAGAACGTCCTCAAAGAAGAAAAGGAGGATACTACTGAGCTGAAGGAAACCATAAGTCAACTTCAAGGTGACATGGTAGAGCTTGCATTCAAGCTTGGTGTTCAAAATGATCTCAACATCACCAAGGATGATCAGATTGCATCTCTGAAGAAGCAGATAGATCAAAACAATGGATCTGCCTGAAAGGGAACCAAGAATCTTTAGTTGGACCTCCATTTAAAACTTTTAATAAGCAACGATGTTGTAATAAATATTTATGATCATACCGACTTGTGGAATGATCGTACCTTCCGTTTGTAATAAAAAAACTTGATTGCTTAATGAGTTGAATGATTATTAGATGATGTTGTAAGATGAATTGCATTGATCTACTATGTTGGGTAGGAATCTTCTTTAGATCCCTTGTATCTATTCTCATCTTTATTCAAACCCAAAACAAGTGTTTTCTTGACAAGACTCCATGAAGACAACAACAATATCAGCTCCAGCTAAGATGCTCAGTATCAAGAAGATGCATAGAACAAGAGATGGCAAACCGAAGGATCTGCAAGCTCGGAGATTTTCCATATGAGAGTTTACACAAACCACTAGCTAATGATCGATAGATTTTTTTTCTAAAAATTCTTAACAGGAATTGAAACATGGATTCAATATCCATAGAATCTTTTGTCAAAACTAGCAAGGTGACCAAGAGTTAGAATGCGAGATTCAATAAACCATATATGAAGTAATGATTTGGGTGTAGGATGGATTGATCACCATTCGTACTACTCTTATTATTCGCTCTCATAATCTTGGCTTTGCGAATCTTGAGTGACATACCTACAAGAGGGACGACATTGTTAAGCCTAAACCTTAGGAGGATAGAATATTATACCCTCATTATAGGCAAGTGTTGCCAAACGTAGGAATACCGTGAGGATAAACCACAAGCTTATCGTTGAAGATGACTTGCAATGGAAGATGACCCTACGAGTTCAGATATATCCAGCAGTGGTGTACAAGAAGTTTCAATCCTAAGATGGAAAGTCTATGAAGAATCAAATAAGGGTATGAAATGAAGCAATGAGAACATCTTAACTTGGTCTTCTGATTAACCCAAATAGTGACCCTTCAGTGTCCAAAGTAATTCAACAAATGTCATTGAAGCACTACAATGGAGAAAGTTATACTCAAGCCATCTTGAGGAAGAGTGGATGCTATAGTATGTGAATAGACACCCACCCATTGGAAATGAAGATAGAAACTAACTATGGGTTCAAAAGATGACCCAGTGCCAAGTCAAAACCAAGGTGTGCCTAGTATGAACCCAAAGACCTAGACTACCTACAAAAGTTTCTTTTAAGGGTGGTAACCACCCAGATCCCTAAACCTAGGTATCACAAACCCACCTTTCTTTCTAGCCTCTCCAAATCTCGGGGATGAGATTTCTTTTAAGGGTGGTAGTCTGTCACACCCCAAAAATTTGGAATGTGAAATAAATAAAATAGGAACCTTGTATGTTTGTCTTGATTGAAATTTCACAAGGAATTAAAACTTTTTGCTTTATTCAAAAGCCTTATTAGAAAAACCATTTCAAATTTTCTTTTATCCCTTGAAGAACCTATTTGAGAAAATAGAATCTCAAAATATTAATTTGCATTTACCCAAAACCTATGCAAACTCATTTGCAAGGGAAATACTTACAAAAGGTTTTATATCAAACTAGTAAGTTTGCACGTGCAACGCACGATCCAACTTAAACTGGATTTGAAACTGAAAAGAATTATTTTTTTGTCTGCAAAATGATACAATCAAACTCCACACAAAATTGCTTTGCATACGACATTCTATGTATGAAAATCATACGACAGTGTAATCTTGTGGTCCCTGGTTGATTACGAATCTAATCCAAGGACCTAATTCGATATATGTTAAGAGGAATAACTAGGATTTTGATTAACCAGATGCACAGTGGCTAACCTGCGTTCAATGGATTTAGTTTACCAAATACTCGCAATGAGGAACAAAATAACTTTTTCATTTATTTGCACTGAAGATCTATTTCACAACTGTCCATACAGCCAATACATACAAGAAAATACAATTTCAGAGGAATAATACTAAACTTCTTATATGAACTGAATAACAATGGGCTTCTAGACTCCAAGCTAGACTCTGAACCAATAAAATTTGCAAACTAAATCAGCCTAACTTTGCTAGCACATTCTTTTATGTAGAGATGTCTAGTCACTTGTCTTTTATTTTCAGACCTGGGGGGCTCGGCACATTAATTGTTAGCAAAGAAAATCTTCAAATCATGAAGGAAACAAAGCACGTGATTTTTGTATTTTCAAGTTGTCCCTTCACACACAATGCTGCGGAAGGAAGAGCGTCTACAGGAAGTTTAAAAATCAAGAGCACTTTGGAATAAAAAACCATCTTATATTGTTGAACAGTAGCAGCATTCAAAGTAACGGTAGTCAACTCAAATTAATTATATGTTACTCTGTAACAAAAAAAATCATGAAAGACAAAATTTGCATCTAGCACTTATTTGAACATTAGAATGTATGTTATTACTTATAGTACTTTTGCTGTTTGCAAATTGCCTGCCCATTTCTCAAGTCTAAGATAGTCAATGAGGTATCAACACACCAGATTTCAGTTACTTTTTACTAAAGGAGATAATTAAGGATAGACAACTCTCTTCTTGTTAAATCTAAGGTAAATCTGTAAGTTTAGTGAAGAATCTGTAAGATTCTAAAACTGAATATCTCTACGAAAATTCTTGACAGTACTTAAAAAAATGCATGCATATGAAAATAGAACACTGATTATACAATCTAAATAAATATGAAGAAATTAGTTGCCTAAATATAGAGTTGCATCTATTGGTCGTTACTCTCACCTTTAAGGTCAAGACTAAATTGTGATTGACAGAAACAAGTAGGATATCTCACAATTGGCTTTCCATCAGGACGTGCCTCAAGAGGAAAGTCTTCCATTATCAAAAAAAGGAGTACAAAAGCAAGCCGTTAAGACTCTTGAATATCGGACAATTTCCTTTGATAGTAGTCAATGTTCCATCCTGCAGTTTTGAGATAGTTGTGACATATAAAATATGTTATGATAAAGCAAAAATGTTATAAACACAAGGAATAGTTTTTCTCTGCCTTGTACAAGGACATCAAATCTTGGCCATTTTTTTTTTGCTAGAAAGCCATATACCAACCCAACAAAAACATTGAAGGATGTGGTAGCGGTTACACAATGTAATTGATAATGCAGGATACAACTGATTTTATAAATGAAATTGTTGCATCTCCTTTATATGATCTGAAATGAACCAAACATAATACACAAGCACATGTCTTCTTGAGCTTTCTGTACAACAAGGGTTAAAACAAACCTGGTTTCATCTAGCACAAGATAAAAACACATATTGTTCAGAAATCAAGTACACTGTGACGACGCCATCCTGTGGCCCAAATAAGATGCCTCCGTACGTCCTCAAGCCACCATCGCTTGCCCTTGGAGCAAGGGGCGAATGACGTGCATCCAACGCCGGTGCCTGCCCTTGGGACATCGCTGCCCTTCTATCCCTCAGGCCCGCGCGCCCATAAGACACCGTTGCAGCCACCATGGAAGCCACTGCGCACAAGAAGGACGAAATACGGAGCGTCCGTCATGGCGTGAGGATAGAGGTTAGAAGTTGTGGCGGTGCCATGAGGATGAGGACAGAGATGACAAGGCGATGATGAAGGGCATGTGAGTAAAGCAATTAGGACTCCACACAATTGAGGGGGAGAAATTAGTGGTATATTAATTGTCAATAAAGACGTAAATAATGGAAGGTAATATTTCCTTATGTTAAGGTATGAACGTGGAGCAACACATAATGTTTGGAGACGCTGGACGTGGTAGTTTTCTTCTGTCATTAAAGGGGGCATTTGATTAAAAAATAATGAAAGATAAATTAGTGGGAGAAATTAACGGGCCATTAATTACTTAGATTATTAGCGGGATCCGATTTTGTGTTGAGTTGAGCTCAACATTGGAGCCATCTTGACCGTTTGATCGACCCTGTTGTATGGTCGAGATTGATTGTATCAAAACAAGTTTTTGCCTTTATAAGTGGTAGAGATAAAGTTTGCTATGCCAAAGGAATGTTTGAAAATAAATTTCAAAAACTATTTTTATAAAGTTTATTCTCTGAATTTAAAAGGATTATTTTCAAACCATTTTCTATTATGCAAGTAAGCCCTTTGGCCAATTTATAAAGTTTTCATTAGAAATTAGTTTTAATTATGAAAACATGTTCATTATTGTCCTAATTTGTTACTTTGAATTTTAGAAAATTTTAGAAATTGGTTTGAATCAATTTGGACCAAATTTGAAAAAGTTATGAAAGAAATAGGAAACAAAAAAAGAAAAGAGAGAAAAAAATAGAAAAGGGCCGAGGGGCAACGGTTCAGTCCAGCGCCAGTTGCGGCCCATGGCCCAACTAAACAAATCTCAAACCGGTACCTTTCTCCTCTCTCCCCCTCGTCGAGAAATGGGACCCACCTGTGATCTTCCTCCTCCCGCTAAAATCACGCCGGTGACCGAGTCCGCGCGCGCAAATTCCTCCCCCCTTCAATCCTCTTTACTCCATGCCAAATTCAACAACCAGCTGCACCTATAAAATCCCCCCCGGTCTCCTCTCCTTCCTCCCCTTTTTTTCCAAATCGATTGCGCTGCCAGGCCGTCGCAATTTCTCGTCGGGATCCGCCGTGTCTGCGGCCAATTCCGATCGAATCCGGCGACCACCGGTGAGTCTGCACCCTCCTTCCTCTCTCAATCTCCTCCCCTCTCTCTGGCGCACATTGTGATGCTCCCATTTTGTCCAATCTTGCAACACATCGACGAAATCGTCCACGACCCGAGTCGCCGACGCCTGTACCGCCTCCAGCCGCTCCCTCTCTCTACTACTGGACGAGATCAACGACGACGACCGCGCCCTCGACTCCGCCATGACACGCTGATCGTCGTCCACCCATTCGCCAGCTCCGGGAGACACGGCATCGCTGCCGACGACCATCCCCGAGCCGCAACCTCGCCGGCGACACGTCCAAACCCTAGCCCAAGGTGAACCCTCTCTCACTTTCATCTGTTATCGTTGGATCTAGATCCAGAGGCATAGAATAGATCACTTAATGAAAGGGTACCATTAGATCTGATCCTCTCAATCTTCTTTAAATCCTATAGCTGTAGTTGCTGATTCATGTGAACCGGTACCCTCTAGTAGGAAAGCGCCACGTGTCAGCCCCTGTTTTAACCCCAGATCAAAATTTGTTTTAAAAATAGAAAATAGCTTATACTTTGGGAATTCATATCTCGAGTTCTGCTGATCCCAAAATTGCAAATAATATGTCCCTGAACTCCTAAAATTGTGTAGAAGACAATTCTGAAATAAAATTTGTCTTTCCAACTATTTCAAAACATTCAAATTTAAATATGAGAGTTTGAGTGTTTTTTGATATAGTTCAAATGCTATAAATCCTTTTGAGTTGATTCTTTTTGCTAATGGATCTTATTGATGCCCTCTGTCCAGTAAACCCACTGCACAAATTATTTCAACCAATTTTCTCAAATATTCAAATACAAATGAGGATTTGAGTATTTTCTCTCTAGATTTAATTCTATAAATATTTTAGGCATATTTCCTTTTTGTAAAATTTCCTACATTGATAATTAAAACCCACCAGGATACTTCATACACTTTTTACAACTATTCAAAAGTCAACTCCACTAGTTCATCCTATTGTAAGCAATAGTTGTATTTCTGAGCACCTTCAAAATATCAAGTCCCAATTCCTATCATGCACTTTGTGCTATTTGATTTTTGTTCCACTATGCAAATGGTGTGAACTATCCTAAGTCCTAATGACCACTCAAATCTACCATGACTTAGTGAAAAATATACTATCTATCTTTGCCAAGTGCAAAACTATCAACTCCATCTCATCCAAATTCTTCTAAGTGTTTTGACTACCCCATCCAACACTATGGCATAGAAGTTTTCCCATATCAATACCATGGAGAAGATGTTGAAGAGAAGACAAGAGATGAAGGAAAGACAAGAAGATCAAGAGAAGAGAGACCAAGTCAAGAAGATGAAAGTGTTAGACCTCATGACTTAGAAATTATTCAGCCAACTTCTCAACCCAAACCTAAGAATCTCCTTGAAGCTATTTTTACTAAGTGTTTGACACTTCCTAACAATTTAGAAAACCCCCATCAATCTTTAGAAGTCCTTGACTTAACCATTCTCTCCATCCATATCAAGTCAAGTTCATGGCACAATCTTTTGTCCATTTATCACTAAGACAATTGAAGACTAAGCTAAAACAAATAAACACTTTTGTTTGTCTTGTTTGGTTATGTTGCCTTGAATGGTGTGTTTACGTTGTGTTACTTTCTATCTTATAGTTGTACAGAGAGCTACATGTGTTGATTAAGAGAAGTACAATCTTCAGGAATTTCTAAGGCAAGTGTCACTCTTGTTCATAAAATTCCCAATGTTTTATGCATGTAGTGTTTCTCTTCTTTTAATAATATGCATGTGTAGATTGTTATGCTTGCTATCTCCTATTTAGGATATCCATGATGGACCTGTTAGAAGAAATACTGTAAGTGTAGATTGCTTAGTTGTGCTATAGAATTCGTGGTTGGGATTCCACATGTTCTTTTATTAAGTATGAAAAGTATGTTTTGCAAAAACTAAGAAAACAACTAAGTTAGTGAAACACCTGGGTGGAAATTGGTAAGATGTATTTATGTTGAGTGGTTACACTGGAGCCATCTCTATGGCGGTCGTGTGTATCTCACTTGAAGGACGGCCACCCAGGAACAAAGAGATTGGAGACATTCAAGTCGTGAAACTTCCAGTGCAACCACGAGTTATATGGGCTCTGTCTTGACCAATTAAGTTGCGAGAACTCAGCCAGACGGACAGAGGGTGGTAGTGATTTGTAGGATGGAGCGCGTCCGGGTTGATCTGAGGGATTGCTTCTGAAAAGTCTCGTCTTAGTCTTCACTTGGCCATTTGAGCAAAATGAGCATCATGGCAAAAGGGGTTGACTGAGTCTTATGGGAAAAGTGCACAACCTCTGCAGAGTGTTAAAACTAAGTACTTAGTCGTGTCCCCGGTTACGGGCAATTTTGAACAACATGATTTTGAAGCTGTTCAAGAATCTCCTCATCCCAACTTCTTAAAATTAAAACTTGAAGGGTTAACAAGGGTTTGTTGTGTGATCATAATTATGCACACCTGGTGGATTCCTGTGTGTGAATAATTAACTAGGAGCACCTGGTGGATTCCAGTGTGTCCAATAGTGCTTTAAAAGAGAAAAGGGATCTTTTGAAAAGTATGATAAACAATTGCTTTTCTGCAAGCTCAGCATGAAGATCCACTTAGGAAAATATTCATTTAAGTGTTAGGTTCCATTTGTGTCCACCAAAAGTGACAGCTTGCCAATACAATTCAAGTGTATTGACCCTTTGTGGCTGTAACGTTTCATGTTGCAGGTTTTTGATGATAAGAAAGGTACGACAGGGTTAGGAGTCTATCTGTAGCATGTTCGCATGTGGCACATGAACAAGAAGGACTCCATGCTATTTTTGATTTCATTGTAAACTCTGATAGCTTTATGATATGAGTATTGTAGTGTTTCTTTATGTAATTGCTAGATCATGCGATGTAATAAAATGACCCTTGTTCCTTGATATTACATCTGAAATTGTGTGTGCTAGCGTTTGATCCAAGGACTAGCACTGAAAAGCACAGGGATCGTCATCTTTAAAAGGTGAGGTCACTACAGATGGTATCAGAGCATTGTGTTGCCCTTAGGTTCATGACCCTAGGATTGGACAAAAACATTCGAGGATCCTGCTGCCAGAGTCTTACTAGCATAATGAATAACATTCAACTTCTTATCTACGCGCTGTCCAAGAACAGCACCTACAGCAAAATCACTAGCATCACACATAATTTCAAACGGTAAATTCCAATCAGGTGGTTGGACAATAGGAGCAGTAGTTAAAGCCTTCTTAAGAGTTTCAAAAGCTTCCTTACAATCATCATAAAAAACAAAAGGTACATCTTTTTGAAGAAGATTAGTAAGAGGCTTTGAAATATTAGAGAAATCTTTAATAAACTCCTATAGAAACCAGCATGACCAAGAATACTACGAATACCTTTAACATCCCTAGGACAGGGCATTTTCTCAATTGCTTCAACTTTTGCTCTGTCAACTTCAATACCTCTTTCAGAAATTTTATGCCCAATAACAATTCCTTCATTCACCATAAAGTGGCATTTCTCCCAATTAAGAACAAGGTTAGTTTCCTCACATCTCTGCAAAACTTTGTCAAGATTGTGCAAACAATTATCAAAAGAAGTTCCATAGACGGAGAAATCATCCATGAATAGCTCTAGGTGGCGCGGTGTTGATGATGTAAAATGACCGGCCAGTTGGAAACCCCAAGAGAAGGTTTGATGAATATAGCAGCAAGTTTTCCCTCAGTTACGAAACCAAGGTATGTCAATCCAGTAGGAAAAAGCCAAACTCAAGAAGGTGATGCTTTCTACATTCGTGACAGCTCCGGACAATTAATAGGGCGCCTCGTCCAGTGCTTACATTGCCAGCTGCAATGTGGAACCTGCACACAACACAACCAAGAACTTTGCTCCCAACTTACGATGAGCTTGTCAATCTCACCAGTTTGTTGTAAACAAAGGAATGAGCGTATCGAGTGGAAAGTAATAGTAGTATGCGAGTAAAGTAAACAGTGTGAGTAAAGTAAACAGGTGATAGCAATGTAAAGAAAATAGGACCAGGGTCCACAGTTCACTAGTGGTGTCTCTCCATAAGATAAATAACACATGCTGGGTAAATAAATTATAGTTGGCCAATTGATAGAATAAAGATAACGTGATATGTCAAGAGGATCACTATGAGATTTACTCTGGGAATTACAACAAGATACATAGACCGACATCCAACTGCATCTATGACTAATAATCCACTCGCGGGGAATCAATCTGAGGACCCCTTGAGTATTAAGTTGCGAACAATAGATAACTACATTAAGCAAAGTGTGTAATGTAAACAAAGCATATGCCATTGGACATAAGAATGTTGTTTTCTCCCTAGTGGCAACAGCACATCTACAACCTTAGAGGTTTCTATCACTCCCCCAGATTAAATAGAGGCATGAACCAAACTATCGAGCATAAATACCTCCTCTTGGAGTCACTAGTATCTACTCGGCCAAGATAGCTACTAACAGCGGAGAGCATGCAAGATCATAAACAACATAGAGATAACATAAGATAATATTTAGCACATCAACTGAATCATAACACCAATATTCATCGGATCCCAACAAACACAACATGTAGAATTACATAAAGGTAGTCTCGATCATGTAAAGCAGCTCACGAGATCTAAACATGAAGCACATGGTGGAGAAGACAACCAACTAGCTACTGCTATGGACCCATAGTCCCAAGGTAGACTACTCACTTATCGCGCCGGAGGCAAGCATGGCGATGAAGAAGACCTGCGGTGGCGATTCCCCTCTCCGGCAGGGTGCCGGGAAGAGCTTCTGGACCCTCCCAATCTCGGGTCAACGACGGCGGCGGATCGCGATGTGTTTCTAGAAAAGTGATCGGGTCTTTAGGTTTTTCCCATCTTTATAGGCGAAGGGGCAGCGTCAGAAGTAGACCAGGTGGGGCTCACCATAGGGCAGCGCGGCAAGGCCCTAGGCCGCGCCCCCTGGTGGTGAGGCCACCCCCTGGCTCCGTTCCATCTCCTCTTTGGTTCTCTAGAAGCTTCATTAAATATCTGGATGTTCGGCTTTTGTTTCGTCCAATTCCAAGAATATATGTCCTGTGTAACTTTTCTGAAACACAAAAACAGCAGAAAATAGGGAACTGGCACTATGACATCTCGTTAATAGGTTAGTTCCGGAAAATGAATAAAAATGCCAGAAAGTGTAACGAAACACTAAGTAAATGGTGTAAAAACAAGCATGGATCATCAAAAATTATAGATACGTTTGAGATGTATCAGCATCCCCAAGCTGAACTCCTGCTCGTCCCCGAGTAGGTAAGTGATAACAAAAGAAATAATTTTTGAGGTGACATGCACCTACACAATCTTGACCATCTATGTAAGCATTGTGTGCTGGGATCAAAAGAACTTAAAACATTGGCATGAAAGATATAATCTTGATAGAAGAAACTTAGCAACCATGTTATAACATAAAAAAGAACAAAAACAAAAGATCATGAAAATGAAGCAATGAAAGTCAAACGTGTGTTCAAATCATATGGAAAACATACAAATGGTTTTCAGCTTGTCCTTCATGGAATAGCAAAAAATAAATGCATAGGACACCTTCAAGTTTAAGAGGGCGACTAGATACAAATAATTTAAGAACAAGTGAAACCAACATCATGAATCAATCAATGAAAACTTTGGGACAATACACATTATACTAAGAATGACAACTATGCTCTCTTAGATGGTGCATAAAGATAGAAGGTGGTGACTCAATATAAAAGTAACAGAAAGGCCCTTCACAGAGGGAGGCAGTGATTAAACATGTGCTAGAGCTTTTCATTTGTAAAACAGAGAGATAAAAATTGGGTTTTGAGAGGTGGTTGTTTTTGTCAACGACTGGCAATGGGGTTCTTACTATCTTCCATACAAAAATGAAGCAAGTTTTTTAGAGAGAGATTGGCACCTTTTGTGCTCTTTTATAAATCTTGGCACTCCTCCCCACCTTTTTTTTCCTTTCACAAACCATGGCTAACCGATTCCATCGGGTGCCCACCAACATTCACATACCATGGAGGAGTGCCTTTTTTCTTTCTTTTTTTTTCTTTTTTTTTCTTTTTGGAATAAAGCAATATGGAAGATAGCAAATCCGACCACTACTTCCCCATGAGCTGAAAACAGTGTCACAAAATGAGAAGTGTTTTGAAGGTATTTTTGAAAGGTAGCACATGAAAATTTACTGGGAATGGCTTACAAATACCATGCATAGGAATTTATAGTGGACACAATGGCAAATTTTGTTTTTAGGAGTTGGATGCACGAGTAGAGCTCATACTCAGTACAAAATAAGGGCTAGCAAAAGACTGGGAGCGACCAACTAAGAGAGCAATAACAGCCATAATCATGCAAAGCGACAAAGCGACATTAAAAGAAGCATAAGATGGCATCAAAAGTCAAAAACTAAATGATCATAGAGGCTAATGGCGAGTTTGTATGAGTCTAACATGTGTGAGCATGCGCCAAGTCAACCCAAATAAAGCATCAAGGAGAAAACCAAAATAATGCTTCTAAATAATTTAAACAACGCATGATTTTTTTTCAAAGGCTCATTACGCAATCTCAGTCTTTTGAGACAAGTCATGCTACAGCAAAACCACTAAGCATACTATCAAAAAGACATCAAGCACGACATGCAAAAGCCTAAGCCGCAGTCTACACAAGCTCCTTTTTGTACCACTTTTTTGCATAAAACTTTTTCTCTTTTCCAACACCATTCGAACCTTTTTAAAACAACTCTTTTGATGAATACCAACATGGACCAGAGGTCAAAATACACCTTGATGCAAAGATATAACAAGATCTGAACACAAATCAAGGCGAAAATCGAAAACTAAACACAGTAGCAGAAAAAGAGAACACTCGTTGAACGATAAGAGTGAAAAACGGAGTGTTCTTGGCAAATGAAAAGCAAGGCAACTTCTCCAAAAGAAATTTATTGGGGTCCAACCATTTATTGAAGAAAACAATACTAAACAAAACTGAAAACTAAAACAACTGACGCTCCAAGAAAAATGCATAGTGCATGAAGCAATAAAAATATAGTGTGTTGAAAGGTGACCTGATTTTTGCCGATGAAGAAGGGGTGCCTCGGGGGCATCCCCAAGCTTTGATGCTTGTACCTCTTGGATATTTCTTGGGGTGCGTGGGCATCCCCAAACTTGAGCTTTTTTCCATTCTTCAACTCATCTCATCATTCTCCAATCCCTACACTTGAAAACTTCCTTCATACAAAACTCAACACAATTCTATTAGCAACATTAGTGTAAGCATAACAATGAATCAACCTCTTTTGCTTCAGGTTTGAACTCAAAACCACCACATATAAAGCATATACTACTGTAGAAACTTCCCCAAAAGTTCCGTGATCAAAAGAACTCAAAAAGAAAGCGATCGAGCGGCAAACACAAATAATGGCAGAAATCTGTCAAAACAGAACAGCTGACAAAGGTCGAATTTTTAGAGGGTTTTCTGTTGCTCAAATCAAAAAGTGTTAAACTAATGAAAGTTTGGATATAACCTGGGGCATATGCACAAGAAATCGCAGGTCCAAAAGATATACAGAGAATTTTCACGAATTTTTACGGTGCAGCACCGAAATCTGTTTCAGGACAGCAACATCCCCAAATCTTACCTCACTCAAATTAGAGGCTTCTCTTGGCACAACAATGAAATAAAAATGATAAGGAGAGGTCATTACAGTAGTAATAACTTCCAAGACTCAAATAAAAGAAAAAGAACTGAAAGTAAAACAATGGGTTATCTCCCAAGAGTGCTTTTCTTTAACGCCTTTGAGCTAGGCACAGAAAGTGCGAATCAAGTAATATCAAGTGAAGCATTAACATCAACGGGCGCCTTATGCCTCCCTTTCTTACTCTTCTTAACTCTAGGAAAGACGTGATTGTTGCAAGGTGGAGTGGTAAATTTTATAGTACCTTTTCCCACATCTATGGTAGCGCCGAGGAGCTTTAGTAGAGACCTTCCAAGCGTGATTTGTCCTTTACCTACACATTCAATAACAAGATAATCAGTAGATACCATTTTTCCTAGGACTTTTGTCAACACTCCTTCAGCTATCCCAACGGGAAATATAGTGGCATTATTAGTAAGAGAAATTTCTTCTCCCCCTTTGGAAAGCTTCCAAAGACTCAAAGATTCATAAACATCCTTTGGCATAAGACAAAATTTAGACATAATATCACAACGACATGAAAAGTTTCACCACCAATGGTGATTTTTACCATAGGATACCAACTTGAGAGTTCAGAGTTTATTGGAATCAAAATGCTGGCGCAAAGTACCATAACAATTTTTCAAGCAATCAGTTCGAGTCTCAAGAGTGTTCAATCTATTAAAAATGCTCACAAGATTAGCATCAAAATTAGTTGGAAAGCTATAAACTGTAATCAACTTTTTAATAATATTGAAGGCCTGATCTCCATCACAATGAAGGAAATCTCCTTCTGCAATAGCATCCAAAGCATATCTATAATGAAGAGCAAGTCCAAAGTAAAAGCAACTAAGAAGCAAACTCAAAGTCATTTTTGGTTTAGTTTTTCCATGCCAATCATAAATTCTAGACCAAGCTTCCTTAAAACTTTCCTCACTCTTTTGTTTGAAAGTGAAAATCATATCCTCGGGCGACATACTAGTAACAACTAGACTAGGCATAATAAACAACTATAAAGGAAACTAATTTTTTTGTGTTTTTGATAAAACGATGCAAGTAAAAATAAAGTAAAGAAAAACTTAAAACAAAGTAAAGGATGTGCGTGCGAAACTCCCCTTGCAGAAGTCTTCTTTTTCCTCCCTGGCAACGGCGCTAGAAAACTTGTTGGTGGCGCGGTGTTGTTGATGTAAAATGACCGGCCAGTTGGAAACCCCAAGAGAAGGTTTGACGAATATAGCAGCAAGTTTTCCCTCAGTTACAAAACCAAGGTATGTCAATCCAGTAGGAAAAAGCCAAACCCAAGAAGGTGATGCTTGCTAGATTTGCGACAGCTCCGGACAATTTATAGGGCGCCTCATCTAGTGCTTGCTTTGCCAGCTGCAACGCGGAACCTGCACACAACACAACCAAGAACTTTGCTCGCAACTTACGATGAGGTTGTCAATCTCATCGGTTTGCTGTAAACAAAGGAATGAGCGTATCGAGTGGAAAGTAATAGTAGTATGCGAGTAAAGTAAATAGTGCGAGTAAAGTAAACAGGTGATAGCAATATAAAGAAAATAGGACCGGGGTCCACAGTTCACTAGTGGTGTCTCTCCATAAGATAAATAACACATGCTGGGTAAACAAATTATAGTTGGGCAATTGATAGAATAAAGATAACGTGATATGTCAAGAGGATCACTATGAGATTTACTCTGGGCATTACAACAAGATACATAGACCGCCATCCAACTGCATCTATGACTAATAATCCACTTGTGGCGAATCAATCCGAGAACTCCACAAGTATTAAGTTGCAAACAACAGATAACTGCATTAAGCAAAGTGTGTAATGTAAACAAAGCATATGCCCTCGAGTATATGAATGTTGTTTTCCCCCTAGTAGCAACAGCACATCTACAACCTTAGAGGTTTCTGTCACTCCCCCAGATTTAATAGAGGCATGAACCCACTATCGAGCATAAATACCCCCTCTTGGAGTCACTAGCAACTACTCGGCCAAGATAGCTACTAACAATGGAGAGCACGCAAGATCATAAACAACATAGAGATAACATAAGATAATATTCAGCACATCAACTCAATCATAACACCAATATTCAGCCTAAATAGAGGCATGAACCCAACTATCCCTCTGGTGGCGATTCCCTCTCCGGCACGATGCCAGGAAGAGCTTCTGGACCCTCCCGATCTCGGATCGACGACGGCGGCAGATCACGATGTGTTTCTGGAAAAGTGATCGGGTCTTTAGGTTTTTCCCGTTGGGGGGTCTTTATAGGCGAAGGGGCAGCGTCAGAAGTGGACCAGGTGGGGCTCACCATAGGGCAGCGCGGCCAGGCCCTGGGCCGCGCCCCCTGGTGGTGAGGCCACCCCTGGCTCCGTTCCGTCTCCTCTTTGGTTCTCTGGAAGCTTCGTTAAATATCTGGATGTTTCGCTTTTGTTTTGTCCAATTCCGAGAATATTTACTGTGTATCTTTTCTAAAACACAAAAATAGCAGAAAACATGGAACTGGCACTGTGGCATCTCGTTAATAGGTTAGTTCCGGAAAATGCATAAAAATGCCACGAAGTGTAACGAAACACTAAGCAAATGGTGTAAAAACAAGCATAGAGCATCAAAAAATATAGATACGTTTGAGACGTATCAACCTCCACAATTTCTTCACAAAATACATAAAAAATAGCAGACATGCATCTTTGAAACGTAGCAGGAGCATTACACAAACCAAAAGGCATACATATATAAGCATAAGTTTCATAAGGACAAGTAAAAGTGGTTTTCTCTTGATCTTGCTTTTTAACAACAATTTGAGAGAAACCAGAATAACCATCAAGAAAACAAAAATGAGTTTTCTTAGATAATCTCTCTAACATTTGATCTATAAATGGTAAAGGATAATGATCTTTCTTAGTAACTTTATTGACCTTTGTACAATCGATGCACATCCTATAACCAACTACTGCCCTTTGAGGAATAAGCTCATTATTCTCATTTGGCACAACAGTAATTCCTCCTTTCTTAGGAACACAATGAATAGGACTAACCCATCTACTATCACCAATAAGATAAATAATACCAGCATCAAGCAGTTTTAATACCTCATTTCTTACCACTTCCTTCATCTTAGGAATTAAACGGCGTTGATTTTCAACAACTGGCTTTGCATCTGGCTCCATATTAATAGCATGCTGACATATAGTGGGGGAAATCCTTTTTAAATCATCAAGAGTATATCCCATAGCTCCTCGGTGTTTCCTCAATATTTCCAATAACATTTCTTCTTCCTTCCCTGAAAGTTTAGCACTAATAATAACAAGATATATTTTTTTATCATCAATATAAGCATATTTAAGATCATCGGGTAAAGGTTTTAAATCAAAAATAGGATCTTCCTTTGGTGGCAAAGTGGTACCCAAATCCTCCACAGGTAAATTGTGTTTAAGCATCTCTAGCTGACGAAGAAGAATTTCGTCTATCTCATTTCTTTCTTCCCTAAAGATTTCACTTTCGTGGTCCTCCATATATTGCTGCAAAGCATCGTTAGGAGCAAGAGCAATAGAGGCAAGCTATTCCACTCTAAAATCTTCATTAGGCAATTCAGTGTCATAAGGAGCTTTGGTAAACTTAGAAAAATTAAACTCATAAGATTCTCCATCAAACTTGGTTAAAATGTTCTCCTTTTTACAATCTATGATGGCGCCACAAGTATTCAAGAAAGGTCTACCAAAAATAATAGGACAGGTTTTACTAGCAGCTAAACGAAGTACTAGAAAATCAGTAGGATATTTAGTCTTACTACATTAAACTTCCACATCTCTAACAATACCAATTGGAGAGATAGTTTCTCTGTTAGCGAGCTGAATAACCACATCAATATCTTCAAGTTCACAAGAACCAATTCCATGAATGATTTCTCTGTAAAGCTCATAAGGAATAGCACTTGAACTTGCACCAATATCGCATAAGCCATAATAGCAATGATCACCTATCCTGATAGAAAGCACAGGAACCCTTGTTTTCCTAGATCTACTAGGATGTGAAACAATATTAGAAGCATCTTCAAAAAAGATAATGTGTCCATCTTCTACATTTTTAGTAACAAGGTCCTTTACTATTGCTACTATAGGTTTAACATTTATTTGCTCATCAAGTTCTAAAGCTTTCTTTGCACTTTTATTAAGAACACTAGTTAACATAGAATGCTCCTTTACCTTAGCAGGGAAAGGTGTTTTCTCAAAATAAGGCTCAGGCAAAATATGATCAACAGTACAAACTTCAACATTTCTAGCAGGAGCGCTGCTAATAGTATCTTTATAAGGCGCATGGTACTTGTTCCAATCCTTCTTTGGAACATCAAGATAAGAGGCAAAGGCCTTAAAATAGTTGGCAAGTATTTGAGAATCAAGTCCATAAACAACACTAACATTATGAAAGTCATCAATTCCCATAAAAGATTTAATGCATTCATAATCATAATTTATACCTGACTTTCTACCATTGTCGTTCTCCCATCGTTCAGTATTTTCCTGAATACGGTCAAGAAGATCCCATTTAGCTTCTTCTTTCATATGTGTAAATGATCCAGAACAAGAAGCAACCAATAAATCCTTATCGTGAAGAGAAAGCCTTGCATAGAAGTTATTAATAACAATATTACTGGGGAGCTCATGAATGGGACATTTGAGCATTAGTGACTTCTGTCTCCCCCACGCTTGGGCAATACTCTCTCCATCATGAGGCCAAACATTATATATTTGGTTCTGATCTTTATGAATCTCACTTGGAGGATAGAATTTGGAATAGAAGAGAGACACAATTTCTTCCTAGCCAATAGATCGACCATTCTTCAGCAACTTATACCATTCCGCAGCTCTGCCCTTCAGTGATAAAGAGAATAGCTTCCTCTTAACTTCACTTGTTGAAATACCTGCACACTTGAACAACTCGCATAACTCATGTATAAAGAGCAAATGATCACCCGAATGGACAGTTCCATCTCCTGAATAGCAGTTATTCATAACATGTTCAACAATTTTCATAGGTATTTTAAAAGGATCCAATTGAGAAGGCGGTGGATTATCTACTACCGTAACAGTGGCAGTAGTATTCCCAAATAGGGAACCAAATGGAGACTTCTCCATAATAAAATAAAAGACAGAAATAAAAACAATACTCACTATAAAACTTTCCTTTACCAATTCCACTCTTCAATAGCACATCACTCCCCGGCAACGGCGCCAGAAAATAGTCTTGATGACCCACAAGTATAGGGTGTGTATCGTAGTACTTTTGATAAATAAGAGTGTCGAACCCAACAAGGAGCAGAAGGTGTTGACAAGCAGTTTTGATAAAGGATTCACTGTAAATACTAGCAAACAGGTTTTCAGGGGTATTTGATAATGCAAGTAAATAAAGTACAAGTAAATAAAAGACAATAGTAATAATTGCTATGAGCGGCCCAATCCTTTCTAGAGGAAAGGACAAGCCGGTTGTGTTACTTATGATTACCAAATGTTCCTGAGGACACACATGAGTTTCTGTCAAGTGCTTTCGCTTCATACAGCTGAATAATCTTCATTGGTTTGATAGGTGTTATGGGGGTGAACCTATGCTCATGCACTACCCCAACTTGGGCTAATATGAACTTGTGATTATACCTCTTGCAAGCATCCACAACTACAAGAAAGTAATTAAGATTAATCTAACCACAGCCTTAAACTCTTAGATCCTACACTCCCTGGTGCACTAGTTTCCTAACGGGGGTTTAGGTTTCTATCGCTCTGGCAACCCCACAATTAGTAGCCAAATACACAATGCATTCTACTAGGCCCATAAAGGTGAAGTATCATGTAGTCTACGTTCACATGACAACACTAGTAAAATAGCACCACAACATATATATATCAAACCATTAAATATTACTCAATATAGCTCCACTAATAACATCTTGACTTCACCCATGTCCTTAAGAACTAAACGAACTACTCAAAAGACATCATATGGATCATGATCAGAGGTCAAATAATGATAAATAACAATCTGGACATAAACCTTAATTCAACAGTTTCACTCAATAGCATCAACTACAAGAGTAATCAACATCGGGAAAGTTTCCCCTATGAACTGGACAAGATTCACCCCAAGATGTTATAGTGGGACGGCGTGGTGATGATGGTGATGAAGGTGCTGGTGGTGATGATGATGATGATCCCGATGAAGCCCAGCTCAATGACGATGATGATGGCGACGATTTCCCCCTCCGGGAAGGAATTTCCCCGGCAGATTTCTGCCTGCCGGAGAGCTTTCTCTCTCTGTGTGTTTTCCGCCCCACAAAGGCGGTGGAGTCTATCTGTGATCCCCCCTCGTCTTAGGTTTTTGGGGAGACGATATACGCGAAGGGGCGATGGCAGAGGTGGGCCAGGGCGGCCACACCACCAGGTGGCGTGGCCTAGGGCTGGCCTGTGCCACCAGGTGGTGTGGGCCCCTGTTGGCTCACCTCGCCCTGTCCTTCTGGCTACTTCCATCTTCTGGCAAAATATGAATTTTTGGGTATTTTCCTAGAATTGCTGGTCTCCAGAAATATGGTGTCTTGACGGTCCATTTTCCAGCAGAATCCTGACTCTAACAGTGAGCTCTCCAATAATCACCAAACATGTGAAAATAGAGGAAACAACTTAAGTATCATCTCTAAATATGAAACATATCAACGAATAATAGTAAATTATGATATAAAATAGTGATGCAAAATGGACGTATCAGGGGTTATGTCCATGTGGGTGCTCTCTCTGATGTGGAAAAGTTCCTCATGAATCCCGAATGTCTGGGACAGGGTGTTGAAGTCCTTGTCGCAGTTTTCGAAACGTATGAAGCTGCCACTGATCAATGGTCCTCTATTGCCAGGCATCCGTAGCTTGAGATACGTGTAATGGGGAACTGCCATGAATCGGGTGAACGCTGGTCGTCCGAGGATAGCGTGGTACTGGGAGGGCCAGTCGATGACTTCGAATTCGATATTCTCCTTTCTGAAGTTTGCAGGAGTGCCAAAGATGACATCCAGGTTTATAAACCCCAGTTGATATGTCGGTTTTCTTGGTACGATGCCATGGAAAGAGGTCTCTGATGGTAGGAGATCAGTCATCGGAATCTTGATCTTTCACAGCGTATCAGCGTAGATGAGGTTCAAGCTGCTTCCTCCATCCATGAACACCTTTTTGGTGGTGAAACCTCCAATCTGAGCTTCGAGGACCAAAGCGTGATGGCCTGGTTGCGAGATCTTTGGTGGGTGATCTGATCGATCAAACCCGATTGGTTGCTCTGACCAGTTCAGGTACTCGGGGGAAGCTGGAGAAGCGTGTTCAGCCTGAAACACCTCCCTTCCTCTTTTTCTCTGAATGCAATTCGTTCGGTGCCCTCTCAGGATCATAGGCACATAGCCACGCGGTGGAGGGAACGCTTCCTCATTGAAAACCTGTTGTCGTGGTTCGATGAGGTGTTGGATCATGGCTTCCTAATCACCGTGTTGTGCTGGGTTTGGCGGTGCGTTTGGTGGTGGTGGCGGCGCGTTGTAAGCTATATCGCCTGCGACTGGCTGTTCTGATCGCATCTACTTCTGTAGCGTTTGGCTAAGCCAAAGAAATTCCCGGCACTCGATGAGAGGGTGTGCCGGTTTTCGCCTGCCATCTTTATCGAGGTAGGTGTGCGTAGGACACCCCCCCCCCCCCCGTGTTGAGGAGTTCTTCCATTGATGGTGGTGGCTGATCACGACGCCGACACCACTCCGTCCTTTGCCTCGAATCGTGCCCAGCGCTTCGGCTACTACTTCCATAGTACGTGTTCCCTTGCCTGGGGCCATCGCGGTTGTCGTCGTGGTCATGGTTTATGTAGCCTACTGCTACCATATCAGCTAGATCAGCATCTTCGAAATGACGTCTGCGCCCTTTCTGTCATACCCGACGTGACCCGGAATGATGCTGGTCTTTTGCGTCAGTGCCATTGTCTCAGGAATGGTGACGGTTTCTGGGATTTGCAATGGAATCCTCTCCGTCAGCCCACTCATTTGCAAGGCTCATGAGGTGGTCGATTGTCTTGGGCTTGGATCGTCCCAACTCCTCCCTGAAGTCCCGAAAAGCATCGATAGCTCTTTTGGGCCAGACGTTCTCTGACATGTTGTGTAGGCTGAGCCATCGAGATATGTATGATCACAGATTTTCCCCAATCTTCTGCATGCACAAGCGAAGTTCTTCGAACGAAGTGGGTCGCCGCGAGGTGCCCCGAAAGTTCACGATGAAGGCTTGCTGAAATTCTTCCCATGAGCGGATGCTCCCTGGAGCAAGGTTGTTTAGCCACACCCTTGCATTATCTTTTAGGTGCAACGATAGCAGCTAAAGGGCGTTATCTCTAGATCCGCCGCCGATGGTGATGGCAGTCAGGAAGTCGTCAAGCCAAATTCGAGGGTCCTGCTGGCCATTGAACTTGATTATGCCATCGCTGAGCTTGATTCCCTTTGGCAGCGGTGTAGAGCGGATGAAGATGTTGAAGCATTCTACACCACATAGTCCGTGGTTTCTATTGTCGAATGTCTCTGACTCACCTTCGCCCTCGAAGTGGTGTGCTTCACGTTGTGCGCGTGCCAGATCGACTCTATGCTGAGCTAACTGATGTCTACGAACGCTTCTATTTTTGTAGACAGTGTTGGGCCTGCAAGTGCAGAGGTTTGTAGAATAGCAGCAAGTTTCCCTTAAGTGGATCAACCAAGGTTTATCGAACTCAGGGAGGTAGAGGTCAAAGGTATCCCTCTCAAGCAACCCTGCAATTAAGATACAAGTAGTCTTTTGTGTCCCCAACTATCGGTGTTCTGGATACCGGGGTATCCCGGTCCACCTGCTCCTGGGCCCCTTCAACGGCCCAGCTTTGGCCCAGGGGCGGAGCGACGACCGAAGCCAGCAGAGAAGACCCTCAGGAGGAGGCGCCTCATGAGGAGAACGAAGACCAAAACTGCTAAGGACCAGAAGACCTCCTCACGAGCCTCTGCTGGTGAGGGGAGGGACCACGTCCATGTCAGCTCGGCACGTTTGCGTGCAGAGCAAGAAGATAAGGGCAGAAGACCGCGTACCACCCATGCTACCCCCGACAGGGAGGAGACCAACTTTTGCCATGCCTGCATAAAGCGGCACAGTGGTTGTTGGCCACCCCCTAAAAATAGCGTGGATGGTGCAGGGCGCTAGAGGAAGACGTCAGCTTCCTCCACCCACTCCTGTGGACCGGCGCCACTACTCTACGAAGACTACGTCCACGGAAGAATCAAGATTGCAGCTGTCCTCCCTCCTTGGCCGTGTGTGGCAACCCCTTTCCCAAGATGATAAGGGGAAGGAGGACCTTGGCACTATAAAAGGAGGGGAGGCCACCCCTTAGAGGGGATCGAATCTTCATCTCCGGGCTCCTAGCTAGGCTAAGTTGGTTTTTCTAACTCCGGCCAGTCAGAGCTCTGTAACCAAGACCTTGTACTCCTCGCGAGGTGTCGCGTCGTAATACAAGAAGGCAGGAACTAGGGGTTTTACCTCACCACGAGGGCCCTGAACCTGGGTAAAGCTCGGCGTCTCTCTCTGCAGTGCGTTGTGTGTTCGACGACTCGAGGCTTCCGTCACCGTGTTTCGTTGCGATCCAAGATCTCCCATGTTCAGCCCCCTATGTTCGAATCTTTGGGTCCGTCGCGTGGTATCCCGTGTTCTTGCGACACGAAATCCATCAACATTTGGCGCGCCAGGTAGGGGGCTGTGGTGTGTTTTCTTCTAGATCTGCTTCGACATGGCCGATGCCAACGCATGGCTCGAGCGTCTTCGCCGCCGTCGTAACGCTGTTCGGGGGGCAAACCGAGCCCATCTTCCGTCGTCATGAAGCCTCGGCCGCGGAGGAAGAGGATGAAGATCTGGAGTCCTCCTACCTCCCGTCCGGGCGTACAGAGCCTTCGCTCTCTTTCACCGCCACTGCCACTTCTCGCGCTCGTTCTGGGAGTCAGCTGTCTCCTACGCAGGCTCTCGCCATGGCGCAGGAACTGCTGCACTATCATCCCACTGATGACGGGCGTGAGGGGTGGAGCGCTTGAATCACCGAGCTTGTCGCCATCGCCAATGAAGACCTGGCCCAGGGAGGAGCCCAGGGCGCGGGGGAACCAGATCCGGCGGCGGGGCGTCGCACCCCGGGCGCCGGAGATGGGAAGGCCGCCAAGGCCAAGAAGGTAGCATCCTGCGCCGCATCTTCACCGCGCGGGGAGCCCAGCTGCCAAATCGTCCAACACGCTCCAGAAGACGCACGCGTCTCCCTTGAGCGCCGCCGCGAAAATCATAACCGCACCATCGATGACATCGGCGAAGCTGGCAAGAACGTCAAGACCCCCGGGGACCCTACCTACAACCCCGGGTGCCTTGCTCTCACTCACCAGAAACGCTATGTGGTCTGGCCTGACAAGTTCAAGCCGGACATTGGCGCGCGTTACGATGGGACCACAAACCCCATCGAATTCCTCCAGCTCTACGTCGTCGCCGTCCAGGCCGTGCGTGGAGATCAGCGTGCGATGGCCAATTGGTTCCCCATGGCCCTCAAAGACGCTCTGCGAACTTGGCTCATGAATCTTCCTCACGAATCCGTGACCTCATGGAAGGACTTGTGCCGTCAGTTCGTCGCTAACTTCATGCCCACGTACGAGCGCCCCGCCACCAAGAATGATCTTAAGGCGGTGCATCAGTACAAGGGCGAGACGGTTCGTCAGTACATCCAGCGCTTCAGCCAGATGAGGAACAAGATTCCCAGAATCTCCAACGAGGAGGTCATCTCCGCGTTCTCCACGGGCATCTCCGACATCAAGATGAGGGAGAAGCTGTCCGTGAATGATGAGCTGACTTCCGTCGTCAGGCTCTTCGAGATCGCCGACCGCTGCGCCAAGGCTGAGGAGGGGAGGCTCTTCATGCACAACCTGCCGGAGACGCTTCCCCCAAAGCCGAAGTCCAAGGACCCCAAGCGCAAGGAGGCTATTGTCCTCGTGGCGAAGCCCGAGCATAAGCAGCGCCATGGGGACCGCTCCGAGCGTGATAAAGGTCGACGTCGCCACTACTGCATCCTCCACAAAAAGGATACCCACAATACCGACGATTGTTGGATTGTCCAAAAGTTTCATGAAGAAAATGGTGTCACCAAGCGCCGTGGGAGTAGCCGTAGCCACGGCAAGGGTGGATCCCGGGGCGATCGCCGCGACGACGACCGTGACGAGGGTCGCCGCCGCGATGGTCTGTCTCGTGCAGATCCCAAGCCGCTGCCGCTACCTCCACCGGTGAATGATCATTGTGAAGAGAACCAGGGGGGCTATCAAGAGCCGCGAGGCTTCGCCGCTTGCCTCTTGGGTGGAGCTCAAGCTCCATTATCTAATCGTCACTTCAAGCAGCTATCGCGAGAGATCGTGGCGGCATAGCCCAACGTCGGCAACCGCTTGATGAAGTGGTCAACCAGCAAGATCGGCTTCGACGAGGAGGATCATCCGATCTCCACCAAGGGCGTTGGCACAATTCCCCTCTTGTGCACGCCTACCATCAATAACATCGCCGTTAATCATACTCTCATCGACGGAGGGGCGGGCCTCAACATCATTTCAGTCGAGGTCTTCGAGAAGATGCAGGTGCCGTACCATCAGCTCATGCCAACCCGACCGTTCTTCAGGGTAACCGAAGGGTCTACAATGCCAATTGGGCAGGTACGCCTGCCCATCACCTTCGGCACCCGGGACAACTACAGGACAGAAAGCCTCTACTTTGACGTCTCCTACATTGCGTTGCCATACAATGCCATCCTCGGCTATCCAGCCCTGGCAAGGTTCATGGCAGCAACGCATCATGGCTTCAACGTCCTCAAGATTCCGGGCGCCAATGGCACGATCACCGTGCGCTGCAACGAAAAGGACGCTCTCCGATCCGTGGAGCATGTCTACCATGAGGCTGCCGCCATGTTCCCCACCGACAAAGATTTACTGGAACACTCCGGCGACCTCACGAGGAAGAAGTAGCTCGTGTCTCAAGAATGGGCTGCTGCGAAGAAGGCCTCTCTCGAGCCCTTCCTGCCGGGCTCGATAGGGAAGAAGTTCGCCGCCTCTGCATCGCCTACTCCAAGCGAGGACCTGGTCCATCCAATGCTGGACATGAGCATTAGGGAAGCTGGAGTACCCTCAGGGAGGAGGCCCCAGTTCACCCAAGAGCGCTCTGCAACAAAGAAGGTCCCGCTCCAGGGTGGGGGCTGCAACGTCTGCATGCCCTTCGTCCAATTCCGAGAATATTTCCTATGTAGCTTTTCTGAAATACAAAAACAACAGAAAACAGGGAACTGGCACTGCGGCATCTTGTCAATAGGTTAGTTCCGGAAATCGCATAAAAACGCCACGAAGTGTAACAAAACACTAAGCAAATGGTCTAAGAACCAGCATGGAGCATCAAAAATTATAGATACGTTTGAGACGTATCAAGCATCCCCAAGCTTAACTCCTGCTCGTCCTCGAGTAGGTAAGTGATAACAAAAGAATAATTTTTGAGGTGACATGCACCAATACAATCTTGATCATCTATGTAAGCATTGAGTGCTGGGATCAAAAGAACTTAAAACATGGGCATGAAAGACATAATCTTGATAGAAGAAACTTAGCAACCATGTTATAACATGAAAAAGAACACAAACGAAAGATCATGAAACTGAAACAATGAAAGTCAAACGTGTGTTTAAATCATATGGAAAAACATAGCAAATGGTTTTCAGCTTGTCCTTAATGGAATAGCAAAACATAAATGCATAGGACACCTTCAAGTTTAAGAGGGCGACTAGATACAAATAATTTAAGAACAAGTGAAACCAAAATCATGAATCAATCAATGATAAACTTTGGGACAATGCACATTAAACTCAGAATGGCAACTATGCTCTCTTAGATGGTGCATAAAAGACCCTTCGCAGAGGGTGATACGTCTCAAACGTATCTATAATTTTTGATGCTCCATGCTTGTTCCTACACCATTTGCTTAGTGTTTTGTTACACTTCGTGGCATTTTTATGCATTTTTTGGAACTAACCCATTAACAAGATGCCACAGTGCCAGTTCCCTGTTTTCTGCTGTTTTTGTGTTTCAGAAAAGTTACACAGGAAATATTCTCGGAATTGGACGAAACAAAAGCCGAACATCCTAATATCGACCGAAGCTTCCAGAAGACCGAAGAGGAGACGGAGAGGGGCCAGGGGCCAGCCTCACCACCAGGGGGCGTGGCCCAGCCCCTGGCCGTGCCCACTTGTGGTGAGGGTGCCCTGGTCCACTTTTGATGCTGCCCCTTCACCTATAAAGACCCCCCGACGGGAAAAAACTAAGGACCCAATCAATTTTCCAGAAACACATCGTTATACGCCGCTATCGTCGACCCGAGATCGGGAGGGTCCAGAAGCTCTTCCCGGCACCATGCCAGAGAGGGGAATCGCCACCGGAGATTTTCTTCATCGCCATGCTTGCCTCCGGCACGATGATTGAGTAGTCTACCTTGGACTATGGGTCCATAGCAGTAGCTAGATGGTTGTCTTCTCCACCATGTGCTTCATGTTTAGATCTCGTGAGCTGCCTTACATCATCGAGATCACCTTTATGTAATTCTACATGTTGTGTTTGTTGGGATCCGATGAATATTGGTGTTATGTTAAGTTGATGTGCTGAATATTATCTTATGTTATCTCTATGTTGTTTATGATCTTGCATGCTCTCCGTTGTTAGTAGCTATCTTGGCCAAGTAGATACCAGTGACTCCAAGAGGGGGTATTTATGCTCGATAGTTGGGTTCATGCCTCTATTTAATCTGGGGGAGTGACAGAAACCTCTAAGGTTGTAGATGTGTTGTTGCCACTAGGGAGAAAACAACATTCTTGTGTCCAAGGACAATCGTTTTGTTTACATTACACACTTTGCTTAATGCAGTTATCTGTTGTTCGCAACTTAATACTTGAGGGGTGTTCGGACGATATCCCCGCGAGTGGATTATTAGTCATAGATGCAGTTGGATGGCGGTCTATGTATTTTCTTGTAATGCCCAGAGTAAATCTCATAGTGATCCTCATGACATATGCACGTTATCATTATTCTATCAATTGCCCAACTGTAATTTGTTTACCCAGCATGTTGTTATTTATCTTATGGAGAGACACCACTAGTGAACTGTGGACCGCGGTCCAATTACCTTTACATTGCTATTACTGTTTACTTTACATGCACTGTTTACTTTCTTGCATACTACTATTGTTTTCCACTCGATACGCTCAATCCTTTGTTTACAGTAAACCGGTGAGATTGACAACCTCATCGTAAGTTGGGAGCAAAGTTCTTGGTTGTGTTGTGTGCAGGTTCCACGTTGCTGCTGGTGCAAAGCAAAGCCCTGGACGAGGCGCCTTATAAATTGTCCAGAGCTGTCGCGAAGCTAGCAGGCATCACCTTCTGAAGTTTGGCTTTTTCCTACTGGTTCGATAAACCTCGGTTATTTATTGAGGGAAAGACTTGCTACTGTGCTCATCATACCTTCCTCTTGGGGTTCCCAACTGGGTGGTTATCTGCCTGCATCAAGCTGTTTTTCTGGCGCCGTTGCCGGGGAAAACGAAGATTTTTGCAAGGGGAGTTTCGCATGCACATCCTTTACTTTGTTTTAGTTTTGCTTTACTTTATTTTTACTTGCATTGTTTTATCAAAAATACAAGAAAATAGCTTCCTATTAGTTGTTATTTTTACTTGTCTGCATTGAGCTTTGCTAGAATGGGTACTCATGAGAACACCAAGTTGTGTGATTTTACTAGCACTAATAATAGTGATTTTATCTGCACTCCTATTGCGCCACCTGCTCCTGCTGCAAATTTGTATGAGATTAAGCCTACTTTATTGAACCTTGTTATGAAAGAGAAATTTCCTGGTGCTAGTACTGATGATGATGCAGCTCATCTCAGCAACTTTGTTGAGCTATGTGAGATGCAGAAATATAAGGATGTAGAAGGTGATATTATTAATCTTAAGTTGTTTCCTTTTTCTTTGAGAGGAAAAGCTAAGGATTGGTTGCTATCTTTTCCTAGAAATAGTATTGACTCTTGGGCTAAGTGTAAGGATGCTTTTATTGGAAAATACTATCCTCCTGGTAAGATTATAGCTTTGCATAGTGATATAATGAAGTTTAGACAGTTTGATAATGAACATGTTGCTCAAGCTTGGGAAAGAATGAAATCTATGATAAAGAATTGGCCCACTCATGGACTGACTACTTGGATGATTGTCCAAACTTTTTATGCAGGATTGAATTTTTCTTCAAGAAACCTATTGGATTCAGCTGTTGGAGGCACTTTTATGTCCCTTACCTTGGGCGCTGCAACCAAGCTTCTTGACAACATGATGGTAAATTATTCTGAGTGGCACAACGAGAGAGCTCCACAAGGTAAGAAGGTAAATTCTGTTGAGGAAACATCTTCCTTGAGCAATAAGTTTGATGCTATAATGCTTATTCTTTCTATTGATAGAACTCATGTTGATCCTAATAATGTTCCTTTAGCCTCTTTGGTTGCTCAAGAAGAGCATGTTGATGTAAACTTCATTAGAAATAATAATTTTAACAACAATGCTTATAGGAACAATTTTGCTAGCAATAATTATAGGCTGTTTCCTTCTAATGGTGATAATAGCTACCTTGGTAGACCTAAAATGCCTAGTGAAGAATGGATTTTAGAACTTCATAAGGCTACCAAGAATTTTATGCAGGTGCAATATGAGCAGAACAGGGCTTTCACCAAGACCACGGAGGAGCAATCAGCTCTGTTGAGGACTATTAGTCATCAACTTGAAAATTTAAACAAGGCTATTCCTGAGTTGCAAGCTAAGGTTTCCAAAGCTGAAACCAATATTTCATCTTTGTCTAATGTGCAATCTTCTTTGATTAATAGAATGTCCGCTAAGCCTGATCCTTTTGCCACTGCTAATGCTATCCAAGTTATAATTGATGAAAATGTTAGGATGTTAGCAGAATTGCATGCCAGGTGGGAAAGAGAAGATGAGATGGCTAGAAAGATGAAGGTATGTACCATTACTACCTCTAATGATGTTGTTCCAAATGCTAGCAATCCCCTTACTTTGATTGGTGTAGAGAAAACTCCCACTCCTTGTACTAAAAAGCCTAAAACTGCAAAAACTTTTTCTCAAAACAGTGCTGAAATTTTTCGGAGTGTAGGAGATGATAGCTCTATTTCTTTTAATGATTTTGATGTTGATGGCTGCAATATATCTGAAGTTATTTTGTTCTTGCAAAAGCTTGCTTTGAGTCCCAATGCTAGTTCTATAAATGTTGCTTTTACTAAGCATATTACCAATGCTCTCATGAAAATCAGGGACGAAAAGTTGAAGCAAAAAGCTTCTATTCCCAAGAAGTTAGAAGATGGTTGGGAACCCATCATTGATATGCATGTTAATGGTTTTGATTACCATGATTTATGTGATCTAGGTGCTAGTATTTCTATTATGCCTAGAAAGATTTATGACATGCTTGATTTACCACCGCTTGAAAAGTGTTATTATGATGTTCCTATTGCTGATGTTGCTAAGAAGAAACCTTTGGGAAGGATTAACGATGTTCTTATTATGGTTAACAATAACCTTGTTCCCGTTGATTTTCTTGTTATAGATGTTGAATGTAATGCTTCATGTCCTATTATTTTGGGAAGACCTTTTCTTCGAACTGTAGGTGTCATCATTGATATGAGGGAAGGCACCATCAAATATCAATTCCCACTCAAGAAACGTATGGAACACTTCCCTAGAAAGTGAAAGAAATTACTTTTTGACTCTATTCTTAGAGCAAATTATAAACTTGATGCTTCATCGCTTGATATTACTTGATTCGCACTTTCTGCGCCTAGCTCAAAGGCGTTAAAGAAAAGCACTCTTGGGAGATAACCCATTGTTTTACTTTCAGTTCTTTTTCTTTTATTTGAGTGTTGGAAGTTATTACTACTATAATAACTGCTCCTTATCATTTTTATTTCGTTGTTGTGCCAAGAGAAACCTCTAATTTGAGTGAGGTAAGATTTGGGGATGTTGCTATCCTAAAACAGATTTTGGTGCTGCACCGTAAATATTCGTGAAAAATCTCTGAATATCTTTTTGACCTGTGATTTCTTTTGCATATGCCCCAGGTTATATCCAAACTTTCATTAGTTTTACACTTTTTGATTTGAGCAACAGAAAATGCTCGAAAAAATCGACCTTTGTCAGTTGTTCTGTTTTGACAGATTTCTGCCACTATTTGTGTTTGCCTCTCGATCGCTTTCTTTTTGAGTTCTTTTGATCACGAAACTTTTGGGGAAGTTGCTACAGTATTATATGCTTTATATGTCAAGGTTTTGAGTTGAAATCTAAACCAAAAAGGTTGATTCATCATTATGCTTACACTAATGTTGCTAATAGAATTGTGATGAGTTTTGTATGAAGGAAGTTTTCAAGTGTAGGGATTGGAGAATGATGAGATGAGTTGAAGAATGGAAAAAAGCTCAAGCTTGTGGACGCCCATGTACCCCAATAAATATCCAAGAGGTACAAGCGTCAAAGCTTGGGGATGCCCCCGAGGCACCCCTTCTTCATCGGCAAAAATCAGGTCACCTTTCAACACACTATTTTTATTGCTTCATGCACTATGCGTTTTACTTGGAGCGTCTTTACTTTGGTTTTCAGTTTAGTTTTGTTTTGTTTGCTGCAATAAATGGTTGGACCCCAACAAATTTCTTTTGGAGAAGTTGCCTTGCTTTTCATTTGCCAAGAACACTCCGTTTTTCACTCTTATCGTTCAACGAGTGTTCACTTTTTCTGCTACTGCGTTTAGTTTTCGTTTTTTGCCTTGATTTTTGTTCAGATATTCTTATATCTTTACATCAAGGTGTATTTTGACCTCTGGTCCATGTTGGTTTTCATCAAAAGAGTTGTTTCAAAAAGGTTCAAATGGTGTTGGAAAAGAGAAAAAGTTTCATGCAAAAAAGTGGTACAAAAAGGAGCTTGTTTAGACTGCGGCTTAGGCTTTTGCATGTCGTGCTTGATGTCTTTTTGATAGTATGCTTAGTGGTTTTGCTGTAGCATGACTTGTCTCAAATGACTGAGATTGCTTAATGAGCATTTGAAAAAATCATGCATTCTTTTTATTATTTGGAAGCATTAATTTGGTTTTCTCCTTGATGCTTTATTTGGGCTGACCTGACGCATGCTTACACATGTTAGACTCATTCAAAGTCGCCATAAGCCTTATGATCATTTATTTTTTGACTTTTGATGCCATTTTGTGCTTCTCTTAATGTTGCTTTGTCGCTTTCCATTATTACGGCCATTTTTGCTCTCTTAGTTGGTCGCTCCTAGTATTTTGCTAGCCCTCATTTTGTACTGAGTATGAGCTCTACTCGTGCATCCAACTCCTAAAAACCAAGTTATTCCAATGTGTCCACCATACATACCTATTAGCAATTTGCTATTCCAAAGTACATTTGACTTTCTTTTATCTATCCTTCAAATTAAACTCTTTTTGGTGTTATGCGAAAATTGGTCAGTAAAGCTCTCACGAACCTGATGGCACACTTTACTTTTCTCGTTCTTAAAAATTTGACATTGTGGCTCTCTTATGTTGAGTTGTTATGCTTGCAAGTTGTAAGTTGGAAATTAGCCAAACCATGTCGTCATGGGGTAAGCTTTCAACATTGCACTTCTTATTTGAGTTGATTTCGTGATCTTTTGTTTATGGATACTCGCGATGTGAAACAAGTTGGGAATCTTGCGGGATCATGGAGTTTGTATATGTGTTAGAGAAACGCCTGGGCCGCTAATCTAAGCCATGCATAATTCATGGTGGAAATTTACAGCATGCCCATAGTGAACATTCGACGACGCATCTCAAAATAAAAAGCTATACCAGTGGCAAATAAAAGAGTTGCCGAGGTGTTCATTGTCTGTTTGTCATGTCATTTTGATGTGGGCTTGTTCCATGTCATCGGCACGGAGGTACCCCGTTGGCGGTTCTTGATGATACGCATATATTTACAATGACAAGAGCTTGCTTGGGACTCTAAGTCGAGTAGCATGAGGTTTGGGTATTCGTACTTCACAGGACATGAGGTTTTCAACTTATGATTTTTCAATCATATGCTTCATAATTGTACTCGCATTAACTTTAACCATTCAAGATGCCTATGATGGGGGCAATGAGAGCTCAAACCTAGTAAGTACCATAATTTTTGAAGGTTTATAAAACTTGCAAGCACTGCTTCGCTCTGCGAAGGGCCTTTCTTTACTTTTATGTTGAGTCACCACCTTCTACCTTTATGCACCGTCTAAGATAGCATAGTTGTCATTCTGAGTATAATGTGCATAGTCCCAAAGTTTATCATTGATTGATTTATGATTTTTTCACTTGTTCTTAAATTATTTGTATCTAGTCACCCTCTTAAACTTGAAGGTGTCCTATGCAGTTATGTTTTGCTATTCCATGAAGGACAAGCTGAAAACCATTTGCTATGTTTTTCCATATGATTTGAACACACGTTTGACTTTCATTGTTTCATTTTTCATGATCTTTTGTTTGTGTTCTTTTTCATGTTATAACATGGTTGCTAAGTTTCTTCTATCAAGATTATATCTTTCATGCCCATGTTTTAAGTTCTTTTGATCCCAGCAATCAATGCTTACATAGATGATCAAGATTGTGTTGGTGCATGTCACCTTAAAAATTATTCTTTGTTATCACTTACCTACTCGAGGACGAGCAGGAGTTAAGCTTGGGGATGCTTGATACGTCTCAAACGTATCTATAATTTTTGATGCTCCATGCTTGTTCTTACACCATTTGCTTAGTGTTTTGTTACACTTCGTGGCATTTTTATGCTTTTTGCGGAACTAACCTATTAACAAGATGTCACAGTGCCAGTTCCCTGTTTTCTGCTGTTTTTGTGTTTCAAAAAAGTTACACGGGAAATATTCTCGTAATTGGACGAAATAAAAGCCGAAGCTCCTAATATTTACCGAAGCTTCCAGAAGACCGAAGAGGAGACGGAGAGGGGCCAGGGGCCAGCCTCACCACCAGGGGCGTGGCCCAGCCCCTAGCCGCACCCACCTGTGGTGAGGGCGCCCTGGTCCACTTCTGACGCTGCCCCTTCGCCTATAAAGACCTCCCGACGGGAAAACCTAAGGACCCGATCAATATTCCAGAAACACATCGCGATCCACCGCCGTCGTCGACCCGAGATCGGGAGGGTCCAGAAGCTCTTCCCGGCACCCTGCCGGAGAGGGGAATCGCCACCGGAGGTCTTCTTCATCACCATGCTTGCCTCCAGCGTGATGAGTGAGTAGTCTACCTTGGACTATGGGTCCATAGCAGTAGCTAGATGGTTGTCTTCTCCACCATGTGCTTCATGTTTCGATCTCGTGAGCTGCCTTACATGATCAAGAACACCTTTATGTAATTCTACATGTTGTGTTTGTTGGGATCCGATGAATATTGGTGTTATGTTAAGTTGATGTGCTGAATATTATCTTATGTTATCTCTATGTTGTTTATGATCTTGCATGATCTCTGTTGTTAGTAGCTATCTTGGCCAAGTAGATACTAGTGACTCCAAGAGGGGGTATTTATGCTCGATAGTTGGGTTCATGCCTCTATTTAATCTGGGGGAGTGACAGAAACCTCTAAGGTTGTAGATGTGCTGTTACCACTAGGGAGAAAACAACATTCTTGTGTCCAAGGACATTCGTTTTGTTTACATTACACACTTTGCTTAATGCAGTTATCTGTTGTTCGCAACTTAATACTTGAGGGGTGTTCGGATGATATCCCCGTGAGTGGATTATTAGTCATAGATGCAGTTGGCTGGCGGTCTATGTATTTTGTTGTAATGCCCAGAGTAAATCTCATAGTGATCCTCATGACATTTGCACGTTATCTTTATTCTATCAATTTCCCAACTATAATTTATTTACCCAGCATGTTGTTATTTATCTTATGGAGAGACACCACTAATGAACTGTGGACCCCGGTCCAATTTCCTTTACATTGCTATTACTGTTTACTTTACACGCACTATTTACTTTCTCGCATACTACTATTGTTTTTCACTCGATACGCTCAATCCTTTGTTTACAGCAAACCGGTGAGATTGACAACCTCATCGTAAGTTGGGAGCAAAGTTCTTGGTTGTGTTGTGTGCAGGTTCCACATTGCTGCTGGTGCAAAGCAAAGCCCTGGACGAGGCGCCTTATAAATTGTTCGGAGCTGTCACGAAGCTAGCAGGCATCACCTTCTGAAGTTTCACTTTTTCCTACTGGTTCGATAAACCTCGATTTCTTATTGAGGGAAAGACTTGCTACTGTGCTCATCATACCTTCCTCTTGGGGTTCCCAACTGGGTGGTTATCTGCCCGCATCAGAGGGAAGCAGTGATTAAACATGTGCTAGAGCTTTTCATTTGTAAAACAGAGAGATAAAAAATTGGTTTTGAGAGGTGGTTGTCTTTGTCAACGACTGGCAATGGGGTTCTTACTATCTTCCATACAAAAATGAAGCAAGTTTTTTAGAGAGATTGGCATTTTGGTGCTCTTTTATAAAGCTTGGCACTCCTCCCCACCTTTTTTCCTTTCACAAACCATGGCTAACCGATTCCATCGGGTGCCCACCAACATTCACATACCATGGAGGAGTGCCTTTTTCTTTTCTTTTTTCTCTTATTTTTTCTTTTTGGAATTTAGCAATATGCAAGATAGCAAATCCGACCACTACGTCCCCATGAGCTGAAAACAGTGTCACAAAACGAGAAGTGTTTTGAAGGTTTTTTGAAAGGTAGCACATGAAAATTTACTTGGAATGGCTTGCAAATACCATGCATAGGAATTTATAGTGGAAACAATAGAATACTTGGTTTTTGGGAGTTGGATGCATGAGTAGAGCTCATACTCAGTAGAAAATCAGGGCTAGCAAAAGACTGGGAGCGACCAACTAAGAGAGCAATAACGGCCATAATCATGCGTAGCGACAAAACATCATTAAGAGAAGCATAAGATGGCATCAAAAGTCAAAAACTAAATGATCATAAAGGCTTATGGCAACTTTGTATGAGTCAAACATGTGGTAAGCATGCGCCAAGTCAACCCAAATAAAGCATCAAGGAGAAAACCAAATTAATGCTTCCAAATAATAAAAACAACGCATGATTTTTTCAAAGGCTCATTAAGCAATCTCAGTCATTTGAGACAAGTAATGCTACAACAAAACCACTAAGCATAATATCAAAATGACATCAAGCACGACATGCAAAAGCCTAAGCCGCAGTCTACACAAGCTCCTTTTTGTACCACTTTTTTGCATGAAACTTTTTCTCTTTTCTGACACCATTCGAACCTTTTTGAAACAACTTTTTTGATGAATACCAACATGGACCAGAGGTAAAAATACACCTTGATGCATAGATAAAATAAGATCTGAACAAAAATCAAGGCAACAAATGAAAGCTAAACGCATTAGCAGAAAAAGAGAACACTCGTTGAACGATAAGAGTGAAAACTAGAGTGTTCTTGGCAATGAAAAACGGAGTAAGTCTATCTCCAAAACAAACATGATGTGATCCAACCATTTATTGCAGCAAGCAAAGCAAAAGAAATCTGAAAGCAAAAACAACTGACGCTCCAAGAAAAACGCATAGTGCATGAAGCAATAAAAATATAGTGTTTTGAAAGGTGACCTGATTTTTGCCGATGAAGAAGGGGTGCCTCGGGGCCATCCCCAAGCTTTGATGCTTGTACCTCTTGGATATTTCTTGGGGTGCATGGGCATCCCCAAGCTTGAGCTTTCGTCCATTCTTCATCTCATCTCATCATTCTCCAATCCCTACACTTAAAAACTTCCTTCATACAAAACTTAACACAATTCTATTAGCAACATTAGTGTAAGCATAATAATGAATCAACCCTTTTTGGTTTAGGTTTCAACCCAAAAACACCACATATAAATCATATACTACTGTAGAAACTTTCCCAAAAGTTCCATGATCAAAAGAACTCAAAAAGAAAGCGATCGAGAGGCAAACACAAATAGTGGCAGAAATCTGTCAAAACAGAACAGCTGACAAAGGTCGATTTTTTCGAGGGTTTTCTGTTGCTCAAATCGAAAAGTGTAAAAATAATGAAAGTTTGGAAATAACCTGGGGTATATGAAAAAGAAATAGAAGGTCAAAAAGATATCCTGAGAATTTTCACGAATTTTTACGGTGCAGCACCGAAATCTATTTCAGGACAGCAACTTCCCCAAATCTTACCTCACTCAAATTAGAGGTTTTTCTTGGAAAAAAACGAAATAAAAATGATAAGGAGAGGTTATTACAGTAGTAATAACTTCCAAGACTCAAATAAAAGAAAAATAACTGAAAGTAAAACAATAGGTTATCTCCCAAGAGTGCTTTTCTTTAACGCCTTTGGGCTAGGCACAATAATTTCAGAAAATGCTCACATAGGCGCCCGAAAAGAACTTAAGGCAAAGGTGCCATAAAGGAACTTGAAGAAAGAGAGAGCATTAAAAATCAAATATGAAACACATTTAAATCTAAACCACTTCCTATGCATATGAATCTTGTAAGAAAATAAATCAACGAGGCACATAGTAACAAGCATGGTTAGATAAAACAAGTGCAACTTCAAGATTTGCAACATAAGGAGGGGAAACTTAATATTGTTCAGATCCATCAAACCATGTTTCCCTCTCTCATAGTAACTTTCAGTAGCATCATGAATAGAATTAACAATATAACTATCACATAAAGCATCCCTATCATGAGCCACAGGCATAAAAGAATTAATACTCCCCACATGAACAATCGTAGTAGGAGCAGATTCAACAGAATAATTATTCCAATCACCATAATCGTCAAAAACAGGAGGCATATTGTAATCATAACTAATTTTCTCCTCAAAAGTAGGTGAACTGAAAATATTATACTCATCATCATAACCATCATAAACTAGAGGTTTAGTATCATCATAAGCGAGAGAACAGCTATTTTGCAAAGCATATTCATCAAACATATCATCATAAGAAGGAACATGGATAGTACTAATGGTACAACAATTATTAACCTTATAATTTTTAAAATTGGTACCCAAAAAGATTTTCAATATCAAAAGTAGAGTGCTTTTCCCAATCATGATCACTAACATAGGTAACAGGCATAAGAACATCATCAAGATCAGAATTATCATAATCTATAATAGGAGCAACATGCTTAGGGGAAGATATCGTTTCCTCTCTCCTTTTACTCCTCTTCTTCTTCTTACTCTTCTTACTCTCTCCTTTAGGAGGGAGAGACTTGAAAGGCTTCTTCTCCACATAATCTGGTTTGCTGACAGAAACAACAGAAGAAACTTTGGAGGATTTCTCCTCTTTGTTAATAAGATAGAAACATCTATCAGTCCTGTCATAGCTTGGAAAAACATCATGTTTTATAACATTTTGTATGTAAGTATTTGCGTGGCAATATTTAACACCATAAAGACAACAACCCTGCAGGATGCTAATATTTTTAAAAGCACTCATATCTACCAAAGAAGTTTTTCTAGATAACTCTTCATACCCCAAAAAAAAAGTAAGCTCATCATGCTGATTGAGAGTGATCTTGTCATCACAATACAAACTTGCGGTACTCATAGGATTAGAAAGGTGACTATTATGGCCTGAGCATTGAAAATTAAAATGACCCTTATCATCGTAAAGTTCACAAAGAAAAGGATAAAGCTCACAAACCTTTTCACCAAACTCATCTAGAGCCTTGAGCCACATTCGGGTTTCTTCATTCCTGTGGTGAATACAATAATCTTCTTTGTTGTGACTCTGTTCACAAGGTCTAAGTACTCCACAAAAATTAACATGCTTCTAAGAAGTAGTACTTTCAAAAATTTGAGCTTGTTTATTGCAATCATCAATAACAATATCACTTTCTATGCAAGTGTCTTTAAAAGGTTCATGATACACGTCCCCATTTCCCTTGGGAACATTAATATGGGAAGCAAAGGCTCTAAAACAATTAACCATAATTTGGGGATCAAGACCATATTTAGCACTAAGCTCTTGAAAATCAGCAGTTTCAGCGAAAGACTTAATGCAATCATACTCATAATTTATACCTGATCCTTTACCTTTGTCGCTATCCCAATCTTCAATATTGTTTTGAATTGTTTCAAGTAGATCCCACTTGGTGTCAACATCCTTGCTTGTGAAAGACCCATCAAAACATGCATCTAGATAGTCCTTGTAATATCCTGAAAACTTTGCATAAAAATTATTAATAACAATATTACAGGGAAGATCATGAATAGGACATTTGAGCATTAGTGACTTCAATCTTCCCCATGCTTGGGCAATGCTTTCTCCCTCATGCGGATGAAAATTATAAATATAATTCCTATCTTTGTAAACCTCACTAGAAGGATATAATTTAGAATAAAAGAGAGGTACAATTTCCTCCCAATCAATAGGTCGGCCATCCTTCAGTGTTTTATACCATTCCGCAGCTCTGCCCTTCAGTGATAAAGAAAATAGCTTCCTCTTAACTTGGTTCATCAAAATACCTGCACACTTGAACAACTCGCATTATTCATGTATAAAAAGCAAATGATAAGTAGGATGGACAGTTCCATCTCCTAAATAGCAGTTATTCATAGCATGTTCAACAATTTTCATAGGTATTTTAAAAAGATGAGGAGCACAAGCATCATTAGAAACATCACATAGGGGAGATAAAATATCATTAGAGCAAACTTTCTCCACTAAAGCTGGGGAACTAAAAATATCATGCTTAACAAAACCAGCTTCCCCAAGCTTAGACTTTTCTATAGCATTAGCAATAACAGTGTTCAAAGCATTCATACTAACAACACTATTAGCATGCAAATTAAGCTCCAAAGGTTTTTCAATTTTCTCTTCAAACACTTCATATCCTAATGTAGGAAAAATAGTAAAGAACTCTTTGTTTTCCATTAAGCCTAACTAGTGAAAATAAAAACAAGAAACAAAAAGATATAATTGCAGAATCTAAAGGAAATAACTCCGAGCACTCACACAGGAGGATGCGAGTACCTTTTACCTTACCTCCCCGGCAACGGCGCCAGAAAAGAGCTTGATGTCTACGCACGCATCTGTTCTTGTAGACAGTTTTGGGCCTCCAAGTGCAGAGGTTTGTAGAGCAGCAACAAGTTTCCCTTAAGTGGATCACCCAAGGTTTATCGAACTCAGGGAGGAGGAGGTCAAAGCTATCCCTCTCAAGCAACCCTGCAATTGCGATACAGAAAGTCTCTTGTGTCCCCAACACACCCAATACACTTGTCAGATGTATAGGTGCACTAGTTCGGCGAAGAGATAGTGAAATAGAAGTAGTAGTGATGATTATAAGTAATAAATGTAATCTGAAATAAGTATCGCTGCGAGCAAACATGTAACAAAACTGAAAGGAAACGGTGTGCAATGCTTGGAAACAAGGCCTAGGGATCATACTTTCACTAGTGGACACACTCCCAACAAATATAACATAATTGAACCAATAGATACTAACTTCAATTTGCCACTCAAAACAATTCTCCAATGGATAACAAACACTAATCATGTGTAGGGCTACGAAGCACTCCTCAAAGTTCGCATTTCCCCAAACTAGATTGTCCCACACTGTCACCGTGAACGCACTAGATGGTTCCAACAAACACCAACAATTCATAGAGACATTAACCAAAAAGACACACATGATGTGCACACTGTCACTGTCACACCATGATACAAGGTATCTCCGGAGATTACAATAATAAAGCACGGGAGTAGCAAAATATCTGAATAATAGCATCTACCAATTCAACTAGATACAAAGCTCACGATCACATAAAGATCACATCATGGGAGAGAGAGGTGAACCACATAGCTACCGGTAGAGCCCACAGCCCCAGGGGATAACTACTCCCTCCTCATCATCGGAGGTAGCAACGGCGATGGAGATGGCGGTGAGGTCGATGGAGATGGCGGAGCCGATGATGGAGACCGATGGATATGGCTCTGGGGGCACTTCCCTGTCCTGGCAGGGTGCCGGAACAGAGAATTCTGTCCCCCGAAATTCGTCGGTGGTGGCGGTGGAGCTGCGGAACTGTTCTGGAAATTTCGCCGATTGTTTTAGGGTTTTCCGTCGGGAGGCTTCTTATAGGCGAAGGGGCGTCATCAGGAGGTGGACCAGGCGGGCTCACCATGGGTGGGCGCGGCCAGGGGCTGGGCCACGCCCCCCTGTGGTGTGGCCAGCCTCTGGTCCCTCTCCGGCTCCCGTTTGGTCCTCGTCCTCGGTTCGGGAAAAATAGGAGTTTCCAAATTTGTTTCGTCCAATTCCGAGAATATTTCCTGTGTAGCTTTTCTGAAACACAAAAATAGCAGAAAAAAGGAACTCGCACTGCGGCATCTTGTCAATAGGTTAGTTCCGGAAATCGCATAAAAACGCCACGAAGTGTAACAAAACACTAAGCACATGGTGTAAGAACAAGCATGGAGCATCAAAAATTATAGATACATTTGAGACGTATCACTACCCTGAACTACTCTCTGGTTGGATAACGAATACTAATCATGCGTAGGGCTACAAAGCACTCCTTAAAGTTTCCATTCCCCAATCTAGATTACCCCACACTGTCACCTTGAGTGCACTAGACGGTTCCAGACAAACACCGACAATTCATAGAGACATCCAACTCAAATCAAAACTCATGATAAGTATAACTGTAAACTTTAGCATAAAAGACACACATAATGCGCACACTGTCACCTTCACATCATGGGACAAGGTGTCTCCGGAGATTACAAGAATAAAACCACTTGAGTAGCATAATAGATGAAGAGTAACATCTACTAATTCAACTAGATACAAAGCTCATGATCACATAAAGATCACATCATGGGAGAGAGAGATGAACCACATAGCTACCAGTAGAGCACTGAGCCTCGGGGGAGAACTACTCCCTCCTCATCATAGGAGACAGCAACGGCGATGGAGATGGCGATGGAGTCGATGGAGATGGCTCCGGGGGCAATTCCCCGTCCCGGCAGAGTGCCGGAACAGAGACTTCTGTCCCCCGAAATTGGTCTTTGATGGCGGCGGTGCTACAGAACTTTTCTGGGAGAAATGCCAATTCATTTAGGGTTTTCGCGTCGGAGGCTTTATATAGGCGGAGGGGCGATGTCAAAGGGCACCAGGGGGCCCACACCAGGTGGTGGCGCGGCCAGGGGTGGACCCGCACGACCAGGTGGTGTGGCCACCTCCTGGCCCTCTTCCGTCTCCGCTTGGACTCCGTCTCATGTCGGGAAAAATAGGAAATTTAGGCTTCGCTTCGTCCAATTCCGAGAATATTTCCTATGTAACTTTTCTGAAACACAAAAACAGCAGAAAACAGCAAACTGGCACTATGGCATCTTGTTAATAGGTTAGTTCCAGAAAATGCATAAAAATGCCACGAAGTGTAAACAAAACACAAAGCAATTGGTGTAAAACAAGCATGGAGCATCAGAAATTATATATACGTTTACGACGTATCAAGCATTCCCAAGCTTAACTCCTGCTTGTCCTCGAGTAGGTAAGTGATAACAAAACAATAATTTTTGAGGTGACATGCACCAACACAATCTTGATCAACTTAAAGTCAACCATAGAACATAGCAACCATGTTAAAACATGGGCATAAGAGATATAATTCTAACCATAGAACATGGGCATAAGAGATATAATTCTAACCATAGAACATAGCAACCATGTTAAAACATGAAAAGAAACACAAACAAAAGATCATGAGTAATAATGCATTGAAAGTCAATTGTTTGTTTCAAGCATATAGAAAACATAGCAAAGTGGTATTCAGCTTGTCCTTCATGGAATAGCAAAACATAAATGCATAGGACACCTTCAAAGTTCAAAGGGTGATAAATGCATAGGACACCTTCAAAGTTCAAAGGGTGACTAGATGTAACACCCCGGCCACCCCGTGGCCTGGGCCTGTTACCCCTGGCAGCTCTCTAGGATCTCTAGACTGTCCCCACAGAGCAAGACTAGTCTTTTCTGCAGATGAGCTTCCAGAAAAGAAGGTATACCTTGTTGATAAGAGTATCCTATCAATCCTACTAAGCCCTGAGCCAGGATGTCACACACTCACGCCCTTGGAAGACCGACATCCTCGTTGGTCAACCCTAGGCCAGGAACTTCCCCTCTTGGACACGTACATGCGTTCAGTGCCGACCCATTTGCCACGACGGGCTACATACCCGCGCACCTGACCCGCACACGCCCGTGTTACCGCAAGGGTCGACTCTAATACCAAATGTAACACCCCGACCACCCCGTGGCCGAGCATGATACCCCTGGCAGCTCTCTAGGATCTCTAGACTGGCCCCATAGACCAACACTAGTCTTTTCTGCGCACTTTGTCCTCACTCGTGTGCACCCGGGAACAACTTCCCGGTCGGTCACCCATCCTCAAATTGCTCCAGGCCAAGCACGCTTAACCTGGAGTTCTTTTCAGATGAGCTTCCAGAAAACAAGGTATACCTTCTTTTCCGGAAGCTTATCTGAAAAGAACTCTAGGTTAAGTATGCTTGGCCTGGAGCGATTTGAGGATGGGTGACTAATCGGGAAGTTATTCCCGGGAGCGCACGAGTGAGGACAAAGTGTGCAGAAAAGACTAGTGTTGGTCTGCGGGGATAGTCTAGAGATCCTAGAGAGCTGCCAGGGGTAACAGGCCCAGGCCACGGGGTGGCCGGGGTGTTACACTAGATACAAATAATTTGAGAACAAGCAATACCATAATCATGAATCAATCAATAATAAATTTTGGGACTATGCACATTATACTCAGAATGAAAACTATGCTCTCTTAATTGGTGCATAAAGGTAGAAGATGAAGACTCAACATAAAAGTAAAAGAAATGCCCTTCGCAGAGGGAAGTAGTGATTGCAAGTTTTATAAAGCTTCCGAAAATTATGGTACTTATTAGCTTTGAGCTCTCATTGCCCCTATCATAGGAATCTTGAGTGGTTAAGGTTAATGCGAGATCAAGTATGAGTTATATGCTTGACAAACCATAAGTTGAAAATCTCATGTCCCGTGAATACGAGTACCTAAACCGCATGCTAGTCGACTTAGGTCCCAAGCAAGTTCTTGTCATTGTAAGCATACATGTATCATCGAGAACGCCAATGAGGTACCTCCTGCCCGAGGATATGGAAGCTTTCCCATATCAAAATGACAGGACAAACAGACAATGAACACCCCGACATCTCATTGAATGTCCACTATGGTTATGCTGTAAATTTCCAACATGAATGATGCATGGTTTAGATTAGCGGCCCAGTATAGCGACCTCACCCGGTATGGTGCGATCCCTGTGCATTTCAGTGCTAGTCCCTGGATCAATCGCTAGCACACACAGTTTAAGATGTAATATCAAGTAACAAAGGTCATTGTATTACATCGCATGATCCAGAAAATTACATAATAGAAGCTTTACAAGTTGCTTAGCGTAAGGCTAGCTCAATATCAGAGTTTACACAAAAACATAAATAGCATGGAGTCCTTCATCTTCAAGTGCCATAGGCGAGCATGTTGAGGATAGACTAGTAACCCTATCGTACCTTACTTTTGTCGAGATCTACAACGTTGCAGCCACAAAGGGTCAATATATTTGAATTGTATTGGCAAGATTCACTAAGATATTTAATAGTCTTGTCATTTTCAAAAATTATGTAACCATCTATCTAATATTTCTAATCACATAGGTAAACTCCCTAACATTCTTTAGGACACCATAACGATGTGGTGCTCAAAAACTTCTAAGGATACATCATGACTCTGTGATGATCCAAGTGCTTCTAAGGACACCATGACTCCGTGGTGTTACACCATGACTCCGTGGTGCTCAAAATCTTCTAAGGATACATCATGACTCCGTGATGATCCAATTTCTTCTAAGGACACCATGACTCCGTGGTGTTACACCATGACTGCATGGTGCTCAAAATCTTCTAAGGATACATCATGACTCCGTGATGATCCAATTTCTTCTAAGGATACCATGACTCCGTGGTGTTACACCATGACTCCATGGTGCTCAAAATCTTCTAAGGATACATCATGACTCCGTGATGATCCAATTTCTTCTAAGGACACCATGACTCCGTGGTGCTCAAAATCTTCTAAGGATACATCATGACTCCGTGATGATCCAATTTCTTCTAAGGACACCATGACTCCGTGGTGTGTCTAATCGTTTCTAATTCCCTATCCACTTATCGCCTCAAGCAATAATAGAACAACAACCAACATGTTGATGGCAAGGGATCAAGTCATGTAAACATAGGCTCATCCTATCTAGGTCTCATAATAATGTCATCACAATAAGTCATCTTATGCAATCAATCTAAGAAAACATCTAACATTGACAAATTATTTAGACTATGGTCAAAGTGAACTTGCCTTTAGAATGATAGCAGCAACAAGGGTCTAGCTCTTTATAATATTCCCCACAATATCCGAGAAATCTATCGTTGAAGGTAAAACACCACACATAAACACACACACACATAACATTCCAAAATAGAAATAGTCAAGGAATATGAAAACCATGGCAAACACACATAAAAACATTGAATCATTCCAATCAACAACTGATATAAAAATAAGTACTAGATTATAATAGCTACAAAACACAAACAACAATAAGATATTTGTGAATTGGTTAATTCCAGATTTAACTATATGAAACTAGATTACAACAAGTTAATCTCATATAATCATTAACTTTGGTGAAACCAATTTTTGACCGTACTAACAGATGGATATATTCTTTACATACGCTTTATAGAAAGAACAAAATTAAAAGTGTTAATCTAAACTAATAATACGGCTTGAGGTCGTGATGGTTCAAAAACCGTGGTACGTCAAAAAACCGGTTCAAGCCTTCGTACGTCAAAAAGATCGGTAGGAATCGTCAGCTTATACGCCTTCGTCGGTTGACCCACGCTACCTCCTCCGCAGCAGAAACCAATATGTGTAGGAATCAGGCCAGACAAAACGAGTTAGGTACGGACTCGATTCAGGACTCTAGAACCGAATCACGAAAATCCACATATATATCTCTCCTCCACACGTGATTTCCTTAGTCGTGACCAAATCGCGCGCACGATCTTACTGTCGCCGGTGTTTGTGCGGATTCTCACTTCCGACCAAATCGATCACACTCGCTATCGCCGGAGTTCGTGCGGATTCTCTCAGTTCCGACCAAATTCATCACATGAACTCGCCGTCGTCGGAGTTTGGTACCAGTAGTAGTAGCACAAAGTAGAACGGGTCGAGTCGCCGCTCGCCGGAATTGTTGCCTCGACGGTGGCCAGACTGTCAATGTCTCGGTCACACCCGAGTCGCCGCTTTGGCACCAATTGTATCTCACCCACGCTGCTGCGTGGCCTTGGCTGCGCCTCACTTAGGGTCGCCAAAATCGCTGGAGGCCGTGGCCATCCAGATCAAGACGGAGGTTGTCAGCTGCTGCCCCACTGGCCACTTCTCGCAGACCGGCGGGAACCCTGAAGGAACAATGCACGCGTCCGCTTGCGACTAGGCGATTGGGCCAGCCATGGGGTTCGCATAGGCCCCATCGCTCGCTCATTCCCTCCCGCAAAACCACCACCGCCATGCAGTTCCTCCTCCAGCGAGGCAGCCGTCCTCCAGTCCTCCACAGCGTCCTCACATACCTCTGAGGTCTGAGCGCCGCCACGACTTAGGCATACTCCACCCAAAATCTCGCCCGCGAGTCACTGGCTACTCCACCACGCCCTCGCCGCGGCCCGCGGTAGCTTCCTCCTACAACGCCGGCAGCTACCCTGGACGTGCGGTGGCGTCGCTACCTTGACGCAACGATGTGGCGTCCAACGGCTGCGCACCGCGTTCCCATGTCTGCGGCCCCCATCGGCATGGCCTCCTATTGCGGCGGGACGGCCTCAGCTTCCACTCCAGCACTGGCAACTCAACGCCATGTTTTGGGGAATACTCTCGATGTGAAACTGCCAAATCGGAGCAGTCGAGCAGATTGATCTCATAAATTCAAACTCATCGAAAAGGGTAGTGTTGCGGGCTGTTCTGCACCTGCACTTTTTTCTGCTCCCCACGGGGTGGTTAAGATGCTGCATAGGATGATCTCTAATGATCTCTAAGACTCTAACCATGATTACGTGAATCCTTGGATCGGGTCGCTGGACTATTATTGTTGCTATTCTTTGCTTAGATATGCACTGGAATAATTTGGATTGTGTGATCTGCCATGTTGGTGATTTTGTGGGAAGTAAAAGAACATAAGGGGCAAAGGAGTTTAACGATGACCAAGATCATGACATGAATTAAGGATGATGCGCACATGTAGACTGCAGAGTGATCGTGGTGCCATGCATGGGATAACCAGGACGTTGTGCTGTCGTGTGCGCCGAATGGCCGCTCGACGCCTCGACGCCGTTCAAAATTCAGAGCAGTAAGTTGTTCTCGGAATTATTAGTGCCGCCCCGTTGTTGCGTGCTCCTCGCAGCGTTCTTTTGGTTTTCAGTAGGCCTATCGCTCCAGTTCCGTCCCTAGCAAGCCATCCAACCATACGTTGGCTCTCACTTCAAAACAAACAGTTGTACAATAAGCAAGTGCACTATTTTGTGTTCCGTTGTGACCAATCGCTACACAAATGAGCACCATTCCTTTACTGCACGGTCCATACTTGATCAGACACTTGATTAGAATCATCTTTAGCTGACAAGTGTGCCAGCCAAAAGAACATACACAACTTGAAAGCCAATATAGCTTCGTTGGTGGCGCTTGTAATTTGGGGAACTCACCTCTGAGGTGAGCTCCGTCTTCTTCCTCGAAAGAAACTCGACCGAGTGCCTCTTCAGTGACCGGCCGGTGTTGTGCCAGAGCACCACCGTGGGACCACAACCCCTGCTACCTCCAGATCTGCACCATCCCGAGCTCCCCTGCTTCTTTTCCTCGCCTTCATGGCTAGCCGAAAGAAGCAGAAGAAGATCAACAACTGCACCATCACCGAGGTCGTCGAAGACCACGGGCGTGCGTTTTTTTATTCAAATATTTCCTCGAAACGGGCTTTTGCCGCGCTTTATAAAGATTTCCTTGATTTAAATATTTGGACAACCATAAAATCTTTTGAATAATGTAGAAACTTTAATTTTCTCACATTCAAAAACATCTTTCATGCGCCAATACTCCTTCCCTGATGGTAGTCTGAAGATGAAGGAGGCGTCGCCGGAAGATATAAGTGTCGCTTCTTCGCCTCTGCAATCCATCTGTTCGACCATGACAATTCTAAACTGGTCTAGATAAAAATAACTAAATTTCCATAACTATTTTTAAATAAAATGGCGTCGTAGCAACGCACGGGCAATTTTCCTATATTAAGTAGTCTACCCGTAGCAACGCACGGGTATCGTGCTAGTAGAATCTAAACTATGGCCAAACTATTTCGAAACTTTACCTCAGAATTAACTTAACGAAAATTTACCAAAAATGAAAACCGAGTGTTCCATAATATTCTACTCGTTCCAAGGTTTTCAGAAAAAAATTATTTGCGAAATTTGGCCACGTAGAACTAAAGATATGAATTTTAGAAGTTTGTACGTTTGTCTGTCCAAAATGTGCGAAAATAAAATTTTATACGTTACGTGGCTGATTCCAGTTGGCTGATACCCCTTCATTAAGTGATCTGTTTCCAGCCTTAGGATCTAGATCCTGCGGTTGAGAGAATTGATAAAGAGAAACAGGAACTGACCTACAGGAACATGAACAGCTTCGTCTCGTGCAATGGCCGCTGGAATAGCTTCCTCGAACAGCGTCGATCTCCAGTGCAGTTGATCTCTGAAGATGAATTAGAAAAAAACATGGAATGCATCAGCGGATGCGCCCTGGTGAGGGAAGATGCAGGGTGGGTAGAACGGGGGAACGCGGGGTTGTCGGGCTTACCTGAATCATCAATAGACACCGACGGCCATGGCTGAATTTCGAGCTCAAATTTGAGCAGCCTGGTGGCAGAGATGGGGTGGTGCTTGATGGAAAATGATGCAGGGTACAGGGAATTATATGAACGTCAAGAGGGAAGGCGTTAAGGCCAGGGTTAAAAGGCGAGTAATGGCGTGGTGAAAGCGTACACCGATGTCACCGGCGTGATTTAAGGAGTGGTGTTTTAATTCTCTGAATGGGACCGTGGTTTAATGGGGAGTAATTCTCGTGTTAAAGTCAGCAGTGAATGATTACTAGAATTAGGGAAAAATGAGAGGAAAGTTTGACTGTAATGGCCATATTAAGGCTGAAGTTTGTATTCCTGAGGGAGGAAGAAGAAGACCACTAGTTCAACGTTGGTCGTTGATGGGCTAAGAAGTCCGGCCCAATAAAAAAATGGAGAAAAAAAATATAGAAGGGGGCCTGGGTGGGCTGACTGGGGCTTTTGGTCCGGTTTGGTTTGGCTGGCCAGCTGGGTCTTTTTCTATTTTCTTATTTTCGTTTTATTTATTTATTTATTTTTATTTCTTTTATAACTTTTGTGGTTGGGCTCCGATTTGATCCAAACAAACTTCTAAAATTTTGTAAAATATCCTTTATTAAATAAGACTATTAGGGACTTTATTTATTGTGTAGACATTACCAAAATGTTAATTCGATACTTTGACTTTCTTTGAATATTTGGGTATAGCTTTTAAATGGCATTCAAAAAGTTTTAAAACCTTGTGAATTTCAAACAAGTCAATGAAACAAGCATCCAATTATTATTTATTTTCAGGTTCCAAAACTTGAAAATTCTGAGATGTGACACCCAGGCGTTTCTCTAACACATATACAAACTCCATGAGCTCACAAGTTTCCAACTTATTTCACATCGCTAGGCATCCATAAATGAAAGATCATGATGTCAACTAAATAAGAATAAGTGCAATGTTGAAAGCGTCCCCCATGATAGCATGGCTGAGCTAACTCCCAACTTACAACTTGCAAGCATATAATCACCATAAGAGAGCCACAATGGTCAAGTTTATTAAGTGCAAGAAAGTAAATGTGCCATCAAGTTCGTCAGAGCTTTACTCACTAATTTTCTCATAACAAAAAGTTTAATTTTGAAGATAGATAAAAGCAAGACGAATATACTTGGAATAGCAAATTCCTATTAGGTAGATATGGTGGACACATTGGAAAAACTTTGGTTTTTGGGAGTTGGATGCACGAGAAGTATTCCCTCTCAGTACAGGTGAAGGCTAGCAAAAGACTGGGAGCGACCAACTAAGAGAGCAATAACGGCCATAATCATGCATAGCGACAAAACATTATTAACCAAAGCATAAAGTGGTATCACAAGTCAAAAACCAAATGATCATAGAGGCTCTAGGCGACTGGTTAAAGTCAAAACATGGTGTAAGCATGCGCCAAGTCAACCCAAATAAAGCATCAAAGGAGAATACCACAAAAATATGCTTCTATACGATAAAAACAACGCATGATTTTCTTTCAAAGGCACATTAAGCACTCTCAGTTATTTGAGACAAGTCATGCTACAACAACAAATACTAAGCATATAATCAAAATAATATCAAGCATAACATGATAAAGTCTAAGCAACAGTCTAAACAAGCTCCCTTTTTGCATCACTATAAGTATGAAACAATTTACTCTTTTCCAACACCAATCAACATTTTTGAAACAACTCTCAAAGATGAAAACCAACAAATACCAGAGGTCTAAACAAACCTAGCTACAAAGAACTAAAAAGTTCTGAACAAAAACGAAGGCAAAAAATAAAAGCTAAACGCAGTACTAGAAAAAGAGAACACTCGTTGAACGATAAGAGTGAAAACTAGAGTGTTCTAGACAATGAAAACTGAGTGTGTCTCTCTCCAAAACAAACATGGTGTGATCCAAACATTTATTACAGCAAAATAAACAAAATAAAACTAAAAGCAAAAATAAAGACGCTCCAAGAACAACACATAGCATATGAAGCAATAAAAATATAGTGTCTTGAAAGATAACCTGATATTTTTGTTGATGAAGAAGGGGTGCCATGGGGCATCCCCAAGCTTTGACGCTTGTACTTCTTGGATATTTCTTTGGGTGACATGGGCATCCCCAAGCTTGAGCTTTTTTCCATACTTCATCTCATCTCATCATTCTCCTTTCCCTACACTTGAAAACCTCCTTCATACAATACTTCACACAATTCTCATTAGCAACATTAGTTTATGCAAGATAGTAAATCCAATTTTGGTTCAGTTTCAACTCAAGTATAATATATATTAACACATAAGATACTGTAGAAACTTCTTCTGAAAGTTCCATGATCAAAAGAACTCAAAAAGAAAGAGATCAAGAGGCAAATGCAAATAGTGGCAGAAATCTGTCAAAACAGAACAGCTGGTAAAGATTAATTTTTTCGAAAATCTTCTGTTGCTCAAATCGAAAAGTTCAGAACTAATGAAAGTTAGATAATAACCTGGGGAATGTGGACAAGAAATCGCAGATCAAAATAACATTCTGGGAATTTTCACAATTTTTTACGGCGAAGCGCAGAAATCTGTTTCGGGACAGCAACTTCCCCAAATCTTACCTTCTTCCAATTAGAGGTTCCTCTTGGCACAAAAATGAAATAAAAATGATAATGAGAGGTCATTACAGTAGTAACAACTTCCAAGACTCTAAAAAAATAAAAATTACTGAAAAGAAAACATTGGGCTATCTCCCAAGAGTGCTTTTCTTTAACGCCTTTGAGCTAGGCGCAGTAATTTGAGAAGATGCTCATATAAGCGCCATAAAAGAGATTGAAGCAAAAGAGAGAATCAAAAAGAAAACGTGAAACATTTTTAAGTCTAAACCACTTCCTATGAAAAAGAATCTTGTAAAGAAACAAGTCATGAAAGCACAAAGCAACAAGCATAGGAAAGCAAAACAAGTGCAACATCAAAACTTTCAACATAAAGAAGGGAAACTTAATATTGTTGAGATGCATAAAACCATGCTTCCCTCTCTCATAATAACCTTCAGTAGCATCATGAATAAAATGAATAATATAACTATCACATAAAACATTCTTATCATGAGCCACATGCATAAAAGAATTAATACTCCCTACATAAACATAGTCATTCTTAGTAATCGTAGTAGGAGCAAATTCAACAAAATAGCTATCTTCCAAAGTGTTTTCATTTGTAAACATATCATCATTGGAAGGAACATGCATAGCACTAATAGTACAACAATTATTAACATCATCATTTTCAGAATTGGTACCCAAGAGATTTTCAATATCAAAAGTAGTGTGCTTTTCTCAATCATGATCACTACTATAGGTGATATGCATAGGAACATCTTTGGGTTCAGACTCATCAGCAAAAACTATAATAGGAGCAACATGCTTAGGGGAAAATATTGTTTCCTCTCTCCTTTTACTCCTCTTCTTCTTCTTCCGCTCTTTAAGAGGGAGAGGCTTGAAAGGAAGCTTCTCCACATACCCTGGTTTATTGACAGAAACGATAGAAGAAACTTTGGAGGGTTCCTCCTTTTCATTAATAAGAGCAAAACACATGTTAGTCCTGTCATAATTTGGTAAAGCATCATCTTTTATAATATTTTTTATGTAAGTATTTGCGTGGAAATTATCAACACAATAAAGATGACAGACATGCAGGATGCTATTTATATTAAAAGCACTCATATCTACCAAACAAGTTTTTCTTGATAACTCTTCACACCCCCAAAAATAAAGTAAGCTCATCATGCTGATTAGGAGTGATCATGTCATCACAATACAAACTTGCAGTACTCATTGGATTAGAAAGGCTATTATCATAGCCTGAGCATTGAAAATTGAAATGACCCACTTTATAGCAGAGTTCATAAATAAAAGGATAGAGGGCACAAACCTTTTCACCAAGCTCATTTAGAGCCCTGTCCCACATTCTAGTTTTTTCATTCCTGTGGTGGATAAAATAATCCTCTTTGATTTGATTCTTTTCACAAGGTCTAAGTGCTCCACAAAAATTAACATGCTTATAAGAAATAGTACTTTCAGAAGTTTGAGCATGTTTATTGCAATCATCAATGACAATTTCACTTTCCATGTAAGTGTCTTTAAAAGGTTCTTGATACACGTCCCAATTTTATTTGGGAACATTAATATGAGAAGCAAAGGCTCTATAGTAATCAACAATAATTTGAGGATCAAGACCATATTTAGCACTAAGCTCTTGAAAATCAGTAGTTTCAGCGAAAGACTTAATGCAATCACACTCATAATTTATACCTGATCCTTTACCTTTGTCGTCATCCCAATCTTCGGTATTGCTTTGAGTTGCTTCAAGAAGATACCACTTAGGTTCAACCTCCTTGCTTGGGAAAGATCCCTCAAAACAAGCATCTAGATAGTCCTTGTAATGTCCTGAAAGCCTTGCATAAAAATTATTAATAACAATATTACTGGGGAGCTCATGAATGGGACTTTTGAGCATTAGTGATTTCAATCTCCCCCACGCTTGGGCAATACTTTCTCCATCATGAGGATGGAAATTACAAATATAATTCCTATCTTTATGAATCTCACTAGAAGGATAGAATTTAGAATAAAAGAGAGATTCAAGCTCCTTCCACTCCAAATGACGCGGATCATCTAGTAGCTTATACCACTCTCTTGCTTTGTCCTTAAGTGATAATGGAAATAATTTCTTCATGGCATTTTCTCTTGATAAACCTGCAACCTTAAACAACTCACAAAGTTCTTTAAGTTTCAACAAGTGATCACTTGGATGGACTGTTCCATCTCCTGCATAACGTTCATCCATAATCTTTTCAACAATTCCCATAGGTATTTAAAAGGAGTACTTTCAGTATGTGGATCACAAGCCTCATTAGAATTATCACATATGGGAGATAAAGTATCATCAGAGAAAATTTTCTCCTCCGTGCTTGGGGGACTAAAAAGATCATAAAAACTAGCTTCCCCAAGCTTAGACTTTTCCATAGCATCAGCAATAATGGTGTTCAAAGAATTCATACTAATAACATTGCTATTAGCATGCAAATGAAATTCCATAGGTTTTTTAATTTTCTCTTCAAACACTTCATGTCCTAACTCAAGATAAATACTATAAAGCTCTCTAATTTTTTTTGTTTTCCATTAAATCTAACTAGTGAAAATAAAAATAAGAAACGAAAAGATATAATTGCAGAATCTAAAGGAAATAACTTCGAGCACTCACACACCAGCAACAGTACTAGAAGATAGCTTAGTAGCCAGAAGGTGTGAGTACCTTTTACCTTACCTCCCCGGCAATGGTGCCAGAAAAGAGCTTGATGTCTACGAACGCTTCTATTATGTAGACAGTGTTGGGCCTCCAAGTGTAGAGGTTTGTAGAACAGGAGAAAGTTTCCCTTAAGTGGATCACCCAAGGTTTATTGAACTCAGGGAGGAAGAGGTCAAAGGTATCCCTCTCAAGCAACCCTGCAATAAGATACAAAAAGTCTCTTGTGTCCCCAACACACCCAATACACTTGGCAGATCTATAGGTGCACTAGTTCGGCAAAGACATAGTGAAATACAAGTAAATATGGATGATTATAAGTGGTAATTGTAATCTGAAATAAAAATCGCTGCAAACAAACATGTAACAGAACTTGTTGTAAACTGTGTTTCAATGCTTAGAAACAAGGCCTAGGGATCATACTTTCACTAGTGGACACTCTCAACAAAGATAACATAATTAAACACATAAATATCAATCTTCACTATGCTACCCTGAACTACTCTCCGGTTGGATAACGAACACTAATCATGCGTAGGGCTACAAAGCACTCATTAAAGTTTGCATTCCCCAATCTAGATTACCCCACACTGTCACCTTGAGTGCACTAGACAGTTCCAGACAAACACCAACAATTCATAGAGATATCCAACTCAAATAATAACTCATGATAAGTGTAACTGTAAACTTTAGCCTAAGAGACACACATAATACGCACACTATCACATTCACATCATGGGACAAGGTGTCTCCGGAGATTACAAGAATAAAACCACTTAAGTAGCATAATAGATGAAGAGTAACATCTACTAATTCAACTAGATACAAAGCTTATGATCACATATAGATTACATCATGGGAGAGAGAGATGAACCACATCGCTACCGATAGAGCCCTCAGCCTCGGGGGAGAACTACTCCCTCCTCATCATAGGAGACATCAACGGCGATGGAGATGGCGATGGAGTCGATGGAGACGGCTCTAGGGGCAATTCTCTGTCCCGGCAGAGTTCCGGAACAGAGATTTCTGTCCCGCAAAATTGGTCTTCGATGGTGGCGGCGCTGCGGAACTTTTATGGGAGAAACACCAATTCATTTAGGGTTTTCGCATCGGAGGCTTTATATAGACGGAGGGGTGATGTCAGAGGGCACCAGGGGGGCCCACACCAGGTGGTGGTGCGGCCAGGGGTGGAACCGCGCCACAGGTAGTGTGGCCACCTCCTGGCCGTCCTCCGTCTCTGCTTTGGACTCTGTCTTGTGTCGGGGAAAATAGGAACTTTGGGCTTCATTTTGTCCAATTCCGAGAATATTTCCTGTATAACTTTTCTGAAACTCAAAAACAGCAGAAAATAGGGAACTGGCACTGTGGCATCTCGTTAATAGGTTAGTTCTAGAAAATGCATAAAAATGCCACAAAGTGTAAACAAAACACAAACCAATTGGTGTAAAACAAGCATGGAGCATCAAAAATTATAGATATGTTTACGATGTATCACTAAACCATGTCGAAGTTCACCATTGATAGGTTCTACGACTTCAGGCCTAGGCACTACTACTGGCGTCGCTGCTTGGTGCCTAGACTGCTCTACTATTGGGATATTTCTGCATGGTGTTGTGTCATGTCCTTGCTCATTCGTGCTTTGGAGCACCCTGACGCCCTCGAGCGCCAAGCTTCGAAGATGTCGCATGTGCTCATCATTGCTACGCGCATTGGCAGCGATGTATGCTGCGGTAGCAATGATCGCAGCTTCCCTGGTCTTGGGCAGTATATCGACCTCATTGAATTCTGCTTCTAAGTTTCTTGTGATGTTGTGCGTGTCGCCCCCGAGTGGGAGATGAGATCGCGTTCTTTGTGGGATGCTCGATGAGTGGTGCGATGATAGATTGCCATGTCGACGGCTAGATGCACTGGCCTCCTCTCTGTGTCGCTCCAGGATCCGCTTCTCACTGTTGATCTGGTCCTTCTGTTCTTGGATGATGAATCGAACCGCAGCCACTTCGTCTGCTCCGAGATTCGGGCCCATCGTTATCTCGCCCAAATAGACCCTCCTCGCGTGTCAGAACTCAGCCTGTGTGATAAAAATTGGCCGTCGGCGGTTCGCCGATCTTGAGTATTGTTGGCCATGTTCTCATTCCCATCTCCATGCGATGCCATCATGCAATGTCCGCCGGATGGCGAAGCTGAGTCGTCGCTGATTTGCCTTGTGCTAGAGGGTATATGTCATCATCGCCGACACACGACCCTATCTCGATCATCATATCGGAGTCATAATTGATAGCGTATCTGCTGCCCGATATGGCAGATTCGCTCGAGTGTGAGTTGACTGAATTTCCGATCTTCCCCTTGGCCTCAGGGTAGAAGTCATCATCAGAACATGTGTAGTCTGAGTACAGCCCTTCGACATAGTCAGGGTCGTAGGGCACTGGTTGGAGAGTGCGGGCTGCTGGCGTGTAGTTGACGTGGGAGCTTCTTCTTCTTTGTTCCCCGGCAACGGCGCCAGAAAATAGCTTGATGCGTGGTTGTTGACCAGCCCGTTGGGAACCCCAAGAGGAAGGTGTGATGAATATAGCAGCAAGATTTTCCCTCAGTTAAGAAACCAATGTATGTCCATCTTGGAGAGGAGAGACAAACGACTGAAGGTGATGCAGACTGGCTTAATAGCACTCCAACAAGGGCGCCGTTTATGACACTTGTTGACTCGTCTTCGGCCAGTAGCAACGCGGAACCTGCACACACACACAACCAAATACTTTGTTCCCAACTTACGATGAGGTTGTCAATCTCACCGGTTTGCTTGAAACAAAGGGTATGAGCGTATCGAGTGGAAAACAGTGAAAGTATGCGAGTAAAGTAAACAGGTGATAGCAATATGATGGAAATAGGACCGGGGTCCACAGTTCACTAGTGGTGTCTCTCCATAAAATAACACATGCTGGGTAAACAAATTACAGTTGGGCAATTGATAGAATAAATATAAACGTGATATGTCAAGAAGATCACTATGCAATTTACTCTGGGCATTACAACAAAATACATAGACCGCCATCCAACTGCATCTATGACTAATAATCCACTCACGGGGATATCATCCGAACACATGCTGGGTAAACAAATTACAGTTGGGCAATTGATAGAATAAATATAAACGTGATATGTCAAGAAGATCACTATGCAATTTACTCTGGGCATTACAACAAAATACATAGACCGCCATCCAACTGCATCTATGACTAATAATCCACTCACGGGGATATCATCCGAACACCCCATGAGTATTAAGTTGCGAACAACAGATAATTGCATTAAGCAAAGTGTGTAATGTAACCAAAGCATATGCCCTTGAGCATATGAATGTTGTTTTCTCCCTAGTAGCAACAACACATCTACAACCTTAGAGGTTTCTGTCACTCCCCCAGGTTAAATAGAGGCATGAACCCACTATCGAGCATAAATACCCCCTCTTGGAGTCACTAGCAACTACTCGGCCAAGATAGCTAGTAACAACGGAGAGCATGCAAGATCATAAACAACATAGAGATAACATAAGATATATTTCAGTATAGCAATTCAATCATAACACCAATATTCATCGGATCCCAACAAACCAAACATGTAGAATTACATAACGGTGATTTCAATTATGTAGGGCAGCTCATGAGATCTAAACATGAAGCACATGGTGGAGGAGACAACCATCTAGCTACTGCTATGGACCCATAGTCCAAGGTAGACTACTCACTCATCGCTCCGGAGGCAAGCATGGCGATAAAGAAGACCTCCGGTGGCGATTCCCCTCTCCGGCAGGGTACCGGGAAGAGCTTCTGGACCCTCCCGATCTCAGGTCAACGACGGCGGTGGATCACGATGTGTTTCTGGAAAATTTATTGGGTACTTAGGTTTTTCTCATCGGGGGGTCTTTATAGGCGAAGGGGCAGTGTCAGAAGTGGACCCAGGCATCCTCACACATAGGGGGCGCGGCCAGGGGCTAGGCCGCGCCGCCCTTGTGTGAGGGTGGCCTGTGGCCCCTCTCCGTCTCCTCTTCGGATCTCTGGAAGCTTTCGGGAAAAATAAGACTTCAGGAACTTGTTTCGTCCAATTCCGAGAATACTTCTTGTGTAGCTTTTCTAAAACACAAAAACAGCAGAAAACAGGGAACTAGCACTGTGGCGACTTGTTAATAGGTTAGTTCCGGAAAATGCATAAAAGTGCCACGAAGTGTAACAAAACATTAGGCAAATGGTGTAAAAACAAGCATGAAGCATCAAAAATTATGAATACGTCGGAGACGTATCAGCATCCCCAAGCTTAACTCCTGCTCGTCCTCGAGTAGGTAAGTGATAACAAAAGAAATAATTTTTGAGGTGACATGCACCTACACAATCTTGATCATATATGTAAGCATTTGTGAGCTGGGATCATAAGAACTTAAAACATGGGCATGAAAGATATAATCATGATAATAAGAACTTAGCAACCATGTTATAGCATCTAAATGAACACAAACAAAAGATCATGAAAATGAAACAATGAAAGTCAAACGTGTGTTCAAATCATAAGGAAAAACATACAAATGGTTTTCAGCTTGTCCTTCAAAGAGAGCAAAACATAAATGCATAGGACACCTTCAAGTTTAAGAGGGCAACTAGATACAAATAATTTAAGAACAAGTGAAACCAACAATATGAATCAATCAATGAAAACTTTGGGACAATGCATATTATACTAAGAATGATAACTATGCTCTCTTAATGGTGCATAAAGATAGAAGGTGGTGACTCAACATAAAAGTAAAAGAAAGGCCCTTCGCAGAGGGAAGTAGTGATTGCAAGTTTTATAACCTTCAAAAATTATGTTACTTAACGGCTTTGAGCTCTCATTGCCCCCATCATAAGCATCTTGAATGGTTAAAGTTAATGCGAGAGCAATTATGATGCATATGCTTGACAAATCATAAGTTGAAAACCTCATGTCCCATGAATACGAGTACCCAAACCTCATGCTACTTTACTTAGAGTCCCAAGCAAGGCTCTTGTCATTGTAAGTATATGCATATCATCGAGAACAGCCAATGGGGTACCTCCGTGTCCGATGACATGGAACAAGCCCACATCAAAATGACAGGACAAGCAGACAATGAATACCTCGACATCTCTTTTATTTACCATTTGTATAGCTTTTTATTTTGAGATGCGTCATCGAATGTCCATTATGGGTATGCTGCAAATTTCCACCATGAATTATGCATGGCTTAGATTGGCGGCCCAGGCGTTTCCCTAACACATATACAAACTCCATGATCCCCACAAGATTCCCAATTCATTTCACACCGCGGGCATCCATAAACAAAAGATCACGATATCAACTCAAAAGAGAAGTGCAATGTTGAAAGCTTGCCCATGACTGCATGGCTGGGCTAGTCTCCAACTTACAACTTGCAAGCATAACAACTCAACATAAGAGACCACAATGTCAAATTTTTAAGAACAGGAAAAAGTAAAGTGTGCCTTCCGGTTCGTGAGAGCTTTACTGACCAATTTTCGCATAACATTGGAAAGAGTTTAATTTGAAGAGAAAATAAAAGCAAGTCAAATTTACTTGGAATAGCAAATTGCTAGTAGGTATGTACGGTGGACACTTTGGCAAACTTGGTTTTTAGGAGTTGGATGCACGAGTAGAGCTCATACTCAGTACAAGGCGAGGGCTAGCAAAAGACTGGGAGCGACCAACTAAGAGAGCAATAATGGCCATAATCATGCAAAGCGACAAAGCGACATTAAAAGAAGCATAAGATGGCATCAAAAGTCAAAAACTAAATGATCATAGAGGCTATTGGTGACTTTGTATGAGTCTAACATGTGTGAGCATGTGCCAAGTCAACCCAAATAAAGCATCAAGGAGAAAACCAAAATAATGCTTCCAAATAATTAAAACAACGCATGATTTTTTCAAAGGCTCATTAAGCAATCTCAGTTATTTGAGACAAGTCATGCTACCGCAAAACCACTAAGCATACTATCAAAAAGATATCAAGCATGACATGAAAAAGCCTAAGCCGCAGTCTACACAAGCTCCTTGTTGTACCACTTTTTTGCATAAAGCTTTTTCTCTTTTCCAACACCATTCAAACTTTTTATAAACACCACTTTTGATGAAAACCAATAAAGATCAGAGGCAAAAATACACCTTGATAAATAAATAAATATAAGAAGATATGAACTCAAATCAAGGCGAAAATGAAAACCAAAAGTAGTAGCAGAAAAAGAAGAACACTCGGTTTTTGATAAGAGTGAAAACTGGAGCGTTCTTGGCAAATGAAAAGCAAGGCAACTTCTCCAAAAGAAATTTGTTGGGGTCCAACCATTTATTGCAGCAAACAAACTAAACTAATAAAGAAAACTAAAACAACTGACGCTCTAAGAAAAACACATAGTGCTTGAAGCAATAAAAATATAGTGTCTTGAAAGGTGACCTGATTTTTGCCGATGAAGAAGGGGTGCCTCGGGGGCATCCCCAAGCTTTGACGCTTGTACTTCTTGGATATTTCTTGGGGTGATGCATGGGCATCCCCAAGCTTGAACTTTTGTCCATTCTTCAACTCATCTCATCATTCTCCAATCCCTACACTTGAAAACTTCCTTCATACAAAACTAAACACAAATCTATTAGCAACAATAGTGTAGCATAACATATAATCAACCTCTTTTTGCTTCAGGTTTCAACCTAAAACCACCACATATAAAGTATATACTACTGTATAAACTTCCCCAAAAGTTCCGTGATTAAAAGAACTCAAAAGAAAGCGATAAAGCGGCAAACACAAATATTGGCAGAAATCTGTCAAAACAGAACAGCTGACAAAGGCCGAATTTTTGAGGGGTTTTCTGTTGCTCAAATAAAAAAGTGTTCAACTAATGAAAGTTTGAAAATAATTTGGGTCATATGCACAAGAAATCGCAGGTCCAAAAGATATACAGATAATTTATACGAATTTTTACGGTGCAGCACCGAAAACAGTTTCAGGACAGCAACATCCCCAAATCTTACCTCACTCAAATTAGAGGCTTCTCTTGGCACAACAATGAAATAAAAAGGATAAGGAGCGGTCATTACAGTAGTAATGACTTCCAAGACTCAAATAAAATAAAAATTACTGAAAATAAAACATTGGGTTATCTCCCAAGAGTGCTTTTCTTTAACGCCTTTGAGCTAGGCGCAGAAAATTGCGAATCAAGTAACATCAAGTGATGAAGCATCAAGCTCATAATTTGCTCTAAGAATAGAGTCAAAAAGTAATTTCTTCCTTTTCCTAGGAAAGTGTTCCATACCTTTCTTGAGTGGAAATTGATATTTGATGGTGCCTTCTCTCATATCAATGATGGCACCTACAGTTCGAAGAAAGGGTCTTCCCAAAATAATAGGACATGAAGCATGGCATTCAACGTCCATAACAAGAAAATCAACGGGAACAAGGTTATTATTAACCACAATAAGAACATCATTAATTCTTCCCAAAGGTTTCTTCTTAGCAACATCAGCAATAGGAACATCATAATAACACTTTTCAAGCGGTGGTAAGTCAAGCATGTCATAAATCTTTCTAGGCATGATAGAAATACTAGCACCTAGATCACATAAAGCATGGCAATCAAAACCATTAACATGCATATCAATGATGGGTTCCCAACCATCTTCTAACTTCTTGGGAACAGAGGCTTTTTGTTGCAACTTTTCATCCCTAATTTTTATGAGAGCATTGGTAATATGCTTAGTAAAAGCAACATTTAAAGAACTAGCATTGGGAGTCAAAGAAAGCTTTTGCAAGAACAAAATTACTTTAGATATATTGCAGCCATCAACATCAAAATCATTAAAGGAAATAGAGCTATCATCTCCTACACTCCGAAAAATTTCAGCACTCTTTTGAGAAAAAGTTTTGGCAGTTTTAGGCTTTTTAACACAAGAAGTGGGAGTTTTCTCTACACCAATCAAAGTAAGAGGATTGCTAGCATTAGGAACAACATCATTAGAGGTAGTAATAGTACAAACTTTCATATTCCTAGCAATCTCATCCTCTCTTTCCCATCTAGCATGCAATTCTGCTAACAATCTAATATTTTCATCAATTCCAACTTGAATAGCATTAGCAGTAGCAAAAACATTGTTCTCTTTCACATCATTAGGCAACACTTTTAATTTCAGAAGTTAAACATCATGAGCAAGGCTATCAACTTTAGAAGCAAGAATATCAATTTTGCCTAACTTTTCCTCAACAGACTTGTTAAAAGCAGTTTGCTTACCGATGAAGTCCTTGAGCATTACCTCAAGCTCGGAGGGCGCGGCCCTAGTGTTGTTGGAGGAATTACCATAAGAATTACCATAACCATTACCATTGGTAGAAGGATACGGCCTATAATTGTTACTAGCAAAATTGTTCATATAAGCATTGTTGTTAAAATTATTGTTTCTAATGAAATTCACATCAACATGCTCTTCTTGAGCAACCAAAGAGATTAAAGGAACATTATTAGGATCAATATGAGTCCTATCATTAGCAAGCATAGCCATAATGGTATCAATCTTATCACTCAAGGAAGAGGTTTCCTCAACAGAATTTACCTTCTTACCTTGTGGAACTCTCTCGGTGTGCCATTCGGAGTAATTTACCATCATGTTGTCAAGTAGCTTTGTTGCGGCGCCCAAGGTAAGGGACATAAAAGTGCCTCCAGCAGCTGAATCCAATAGGTTCCTCGAAGAAAAATTCAGTCCTGCATAAAAAGTTTGGACAATCATCCAAGTAGTCAGTCCATGAGTGGGGCAATTCTTTATCATAGATTTCATTCTTTCCCACGCTTGAGCAACATGTTCATTATCAAACTGACTAAACTTTATAATATTGCTACGCAACGATATAATTTTAGTAGGAGGATAGTATCTACCAATAAAAGCATCCTTACACTTAGTCCATGAATCAATACTATTCTTAGTCAAAGACAGCAACCAATCTTTAGCTTTTCCTCTCAAAGAAAAAGGAAACAACTTGAGCTTAATAATATCACTTTCTACATCCTTATATTTATGTATCTCACATAGCTCAACAAAATTGTTGAGATGAGCTGCAGCATCTTTAGTACTAGCACCAGAGAATTGCTCTTTCATAACAAGGTTCAATAAAGCAGGCTTAATCTCATAATAGTTTGCAGCCGGAGCAGGTGGCGCAATAGGAGTGCTGATAAAATCACTATTGTTCATACTAGTAAAGTCACACAGCTTGGTGTTTTCAGGATTAGCCATTTCAGCAAAACTAAAAGCAGATAAGTAAAAACAACTACCAAGGATTCTAATTTTTTTGGGTTTTTGATAAAAACGATGCAGGTAAAATAAATAAAGTAAAGAAAAACAATAACAAAGTAAAGGATGTGAGTGCGAAAAACTCCCCTCGTAGAAGTCTTCTACTTCCTCCCCGGCAACGGCGCCAGAAAATACTTGCTGGCGTGTAGTTGACGTGGGAGCTTCTTCTTCTTTGTTCCCCGGCAACGGCGCCAGAAAATAGCTTGATGCGTGGTTGATGACCATCCCGTTGGGAACCCCAAGAGGAAGGTGTGATGAATATAGCAGCAAGATTTTCCCTCAGTTAAGAAACCAAGGTATGTCGATCTTGGAGAGGAGAGACAAACGACTGAAGGTGATGCAGACTGGCTTAATAGCACTCCAACAAGGGCGCCGTTTACGACACTTGTTGACTCGTCTTCGGCCAGTAGCAACGCGGAACCTGCACACACACAACCAAATACTTTGTTCCCAACTTACGATGAGGTTGTTAATCTCACCGGTTTGCTTGAAACAAAGGGTATGAGCGTATCGAGTGGAAAACAGTGAAAGTATGCAAGTAAAGTAAACAATGCGAGTAAAGTAAACAGGTGATAGCAATATGATGGAAATAGGACCGGGGTCCATAGTTCACTAGTGGTGTCTCTCCATAAAATAACACATGCTGGGTAAACAAATTATAGTTGGGCAATTGATAGAATAAAGATAAACGTGATATGTCAAGAAGATCACTATGCGATTTACTCTGGGCATTACAACAAAATACATAGACCGCCATCCAACTGCATCTATGACTAATAATCCACTTATGGGGATATCATCTGAACACCCCATGAGTATTAAGTTGCGAACAACAGATAATTGCATTAAGCAAAGTGTGTAATGTAAACAAAGCATATGCCCTTGAGCATATGAATGTTGTTTTCTCCCTAGTAGCAATAGCACATCTACAACCTTAGAGGTTTCTGTCACTCCCCCAGGTTAAATAGAGGCATGAACCCACTATCGAGCATAAATACCCCCTCTTGGAGTCACTAGCAACTACTCGACCAAGATAGCTACTAACAACGGAGAGCATGCAAGATCATAAAAAATATAGAGATAACATAAGATATATTTCAGTATAGCAACTCAATCATAACACCAATATTCATCGGATCCCAGCAAACCAAACATGTAGAATTACATAACGGTGATCTCAATCATGTAGGGCAGCTCATGAGATCTAAACATGAAGCACATGGTGGAGGAGACAACCATCTAGCTACTGCTATGGACCCATAGTCCAAGGTAGACTACTCACTCATCGCTCCGGAGGCAAGCATGGTGATGAAGAAGACCTTCGGTTGTGATTTCCCTCTCCGGCAGGGTGCCGGGAAGAGCTTCTGGACCCTCCCGATCTCGGATCGATGACGGCGGCGGATCGCGATGTGTTTCTGGAAAATTGATCGGGTACCTAGGTTTTTCCCGTCGGGGGTCTTTATAGGCGAAGGGGCAGCGTCAGAAGTGGACCCAGGCATCCTCACACATAGGGGGCGCGGCGAGGGGCTGGGCCGCGCCGCCCTTGTGTGAGGGTGGCCTGTGGCCCCTCTCTGTCTCCTCTTCGGATCTCTGGAAGCTTCCGGGAAAAATAAGACTTCAGGAACTTGTTTCGTCCAAATCCGAGAATACTTCTTGTGTAGCTTTTCTGAAACACAAAAACAGCAGAAAACAGGGAACTGGCACTGTGGTGACTTGTTAATAGGTTAGTTCCGGAAAATGCATAAAAGCGCCATGAAGTGTAACGAAACATTAGGCAAATGGTGTAAAAACAAGCATGGAGCATCAAAAATTATGGATACGTCGGAGACGTATCAAGGGCGTTGAGAGCTCGTCCACACACAGAGATCATCGGGTAGACTGCGGCGGTGCCTCCACGAAGATCTTCACAGCTAGCGATCTCGCGAAGCGAGAAATCTCCGTCACCCATGAAGTGGTAGACGTTGCAGTCGTCGCAATATGACATGGTTGGGGATGGTGGCGGATCTTAAAAGTTGTTCGACCCGACTAATGGGGTCTCGATGATTCCAACATTGGAATCTGCTTTCGCCGACGTTGGCGGCGATGTTGACGAGGGGGTGTTTTCGACCGTCAACTGTATGACTTTGGTCGTTGGAGTAACCAGATCTGTAGTAGGCGTGGCTGGGTCAATGATGGAGATCAACTTAGTGGCACCGTCATCATCTACGTGGAAGTTGAATAGCCTGAAGGTCATCTCAAAACCACCGATTCTTGTGGAAGTCAATCCTGTCGAGCATGAGGTGGGGTCGTCGATTGCAACCGCTGGAGTGTCGATGGCAACCATTGGAGCATAGTCGACTATGGTTGGTGAATAGAGTGTGGCGATGGTTGGCGAAGTGGTGTCAATGATGGTTGGCATAGAAGTGTCGATGTCGATGGTTGGCGAAGCGGTGTCGATGTCGATGGCCGGCAAAGCGGTCTCGATATCGATGGTCGGCGAAGCGGTGTCCATGATGGTTGGTGAAGCGGCGTCGATGTCGATGGTCGGCAAAGCGGTGTCGATGTCGATGGGCGATGCAGAATCAACGGCGGGTGCTGATGATGAGCCGACGATGCTTGGTGACGCAGATGAGTTGATGGAGACCGTCGATGCAGGCGAGTCGATGATGGTTGGTGAAGGAGCCGGCGAATCCGTAGATCCAGATCCCGTCATCACCACGGATGGCGCCAATTAACAAGGTTTGACTCGAGCAATGCCCATGCTTGAGGGCTTTCGAATCATGGTGCAATCAGGGGATCCGGCAAACTCAACGTTGATGAGACAACACAGGGAAACACAGGTTTTACCCAGGTTCAGCCCCCTTCTTGGGTAACAACCTACGTTGTGCTTGTCTGACTTTATTGCTTGGGTGTTTACAATGGTGGTGTTTATAGCGAGGGTGTAGATTGGATCTAGCCAAAGGTGAGGAGCTCTCGAGGATTCGAGCGCTCGGGTGGAAGGTGGAAAAGTGTCTCGAGAGGTTCTTGGATCTCCCTCCCGACCTTTTATATGCCAAGGTTGGGTCTCAGGATTGCTCTCCAAGTTAGCTACATACAGAGGCAGTAGGTAAAAACCCTAATCGGGTCCTAGTACGACTAGGTCTTGTTCTTCGAGTTCTTGCATTGCACGTCAAGTCTCGCTCCTAGGTCGCACCAACACATTGCATTTATGGGCCTTGCCATCTCTTCCGTAGACTCCCTACCTGGGTCGAAAACCAAGTAGGCCAATATCGAGGACCCATGGGTCATTCGTTCGTCAATACCTATCTAAATCTTTCTTGTCTAGCTCACATATATTCAAATTACAACTGTGTTATTTGAGTAAAATGTGATATATCTCAATCATAGTTTTTGTTCTTGCTATTGTGGTGTTGATTTAATCAACATCATAGCACATGTCCATACTCCATATTATCCAATGGAACCTCCGAATAATCTCCCAAATATCATTCATTCATATCCAACCCCATGCCCACTTAATCTTGTTCTGAACTATTCAATTCACAAATGAGTTAATGGAGTAATTCAATGTTTCACAAATCCATACCCAAGCCTTGGTGTAATTTATACTAATTTTGAGTAATTGTTGTCACACTTATTCAATAGTATTGTTATTGTACTATTTGACTTTTATGTGATTCAATTCACATGAGCCATTCCATATTCTATTCATGATTTTGTAAAGCATAAAGATTCTTCAGTTATATCTTGGATAGTCCATTTCTCTCTGATCATTTGACCTTGCCACCCAAACTCTCAAACCCATATCTTGCAAACCACAAGCCTCTTGCCATATCTCTCTTATCACAGAATCATAAGAAATTGAAATTGTTGAACCAACCATTTTTTAATTGTTTGTCTTGTTTGGTTTTGTTGCTATTGGAATGGTGCATTTATGTTGTGTTATTTATATGTTATAGCTTGTACAGAGAGCTACGCGTTTTGTTGAGAGAAGCGAAAGAGCTTAAACTCCAAAAAGGCAAGTGACACACATTCTTCTACACACTTTAAACTACTGCATTAGTGTTTTCAGTAGTATGCATGATAGGTGGAATATCAACTGTTTTACAAAGTGCTTAGATCCTATTAGTGTGTAGCCATCCATCAAACCCCACTTGTTAGGATGCTAAATTACTTTGAAACTTGATGCCAATGCTATGATCACCTTTGTTAAAGGTGTTTTATGAATAAATTAAGAATTTCAACTAAATTGAATCACCTGGGTGGATTGGTTTGTTGATGGAGGCAATGTTGAGTGGCTCCTGGGACACATGCCTTGCAGAGGATGTGTACCCAGGGTGTTCACTTGTGGATTGCCACTTAGGACTAAAGAAATTACCATGTCTTCTGTGTTTTAGAGTACTTCCACTGCAGCCTTATGACACTATGGGCTCTATCTTGACTAATCAAGTTGTGAGAGTTCAACTTGTTAGTATGACATGTGGTGGTAGTAGAATCATAGGGGGAACGGGTCATGCTAGTATGGTATCTCACTCCTTCTGAAAGGTCTTGTGTCATTCTTCTCTCTGGGTAGAATGAGTGTTAAGGTGAAAGTGCACAACCCCTGCAGGGTGTAAAACTAACCGATTAGCTGTGTCCCGGTTATGGACAATTTGAGTCTCTAGACATGGAATGTATGGAAGAATCTCATCACCGTTTCTGAATGATTAAAATTTATCTAGAAACCCCTAGGATAGGGGCTCGGAGCCACTCGCTCTGAGGGGTGGTGGTTTCTGATGTCCTAACTTTGTTGAGTTTTGCCCAGTGATACATAACTTGCAACTATGTAGCATTTGGGGGTTATTTCGACCCTTAAGAATCTAAAATTTTGTAAGGAAGTTTTGAGAAGGAAAATGTAGGATAAAATTGGCTTTATGCAAATTAGCCAAAGATCCACTAGCCAAATATCATGTAGTATAGTCTTTTCACAATAGCCACCAAATATGTGTCATTTGCCAGTATGTCGTTGTACTGACCCCTTTCGTTGGGGCTGCATATTCAAATGTGCAGGTTATTTGGATGAGGAACAAATTGTAGGATCTCGAGTCTATATTCCAACATGTCTGCCTGTGGCACGTGATGAAGATGGAGGCTCATTGCCACTTTGTTTTCCACTGTGAATCTGTAAGGTTTGAGACTTATGTAACTGGATCTGCATTGTAATATTTGATACTACTGCAATGATTACTATATTTTGTACTGTGGTGCTATCAGTGATCCAGGGAGTAGCACTTAACATAGGAGTTCTGCCTTTTTCAAAAGGTAGGGTGCTACAGAATGGTATTGGAGCATAGTGTTGCCTGTAGGATCGAGACCCTAGGTTTGGATTAGAAATAGGAAAACCCAAAAAAAAATTCTATCTCATCTTGCTTCTATAAAAATTGTTTGCATTTTAAAACTCCTTGTATTCTCTCCTACTTCCTCTTCAAATGTTTCCTTTTGTTTTAGATGACCCAACTCTGGAAGCCAACAAGAAAGGATAGAAGACCACAATGTTCCAGAAGTGTGAGACTGATACTCCATATGTTACTCCTTGACTCTACATGATGCACTACATGGAAGGCCAACGAAGAACTTGGAGAAATACTGATATGAAGACGGCACAACACCAACGATACACTGAGGAAAGTGGAAATGAGAACATGGAACAATGAAGACAGTAATAGAATAGACCACCAAATATTCTAGTTTATAGAACCAACGATATCGTATTAATATAATGATCATACCAAATTGGGGTATGACCATAATACATTGTTAGTGTTTGAACTAGCTTGCCTGAGGTGATGAATGCTTGTTAGATGTTGTTTGTAAGATGAATTGCCTTGATCTGCTGTGTTTGGGTAGGAATTTTCCTTAGATCTCTTTTGTCTATTCTCATCTATGCCAAGTCCTAAACCTATCCTAAACCCAAATAGATGCATCCTCGATGCCAGAACAACCATGACAACCCTCGTATGGAGATAGCAATGCAACTAATGGTAGAAGTACATACTGAAATGATGTGAGTAATGACCCAGGATATGGTCAACCGTGATGGCAAAAAGTTACCTCCAGGAATGCAGCAAGTACTAGATAATCATTCTCGAATAGTACAAATGATGTCTCAGATCATGGCTAGTACCAATAACAACCTGCCACAAAATGATCATGGTAGCAAGGAAACAAGAGGTGATGCTGAGATAACACTTCAAGCCTGCAAGATTTATGGAGAAATAGGACACACATCCAAGGAATGCCATGAATAGTGCCCTCACCGTGATACAAGCCATCCAATTGAGGAATGTCCCATGGCCCAGGTTACTTGTTTCTTGTATAGTGGAATCAATCATGTCCCCACTGAATGTAACCTTTCCCCACGGTGCAACGAATGAATCAACAAGCCAAGGATGGACTGTGCCAGTTGTTGGGAAATGCCCCTGGAGATAGAAGATCCAAGATGAAGGTGGAAAAGAAAGTCATGGAAACAGCACACAACGTAACCACCAAGTGTTGCTTTTCATGTGAAGAAGAAGGACACTTATCTAGAAATTGCTCGAGGAAACGAGAAAGGTTTCTCACAACTAGAGTGGAATATGAAGAAAAGGAAGTAAGAGATCTCCTAGCCTTAGAGAGACCCAAAAAGAAGAAGGACACTAGCAAGGTGTTATGCTTCAATTGCAAGTAGCTCGGACGTTACGCGAAGAAATGTCCATAAAGTAACAACAAAGTAAACAGGCAAAGAGGAACGAACCTTGTCACTTGTCACAAATGCAATCGAAAGGGACACTATGTAGGTAAATGTGCAGAGAAAAGTACTTCAAGACTTCAGTGAATTGGGATAACTGATGGATGCCACAAATACAAGGAGAAGACACAACAATGTGTAGCCAACTTGGAAGAAATTGTATACAGCTACTACTTGTAATAAATGTTGAAATGACATGTAAGAGCAATGGGCGACTTTATTGAATGGATTTTATTTTCCCTATGAAATTGCAAACCTAAGGATATGTAACTCAAGTGTTAACGCGATATGACAGAGTTTACACAAACCTCTAGCTAAGGAACGATAGATTTGTTTAAAAAATTAAATTTTTTGATTTGGAACATTGTTTCTATTTCCAAAAAAGTTTTGTCAAATCTAGTGAGATTGACCAGTAGTTAGAATGCGAGATGCACCAAACCAAATACAAGGTAATGATTGGGTGCGACATGGATTGGCCCCCATGATGACTACTCATATTGTTCGCTCTTGTTATGAGGAATGGTTAATCTAGAGAGACACACCTACGAGAGACGATGTTGTTAATCTTGAATCTTAGGAGGATAAGATATTATACCCTTATAATAGGCCAGTGTGGCCAAAACGTAGGAATATGGTGAGGATGAACCACAAGCTTACCATTGAAGAAGACTTGTGACGGAAGATGTCTTGCCAACCTTGAGATCCCCGAGTGGTTGCAGAAGAATGAACCATCAGATGAAAGACCTCCAAGGATGTCGACTAAGAGGATGACATGAAGACAGAAGATCACCTTACCTTGGTCTTCTGATTGACCCAAAGAGTGACCCTTCAGTGTCCAAAGTAGTTCAACAAAGTTCATTATGACCCAAGTTTGTGAATAGACACCCACCTATTGGAAATGAAGATAAAAGCTAACTATGGATTCAAAATATGATCCAGTGCCAAGTCAAACCCAAGGTCTTGGTTGAACCCAAGACCTAGACTACCCACATAAGTCTCTTTTAAGGATGGTAGCCACCTAGGTAACTCAAACCCTTCTTTATTCTAGCCTCTCCAAATCTCGGGGACAAGATTCCTTTTAAGGGTGGTAGTCTGTAACATCCCAAGTTTTTGTTTCAAATTTTGAATTAAAAAAAATTGTTTTGTTTGTGTTGATTGAAATTTCACATGGATTTAAAAATTTTGAGTTTATAAAGTTTTTCTATTTTTCAAACCCAACTTATTTTGCATCCAAGGTCTTCCAAATTTATAAAAGAGTTCTTATAAATGTTTCAAATTCAAAAGTTTTGTTAGCAAAACTATTTCAAACTTTCTATTATTCTTTGAAGAACTTCTTTTGAGAAAATAGGATTTCAAAATACTATTTTGCATTTATTCAAATCCTATGCAAGCTCATTTGCAAAGGAATTATTTAAAAAATGATTTATATTATATAAAGCTTGCATTTCCAAAATTATGTTTGAAATATTTTTCAAATATTATTTTAAACATATTATTTTATCAAGTTTAAAGATTTTCCTTTTAAACCCAATTACTATTTCGCTTTATGCAAATAAAGCCCTTTGGCCAAATTTATAAAGTTTTCTTGAAAATCTTGTTTTATTTTGAAAAATTGATTCTTACTATTTTCAAATGTTGTATTGAATTTTAGAAAATTTTAGGAAATGATTTGATTTGTAGATATTTTGGAAGGGTTTTAAAAAAAATAGAAATCAGAAAAAGAAAAAGAGAAGAACAAAAAAAATAAGAAAGGGCTGCGGGGCAACCTTTCGGCCCAAGCCGAGAAGCAGCCCACGGCCCACCTGCGCTCCATCTCGAAACGGTGCGGCCTCCTCCTCTCTCTCGCTGACACCCGGCCCCACTCGTCAGGCTCCTATTCCTCCTCCAGCCAGTGCCCCATGCAGGCACGGGTCGCCTCCGAACCGTAGATCATGATTCTGCGCCAAACCCTAAACCCCTCCTCCAAGCAAGCGCATCTATGAAACCCCCTCCACCCCTCTCGTGCCCCACCTATTTTCCCCCTTTGTTATGCCGCCAGGCTGCCGCAATCGAGCTTGAGACCCCCGCAGACTCTGACGATCACTGGTGACGATTCTGGTGAGAAGAACCTCTCCGGACCCTCCCTTTTGCTACCATTCTTCTCCTTTTAATCCCGCGCGCCTCCCTGACAACATGTCTCACCTCCTTGTGCTCTGGAACGACAAGACCGTGCCCAGCTAGATCTCTCAGTCCGCTGCTCAAACTGTGGCGAGCAATCTCCCAGTCATCAGACCACCTTGACCCCGCTCATCTCGCCACCGTGCTTTCCTTGATGCTCCCAACCGCCTGGTAGGTTCGCTGCCTCCTAGTTCCCTCTGTATCCATCGTGCAACCCCGCGCCCACGACATCACCAACATGTCGCTAACCTCCAGCTGCGTGCTATTGTTGTTGCAGAGAAATGTCGAGGGCTTCGCCTCGCCATCGCCTTCACCTTGATGCCCTGCATCCCGTCGACCTCTCCATCGCCAGCAAGAGCCTCTGCAACGTTGCTGTCGTCCACCTTGGAGCCACCCCTCGCCGGAAACCTAGCGCCGATGACCCCCCATCTCCTTTTTTCTTCTACCCGTTAGATCCTAATCAAACGGCCATGATCAGATCACTTAACCAAATCGGTACGGGTTGATCTGAGCCGCCCGATCCCCTTTAAATCTAACGGCCCTGAGAGCTAATCCAACCGAACTGGTACCGGCAAACCACGTTGTGCCACATGGCCAGCCTCTGTTTAAAAAGGGGTTTTTGAATTATAAATAAAACAGATTTTGGTTTAAACTTTAGAAATTCATTTCTTTCAAATCCTAGATCCAAATTCAACAAATAATATGTCTCTGGAAAGCTAACAACGTGTAGAATCCATTGGTGCAATAAAATTTTATAGTTTCTATAATAAATTTGAATTCATTTTCAAATTTATTTAAATCCTTCTATGGCAACAATCAATTCACAACTTTTGTTCTACACATCCAAATATATCAAATTTGTAGTCTATGGAATCCTTTGATCTTGTAGAACATCATAGAATCAAGAAACATCAAAGTTGATACGTGCACAAACTCTATGCAGTCAAATTTATCCAAATCATTATTCTAACCATAACTTGAGTTCTAAAAATGATTTTGGAATGAATCCAATTGTTGTAGCTTTGTTCTTCAGTAATCTATCCAGTAGTACCACTGTCCAAATTGTTTGATTCACTTTTCAAATATTCAAATTCAAATATGGGGATTTGAGTATTTTCCTTTATAGATTAATTATATATTCTTTTCAGTATTATTTCCTTCTACAAAAGTGAGTCTCATAATCACTTATATCCACCAAGATCATCTTGACACGACCTTGACCCAATATCATACCTATCTAAATCTTGCTTGTCTAGCTCACATATATTCAAATTACAATTGTGTTATTTGAGTAAAATGTGATATATGCAATCATAGGTTTTGTTCTTGCTATTGTGGTGTTGATTTAATCTACGTCATAACACATGTCCATACTCCATGTTATCCAATGGAACCTCTGAACTATCTCTCAAATATCATTCATTCATATCAAACCCCATGCCCACTTAATCTTGTTCACTTGTATTGAACTATTCAATTTACAAATGAGTTAATGGAGTAATTCAATGTTTCACAAATCCATACCCAAGCCTTAGTATAATTTATACTAATTTTGAGTAATTGTTGTCACACTTATTCAATAGTACTGCCTTTTTCAAAAGATAGGGCGCTACAAAGTCTGAGTTGGGAGTTAGCACAACCATGCTTACATGGGGCACGCTTTTGACATTGCACTTGTTTATATTTAGTTGATGTCATGATTCTTTTGTTTTTGGATGCTTATCATTTGTGAACTAAGTGTGGAAACATTGTTTGTTCATGGAGTTTGTATAAATGGTTAGAGAAAACTCTCAGGCCGCTAATCTAAGCCATGCATCATTCATGGTGGAAATTTACAGCATTCCATAGTGAGCATTCGACGATGCATCTCGTAAAAAAAATCTATACCCAATGGTAAATAAAAGAGATGCCGAGGTGTTCGCTGTCTATTTGTCTTGTCATTTTGGCATGGGAAAGCTCCTATATCATTGGGAAAGAGGTACCAAGGTTGAGATTCTCTATGATACTATTATACTTACAATGACAAGAATTTACTTTGTATCTCGAGTTTAGTAACATCTGGTGTAGGCACTCATTTTCAAGGGGCATGAGATATTCAACTTATATTTTGTCAAGAGCACTACTCATATTTGCTTTCACTTTAACCATTAACCATTTCAAGATGCTAATGATAGGGGCAATGGGAGCCTGAAACCAATGAATATCATTTCTCAAACATAAGCTTAAGATGAAGCATTTGGAAGCTAGATATTACTTTACTCGTGTTTAACCTCTGCTTACCATCTGTTTCTCTAAAGTGTCCACCTTTACATTCAGTTTCAAGAAGAATACTCTATGACCATTATAGGATGTCTTTACTTTGTTTTATTTCATTTTGCATACATTTGGTCCATAGTGCTTTCTTCTATGTTTTACTTTGTGAATCATTATTAGACATCCTTACATTGAAATGTTGATATCATTTGATAATCTATCTTGCATATTGCTATTTATTTATAGAATTAATCATTTAATTATGTGTAGCAGCAATAATCTTCTTTGATATCTTAGACAGTAGTAAAGTACAAAGCTCATGTTTGTTTTATCACCTTTATACTCGAGGATGAGTATAGGTTAAGCTTGGGGATGTTGATGCATGTAAAATGCATACATGATCTTTGCACTTTACCACTTTATATTCCACCTTATTTGCATCATATATTGGTTATATTCATGCTTTTTGATAATTATTGGGAATAATTAACATGTTCCCCAATTTTATTGGATTAACCTGGGAAAACCAGAAAACCTCTTTTTCAATGCTTTAAACTTTTAGGGACCCAAACGGAGTCCAAATTACCTGAAACTTTGCGGGAGCCAGTTTTTCCATAGAGCAAGACTTTGGAGAGAAGGAAGTGCAACAGGGGAGCCACGAGGGCCAAACGAGCATGGCCCATGCAGCCAGATTCCTTGGCTGCATGGGGCTAGCCTGTTCCCCCTCGTTGCTCCGATGTCGTCAATCTTCGTCTCAATGGATTCGTCTTGACCTAAAACTGACTATATAAAGGGTGCCCCTACAGGGCGCGAAAGGGAGTGCCGCTAAAACATAGAAACATGAAATAGGAGCCTAGGAGATCGAAGATCGGAGGGGAAAACTCCAGTGGGGCACTGCCAGTGTGATCTCCATCCCCTCTGACGACTCTACCTTCGTCACCATGATGAAGAGGGAGTAGTCCATCTCTAGACTACAGGTTTGTGGCAGTAGCTATTGTATCTCTCTCTTGTTCTTCATCGTCTTAGCGCCATATGAGCTGCATAACATGATTATGGCCATATTTGTATCACTTTTGTGGTGGATCTTTCTATGAGTTAATATATGAGATTGCAATTGTTCTTTAATTTTGGTCTATGAGTAGATGCATATTATGTACCCCATTCTTGTTTACTTGTTTTGATCAAGCATGTTTATGAGAGCATGTGTGGGGGGACGTGTGCATTAGTTGGAGTAACGGGAGGTGATTATATGGGGAGGACAGTCATTGGGTGTCACTTGGGTGTTTACCTTACTTTGTTGCCTCACTAGGGATAAATAAAATACCATGCTACAGGGTATCTCTAGTGTGACCTTGCTGAGTAGCCGCGACTAGATCTAGTATGTTTTTCTTTTAACTTCATGTCATTGTGCTTAATACTATGTTCTGAGTTTATCTTAATACCAAGATGATTAGATTAAATTCCCATCTTGGTGGAGTATGAGAGAGATGAATAACCAAAACATCTCTATATAGGACGTGATGCCCATATGAATTCATCTGAATGTGAACTTTGTTACAATCCTTTATGTTAATTGTATGATCCTATGTCCGCCATCTCTTTTATGAGAGAGTGCATTACTGAACCCATGAACCCCGGTCCACTTTTAATTATAAGAAACAACTTTCCATTCACTTTACCACTGTTTTTATTTTCAGTTATTATTAATTTCGAAAATACAAAAATATTTCCTTTATTGCATTTCACAAACGAAAACACTACAACCATATCTTTTACTATTTATTAGTGCATTGCATATTACCTTAGTTTGCATATTCCCGCGGCAAAAGATTTTCTGGCGTTGTTGCATTTGCATATTTATTTTCAGTTTTGTATACATACACACACCTTGTGGTTGACAACCACTTGGTGAGGTTGAGGGCACAAAGCAAATTTATTTTACATTGCAGGTTGACAGAAGAGGGACATGAAGGATCCTTATACACGCAGTTCCCCGAGAGTTCGATATAAACCCTTGAGTCACCTTTGTGGGGGAAAATCAAGCTTCCCTATGCTCAACACTCTACTCTTGGAGTCTCAACCTAGCGAAGCATCAGTCATGCACTTTGACGGATCAAAGTTGTGACACGGCTCGGGGGCTGGAGTGACACTCAAATCCCCTAAGGGAGATGAGCTAACCTACATTCTCCAAATCCACTTCCCCACCACCAACAACATCGCGGAGTATGAAGCGCTACTACACGGGCTACACATCGCAAATGAGATCGGTGTTAAGCACATTATGTGATGCTGAGACTCTGAGTTTGTCGCCCACTGGCACATACAAGGCTCGGAACGAAATTATTCCAGCTTACAGAGACGAGGTGGACGAGATGGCCAAAAGTTTCATCGGCTACGATATCAAACACATATGACGAGAAGACAATATGGCGGCCGACACCCTGTCCAAGTTAGGATCCAGCCGCAAGGCGGTTCCGCCAGGCGTGTTCCTTGAGAATTTGCATATTCCATCAGTTAAGATGGTGGATCCAGAAAATCCAGAGTTGGTGAGTTCTCCGGTCATGGCGGTTTTGCCTGCCAATCCGCCATGGGCAGAACCCTACCTGGAATATATGGCGAATAAGAAGCTACCTGAAGACGAACGGAGGCAAATCAAGCGTAGAGCAAAGGCATATACCATCATTGATAGCCAACTCTACAAGCGAAGTACTTCAGGAGTGTTAATGAAATGCATATCCCAAGTGGATGAAATTGAGACACTAAGGGAAATCCACGAATGCGAATGCGGGCATCATGCCGCTGCCAGATCCTTAGTAGCAAAATCGTTCCGCCACGGGTTCTACTGGCCTACAGCCAAGATATACGTGGACCAAATTGTGGAGCTCTGCCAAGGCTACCAGATGTATTCCAAGCAAACTCACATGTCCGCCACAGCACTGCATACTATCCCTATAACTTGGCCTTTTGCAGTCTGGGGGTTGGACATGGTGGGTCTGCTGAAAACAGCACCTTCGGGATTTACACACCTATTGGTAGCGGTTGAAAAATTCAAGAAGTGGGTTGAAGCTAAGCCCATTAGAAAGCTTGATGGAAAAACTACCCTTAAGTTTGTCAAGGATATTGTGGTAAGATTTGGTATCCCACATAGCATCATCATCGACAACGGCTCCAACCTGTCTCAATGAGAAGTTGAGGAGTACTGCCATCAGAACGGAATCCGCCTTGACCTTGCATCTGTGGCACATTCACAATCTAATGGCCAAGTTGAAAGGAACAATGGAATAATTCTGTCAGGGATCAAGCCACGCCTAGAAGCACCGCTACATAGAGCAGCCGGAGCCTGGGCAGAAGAGTTGCCATCAGTGTTCTAGAGTCTAAGGACCACCCCCAACAGATCAACAGTCCTTGCCCCATTCTCCCTAGTATATGGAGCAGAAGCAATCCTGCCAAGAGTGGAGGCCTATGAGGAAGAAGATGCAGAGAAGTCCAGCCAACTATTGGTGGACCTACTCGAAGAGGAAAGAGACCTAGCAGCCCAGCAATCCGCTATCTACCAGCAGAACCTCCGCCGCTTTCATAGCTGTCGTGTTCGCAAACACTCGTTTAAAGAAGGGGACCTGGTGCTATGCCTCAAGCAGCAGAAGTCACATAAACTATCCCCGCCTTGGGAAGGACCCTTCGTCATCTGCAAAGCTCTACTGAATGGCTCCTACTACCTCGTTCATATTCGCGAGCTAGATAAATGACCCAGTAAGAAGTGCAAACGAAGAGACCCTGACGATATCTACAACGAGACAAATCATCCATGGAACATCGCACAGCTACGTCCTTCCTACACTAAGCATATGTTTAGACTATGTAATAGGCGTATCTATATGATCAATGAAATAAAGCATCTGGTTCACTCTTGATTTTCCCTGAGTCTTTTACCTCCTTTATTTTTCATTTAGATCGTATGGAACCTTTGCACAATTGTGCCCTGCACATGTGTCTTTTAAATCCACCATGGGCGGTCCACGTAGCATATCTGTATCTCAGTTCTTATCTGTTGTTCTTTGTATGGATTCCCGAGTAGTGACATTTTGGCGCTTTAAAGACGCCATCCGACCAGGGTTTTTGATGGCTGCTATTAAGTGTTGTCACCCTGGCGGGTTGTTCGTGCAAAAGCTGCCATCTCACAAAAAGTCAAGCACAAAAAACCAGATGGCAGATTGTATAGTCCTACGCGTGAATTTTTTCTAAGTGTTGTTTTTTCACATGTTAAAGTGCTAAAGTCGCATAAAAAGAAGCCTTGCTATTTTTTCGCAAAAAAACCACTTTTCAGATTTGCCAAACTGTGCATCCATTGCAGCTAAAGCTCAAAAGCATTACCAATCCGCCATGGGCAGATTCGGCACAGTACAAGCATACACGCATAAGTTATATTACAGACCCTCTCAGTGGATGAATTGATGCATTGTTTTTTCTGCACACATTGCAGATAAAAGTTCAAGGCTAGGTGGTAGCAGAAGTAACCACGTCCCCGCCATCGCTAGGTTCTGCAGCTTCGGAGACCGCCGCAGATGCATTGCTTGGAGAATCTGGCAGAGCATATGCCTCATAGTACACATCAAGTTCAGTGCCACTGCAACATAGCTGATCGTACCCCAACACGCTCTGCCGGATGGCGGTTTCGTCCACGGGCTCCCTGTCATCGTAAGTTTCTGGTATCCCATAGGTAACGAGGTCTAAGCTAAGCTCGGGGTAATTGGCCTTTGCCAATGTAAGCGCAGTTCTGGCACCACCCCTTGAAGCAGACTTCTTCCAATCCTCGACAAGACCAGGAACCAGGTTTAGCTTCTCCGCAAGATCCATGGCGGTTAGCCTCGAGGACCCAGCAATCTGGAGACTCGCGCCACCACGCCCCGCATCAAAAAGACCATCAAGTTCTTTCTTCACAGTGTCCGTGGCGGTGCGCACTTCTAATCCAGTATCAGGTTCCTGCTGGCCAAATTGCGCTGCATAGCGGAAATCATATAAGTACAATCTAAGCAAATTATAGGGAATATACAGTGTGAAGCAAGGTGTACCTAGAAGCGTCTTGTGCAGATAGCCAAATACTTCAATACAACCGCTTAGCTGCTTCTTTGAATCTATAGCTTCATGGTGGGCATCGTCAAGTTCCTTCTGCTTCTGCATGCTGATGCGCTGCTGGTCCTTCAGTTGCTGCTCGAGGTGGGAGTCATCAGCTAGCGCACGACGGAGTTGAGCTTTAAGCTCCTCCATCACAATCGCATGGCCTTTCCTTTCCCCCTCGAGGGTAGCCTTCAACTTGGCAGTATCTGCATGTAGAAATGTAAAGCAAGATGAGCAGCGAAAATTTTACACTTGTAAAAGAAAAAACAACAAAGTGAAATACCGCTATGCTCCAGCGTCCCCTGCAGATCCGCTATAAGTAGATTCTTTTCTACCAGCTCCTTCTCCTGCGAGCTGACAGCCTGGACAAGATCTTCAAGAACTTTTTTATAATTCTATGAAGATTCACAAGTAAATATTAGTCTCTCTTAGAGTCCTATGACCGGAATTAAACCGCCATAGCACTCGGGGGCTACACTAGATTTTTAAGCAAAGTTCTCTTAGAGCATTATGCCAGATAGAAATCTGCCATAACGCTCGGGGGCTACACATTGCATTTTTTGAAAGTAGTTTCTCTTAGAGCCCTATGCCGGATAATAATCCGCCATAGCGTTGGGGGGCTACACGAATCAAAATTCCTAAGTCTTCTAAGAGCACCGCTAGGAATGATTTATCCTACGGCACTCGGGGGCTACATGATGAGCATCAAACGAAAATTCTAAGCAGTTGCTCTAAGAGCACCATGACAGATTTTCATTGATAATCCGTCATGGCGCGCGGGGGCTACAGGGAATACGTACCTCCTTTAAAACACCAGTTCTTTGCACAAATGCTATCATGGCAGAAGAAATATGATTGCTAGCTTGCTCTTGTAGAGTGTCAAGATGAAAGAGAGCATCCACTTGTTTTTTCCACTTTGATGCTTGTGCAACATCTTCCGCCATTGCTCCTTTCCTAGAGAAACTTCCACCAAGAACAATTTTCTCCGCACCCCCAACAGATGTAACATTTAGCATGGCATCCTTAGCCGAAGCTTCAGCCATTTTGCTTGATTTGTGAGTAGAGGTTGATGGAATGTTTTGGCGGATTGGGGCATCAGGTGTTGGAGGAATCATGATGGGCGAAGATCTTTTCTTTAGAGACACCCTTTGAGCAACAACTTTCTTCTTCCTATGCAAACATGTTAAAAGAGAAATGAAGAACAAATTAGTCAGTGATAGGTTTGACTATACTTACTTTCTCTCATGCAACTGGATGGTGGCAGTGGATTCAGGAACAACGTCTAGCTCTGCGCGTAAAGCAGGAGTTCGATGGCGGGAAAGAATATTTCTGCTAGCACCGCGCATGCATCCGCCAGAACCGCGAACTCCGCGACGTTCAGTTGCCATAGGTTCATCCACTGATGGTCCTTCATGAGAAGGTCCAGCATCTTCCGCTGCTGATGGGGCCTTACGTTTTCTGATGGGAGAAGAGGCTAGCTCCTCTTCGTCATACGTAAGTTCCTTAGATCGAGGATAGCGAACGATGAGGCCTAGATCTAAAGGAAGAAGACTAGAAATCTGCAAGAGAGAAAGTATCAAGTGCAAATCCACAAAAAGCGTAGGCATGGCGGAAGTTGCCATATACTTACATTTGGGAAGCTGCCATTCTCGTACATTGGCATTCCTAGCTTCAGCTCAACATCACGACCAACTTTGATGATGTCGCGGATCCTACGGTCGATTTCTTCAAGAGCTATCTCCTCCTTGGTATAGCATTGAGGGTCGTCGATTCTGCTATATTGGCACATAAGAGATGGCCGGTGCTGAAGAGGTTGGATCCGCTGTGACAACCAACAGTGGATGGTGTCTACGCTAGTTAGACCATCGTAGTAAAGTTTGGCAATCTACCGCGAGAGAAGCTAGCATTCCTCGTCTATGGTGGAGTCATCCAGGATTCCCCAGCTATCTTGTTCCTGGGCAAGACCATCGATGAAAGATCTCAGTCCAAACTTTTTGTTGGGAGGCGCTTGATCAGCTTAGTAATATAAGGTTCCCCACCATCCCCTGGCAAAATCATGTGGCTTGATGTATGGATACGTCTTCCCGCTACGAGAAATGAAAGTGATAGATCCGCAATTGCGAAGATCTCCATTTGCTTCTTTGTTCTGGCGGATGTTGAAATACAAGCGGAACAGGTCTCCGCGGGGATAAACTCCTAAGTATCCTTCACAAAGCGCCACAAATCCCACTATGATGGTAAAGCTATTAGGAGCAATGTGGTGGAGCTGCAGCTTGTAGTGGAATAACATGCTCTTCAGGAAATATGATGGCGGGAGATTCAACCCACGATCGACATGAGACTTCAGCATTATGACCTCCTTCTCCAGAGGTGCAGGCATAGAGGCATTGGGTTCAACCCGCCATTTGGAAATCTCTTTTGCCTCTATAAGCCCCTCCTGCTCCAATGAGGACAGGATCTCCTCACTCGGGTAACAAGGGTTACAACAGCCTCCAGCATACTCAGGAATGGCGGAACCTGCATGAAGTTGTGAAGGTTCCGCCGTGGAATCTCTAATATCGTGGGCTGCTGCAGGTTCCTCCTAGTGGGATGATACTTCGGGTTCCATGGTGGCAAGAGGGGTGGCGGAAAGGACTTCGAGTATTTCAATTGAGGAGGACGGTGAAGCCAGGTTGCTGACTCGACATGACAGGATCGCTGGCAGTGAGGAATTCTAGCCGGTGGCTCGTCAGAGTGACGAGAGCTCCCAAGCGGTGCTGTGGAGAGAGAAGGTGAGAGGTGTGAATGAGGCAGGGAGTCCCGTCGGGGTATATATAGGCCCCGGCCGCGAGATTTGTGCCCGCCATTTGAACCGTCCACCTAGTACTCCAAAAACCCTAGATCAATGAAACGTGTCGACGGGTAAAATGGTAATCTTCACCAATGGTGTCTATAACACAAATCTTACCCTAGAAGGAACTATGTGGAAGAAAATTACTGTGGATTTCATGTTAAGATCTAACGAATCCCAGAAATATCGTCAACGGAAACTACATCACCAAATCCGCTATCCATGGTGGATTAAGACTTGAAGATAGGAGGAACGACAAGATCCGCCATCCAGACGGAGGAAAACTAGAGCTATGGCGGATGACATTTAGCAAGAAGTCTATAGAGGATGGGATGGCAATCTTGAAGTTCCCCAGGGGCTACAGTTGGGGATATACCAAACAGGTTTACCAGCGACATAGTCCTAAACCAGCAAGCCCGGGTGGCCCATGGATGGTGGTGTGGAAGATAGCATCACCGGGCGGCCTAGTTGCTGGAAGTCCATGGCTGATTGGAGGATAGCAGGAGCTCATGGCAGGTTGCCTAGAATAGGCCCATGGCGGGTTGCCATGTAGTGTATGATGTTGTATAGGACTTAGTCTAGGACTCCATGTAGTATCCACCCCGGAACCACCGTGATGCCCACGCCAGGCGCCTTTATAAGCCCGCGTGGAGGAGCCTGATACTTCTCCAACGTATCTATAATTTTTGATGCTCCATGCTTATTTTTACACCATTTGCCTAATGTTTCGTTACACTTCGTGGCACTTTTATGCATTTTCCAGAACTAACCTATTAACAAGTTGCCACAGTGCCAGTGCCCTGTTTTCTGCTGTTTTTGTGTTTCAGAAGTGATACACAGGAAATATTCTCGGAATTGGACGAAACAAGTTCCTGAAGTCTTATTTTACCTGGAAGCTTCCAGAGATCCGAAGAGGAGTAGGAGGGGAGCCACAGGGGCCCCACACACCAGGCTGGCGTGGCCAGGGCCTGGGCCACGCCGCCTTGGTGTGAGGCCACCTGGCTCCACCTCTGACATCGCCCCTTCGCCTATAAAGACCCCCCGACGGGAAAAACCTAAGTACCCGATCAATTTTCCAGAAACACATCGCAATCCGCCGCCGCCGTCGACCCGAAGATCGGGGGGTCCAGAAGCTCTTCCCGGCACCCTGCCGGAGAGGGGAATCGCCACCGGAGGTCTTCTTCATCGCCATGCTTGCCTCTGGAGTGATGAGTGAGTAGTCTACCTTGGACTATGGGTCCATAGCAGTAGCTAGATGGTTGTCTTCTCCACCATGTGCTTCATGTTTAGATCTCATGAGCTGCCCTACATGATTGAGATCACCGTTATGTAATTCTACATGTTTGGTTTGTTGGGATCCGATGAATATTGGTGTTATGATTGAGTTGCTATACTGAAATATATCTTATGTTATCTCTATGTTGTTTATGATCTTGCATGCTCTCCGTTGTTAGTAGCTATCTTGGCCGAGTAGTTGCTAGTGACTCCAAGAGGGGGTATTTATGCTCGATAGTGGGTTCATGCCTCTATTTAATCTGGGGGAGTGACAGAAACCTCTAAGGTTGTAGATGTGCTGTTGCTACTAGGGAGAAAACAACATTCATATGCTCAAGGGCATATGCTTTGTTTACATTACACACTTTGCTTAATGCAATTATCTGTTGTTCGTAACTTAAAACTTGTGGATTTCTCGGATTGATTCGCCACAAGTGGATTATTAGTCATAGATGCAGTTGGATGGCGGTCTATGTATTTTGTTGTAATGCCCAGAGTAAATCTCATAGTGATCTTCTTGACATATCACGTTTATCTTTATTCTATCAATTGCCCAACTATAATTTGTTTACCCAGCATGTGTTATTTATCTTATGGAGAGACACCACTAGTGAACTGTGAACCCCAGTCCTATTTCCATCATATTGCTATCACCTGTTTACTTTACTCGCACTGTTACTTTACTCGCATACTTCTACTGCTTTCCACTCGATATGCTCATACCCTTTGTTTCAAGCAAACCGGTGAGATTGACAACCTCATCGCAAGTTGGGAGCAAAGTACTTGGTTGTGTTGTGTGCAGGTTCCGCGTTGCCGCTAGCAAGCAAAGCTTGGACGAGGCGCCATATATAAATTGTCTGAAGCTGTCGCAAACTAGCAAGCATCACCTTCAGTCATATTGTCTGCTTCTCTCCTGAACGATAAACCTTGGTTTCTTTACTGAGGGAAAATCTGCTGCTATACTCATCACACCTTCCTCTTGGGGTTCCCAACGGGCTGGTCATTCACCACGCAACAAGCAACAACTTTTTCTGGCGCCGTTGCCGGGGAAGAGTGGAAGACCTCTGCAAGGGGAGTTTTCGCACGCACATCCTTTACTTTGTTATTGTTTTGCTTTACTTTATTTATTTTTACCTGCATCGTTTTATATCAAAAACCCAAAAAAAATTAGAATCCTTGGTAGTTGTTTTTACTTATCTGCTTTTAGTTTTGCTGAAATGGCCAATCCTGAAAACACCAAGTTGTGTGACTTTACTAGCACGAACAATAGTGATTTTTTCTGCACTCCTATTGCACCACCTGCTCCTACTTCAAACTTTTATGAGATTAAGCCTGCTTTGTTGAACCTTGTTATGAAAGAGCAATTTTCTGGTGCTAGTACTGAAGATGCTGCAGCTCATCTCAACAATTTTGTTGAGCTATGTGAGATGCAGAAATATAAGGATGTAGAAAGTGATATTATTAAGCTCAAGTTGTTTTCTTTTTCTTTGAGAGGAAAAGCTAAAGATTGGTTGCTGTCTTTGACTAAGAATAGTATTGATTCATGGGCTAAGTGTAAATATTGGTTGCTAGTGACTCTCCTCCTGCTAAGATTATATCTCTGCGTAGCAATATTATGAAGTTTACTCAGTTTGATAATGAACATGTTGCTCAAGCTTGGGAAAGAATGAAATCTATGATAAAGAATTGCCCCACTCACGGACTGACTACTTGGATGATTGTCCAAACTTTTTATGCAGGACTAAATTTTTCTTCAAGGAACCTATTGGATCCAGCTGCTATAGGCACTTTTATGTCCCTTACCTTGGGCGCCGCAACAAAGCTACTCGACAACATGATGGTAAATTATTCCGAATGGCACACTGAGAGGGCTCCACAAGGTAAGAAGGTAAATTCTGTTGAGGAAACCTCTTTCTTGAGTGATAAGATTGATACCATTATGGCTATGCTTGCTAATGATAGGACTCATGTTGATCCTAATAATGTTCCTTTAGCCTCTTTGGTTGCTCAAGAAGAGCATGTTGATGTGAATTTCATTAGAAGCAATAATTTTAACAACAATGCTTATAGGAACAATTTTGCTAGTAACAATTATAGGCCGTATCCTTCTAGTAATGGTTATGGTAACTCTTATGGTAACTCCTCCAACAACACTAGGGCCGCGCCCTCCGAGCTTGAGGTAACGCTCAAGGACGTCATCGGTAAGCAAACTGCTTTTAATAAGTCTGTTGAGGAAAAGTTAGGCAAAATTGATATTCTTGCTTCTAAAGTTGATAGCCTTGCTCATGATGTTGAACTTCTGAAATTAAAAGTGTTGCCTAATGATGTGAAAGAGAACAATGTTTTTGCTACTGCTAATGCTATTCAAGTTGGAATTGATGAAAATCTTAGATTGTTAGCAGAATTGCATGCCAGGTGGGAAAGAGAAGATGAGATGGCTAGACAGATGAAGGTATGTACTATTAATACATCTAATGATGTTTCTCCTAATGCTAGCAATCCTCTTACTTTGATTGGTGTCGAGAAAACTCCCACTCCTTGTGTTAAAAAGCCCAAAACTGCCAAAACTTTTTCTCAAAAGAGTGTTGAAATTTTTCGGAGTGTAGGAGATGATAGCTCTATTTCCTTTAATGATTTTGATATTGATGGCTGCAATATATCTGAAGTTATTTTGTTCTTGCAAAAGCTTGCTTTGACTCCCAATGCTAGTTTTTTAAATGTTGCTTTTACTAAGCATATTACCAATGCTCTCATTAAAATTAGGGATGAAAAGTTGAAGCAAAAAGCCTGTGTTCCCAAGAAGTTAGAAGATGGTTGGGAACCCATCATTGATATGCATGTTAATGGTTTTGATTGTCATGCTTTATGTGATCTAGGTGCTAGTATTTCTATCATGCCTAGAAAGATTTATGACATGCTTGATTTACCACCGCTTGAAAAATGTTATTTTGATGTTCCTATTGCTGATGTTGCTAAGAAGAAACCTTTGGGAAGGATTAATGATGTTCTTATTATGGTTAACAATAACTTTGTTCCCGTTGATTTTCTTGTTATGGACGTTGAATGCCATGCTTCATGTCCTATTATTTTGGGAAGACCCTTTCTTCGAACTGTAGGTGCCATCATTGATATGAGGGAAGGCACTATAAAATATCAATTCCCACTGAAGAAAGGTATGGAACACTTCCCTAGGAAAAGAAAGAAATTACTTTTTGTCTCTATTCTTAGAGCAAACTATGAGCTTGATGCTTCATCTCTTGATATTACTTGATTCGCAATTTTCTGCGCCTAGCTCAAAGGTGTTAAAGAAAAGCACTCTTGGGAGATAACCCAATGTTTTATTTTTAGTACTTTTTCTTTTATTTGAGTCTTGGAAGTCATTACTACTGTAATGACCGCTCCTTATCCTTTTTATTTTGTTTTTGTGCCAAGAGAAGCCTCTAATTCGAGTGAGGTAAGATTTGGGGGTGTTGCTGTCCTGAAACTGTTTTTGGTGCTGCACCGTAAAAATTCGTATAAATTCTCTGTATATCTGTTGGACCTGAAATTTCTTGTGCATATGCCCCAGGTTATATCCAAACTTTCTTTAGTTGAACACTTTTTGATTTGAGCAACATAAAACCCCTCAAAAATTCGACTTTTGTCAGCTATTCTGTTTTGACAGATTTCTGCAAATATTTGTGTTTGCCGCTTTATCGCTTTCTTTTGAGTTCTTTTGATCACGGAACTTTTGGGGAAGTTGCTACAGTAGTATATGCTATATATGTGGTGGTTTTGGGTTGAAACCTGAAGCAAAAAGAGGTTGATTATATGTTATGCCTACACTAATGTTGCTAATAGAATTGTGTTTAGTTTTGTATGAGGGAAGTTTTCAAGTGTAGGGATTGGAGAATGATGAGATGAGTTGAAGAATGGACAAAAGCTCAAACTTGGGGATGCCCATGCATCACCCCAAGAAATATCCAAGAAGTACAAGCGTCAAAGCTTGGGGATGCCCCCGAGGCACCCCTTCTTCATCGGCAAAAATTAGGTCACCTTTCAAGACACTATATTTTTATTGCTTCATGCACTATGTGTTTTTCTTGGAGCGTCAGTTGTTTCAGTTTTCTTAGTTAGTTTAGTTTTGTTTGTTGCAATAAATGGTCGGAACCCAACAAATTTATTTTGGAGGAGATGTACTCATTTTCATTTGCCAAGAACACTCAGTTTTTCACTCTTATCGTTCATCAAGTGTTCTTCTTTTTCTGCTACTGCTTTTGGTTTTCGTTTTCGCCTTGATTTGCATTCAGACCTTGTCATATCTTTTCATCAACGTGTATTTTTGCCTCTGATATTTATTGGTTTTCATCAAAAGAGGTGTTTATAAAAATTTCAAATGGTGTTGGAAAAGAGCAAAAGCTTTATGCAAAATAGTTGTACAAGAAGGAGCTTGTGTAGACTGCGGCTTAGGCTTTTTCATGTCATGCTTGATGTCTTTTTGATAGTATGCTTAGTGGTTTTGCTGTAGCATGACTTATCTCAAATAACTAAGATTGCTTAATGAGCCTTTGAAAAAATCATGCGTTGTTTTTAATTATTTGGAAGCATTATTTTGGTTTTCTCCTTGATGCTTTATTTGGGTTGACTTGGCGCATGCTCACACATGTTAGACTCTCACAAAGTCGCCAATAGCCTCTATGATCATTTAGTTTTTGACTTTTGATGCCATCTTATGCTTCTTTTAATGTCGCTTTGTCGCTTTGCATGATTATGGCCATTATTGCTCTCTTAGTTGGTCGCTCCCAGTCTTTTGGTAGCCCTCGCCTTGTACTGAGTATGAGCTCTACTCGTGCATCCAACTCCTAAAAGCCAAAGTTTGCCAAAGTGTCCACCATACATACCTACTAGCAATTTGCTATTCCAAGTAAATTTGACTTGCTTTTATTTTCTCTTCAAATTAAACTCTTACCAGTGTTATGCGAAATTCGGTCAGTAAAGCTCTCACGAACCGGAAGGCACACTTTACTTTTTCCTGTTCTTAAAAATTTGACATTGTGGTCTCTTATGTTGAGTTGTTATGCTTGCAAGTTGTAAGTTGGAGACTAGCCCAGCCATGCAGTCATGGGCAAGCTTTCAACATTGCACTTCTTATTTGAGTTGATATCGTGATCTTTTGTTTATGGATGCCCGCGGTGTGAAATGAATTGGGAATCTTGTGGGGATCATGGAGTTTGTATATGTGTTAGAGAAACACCGGGCCGCTAATCTAAGCCATGCATAATTCATGGTGGAAATTTGCAGCATACCCATGGTGAACATTCGACGACGCATCTCACAATAAAAAGCTAAACAAATGGCAAATAAAAGAGATGTCGAGGTGTTCATTGTCTGTTTGTCCTGTCATTTTGATGTGGGCTTGTTCCATGTCATCGGGCACGGAGGTACCCCATTGGCGGTTCTCGATGATACATGTATACTTACAATGACAAGAGCCTTGCTTGGGACTCTAAGTAAAGTAGCATGAGGTTTGGGTACTCGTATTCACGGGACACGAGGTTTTCAACTTATGATTTGTCAAGCATATGCATCATAATTGTTCTCGCATTAACTTTAACCATTCAAGATGCTTATGATGGGGGCAATGAGAGCTCAAAGCCGGTAAGTACCATAATTTTTGAAGGTTATAAAACTTGCAATCACTGCTTCCCTCTGTGAAGGGCCTTTCTTTTACTTTTATGTTGAGTCACCACCTTCTACCTTTATGCACCATTAGAGAGCAAAGTTGTCATTCTTAGTATAATGTGCATTGTCCCAAAGTTTTCATTGATTGATTCATATTGTTGGTTTCACTTGTTCTTAAATTATTTGTATCTAGTCGCCCTCTTAAACTTGAAGGTGTCCTATGCATTTATGTTTTGCTCTCTTTGAAGGACAAGCTGAAAACCATTTGTATGTTTTTCCTTATGATTTGAACACACGTTTGACTTTCATTGTTTCATTTTCATGATGTTTTGTTTGTGTTTATTTACATGTTTACAGCATGGTTGCTAAGTTTCTATTGTCAAGATTATATCTTCATGCCCATGTTTTAAGTTCTTATGATCCCAGCTCACAATGCTTACATACATGATCAAAATTGTGTAGGTGCATGTCACCTCAAAAATTATTCTTTTGTTATCACTTACTTAATCGAGGACGAGCAGGAGTTAAGCTTGGGGATGCTTGATACGTCTCCAATATATCTATAATTTTTGATGCTCCATGCTTGTTTTTACACCATTTTCCTAATTTTTTGTTACACTTCGTGACACTTTTATGCATTTTCCGGAACTAACCTATTAACAAGTTGCCACAGTGCCAGTTCCCTATTTTCTGCTGTTTTTGTGTTTTAGAAGTGATTCACAGGAAATATTCTCGGAATTGGACGAAACAAGTTCCTGAAGTCTTATTTTACCCGGAAACTTCCAGAGATCCGAAGAGGAGTAGGAGGGGAGCCACAGGGGCCCCACACACCAGGCTGGCGCGGCCAGGGCCTAGGCCGCGCCGCCCTGGTGTGAGGCCACCTGGCTCCACCTCTGACATCGCCCCTTCGCCTATAAAGACCCCCCGACGGGAAAAACCTAAGTACCCGATTAATTTTCCAGAAACACATCGCGATCCGCCACCGCCGTCGACCCGAAGATCGGGAGGGTCCAAAAGCTCTTCCAGGCACCCTGCCGGAGAGAGGAATTGCCACCGGAGGTCTTCTTCATCGCCATGCTTGCCTCCGAAGCGATGAGTGAGTAGTCTACCTTGGACTATGGGTCCATAGCAGTAGCTAGATGGTTGTCTTCTCCACCATGTGCTTCATGTTTAGATCTCATGAGCTGCCCTACATGATTGAGATCACCGTTATGTAATTCTACATGTTTGGTTTGTTGGGATCCGATGAATATTGGTGTTATGATTGAGTTGCTATACTGAAATATATCTTATGTTATCTCTATGTTGTTTATGATCTTGCATGCTCTCCGTTGTTAGTAGCTATCTTGGCCGAGTAGTTGCTAGTGACTCCAAGAGGGGGTATTTATGCTCGATAGTGGGTTCATGCCTCTATTTAATCTGGGGGAGTGATAGAAACCTCTAAGGTTGTAGATGTGCTGTTGCTACTAGGGAGAAAACAACATTCATATGCTCAAGGGCATATGCTTTATTTACATTACACACTTTGCTTAATGCAATTATCTGTTGTTCGCAACTTAATTCTTGTGGAGTTCTCGGATTGATTCGCCACAAGTGGATTATTAGTCATAGATGCAGTTGGATGGCGGTCTATGTATTTTGTTGTAATGCCCAGAGTAAATCTCATAGTGATCTTCTTGACATATCACGTTTATCTTTATTCTATCAATTGCCCAACTGTAACTTGTTTACCCAGCATGTGTTATTTATCTTATGGAGAGACACCACTAGTGAACTGTGAACCCTGGTCCTATTTCCATCATATTGCTATCACCTATTTACTTTACTCGCACTGTTTACTTTACTCGCATACTTCTGCTGCTTTCCACTCGATACGCTCATACCCTTTGTTTCAAGCAAACCGGTGAGATTGACAACCTCATCGCAAGTTGTTAGCAAAGTACTTGGTTGTGTTGTGTGCAGGTGACCGCGTTGCAGCTAGCAAGCAAAGCTTGGACGAGGCGCCATATATAAATTGTCCAAAGCTATCGCAAACTAGCAAGCATCACCTTCAGTCGTATTGTCTGCTTTTCTCCTGAACGATAAACCTTGGTTTCTTAACTGAGGGAAAATCTACTGCTATATTCATCACACCTTCCTCTTGTGGTTCCCAACGGGCTGGTCATTCACCACGCAACAAGCAGAGCCCTCGAGGCTAATAGACAATCTCATCATTGTAACCAAGCACTTCTTGCCATACAGTGAATTATAGCAGCACGTATGGTCTCGCCACCGTTGCGGGTCTGAAGCTGGGTAAACTCATGCTACCACCGTCCCGGATTGTTCCGCCGTGTTCACCCCCTTCCACAAACTTTCATACCATGACATATCTATTGATTAAACCATGACATGGACTACTCCCTCTTCATGGCGGTGATGATGGTGTTGATGTCAGAGAGGGTGGAGAAGCGTCTGAGGGCGACTCTGGCAGCATTTCCCCCCTCCAATCTTCGCTAGGAACAACCTCTATTTCTATTTTTTGTGTTTCTCCACCGCCCCCTATCGGGAACACCGAGGGAGCCTTTATATAGGCGTTTTTAGGTCAAGCTCAGTGTTAGGAGAAGAAGATGGATGGCATCGGAGCTCTAGGGCTCAAACGAGCTTGGGTGGCGCGGTCTGGTCCTAGGCCCGCACCACCAGGTCTCGTTTGACCTCTGGGGCCCATCTTGTTGACTTCTTTTGCTATAGGTGGTTCTCGTGATACAATATTAACACCCGAAAAATCCCAGATCAATTTGAGTTTTGGAAGGTTCCTGATATGTAAAAATACACAAAACAGGGTTTTCCTGTTCTATAGAGTCATAACCAAAATAAGGGGGGTCGATGGAAAATCCCCATAAATCATTGCAAATCATGATTATAACAAATAATAACATTATAATATGTAGGAATATGCATCAATAAACTACAAAGTTCATGCATGCATTTTGCATGCATCACTAGTACGCCTCTACTAGACTAGCTCATTTATTAATGATGGTTAAGGTTTTCTAACCATAGACATGAGTTGTCAATTAATAATGAGGTTATGGCATTAGAATAATGATGTGATGGACATACGCAAATTAAGCACGTCAATTAGATTGTGTCATTGTGTTCACAATTGCGTACCTTTTCTTATGTCTGTATCTTATTCCTTAGACCATGAGATAATAAAACTCCCTGGTACCAGAAGAGAGCTTTGAGGTCATCAAACATCACACCGCAACAGGGTGATCATAAAGGTGTCTCTTATTTGATCCTAGATACTTGTTGGATTGCATGTATCGAGATTAGGATTTGTCCCTCCCATGATGGAGAGATATACTCCGGACCCACTCGGTAATCAATATCATACACCATTTGCAAACATGTGATTAATGAGTTTAATCACAGGGTGATATTGGATTGCAGAACAAGGAAAGAGTACTTGCTACGGAGGAGATTGAACTAGGTATGGCAATTGATTACACTAAGTAAGTGTTCCAAGTTGGGACTCCAAGTGCAGAGTGTTGTAGCAAGAGTAAATTTTCCCCGCGAGGGAACTCGGGGTTTATATCGAACTCTCGGGGAACAGTCAAAAAAGCTCTTGTCGTTCTTCTTCCAGCAACCTGCAAAACAATTCCTCGTTCTTGTGTCCCCAACTCCACCGAGTGGTTGTCAAGCACAAGATGTGAATGTAAGTAAAAGTAAATATGATATGCAGTATGATAAATTAAATAACAATGCAATAAAGTAAATATGCTATGGTAATAATATTTTTTGTGTTTTGGTTATGTATTCAAAGAAGTAAATATGTTTTTTTATTTTCGGAATAATTTAGTGCTAAAAATAAAAGTGCATGCAAAAGTGTTGGAAAGGTGTTTCTTATGATGTAAATTGGACCGGGGTTCATAGGTTCACTTGCCTACTCTCTCGTTGAATTGTGGTGGCATTAAGCGCAATGCGGATGACCGAAACGTTGACATGATTTTTATTATGTTACTTGATAATATTCATGTGGGCATCACGTCCTAATTTAAAGATGATGCAACACATCTTACTTATACCCCACTAGAAGGAATAAACTTCAGGCAATCTAGTATTAAGAATTAACAGAGTATAGTCTTAGGTACTTTGACATGATGTCGAACAACAAATATTCTACCACTTGGACATATTACAATAGAAAATGTGCCTATGAATGTTACTCAGGATTCTTAGCTATCACTAAGAAATATAATACATGCATTTTTTATCCATAGTGAAAATAACCGTGGAAGAAGGTACACAACCCTAGCAGATCAATGGATATTATCATCTATTCAATCACTACTACCTAGTTATCTCACAAATACACACCATACCCCTCATCCCCTCACATACATGTTGGATCAGAACAAGTAATAAAGAATGGGGTGATAATATGCATCTACTCATACATCAAGAACATAATAATATATCACATTTCATCAAACATCCAATAATATAAAGATCCACCATATAGGAATTACATACTATGCATCATAATAATGTTGGGCAGCTCATATGATGTCTAAACATGAAGTACATGAGAGAAATAGGACAAGCTACTGCCACAAACCCGTAGTCCAGAGGTGGACTACTCCCTCTTTATGGCGGTGATGATGGTGTTGACGTCGGAGAGGGTGGAGAAGCGACCGGGGCAACTCTGGCAGCATTTCCCCTTCCAATCTTTGCTGGAACAACCTCTGTTTCTATGTTTCGTGTTTCTTCGTCGCCTCCTGGTCGCGATCGTCGAGGGGGTCTTAATATAGGCGTTTTTAGGTCAGGCTGAGCGTCCAGAGACGAAGATGGATGGATGATACGTCCATTTTGCATCACTATTTTATATCATAATTTACTATTATTCATTGATATATTTCATATTTAGAGATGATACTTATGTTATTTCTTATATTTTGCATGTTGGATGATTATTAGAGAATTAACTGCCGGAGTCAGAATTATACTAGAAAAAGGACTATCAAGATACCATATTTCTAAAAATCAGAATTTCCCAGAAAATATCCAGAAGTTCCTATTTTGCCAGATGACAGAGGTAGCCAGAAGGAGAGGCTGAGGTGGGCCACCAGGGGCCCACACCACCCCTAGGCGTGGGCCAGGCCTGGCCGCGCGGCTATGAGGTGTGGTGGCCCTGGCCCACCTCTGCTAGTGCCCCTTCGCGTATATCATCGCCCCGAAAACCTAAGACTGGGGGAGCCATCGAAGAAATATTCCGCCGCCTCTACGGGGCGGAAAACTCAGAGATAGAAAAGGCTCTCCGGCAGGCAGAAATCTGCCGGGGAAATTCCTTCCCGGAGGGGGGAAATCATCGCCATCATCACCATCATCGAGCTGGGCTTCATCGGGATCATCATCATCATCATCACTAGCACCATCATCACCTCGTCGTCCCGCTGTAACATCTTGGGTTGAATCTTGTCTAGTTCATAGGGGAAACTTTCCCGGTGTTAATTACTACTTGTAGTTGATGCTATTGAGTGAAACCATTGGATTAAGGTTTATGTTCAGATTGTTATTCATCATTATTTCACCTTTGATCATGATCCATATGATGTCTTGTGAGTAGTTCGTTTAGTTTCAGAGGACATGGGAGAATTCAAGATGTTAGTAGTGGAATTATGTTGAGTAATATTTAATGGTTTGATATTTATGTTGTGGTGCTATTCTGCTAGTGGTGTCATGTGAACATCGACTACATGATACTTCACCTTTAAGGGCCTAGTGGAATGCATTGTGTATTTGGCTACTAATTGTGCGGTTGCCGGAGTGATAGAAACCTAAACCGCCATTAGGAAACCAGTGCATCAAGGAGTGTAGGATCTCAGAGTTTAATGTTGTGGTTGGATTTATCTTAATTACTTTCTTGTAGTTGTGGATGCTTGCAAGGGGTATAATCACAAGTATGTATTAGTCCAAGTTGGGGTAGTGCATTAGCATAGGTTTACCCCCATAACACCTATCAAATAAATGAAGATTAATCAACTGTATGAAGCGAAAGCACTTGAGGAAATTCATGTGTGTCCTTAGGAACGTTTGGTCATCATAAGTAACACAACTGGCTTGTCCTTTGCTCTAGAAAGGATTGGGCCACTCGCTGCAATTATTATTACTATCTTTTATTTACTCGTACTTTATTTATCTGCATTATCAAAAACCCCTGAAAACCCATTTGCTTGTATTTACAGTGATTCCTTGATCAAAACTGCTTGTCAACACCTTCTGATCCTCGTTGGGTTTGACACTCTTATTTATCGAAAGTACTACGATACACCTCCTATACTTGTGGGTCATCAACGGCAGCGGAGGATCGAGGCCCAAATGGGTATGGGTGGTGCAGCCTGGCCTAGGGCCCGCGTCACCTATGCTCGTTTGGCCTCTAGGCCTCACCTCGTTGACTTCTTCTCCTCCAGGTGCTTCTTGTGGTAAAATACTAATGCCCAAAAAATCCCAGGTCAATTTGAGTCCGGGAAGGTCCCTGAAACATGAAAATATGCAAAACGGGTGATGTCTACGCACGTGTCTGTTCTTGTAGACAGTGTTGGGCCTCCAAGTGCAGAGGTTTGTAGCGCAGCAGCAAGTTTCCCTTAAGTGGATCACCCAAGGTTTATCGAACTTAGGGAGGAAGAGGTCAAAGCTATCCCTCTCAAGCAACCCTGCAATTACGATACAGAAAGTCTCTTGTATCCCCAACACACCCAATACACTTGTCAGATGTATAGGTGCACTAGTTCGGCGAAGAGATAGTGAAATACAAGTAGTACTGATGATTATGAGTAGTAAATGTAATCTGAAATAAATATCGCTGCGAGCAAACATGTAACAAAACTGAAAGGAAACGGTGTGCAAAGCTTGGAAACAAGGCCTAGGGATCATACTTTCACTAGTGGACACTCTCAACAAATATAACATAATTGAACCAATAGATACTAACTTCAATATGCAACTCAAAACAATTCTCTAATGGAAAACAAACACTAATCATGCGTAGGGCTATGAAGCACTCCTCAAAGTTCCTATTTCCCCAAACTAGATTGTCCCACACTGTCACCGTGAACGCACTAGATGGTTCCAACAAACACCAACAATTCATAGAGACATTAACCAAAAGAGACACACATAATGCGCACACTGTCACCTTCACATCATGATACAAGGTGTCTCCGGAGAGTACAAATATAAAGCACGGGAGTAGCATAATATCTGAATAATAACATCTACCAATTCATCTGGATACAAAGCTCATGATCACATAAAGATCACATCATGGGAGAGAGAGGTGAACCACATAGCTACCGGTAGAGCCCTCAGCCCCGGGGGAGAACTACTCCCTCCTCATCATAGGAGACAGCAAGGTTGATGGAGATGGCGGTGAGGTTGATGGAGAAGGCGGAGATGGCGATGGAGACCGATGAAGATGGCTCCGGGGGCACTTCCCCGTCCCAGCAGGGTGCTGGAACAGAGACTTCTGTCCCCCAAAATTTGTCTTCGACGGCGGCGGCGCTGCAGAACTGTTCTGGGAAAAACGCCAATTCTTTTAGGGTTTTCCGTCGGGAGGCTTCTTATAGGCAAAGGGGCATCATCAGAGGTGGACCAGGGTGGTCTCACCACAGGGGGGCGCGGCCAGGGGCTGGGCCGCGCCCCCTCATGGTGAGGCTGGCCCCTGGCCTTCCTCCGGCTCTCGTTCGGTCTTCAGTCCTCTTCCGGGAAAAATAGGAGTTCTGGAACTTGTTTCGTCCAATTCCGAGAATATTTCCTGTGTAGCTTTTCTGAAACACAAGAGCAGTAGAAAATAGGGAACTGGCACTATGGCATCTTGTTCGTAGGTTAGTTCCAGAAATCGCATAAAAATGCCACAAAGTGTAACGAAACACAAGGCAAATGGTGTAAACACAAGCATGGAGCATCAAAAATTATAGATACGTTTGAGACGTATCAAGCATCCCCAAGCTTAACTCCTGCTCGTCCTCGAGTAGGTAAGTGATAACAAAAGAATAATTTTGAGGTGACATGCACCATCACAATCTTGATCATCTAAGTAAGCATTGAGTGCTAGGATCAAAAGAACTTAAAACATGGGCATGAAGATATAATCTTGACAATAAGAAACTTAGCAACCATGTTATAACATGAAGAAGTACACAAACGAAAGATCATGAAAATGAAATAATGAAAGTCACGTGTGTGTTTCAACCATATGGAAAAACATAGCAAATGGTTTTCAGCTTGTCCCTCATGGAATAGCAAAACATAAATGCATAGGACACCTTCAAGTTTAAGAGGGCGACTAGATACAAATAATTTAAGAACAAGTGAAACCATAATCATGAATCGATCAATAATAAACTTTGGGACTATGCACATTATACTCAGAATGACAACTATGCTCTCTTAGATGGTGCATAAAGGTAGAAGGTGGAGACTCAACATAAAAGTAAAAGAAAGGCCCTTCGCAGAGGGAAGCAGTGATTAAACATGTGCTAGAGCTTTTCATTTGTAAAACAGAGACATAAAAACTAGATTTTGAGAGGTGGTTGCCTTTGTCAACGACTCGCAATGGGGTTCTTACTATCTTCCATACAAAAATGAAGCAAGTTTTTGAGAGAGAGATTGGCACTTTTGTTCTCTTTTATAAAGCTTGGCACTCCTCCCCACCTTTTTCCTTTCACAAACCATGGCTAACCGATTCCATCGGGTGCCCACCAACATTCACATACCATTGGAGGAGTGCCTTTTTTCTTTCTTTTTTTATTTTTTTTTATTTTTGGAATAAGACAATATGGAAGATAGCAAATCCGACCACTACGTCCCCATGAGCTAAAAATAGTGTCACAAAATGAGAAGTGTTTTGAAGGTTTTTTTGAAAGGTAGCACAAGAAAATTACTTGGAATGGCTTGCAAATACCATGCATAGGAATTTATAGTGGACACATTGGCAAACTTGGTTTTTAGGAGTTGGATGCACGAGTAGAGCTCATACTCAGTACAAAATAAGGGCTAGCAAAAGGCTGGGAGTGACCAACTAAGAGAGCAATAATGGCCATAATCATGCATAGCGACAAAACATCATTGAAAGAAGCATAAAGTGGTATCACAAGTGAAAAACCAAATGATCATAGAGGCTATAGGTGACTTATTTTGTAGTCAACATGTGTAAGCATGTGCCAAGTCAACCCAAATAAAGCATCAAAGGAGAAAACCAAATAAATGCTTCCATATAATAAAAACAACGCATGATTTTTTCAAAGGCTCATTAAGCAATCTCAGTCATTTGAGACAAGTCATGCTACAGCAAAAATCACTAAGCATACTATCAAAACGACATCAAGCACGGCATGAAAAAGTCTAAGCCGCAGTATACACAAGCTCCTTTTTGTACCACTTTTTTTTGCATGAAACTTTTTCTCTTTTCCAACACCATTTGGACCTTTTTAAAACAACTCCTTTTGATGAAAACCAAAATAGACCAGAGGTACAAATACACCTTGATGCAAAGATATAACAAGATCTGAACAAAAATCAAGGCAAAAAACAAAAGTTAAACGCAGTAGCAGAAAAAGAGAACACTCGTTGAACGATAAGAGTGAAAACTAGAGTGTTCTTGGCAATGAAAAATGGAGTTCATCTCCTCCAAAAAGAACATGATGTGATCCAACCATTTATTTCAGCAAACAAAGCAAAAATAAAACTAAAAGCGAAAACAACTGACGCTCCAAGAAAAACGCATAATGCATTAAGCAATAAAAATATAGTGTGTTGAAAGGTGACCTGATTTTTGCCGATGAAGAAGGGGTGCCTCGGGGGCATCCCCAAGCTTTGACGCTTGTACCTCGTGGATATTTCTTGGGGTGCCTGGGCATCCCCAAGCTTGAGTTTTTGTCCATTCTTTAACTCATCTCATCATTCTCCAATCCCTACACTTGAAAACTTCCTTCATACAAAACTCAACACAATTCTATTAGCAACATTAGTGTAAGCATAATATTGAATCAACCCTTTTTCTTCAGATTTCAACTCAAAACCACCACATATAAAGCATATACTACTGTAGCAACTTCCCCAAAAGTTCTGTGATCAAAAGAACTCAAAAAGAAAGCGATCGAGAGGCAAACACAAATAATGGCAGAAATCTGTCAAAACAGAACAGCTCACAAAGGTCGAATTTTTCGAGGGTTTTCTATTGCTCAAATTAAAAAGTGTCAAACTAATGAAAGTTTGGATATAACCTGGGGCATATGAACAAGAAATCGCAGGTCAAAAAGATATTCAGAGAATTTTCACAAATTTTTATGGTGCAGCACCGAAATCTGTTTCAGGACAGCAACTTCCCCAAATCTTACCTCACTCAAATTAGAGGTTTCTCTTGGCACAACAACGAAATAAAAAGGATAAGGATCAGTTATTACAGTAGTAATAACTTCCAAGACTCAAATAAAAGAAAAAGTACTGAAAATAAAACATTGGGTTATCTCCCAAGAGTGCTTTTCTTTAACGCCTTTGAGCTAGGCGCAGTAATTCGCAAAGATGCTCATGTAGGCGCCATAAAAGAGCTTAAGGCAAAGGCGCTATATAGGAACTTAAAGCAAGAGAGAGAATCAAAAATAAAATATGAAACACATTTAAATCTAAACCACTTACTATGAAAAGTAGTCTTGTAAAGAGACAAGTCATGAAAGCGCAAAGCGAAAAGCATAGGAAGGCGAAACAAGTACAACTTCAAGAATTCCAACAAGAAGAGGGGAAACTCAATATTGTTGAGATCCATCAAACCATGTTTCCCTCTCTCATAATAACTTTCAGTAGCATTATGAATAGAACTAACATAACTATCACATAAAGCATCCTTATCATGAGCCACATGCATAAAAGAATTAATACTCCCCACATGAACAATCATAGTAGGAGCAGATTCAACATAATAATTATTCTCATCACCATAATCATCAAAAACAGGAGGCATATTGTAATCATAACTAATTTTCTCCTCAAAAGTAGGTGAACTGAAAATATTATACTCATCATCATAACCATCATAAACTAGAGGTTTAGTATCATCATAAGCGAGAGAACAGCTATTTTGCAAAGCGTATTCATCAAACATATCATCATAGGAAGGAACATGGATAGTACTAATGGTACAACAATTATTAACCTTAGAATTGGTACCAAAAATATTTTCAATATCAAAAGTAGAGTGCTTTTCCCAATCATGGTCACTAACATAGGTAACAGGCATAGGAACATCATCAAGATCAGAATTATCATAATCTATAGTAGGAGCAACATGCTTAGGGGAAGATACCGTTTCCTCTCGCCTTTTACTCCTCTTCTTCTTCTTCTTCTTACTCTTCTTACTCTCTCCTTTAGGAGGGAGAGGCTTGAAAGGCATCTTCTCCACATAATCTAGTTTACTGACAGAAACAACCGAAGAAACTTTGGAGGATTCCTCCTCTCTATAAATAAGATAGAAACATCTATTAGTCCTGTCATGGCTTGGCAAAACATCATATTTTATAAGATTTTGTATGTAAGTATTTGCGAGGCAATCTTTAACACAATAGAGACGACAACCATGAAGGGTGCTATTAATATAAAAAACACTCATATCAACCAAAGAAATCTTTCTAGATATCTCTTCACACCCCAAAAACAAAGTAAGCTCATCATGCTGATTGAGAGTAATCTTCTCATCACAATACAAATTTACGGTACTCATTTGATTAAAAGAGTCACGATATTGGCTTGAGCATTGAAAATTAAAATGACCCGTGTCATCGCAAAGTTCACAAAGAAAAGGATAAAGCTCACAAACCTTTTCACCAAGCTTATCTAGAGCCTTGAGCCACATTCGGGTTTCTTCATTCCCGTGGGTGATACAATAATCTTCTTTGTTGTGACTCTGTTCACAAGGTCTATGTACTCCACAAAAATTAACATGCTTATAGGAAGTAGTACTTTCAGAAATTTGAGCATGTTTATTGCAATCATCAATAACAATATTACTTTCTATGCAAGTGTCCTTAAAAGGTTCATGATACACATCCCCATTTCCCTTAGGAACATTAATATGGGAAGCAAAGGCTTTAAAGCAATCAACCAGAATTTGAGGATCAAGACCATATTTAGCACCAAGCTCTTCAAAATTAGCAGTTTCAGCGAAAGACTTAATGCAATCATACTCGTAATTTATACCTGATCCTTTACCTTTGTTGCTATCCCAATCTTCAATATTGTTTTGAATTGCTTCAAGAAGATCCCACTTGGTGTCAACATCCTTCCTTGTGAAAGACCCATCCAAGCATGCATCTAGATAGTCCTTGTAATATCCTGAAAGCCTTGCATAAAAATTATCAATAACAATATTACGAGGAAGATCATGAATAGGACATTTGAGCATTAGTGACTTCAATCTTCCCCACGCTTGGGCAATGCTTTCTCCCTCATGCGGATGAAAATTATAAATGTAATTCCTATCTTTATAGTCCTCAGTAGAAGGATAGAATTTAGAATCAAAGAGAGGTACAATTTCCTCCCAATCAATAGGTCGGCCATCCTTCAGTGTTTTACACCATTCCACAGCTCTGCCCTTCAGTGATAAAGAGAATAGCTTCTTCTTAACTCGGTTCATCGAAATACCTGCACACTTGAACAACTCGCATAATTCATGTATAAAAAGTAAATGATCACCAGGATGGACAGTTCCATCTCCTAAATAGCAGTTATCCATAGCACGTTCAACAATCTTCATAGGTATTTTAAAAGGATGAGGAGCACAAGCATCATTAGAAACATCACATATGGGAGATAAAATATCATCAGAGCAAACTTTCTCCACTAAAGCTGGGGAACTAAAAATATCATGCTTAACAAAACTAGCTTCCCCAAGCTTAGACTTTTCTATAGCATTAGCAATAATGGTGTTCAAAGCATTCATACTAATAACATTGCTATGCAAAATAAGCTCCAAAGGTTTTTCAAAAACTTCAATTCTAAACTCAGGAAAAAGACTAAAGAACTCTTTACTTTCCATTAAGCCTAACTAGTGAAAATAAAAACAAGAAACAAAAAGATATAATTGCAGAATCTAAAGGAAATAACTTTGAGCACTCACACAGGAGGATGCGAGTACCTTTTAGCTTACCTCCCCGGCAACGGCGCCAGAAAAGAGCTTGATGTCTACGCACGTGTCTGTTCTTGTAGACAGTGTTGGGCCTCCAAGTGCAGAGGTTTGTAGAGCAGCAGCAAGTTTCCCTTAAGTGGATCACCCAAGGTTTATCGAACTCAGGGAGGAAGAGGTCAAAGCTATCCCTCTAAAGCAACCCTGCAATTACGATACAGAAAGTCTCTTGTGTCCCCAACACACCCAACACACTTGTCAGATGTATAGGTGCACTAGTTTGGCAAAGAGATAGTGAAATACAAGTAGTAGTGATGATTATGAGTAGTAAATGTAATCTGAAATAAATATCACTATGAGCAAACATGTAACAAAACTGAAAGGAAGCAGTGTGCAAAGCTTGGAAACAAGGCCTAGGGATCATGTAACAACTCAGAAATTGTAATCCACTTTCTATTAATTAAAGTGCCAAATTTTGGACCAAGATAAAACTTTTTAACTATTATTGCATGTATGCATGTATTTTCCATTATGTGTATTTTATGATTTCATGTGTGTTATTTTTGGTTGTGCAATGGTTAGTTAATTCTAAGTTAACCAACAGAAGCAATTGAGACAAATTATAAGAACCAAGGAAACAAGAAACAAAAGAAAGAAAGAAAAAGAGAAGAATGAGATGATCTAGGAAATCTTATTGACTACCCTACTTTGAGCCTTTAGAATAAGAAATCTGTAACTCAACTTGGTGTTTGGCCAGTTAGTTGAGCTTGACCAAGTTGCATACTAACTCAACCAAAAGGTTGCTACCCAAAATTCAAATCAGAACATCACTCAAACTTCTGTCAAACTTTGAATCTGAATCAGTGACCAAACTTCGAATTTGAAATAAGATTTCTGCAAAACTTAACATTTCTTTGTAACAAAAATATGACTGGAAACCTTGGCCAATATGTTGATCACCCAAAGTGGAAAATTTCAAAAATTCGAATTTGAATCTCTTGCGAGCATTTCGTCGAACACCTGGCAGATGAAAATCGGGGGAATCGTGATCACTGTGAGGATCACTGTCGCCGTTCGTCTCGCGCCTGTAGCCATGCTCCTGGATGACGCCGCGGTCGAGCCCAGCTCCCTCTGCCCCGACCCGAGCCGTGAGAAAGGGAGGAGAGAGGAGACAGCACCCAGGACCCCCCTCTCTTCTTCCCCAGCTCACTGCACGTCGCCGACCATCGTGACTGCGCCAGAGCCGACCCACAGCACTCCGCGGCCGAGACCAAACCCCTCCAGCACGCGAGCAAGTCCGTCGAGGCCGGTGTCGCCCGTGCGCGTCGCCAGCATGCCCTGCGCCGGCCACCTACTGGGCGCCCCTGTCCCCGACGCTCCGGCCTATAAAAAGCCCCGCCGATCAAACGAACCAACTCGCCCCGTCCCCAGCTACCTCCCAGACACGCTCACTTCACCCCGCTTGCTCTTGTTCGACGTCGCCATCCCCGCCGGCGAGGTACTGGACGCGGAGGGCGCCGCCGCGTTCGACCTCCTCGGAGCAAGCCGCCGCTGGGAATCGGAGGAGGAGCCTCGCCGGAGTCGTTTCCGCCTCTCGCCGTCGAGTGCTGCTTCCTCTACGCACGCTGCCGTCGCCGTCGTCATCTTCGCTGCTCGCAGGTGAGCTCCGCCGTCGCCGATGAACACGACACCCCTGAGCCGTTAGATCTTGATCTGACGATAGCATACCGGTTCGGTTCGAATAAGTGACCTGACGGGTGGGACCCCCCTGTCAGGTTCAGTTTTATTTCTTTCCCGCCATGCGAATCGTTTTCTGGGCCGGCCCGTTCGGGTTTCATTTGAAATCGGCCCAGCTCTGTCGAATTCGGTCCGAAACGTTTTATTCATTTTCCCGCCTATTTCGAATTAATTCAAATTAGTTTCAGATATGTTTTTCAAACTTTAATTCCAAGAGATTTACAAATCCATTTCTAGCAAATAAATATGCGTTGGAAAGCTTGTGAAATGCTCTATACTGTAGAACTGATTAGAATTCAATTTGAGCTAGGAATTTAAATCAATAAGAATAGTGTGACCATAGCTTTATTAATCCTAGAAAAATTCTATAGCATTGTTTAAACCTCCTAAAATTATGAAAATTGGTTTGTGAACTCACTAATCAACTCCCCTACTGTTTAGTCAACCTTAATCAACTCAAACCTATTTAGTGGTATCAATTAGACCTTAATCCAATCTTAATGGGTAACATAAAATGATAGATCCCTATCATGCACTTAGAATTTATTGTTGCCCTCAATACCAATTCACATAACTAGTCAATCCTCACTTAAACTACCCCTAATACCTAGTTTCATACCATACTTAAAAAGTGAACCACACATGGCATATGGTAGGAAATTTAACTTACACACTCAATGCAAACTTGGAAGAAAACTTGCAACATAATTCAAATAAAATCCAATAGGAAGACTATTGTTTGAAAACAAGTATGTGTGCTTGATGTGTTGTTAGCATTGTGTAGTGATGATGTGCTTTGTGTTTATTCGTTGTTAGATGCTAGTGTTGCCGAGGAGGATATTGAGGGGGAATATTATCAAGAAGAAGAAGAATACCCCGGACACTTTGCCAACCAAGGCAAGCCATCTTTTGAATCATACTCCAAATGCCTAGCTTTACTATTGCATTCTACTTGTTTTAAGTAAATTGCATGATTGAATTGCTAGAGTAGAATGAGAGAAGTATAGTGATATCTTGCTTAGCAAGAGCATCAAGCTGAGTTTATCCAAACATGGCTAGTGGTATCATCACTCAATATAGTTGCTTAGTCGCTAAAAAAAATTGAGACCATCTCTAAGTGGAACCCATTGAACTTGGTGACTTGAGTTTGAAAACTTGAAATGAAGATTCTCCTACATGATGGTTTTAGGAAGGAAAATAATATTGACTAAGAGCTATGGAAGGTATTTGCTAAATGATACTAAGTGATGTACCATGTGAGCCAACCATTACCGTACGACCACATTACCCCTAAATGGGAAGGGGCTTAGTCCGTAGCTTGTTTACCCTAGTATGGGAGGCCTTGCATCAAACCTTATGGAAGTGCACCGTGCGCGGTTACTTCTGAACCAAATGGAGATTCCACTCATCCGGCATCCCGGAGCGGGCAAAACTAGAGGCGCCGGAACGGGGATTTCCGTATCCCGGGCTCTAGGGAAGGATCCTGTACTAGAGTGAGCAAGTGAAAGAATTTGTTTGATTATCTGAACCCCGCATACTTTGTGTATGACGATCCGTGGATTTCTCCCGGCAGATGTATCGAATCTTGTGGGTAAAGTGTACCCCTCTGCAGAGGTTTTCAAACTATTCGAATAGCCGCGTCCTTGGTTATGGACAGTTGGCAAACTGTACTTGACTTTTGTCAAGAATAATAATAACTTATGTGAACTGGGTGAATGACATGACTTGATTGGACCTTGATCTTGACACACTTGAAGTTCCTTTAGATTAAACTTAGAGAACTAAACTTCTTTTCTACCAACGAACCTTCTTGGGAAACAAAACTAGCTTTTGCAAACTAAACTTAGTGCTTAGTCCACCATTTCAACCTTGCATATCTACTCCATCATTTCCTTTATAAGATGGTTGGCGAGTGCATCCAATGTACTCACGGCTGTGTCCCTGGCTATCAACTTGGCCAGACTTTGGGGAAGAATATCCGGAGGAAGGTTATGAAGAAGAGTACCAGAACTAAGATCTTCTACTGAGACGCCATTGCCTGTAGGGTGAAGGCATGGACCCGAAGACGTTATTTCCGCTGCTATATTGTATTGTAATGTGAACTTGGTCTCTATGACCATGGTATCTGAATCATCGTATTGTAATGCCTATGGAACTGGTTACCAACTACGTTATGTGTATCACAACAATGATTCTGGGATTGTGGTGGAATGCATAACGGGCACTTCGAATTTGTGATAAATTCGGGGTCGTCACAAGTTGGTATCAGAGCCTAGGCTGACCATAGGAGACCTTAGTTAGAATTGGGCGTTAAATGAAACCTTTACAAAAGCAAAGAAGATAAGTAATGGTTTAAAAATTGCTTAGTATTTTCCTCTCTATTTACAAGGTTTTTGTACCTACTTCAGTTTTTGCATACTTAAAATCTTGCACACTTGAGTGGATCACTAACTTAATCTAATCTAAAATTTTGTAGATGGCCCCGGTATTCACTGAGCAGTACCAGTTGGGCCATGGTGGCAGCCTTTGTTTCGAGCGCGACCTCACCACCCTGACCTTGTTCCTGAACCGTCTGTATCCGGAGTTCAAGGGAGCCGTGCTCAATGAGCACCCGGATGGAGAGCTACGATGGCTTGTCAGGGCCAGCTGCCGTGGCAAGAAGGGAGATTTGAGCTCTCCAAGGATCAAGTTTGAGCTGGTGGAGAACACTTGGGCCGATGGTTTGGTCCGAGGTATGCAGGAGACGCACGCCCGCTTGTGCGGACTGCATGTTCAGGAGGTCCAGGGAGAGCGCTTTAGGAACTTCGCTCGGCGTGATGCGGATGGGCGTCCCGCAAACATGCCAGGGCAAAATGAGCCGAGTACCTATGTTGATCACATGGACTTCTTGCTGTACTCCACTCAGCAGGAGGCAGATCGAGCCCGTACCAAGGCCAACCTTGAGCACTTTGCACTGGTGGAGGCAAGGAGCACTATCAGGATTCTTGCTAGGGATCGCAAGAGTCTTCGCCGCCAGCGCGATGAGAGGGATCACACCATTGAGGAGTTGAAGGCCAATGTGGCTGAGCTGACTGAGTACATTGAGAGTCTAGAGGACCACCTTGGTGAGGAGGAAGGCATTGATCTCCGCAAGGAGGATAATGCCCTCATTAGTGATGAGGATGACTTCATGGAGAACCTTGATGATGAGGAGGATCCTGAGGAGAATGGATTCATTGTGGATGATGAGGAGGAAGACCCCGAGGAGCCCGATGTTTAGAGTTGGAGATTCCCGTGTTATCTAGTTATGAGTTCACCTTGAGTCACTTCGTGTAGGTGTGAGTTGTATCCCCCTCTCTAGTAGACGAGTCGCAATGGTTTGATGTAAACCATTTGTAATGTGTGAACTCGTATGTATGATATGTTTGATGCTTGTTGAATGAAATATGAATTTGGCCCTTAAGGCCTTATTAAGACAAAAATTGCATCATCTAGGGTACATTTAAATCTTAGCAAATTAGTTTTTCTCTCTTGTCTTACACACCTTATCTTCAGATGCCGCGAGCACCCCCACCCCCGAACCCGGAAATGGCCGAACTACTAAGGTTGATCATGGAAGACTGGGAAGCAGCCCGAGCTGAGTGCCAAGCTAACTTGGCCACTCTTCAGCAGTTAACCCAGATGGCCATGAACCACAACAATGGCAATGGAAATGGCCATGGTGAAGGAGAAAACAATGGCCATGGGGATCACCGATCCAAGTTAAGGAGTTTCCAAAACACCAATCCACCTATATTCACTAAGTCTGAAGAACCCTTAGATGCTGATGACTGGCTTCGCACTATGGAGAACAATTTGGCAGTCGCCGAAGTTGGTGAAAATGAGAAGGTCTTGTACACCACCTACTATCTTGCGGGAGCCGCAAGAGCTTGGTGGGATAGCACTCGTGCAATGCAAGCCCAAGGGTACGTGATGCCTTGGGAGGAGTTCAAAAGCAAGTTCAGCAAAGCCCATGTTCCTTTGGGATTGGTTAAAAGGATGAGAGATGAGTTCAGAAATCTGAAGCAAGGTTCCCTATCTGTGGTGGACTACCGTGACAAGTTCCTTACCTTGTCTAGGTATGCCCCAGATGACACTAACACCACCGAGAAGAAGCAAGAAAGGTTTCTGGATGGACTTCATGATGAGATGCAATGTGTCTTGGTCAGCATTCACTTTGCAGACCTGGAGTCATTAGTTGACTCTGCCATTTAGATGGAAGGCAAACTCAAGCAAGCTGCAGAGAACCGCAAGCGCCGTATGATGTATCAAGGCAACTCGAGCAATTCGCAGAAGCCAAGGGGAAATCCACCTATGGGTTTCGCCCCTAGACCTATGAGGCCATCTGCACCTGCTCCACGCTCCAACTACCCCAACCGTCCGCCCGGCAACAACTTCAACCGTGCACCTCCAAGACCTAATGGCAACAACTTCAACCCCAATGCTCCAAGGCCCAATGGAGCACCTGTGCTACCCAAGCCCAGTGACAAGTCTGGAGTTACCTGTTATGAGTGCGGACTCAAAGGGCACTACTCCAATGAGTGCCCCAAGAAGCTGAATGACGCATCCAAGACCACTACTCCTACTCAGCAGCAGCGCCGTGTTGGAAATGGCAAGAATTATCCCCCAAGGAACCAGCCTCACCCCCGAGGCCGTCTGAACCACATGAATATTGAAGAAGCTCAGGAGGCAACCGACGTTGTGCTTGGTATGTTCCCTGTTAATTCAGTTCCTGCAAGAGTTCTGTTTGATTCTGGAGCTTCGCATTCGTTTGTTACTCAGTTATTCGTTGATAAAAGTGGACTTCAACCAACACCCCTGAAAAATATCATGTCTGTGCAAATACCACGGTCAATAACCAAGGCTAGTTGTACCTGTTTGGCAGAGCCCATAGAAATCCATGGGATCTCATTCTTAGCCAGTTTGATTGTGTTAGGAACCAAAGGATTGGAAGTAGTCCTTGGTATGGATTGGATGTCTCAACACCAAGGAATTATAGATTGTGCCAAAAAGACCATCACCATGAGGAGTAACCATGGAATTTTAGTAAAGCATGTGTCAGTTAAACCCACCCAAATCCCCAGATGTCATAAGAGTATCTCAGGGCCAACCATAGAGGAAGTTCCCATCGTCTGTGAATACCCGGATGTTTTTCCCGATGAGCTACCCGGAATGCCACCGGATCGGGATATTGAGTTTATCATTGAGCTTATTCCCGGAACTGAATCCATCGCCCAACGACCCTATCGTATGAACCCAGCTGAACTAGTAGGGTTGAAGAAGCAATTGGATGACCTTTTGAGTAAGGGATTGATTTAGCCAAGTTCTTCTGCTTGGAGATCACCCGTTCTGTTTGTGGATAAAAGTGACGGTTCCAGCCGACTGTGCACTGATTACCGCAAGCTAAATGATGTGACCATCAAAAATAAGTATCCTCTTCCGAAGATAGATGATCTGTTTGACCAATTGACCGGAGCTCGAGTTTTCTCGAAGATAGATCTTAGAACTGGATACCATCAACTGAAGATCCGTGCAACTGATATACCCAAAACAGCCTTCACTACCCGATACGGATTGTATGAGTACACCGTAATGTCCTTTGGATTAACCAATGCCCCTGCCTATTTCATGAATCTCATGAATAAGGTTTTCATGGAGTTTTTAGATAAGTTTGTTGTTGTCTTCATTGATGACATTCTTATCTACTCCAAGTCTGAAGAAGAGCACGCAAACCATTTGAGATTGATCTTAGAGACTCTGAGAGAGCATCAGCTTTATGCCAAGTTCAGTAAGTGTGAGTTTTGGTTGAAAGAAGTTGGATTCCTAGGCCATGTGTTATCAGCTGGAGGAATATCAGTAGACCCAAAGAAGATCAAATCAGTCATGGAATGGGAAGCCCCTACCACTCAAACTAAAGTTAGAGGTTTTCTTGGACTAGCGGGATATTACCGCAAATTTGTTGAAGGGTTCTCGAGCATTGCTAGACCAATGACCCAATTGTTGAAGAAGGACAAGAAGTTTGAATGGACCCCTAAGTGTGAAGAGAGTTTTCAAGAGCTCAAGAAGCGATTGGTGACCGCTCCTGTCCTAACAATGCCCGATATCACCAAGAACTTTGATGTCTATTGCGATGCCTCCAAACTTGGACTTGGTTGTGTGTTAATGCAAGAAGGCAAGGTCATAGCTTACCTCTCTCGGCAGCTTCAACCTCATGAGGAAAATTATCCAACCCATGATCTGGAGTTAGCAGCTGTAGTTCTAGCTTTGACCTGGAGGCATTATCTTATGGGTAACCGTTGTGAGATCTACACTGACCACAAGAGTTTGAAGTACATTTTCACTCAGAAGGAGTTGAACATGAGGCAAAGAAGATGGATAGAGCTGATCAAGGATTATGATCTGGAAATTCATTACCACCCCGGTAAGGCCAATATAGTTGCCGATGCATTGAGTAGGAAGCCATGCTCGTTGAATATAATGATCAAAGAGGAGCAACCCATGTTGCACCAAGAGTTTGAAAAATTTGGATTGGAACTAGTCAGTCGAGGATTCTTAGCCCACCTCGAGTTTCAACCCACCTTGATGAGCCAAATCAAAGAGGCCCAGAAGGGAAACAAGAGTATTGACGGAATTAAGCACAGAATTAGTTCCGGCAAGGTGCCAGGATTTGAAGAAGATGATCAAGGAGTTCTTTGGTATAAAGGACGTATTTGTGTGCCTGCGGACTCAGAATTGAAGGAGGTGATTATGAAGGAAGCCCATGAGACACCTTACTCCATCCACCCCGGTGGAACCAAGATGTATCAAGATTTAAAGGAACAATTTTGGTGGCATGGAATGAAGCGTGAGATTGCATCGTTCATATCTAAGTGTGATATTTGTCAAAGGGTCAAGGCTGAACATCAACGTCCTGCGGGATTGCTGCAACCTTTGCAAGTTCCGGAATGGAAATGGGAATCTGTTGGAATGGATTTCATCACTGGATTTCCAAGGTCTAGCCGTGGAAATGACTCTATCTGGGTCATTGTGGATAGACTTACCAAAGTTGCCCACTTTATTCCTATCAAGACCACCTATACCTCGAGACAGCTAGCAGATCTTTACCTATCCAGAATTGTTAGTCTGCATGGAGTCCCTAAAACCATAGTTTCTGATCGAGGAACCCAATTCACCTCAAGATTTTGGAAAAGTTTGCACCAATCCTTGGGAACCAAATTAGCTTTTAGCACAGCTTACCACCCTCAGACGGATGGACAGACCGAAAGAGTGAACCAAATACTTGAAGATATGTTGAGAGCCTATGTTCTATCCTATGGAGCTAAGTAGGAAGATTGTCTGCCTTTCGCGGAATTTTCCTACAACAACAGTTATCAAGCCAGTTTGCAAATGGCCCCATTTGAAGCTTTGTATGGAAGGAAGTGTCGTACCCCTTTGAATTGGTCAGAAACCGGAGACAGTCAGATATTTGGACCTGATATTCTGCAAGAAGCCGAGGAGAAAGTTCGCATGATTCGTGACTACCTCAAGGCAGCCTAGTCTAGACAGAAGAGCTATGCCGACAAGAGACGTAGAGAACTGACCTTCCAGATTGGAGAGTTTGTTTATCTTAGAGTATCACCCCTCAAGGGAATGCAAAGATTCCAAGTGAAAGGAAAGCTTGCACCAAGGTATATTGGACCCTTCAAGGTGCTAAGCCGCAGAGGAGAAGTGTCATATCAGTTGGAAATGCCCCCTGAATTGTCTGAAGTACACGATGTCTTTCACGTGTCTTTACTTCGGAAATGTCTTGAAGTGCCGGAGAAGCCAGAAGTCTTCAAGAATATTGATCACCGTTCTGTGGACATCAACAAGGATTTGACCTATCGTGAAGTGCCTATTCGTATCCTCGAGGAAGCATTTAGAACCACTCAAACCCGAAGCATCAAGTTTTTGAAAGTTCAGTGGAGTAATCATACCGAAGATGAAGCCACTTGGGAACGAGAAGATTACCTTCAGAAAGAGTTTCCCAACCTTTTTAGTTCTTAACCGGTGAATCTCGGGGACGAGATTCTTTTTAAGGGGGGAAGATTGTAACAACTCAGAAATTGTAATCCACTTTCTATTAATTAAAGTGCCAAATTTTGGACCAAGATAAAACTTTTTAACTATTATTGCATGTATGCATGTATTTTCCATTATGTGTATTTTATGATTTCATGTGTGTTATTTTTGGTTGTGCAATGGTTACTTAATTCTAAGTTAACCAACAGAAGCAATTGAGACAAATTATAAGAACCAAGGAAACAAGAAACAAAAGAAAGAAAGAAAAAGAGAAGAATAAGATGATCTAGGAAATCTTATTGACTACCCTACTTTGAGCCTTTAGAATAAGAAATCTGTAACTCAACTTGGTGTTTGGCCAGTTAGTTGAGCTTGACCAAGTTGCATACTAACTCAACCAAAAGGTTGCTACCCAAAATTCAAATCAGAACATCACTCAAACTTCTGTCAAACTTTGAATCTGAATCAGTGACCAAACTTCAAATTTGAAATAAGATTTCTACAAAACTTAACATTTCTTTGTAACAAAAATATGACTGGAAACCTTGGCCAATATGTTGATCACCCAAAGTGGAAAATTTCAAAAATTCGAATTTGAATCTCTTGCGAGCATTTCGTCGAACACCTAGCAGATGAAAATCGGGGGAATCGTGATCACTGTGAGGATCACTGACGCCGTTCGTCTCGCGCCTGTAGCCATGCTCCTGGACGACGCCGCGGTCGAGCCCAGCTCCCTCTGCCCCGACCCGAGCCGTGAGAAAGGGAGGAGAAGAGGAGACAGCACCCCCCCTCTCTTCTTCCCCAGCTCACTGCACGTCGCCGACCATCATGACTGCGCCAGAGCCGACCCACAGCACTCCGCGGCTGAGACCAAACCCCTCCAGCACGCGAGCAAGTCCGCCGAGGCCGGTGTCACCCGTGCGCGTCGCCAGCATGCCCTGCGCCGGCCACCTACTGGGCGCCCCTATCCCCGACGCTCCGGCCTATAAAAAGCCCCGCCGATCAAACGAACCAACTCGCCCCGTCCCCAGCTACCTCCCAGACACGCTCACTTCACCCCGCTTGCTCTCGTTCGACGTCGCCATCCCCGCCGGCGAGATACTGGACGCGGAGGGCGCCGCCGCGTTCGACCTCCTGGGAGCAAGCCGCCGCTGGGAATCGGAGGAGGAGCCTCGCCGGAGTCGTTTTCGCCCCTCGCCGTCGAGTTCTGCTTCCTCTACGCACGCCGCCGTCGCCATCGTCATCTTCGCTGCTCGCAGGTGAGCTCCGCCGTCGCCGATGAACACGACACCCCTGAGCCGTTAGATCTTGATCTGACGATAGCATACCGGTTCGGTTCGAATAAGTGACCTGATGGGTGGGACCCCCCTGTCAGGTTCAGTTTTATTTCTTTCCCGCCGTGCGAATCATTTTCTGGGCCAGCCCGTTCGGGTTTCATTTGAAATCGGCCCAGCTCTGTCGAATTCGGTCCGAAACATTTTATTCATTTTCCCGCCTATTTCGAATTAATTCAAATTAGTTTCAGATATGTTTTTCAAACTTTAATTCCAAGAGATTTACAAATCCATTTCTAGCAAATAAATATGCGTTGGAAAGCTTGTGAAATGCTCTATACTGTAGAACTGATTAGAATTCAATTTGAGCTAGGAATTTAAATCAATAAGAATAGTGTGACCATAGCTTTATTAATCCTAGAAAAATTCTATAGCATTGTTTAAACCTCCTAAAGTTATGAAAATTGGTTTGTGAACTCACTAATCAACTCCCCTACTGTTTAGTCAACCTTAATCAACTCAAACCTATTTAGTGGTATCAATTAGACCTTAATCCAATCTTAATGGGTAACATAAAATGATAGATCCCTATCATGCACTTAGAATTTATTGTTGCCCTCAATACCAATTCACATAACTAGTCAATCCTCACTTAAACTAGCCCTAATACCTAGTTTCATACCATACTTAAAAAGTGAACCACACATGGCATATGGTAGGAAATTTAACTTACACACTCAATGCAAACTTGGAAGAAAACTTGCAACATAATTCAAATAAAATCCAATAGGAAGACTATTGTTTGAAAACAAGTATGTGTGCTTGATGTGTTGTTAGCATTGTGTAGTGATGATGTGCTTTGTGTTTATTCGTTGTTAGACGCTAGTGTTGCCGAGGAGGATATTGAGGGGGAATATTATCAAGAAGAAGAAGAATACCCCGGACACTTTGCCAACCAAGGCAAGCCATCTTTTGAATCATACTCCAAATGCCTAGCTTTACTATTGCATTCTACTTGTTTTAAGTAAATTGCATGATTGAATTGCTAGAGTAGAATGAGAGAAGTATAGTGATATCTTGCTTAGCAAGAGCATCAAGCTGAGTTTATCCAAACATGGCTAGTGGTATCATCACTCAATATAGTTGCTTAGTCGCTAAAAAAAATTGAGACCATCTCTAAGTGGAACCCATTGAACTTGGTGACTTGAGTTTGAAAACTTGAAATGAAGATTCTCCTACATGATGGTTTTAGGAAGGAAAATAATATTGACTAAGAGCTATGGAAGGTATTTGTTAAATGATACTAAGTGATGTACCATGTGAGCCAACCATTACCGTACGACCACATTACCCCTAAATGGGAAGGGGCTTAGTCCGTAGCTTGTTTACCCTTGTATGGGAGGCCTTGCATCAAACCTTATGGAAGTGCACCGTGCGCGGTTACTTCTGAACCAAGTGGAGATTCCACTCATCCGGCATCCCGGAGCGGGCAAAACTAGAGGCGCCGGAACAGGGATTTCCGTATCCCGGGCTCTAGGGAAGGATCCTGTACTAGAGTGAGCAAGTGAAAGAATTTGTTTGATTATCTGAACCCCGCATACTTTGTGTATGACGATCCGTGGATTTCTCCTGGCAGATGTATCGAATCTTGTGGGTAAAGTGTACCCCTCTGCAGAGGTTTTCAAACTATTCGAATAGCCGCGTCCTTGGTTATGGACAATTGGCAAACTGTACTTGACTTTTGTCAAGAATAATAATAACTTATGTGAACTGGGTGAATGACATCACTTGACTTGACCTTGATCTTGACACACTTGAAGTTCCTTTAGATTAAACTTAGAGAACTAAACTTCTTTTCTACGAACGAACCTTCTTGGGAAACAAAACTAGCTTTTGCAAACTAAACTTAGTTCTTAGTCCACCATTTCAACCTTGCATATCTACTCCATCATTTCCTTTATAAGATGGTTGGCGAGTGCATCCAATGTACTCACGGCTATGTCCCTGGCTATCAACTTGGCCAGACTTTGGGGAAGAATATCCGGAGGAAGGTTATGAAGAAGAGTACCAGAACTAAGATCTTCTACTGAGACGCCATTGCCTGTAGGGTGAAGGCATGGACCCGAAGACGTTATTTCCGCTGCTATATTGTATTGTAATGTGAACTTGGTCTCTATGACCATGGTATTTGAATCATCGTATTGTAATGTCTATGGAAATGGTTACCAACTACGTTATGTGTATCACAACAATGATTCTGGGATTGTGGTGGAATGCATAACGGGCACTTCGAATTTGTGATAAATTCGGGGTCGTCACAGATCATACTTTCACTAGTGGACACTCTCAACAAATATAACATAATTGAACCAATAGATACTAACTTCAATATGCAACTCAAAACAATTCTCCAATGGAAAACAAACACTAATCATGCGTAGGGCTATGAAGCACTCCTCAAAGTTCATATTTCCCCAAACTAGATTGTCCCACACTGTCACCGTGAACGCACTAGATGGTTCTAACAAACACCAACAATTCATAGAGACATTAACCAAAAGAGACACACATAATGCGCAAACTGTCACCTTCACATCATGATACAAGGTGTCTCTGGAGAGTACAAATATAAAGCACATGAGTAGCATAATATCTGAATAATAACATCTACCAATTCAACTAGATACAAAGCTCATGATCACATAAAGATCACATCATGGGAGAGAGTTGAACCACATAGGTACTGGTAGAGCCCTCAGCCCCGGGGGAGAACTACTCCCTCCTCATCATAGGAGACAGCAAGGTTGATGGAGATGGCGATGAGGTCGATGGAGACGGCAGAGACGGCGATGGAGACTGATGTAGATGGCTCCGGGGGCACTTCCCTGTCCCGGCAGGGTGCCGGAACAGAGGCTTCTGTCCCCCGAAATTTGTCTTCGACGGCGGTGGCGCTACGGAACTGTTCTGGGAAAAACGCCGATTCTTTTAGGGTTTTCCGTCGGGAGGCTTCTTATAGGCGAAGGGGCGTCGTCAGAGGTGGACCAGGGTGGTCTCACCACAGGGGGGCGCGGCCAGGGGCTGGGCCGCGCCCTCTCATGGTGAGGCTGGCCCCTGGCCCCTCTCTGGCTCTCGTTCGGTCTTCGGTCCTCTTCCGGGAAAAATAGGAGTTCTGGAACTTATTTTGTCCAATTCCGAGAATATTTCCTGTGTAGCTTTTCTGAAACACAAGAACAGCAGAAAACAGGGAACTGGCACTGTGGAATCTTGTTAGTAGGTTAGTTCCGGAAATCGCATAAAAACGCCACAAAGTGTAACAAAACACAAGGCAAATGGTGTAAAAACAAGCATGGAGCATCAAAAATTATAGATACGTTTGAGACGTATCAACGGGGTTTTCCTGTTCTATAGACTTATAACAAAAATAAGGGGGATCGATGGAAAATCCCCATAAAACATTATAAAACATGATTAGAACAACTAATAACATTATAATATGTAGGAATATGCATCAATAAACTACAAAGATCATGCATGTATTTTGCATGCATCAGCGATGCCGACGATCGAATCTCAGGCAAGTAAAATATCACAAGACTAAGGAATTCGTATACGGGATTAATGAATCCTGACATCGTGGTTCACCGATAATGATCTTCGTTGAATATGTGGGAGTAAATATGGATTTCCAGATCCCACTATTGATTATTGATGGTGATCATGTCCGCACATTCACGAACCCGTAGGGTCACACACTATCGACGCTGGGGTAGTTCCGGGATTTATGGAAAGTGTTTCGGAGAGTTAGGGAATTGTTCAGGTAAGAAGATTAATGATTTATTAAATAATTTAATTAATAAATATTAATATGTCTATTTATTTACTGGAAATAAATAAGGGCTAAAAGGTAGTCCATAAGTAGTTTTGCTAACGGGCTAATTTTGTAGCCTATCTAGACAAACTATTAAATAAGATGGCAAAAGGAAAAGAAAAAAGGAAGGGAAAGTGTGGCAGACAGGGAACTGGCTCGCTCGATATGATCGAGTCGGTCAGCGCTGCCCCTGCTCTCTCGCATGCCAAAAAGGCCAGGGCAGCCACATGGGCTTGCCAGCTGGGCCGGCTGCACGGTCCCAGGATTCCGCTGCTCGCCTCGGAGCCGCATGCACACGCCAAGATCTATTGATTCGAGGGTGGCGGACAACTTTGAGTGGATGTAAGTTTGCTGAAACTTGACTCCTGCTCCAAGGCATCGCATGTGATGCCTATAAAAAGGAGGGCATGACGAGGTCACCGCGACCTAATTTTTGACGAGCCGCTGCTGCTTGTCTCCTATAGACCCTTTGCCTAGTTTGATTAGTTTTCTTAGCCTTTATTCTTCTACCTTGTGCGTGTAGGTGAAACCCTGCCCGTAGATACTCTCTGATACGTCTCAAATGTATCTATAATTTTTGATGCTCCATGCTTGTTTTTACACCATTTGCTTAGTGTTTCGTTACACTTCGTGGCATTTTTATGCATTTTCAGGAACTAACCTATTAACAAGATGCCACAGTGCCAGTTCCCTGTTTTCTGCTATTTTTGTGTTTCAAAAAAGTTACACAGGAAATATTCTCGGAATTGGACGAAACAAAAGCCGAACATCCAGAAATTTACCGAAGCTTCCAAAAGTCCGAAGAGGAGACGGTTAGGGGCCACGAGCCGGCCACACAACAGGGCAGCGTGGCCTAGGCCCTGGCCGCGCCCCCTATGTGTGAGACCACCTCGGTCCACTTCTGACGCTGCCCCTTCGCCTATAAAGACCCCCCGACAGGAAAAACCTAAGTACCCAATCACTTTTCCAGAAACACATCACGATCCGCCGCCGTCGTCAACCCGAGATCGGGAGGGTCCAGAAGCTCTTCCTGGCACCCTGCCGAAGAGGGGAATCGCCACCGGAGGTCTTCTTCATCGCCATGCTTTCCTCCAGTGCGATGAGTGAGTAGTCTACCTTGGACTATGGGTCCATAGCAGTAGCTAGTTGGTTGTCTTCTCCACCATGTGCTTCATGTTTAGATCTCGTGAGCTGCCTTGCATGATCGAGATCACCGTTATGTAATTCTACATGTTGTGTTTGTTGGGATCCGATGAATATTGGTGTTATGATTGAGTTGATGTGCTGAATATTATCTTATGTTGTGTCTATGTTGTTTATGATCTTGCATGCTCTCCGTTGTTAGTAGCTATCTTGGCCGAGTAGATACTAGTGACTCCAAGAGGGGGTATTTATGCTCGATAGTTTGGTTCATGCCTCTATTTAATCTGGGGGAGTGATAGAAACCTCTAAGGTTGTTGATGTGCTATTGCCACTAGGGAGAAAACAACATTCTTATGTCTAAGGGCATATGCTTTGTTTACATTACACACTTTGCTTAATGCAATTATCTGTTGTTCGCAACTTAATACTCAAGGGGTCCTCGGATGATTCCCTGTGAGTGGATTATTAGTCATAGATGCAGTTGGATGGCGGTCTATGTATTTTGTTGTAATGCCCAGAGTAAATATCATAGTGATCCTCTTGACATATGCACGTTATCTTTATTCTATAAATTGCCCAACTGTAATTTGTTTACCCAGCATGTTGTTATTTATCTTATGGAGAGACACCACTAGTGAACTGTGGACCCCGGTTCAATTTCCTTTATATTGCTATCACCTGTTTACTTTACTCGCACAGTTTACTTTCTTGCATACTACTATTGCTTTCCACTCGATACACTCATTCCTTTGTTTACAGCAAACCGGTGAGATTGACAACCTCATCGTAAGTTGGGAGCAAAGTTCTTGGTTGTGTTGTGTGCAGGTTCCACGTTGCAGCTGGCAAAGCAAAGCACTGGACGAGGCGCCCAATAAATTGTCCGGAGCTGTTGCGGAGCTAGCAAGCATCACCTTCTGGAGTTTGGCTTTTTCCTGGACTAACAAACCTTGGTTTCTTACTGAGGGAAAAACTTGCTGTTGTGCTCATTATACCTTCCTCTTGGGGTTCCCAACTGGACGGTGATTTACATCATCAACGTCGTGCTGCTGATCCCATCTACCACTCCACGTCTCCATCGCACCTTGTTCGACCGAGGAGGAATTGTTGCGCTGCATGTGCGCAACACTCGGAGGCGCCGCCCGTTGCGGCTCTTGGATTGGATCGGATCGCGAGGAGGAAACGCTAGTATGACTACGCCGGCCATGTTCATCTGAATGTTTTCCGATGTGCGATCTACAAGGGTATGTAGATCTGATTTCCCCCTCTTGTTGTTGGCATCTTGTAGATCAGATCTTGGTTCTCTTGTTCATCTTTGTAGGAATTTTTTTGTTTTCTATGCTACGAAACCCTTCACAAAGTTGTAATCCTATAGACCTACCTTGGACTTGTGATGTTTCTGGTGTACCACTCTTATCGATGTAATACTAGTGGGATAGTGTATTATTGGTGTTATGTCAACAACTTGCGTACTACATATGCAATGGTATGCTGGGTCATCACAGAAATCTTCCTAAAGCTAAATTTAAGAATAAACAGAATATTGCCTCAAGAACTATAACCTGATGTTGAACATAAATATGCTAACTTTAAGCAAACAAGACCATCCTTTTTGTCACTGGACGACATGAAGCATAAGCATTCCTTCCTCCCTAGTGAGTGTGACACCCACGAATTTATATCAAATTCGAAGTGCCCGTAATGCAATCCATCACAATCCCAGAATCATTGTTGTGATTCACATAACGTAATTGGTATCATAGCCAAAGCCATTAATAATAAATAAATGGGTTTACATAGGTGGTCGTATAGACCAAACCTTAGATTACATCAATATGCAGCAGAATAATACTTTGGGTCCATATCATCAAGCTTCAACTGCACAGGCAAAGCCGACAGTAGGAAACGAGCCTAATTCGCAAAGTCATCAACGAATCCTTCCTTCTTGATTTTTCTCCTTCAAGTTTGGCCAAGTTAATAGCCAGGGAAAGAGCCGTGAGTACATTGGATGCACTCGCAAACCATCTTATAAATAAATGAAAATGGAAATGCATAGTTCATATAGTGGTATAAGCTCTAAGTTTATTTGAACAAAGCTAATTTTCTTTCCCAAGAGTATTCACTAAGAGGTAAGAAAACATTTAGCTTGCTAAGTAAGTTTGAGATGGAACCCTCAATTGTCGATTACTTTCTTTACTCAAGTCACCTTCACAGTCATAGTCATTCCTTGCCACGATTCAAATCATTGTTTCAACACCGGACAAAGGTTAAGTACCGCTAACCCAACTGTCCATGACCGCGGACACGGCTATTCGAATAGTTTTACACTCTGCAGAGGCTGTACACTTTACCCACAAGATTCAAAACATCTGCCAGGAACAATCCACGGATCATCATACACAGAGATGAGGGGTCCAGATGATCAAAGAAAATCTTTCACTTGCCTACCCTAGTATAGGACCTTCCCTAAGAGCCCAGATACAGAATGGCACTCCTAGTTTTTTTGGCTACAGGATGCTGTATTCTGTACTCCCATAGTCTATAGCATTCTCCATCACAGCTATGGCAAGTCCCACCTTCGGAAGTGTCCCCATGGGATTCACGCTTCTATAAGTTCAATGAGGTCTCCCATACTAAGGCAAACAAATTATGGACTAAGCCCCTTCCCATTTAGGGGTAATGTGGTTGTACGATATGGTTGGTCCGGCATATACTTCACACCTCATCATTCAAAATTCATTCCATAGTCATTAGTCATGACTTTTCTTTCAGAAGTTAACTTGGCTGGACAATCCCCATCCAAGTTTTCAAATTCAATCCATAACTTCCTATGGGGTTCCCATCTATAATACTTCATTGTGCTTAGCAACTAAGCATGCTACTAGGTATCAGAGGTTCACTATACAAGGGTTGGATAAGCTTAGCTTGAGACTCTTGATATGCAAGACCTCACTACACCATTACCATCGTATTCTAGCAATTCAATCATGCAATTTAATAGGAAAACAAGAAAGTATGCAATTTGAAAACTAGGTAATTGGTATGATTCAAAAGATGGCTTGCCTGGTTGGGCAATGTTGTAACAGTCTTCATCTTCATCTCGACTTGTGTAGTCTCCATCACCATTCCTTGGTTGACTTCAGGATCCATTCTCCTTACTCTCGTTGACGTCTAATCGTAGGAAAGTAAATAAGCATACAATCACCACAGAATTCACAAACAACACATATTCACTACAATAAGGATACTTGGGTAAGGGAAACGATCTAGGAAGTCTATGGAGAGTGATTTCGAAGATAATTGAGTTCCGATGGATGAGATTATTGAGTGGTTGTATTTAAGTAGGGTTCACTTATTTTGGATCAGGAAAATATCTCCTACAAGTCCTCATTTGACCAAGGTCATGGTCTACAAGTAGATATTTGCGATTAGGGTTCAGTCAATGTGGGTAGATATCATTTTGATTTCTTTTGAATTATTGGGGCAAGTTTCAAGTCCCTAGATAGGTATTATCAACTATTCAATTTTCAAATATCTCTACAAGCTCAACATGGAATAAGTCCCATTCTTACATATTAATATTGGGAAATAGGATTTAGTAATAAAACTTCTATTCAAACATAAATTTTGTCATATTCCTAAGTTAAGAATGCCTATTTAACCAATTGGAAACTAGCATTTAATTTAAACATTTATAATTTGAAAAATAGTGTTACGCAAAATAGATAAGACTAAATGTGGATTTTGAAAGTTGGATTCACATTTTTTTTGAATTTTATTTGATTTGTTATGAATTTTGCAAGGTTGCATAGCTGCAGGTTTGTTATTTTTATCCAATTAAAACTATAATTCTAAATGGGTTGAAAAGACCACCATTGGATAGGGTATGTTCTAAGCTTTCCAACAACGTATTATTTGCTAGATTTGCATATCTACAGCTCTGGGAAATTTAAATTTAAGACAGCATCTGAACTAGTTTCTTCTAAAATCTAAAATCAAATCACCCTGTTTTTTTCAGCCCTAGGCCACACACACAGGCTTTCCTGGGCCGGCCCACTAGGCTTCCCGCGTGCGTGGGAGAAAAAGAAAAAAACCACATGCTGACAAAGGGGGCCCGGCTGTCAGAACTTAACCGAACCGAAGCGGTATCGGGGTCGTCCTCCTCCTCGAGACAGAGAGGACTCACCGTGGTGGTGCAGGGGAACATGGCAGCGACGGAGAGTGGCGTAGGGGAAGAAGAACTCGACAACGTGGAGCAGAAAAGGGTGCGGCGGATCGGCATGGCCACCTGGACTAGCGGCAGGTAGGGGGAGGCTCAGAATCGCCAGGAACGGCCGGTGCTCTGGGAGCTTGGCTTGATCCGGCTAGCTCGATGGGGAGAGCTAGGGAGGAAGGGAAGTTGTCTACGTGGGAGCTGTGGCTGGTGTGAGCTCAGATGCAGGGTCAGTGGGGCTTTTTATAGGCCGGAGAGATGGGGAGCGGCCGTGTACCGGGGCGGTAGTAATGCGCGGGCGACGGCCGGTGGGGGTTGAGAGGGTGGTAATGGGGCTCGGGCGGCTGCTGCAGAGCACGGAGGGGGGTTCCAGGTGATTTGAGAGAGGACTTTGGTGGCTCGTACTAGGAGCATTGATAGATGAAGGGCGGTGGCGAAAATTCATCTGTCTCCGGCGATGCTACTGCAATTGGTGCAAGGGCACAGCGGGGTTAAGAGGGAGAGAGTACCAGCAGGGTGGTATGAAGGCTATTTGTCCTCTGGGAGTGTTAAATCAAGATTTACCATAGTAATTTGTAACTTGGCTGAAAACTGCACACAAGGTGCTCGATGAAACGGCCGCAAGAATTCAAAGTTTGAATTCTTGAAAATTTCAAATTGCGTTGATCATTATATTGGATAAGAATTCTAAAACTATTTTTCTTAGGTCCAAAGGTGTTCAATTGCTTGGGGGCTATTTTGAATTTGGAATGTCCTCTGTTTCAGATTCAAACTTTAAACTAATTTTAAATGTGGTTAGAGAAATAATTTTGGAGGGTTCAAAATAGATTCTGAAAGTATGTTTCATGGTACTAGATTATCTGCAGAAAAACATGCATGTCTAGTACAATATTTTCTTAATCCAAGGAGTTGAAGTGGGCTAGTCAATAATATTTTGAAGATCACTTTCTTCCTCTTTTCTTTTTAGGGTTTGGGATCATCGTTGATTCTTTCTAATTTCTTCTCTTGTATTCGGTTGGCTTGACCTTACTTACTTTATGAGTTTGCTAGAAAGGTTTAGCATGTACTAATGCAAGATTTACTATGTAGGAAACAATTTTTAAGGCCAATAAACTATTTGATAAACCAAACTTATTTGATCTCAAAACTTGGCTAAAGAAATCATAGGAGGTTGGAAAAAGTTTTTGCAATGAGTTTTGGAACCAAGTCCTAAGGTATTGATATCTTGATGATCAACTCAAATCATTTTTGAAATAACAACTTAATAAAAGCAATAGTTTTCAAAGCGGTTCTTTTTATTTCAAAAAAAAAACTAGGATTCTTAACATCAGGTTTTACCTTCTTTCAAAATATTTTCTTTTTGAAGAATTTGAAAGATTGGATCCAAGGTTTCAATTTCTAAAACTTTCTCCCATTATTTTTATTTGAAGCATGGGAAGAAAATGCAGTGTTAGAAGACAACAAAACTAATTGTGTATTTAAAAATAAAAGTTTTTGTTGGCTACAAAATCTCGTATTTGAATAAATTCCACTTATTTCCATTTTCTAAAAAATTGGGTTGTTACAATCTTCCCCCTTAAAAAGAATCTCGTCCCAAGATTCACAAGTTAGGATTGAGAGATATTGAGAAATGAGATTAGTAGATAAGCGGTAGATGAGTAGAAATTGATTTCTATGGGGATAAAGATTGTGTATACCCAAGATGTGGTAAGGTCCTACGGGCCAAAACACATCCTCATCAATCACATATAAATTTCAACAAACAATCACATTATCAAAAGCAAGGATGTTGGATTAAACCATAGGTTTTCATAAAAATGGGTCTTGCAGATTACATGTCTCGTTCTCGCTTTACAAAGAAATAAGCAAGATTACTAGTACCAACTAAGGTGACTAAGGCTTTCTCTTGGCTTGGGCTTCAAATGCTTGATCCAACCTGTTCTTACTACTTTATGGCTAAGAGAAACTTCAGGGTACTTGGTGGCTGATTCCCAATGATTGATATCTTTTTCTTCTCTTCATGCCTTTGGGTTGGCGAGGTTATGGTGTTCTGCAAGGCTGCTTCCTTCCCCTGTGGAAGTTGAGGCTATAGAGACCTTTGACACTATATTCAATAATGATGTGGTTTCGAACCATACCTAGGTTGGTGTTGATAGGGTTGCCTCCTGAAGATGAAAGAGCATTTGTAGGATCTTTAGAGCAACATGGTTTGACACTTTCTTTAGTTATGACTGGATCTTGAGTGATAGGAGGTTCTGGTGCAACATTCAGCTTCATTGGGCACTCATTGGAGTAGTGCCCCTTGATTCCACACTCATAGCAGGTAATGTTGGCTTTGCCACCAATAACTAGTCTTCTAGATCGCAGAGTCATGTCGTAGCCTCCTTTGGAGGGTGTTGGACGTCCTCTTGCTTGACGATACATATCTCTTGCTTGCTTCCGTCTCTTATGAGCTTGAGACTTTTTGCTATCCTTGACAACTTGAGCTCCTAGCTGAAGAGAATTTGGTGGGACCCGGAATGTAGATGAACTGGGGTGGTTCCTAGTGTAGTTGGGTAGACTTTTGAGCAAGGGATGCGCATCCGGGGTGGAGCTCTGCAGTAGATGAGAGGGAACAACTTTCATAAGGTTTCTAATATGGGATTGGTATGGTTTAGAGTTTAGCTTGGGCCTGAAAGACCAAAACATTTTTTTTAGCAAACAAGTTGTTGGGGTGGATGCTACAGGTTACCGGATGGTATATGAGCAACACATCTTAAAATAAATCAATCATTCAAACAATCAAGGTACTAAGCACACTTAGTAATCGTGAGGTAAGGGTAGCACAATACAAACAATTGAGAATTTCCTATAAGTCCTATTAGGTCAAGGCTGTTGAGGTCTTCATCCTTTCTAATCACACTTGATTGTCTCTTGAAGTATTTATTCTGCATATTTGACTCTCGTGGGAAGATTTCTAGGTAGCTGGAAGAATTGTCACTCTGTCGATGATAGCCATCGTAGTTGATGTCGAATGTTGATGTCCTGGAAAAGGTTGAGTACATGATTTTCTGATCCATCCTTTTTTTGGTCTCATGTTGGTATGTCGTCCATAGTATAATTTGAGGTAGATGAGGAATAGAGTAAAACAAATCTTTAAAAGATTTTCTAATCAAGAGGTTACACATTCTCTGTCAAAAATATTTTGAGAGCATAAGTTAAGAGTATAAGATATTTGAAGTGAATAAAAGAAGAGTATAATATTGGCTTTGAATACCCAAGAAAATAAGTTTCTTTTGCAGGAATAATTATTTTTCCAAAATATCACTTTTTTAGCTAACGACAAAACTAACTAAGGTCTCCTACAGTCATGATAATGCTGATACCAAACTGGTGATATCAGATATGTCATTTTCTATAGACCATGCTAGCTAGGGTTTCCTAGAGTCAGCATGGCTCTGATACCAACATGTGACACCCACGAATTTATATCAAATTCGAAGTGCCCGTTATGCAATCCATCAAAATCCCAGAATCATTGTTGTGATTCACATAACGTAATTGGTATCATAGTCAAAGCCATTGTCATGGGGATGACTAATGGGGCATGCCACGGGCCAAGCTATTGATGACCCACAAGTATAGGGGGTGTATCGTAGTACTTTCGATAAATAAGAGTGTCGAACCCAACGAGGAGCAGAAGGTGTTGATGAGCAGTTTTGATCAAGGAATCACTGTAAATACTAGCAAGCAGGTTTTCAGGGGTATTTGGTAAAACGAGTAAACAAAGTGCGAGTAAATAAAAGACAGTAGTAACAATTGCAGCAAGTGGCCCAATCCTTTCTTCAGCAAAGGACAAGCCGGTTGTGTACTTATAATAACCAAACGTTCTCGAGGACACACGGGAGTTTCTGTCAAGATCTTTCGCTTCATAGAGCCAATAGTATTTATTGGTTTGGTAAGTGTTATGGGGGTGAACCTGTGCTAGCGCACTACCCTTACTAGGATAAATACACACTTGTGATTATACCCCTTGCAAGCATCCGCAAATACAAGAAAGTAATTAAGATAAATCTAACCACAGCCTTAAACTCCAAGATCCTACGCTCCCTGGTGCAATGGTTTCCCAACGGAGGTTTAGGTTTCTATCACTCCAGCAACCCCACAATCGGTAGCCAAATACACAATGCATCTCACTAGGCCCATAAATGGTGAAGTATCATGTAGTCGACGTTCACATGACACCACTAGTGAGATAGCACCACAACAATATCAAACCATTAAATATTTCTCAACAATAATTCACTACTAACATCTTGACTTCTCCCATGTCCTCAAGAACTAAACGAACTACTCACAAGACATCATATGGATCATGATCAGAGGTGAAATAATGGTAAATAACAATCTGAACATGAACCCTAACTCAACGGTTTCACTCAATAGCATCAACTACAAGAGTAATCAACACCGGGAAAGTTTCCCCTATGAATATAACAAGATCCAACTCAAGATGTTACAGCGGGATGGCGTGGTGATGGTGGAGCTGAAGGTGCTGGTGATGGAGATGATGATGATGATGACCCCGATGAAGTCCGGTGCGATGGTGATGACGATGGCGACGATCTCCCCTCTCCGGGAAGGAATTTCCCCGGCAGATTTCTCCCTGCCGGAGAGCTTTTCTCTCTCTGAGTTCTCCGCCCCGTAGAGGCGGCTGTGTCTAACTCTGAGCCTCCCCTTGACTTAGGTTTTCGGGGATGATAATGTACGCGAAGGGGCGAGACCAGAAGTGGGCCAGGGCTCCCTCACACAGGGCTGGCGCGGCCAGGGGGCTGGCCGCGCCACCCTGGTGTGTGGGGCCGCCCTGGCTCCTCTCGACCCCTCCTTCTGGCTTCGTGAGTCTTCTGGGAAAATATAATTTCTAGGTATTTTTTCTGGAATTTTCCTGATCTTCAAAATATGGTCTCTTGATGGTCCTTTTTCCAGCAGAATCCTGACTCCGACAGCAACTCCTCCGATGATCATCAAACATGTGAAAACAAAGGAAATAACATAAGTATCATATCTAAATATGAAATATATCAATGAATAGCAGTAAATTATGATACAAAATAGTGATGCAAATTGGACGTATCAACCCCCCCAAGCTTAGACCTCGCTTGTCCCCAAGCGAAAACCAAACTCGGTAAACATGACCACAGGTTTATGGAGTGAAGTGTCGATAATCAAAATACGGACAAGAAGCATCACATTCACTAAGGCACACATTATAATAGACAGCAACTTCCCTTTATAAGATATAGACTTGCAATAGGTAAAAGGGAATCACATGTAAAGATGCACAAGGTAAACTATAATTGGCAATGGCAAACCTTAGCTCTTGGTCAGAGAACGATGAACAAGCTATTCTTTCTTTTAGACGGAGCCTTTTAAAACAGAGCTAATATAGCAAAGACTATATGCTCAACAAAGTAAACTTTTGCATTCATAGAAAGCTTTCAAAGATGTATTCCTTCAGACAAAAGCATTATACAAAACAAGGAAGATAATAAACATGATTAAACGGATCAACATATGGATGAGTGAAACATAACAACTCAAATGCTTGCTTGAGATAGAGGGAAATAGGTTGACTCAACATAAAAGTAAAAGATAGGCCCTTCGCATAGGGAAGCAGGGATTAAACATGTGCTAGAGCTTTTCATTTGTAAAACAGAGGTAAAAAAATGTTTTGAGAGGTGGTTGCTTTTGACAACGACTAGCAACGGAGTTCTTGATATCTTCCATACTAAACAAGTGAGAGCGGTTCCGAGATGTTTGATTAATTGGCACTTTGGTGCTCTTTTATAGCTTTGCACTCCTCCCCACCTTTTTCATTTCTCAAACCATGGCTAACCGATTCCATCGGGTGCCGACCAACTTTCACATTCCATTGGAGGAGTGCCTTTTTTCTTTCTTTTTTCTTTTTGAGATTATAATGGTCTGACCAGCTCCCTTGCAAAATTAATGACGAGCAGATGAAGCTCAAAACAGTGGCACAAAATGAGAAGTGTTTGAAAGTTTTTGAAAGGTAGCACATGAAAATTTACTTGGAATGGCTTAGAATACCATGCATAGGAATTTATAGTGGACTCTTTGGAAGTGACTTGGCTTTTGGGAATTGGATGCACGAGAAGTATTTCCTCTCAGTACAGGTTTTTGGCTAGCAAGGCTGGGTAGCAAGCATAAGAGTTGCATGAAACAAACAAACATACATATAATAAGAACAATCATGCAAACTCCCTTGAAGGTACAACGATTTTAACTTTAAGAATAACAATGCTTATAAGCCAAACATAAGGGAAAACTGAAGTGATGTAACTGCAAGCACTTCTTTATTCTTTTCTACTCAAACCTCAAGGTAAAATTGCTACTGACCAAGCTAGGTTTGCTAAAACCAACTAAATCTACTCATGCTCCCAATGTGATACCAATACCAATCAACAAGACTAGTCATACAAGAGAGATTGCAGACTAACATAAAGTGTGCGAAAAGTAAACGATAAAACTTATCATTAATATTTTATTACCGCAACTCACACCAAGGGATACATAGATAACTGACTACGGAGGATACTTCCAAGCTGCAAACTATTCTATATGATAACTTCTCTATTCATGATATGACTCTACTTTGAAAAGTAAATGAGCGAAAGGTAATGATGTGATACCGCGGCACTCCCCCAAGCTTGGAACAAGCCAAGGGGATGCCTAAACCGATGACGAATTACTCCTTTGGTGGCGGTGGTGAATCTTCATCGTTGTCGTACTTCCAAGGCAGAGGTCCTCCATCAAGGAAGGATGTCTTGGTCTCCAAAATCCTGAAACTTGCAGCAGCACTCATTTGTTGAAATCTAGCTTCATACTCACAATTTTGGTTATGCAAGTCGTAGAGTTGTGCTTGTAATTGGCTAGTCGTCTCCTGGAGTGAAAGGACATCCTTCCAAAGCTCTGTAGTCTCTTTATTGTACTTGGCGACAAGCTCTTGATTAATCCTGTAGATAATGTCCACCTCGCGTTCCGCCATCTTCTTGTATTTGAAAACTTCCTGTTCCAATGCTTCCATCCTTGCTTCGAGACTCCCTTCTCCCTTGGGTCCTTGAACATCTCTAATCTGCAACTCCCCATCCTTGAGTGACAACTCCTTCAGATGCATCTTTAGCTCCCTCATATACGGATTGATGGAATCCGCAGGAGGGTTCTCTTTAGACGAACCAGACGAAGACATTAACTCCAAAGCCGGGGGCAATCCCTGACAGAAACAGCTCGAAACAAAACACGACGAGAAAACGATATACAGACCTCGGGGACTCCGGGGGGTTAAATAGGCGAAAATTATACATCGAAACGAAGTCACAGGAGGAAATCGGGACGAAAACGAGTTCCGGGATGTTCTCACACCCAGGTGGCGCGGCCAGGGGCGGGCCCGCGCCACCTGTGTGTGAGACACACACGGACTCTTTTTCCTCCCCGTTTTCGTCTCGTGATTTTTCATATTTAGTAAAAACAGCAAAAATATTAAAGGAAGAACTTCTAGCGAAACTTTTCTGACTAGATCTGTTACCTATTCGAAAACGAACTCTGCAGGTTCCTGCAGTTTGTCTTGGATAAATTCTTCTGGAGAAACTGTTTCAATAACATCAACATCTTCATTATAAGAATCTCCAGAAATATAATGTTTGAGTCTTTGTCCATTCACCACTTGTGTAGAGTCATCTTTCAATGAAGCAATTTTACTAGCACCTGAGCGGTACACTTCTACAATAACATATGGTCCTTCCCATTTAGAGAGTAATTTTCCTGCAAAAAATCTGAGATGAGACCTATACAATAGAACTTTCTCACCAACATGAAACTCTCTTTTAAGAATCCTCTTATCATGCCATTGCTTGACTTTCTCTTTAAAAAGTCTGGCATTCTCATACGCTTCGTTTCTCCACTCATCTAGAGAACTCAAATCTAACAACCTTTTTTTACCGGCTAGTTTAAAATCTCTATTAAGCTCTCTCACTGCCCAAAAAGCTTTGTGTTCTAATTCTAAGGGCAAGTGACACGCTTTTCCGTAAACCATCTTATAAGGAGACATACCCATGGGATTCTTATAAGCAGTTCTATAAGCCCATAAAGCGTCATTTAACTTACTAGCCCAGTTTTTCCTAGATCTACTAACAGTCTTCTGCAAGATAGACTTGATCTCTCTATTTGAAAGCTCTACCTGCCCACTAGTTTGGGGATGATAAGCAGAAGCAATTCTATGATTGACATCATATTTAGCAAGAGTTTTTCTAAAACTACCGTGAATAAAATGAGAACCTCCGTCAGTCATAAGATATCTAGGCACTCCGAACCTAGGAAAAATAACATCCTTAAGCATTTTTAACGAAGTCTCACCATCGGCACTCTTTGTAGGTATGGCTTCTACCCATTTAGTAACATAATCAACAGCAACAAGTATATGGGTATAGCCTTTCGAAGGAGGAAAAGGACCCATAAAGTCAAATCCCCAACAATCAAACGGTTCAAGAACAAGAGTGTAATTCATAGGCATTTCATTGCGTCTAGAAATATTACCAACTCTTTGACATTCATCACAAGATAAAACATACCTTCTGGCGTCCTTAAAGAGGGTTGGCCAATAAAAACCTGATTGTAGAACCTTCTGTGCGGTTCTATCTCCAGCATGATGCCCTCTGTAGGCACTGCTATGGCATTTTCTTAATATCTCTTGTTGCTCATATTCCGGTACGCATCTTCTCATAATACCATCAACTCCTTCTTTATATAAATGTGGGTCATCCCAAAAATAATGCCTCAAATCATAGAAGAATTTTCTTCTTTGCTGAGCTATAAAGGTTGGAGGCAAATACTTGGAAACAATAAAGTTAGCATAATCAGCATACCAAGGAAGGTCTCGCGAAGTTACATTTATTGCAGCCAACTATTCATTTGGAAAACTATCATTAACAGGAACAGGATCAAAAGAAATGTTTTCCAATCTAGACAAATTGTCAGCCACGGGATTTTCAGCACCTTTCCTATCTACGATATGCAAATCAAACTCTTGTAAAAGCAACACCCATCTAATAAGCCTAGGCTTAGCATCCTTCTTAGTCATAAGATATCTAATAGCAGCATGATCAGTATGAATAGTAACTTTAGAATCAACAATGTAAGATCTAAACTTATCACAAGCAAAAACAACAGCAAGAAACTCTTTCTCAGTAGTAGCATAATTCTTCTGAGCAGCGTCAAGAGTCTTACTAGCATAATGAATAACATTCAACTTATTATCTACGCGCTGCCCAAGAACAGCACCAACAGCAAAATCACTAGCATCACACATAATTTCAAAAGGTAAATTCCAATCAGGTGGTTGAACAATAGGAGCAGTAGTTAAAGCCTTCTTAAGAGTTTCAAAAGCTTCCTTACAATCATCATCAAAGACAAATGGTACATCCTTTTGAAGAAGATTGGTAAGAGGCTTTGAAATCTTAGAGAAATCTTTAATAAACCTCCTATAGAAACCAGCATGACCAAGAATACTACGAATACCTTTAACATCTCTTGGACAAGGCATTTTCTCAATTGCCTCAACTTTTGCTCTGTCAACTTCAATACCTCTTTCAGAAATTTTATGTCCAAGGACAATTCCTTCATTTACCATAAAGTGGCATTTCTCCCAATTAAGAACAAGGTTAGTTTCTTCGCACCTCTGCAAAACTTTATCAAGGTTGTGCAAACAATTATCAAAAGAAGTTCCATAGACGGAGAAATCGTCCATGAAGACCTCCACAATTTCTTCACAAAAGCCATGAAAAATAGCAGACATACATCTTTGAAAAGTAGCAGGAGCATTGCATAAACCAAACGGCATACGTCTATAAGCATAAGTTCCATCAGGGCAAGTAAAAGTGGTTTTCTCCTGATCATCCTTCTTAACAGCAATTTGAGAAAAACCAGAATAACCATCAAGGAAACAAAAATGAGTCTTCTTAGACAACCTTTCTAGCATTTGATCTATAAATGGTAAAGGGTAATGATCTTTCTTAGTAACTTTGTTTACCTTCCTATAATCAATGCACATTCTATAACCAACAACTACCCTTTGAGGAATAAGCTCGTTATTCTCATTAGGCACAACAGTCATACCTCCCTTCTTAGGAACACAATGAACAGGACTAACCCATCTACTATCAGCAATAGGATAAATAATACCAGCATCAAGGAGTTTTAATACCTCATTTCTTACCACATCCTTCATCTTGGGAATTAGGCGGCGTTGATGCTCCACAACTGGCTTCCCGTCTTTCTCCATATTAATGGCATGCTGACATAAAGTGGGGGAAATCCCTTTTAAATCATCCAGAGTATATCCCATAGCTCCTCAGTGTTTTCTCAATATCTCCAACAATCTTTCTTCTTCCTTTCCTGAAAGTTTAGAGCTAATAATAACAGGATATATTTTCTTATCATCAATATAAGCATATTTAAGATTATCAGGCAAAGGCTTTAATTCAAAAACAGGATCTTCCTTAGGAGGCAAAGTGGTACCAAGATCCTCCACAGGTAGATTATGCTTGAGTAATGGTGGTTGACGAAGAAGAATATCGTCAATCTCTTCTCTTTCCTTGCTAAAAACATCACTTTCGTGATCTTCCATGAATTGCTGCAAGGCATTATTAGGAGCAAGAGCAATAGAAGCAAGCTGTTCAACTCGAAAATTTTCATTAGGCGTTTCATTTTCATAAGAAGTCTTAGCAAACTTGGAAAAATTAAACTCATAAGACTCTCCATTAAACTTAGTAAAAAACTTCTCCTTCTTACAATCTATCACGGCGCCACAAGTGTTCAAAAATGGTCTACCAAAAATAATAGGACAAGTTTTAATAGCCTCCTTACCGAGTACTAGAAAATCAGTAGGGTATTTAGTCTTACCGCAGAGAACTTCCACATCTCGGACAATACCAAGAGGCCAAACTGTCTCTCTGTTAGCAAGCTGAACAACCACATCAATATCTTCAAGTTCACAAGCGCCAATCTCGTGCATAATTTCTTTGTAAAGCTCTAAGGTAATAGCACTGGCACTAGCACCAATATCACATAAACCATAATAGCAATGATCTCCAATCCTGACAGAAATAATAGGAACACTTGTTTTCCTATGCTTTTTAGGATGTGAGAGAATGTTAGAAGCATCTTCACAAAAAAGAATATATTCATCCCCTACATCTTTAGTAACAAGATCCTTCAATATAGCTACAGGAGACTTAATAGTAATTTGCTCATCAGGTTCTGCAGCTTTCTTAGTACTTTTATTAGACACACTTACCAAAGTAGAATACTTCTTTACCTTAGCAGGGAAAGGTGTCTTCTCAAAATAAGGTTCAGGCACAATGCTATCAACAGTACAAACTTCAGTAGCTACAGCAGGTATATGACTAATAGAATCTTTATAAGGCGCATGATATTTGTTCCAATCTTTCTTTGGAACATCAATATAAGAGGCAAAAGCCTTAAGACAATTAGCAAGTATTTGTGAATCAAGACCATAAGCAGCGCTAACACTATGAAAGTCATCAGTTCCCATAAAAGATTTAATGCATTCATAATCATAGTTTATACCTGACTTCCTACCTTTATCGTTTTCCCAACCTTCAGCATTCTCTTGTATACGGTCAAGAAGTTTCCACTTAGCATCTTCTTTCATATGAGTAAATGATCCAAAGCAAGAAGCATCCAAATAATCCTTATCAGGAAGAGTAAGCCGCGCATAAAAATTATCAATAACAATATTATTGGGGAGCTCATGAATGGGGCATTTGTGAAGGAAATATGCCCTAGAGGCAATAATAATATTGTTATTATCATATTTCTTGTTCATGATAATGTTTATATTCCATGCTAGAATTGTATTAAGCGGAAACATTAATACTTGTGTGGTTTATGAACAATACTATGTCCCTAGTATGCCTCTACTAGACTAGCTCATTGATTAATGATGGTTAAGGTTTCCTAACCATAGACATGAGTTGTCGATTAATAATGAGGTCATGTCATTAGGAGAATGATGTGATGGACAGACCCAAATTAAGCACAGCAATTAGATCGTGTCATTGTGTTCACAATTGCGTAGCTTTTCCTATGTCAGTATCCTATTTCTTAGACCATGAGATAATGCCACTCACTGGTACCGGAAGAGAGCTTTGAGGTCATCAAACGTCATCCTATGAGAGGGTGATTATAAAAGTGTCTCTCAGGTAATCGGAAAGTACTTGTTGGGTATCATGTATCGAGATGGAATTTGTCCCTCCCATGTCGGAGAGATATACTCTGGGCCCACTCGGTAATCAATATCATACACCGTTTGCAAACACGTGATTAATGAGTTTAATCACAGGGTGATATTGGATTGCGGAACGAGTAAAGAGTACTTGCTGTGAACGAGATTGAACTAGGTATGGTGATACCGACGATCGAATCTCGGGCGAGTAAAATATCGCGAGACAAAGGAATTCGTATACGGGATTATTTGAATCCTGACATCGTGGTTCACCGATATTGATCATCGTTGAATATGTGGGAGTCAATATGGATTTCCAGATCCCGCTATTGATTATTGATAGAGATCATGTCCACACATTCTCAAACCCGTAGGGTCACACACTTAACGCTCATCGACGCTAGGGTAGTTTCGGGATTTATGGAAATTGTTTTGGAGAGTTACGGAATTGTTCCGGGAAGATGATTAACGATTTATTGATTGATTGAATTAATAAATGTTAATACATATATTTATTTATTAGAAATAAATAGGGCTAAAAAGTAGTCCATAAAAGTTTTGCTAATGGGCCAATTCTGTTGTCCATTTAGACAAACTGCAAAAAGGAAAAAAAAAGGAGAGCTGGCCGGCCTTGGGCTGCTCGTGCACATGGCTATGTGGCCGATTGTCCGATCCTTGCCGATCGATGCTAGCTCCTAGCAGGCACGCACGCAGGAGACATCAATCTGGCCGATGCATCGCTTGCATGCACGAAAAACGGCCAGGTGGGCCTTTGGCGGCTGGGCCGCTGATCGATGCGATCGATGGATGGCTCGCCTAGCATTGCGCGGCCAGCGTTTGTGCACGGCACGATCGATCTGATCCAGTTTATGAAACTTGGATCGTACTCCATCGTGCGCCTATAAAAGGACATAGGACGGACGCGGCTCCGGGACTGAATTGACAGAATTTGGTTTAGCCGTCGGTGTCTCCTTTTGTAGTATTTTCTTGCCCTAGTTTGACTAGTTCTTTTGTCCAATCTTCTTCCACCTCGTGCGCGTAGGCGAAGCCCTGCCCGCAGATACTCTCCACCATATATAAGCACCACGCCGTCGTGCTGCTGATCCGATCTACCACTCCACCACACCTTGCTGGACCGAGGAGGAGGAGTCGTCGCTGCGCTGTACGTGTGCAACGCTCGGAGGCGCCGCCCGTTGTGGCGCTTGGATCGGATCGGATTGCGAGGAGGAGACGCTAGTACGACTACGCCAACCACGTTCATCTGAACGTTTCCGCTGTGCGATCTACAAGGGTATGTAGATCTAATCTCTCTCGCTCGTTGTTTTGCATCTCGTAGATCAGATCTTGGCTTGTTCTTGTTCGTCTTCGTAGGAAATTTTTTGTTTTCTATGCTGCGAAACCCTTCAATTTGAGCATTAGTAACTTCAATCTCCCCCACGCTTGGGCAATACTCTCTCCATCATGAGGCCAAAAATTATATATCCGGTTACGGTCTTTATGAATTTCACTTGGAGGATAAAACTTGGAATAAAAGAGAGGCACAATATCCTCCCATGCCATAGATGGACCATCTTGGAGTAGTCGATACCACTCTTCAGCTCTGCCTTTCAATGATAATGAGAATAATTTCTTCTTAACCTGGCTTGGTGAAATACCTGCACATCTGAACAACTCACATAATTCATGTATAAATAATAAGTGATCACCCGGATGGACAGTTCCATCTCCTGAATAGCAGTTATCCATAATACGCCCAACAATTTTCATAGATATTTTAAAAGGATCAATTTCAGCAGGCGGCGGCGGTGGTGGTTCCTCCGCATGTGCAGCAGTAGTAGTAGATGTGTTTCCAAATAGGAAACCAAATGGAGAGTTCTCCATAGCAGAGTAAAACAAAAATAAAAGACAAAATAAAAACAATACTCACAGTGACGGTTACCTTTTCCAATCCCACTCTTCAATAGCGCTACACTCCCCGGCAACGGCGCCAGAAAATAGTCTTGATGACCCACAAGTATAGGGGGTGTATCGTAGTACTTTCGATAAATAAGAGTGTCGAACCCAACGAGGAGCAGAAGGTGTTGATGAGCAGTTTTGATCAAGGAATCACTGTAAATACTAGCAAGTAGGTTTTCAGGGGTATTTAGTAAAACGAGTAAACAAAGTGCGAGTAAATAAAAGACAGTAGTAACAATTGCAGCAAGTGGCCCAATCCTTTCTTCAGCAAAGGACAAGCCGGTTGTGTACTTATAATAACCAAACATTCTCGAGGACACACGGGAGTTTCTGTCAAGAGCTTTCGCTTCATAGAGCCAATAGTATTTATTGGTTTGGTAAGTGTTATGGGGGTGAACCTGTGCTAGCGCACTACCCTTACTAGGATAAATACACACTTGTGATTATACCCCTTGCAAGCATCCGCAAATACAAGAAAGTAATTAAGATAAATCTAACCACAGCCTTAAACTCTAAGATCCTACGCTCCCTGGTGCAATGGTTTCCCAACGGAGGTTTAGGTTTCTGTCACTCCAGCAACCCCACATCGGTAGCCAAATACATAATGCATCTCACTAGGCCCATAAATGGTGAAGTATCATGTAGTCGACGTTCACATGACACCACTAGTGAAATAGCACCACAACAATATCAAACCATTAAATATTTCTCAACAATAATTCACTACTAACATCTTGATTTCTCCCATGTCCTCAAGAACTAAACGAACTACTCACAAGACATCATATGGATCATGATCAGAGGTGAAATAATGGTAAATAACAATCTGAACATAAACCCTAACTCAGCGGTTCCACTCAATAGCATCAACTACAAGAGTAATCAACACCGGGAAAGTTTCCCCTATGAATATAACAAGATCCAACTCAAGATGTTACAGCGGGATGGCGTGGTGATGGTGGAGATGAAGGTGCTGGTGATGGAGATGATGATGATGATGATGATCCCGATGAAGTCCGGTGCGATGGTGATGACGATGGCGACGATCTCCCCTCTCCGGGAAGGAATTTCCCCGGCAGATTTCTCCCTGCCGGAGAGCTTTTCTCTCTGTAAGTTCTCCGCCCCGCAGAGGCGGCTGTGTCTAACTCTGAGCCTCCCCTTGACTTAGGTTTTCGGGGACGATGATGTACGCGAAGGGGCGAGACCAGAAGTGGGCCAGGGCTCCCTCACACAGGGCTGGCGCGGCCAGGGGGCTGGCCGCACCACCCTGGTGTGTGGGGCCGCCCTGGCTCCTCTCGACCCCTCCTTCTGGCTTCGCCGGTCTTCTCGGAAAATATAATTTCTGGGTATTTTTCTGGAATTTTCCTGATCTTCAAAATATGGTCTCTTGATGGTCCTTTTTCCAGCAGAATCCTGACTCCGACAGCAACTCCTCCGATGATCATCAAACATGTGAAAACAAAGGAAATAACATAAGTATCATATCTAAATATGAAATATATCAATGAATAGCAGTAAATTATGATACAAAATAGTGATGCAAATTGGACGTATCAGCTATATGCCGGCTGGCGTCCCAGGAGTCTCCACGGCTCTAAGATGAGAAGACCGGCTCCACCCGAAGGGCCGGCTGCGCCAGCAGCCGGCTGGCGATTCCACCGAGGAGAGCCAGAGCCGAGCGGTGAAGACAAAAGCCTCCCAATGGCTGTTTCGCTGAAAGTGGGCTGGCCCCGACAAGAATGACAGAGGCAAAGGATGGGAGTGACGAGCGCCACGACCGGACTCAGCCAATCAGCGATCAAGGACCCTTCCCCACGACGGGATCCGAGGCAAAAGGGAGAGCATATGCCTCCCAGATGCCGGTCCAGGGGAAAGGCGCTTTATAAAGCGCCTTCGTCAGAGCAGGGCCAGAGGATCACGCCGAAGACGTGGCCACGGAGGAGCCGGCAGCCGGCCCAATCGCTACCTAACCTGTAACCAGGCCCCCGCCTATATAAGGGGGCCTGGACCCTTAATCTAGGGAGATCCAATCTTCTTCTTCCTCCTCTAGCCCGAATAGCTCGAGGAGCACTGTAATCGCTACTGTCGAGATAATACAAAGCAGGCAGGAAGTAGGGGTTTTACCTCCACTCGGGAGGGCCCTGAACCTGGGTAAACCGAGGTGTCTCCGTTGGCACAATCCCGAGCCGGACCCATCGTCACCACCGTCGAGCCCCTTCGATAATCCACCCCATGGCTACTGTCTCCAAATTCCCACGACAGTTGGCGCCCACCGTGGGGCAAAGCGCGGCGACGAGCGGAGTCAAGTTCCGGCTAGGACCCTCATCGGCTCTCGGCGAGAAGGTCACCTCCGGCCTTGTCTGGAGGTTCGGCACCTTCGACTGCATCAGGGACAACTTGGCCCACTTCGAGAATGGCTTCGGCAACAGCGGCTCCTTCCTCGACGTCGGTAGCCACCGCTTCTACATCGCCAAGCCCTTCCCGGAGGAGGTGACCGATGTCTTCGATCATCTTTGCGATGGAGACTCGAGCTGCGGTGAAAGCAGCAGTCTTGGCGCCATGGTCGAGGTGATGGCCCTAGGAGAAGAGGAGGGCGGCGACTCCCTGCGCCCCGAGCGCCCGTCGCCTGAACGCCTTCTTCCGCAGGAGCAGGATACTCCGCTTCAGAGCAAGATGCCCCGGACGTCTCCGTGGTGGACCTGCGTGCACCCCTCAGCCGCGTCATCGACCCCGCCCGGGTCGCCGAGGCCCTGGAGCGGACGCGTCTCATCCTCCTCAGCAAGGTGGCTGAGGACGATGCCAACCAGTGCCGCGCGAGCACAACGCTCAGCGAGTTCTACGACGTGCATGGAGATGCACCGACCGAGCTCGCTCGCGACCCACGGCGCAGCTTCGCCAACGCAGGCCCCGGCCAGATCCAGCGGTTGCCATCGGCAAGCCGAGGCCGCGGAGGGCGCGGACAGGGCGGCCGTGCTCCGAGCGCCAATGCCCAGGGCCGCCTCGCTCAGCAAGGTGGCGGAGCAAGCAGGCCACGCCAGATCCCGATGCCAGTGCCAGGGTCGGAGTCCCAGACTCGCCCACCGGCGCTGCACATCCACCTATGGCTTGACCACGTCGAGGCGTTCCCCAGAGGATCTGCTAGCTCAAAGCGAGCGGCTTCTGACCAAGGAGGCCCGGGGGCTGCCGCGGCGGTCAGGGGCGCAAAGAGGGCAAGTACACCCTCGATGCAGCACTTGACAAGCCGTGCAAGTTCCACACCTCCCCGGGCAGGGAAGCGACCCACTCCACGCGTCAGTGCAGGTTCATGAGAGAGCTGGAGCAACACGCTCGGCAGATCCCTGGAGCGTCACAAGCGCAACCGGCTGGAGGTCAGGAGGACCAACAGCACGACCCGGCTGAAGGCGAGCCGGATCAAGATGATGACTTCCCGGTGGATGTTGAGCAATATCACATCTTTACCACCCCCGGCAAGGATAAAAGGAACGACCTTTGGCATGAGGCAGAGGTGAACGCTGTAATGCCCGCAGAACCCCAATTCATGCATTGGTCTGAGGCGGCCATCATCTGGGGGCGCGAGGACCATCCGAGGATGATGCCCAGCCCTGGAGAATATGCTCTGGTCTTGGACCCTGTTGTGTGCTCCGATACGCACATGTGCCGGTTCTCCCGCGTGCTCATCGACGGCGGCAGCAGCATCAACCTTCTTTACCGAAGCTCTCTGGAGAAGTTGGGCATCCTGCTTGCTCATCTGAAACCGAGCCGGCTCACCTTCCATGGCATCGTGCCTGGGCATTCTTGCACCCCTTTGGGCAAGGTGCAGCTGGAGGTTCTCTTCGGGAAGAAAGGAAACAGCCACCGCAAGCCCATCTAGTTCGAGGTGGTGGACATCAGTAGTCCCTACCACGCGCTGCTTGGCCGTCCAGCCTTGGCCAAGTTCATGGCGGTGCTGCATTACGCCTATCTGAAGATGAAGCTCCCAGGACCCAGATGTGTGATCACAGTCTCGGGAAGCTTCAAGAAGTCCCTGGCTTGCGCAAAGGAGAGCTCGCAGCTGGCTGAGGCACTGGTCATCGCCGAGGAGAAGCGGCAGCTTCTACATCGCGTGGAGCTCGCCCAGCAAGATGTGCCAGTTCGCCAGTCGCCGGTGGAGCAGTTCAAGCCGGCCAACGACACCAAGAAGATCCTGCTGGACGAGAGTGATCCCACCAAGTACGTCATCATCGGCACTGGCCTGTCTGCCAAATAGGAAGGTGAGCTCACCAGCTTCCTCCGTGAGAATCGGGACATCTTCGCATGGTCTCCAAAGGACATGCCAGGTGTGCCGAGGGAGCTGGCTGAGCACTCATTCAATGTCCGGCCGGATGCCAAGCCGGTAAAGTAGCCGCTGCGGCGTTTTGTAGAAGAGAAAAGGAAAGCTATTGGCGAGGAGATTGCCTGGCTCCTTGCAGCCGGCTTTATCATGGAGGTATTTTACCCTGACTGGCTTGCGAACCCAGTCTTGGTTTTAAAGAAGAATAACACTTGGCGAATATGTATCGAATACACCAGCCTCAACAAGGCTTGCCCCAAGGATCCTTTCGCACTACCTCGGATCGACCAGGTGATCGACTCCACAGCCGGTTGTGACCTGATGTCCTTCCTGGACGCCTATTCAGGCTACCACCAGATCCCGCTCTTCCAGCCGGATCAGATCAAGACATCCTTCATCACCCCATATGGAGCCTACTGCTATGTCACCATGCCATTTGGCCTGAAGAACGCTGGAGCCACTTACCAGCGAACCATGCAGCGATGTCTGCAAGGGCAGATTGGGAGGAACGTGCATGCTTATGTGGACGACATGGTGGTGAAGACCAAGCAGAGCGGCACGCTCCTGGACGATCTCAAGGAGACCTTTGCCAACCTGCGGCGCTATCGCATGAAGCTCAACCTAGAGAAGTGCACCTTCGGCGTGCCGGCTGGACAGCTCCTAGGTTATATCATTTCCTAGCGAGGGATCGAGGCTAACCCCTCGAAGATAAAAGCCATCGAGGCCCTAGAGCCGCCCACCTAGCCCAGAGACGTGCAGAAGTTTGCTGGTTGCTTGGCCTCGCTCAGCCGGTTCGTCAGCCGGCTCGGGGAGAAGGGCATGCCGCTGTACCAGCTGATGAAGAAGACGGACCACTTCGTTTGGTCCCAGCGCGCTGACGATGCCTTCAGCAACCTCAAGCGAGCCTTGTCTACCGCGCCAATCTTGGCTGCGCCGGCTCCGCGAGAGCCAATGCTGCTCTACATCGCGGCTACTCCGCGAGTCATCAGCATCGTGATCATGGTGGAGCGCACCGAGGAAGGCAAGGAGCTACCGGTTCAACGCCTAGTGTACTACCTGAGTGAGGTGCTCACTCTCTCCAAGCCGCACTACCCGCACTACCAGAAGGTCGCATACGGCGTGTACATGGCAGCCAAGAAGCTGAAGCACTACTTCGAGGAGTATCCCATCACGGTGGTAAGCACCACTCCGCTCTCGGAGATCATCGGGTGCAAGGACGCGTCAGGAAGAGTGGCCAAATGGGCCATTGAGCTCGCTGCTCATACCATTCAGTACAAGCCCAGGACAATGATCAAGTCGCAGATCATAGCGGATTTCTTCGCTGACTGGGGAGAGCACCAGTACTTGCCGCCGGCTCCGGACTCAACCCACTGGCGCATGCACTTCGATGGCTCCAAGTTGCTCGGGGGCTTGGGGGCCGGCGTCATCCTCACCTCTCCCAAGGGAGACAAGCTGCAGTACGTGCTGCAGATGCACTTCCGTGTGTCGAACAACGTCGCCGAGTATGAAGCCCTAGTACATGGGCTCAAGATGGCCAAGGAGATTGGCATCCGGAGGATCCTCTGCTTTGGAGACTCTGACCTGGTGGTGCACCAAGTCTCGGGAGATTGGGATGCCAAGGACGCCAACATGGCCTCCTACCGCTTCTACGTGCAGCAGCTCAGCGGATTCTTCGAGGGCTGCGAGTTCCACCACATCCCCAGAGCAAACAACAATGAGGCAGACCGACTGTCCAAGATCGGCTCCACCAAGCAGGATATCGTAGCTGGGGTGTTGCTGGAAATCATCCGCAAGCCGTCCATCAAGCCCTCGCCAGAATCTCCATCCATCTATGTGTCTGGAGACCCCGCCCCGGCTCAGGTGCCACCACCGGACCCGAGGGCTGCCGCCTCGGGGCTGAAGGAAGCAGCCGGCCAGCCCAGCGCGGCTGGCTCGATGAAGGACTCGGGGGCTGCCGGCTCCATGCCAGCTCCCCCAGCCGGCCAATCAGACGAAGCCGGCACGACGATGGACCCGGGGGCTGCTGATCCCCTGGTCGCCAGTGTCTTCCACATATGGGAGATACCATCGTGGGCGGAGCCATTCTCCAACTACCTCATCACTGGGGACTTGCCGCAAGACGAAGTGGAAGCTAGGCAACTTTAGCGCCGCACGGGAGCATACACAATCATCAACAGCGAGCTGTACAAGCGCAGTGTGTCAGGAGTCTTCCAGAAGTGCATCGAGCCAGAAGAAGGGATAGAGCTCCTGAGGGATATACACCAGGGGGAGTGCGGACACCACGCTTCCTCCAGAGCTTTGGTGGCCAAGGTTTTCCGCCATGGTTTCTACTGGCCAACAGCCAAGAAGGATGCAGAGCAACTGGTGAAGCAGTGCAACGGCTGCCAGCGCTTCTCCAAGCATCGAAACACTCCAGCGGCAGCTCTCAAGACCATCCCGCTCACCTGGCCGTTCGCTGTCTGGGGCCTGGACATGGTAGGGCCATTCAAAACCGCACCCGGGGGCTTGACGCATCTGTTGGTTGCTGTGGACAAGTTCACCAAGTGGATCGAGGCCAAGCCAATCAAAAAACTTGACGGCTCGTCCACCATCAAGTTCTTCAACGAGATCTTCACAAGATATGGAGTTCCCCACAACATCATCACTGACATCGGGACGAACTTTGCGAAGGGAGTCTTTGCTGAGTACTGCGGCAAGAAGGGCATCCGGCTGGACTTAGCATCAGTGGTGCACCCTCAGACAAATGGGCAAGTGGAAAAGGCAAATGGGCTGATCCTGGCCGGCATTAAACCAAGGTTGGTCGAGCCTCTTGAGCGCTCAGCCGGCTGTTGGGTCGAGGAGCTACCCTCAGTGCTCTAGAGCCTGCGCACCACTCCAAATCATTCTGTTGGCTTCACACCTTTCTTCCTGGTCTATGGAGCAGAAGCGATGTTGCCCACGGACATCGAACTTGATGCGCCCAGAGTTGTCCAGTACACGGAGAAGCAAGCAAAAGAAGCTCGTGAAGATGGCGTCGACGTCCTCGAGGAGGCACGAGAGCAGGCTTTGGCCAGATCAGCGCTCTATCAGCAGCAGCTGCGACGATACCACAGCCAGAAAATTTGCCCGCTCGCGTTTTGCGAAGATCTCGTACTCCGGCTGATCCAGAACACCAAAGGCATGCACAAGCTGTCCTCTCCTTGGGAGGGACCGTTCATTGTCAGCCGGGTGCTGGGCAATGGGGCATATTACCTCATCGACATGCAAGAGCCCAGAAAGAACAAGGCAGATAACTCTGACAAGGAGACGGAGCGTCCCTAGAATGTCAGCCTCCTAAGACCTTTCTTCTGCTAAGGCAAAAGCTTGTACCCCAAAAAACTTGTCAATGAATAAAGGACAACGGAGCGGCTAGTTACGGCCGGCTCCGAGGAAAACACTTCATGTATGTTTTGCTTCCTACGTTATTCACTTGACCGGCAGCCGGCTCCGGGCACCGAGCCACAGCCGGCAACCCTAAAAACGATCGATTTCTCAGTCAGCCGGATGAGTACTACGTATGAAGAAGGTCTCGAGCCTAACCACCACCTTCCGGCTCCACGCAGTCGGACGGGTAGGAGCTGGCAGGCCACATACGAAGGAAAGCCGCAGAGAAAAACTATAAATGATAGAAAAATCGCTCAACCAAGCGTTAGGGGTAGTGTTCGTTAACTATGCGTTGGCTAGCACGAGTCGGGTGCCCGATAAACCGAAGTACTACTTCTCACTCCGTGGCACGCTCCCATCCTAGGCTGGCATTCGGCTGCCGGCCCAAGGGAGACCAACCGGCACCAGGCTGCCGGTTGGGGGTAGAAGGGTCGAAGGGTGGGAAGATTAAGGAAAAAGTTGAGGGAACTGGACAAAGGCAAGCTAGAGAATGGTTGATGATCGCAGTCTCTCGACGTTTGGGCTGAGTAGCCACGTCAGAGAGGTTCGAAGCTAGAGCTGCCTCGCTCAACGTTGGCACCGTTCATGGAAGGTTAGTTTCGAGCCAGCTGTCAGTCCAGCTACCCCAAAACTCGGGGGCTAGGGGGAAAGGGAATTGGCCCTCAGAAGTGGGCTGGCTCCAGTACCTCGTCGGTTGTCCGGTCAGTCGGCGCTGCGACATGATTAGCAAACGAGCGACTGAAATCAAAACCTAACGCCTGAAAAGTAATGGCTAAGGCCAGAAACTCGGAGATTCACTCCAGCCGTGGCAGGGGACTCGCGAAGGTTCGGGAAGGGGGATGTGCCAGCTCCAGCCCTGCTCGAGCTGGCACAATACTCAACGTTCACGCCATTCCCTCCAAGCCGAGGCGAGCATACACTCCCTAGAGCCGGCCAGCAGAGGCACTACCCCCTCCGCGCTGAAGCCAGAGGAACTCGCCAGAAATGTTCGCGGAGTCAGTGGCCATTGCAGCCCCTACCTACAGAGTCACGCGGCAACGGTTTCGTCGAAGGAAGAATCCTAGCCAGGGAATCACCACAGCATGACGATACAAATAGAAGACATTCATGCAAGAACAAGCAAAGATTTGCAAGAAATTGAAAGAGTTCTTAGCATATGATGGGTGATTACATAATACGGGCCACGCTAAGGGCCAAGATAACAAAAGAACTCCCCCTCCTAATCCCTAGACCTCTATTGACGATGCCGTTGTCAAAGAGGGAGCTTCGAGGGCGCTCGCCGATCATGGCCAGGGGGAGTAGGCACGGGCGCAGCCGGAGTCATCGACGACGCGGACGCAGAGGATGGGCGACCCGAAGCGGTAGGTCAGGATGAGAGACCAGCCCCATTTCAGGTCGTAATCGGTGAAGAACTTCGCCCAGCCCTCGGTGAGGTAGCTCTTCCCCTGCTCGTCGTGGAGGACTAATACGTCTCAAACGTATCTATAATTTTTGATGCTCCATGCTTGTTTTTACACCATTTGCCTTGTGTTTCGTTACACTTCGTGGCGTTTTTATGTGATTTCCAGAACTAACCTATTGACAAGATGCCACAGTGCCAGTTCCCTGTTTTCTGCTGTTTTTGTGTTTCAGAATGCTACACAGGAAATATTCTCAGAATTGGACGAAACAAGTTCCAGAACTCCTATTTTTCCCGGATGAAGGACGAGGACTGAAAGAGAGCCAGAGGGGGGCCAGCCTCACACCAGGGCGGCGCGGCCCAGCCCCTGGCCGCGTCCCCTATGTGTAAGGAGCCCCTGGCAGCCCCCTGATGACGCCCCTTCGCCTATATAAAGCCTCGGGACGGAAAACCCTAAAGGAGTCGGCAATTTTCCAGAAAGAGTTCCGCAGCTCCACCGATGCCGTCGATGAATTTTGGGGGACAGAAGTCTCTGTTCCAGCACCTTGCCTGGACAGGGAAGTGCCCCCGGAGCCATCTCCATCGGTCTCTATCGCTGTCTCCGCCATCTCCATCGACCTCTCCGCCATCTCCATCAACCTTGCCGTCTCCTATGATGAGGAGGGAGTAGTTCTCCCCCGGGGCTGAGGGCTCTACCGGTAGCTATGTGGTTCACCTCTCTCTCCCATAATGTGATCTTTATGTGATCGTGAGCTTTGTATCATGTTGAATAAGTAGATGCTACTCTTCTTCATTTTGTGTACTCTAGTGTGTTATTAAAGTAATCTATTCCTCCTGCCATGGTGTAACGGTGACAGTGCGTGCATCGTGGTGGTACTTGGTCTAGGCTACGATTGTGATCTCTTATGGATTATGAGAATAATTATCACTATGATAGTATTGAAGTGATCTATTCCTCCTTTCATGGTGTAATGTTGACAGTGTGTGCACCGTGTTAGTACTTGGTCTAAGTTGCAATAATATTTATCTTGAGTTGTGATTTGATTTGGATATCTCTATGAGTGGTGTTTGTCAAGTACTTGATGAACTTTAAGGGGTGCTTCTGTAGCCACTACGCAATGATTAGTGTTATTCAATAGGAGAGTAATTCAGAGTACCATAGTGAAGAGAAGTTATTTATTTGTTCAATTATGTTATATTTGTTGGGAGTGTGTCCACTAGTGAAAGTATAATCCCTAGGCCTTGTTTCCAAGCTTTGCACACCGTTTACTTGATGTTTTGTTACTTGTTTGCTTGCTGCCATTTTTATTCCAGATTGCATTTACTACTTATAATCATCTATACCACTTGTATTTCACTATCTCTTCGCCGAACTAGTGCACCTATACATCTGACAAGTGTATTGGGTGTGTTGGGGACACAAGAGACTTTCAGTATCATAATTGCAGGGTTGTTTGAGAGGGATAGCTTTGACCTCTTCCTCCCTGAGTTCGATAAACCTTGGGTGATCCACTTAAGGGAAACTTGCTGCTGCTCTACAAACCTCTGCACTTGGAGGCCCAACACTGTCTACAAGAACAGATGTGTGCGTTGACATCAAGCTATTTTCTGGCGCCGTTGCCGGGGAGGTAAGGTAAAAGGTACTCGCATCCTCCTGCGTGAGTGCTCAGAGTTATTTCCTTTAGATTCTGCAATTACATCTTTTTGTTTCTTGTTTTTATTTTCACTAGTTAGGCTTAATGGAAAACAAAGAGTTCTTTAGTCTTTTTCCTGAGTTTAGATATGAAGTGTTTGAAGAGAAAATTGAAAAACCTTTGGAGCTTAATTTGCATGCTAATAGTGTTGTTAGTATGAATGCTTTGAACACTGGTATTGCTAATGCTATAGAAAAGTCTAATCTTGGGGAAGCTGGTTTTGTTAAGCATGATATTTTTAGTTCCCCAGCTTTAGTGGAGAAATTTTGCTCTGATGATATTTTATCTCCCCTATGTGATGTTCCTTCTTATGATGATATGTTTGAAGAATATGCTTTGAGAAATAGCTGTTTTCTAGCTTGCGATGATACTAAACCTCTAGTTTATGATGGCTATGATGATGGGTATAATATTTTCAGTTCACCTACTATTGTGGATAAAATTAGTTATGATTACAATATGCCTCCTATTTTTGATGATTATGGTGATGAGAATAATTATTCTGTTGAATCTGCTCCTACTACTATTGTTCATGTGGGGAGTATTACTTCTTTTATGCATGTGGCTCATGATAGGGATGCTTTATGTGATGGTTATGTTGTTAATTCTATTCATGATGCTACTGAAAGTTATTATGAGAGAGGGAAATATGTTTTGAAGGATCTTAATAATATTGAGTTTCCCCTCTTTATGTTGCAATTCTTGAAGTTGTACTTGTTTTGCCTTCCTATGCTTTTTGCTTTGCGCTTTCATGACTTGTCTCTTTACAAGACTATTTTTCATAGGAAGTGGTTTAGATTTAAATGTCTTTCACATTTGCTTGTTGATGCTCTCTATTGCTTTAAGTTCCTATATGGCGCCTTTGCCTCAAGCTCTTATATGGCGCCCACATGAGCATCTTTGCAAATTACTGCGCCTAGCTCAAAGGCGTTAAACAAAAGCACTCTTGGGAGATAACCCATTGTTTTATTTTTAGTACTTTTTCTTTTATTTGAGTCTTGGAAGTTATTACTACTGTAATAACCACTCCTTATCCTTTTTATTTCGTTGTTGTGCCAAGAGAAGCCTCTAATTTGAGTGTGGTAAGATTTGGGGATGTTGCTGTCCTGAAACTGTTTTCGGTGTTGCACCGTAAAATTCGTGAAAATTCTTTGTATATCTTTTGTACCTGCGGTTTCTTGTGCATATGCCCCAGGTTATATCCAAACTTTCATTAGTTGAACACTTTTTGATTTGAGCAACAGAAAACCCTCTAACAATTCGACCTTTGTCAGCTGTTCTGTTTTGACAGATTTCTGCCAATATTTGTGTTTGCCGCTTTATCGCTTTCTTTTTGAGTTCTTTTGATCACGGAACTTTTGGGAAAGTTGCTACAGTAGTATATACTTAATATGTGGTGGTTTTAGGTTGAAACCTGAAGCAAAAAGGGTTGATTCTATGTTATGCTTACACTAATGTTGCTAATAGATTTGTGTTTAGTTTTGTATGAAGGAAGTTTTTAAGTGTAGGGATCGGAGAGTGATGAGATGAGTTGAAGAATGGACAAAAGCTCAAGCTTGTGGATGCCCATGTCACCCCAAGAAATACCCAAGAATGGACAAAATCAGGTCACCTTTCAAAACACTATATTTTTATTGCTTCATCACTATGCATTTTTCTTGGAGCGTCAGTTGTTTTTTTTTTCAGTTTTATTTTGCTTTGTTTGCTGCAATAAATGGTTAGATCACATCATGTTTTTGGAGGAGATGAACTCACTTTTCATTTGCCAAGAACACTCTAGTTTTCACTCTTATCGTTCAATGAGTGTTCTCTTTTTCTGCTACTGCGTTTAGCTTGCATTTTTCACCTTGATTTTTGTTCAGATCTTGTTATATCCTTTTCATCAAGGTGTATTTTTGCCTCTGGTCTTTATTGGTTTTCATCAAAAGAGTTGTTTATAAAAAGTTCGAATGGTGTTGGAAAAGAGAAAAAGTTTTATGCAAAAAAGTGGTACAAGAAGGAGCTTGTGTAGACTGCGGCTTAGGCTTTTGCATGTCATGCTTGATGTCTTTTTGATAGTATGCTTAGTGATTTTGATGTAGCATGACTTGTCTCAAATGACTGAGATTGCTTAATGAGCCTTTGAAAAAATCATGCGTTGTTTTAATTATTTGGAAGCATTATTTTGGTTTTCTCCTTGATGCTTTATTTGGGTTGACTTGGCACATGCTCACACATGTTAGACTCTTACAAAGTCACCAATAGCCTCTATGATCATTTAGTTTTTGACTTTTGATGCCATCTTATGCTTTTTTTAATGTCACTTTGTCGCTTTGCATGATTATGGCCGTTATTGCTCTCTTAGTTGGTCGCTCCCAGTCTTTTGCTAGCCCTCGCCTTGTACTGAGTATGAGCTCTACTCGTGCATCTAACTCCTAAAAACCAAGTTTGCCATTGTGTCCACTAAAAATTCCTATGCATGGTATTTGTAAGCCATTCCAAGTAAATTTTTATGTGCTACCTTTGAAAAAAACCTTCAAAACACTTCTCATTTTGTGACACTGTTTTCAGCTCATGGGGACGTAGTGGTCGGATTTGCTATCTTCCATATTGCTTATTCCAAAAAGAAAAAAAAGGGAAAAAAGAAAAGAAAAAAGGCACTCCTCCATGGTATGTGAATGTTGGTGGGCACCCGATGGAATCGGTTAGCCATGGTTTGAGAAAGGAAAAAAGGTGGGGAGGAGTGCCAAGCTTTATAAAAGAGCACAAAAGTGCCAATCTCTCTCTCTCAAAAATTTGCTTCATTTTTGTATGGAAGATAGTAAGAACCCCATTGCCAGTCGTTGACAAAGACAACCACCTCTCAAAACCAATTTTTATCTCTCTGTTTTACAAATGAAAAGCTCTAGCACATGTTTAATCACTGCTTCCCTCTGCGAAGGGCCTTTCTTTCTTTTATGTTGAGTCACCACCTTCTATCTTTATGCACCACTAAGAGAGCATAGTTGTCATTCTGAGTATAATGTGCATTGTCCCAAAGTTTTCATTGATTGATTCATATTGTTGGTTTCACTTGTTCTCAAATTATTCGTATCTAGTCGCCCTCTTAAACTTGAAGGTGTCCTATGCATTTATGTTTTGCTCTCTATTAAGGACAAGCTGAAAAACATTTGTATGTTTTTCCTTATGATTTGAACACACATTTGACTTTCATAGTTTCATTTTCATGATCTTTTGTTTGTGTTCATTTGCATGTTTATAACATGCTTGCTAAGTTTCTATTATCAAGATTATGTCTTTCATGCCCATGTTTTAAGTTCTTTGATCTCAGCACTCAATGCTTTACCTATATGATCAAGATTGTGATGGTGCATGTCACCTCAAAAATTATTTCTTTTGTTATCACTTACCTACTCGAGGAGGAGCAGGAGTTAAGCTTGGGGATGCTGATACGTCTCAAACGTATCTATAATTTTTGATACTCCATGCTTGTTTTTACACCATTTGCCTTGTGTTTTGTTACACTTCGTGGCATTTTTATGCGATTTCCGGAACTAACCTATTGACAAGATGCCACAGTGCCAGTTCCCTATATTCTGCTATTTTTGTGTTTCAGAATGCTACACAGGAAATATTCTCGGAATTGGACGAAACAAGTTCCAGAACTCCTATTTTTCCCGGACGAAGGACGAGGACCGAAAGAGAGCCGGAGGGGGGCCCGGGGCCAGCCTCACACCAAGGCGGCGCAGCCCAGCCCCTGGCCGCGCCCCCTATGTGTTAGGAGCCCCTGGCAGCCCCCTGACGACGCCCCTTCGCCTATATAAAGCCTCAGGACGGAAAACCCTAAAGGAGTCGGCAATTTTCCAGAAAGAGTTCCGCAGCTCCGCCGCCGCAATCGACGAATTTCGGGTGACAGAAGTCTCTGTTCCGGCACCCTGCCGGGACGGGGAAGTGCCCCCGGAGCCATCTCCATCGGTCTCCATCGCCGTCTCCGCCGTCTCCATCGACCTCACCACCATCTCCATCAACCTTGATGTCTCCTATGATGAGGATGGAGTAGTTCTCCCCCGGGGCTGAGGGCTCTACCGGTAGCTATGTGGTTCATCTCTCTCTCCCATGATGTGATCTTTATGTGATCGTGAGCTTTGTATCATGTTGAATAAGTAGATGCTACTCTTCTTCATTATGTGTACTCTAGTGTGTTATTAAAGTAATCTATTCCTCCTGCCATGGTGTAACGGTGACAGTGCGTGCATCGTGGTGGTACTTGGTCTAGGCTACGATTGTGATCTCTTATGGATTATGAGAATAATTATCACTATGATTGTATTGAAGTGATCTATTCCTCCTTTCATGGTGTAATGTTGACAGTGTGTGCACCGTGTTAGTACTTGGTCTAAGTTGCAATAATATTTATCTTGAGTTGTGATTTGATTTGGATATCTCTATGAGTGGTGTTTGTCAAGTACTTGATGAACTTTAAGGGTGCTTCTGTAGCCACTACGCAATGATTAGTGTTATTCAATAGGAGAGTAATTCAGAGTACCATAGTGAAGAGAAGTTATTTATTTGTTCAATTATGTTATATTTGTTGGGAGTGTGTCCACTAGTGAAAGTATGATCCCTAGGCCTTGTTTCCAAGCTTTGCACACCGTTTACTTGCTGTTTTGTTACTTGTTTGCTTGCTGCCATTTTTATTCTAGATTGCATTTACTACTTATAATCATCTATACCACTTGTATTTCACTATCTCTTCGCCGAACTAGTGCACCTATACATCTGACAAGTGTATTGGGTGTGTTGGGGACACAAGAGACTTTCTGTATCGCAATTGCAGGGTTGTTTGAGAGGGATAGCTTTGACCTCTTCCTCCCTGAGTTCGATAAACCTTGGGTGATCCACTTAAGGGAAACTTGCTGCTGCTCTACAAACCTCTGCACTTGGAGGCCCAACACTGTCTACAAGAACAGACGCGTGCGTAGACATCAAGGACCTCGACGAGGTACAGGGGCTGGCCGCCGCTGCTGTCCTCCACCATGATGCTCGTCGGGGGGTTCTTCCCCATCGTGCCGACGAAACTTCCATGGAGCGGTAGATGCTCCTCGCACCCAGCCAGCAGGTGCACCACGGAGGTGGCGAACCCGTGCTTCGGGGTGTAGGAGAGCCACTGTTTAGGCGGCGGGCGCTAGGGCATGCGCGCCTTGCCGGCAGCCGCGCTGGAGGAGCCGCCGACGCTTTTGCCAGCGAGGCCCGGAGGGGCGGCCCCGACCGCCATCGGGGCACCGACGAGGGTGGCCACCGCCTCCAGGGCATTCCCGATGAGACCAGTGACAGAGGTCACAGCCGCGGGGACTGCGACGTTGGCGGCGGCCAAGGCAACGGCCCCTCCGGGGGCCGCAACGATGGCGGTGGAGCGGCTGACCCCGAAGGGATCTGTGGCGGCCGCGGCCGCAAGTGCCTCCAGGGTCTTCTTGTTGCAGCTTCCCGGGAGGCGGCCGTGCCTCCGAGGAACCGGTGGCGTTGCCGCTGGGTCCTTGGCCTTGATTTGGCTCCCAAGCGGGCGGCCGCGCTTGCACCCGCCCGACCCGCCGGCAGCTCCGGCCCCGGCTCCGTTGGAAACTTCGAGCGACGACATCGAAGTCGAAGGGGGAGAAGCGGAGGCAACCGCTTGGCGAGACGAAGGAGTGGAGACGCTTGGGAGTGGGGAAAACCCTCGAGAGCTCCGAGATTTAAAGGCTGGCGAGGCACGAAAAGCTGAGCCGGTTTAATGCGAATAAATCATACGCATGGCGTTTCGATGGGACACATCGCTGACGCAAGCCTCGTCTCATCACATGACGTCTTCTGGAATCATTACGGGGGCCGAAGAGTCAAAGTGACAAGACGGGACACTGCTGCACTGCACCGGCCGCAGCGTGGGAGCAAGACCCGAAGCGGCACAAGTTCCAAGGGGGCAGTGCACCGGCTCGTGGCTGCCAGGCAGCCGCCAGTTGGAGTGGACCTGGAGCCGGCATGTCTCGAGACGGCCGGAGGGGCTTTGCGCGACTTGGCCTCGAAATCAGCAACCCCCAGATCGGACCAAGAATCCTGGGACTTTGACGGAAAGAAACGAGACTTCGGCGAGGAATAGAACCCGCCGAAGCCCCATGCTAACCCATGAGACTTCGCCAGTTTCGGGGGCTAGTGTCATGGGGATGACTAATGGGTCATGCCACGGGCTGAGCTATATGCCGGCTGGCATCCCAGGAGTCTCCACGGCTCTAAGACGAGAAGACCGGCTCCACCCGAAGGGCCGGCTGCGCCAGCAGCCGGCTGGCGATTCCACCAAGGAGAGCCAGAGCCAGGCGGTGAAGACAAAAGCCTCCCAACGGCTGTTTCCCCGAAAGTGGGCTGGCCCCAACAAGAACGACAGAGGCAAAGGACGGGAGTGACGAGCGCCACGACCGGACTTAGCCAATCTGCGATCAAGGACCCTTCCCCACAACGGGATCCGAGGCAAAAGGGAGGGCATATGCCTCCCAGATGCCGGTCCAGGGGAAAGGCGCTTTATAAAGCGCCTTCGTCAGAGCAGGGCCAGAGGAGCACGCCGAAGACGTGGCCACGGAGGAGCCGACAGCCGGCCGAATCGCTACCTAACCTCTAACCAGGCCCCCGCCTATATAAGGGGGCCTGGACCCTTAGTCTAGGGAGATCCAATCTTCTTCTTCCTCCTCTAGCCCGAACAGCTCGAGGAGCACTGTAATCGCTACTGTCGAGATAATACGAAGCAGGCAGGAAGTAGGGGTTTTACCTCCACTTGGGAGGGCCCTGAACCTGGGTAAACCGAGGTGTCTCCGTTGGCACAATCCCGAGCCGGACCCATCGTCACCACCGTCGAGCCCCTTCGATAAGCCACCCCATGGCAACTGTCTCCAAATTCCCACGACAGCCATAAATAATAAATAAATGGGTTTACATAGGTGGTCATATAGACCAAACCTTACATTACATCAATATGCAGCAGAATAATACTTTGGGTCCATATCATCAAGCTTTAACCGCACAGGCAAAGCCGACAGTAGGAAATGAGCCTAATTTGCAAAGTCGTCAACGAATCCTTCCTTCTTGATTTTTCTCCTTCAAGTCTGGCCAAGTTAATAGCCAGTGACAGAGCCGTGAGTACATTAGATGCACTCGCAAACCATCTTATAAATAAATGAAAATGGAAATGCATAGTTCATATAGTGGTCTAAGCTCTAAGTTTATTTGTACAAAGCTAATTTTCTTTTCCAAGATTATTCATTAAGAGGTAAGAAAACATTTAGCTTGCTAAGTAAATTTGAGATGGAACCCTCAATTGTTGATTACTTTCTTTACTCAAGTCACCTTCACAGTCATAGTCATTCCTTGCCACGATTCAAATCATTGTTTCAACACCGGACAAAGGTTAAGTACCGCTAACCCAACTGTCCATGACCGCGGACGCGGCTATTCGAATAGTTTTACACTCTGCAGAGGTTGCACACTTTACCCACAAGATTCAAAACATCTGCCGGGAACAATCCACGGATCATCATACACAGAGTATGAGGGGTCCAGATGATGAAACAAAATCTTTCACTTGCCTACCCTAGTATAGGACCTTCCCTAAGAGCCCAGATATGGAATGGCTCTCCTAGTTTTTCCAGCTACAGGATGCTGTATTCTGTACTCCCATAGTCTGTAGCATTCTCCATCACAGCTATGGCAAGTCCCAGCTTCGGAAGCGTCCCCATGGGATTCACGCTTCTATAAGTTCAATGAGGTCTCCCATACTAAGGAAAACAAATTACGGACTAAGCCCCTTCCCATTTAGGGGTAATGTGGTTGTACGGTATGGTTGGTCCGGCATATACTTCACACCTCATCATTCAAAATTCATTCCATAGTCATTAGTCATGACTTTTCTTTCAGAAGTTAACTTGGCTGGACAATCCCCATCCAAGTTTTCAAATTCAGTCCATAACTTCCTATGGGTTCCCATCTATAATACTTCATTGTGATTAGCAACTAAGCATGCTACTAGGTATCAGAGGTTCACTATACAAGGGTTGGATAAGCTCAGCTTGAGGCTCTTGATATGTAAGACCTCACTACACCATTACCATCGTATTCTAGCAATTCAATCATGCAATTTAATAGGAAAACAAGAAAGTATGCAATTTGAAAACTAGGTAATTGGTATGATTCAAAAGATGGCTTGCCTGGTTGGGCAATGTCGTAACAGTCTCCATCTTCAGCTCGACTTGTGTAGTCTCCATCACCATTCCTTGGTTGACTTCAGGATCCATTCTCCTTACTCTCGTTGACATCTAATCGTAGGAAAGTAAATAAGCATACAATTCACAAACAACACATATTCACTACAATAAGGATACTTGGGTAAGGGAAATGATCTAGGAAGACTATGGAGAGTGATTTCAAAGTAATTGAGTTCCGATGGATGAGATTATTGAGTGGTTGTATTTAAGTAGGGTTCACTTATGTTGGATCAGGAAAATATCTCCTACAAGTCCTTATTTGACCAAGGTCATGGACTACAAGTAGATATTTGCGATTAGGGTTTAGTCAATGTGGGTAGATATCATTTTGATTTCTTTAGAATTATTGGGGCAAGTTTCAAGTCCCTAGATAGGTATTATCAACTATTCGAATTTCAAATATCTCTGCAAGCTCAACATGGAATAAGTCCCATTCTTACATATTAATATTGGGAAATAGGGTTTAGTAATAAAACTTCTATTCAAACATAAATTTTGTCATATTCCTAAGTTAAGAATGCCTATTTAACCAATTGGAAACTAGCATTTAATTTAAACAGTTATAATTTGAAAAATAGTGTTCCCCGGAGATAGATAACACTAAATGTGGATTTTGAAAGTTTGATTCACATTTTTTTTGAATTTTTTTTAATTTGTTATGAATTTTGCAAGGTTGCATAGCTGCAGGTTTGTTATTTTTATCCAATTAAAACTATAATTCTAAATGGGTTGAAAACACCACCATTGGATAGGGTATGTTCTAACCTTTCCAACGACGTATTATTTGCTAGATTTGCATATCTACAGCTCTGGGAAATTTAAATTTAAGACAGCATGTGAACTAGTTTCTTCTAAAATCGAAAATCAAATAACCCTATTTTTTTTCAGCCCCGGCTGCACGCACAGGCTTTCCTAGGCCGGCCCACTAGGCTTCCCGCGTGCGTGGGAGAAAAAGAAAAAAAACACGTGTTGACAAAGGGGGCCTGGCTGTCAAAACTTAACCAAACCGAAGCGGTATCGGGGTCGTCCTCCTCCTCGAGACAGAGAGAACTCACCGCGGTGGTGCAGGGGAACAGGGCGGCGACGGAGAGCGGCATAGGGGAAGAAGAACTCGATGACGTGGAGCAGAAAACGGTGTGGAGGATCATCTCGGCCACCCTGGACTAGCGGCAGGTCGGGGGAGGCTCAGAATCGCCGGGAACGGCCGGTGCTCTGGGAGCTCGGCTTGATCCGGCTAGCTCGATGGGGAAAGCGAGGGAGGAAGGGAAGCTGTCTAGGAGGGAGCTGTGGGTGGTGTGAGCTCGGATGTAGGGGCTGGGGGGCTTTTTATAGGCCGAAGAGAGGGGGAGCGGCCGTGTACCGGGGTGGTAGTAATGCGCGGGCGACGGCCGGTAGGGGTTGAGAGGTTGGTAATGGGGCTCGGGTGGCTGCTGCAGAGCACGGAGGGGTGTTCCAGGTGAGTTGAGAGAGGACTTTGGTGGCTCGTACTGGGAGCATTGATAGATGAAGGGCGGCGGCAAAAATTTGTCTGTCTCTGGCGATGCTACTGCAATTGGTGCAAGGGGATAGCGGGGTTAAGAGGAAGAGAGTACTAGCAGGGTGGTATGAAGGCTATTTGTCCTCTGGGAGTGTTAAATCGAGATTTACCATAGTAATTTGTAACTTGGCTGAAAACTGCACACAAGGTGCTCGATGAAACGGCCGCAAGAACTCAAAATTTGAATTCTTGAAAATTTCATATTGCGTTGATTATTATATTGGATACGAATTCTAAAACTATTTTTCTTAGGTCCAAAGTTCAATTGCTTGAGGGCTATTTTGAATTTGGAATGTCCTCTGTTTCAGATTCAAACTTTGGACTAATTTTAAATGTGGTTAGAGAAATAATTTTGGAGGGTTCAAAATAGATTCTGAAAGTAGGTTTCATGGTACTAGATTATCTGTAGAAAAAATCCATGTCTAGTACAATATTTTCTTAATCCAAGGAGTTGAAGTGGGCTAGTCAATAATATTTTGAAGATCACTTTCTTCCTCTTTTCTTTTTAGGGTTTGGGATCGTCATTGATTCTTTCTAATTTCTTCTCTTGTATTCGGTTGGCTTGACCTTACTTACTTTATGATTTTGCTAGAAAGGTTTAGCATGTACTCATGCAAGATTTACTATGTTGGAAACAATTTTTAAGGACAATAAACTATTTGATAAACCAAACTTATTTGATCTCAAAACTTGGATAAAGAAATCATAGGAGGTTGGAAAAAGTTTTTGCAATGAGTTTTGGAACCAAGTCATAAGGTATTGATATCTTGATGATCAATCATTTTTGAAATAACAACTTAATAAAAGCAATAGTTTTCAAAGCGGTTCTTTTTATTTCAAAAAAAAAACTAGGATTCTTAACATAAGGTTTTACCTTCTTTCAAAATATATTCTTTTTGAAGAATTTGAAAGATTGGATCCAAGGTTTCAATTTCTAAAACTTTCTCCCATTATTTTTATTTGAAGGATGGGAACAAAATGCAGTGTTAGAAGACAAGAAACTAATTGTGTATTTTGCTAGAAAGGTTTTTTTTGGCTACAAAATTTCGTATTTGAATAAATTCCACTTATTTCCATTTTCTAAAAATTTGGGTTGTTACAGTGAGGTAATCATACAAAGGTAAAAAAACCATGGCAACAACCAGAACTTCTGTCACTTTCCTATACATACCACAAGATTACTTCGCCTAATGCACACATCCCCCACACGTGTGCTAGCATACTAGTTTGGTCATAACAAAGCATATATGAACGCGGTAACATATACATCTATCGATACATCAATAACAACTATCAATTTGCATCTCATAAATCATCTCAATAACAAAGATATCCACAATAATATGGCCACAATCATGATAGCTAAGCCATGTGACTCTAATTAGTGAAGCACAATAGAGAGATTGATACAAGTTACTTCCTCAACCACGTATTCCAGGGATGAACTACTCCCTCTTCATCATGGTGATGAATGAGATGATGTCGATGGAGGAGAAGGGGCAACCGAGAGCAGCTACAGCAGCGTCTCCCCTCCAATCCTCGCAGTTTGCAGATTTGTATTGTGTATTCTCTGTTTCTCTGTCACCCCATCCTAAAATAGCCCAGGGGTCCTATGTACAGATGATTTTAGGTCAAGACGATTCCATAGAGGCGAAGAAGCTGGGAAAGATCCCATGAGGGGGAATTTAGGCCCACCATGCGGCTAGAAGGTTGGACCGCATAGTGGGCCCTCTTTCTTGCCTCGTGGTGTTCCTCATTGACTTCTTCGCACGATCTTCGTTTCCTAAAAAAATGACGTGGAAAAAAGATTAAGTCCGTTTGACGTCTGGAAGGTTCGTGAAACCAAAAAATCCGTAAAAATAGGGTTTTCTATCTGCAGAGTTAAAACCAAAATAAAGGAGATTATATTATTTAAAAAATCCCCAAAATCAATGAGAAACAAGTCCAAGACTTTACTAAAGTATCAAATATAAAGGAATATTATCTAATAAACTACGAAGTTAATGGATGCATTTTACATGCATCATGCACCATTCGAGATGTTCTCCTATCTCTTTCAATTTCTACTACAATTTCTTATGTTAGCGTCTGGAATCTATATCTATAATATCTATATAGGAGCAACCGACTAAATTGAAAATTTTGAACATGCAAACATGCCACCTCATCAAGCATCTTCAAGCAATCCTAGGCTGTCATGTGTCTTCAATTTTGCCACCTCAGCCCAACAAAATTCCACAGAGCCATTAATTTTTTTTCCTTTATCTCCTCCATTAAACCATTCTCTTTATTTTTCCGTTACCACTAATGTAGTGTATTTAGTTCAAATGGTGCCTCTAATTCGTTTCTGCTTCCATTGACCGAATTGGAACAATCCTAGGCTGCGTACTTTCTTCCTCTCCCCAATGATCTCCATAGATTCCCCTTCCATTATTCCATACTTTGACAACTGAAACTCCCACACTTAAGGACCTCTAATCTGCCTGGTGGTATATATATCCCTTCCCCTCGCCATCTCCTATCTCCTGCCTCCCTCTCTTTTCTTCTTCTTCCAAATTTTAGTTCATCTCCTGAGCCCCGATGTTGTCCGCAGCACATCATCCCCGACAATTCTGCTGTTTAGATCCTTCCATGATCGCATTGCTTATCACCAATGGTGGTTATCCTGGCCTTGACAGACGGATATGTGTAGGCATGGTCTGCAGGATCCTAATGCTCAAGTTCTTATTTCATGCTAGATGAGAGTGAAGATGATCGGCAGTGTCTACAAGGGTACAAGAGCAGATCAGTCTCTGATGAGCATCTACATACTTGCCCATTTTTTCTATATAATCTCACTCAAAGCTATGCATGCAGGTGATTATTTTGAATGATTCGATTTTTCCTCTTTACACATTTATTCCAGTCCTGCACAGTTTCTCATCCATGTTTCCTACCTTCCTCCCCTGGCATGGCCGCATAGCGCTCTACTTTTGTTTGTTTGATTTTCTAGATATGCAAGCTAATGTATTTCCGTGTTGTATTTGTGAGCAGAGTTGTAGAGCCAGAGAGAGAGGTGCACAAGTGCACAACTGCATAATATGTGGACGTACGTACTGAACTACTGATAGTGCCTCGCTGGAAACCATCCGGCAGTGGCATGAGATTTTTTGTCTTTTCTCTATGATGACTGCCAATTAATCCCCTATCGCTCCAGTCCCTTCCTCTAAAATAGTAAAGATCATGGTCTCGTGCAAGATCTGTTTCTGCACTCTCTCTCTCTCGTATTCGAACTTAGGATCTTATAGATCTAAGTTGTTGTTGACGACGTTTCTTTGATTGTTCTCTAACATTTCCTTTCTCTCGCTTAATTTGTAACCGCAGGGATTCTCCATGTAAGCATGCAAAGGTTATACCTAGACTTTATGTTTGCCCTCCATGAACCAAGCGGATGCTGGAAGAAGCCCGTACCGTATGCACCCACGTAAATCCGGTGTTGCATATGTCAATGCAAGTTCCTTTTCAATTCATAGCGACAATGAACACAATGATTCCATTTTCTAACTGTTTTCTATTGGTGTCCCATCTTAATAAATTCTCCATTTATTTTTCTTATTTCAGTTTCAAACTGCACCTAAACGTTTTCAAAAGACTATAAAGCACAACCTATTATTGTCGATGATGGATTCAGATGTTTGAACAATTTTAAGGGCCGCTCATGTTGTTATCTCGGTAGCTCAACGCCCATTCCAGAGATATCAGGTATGGTTCGTCTCTCCTATCGATTCCCAGTCTTACATAATCATCATGTGCAGTACTAAAAGTACAATACATTTCCTAAGCAAAAGAAAAGGTGACAAAAGTTAACTCGGCAAATGTCCTAGATGAAGAACTTAGGATCGGAGAAAGAGGATGTCGGATGAACTCGAAGATAGAGTTTCAGACAAACAAGGCAAATATTGTGTATCGAGAGTAAAACTTAGAATAAACCTCAACTCAATCTCATTGTGTCCCTGGCCGGCCTCTCCTGGCCCCTATTTATAGGTGGCCAGGTCCCGAGGAACCGGACGGAGTCGATACAAATTACAACACGAGTTACAATACGATCTCATATTTCGACTATGACTATACTCGGGCCTAGTTTTCATGGGCTTCTACCGGAACGGGCCCCAAGGGTACTAAGGTAATGGCCCTTGGTAGTTATACCCTTGTCAGTAGCCCTGAGATTCTACCAGAATCGTAGATTCGGGTCGAATCTCAAATCTTCAAATCTTCGACTTGTAATCTTCGACTAGATCAATCTTCGTCTTATTCTCTTTCTTAATTTCATTTCATGTCTCATATTCTTAAATTTTCATGTGGATTTTGGTTAACAAGCCTGGTGCTTCTGACGGATCAGGAAACCAGTTAATTGCCTGGACAAACACTTGCTACTTACTTCAAACTCAAGTCCCCAGACTCGAATTCAGTACCTAGCGTAACCTAGCTTTTTGCCGGATTTAGGACTTAGAAAAGCATGGATTCCAGTATTTCTTAGGGTACCCAGTGCGTCCACCAGGATTTTCTTCGTATCGTGGATACGACAAATTACTAGTAGAGCGCATTCATGTGCGTATACTAGGCCATGCAGGATGGATCCCGAGGTCTTACCTTCATGATCTTTGCGACCATGGCATTCAAGCTTGTTATCGCGGCGGACGCGGCTTGAGAATCAATTTTTTATCGAGAGCCTTGTTTGGCTGTTTCAGTGCCCAAAATCATCGGGTTGCTTTCTCTACTAGTCGTGAATCCCTCCCGATGGGAGTGAAACGTCGAGTTTACTATCTGGTGCTTTCCACCGATGATGATCTTGATTTTTACTCCTGCATTGGAGCCAAGATTTTCATCTTCATCGGGTGCGTGACCAGCCCTCCCGATGGGAGTAGCCCCCGAGGCTATAGTCAAATTTTTTAATCGAGTATAGGCTCCAAATTTTCTTCTTCTTCAATCTTGCAGTGCAACCTGTATAATATATTCCATCTTTTCCTCTTGATTGGTGCATCCATTTTCTTTTTGAATTAATTGTTCATCGCGTGCGCGTTCATCGCTCCCGTCGGAAGTAGCCCCCGAGGCTATAATGGGGTTCTTGCAGCCGATTATAGGCTCAATAATTTCTTTGACTTCTGCCTCATAGATTTTTTTGTTGAAATAATCCTTCGCTTGCCGAAAGTATTACGTCAGTGCCATGATGTGACAACTCGTAGTCTTGATTTGACAAAAAGCTAACCGTCGCACATGGGTAGCGTGGTAATTTTCCAAATTTTTGCCAGTTAATGGGCTTGCCTCTTCCACTTTTTACGCCATATCGCAGCCCACGTTCCTTCCAACACAAGCTATTTAAGAGGAAATCCTTTTCTTTTTACTATTTTGCCAGACCTTTGCTCCTCCGCTGCCGCCACATCTTCTTCTTCATTGCGCCCGTTCTCTTCTCTCAACTCCAAGCACCTCGCCATTGCATGCCCATCAAGCGTGTCGCCCATCGCAACCAAATGACGAAGAAATCCGTGAAGAAGCAAGCTGTGGGCTGGACTGCTTCCACTCTCAAGGAAATAGATCTGGTGAAGGCTAAGGAGGAGGGCTTTCTGGCAGCCTCTCCTGAGGTCATCCCTCACCCGCAGCCTGGCTTCCGGGTGATGTTTCTGCCTTCTTTTTCTGCGGTCTTTCTCTCCCTGCCCATGAATTTCTTTGTGGGCTAACTTTTGTTTACGGTGTGTGATGACCCACAAGTATAGGGGGTGTATCATAGTACTTTCGATAAATAAGAGTGTCGAACCCAACGAGGAGCAGAAGGTGTTGACAAGTAGTTTTGATCAAGGAATCACTGTAAATACTAGCAAATGGATTTTAGGGGTATTTGATAATGCAAATAAATAAAGTATGAGTAAATAAAAGACAATGGTAATAATTGCTACAAGTGGCCCAATCCTTTCTAGAGCAAAGGACAAGCCGATTGTGTTACTTATGATTACCAAACGTTCCTGAGGACACACGGGGTATCCAGCACAATCGGGGACCTTCGGTTCAAGTCCAAGGGTAAAACACGAAGAAAGGAGTACTACTAACTGAGCAACTCGGAGGATGCCACAGGTAGTAATCATGAGGTAGCTTCCAGAACAAGGTATAGATTTTGTAGTACCCAAACAAATAGAGAGGCTTACAAGGTAAAAGAAATCCTGGAAACCTAGAGAAGAATTATGTGGAACCCACAAAACAGTGAGATCATGATGGGAATAAATCTTCTAGTTGCATCTTCTTGTATTAGCTGGTAGTACGAAGAATACTAAGTGGGTCAACTGGTTTAGAAACGACATGCCCACGAGGGACCTAAGTTTTGAATGACAAGACGGGATAGCAAAACCTTTTCCAAAACAACATGAAAGGATAAGAAAGCTCAGAACTAAGATCGATAGAGATGAGGAATAAAAAGGAACCTTACCTACATTTTGCAACTCATTTTTAGCTTTCAAATAGTTTTCACAAACACTAGACTCAACAACGACCAATAGCAAGGGTTTCCTACAGACAGTCCTGCTCTGATACCAAAACCTGTGGGGACCCCCGGGATCTAAGCTATACAGAGATGTTATGTGTATTAGTCACGCTAGCAACGAGTGATACTGGGGTTACCAGTCCCAGGCCGGAACACCATCGGCAGGCAGGCCGGAATTAAACATCGGCTCTACACATCTCGAAGCGCCGTGAAACTAATCATAACCAAGACTGCATAACAGAGAGCTCGAGAATCTTAAACCCCTCTTGTGCACTTTATATCCATACACGCATCATGCACGAGATGGGTAACCAAAGTTGGTACACAACAGTGACTCTACGACTCAAAGGTAATATTGTAAAGCTCTTACCTGAGCAAAGATCCAAAGGAATACAAACAGAGGTCACTGACCAACATTACATCAGACAACGGAAGGAAGGTTATGCTATTAGACATAGCAAGGATGACATGGCCTAAGAGGCCAGAAGCATAACAGCGACAACCCATTCCGCAGCCCCAAGCTGCTGTCTGGGAACCCCAAGCTACTCGTCAGTGTCGATCTTCGAACGGAACTCATCTTTGTTGTGGAACTTCTCTGCAGCAAAAATATCAACAAAGGGGGGGTCAGTACATAGGGTACTCAGCAAGACTTACGTATCCTATTAGCTAAACTTGGTTAAGCAAGGCTTTCTGTGGAGTTGTTTGCATAAAGCAATCTTTAATTGCATAAAACAAGTAAGAGTAGAAGCTCGACTACTCAGAATATTTAAAAAGGGTAGGAAAGCGATATCTTTGATCATTGAGACATCCACCGAATCAACATCAGCTGAACCTATCCACTAGGATTACATCCTCAAAACCCCAGAGGAAAGCAATCCTATTCACACTTTGCTTTTCAAGTTTTACGATGAGGTTAAAGTTCTCTATGATCAAGCATCTGTCTCCAAGTCGTCCATAACCGTGGACACGGCTTTTCGAAAAGATTTAACCCTGCAGGAGTGTACAACTTTACCCACACGTGACGACCGTCCCCTGGACCCTCCGGAAGGATCTTAGCGGAGTGATGGTCGCCTACAACCTTTACCTCACGTCGACCTATTCCATGAGCCACGCCAAAAGGTTCTAGCCGCCATCGCGAGATCGGCCGTTCTCGGACGCGGAACCGTTTGTTGCATGGCGAGGTTGGTTTACCAGAGGAATCCGCCTCAATCAACCTCGGCTGCATTCCTGTATGATGCACCTCTTCTCTTTTCCACCACTTTTCAAAACATTTCCAATGCGTATGCCAAATGGAAATCCCGAACTAGGTAGCTCATGGATAAGTCTAAGCAAGTTAGTCAGTCGACGAGAGTCCCATACCTCCACGTGTGGTCGTACGCTCAGTCTTGGATCAAGAGACAAGAACTCGGGTCCTAGGGCGACAAGAATGAGTCAAACAACCACATCCCAATGTGGCGGCTCATCCAAGCCTTTTAGCATGTTTAAACACACAATTCTCATCATACCACATCATCCTGTCATACTAGATTCATTTGCAGCTCTGATTCATTAACCATATGTACCAGAGTAAATAGCTAAGCATGGCTAAGCATTTCAGATATAAAGCTCTAGCGACGCACATAAGCAAAATCTAGTCATGCTAGGAGCAGTGGATCAGGGTATTTAGGCGACAAGAAAGGAACATGCTTTAGATAGGTTAACTCTACCTATCGATAAAAGACAGTTGAACCGGGTGGTGCAAAATAGTAAGTTTTGAAATACTTTGAAACATAGGTTCAGAGGGGGGGCTGCTTGCCTTGTTGTTGATAACCAGAATAGAATAGATATCCAGGGTTCTTCTTCTTGACTTGTTCATCGATGGACAAGTATTGGCCCTCCGATGTTGTCGATTTTGATAACAGGCTCAACGGTCACATCAACTCCGGATCCTACCGGGGAGAAGCAGAAACACACCGGAAAAGAGAAAGCAACAATCAAGCATGGCATCGATGCGCAAACAAATATGATGAGATGACATATTAATAGGTATTGAAATTTACACTAAACATGGATAGCATTTTAGATGGAGTTCAAATGCACAAGCCTAATAGCATTTGAATTATCTCCATAATGAAATAAATGGTTCGAAATGTTCCTCTATTATAAATAGGGTTCAAAGTTGTTTATAATGCATGAATATTGACATAAACAGGTAGAGCATGCTTTTTTGAGCATTTTGGTAGGCCACACGCATTTTTTCGACATACAGATAAATTGCTATGATTTTTACAAGTTCTAACATTTTTCTGAATTTACTGGAAACGAGATAAAGCTTGCAATAATTTTTTGTACACAGGGTCAATTGACCCAGGCCACTGTCTGCTGGGCCCGAGGCCCATGTGGCAGGCCACGTTGGCCAACTTGGCCAAGAACGGCCATGGCCATGACCGCACTTGCAAGAGACCGGAGAGGGGCGGCGCTCCGGCGCGAAAAAGGAGGGGGAAAAGAGGGCGGCCGGACCAGATTCTCACCGGGAACTCGCAGGGGAGGTCAGCTGGGCCGGAGGATAGCCGGCGGCGAGCAATTTGGGCGGTGGAGCTCGGATTACTGCAAGCAAAATCCGGCGAATCGGCGGTGATTTCGGGCACTCCGGCTCGATTCTTCGGGCGAGGAGGAGGAAGGCGGCGTCGGAGACCTTCTCAGCTTCTCGGAGGAGCAAGGGGCGGCACCGAATGGCGACCCTAGGCGGCAGCCATGGCGATTCAAGCTTCTGTACTGGGAGCGAGCAGAGCACAACGTGAGGGAGAGAGATACCGAGTGGGGAAGAAGGAGGGCGGCCAGGGAAGAGATAAGGAGGAGGAGGAGGCGTCCAGGTGCAGGCTCCAGGAGTCCTCCTCGTCGACCAGGGAAGCAGGAGGTGGCGAGGTCGACGTCCAGGGAGCCTCCACGCAGCAGCTCCCTGAACTCAACGATGAAGACAAAGCAACCTTTGCAAAAATCCCCCTAGCCTTTGGGGTTTTCTGGAAACTTTAAAACAACACTTGTTTTTGCAAGATTTTGTGATACGAACAAGTTCAAAAAGTTGCGAGATATTTTAGTGGCCTTTTTAACATATATCTGAAAGTCCACATATTTTTTTGTTTGTGTTTCCGAAACATTTGAAAATACTTCAAAATATAGGAAGAATAGGAATTTGTTAGGGTTTTCACTCTAATTTTCAAATGCAAATTTTTCTTAGTGGATTTTTACATGATGCTAATGATGCAAATGATCTTAATTACAAACATGGGCTGTTACAGCTCTACCCACCTTACAAGAATCTCGACCCCGAGATTCCTAGGTAAGAAAAGAGGGAAGGGGTTACAACGGTCTTCAACGATCTTTACAAGCTCACCATGATCTTCTTTCTTGAAGGAAAGAGGGAACAACTCTGGAAAGATGGATCTTCACAAATATTGAGTATCTCATGGTCAACTCATGGAATGAGTGTTCGTAAACATCTCTTGAGCTAACAAACATGAAACACCTGAAAGTGTGAGAAGGAATGGGAAAGTTTCAAATTTGGTACGCAAAGCCGGGAATACATTTGGGTTGTATTCGCAAACCATCAAAAGGGAAGCACTAGATGTGCGATATGGTTGTAGGAAAAGAAGGCTCAACTCTAGTTTGCTTTCTTTGAAAACATGGTTTCTCGTGTCGATACAGCATGTCTAGAACCTTGTTCTACGACATTTCTATATCCTTATTAAAAATGGTTATAAAAGATTTTTAGTAGAACTCTAGGAAGGGTAACCCAAAGAGGAGGGTGAAACACTAGTCAACGAAGTGTGAAAGACTAGACATGGAGTGGAATTGGTTTTGATACCATGAAGGGGCACACCGTTGAAAGGCGTGTCTCAAAGAATACACACACGATTAAAGTCTGGGGCCATCATGTGACTGACGAATTCACACAATGTATTACTTCATTAGAACTTCAAGTATAGACAAAGGGGAGGGTGAAGCACTTGAAGTGTGAAAGATCATCCACAGGGTGGATTTTGATCCTAAAGGAATTGTTGCCAAAAGATAAAGATTCTAAAAGATTGACCAGAATACATTTAGAAACTTTGATTCCAATGTTATAGATACCAATATCAAGCTTTAGATTAGCCATCAATTGATCATCAGGTAAAGGTCGGACTTCAAGATTAAGAGAGACCATAAGGGGCAACTTCTTGAATAAGTCACACGGAATCCTCATGGAGAGTGGTTGTTCTTGACAAATCAAGGGATTATGGCAATAGGCCTTCCGGCTAATTGTGTCAACCACAACATCAACCTTGCCGAATTTCAAAGAGACCTATGTCAAAATGTTGAGGAACGCCAACCATCATTGCTGCTTGAGATTCAGCTCTGGTTAGATGGAATCATACTTTAGACTCAGTATGTCCGAATGGAAAGTTTTAACGGATGCCATCAGAATAGCGTTGCTAGATTCTCAAGATATGGACTATAGTGTAGAGCTTCAAAATATAAGCAGGATTGCGATTGGCAAAAGACAATTGCAACAGCAGGAGCTTCTGGCAACGAAACACAACTGAGTCCTTGTTGGGAGGACGTGAAAGAAGATAGTGAAGTTCTTGGACTTTTTCTCTTTTGTAAACAAAATAGTGAGTGACTAGGTGTGCATATAGGAAATTTTCAAGAAGATGGAGGCAACGACCTGTCATCTCCAGAATAACCCGCACATGCATGACCAAATCGAAATGATTCCTGAGGAAACAAGGAAAATTCTTCTTGATTTCACGGCGACATCTTTCAACAATTGCACGTGAACCAGAGAATGAAAGTCACTTCCAACATCTAGAACACAAACTTTGTGATGACGCAAAGATGGTTCTAACAAGTTTCCAACATTAATGCCAAATGTCCAATACGAATGTCTTCAAACATGGAGAAGATAAGGATGTTATCGATGGGCTCAACAACAAGCTTATTTCGATGCTCCAAGAAGATGGACTCATATGTTGCAGGAACAAGGCAAAAGTATTGGTCAGACCGAAGGGGATGATGATGCACTCAAGTGAAAACGACGAGTAGAAACACCATCAAGATAGTCCTTGGGACTGAGTTTGATAACGATAGCCCAAGCTCAAACCAAATATTGGGAGGATAGCATATTCAAAGTAGAAATACTATCTTGCTTCAACACGACACAACTAGATATCCCTTTTAATAAGGACAAAGTCAGATAGAGCTTTTGTCTTTCAACTCTCCAAGTTGTTGTTCAAGCTCAACCAACTAGTCCAGGGTATCCAGTATGGATTCTTGGAGAAAAGAGCGATTCGGAGAACCAGCTTACTCATGAACTTGACAACACAGTCATGTCAAAACATGGCGATACTTCTAGAAAGATAACCAGAATATCACAAACCACTGATATGTCACTTAGTTCGAGAGGGAATCTTGCTTTTACAAGGGAAGCGATGTGGTCTTAAGAGATTCGGTATGAACCTAACCCTTTGACCAAAGTTGTGTGCCTGAATTACAGACTTGGCAACACAGTGAAACTTTGCTTAGTGATTGGTTAACCAATCATGCTAAGAGTGATGCAAAGGACCTTGGAATTCAAAGCAATAGGATTTACTAGATCTCGGGTGGCCACAACAATATGCATACCCAACATTCCAAGCATGACCCGCTCGGAGAAAGGGTGAGCAAAGATGTGTAAGAGCATCACTTCATCAAGGAGGCCATGAGACTTGGCACAACCTCTTGGTATAAAAGAGTGTGATACCCTAAGGTGGAACAGAGCAGAAGCTACATAGAGCTTATATTCTGTGGATTACAACATTTCCACCTGGTCCTAGAAATGGACGAGGTACTGGAGTTTGTTTCTCCTGACATTTTGGGGTAGAATGGCTTGACAAAACCACAAGAGTAACATGCACTAGAATACACCAATGCACATTAACAACTTGGCTGCCAACTCATAGACGAGGGTCGGAAAGTAGCTTAAGATAAGGATCACGCTTAGAAGGTATCCTTATATTTGGATGCACAAGTTAACATCTCATGTAAACCAATGCTAAAAGGAAGGGTGTGGCAGAGTCACGGACATAGAGGTGAGACTCACAAAGAGCACTCTTGTCGTGATCCATTTGGTTTCATGAGAGAACAACTGCCATAGCTAGTGGAAGGGGAAGTCCTTTGTTGCCGCAATTCAATTACAACTACAACCACAAGCTTGAAAGGCAAACCATTGTGAGTTAATGATAAATCATTAACACAAGGGTTCAACAGAATGAATCTTGGGTTAAAGATCAGCTTCATGTACTGGTATCCAGCACAATCGGGGACCTTCGGTTCAAGTCCAAGGGTAAAACACGAAGAAAGGAGTACTACTAACTGAGCAACTCGGAGGATGCCACAGGTAGTAATCATGAGGTAGCTTCCAGAACAAGGTATAGATTTTGTAGTACCCAAACAAATAGAGAGGCTTACAAGGTAAAAGAAATCCTGGAAGCCTAGAGAAGAATTATGTGGAACCCACAAAATAGTGAGATCATGATGGGAATAAATCTTCTGGTTGCATCTTCTTGTATTAGCTGGTAGTACGAAGAATACTAAGTGGGTCAACTGGTTTAGAAACGACATGCCCACGAGGGACCTAAGTTTTGAATGACAAGACGGGATAGCAAAACCTTTTCCAAAACAACATGAAAGGATAAGAAAGCTCAGAACTAAGATCGATAGAGATGAGGAATAAAAAGGAACCTTGCCTACATTTTGCAACTCATTTTTAGCTTTCAAATAGTTTTCACAAACACTAGACTCAACAACGACCAATAGCAAGGGTTTCCTACAGACAGTCCTGCTCTGATACCAAAACCTGTGGGGACCCCCGGGATCTAAGCTATACAGAGATGTTATGTGTATTAGTCACGCTAGCAACGAGTGATACTGGGGTTACCAGTCCCAGGCCGGAACACCATCGGCAGGCAGGCCAGAATTAAACATCGGCTCTACACATCTCGAAGCGCCGTGAAACTAATCATAACCAAGACTGCATAACAGAGAGCTCGAGAATCTTAAACCCCTCTCGTGCACTTTATATCCATACACGCATCATGCACGAGATGGGTAACCAAAGTTGGTACACAACAGTGACTCTACGACTCAAAGGTAATATTGTAAAGCTCTTACCTGAGCAAAGATCCAAAGGAATACAAACAGAGGTCACTGACCAACATTACATCAGACAACGGAAGGAAGGTTATGCTATTAGACATAGCAAGGATGACATGGCCTAAGAGCCCAGAAGCATAACAGCGACAACCCATTCCGCAGCCCCAAGCTGCTGTCTGGGAACCCCAAGCTACTCGTCAGTGTCGATCTTCGAACGGAACTCATCTTTGTTGTGGAACTTCTCTGCAGCAAAAATATCAACAAAGGGGGGGTGAGTACATAGGGTACTCAGCAAGACTTACGTATCCTATTAGCTAAACTTGGTTAAGCAAGGCTTTCTGTGGAGTTGTTTGCATAAAGCAATCTTTATTTGCATAAAACAAGTAAGAGTAGAAGCTCGACTACTCAGAATATTTAAAAAGGGTAGGAAAGCGATATCTTTGATCATTGAGACATCCACCGAATCAACATCAGCTGAACCTATCCACTAGGATTACATCCTCAAAACCCCAGAGGAAAGCAATCCTATTCACACTTTGCTTTTCAAGTTTTACGATGAGGTTAAAGTTCTCTATGATCAAGCATCTGTCTCCAAGTCGTCCATAACCGTGGACACGGCTTTTCGAAAAGATTTAACCCTGCAGGGGTGTACAACTTTACCCACACGTGACGACCTTCCCCTGGACCCTCCGGAAGGATCTTAGCAGAGTGATGGTCGCCTACAACCTTTACCTCACGTCGACCTATTCCATGAGCCACGCCAAAAGGTTCTAGCCGCCATCGCGAGATCGGCCGTTCTCGGACGCGGAACCGTTTGTTGCATGGCGAGGTTGGTTTACCAGAGGAATCCGCCTCAATCAACCTCGGCTGCATTCCTGTATGATGCACCTCTTCTCTTTTCCACCACTTTTCAAAACATTTCCAATGCGTATGCCAAATGGAAATCCCGAACTAGGTAGCTCATGGATAAGTCTAAGCAAGTTAGTCAGTCGACGAGAGTCCCATACCTCCACGTGTGGTCGTACGCTCAGTCTTGGATCAAGAGACAAGAACTCGGGTCCTAGGGCGACAAGAATGAGTCAAACAACCACATCCCAATGTGGCGGCTCATCCAAGCCTTTTAGCATGTTTAAACACACAATTCTCATCATACCACGTCATCCTGTCATACTAGATTCATTTGCAGCTCTGATTCATTAACCATATGTACCAGAGTAAATAGCTAAGCATGGCTAAGCATTTCAGATATAAAGCTCTAGCGACGCACATCAGCAAAATCTAGTCATGCTAGGAGCAGTGGATCAGGGTATTTAGGCGACAAGAAAGGAACATGCTTTAGATAGGTTAACTCTACCTATCGATAAAAGACAGTTGAACCGGGTGGTGCAAAATAGTAAGTTTTGAAATACTTTGAAACATAGGTTCAGAGGGGGGGGCTGCTTGCCTTGTTGTTGATAACCAGAATAGAATAGATATCCAGGGTTCTTCTTCTTGACTTGTTCATCGATGGACAAGTATTGGCCCTCCGATGTTGTCGATTTTGATAACAGGCTCAACGCTCACATCAACTCCGGATCCTACCGGGGAGAAGCAGAAACACACCGGAAAAGAGAAAGCAACAATCAAGCATGGCATCGATGCGCAAACAAATATGATGAGATGACATATTAATAGGTATTGAAATTTACACTAAACATGGATAGCATTTTAGATGGAGTTCAAATGCACAAGCCTAATAGCATTTGAATTATCTCCATAATGAAATAAAAGGTTCGAAATGTTCCTCTATTATAAATAGGGTTCAAAGTTGTTTATAATGCATGAATATTGACATAAACAGGTAGAGCATGTTTTTCTGAGCATTTTGGTAGGTCACACGCATTTTTTCGACATACAGATAAATTGCTATGATTTTTACAAGTTCTAACATTTTTCTGAATTTACTGGAAACGAGATAAAGCTTGCAGTAATTTTTTGTACACAGGGTCAATTGACCCAGGCCACTGTCTGCTGGGCCCGAGGCCCATGTGGCAGGCCACGTTGGCCAACTTGGCCAAGAACGGCCATGGCCATGACCGCACTTGCCAGAGACCGGAGAGGGGCGGCGCTCCGGCGCGAAAAAGGAGGGGGAAAAGAGGGCGGCCGGACCAGATTCTCACCGGGAACTCGCAGGGGAGGTCAGCTGGGCCGGAGGATGGCCGGCGGCGAGCAATTTGGGCGGTGGAGCTCGGATTACTGCGAGCAAAATCCGGCGAATAGGCGGTGATTTCGGGCACTCCGGCTCGATTCTTCGGGCGAGGAGGAGGAAGGCGGCGTCGGGGACCTTCTCAGCTTCTCGGAGGAGCAAGGGGCGGCACCGAATGGCGACCCTAGGCAGCAGCCATGGCGGTTCAAGCTTCTGTACTGGGAGCGAGCAGAGCACAACGTGAGGGAGAGAGATACCGAGTGGGGAAGAAGAAGGGCGGCCAGGGAAGAGATAAGGAGGAGGAGGAGGCGTCCAGGTGCAGGCTCCAGGAGTCCTCCTCGTCGACCAGGGAAGCAGGAGGTGGCGAGGTCGACGTCCACTGGAGCCTCCACGCAGCAGCTCCCTGAACTCAACGATGAAGACAAAGCAATGTTTGCAAAAATCCCCCTAGCCTTTGGGGTTTTCTGGAAACTTTAAAACAATACTTGTTTTTGCAAGATTTTGTGATACGAACAAGTTCAAAAAGTTGCGAGATATTTTAGTGGCCTTTTTAACATATATCTGAAAGTCCACATATTTTTTTGTTTGTGTTTCCGAAACATTTGAAAATACTTCAAAATATAGGAAGAATAGGAATTTGTTAGGGTTTTCACTCTAATTTTCAAATGCAAATTTTTCTTAGTGGATTTTTACATGATGCTAATGATGCAAATGATCTTAATTACAAACATGGGCTGTTACATCCCCCTCCCCATCTTAGATTTTCGGGGAGATGATATACGCAAAGGGGTGATGGCAGAGGTGGGCCAGCGCGGCCACACCACTAGGTGGCGCGGCCTAGGGCTGGCCCGCGCCACCAGTTGTTGTGGGGCCCTGGTGGCTCACCTCGCCCTGTCTGTCGTGGGGATGACTATCTGGGTAGGCCAAGGGCAGAGCCATCTGCCGGCTGACGTCCTAGGGATCACTGCGACATCCGGCCGAAGAGGCCGACTTCAACCGAAGGGCCGGCTGTGGTAGCAGCCGGCTGGCATCATCATCACCAGAGGTCCGAGCCGACGAAGACGACGAAAACCCTCGAATGAACGCTTTATCAAAAGCAGCATGGCCCCGACAAGATCGACAGAGGCCGAAGACCAGCGTGACGCCAGCCATGCTCGGCCTCCACCAACCGCAACGGGCAAGCCCCTCCTCCACGAAAGGATCCGAGGCAGACAGGAGGCAAATGCTCCGAATATGCTGGTCCAAGGGGCAAAGACACTTTATAAAGCGGCATGCGCCCAGACAGAGGGCCAGAGGACGGCGAGGCCCACGTCAAGACCGCAGCCACGGAGGAGCCAGCAGCCGGGCAGCCGGACACCAAACTGTAACCAGGCCCCTGCCTATATAAGGGGGCCTAGACCCTTAGAGTAGAGAGATCGAACACTTCTTCTTCTACCACTAGACAATACAACACTAGGAGCCTTGTAAGCCACCGTGTGCTTAGAATAAATAACAACGCAGGAAGTAGGGGTTTTACCTCTGGAGTGGAGGGCCCTGAACCTGGGTATGTGCTCGTGTTGTAGCTACCCAATCTCGAGCCAGACCCGTCGTTGCACACCGTCGAGCCCCTCCGTTAAGCCATCCCCATGGCTACTGTCCTCAAAATACCGCGACAGTTGGCGCCCACCATGGGGCAACCTGCGGCAGCGACCGGAGTGAAGTTTCGGCCGGGATCCCCCATCGACCCTCGGTGAGAAGGTCGCCTCCAGCCTTGTCTGGAGGTTCGGCACCTTTGACGGCATCAGCGACAACCTCGCCTGCTTCGAGGACGGCTTTAGCGACAGTGGCTCCTTCCTCGACATCGGCGGCCACCGCTTCTACGTCGCCAAGACCTTCCTGGAGGAGGTAACCGACGTGCTTGACCCTCTCTGTGAAGCAGGCTCAAGCTGCAGCAAAAATAGTGACCTTGACACCATGGTCAAAGTGATGGCCCTGGGGATGATGACCCACAAGTATAGGGGGTGTATCATAGTACTTTCGATAAATAAGAGTGTCAAACCCAACGAGGAGCAGAAGGTGTTGACTAGTGGTTTTGATCAAGGTTTCACTGTAAATACTAGCAAACGAGTTTTCAGGGGTATATGGTAATGCAAGTAAATAAAGTGCGAGTAAATAAAAGACAATAATAATAATTGCAGCAACTGGCCCAATCCTTTCTTTAGCAAAGGACAAGCCGGTTGTGTAACTTATGATGACCAAACATTCTCGAGGACACACGTGAGTTTCTGTCAAGAGCTTTCGCTTCATACCGCTAAATAATCTTTATTGGTTTGATAAGTGTTATGGGGGTGAACCTGTGCTATCGCACTACCCTTACTAGGATAAATACACACTTGTGATTATACCCCTTGCAAGCATCCGCAAATACAAGAAAGTAATGAAGAAAAATCTAACCACAGCCTTAAACTCTAAGATCCTACGCTCCCTAGTGCAATGGTTTCCCAACGGAGGTTTAGGTTTCTGTCACTCCAGCAACCCCACAATTGGTAGCCAAATACACAATGCATCTCACTAGGCCCATAAATGGTGAAGTATCATGTAGTCGACATTCACATGACACCACTAGTGAAATAGCACCACAACAAATAAATATCAAACCAGTAAATATTACTCAACAATAATTCACTACTAACATCTTGACTTCTCCCATGTCCTCAAGAACTAAACGAACTACTCACAAGACATCATATGGATCATGATCAGAGGTGAAATAATGGTAAATAACAATCTGAACATAAACCTTAATTCAACGGTTCCACTCAATAGCATCAACTACAAGAGTAATCAACACCGGGAAAGTTTCCCCTAAGAATTTGACAAGATCCAACTCAAGATGTTACAGCGGGATGGCGTGGTGATGGTGGAGATGAAGGTGCTGGTGATGGAGATGATGATGATCCCGATGAAGTCCGGTGCGATGGTGATGATGATGGCGATGATCTCCCCTCTCCGGGAAGGAATTTCCCCGGCAGATTTCTCTCTACCGGAGAGCTTTTCTCTCTCTGGTGTTTTCCACCCCGCAGAGGTGGCGGTGTCTATCTCTGAGCCCCCCCCTTGACTTAGGTTTTCGGGGACGATGAAGTACGCGAAGGGGCGAGACCTAAAGTGGGCCAGGGTGGCCTCACACTAGGGCGGCGCGTCCAGGGGCTAGGCCGCGCCCCCTATGTGTGAGCCTACCCCCTGGCTCCTCTCGACTCCTCCTTCTAGCTTCCTGAGTCTTTCGGTAAAATATAATTTTCTGGTATTTTTCTGGAATTTTCCTGATCTTTCGAAATATGGTGTCTTGACGGTCCTTTTCCAGCAGAATCCTGACTCCGGCAGCAAATCCTGCAATGATCATCAAACATGTAAAAACAGAGGAAACAACATAAGTATCATCTCTAAATATGAAATATATCAATGAATAACAGTAAATTATGATACAAAATAGTGATGCAAAATGGACGTATCAACCCCCCAGGGCTTAGACCTCGCTTGTCCCCAAGCGAAAACTAAACTCGGTAAACATGACCACAGGTTTATGGAGTGAAGTGTCGATAATCATAATACGGACAAGAAGCATCACATTCACCAAGGCACAAGTTATAATAGACAGCAACTTCTTTATATAATATAGACTTGCAATAAGTAAAGGGAATCACATAAAAAGATGCACAAGGTAAACCATAATTGATGGTGGCAAACCTTAGTTCTTGGTCAGAGAACAATGAACAAACTATACTAGCCTTTTAATAGAGCCTTCTTAAAATAGAGCTAATATAGCAAAAACCATATGCTCAACGAAACAAACTTTTTGCATTCATAGAAAGCTTTCAGAGACACATTCTTTCAGATAAAAGCGTTATGCAAAGCAAGGAAGATAGTAAACATGATTAAACGGATCAACATATGGATGAGTGAAACATAACAACTCAAATGCTTGCTTGAGATAGAAGGGAATAGGTCGACTCAACATGAAAGTAAAAGACAGGCCCTTCGCAGAGGAAAGCAGGGATTAAACATGTGCTAGAGCTTTTCATTTGTAAAATAGAGGTAAAAATTGTTTTGAGAGGTGGTTGCTTTTGTCAACGACTAGCAACGGAGTTCTTGATATCTTCCATACTAAACAAGTGTGAGCGGTTCCGAGATGTTTGATTAATTGGCACATTGGTGCTCTTTTATAGCTTGGCACTCCTCCCCACCTTTTCCTTTCTCAAACCATGGATAACCGATTCCATCGGGTGCCCACCAAGTTTCACATACATTGGAGGAGTGCCTTTTTCTTTCTTTTCTTTTTGAGGTTATAATGGTCTGACCTGCTCCCTTGCAAAATTAGTGACGAGCAGATGAAGCTGCCTAGTCGAGGGGTACTTAATTTAGTATGGAAGATAACAAACCCATCCACTATGTCCTCATGAGCTAAAAACAGTGGCACAAAATGAGAAGTGTTTGAAGGTTTTTGAAAGGTAGCACATGAAAATTTACTTGGAATGGCTTGAAATACCATGCATAGGAATTTATAGTGGACTCTTTGGAAGTGACTTGGTTTCTAGGGGTTGGATGCACGAGAAGTATTTCCTCTCAGTACAGGTCTTTGGCTAGCAAGGCTGGGTAGCAAGCATAAGAGTTGCATGAAACAAACAAACATACATATAATAAGAACAATCATGCATACTTCCTTGAAGGTACAACGATTTTAACTTTGAGAATAATAATACTTATAAGCCAATCATAAGGAAAACTGAAGTGATGTAACTACAAGTACTTCTTTCTTCTTTTCTACTCCAACCTCAAGGTAATGTTGCTACTGACCAAGCTAAGTTTGCCAAAACCAACTAAATTTACTCATGCTCCCAAAGTGATACCAATACTAATCAACAAGACTAATCATATAAGAAACATTGCAAACTAAAATAAAGTGTGCGGAAAGTAAACAATAAAACTTCTCATTAATATTTCATTACCGCAACTCACACCAAGGGATACATAGATAACCAACTAAGGAGGATACTTCCACACTGCAAACTATTCTATAGGATAATTTCTCTATTCATGATATGACTCTACTTGAAAAGTAAATGAGTGAAAGGTAATGATGTGATACCGCGGCACTCCCCCAAGCTTGGAACAAGCCAAGGGGATGCCAATACCGATGACGAATTACTCCTTTGGTGGCAGTGGAATTAGCCTTGGATTAATAAAATATTCCAGCATCCGGCGAAGCCTGAGATTCTCCTCTTGAAGTATCTCTACTTCCTTCTCCAAAACTCGATATTGAGCGCAAAACTCGTCAGTGACCAGCATACCCTCTTTTATCACAGGCATGGAGTTTAGATCCAAAATGTGTAGTGTTGGTCCCTGCATATCATGAGAAAAGATACGTCTAGCTTTCGTTGGTCCTTCAAAAGTAGGGTTTCTTGCCCTCGAACTTCCAACCTCCTGCTCCTTCTTCCACTTAGGGTCTTGGTGATCATCTTCCCAGGGCCTTTTGCCCTTGTCGTCGCTTGAAGAGGCCATGGTGCTCCTAATTCTGAGATCAACTCCTGACAGAAATAGCTCGAAACAAAACACGACGAGAAAACGATATACAGACCTCGGGTACTCTAGGGGGTTATATAGGCGAAAATTATACATCGAGATGAAATCACAGGAGGAAACCAGGACAGAAACGAGTTCCGAGGTGTTCTCACACCAGGGCGGCGCGGCCAGGGGTGGACCCGCGCCCCCTGTGTGTGAGGAGCACACGGACTCCTTTTCCTGCCCGTTTTTCGCGATTTAGTAAAAATAGCAAAAATAATAAAGGAAGAGTTTTTCGCGAACCTTTTCTGACTAAAACTGTTACCTATTCGAAAATGAACTATGCAGGTTTCTGCAAATTGTCTTGGATGAATTCTTCTGGAGAAACTGTTTCAATAACATCAACATCTTCATTATAAGAATCTCCAGCAATATAATGTTTGAGTCTTTGCCCATTCACCACTTGTGTAGTGTCATCCTTCAATGAAGCAATCTTTATCGCACCTGAGCGGTACACTTCAACAATAACACATATGGTCCTTCCCATTTTGAGAGTAATTTTCCTGCAAAAAATCTGAGATGAGACCTATACAATAGAACTTTCTCACCAACATGAAACTCTATTTTAAGAATTCTCTTATCATGCCATTGCTTGACTTTTTCTTTACAAAGTCTGGCATTCTCATACGCTTCGTTTCTCCACTCATCTAGAGAACTCAAATCTAACAACCTTTTCTTACCGGCGAGTTTAAAATCCCTATTAAGCTCTCTCATTGCCCAAAAAGCTTTGTGTTCTAATTCTAAAGGCAAGTGACATGCTTTTCCGTAAACCATCTTATAAGGAGACATGCCCATGGGGTTCTTATAAGCAGTTCTATAAGCCCATAAAGCATCGTTTAACTTGCTAGCCCAGTTTTTCCTAGATCTATTGACAGTCTTCTGCAAGATAGACTTGATCTCTCTATTTGAAAGCTCTACCTGCCCATTAGTTTGGGGATGATAAGCAGAAGCAATTCTATGATTAACATCATATCTAGCAAGAGTTTTTCTAAAACCACCGTGAATAAAATGAGAACCTCCGTCAGTCATAAGATATCTAGGCACACCAAACCTAGGAAAAATAACATCCTTAAGCATTTTTAATGAAGTCTCACCATCGGCACTCTTTGTAGGTATGGCTTCTACCATTTAGTAACATAATCAACAGCAACAAGTATGTGGGTATAGCCTTTTGAAGGAGGAAAAGGACCCATAAAGTCAAATTCCCAACAATCAAATGGTTCAATAACAAGAGTGTAATTCATAGGCATTTCATTGCGTCTAGAAATATTACCAACTCTTTGACATTCATCGCAAGATAAAACATACCTTCTAGCATCTTTAAAGAGGGTTGGCCAATAAAAACCTGACTGTAGAACCTTTTGTGCGGTTCTATCTCCAGCATGATGTCCTCCATAAGCGCTTCCATGGCATTTCCTCAATATTTCTTGTTGCTCATATTCTGGTACACATCTTCGCATAATACCATCAACTCCTTCTTTATATAAGTGTGGGTCATCCCAAAAATAATGCCTCAAATCATAAAAGAATTTCCTTCTTTGCTGAGCTATAAAAGTTGGAGGCAAATACTTGGAAACAATAAAGTTAGCATAATCAACATACCAAGGAAGGTCTCGTGAAGTTACGTTTATTGCAGCCAACTGTTCATTTGGAAAACTATCTTTAACAGGAATAGGATCAAAAGAAATGTTTTCCAATCTAGACAAATTGTCAGCCACAGGATTTTCAGCACCTTTCCTATCTACGATATGCAAATCAAACTCTTGTAACAGCAACACCCATCTAATAAGCCTAGGCTTAGCATCCTTCTTAGTCATAAGATATCTAATAGCAGCGTGATCAGTATGAATAGTAACTTTAGAATCAACAATGTAAGATCTAAACTTATCGCATGCAAAAACAATAGCAAGAAACTCTTTCTCAGTAGTAGCATAATTCTTTTGAGCAGCATCAAGAGTCTTACTAGCATAATGAATAACATTCAACTTATTATCTACGCGCTGTCCAAGAACAACACCAACAGCAAAATCACTAGCATCACACATAATTTCAAAGGGTAAATTCCAATTAGGTGGTTGAACAATAGGAGCAGTAGTTAAAGCCTTCTTAAGAGTTTCAAAAGCTTCCTTACAATCATCATCAAAGACAAATGGTACATCTTTTTGAAGAAGATTAGTAAGAGGCTTTGAAATCTTAGAAAAATCTTTAATAAACCTCCTATAGAAACTAGCATGACCAAGAATACTACGAATACCTTTAACATCTCTGGGACAGGGCATTTTCTCAATTGCCTCAACTTTTGCTCTATCGACTTCAATACCTCTTTCAGAAATTTTATGTCCAAGGACAATTCCTTCATTTACCATAAAGTGGCATTTCTCCCAATTAAGAACAAGATTAGTTTCTTCACATCTCTGCAAAACTTTATCAAGATTGTGCAAACAATTATCAAAAGAAGTTCCATAGATGGAGTGTGGGGACCCCGGTTTGCCACCCGGGATTCCTGTTATGCATACAACTCACGATCCCATGATTAGTATGTTGTGAGTCCACATAACCGAGCTGATATCAAAGTTACATCATCCATTACAGTACCGAATATAAAGTCTTACAATTGGTCACATGACCAAGACTGATAATGCCACGCAGGGCAAGTTTACAAAACTAAGCAGCGGATACCAAGCAGCGTTGATGACCCACGTCATGCCAACTACCCTATAGGCAACTGACTGGGAGACGTTCCTAGTTCGCACCAGCGTCAACATGACCATCTTCTCCTTCCGTATTGTCTTCTCCATAGTCTGACCAAGTTAATAGCCAGGGACAAAGCCGTGAGTACATTTGAATTGTACTCGCAAACCATCTAAAGGGGAGAGAACAAATATGTAGTTTGGCTGTAGCAAGGAGAAAGGCTCTAATCTAGTTTTTCCTATCTAGTCAATTTCTCGTGTTGATATAGCATGTCTTACGACATTTCTATATCCTTATTAAAGAAAACATTTAGAAAACCTTTTTAGTAAAATCTCTAGGAAAGGGGGAAACTCATTTGATTTTCAGGAGAGAGTCGGTGGTCAATCAAACATGACCACCTTCCTTTATAAAACCAGGTCAATCACACATGACCATCTCCATTCCCTCGGCAGTATCCTCCAAGTACTCCGAACCATAACCGTGCCATGGCAGTACCCTCCGAGTACTCCGTCCAGCACCTTCCTCCATTTTTCGAAAACTTTCTTGTAAAACCAAAACCTGACATTGGGCTAACTAACGGTCGTCCCAACCGTCCATGACCGAGGACTCAGCAATTCGAATAGTTTTACACTCTGCAGAGGTTGTACACTTTACCCACAATCATCCAGATACTCATCGTGTGGGCATCTTCCCCGCATAACATCATATGCCACGACAAGCACCCGATCAAAGCCTTTCGCTTATCTACCTTAGTACGGGAATCTACCATATGGAGTATGTACCTCCCCGGCACACCCTGGCAGTCTACCTCCAAGTTCGAGCGTAACTCCAGTGCCACGTCAGGAGACCCATAGTGTCTTCCGGCCGGATAAATCCCTCACTGGATCCCGATTTACTATTGCCCTTATACTTGCAGCAATCCAGATTCCAGGGTACCGCGTACCCTTATATAGTTGTGAGACTCCCGTACTAAAATAAACAAACTACGAGCTAAGCCCTGTCCCATACCAGGGTAATCATTGTTGCACGGGTTAATTGTTCTGAGCGAACACTTAGTGATCACCAATGTCATTTTTGAAAACTCCTGCCTCCAACTCCGGGATATACATCCCCACCTTATGTTCAAACTCATTTTTGAAATCCACCAATGGAATAGCACTCCATTCCAAGGTTTTCGAAACCATTTTCAAAGACCCATTTGAGTGTTCCCAACCTAGAGTTTTTGCTCGACTACGAAGTTTCCCAAAGGCTTTGCTGATAATCAACAAGCCACTACTGCAAGGGTTTTGAATAGGTGTTCAAAGAGGTCCTCTCGAAGGATGATAACAAATTGGCTCGTTGAGCTTGAGCCAACAAATAATTGCTACAAGGGCTATAGCAATATAAAAACATGCAGTTTAATAAACCTTTATGAAACATGCAAAGTAAGTGAATAGGATCAGATATGTATCAAGTATAGATGGCTTGCCTTAGTAGCTTGTCCCTGGTCTTCTTCTTCTTGATATTCAAAGATTTCCCCCTCCTCGGTACACTCCTCGTTCAATTCTATCGCCGGAAAGTAATAGCACACAATCAATATACATGCATACACGAGCCACAAACATTTCATTCACTCAATACCACACAAGCAAGGAGTATCAGAAACAAACAAGTTTAGAAAACAAATCAAGGTTCTAAAGATTTTAGTTATTAAGTTAATCCTATTATAAACTAGGGTTTTTCAAATGAAGCAATCACACACCAACTCATTTCTAACAGGCATGCAGGTGGTCTCATGGACCAAGTAACACACTCAGTACACTTACAGGTTGACAACAATCTTAAGAAGTCAACAAAGTTGGTCTCACTCCAAAACAAGTTAGGGTTTAATTTCTATAAATTAATCAATAGGAAATACCACTAGAATACCAAAATAATTCTCAGATATTCTCTGAGCATCAGAAAAATATGAACTAAAGTGTTCTGGAAAGCTCTTCCAGAGCAAAATCAAAGGAAATTGGTTTCATATTAAAACTCCTAATCTATTGCAGATGGTATTTTCTCTAGGATTAAACACAAGAATAGCCATATTAATTACTACTGAATATCTACAGATCCTAAAATACCAAAACCAGTGGAATATGTAAGCTAACACATCAGGGTATCAGTGAAAATTGGATCCACACCATTTCAATTAGTAGAGCTCCAGATTTGGATTTTTGATTGAAACTAGGGTTGATTTGCTAGATAAAATAAGGGTAAAACTACAGGGCTCTAAATGGAGTGGGGTCACTTCCAGTAGCTAGCACACTTAACAAGGTTCTCAGAGAAATTTGAATCAACTCAAATGGACCCATATTTATTTTTCTATGATTTTTGCAAGCTAACAGATCTGAGGAAATTAACAGCAAGATTTTATATATCAAAAAAAGTGAACGGGCCAGATCTTGGCCGGCCTTCCCAGAACAGTGCCGGGCCAGCCCAATGTGGGGACCCCGGTTTACCACCCGGGGTTCCCGTTATGCATACAATTCATGATCCCAGGAAGACCATCATGAATCCACATAACAGAGTTGGCATGACAGAGTACAACATCCATTACATAAATCAGTCATTAATTCTTACATAGCCTCTTGGCTGAATACTAATGCCACGCAGGGCAAGTTCAACGGACACACTTCAACAAAGGTAGCAGGGGATACACGCAGCATAGTGACCCAAGTCAGGCCTACTACCCTACAGGCGACTGACCGGGAAACGAGTACTAGTTCGCACCGGCGTCGTCATACTCCTCATCATCTTCTTCATAGGCATCTCCAAAATCTGGCCAAGGTAATAGCCAGGGACAAAGCCGTGAGTACATTCTGGAATTGTACTCGCAAACCATCTAAGAGAGGAAATTCATTTACATGCTATATGGCTGTAGCAAGGGTTGGTTTAGTTTTCAGTGTCTATGTTCTACTAACTTCTCGTGTCGATATAGCATGTCCCACGACATTTCTATATCCTTATTAAAGAAGACTTTTAGACTTATTGAGTAAAATCTCTAGGGAAGGGGGAAACACCTTTTTAGAATAAACCGGTGGTCAATCGAACATGACCACCTCAAGGCATCGACAGTACCCTCCGAGTACTCCGATCCACTCCCGTGCCATGGCAGTACCCTCCAAGTACTCCGTCCGGCACAAAACTCCATTTTTCCAGAAAACCATTTATAAAACCAAAACCTGACATTGGGCAATGTAGTGATCTCCACAACCATCCATGACCGAGGACGCGGCTATTCGAATAGTTTTACACTCTGCAGAGGTTGTACACTTTACCCACACCAACCGATAAATCCGCCGGGATACCATCATGGACCGTCATACACAAGTATGCGTGGTTTGGATAATCGATTGAAGTCCTCCATCTATCTACCTTAGTGCGGGTGCCTACCCTGTGGAGTTTACGTCCCCGGCATGTCCCAGCAGTACCTCCTCCAGAGCGTAACTCCGGCGCCACGGCGGGAGAACCCAAGTGTCTTCCGGCGGCTGAGGATATGCCGTGATATGTGTTGACCTTCGTCTAGCGTCAACCTGGATTCCGGGGTCCTGCAGACCCTTATATAGTTGTGAGGCTCCCCGCACTAAAGAAAATAAACTTCAAACTAAGCCCGTCCCATACCGGGTAATGTGGTTGCACGGTTTAATCGCTTCGAGCGACTACAAAGAAACACCGATGCCTTTTTCTGAAACCACCAACTCCTTTCTTCCATAACCCAAGTGTCCATTTGTCCCAAAAATCATTTAGAAAACATTTTAGTGGAGTAGATACTACTCCAAGGTTTTTGTAACCGTTTTCGAAACTTTTCCGAGAGTTATCCCATCCTAGAGTTTTTGGCTCCACTACAAGTGTTTCTCAAAGATGTCGATGCTAATCATGGAGTCTCTACTTTCAGGGGTAAAGAGTAGGTGCTAAGGGTGTCATCCTTCATGGATGATAACAATGTGACCTGTGGATCTAAGTCAACATCTATTGCTAACTAGGGATAATTAGCAATATAAGAAAAACAATGCATAGTAGTAAGAGTAAGAGTAGAATAATGCATAGTGTTGTGATAGGATTCAGATATGAATCAAGTAGATGGCTTGCCTTGATTGGCTTGTCCCTGGTCACCTTCCTCCTGGTACTCAAATACTTCACCCTCCTCCACACAGTCGTCGTTCGATTCTATCGCCGGAAAAAGAAACGAAACATACACCCAATAAGCATTCATGCATACATGAGGTTCATTCAAACAACATCACACAACTCAAGCATTTGAGTATCAGAAGCAAACAAGTTTAGATATCTGAACATATACCTATTTTATAAAAGAAAATAATCACTAACATAATAGCAAGCAATTTCTAGTTACATGGTAATATCCAATCACAAGCAAACACTTGCATGCATCAAAATTTATCAAAAACATGGCATCAGCATATCTACTATCAAACCCACAATATAACAGAACCAACATCACTGGAATCAAATTTAAATAGTAAAGAAGTAATTTAATAAGGATTTAACAATCCTAGAAATCACTAGAGTAGAAATATATTCCTCTAAAATTCTCTGTAAGTCCTAAAATTCTAACAGAGATCAATCTGGAAAGCTAATCAGATGCACAACACACCAGAGGTGGAACCATTCCAAAATAATTATTATTTTGTGCACAATAAAACAATTACTGCAGGACATTATTATCACCAAAATAATTACTGCAAATAATTCACAATCCACAAAATAGTGAAACTAGTTTCTATAAATCAGAGAATCAGTAGGCTATTAGTTAAAATTGGTTTCACCAATTTTAAGCAAACAGAACCACATATTTGCTTAAATAGGTGGATATGCATAGATCTACTCTAATTAAACCTCAGATATTATTTAGGATCCTAAAAATCAAACATGCAGCACCAGGTGATTAATAACTTTATACTGAAACCTACCAAATTTGTTTCACAATTTTCTGAGGATTAAAACATTTTTAAACCGATTTAAAGCACAACACCTATTCAGTATTTGAAATAAACAAAGAAAAAGAAAAAGAAAAAGGAGGGGCAGGCCGGATCTGGCCAGGCCGAGCCAGATCCGGGCCGGATCCAGCCCAGCCGGCTAGCCAGCTAGCCCGGGCGGGGTGCCGAACCGATACGGCTCCCTGGCCGTCCGATTAGGTGGCGATCTACGGCCGGGCGCCGTCGTCCTCACCGGCCCTTGCATGCACGGGAGGAGCTCGCCCCGGGCTAGGGTTTTGTGGTGCGGCTGCTTACCGAGGTCGCCGGAGTCAAGCGTGAGCTGGAGTCGGCCAAGGCGAGGTCGGAGATGGCGATGGAGGTCGCAGGTGCTGCATGCAGGAGCTAGGGCTGGGCCGGAAGCTCCGCTGGGGTTCAGATCATCTACGGTGACGGCAACGTCGGCCTCGGCGCCCCTGTAAGCAAACGAGGGCGAGTGAGATCTGGGTGATGCGATGGTGTTCCAAGAAACCAGAGGAGGAGCAGAGAGGGAGGGGGAAAGGTTGACAGCAACCTTCACCCTTGACGGTGATCTACCCCCTTGGCTCGAGCACACCGGCGGCGGTTTCTCCTCGGCTAGGAGACGGCGAGGTACTGTAGATGAGTGGGAGGAGGAGAGGAAGCAAATGAGCGAGAGGAGTGGCTTCCAGAGGGTCTCTCGGCTTATAACAGTGGAGATGAGCTCGGTCTAGGGTACACCATCATCGGATGCGATTGGTCTTCGTGGGCGGCTCTCTAGGGAGGCATCGTACACTAAGTCCAGGGGCATAGGCGGTGTTGTCGGTGGCGTCCTGGTCTGGTCGAGAGACGGACGTTTTCAGACGGGGTCCGGTCGGTTTCAGGCTCGGCGGGGTCTCGTGTTGGCTCGGGAATGCTGGGTAGCGGTGGCGTCGTGTTGCCGGCACGTTGCCGAGCAGGTGTGCGTGACGAGCAGGGCTAGAGGATGGGCTGGTGCACAGGAACACGTAGCGCGCTTTGCGCGTGCTGGGCTGCACAACGGCGTCTAACTAGCGGGGTCGGGGTGGCGTGTACGATCGAGATCGAGGTCTTCTGCTTTAGGGAATCGATCAAGGGGTTCTGCACGAGGCTGGTGGCGAAGTGATAGGTCGGGGAACGGTCGGTGACGTGCTGCCCCGATCGGGTGCTCTCGGTGGCGATGGTGATGCCCTGGGCGAGCGTGGGGTGCTGCCGGTGAGACACTGTGAGGTGGGGTCGGTTCCAGGGCATCTGTAGGGTGGCGATCAGGCACTGGGGGTCGAGGGCGGCAGGGGTGTCGATGAAAGGGGGAGAGGGAGGGGTTCTGGCAAGGTTGGCCTCGGGCTACTCCTCTCCCTCGATGCCAACCAAACAGGACAAAAAGAAAAGGTGTTCTGAAGATCTCCTGGACACCAGAGAAGATTTGAGCAGATCCCTTGTTTCCTCCCTTGGTCGGTTTGGCAAGAGAAAAAGGAGAGAGGGAGATACATGGCAAGTCTAGGGTGGTTTGGTTGAGATTCGAATTCAAATTTGAATATTGAAGAATTAACTTTGAAAACTCCCCAAATTGGTTTCCAAAGGTTTTAAATACAAGCAACAAGTCATAGCCAGAATTTGAGAATTTTTAGAATAGTACACTAGGGTTTTAGAGAAGTCCCTAATTTCAAACAAAGAAGCAAAAGAAAAAGAAATAAAAGAAAAGGAATTGTAATTAAGCAAAGAATCCCATGCTAGGCTTTATGGTGAGCACAAGCTAGTCTAGGCTTAATATTTCATGCATAAAATCATAACACTAACTCTAGTTCATAAAGTTCAAGTATTGGAAAATTTAAAATCAAAGACATGAAATCATACACACACATGCTCACATAAAATCATGCCTATGCATTCACATGAAATCACACATGCTAGTTCACACATAAAATCATGCATCCATGGAACACAAACACAATGCTTAACAAAAGTTTTAATTTGCCCTAACAGATACTTAAGCAAGTGTAAATTTCCTGATCACCAAAAGTGGGATGTTACACCCAAAAATCGGCACAGGGGCGCGCGGGCGCTGGCCCAAAGCGCTAACCGCCCGGGCCCGCCGGTCAGCCACACAGAAGGCCGAACCGGTACGGGGTGATGGGGACCGTTAGATCAAGTCGAGATCAATGGTTGCCCATCGTCTCCTTCCTCTGGCCGCGGGGGAGATGGGCCGAAACCCTAACGCGGACCGACGGCGACGGCGGCTCACCTGGGGGCCTTCCCCGGCGACGAGGAGGTGACGGGGCGGCGCGGTGGATGATAGCGACCCCGGGGATGGTCAACATCGACAAGATCGGCGCCAGGATGCAGATCTGTGCGACGGCCGTGGAGGAGCTCGATCAGGGCTTGCAGGGATCTCGACTCCGGCGTCCCTGGGTCAAAGAGAGGGTAGGGTTAGTTAGCTATGGCTTAGGGGAGTGCAAGCAAGCAGAAAGAGAGGTAGGAGAGGGTTCAGATCAGTGGAACTCATATCCTCTTCCTTGCATACAAAATTAGGGTTTCCTCCATTTCTTCTCTGCTGTAGACCATGGGGGTGGTTCTGGTGCTCTGGGAGGGAAAGGTAAGGGTGTGGGGGTGTAATGAGACGGCAGAGGGAGGCTGGTGTGGGTTGCATGCTTATAACCGAGGGGAGTGTGGCTTATGTCGGTTTCGGCTTGTGGGGCATGAGGAGGTGCTCTGGTTGGGTAGTAAGGGCGGTGGGGAGAGTGAGAGGGAGAGAGTCCAGAGGGGGTGCCTTGCTCTGGAAGGGTCGTTGCTGCAAGTTTGAAACAAGTAATGGAAATATTTGAAAATGTGCATGTGTCTCTCCAAAAGCTACCACCAAGCACTAGGGGACAAAAGAGAGGGTGCTGCTACAGTACTATTTCAGCCAAAGAGCGCTGGGGTGTTGGAGAGATGGTGGAGTTTCATTGAAGTTTGGTGAATAGAGGTGGAAATGGATGCATGCATTGATCACATGGAAATATGAAAGGTAGATGAGATGGATTTCAAACATGGGCATGTTGGAATGGTTCAAGGAGAGTGGTGAGAATTTTGGGTATGGTATGAGGGCTTTGCCAAATTAGATTTATCACTAAAGTTTGGGTATTTGAAGATTTGCCCGAAATATACTTTGGACCAGATTTTAGAAATGATAGATGGAAATAACTAGGGGTTCATAGGAGATGGCATGCACAATGGATTAGATGGGTGTGATTTGATGAGACTAACAATATTGCCAAGGTGTAAGAGTTTATTTGATGTTAGGCAAGATCACCAAAATTTGGAAAGTGAAGATTTGCACTATTCTACTTGAGACAAGGTTTTGAAAATTTGAAGATGAACCACCAGGGTTTTTGGGTCCATAGGGTCCTATAGGAATAGGATAACATGATAGGAGATTATAAAATACTTGATGAGAAGAAAAAGATGCATGAAATAACATGGTTACCAATCATATGCATTTTTGTTAACCAAGAAAGATGAGAGAGGGAAATAGTTATTTTGATGGAGGGAAAGTGATATTGTGCATGAATAACATTTTCCAAATGCTAGTAGAGAGGAGATGAATTTATGGAGGGATTTTATGATGGGAGCTAACAATTACCAAGAGGATCAAGGAAAACTAGAGTGAAATCAGTTTTGACTAGGGTTCAAAACCTAATCACATAAATAGGTGGCATACCTCAAAATGCACATGCAAGTGCATAGATAGTTAGAGTAGATCAAAAGGAAGAGGAATAGGTCAAGGGATGGTCCCTGAACCATTTATCTCGAAATTTAAAAGTGTAGGTAAAAGTGCACCTGATAATAGTCAAATGGTCAGTGATTTGACTAGGGTCAGAAACAGGATTAGAGCAAGTAGCAGATGACCTCAAATGACTAAGTGGTAATGGAAATAATGGAAGAACACATGCCAAATATGAGTTCTAGGAAGGTACATTGCCATGGATAGAATAGATGAGCTTAACTCAAGTGTTGGAAAACTGAATCTGTTAATAGACACTAAGATAGTCTGCACACTAGGTGTTTGATAAAATGACTACAAGAAAATATTTTGCAAAAACTGAGATGAGCCTTCTAAGATGGGATGTAGATGATTCTAATAACATCATGGGTGCCTTTCACGGGCTAGTTTGATTGGTTCTAAAATTCCTCAAAAAGGGGCTCCTAATGTCTTATGGCAAAACTAAGACATTAGAGCTAGGGCTTCAGGATTGAGAGGAAAATAACAAGATAGGTTTTATTTGAAAGATAGCATGGAAACAACTTACATGGGACAAAATATTAATTTATGGGTTTTGAATAGGTTAGGCCACAGGCCTACCTGAGGATCATATCTACACACAAGCAATTAATCAAAGTCAAACAAAGTCACACAAAGTCAACTCACCACACAAGGTCAACCATTTGCAGCTAATCTAGCATCACCAGAAATAATGATTGAACAAGTGCTCAATGATGATCATGCCATGGTCAAGTAGAAAAGAGCTTCAAATAAAGGAGTAAAGCTTTTGTAGATTTTTCAGAAACTAGTGGAGACATAGCATCTCCTTTAGAAAGTTTTCTTAAAGGTGTTTGAAATCCTTTTATAAATAGCAACAAATATAAGTTTGTAAAATAGTGGGACCACTCTACTTTGTAGGTCCAGATAATTTTGTAAATACTTAGTTTTGATAAAAGCTTTGTCTCAAAGATAAATCTTGGTGCTTATTTTGGACAAATAAAATATTTTGATAAAGGAGAGGTTGCCAAGATAATGGTTTTAGAAAAATAGCTAGAAGCATGAATAAGGGCATGATCACAAGGGCACAAAGATTGTGGTGGTTCACAATAGTGTTCAACAAGCCACTCAAACAGACATCATTAACATAACAACCAAGACAAACAAGCAAGAACTAGTACTTCCAAAGGTTTGCTCAAAAAGTTTTTGTTGGCCCTCATTTTTGGCTCACTAAACACTACTTCAACAGGGTTACAAAAAGTGGGGTGTTACAGCTCTTCCCCCTTAAACAGAATCTCGTCCCGAGATTCCTAAGCGTAGTAGTAATCGGGTGCTGAGACTAAGTTAGAGTTAGGCCTCAACGGTTGCTCTTCCATCTCACCGGTGAAAATCTGAGTTGCATCAAGGACTTGTTTTTGCCAAAGGTGTAGATCGTCTTCATTTGCTAAAGTTGATGGCTGAAGAGTTGTGGTTGCCGAAGTATCCTATCGAAACCTCGTTGGGACACTCTTAAGGTTAGCGGGGTTAGGCTATCTAGTATGCCCGAAAAGATTTTTCGAGAGTTAGAAGGTTTTTCCAGCTCGCAAATTGAGATCTTGAAGAGTCGAGGCTTCTCGGGCAGCTTCTATTGTCTTGGGGTTGTCGCTTCCTTCAGGTACACTGATAGAATCTTCGATTCTTGGTATTGCGTCTTGAAGCTTGATGTTGGTGTAGACCTTTAGTCTTGAGCTTGCAGTCCTCTGAGGATGGTAGTCAAGAGCATTTATGCTTTGATCTTGATAGGCATGCCGAATCTGTCAACTTAGTCCCCTACGCTTCCTAACTACCAAGGTGCGGGTTAGTCCTAATAGGAACCATTCTTCTGGGTTGTCTTGTGATTTGAGCTAAAAATGCTACAGGAAACGGCGCACTACCAACGGTGTGTCTTCCAGTAGTCAATGATCTAATTCATCTTATCTTCGGGTTGGTGGAGACCATTGAAGATCTCCTTGCTTCCCCATCTTCTTGTAGCCTTGTTGATCTTGAGGTATATTGGGATACCTTGAGTCGACATCATCTTCCGAGAAATCTTCATGTGGATTTCTACCCGTGTCATAAGTCAGCTTTGGTTTCAAACCCGTCAAAATTTGAACGAGCTAGCGAGTTAGTTAGAAAATTCTTCACTTATTCTCGTTGCTACCTCCATTGATATCTCCTAAATGCAGAGTCGACATTGATGGCTTGATTTTGGGAGTCTTCATCCTTCTATTTGCTTAGTGGAGATCAAGCATGTGAGTGTTCGGGCTTCAAGTGACGATAACAGGTTGATCTTCAAAAGTTAGGCTTGGATTTGAGACTTCTATGCTCCATATTAGTTGGCTTGTTAGAAGATTAGCAAGTGTTGGGGTGTTAAGAGAGTATCATCAATGTTAGCGAAACTCTAGATTTAAGGTTAGGCAATCCGGGTTAGTGAAGTCTTTGTCTTCTAAAAGTCCTTTGTAGTCCAGGTGGGTCTATCTTTTGCTCCCCTGACGTTGTAGAGAGGTCTTGACAAGGCTTGATGCACGAAGCAAAAGTTGTTGCGTCAGATATTGGGGAGGTGTTGCGAGAAGAGTTATAATCCACACAACGTTGGAGTTAGTGTTTTTCTTAGAAAATTATCTATGCTACTCAAGCTGACATAAATCGATGAGAGGAAAAACACATTCTAGAGAGGCTTCCTATTCAGGGTTTTATGCACCTGAGGGTTTTTAAGGCCGAGAGGCCAAAAACAAAAACAAGCACCATGTAACATCACACACTCAAGAAACACACAAGGCAACTGCAGACAATATCTAGAACACACAAGGTAACAAACAAACAATTGCAAGAATCACACGAGGTACTTCAAGTACCAACGACACCCAATACTTGTAGTAGTTGGGGAGTAGCTCATATGAGACAAATGAGCTTATCCTATTCATCCTAGGGTCATGGTTGGTCATAGTCGTTGACTCCTTCATTTTTTGGTTTCTGGCTATAGCTAAAACTTGATGGCGGTTGTTGGTGAAGCTGCAGTGTGGTTGAACTGCCGATGTAGAGTTGGGAAGTGCAAATTTTCAGGTCTTCTCGTCTCGCATCACATTGATGTGAGGTCTTCGAAAGGGTCATTGAAGTTCTCCATATGTGGCAATGTCTCGTGATAGGCCTAAAAATTTCTAGTCAAGCAATTGAGTACTTGGTCCTTGGCGACTGCAAAAGTGCGAGTCCAGGGAGGAACAAGGTCAAGTTCTTGACAGAGCCATTGGTGTCATCCAAGGGCAAAAATATTTGTCAATATCCTTCTTCCTTTGCATCTGGAGAGGTTTGAAGACGTCCTTCTGAAGTTTGCTCCATATTGTGTTGCTAAGCACCAGGTCTATTTGGGGACATCGTCCAACAGGTAGTTTTGAAGAAGATGAGATGGATGGAGTAATAGACTTCAAACATCTTTAAAAACTAGAGAGATAAGATTAGAAGTTTTGAAGAGGTGAGAAAGGTATAAGCCATACTATTGGCTACTTAGAAGAAATAACCTTTGCAAATAGTTTTAGCAAAATCTTACTTTCCCATATAACGCCCATGCTAACTAAGGTCTCCTACAGTCAGGATGGCTCTGATACCAACTCTGTGGGGACCCCGGTTTACCACCCGGGATTCCTGTTATGCATACAACTCACGATCCCATGATCAGTATGTCGTGAGTCCACATAACCGAGCTGATATCAAAGTTACATCATCCATTACAGTACCGAATATAAAGTCTTACAATTGGTCACATGACCAAGACTGATAATGCCACGCAGGGCAAGTTTACAAAACTAAGTAGCGGATACCAAGCAGCGTTGATGACCCACGTCATGCCAACTACCCTACAGGCAAGTGACTGGGAGACATTCCTAGTTCGCACCAGCGTCAACATGACCAACTTCAGCTTCCGTATTGTCTTCTCCATAGTCTGACCAAGTTAATAGCCAGGGACAAAGCCGTGAGTACATTTGAATTGTACTCGCAAACCATCTAAAGGGGAGAGAACAAATATGTAGATTGGCTGTAGCAAGGAGAAAGGCTCTAATCTAGTTTTTCCTATCTAGTCAATTTCTCGTGTTGATATAGCATGTCTTATGACATTTCTATATCCTTATTAAAGAAAACATTTAGAAAATCTTTTTAGTAAAATCTCTAGGAAAGGGGGAAACTCATTTGATTTTCAGGAGAGAGTCGGTGGTCAATCAAACATGACCACCTTCCTTTATAAAACCAGGTCAATCACACATGACCATCTCCATTCCCTCGGCAGTACCCTCCAAGTACTCCGAACCATAACCGTGCCACGGCAGTACCCTCCGAGTACTCCGTCCAGCACCTTCCTCCATTTTTTCGAAAACTTTCTTGTAAAACCAAAACCTGACATTGGGCTAAGTAATGGTCGTCCCAACCGTCCATGACCGAGGACTCGGCTATTCGAATAGTTTTACACTCTACAGAGGTTGTACACTTTACCCACAATCATCCGGATACTCATCGTGTGGGCATCTTCCCCGCATAACATCATATGCCACAACAAGCACCCGATCAAAGCCTTTCGCTTATCTACCTTAGTATGGGAATCTACCCTATGGAGTATGTACCTCCCCGGCACACCCTGGCGGTCTACCTCCAAGTTCGAGTGTAACTCCAGTGCCACGTCAGGAGACCCATAGTGTCTTCCGGCCGGATAAATCCCTCACTAGATCCCGATTTACTATTGCCCTTATACTTGCAGCAATCCGGATTCCGGGGTACCGCGTACCCTTATATAGTTGTGAGACTCCCATACTAAAATAAACAAACTACGAGCTAAGCCCCATCCCATACCCGGGTAATCGTGGTTGCACGGGTTAATTGTTCTGAGCGAACACTTAGTGATCACCAATGTCATTTTTGAAAACTCATGCCTCCAACTCCGGGATATACATCCCCACCTTATGTTCAAACTCATTTTTGAAATCCACCAATGGAATAGCACTCCATTCCAAGGTTTTCGAAACCATTTTCAAAGACCCATTTGAGTGTTCCCAACCTAGAGTTTTTGCTCCACTACGAAGTTTCCCAAAGGCTTTGCTGCTAATCAACAAGCCACTACTGCAAGGGTTTTGAATAGGTGTTCAAAGAGGTCCTCTCGAAGGATGATAACAAATTGGCTCGTGGAGCTTGAGCCAACAAATAATTGGTACAAGGGCTATAGCAATATAAAAACATGCAGTTTAATAAACCTTTATGAAAAATGCAAAGTAAGTGAATAGGATCAGATATGTATCAAGTATAGATGGCTTGCCTTAGTAGCTTGTCCTTGGTCTTCTTCTTCTTGATATTCAAAGATTTCCCCCTCCTCGGTACACTCCTCGTTCAATTCTATCGCCGGAAAGTAATAGCACACAATCAATATACATGTATACATGAGCCACAAACATTTCATTCACTCAATACCACACAAGCAAGGAGTATCAGAAACAAACAAGTTTAGAAAACAAATCAAGGTTCTAAAGATTTTAGTTATTAAGTTAATCCTATTATAAACTAGGGTTTTTCAAATGAAGCAATCACACACCAACTCATTTCTAACAGGCATGCAGGTGGTCTCATGGACCAAGTAACACACTCAGTATACTTACAGGTTGAAAACAATCTTAAGAAGTCAACAAAGTTGGTCTCACTCCAAAACAAGTTAGGGTTTAATTTCTATAAATTAATCAATAGGAAATACCACTAGAATACCAAAATAATTCTCAGATATTCTCTGAGCATCAGAAAAATATGAACTAAAGTGTTCTAGAAAGCTCTTCCAGAGCACAATCCAAGGAAATTGGTTTCATATTAAAACTCCTAATCTATTGCAGATGGTATTTTCTCTAGGATTAAACACAAGAATACCATATTAATTACTACTGAATATCTACAGATCCTAAAATACTAAAACCAGTGGAACATGTAAGCTAACACATTAGGGTATCCGTGAAAATTGGATCCACACCATTTCAATTAGTAGAGCTCCAGATTTGGATTTTTGATTGAAACTAGGGTTGATTTGCTAGATAAAATAAGGGTAAAACTACAGGGCTCTAAATGGAGTGGGGTCACTTCCAGTAGCTAGCACACTTAACAAGGTTCTCAGAGAAATTTGAATCAACTCAAATGGACCCATATTTATTTTTCTATGATTTTTGCAAGCTAACAGATCTCAGGAAATTAACAGCAAGATTTTATATATATATAAAAGTGAACAGGCTAGATCTTGCCCGGCCTTCCCAGAGTAGTGCCGGGCCGGCCCAAAAATCGGCACAGGGGCGCGTGGGCACTGGCCTGAAGCGCCGAACGCCCAGGCCTGCCGGACAGCCACACAGAAGGCCGAACCGATACGGGGTGACGGGGACCGTTAGATCAAGTCGAGATCAACGGTTGCCTGTCGTCTCCTTCCTCTGGCCGCGGGGGAGACGGGCCAAAACCCTAACGCAGACCGACGGCGACGGCGGCTCACTTGGGGGCCTTCCCCGGCGACGAGGAGGTGACGGGGCGGCGCGGCAGACGACGGCGACCCCGGGGATGGTCAACATCGACGAGCTCGGCGCCAGGATGCAGATCTGTGCGACGACCATGGAGGAGCTCGATCAGGGCTTGCAGGGATCTCGACTCCGGCGTCCCTGGGTCAAAGAGAGGTTAGGGTTAGTTAGCTACGGCTTAGGGGAGTGCAAGCAAGCAGAAAGAGAGGGAGGAGAGGGTTCAGATCAGTGGCACTCATCTCCTCTTCCTTGCATACAAAATTAGGGTTTCCTCCATTTCTTCTCTGCTGTAGACCATGGGGGTGGTTCTGGTGCTCTGGGAGGGAAAGGTAAGGGTGTGGGGGAGTAATGAGACGGCAGAGGGAGGCTGGTGTGGGCTGCATGCTTATAACTGAGGGGAGTGTGGCTTATGTCGGTTTGGGCTTGTGGGGCATGAGGAGGTGCTCTGGTTGGGAAGTAAGGGCGGTGGGGAGAGTGAGAGAGAGTCTAGAGGGGGTGCCTTGCTCTGGAAGGGTCGTTGCTGCAAGTTTGAAACAAGTAATTGCAATATTTGAAAATGTGCATGTGTCTCCCCAAAAGCTACCTCCAAGCACTAGGGGACAAAAGAGAGGGTGCTGCTACAGTACTATTTCGGCCAGAGAGGGCTGGGGTGTTGGAGAGATCAATGAGGTGGTTTGGTGGAGTTTCATTGAAGTTTGGTGAATAGAGGTGGAAATGGTGTTGGATGCATGCATTGATCACATGGAAATATGAAAGGTAGATGAGATGGATTTCAAACATGGGCATGTTGGAATGGTTCAAGGAGAGTAGTGAGAATTTTGGGTATGGTATGAGGGCTTTGCCAAATTAGATTTATCACTAAAGTTTGGGTATTTGAAGATTTGCCCGAAATATACTTTGGACCAGATTTCAGAAATGATAGATGGAAATAACTAGGGGTTCATAGGAGATGGCATGCACAATGGATTAGATGGGTGTGATTTGATGAGACTAACAATATTGCCAAGGTGTAAGAGTTTATTTGATGTTAGGCAAGATCACCAAAATTTGGAAAGTGAAGATTTCCACTATTCTACTTGAGACAAGGTTTTGAAAATTTGAAGATGAACCACCAGGGTTTTTGGGTCCATAGGGTCCTATAGGAATAGGATAACATGATAGGAGATTATAAAATACTTGATGAGAAGAAAAAGATGCATGAAATAACATGGTTACCAATCATATGCATTTTTGTTAACCAAGAAAGATGAGAGAGGGAAATAGTTATTTTGATGGAGGGAAAGTGATATTGTGCATGAATAACATTTTCCAAATGCTAGTAGAGAGGAGGTGAATTTATGGAGGGATTTTATGATGGGAGCTAACAAATTACCAAGAGGATCAAGGAAAACTAGAGTGAAATCAGTTTTGACTAGGGTTCAAAACCTAATCACATAAATAGGTGGCATACCTCAAAATGCACATGCAAGTGCATAGATAGTTAGAGTAGATCAAAAGGAAGAGGAATAGGTCAAGGGATGGTCCCTGAACCATTTATCTCGAAATTTAAAAGTGTAGGTAAAAGTGCACCTGATAATAGTCAAATGGTCAGTGATTTGACTAGGGTCAGAAACAGGATTAGAGCAAGTAGCAGATGACCTCAAATGACTAAGTGGTAATGGAAATAATGGAAGAACACATGCCAAATATGAGTTCTAGGAAGGTACATTGCCATGGATAGAATAGATGAGCTTAACTCAAGTGTTGGAAAACTGAATCTGTTAATAGACACTAAGATAGTCTGCACACTAGGTGTTTGATAAAATGACTACAAGAAAATATTTTGCAAAAACTGAGAGGAGCCTTCTAAGATGGGATGTAGATGATTCTAATAACATCATGGGTGCCTTTCATGGGCTAGTTTGATTGGTTCTAAAATTCCTCAAAAAGGGGCTCCTAATGTCTTATGGCAAAACTAAGACATTAGAGCTAGGGCTTCAGGATTGAGAGGAAAATAACAAGATAGGTTTTATTTGAAAGATAGCATGGAAACAACTTACATGGGACAAAATATTAATTTATGGGTTTTGAATAGGTTAGGCCACAGGCCTACCTGAGGATCATATCTACACACAAGCAATTCATCAAAATCAAACAAAGTCACACAAAGTCAACTCACCACACAAGGTCAACCATTTGCAGCTAATCTAGCATCACCAGAAACAATGATTGAACAAGTGCTCAATGATGATCATGCCATGGTCAAGTAGAAAAGAGCTTCAAATAAAGGAGTAAAGCTTTTGTAGATTTTTCAGAAACTAGTGGAGACATAGCATCTCCTTTAGAAATTTTTCTTAAAGGTGTTTGAAATCCTTTTATAAATAGCAACAAATATAAGTTTGTAAAATAGTGGGACCACTACTTTGTAGGTCCAGATAATTTTGTAAATACTTAGTTTTGATAAAAGCTTTGTCTCAAAGATAAATCTTGGCGCTTATTTTGGACAAATAAAATATTTTGATAAAGGAGAGGTTGCCAAGATAATGGTTTTAGAAAAATAGCTAGAAGCATGAATAAGGGCATGATCACAAGGGCACAAAGATTGTGGTGGTTCACAATAGTGTTCAACAAGCCACTCAAACAGACATCATTAACATAACAACCAAGACAAACAAGCAAGAACTAGTACTTCTAAAGGTATGCTCAAAAAGTTTTTGTTGGCCCTCATTTTTGGCTCACTAAACACTACTTCAACAGGGTTACAAAAAGTGGGGTGTTACACAGAGAAATCGTCCATGAAAACCTCCACAATTTCTTCACAAAAGCCATGAAAAATAGCAGACATGCATCTTTGAAAAGTAGCAGGAGCGTTGCATAAACCAAAAGGCATGCGTCTATAAGCATAAGTTCCATAAGGACAAGTAAAAGTGGTTTTCTCTTGATCTTCCTTTCTAACAGCAATCTGAGAGAAACCGGAATAACCATCAAGAAAACAAAAGTGCGACTTCTTAGACAACCTTTCTAACATCTGATCTATAAACGGTAAAGGATAATGATCTTTCTTAGTAACCTTGTTAACTTTTCTATAGTCAATGCACATCCTATAACCAACTACTACCCTTTGAGGAATAAGCTCGTTATTCTCATTAGGCACAACAGTCATACCTCCTTTCTTAGGAACACAATGAACATGACTAACCCATTGACTATCAGCAATAGGATAAATAATACCAGCATCAAGGAGCTTTAATACCTCATTTCTTACCACATCCTTCATCTTGGGAATTAAGTGGCGTTGATGCTCCACAACTGGCTTCGCGTCTTTCTCCATGTTAATAGCATGCTGACATAAAGTGGGACAAATCCCTTTTAAATCATCAAGAGTATATCCCATAGCTCCTTGGTGTTTACTCAATATCTCCAATAACCTTTCTTCTTCCTTTCCTAAAAGTTTAGAACTGATAATAACAGGATATATTTTCTTATCATCTATATAAGCATACTTAAGATTAGCAGGCAAGGGTTTTAATTCAAAAACAGGATCTTCCTTAGGCGGCAAAGTGGTACCAAGATCCTCCATAGGTAAATTGTGCTTAATCAGCGGTTGTTGACGAAGGAAAATGTCGTCAATCTCTTCTCGTCCCTTACTGAAAACATCACTTTTGTGATCTTCCATGAATTGCTGCAAAGCATTATTAGGAGCAAGAGCAATATAAGCAAGCTGTTCAACTCGAAAATTTTCATTAGGCATGTTATTTTCATAAGAAGTCTTAGCAAACTTGGAAAAATTAAACTCATAAGACTCTCCGTTAAACTTAGTAAAAAAATTCTCCTTCTTACAGTCTATCATGGTGCCACAAGTATTCAAAAAGGGTCTACCAAAAATAATAGGACAAGTTTTACTAGCCTCCTTACCAAGTACTAGAAAATCAGTGGGGTATTTAGTCTTACCGCATAGGACTTCCACATCTCGCACAATACCAAGAGGCCAAACAGTCTCTCTGTTAGCAAGCTGAACAACCACATCAATATCTTCAAGTTCACAAGCGCCAATCTCATGCATAATTTCTTTGTAAAGCTCTAAAGGAATGGCACTTGCCCTAGCACCAATGTCACATAAACCATAATAGCAATGACCTCCAATCCTGACAGAAATAACAGGAACACTCATTTCCTATGCCTTTTAGGATGTGAGAGAATGTTAGAAGCATCTTCACAAAAGAGAATATATTCATCCCCCACATCTTTAGTAACAAGGTCCTTCAATATAGCTACATGAGACTTAATAGTAATTTGCTCATCAGGCTCTACAACTTTCTTAGTGCTTTTATTAGACACACTTACCAAAGTAGAATACTTTTTTACCTTAGCAGGGAAAGGTGACTTCTCAAAGTAAGGTTCAGGCACAATGCTATCAATAGTACAAACTTCAGTAGCTGCAGTAGGAATATAACTAATAGAATCTTTATAAGGCGCATGATATTTGTTCCAATCTTTCTTTGGAACATCAAGATAAGAGGCAAAGGCCTTAAGAAAATTAGCAAGTATTTGAGAATCAAGACCATAAGCAATGCTAACACTATGAAAGTCATCGGTTCCCATAAAAATTTTAATGCATTCATAATCATAATTTATACCTGACTTCCTACCTTTGTCATTTTCCCATCCTTCATCATTTTCTTGGATACGGTCAAGGAGATTCCACTTAGCATCTTCTTTCATATGAGTAAATGATCCAAAGCAAGAAGCATCCAAATAATCCTTATCAGGAAGAGTAAGCCTCGCATAAAAGTTATCAATAACAATATTATTGGGGAGCTCATGAATGGGACATTTGAGCATTAGTAACTTCAATCTCCCCCACGCTTGGGCAATACTCTCTCCATCATGAGGCCAAAAGTTATATATCTGATTACGATCTTTATGAATTTCACTTGGAGGATAAAACTTGGAATAAAAGAGAGGTACAATTTCCTCCCATGCAATAGATGGACCATCTTTAAGCAGTCGATACCACTCCTCAGCTCTGCCTTTCAATGATAAAGAGAATAGCTTCCTCTTAACCTGGCTCGGCGAAATACCTGCACACTTGAACAACTCGCATAATTCATGCATAAATAGTAAGTTATCACCCGGATGGACAGTTCCATCTCCTAAATAGCAGTTATCCATAACACGCTCAACAATTTTCATAGGTATTTTAAAAGGATCAACTTGAGCAGGTGGTGGTGGTGGTTCATCAACATGTGCAGCAGTGGTAGAAGTGTTCCCAAATAGGAAACCAAATGGAGGATTCTCCATAGCAAAGTAAAATAAAAGTAAAAGATAAAAATAAAAACAATACTCATAGCGACGGTTACCTTTACCAATTCCACTCTTCAATAGCGCTTCACTCCCCGGCAATGGCGCCAGAAAATAGTCTTGATGACCCACAAGTATAGGGGTGTATCGTAGTACTTTTGATAAATAAGAGTGTCGAACCCAACGAGGAGTAGAAGGTGTTGACTAGTGGTTTTGATCAAGGTTTCACTGTAAATACTAGCAAACGGGTTTTCAGGGGTAAATGGTAATGCAAGTAAATAAAGTGCGAGTAAATAAAAGACAGTAATAATAATTGCAGCAAGTGGCCCAATCCTTTCTTTAGCAAAGGACAAGCCAGTTGTGTAACTTATGATGACCAAATGCTCTCGAGGACACACGGGAGTTTCTGTCAAGAGCTTTCGCTTCATACCACTAAATAATCTTTATTGGATTGATAAGTGTTATGGGGGTGAGCCTGTGCTAGCGCACTACCCTTACTAGGATAAATACACACTTGTGATTATACCCCTTGCAAGCATCCGCAAATACAAGAAAGTAATTAAGAAAAATCTAACCACAGCCTTAAACTCTAAGATCCTAAGCTCCCTGGTGCAATGGTTTCCCAACGGAGGTTTAGGTTTCTGTCACTCCAGCAACCCCACAATTGGTAGCCAAATACACAATGCATCTCACTAGGCCCATAAATGGTGAAGTATCATGTAGTCGACGTTCACATGACACCACTAGTGAAATAGCACCACAACAAATAAATATCAAACCAGTAAATATTACTCAACAATAATTCACTACTAACATCTTGACTTCTCCCATGTCCTCAAAAACTAAACGAACTACTCACAAGACATCATATGGATCATGATCAGAGGTGAAATAATCGTAAATAACAATCTGAACATAAACCTTAATTCAACGGTTCCACTCAATAGCATCAACTACAAGAGTAATCAACACCGGGAAAGTTTCCCCTAAGAATTTGACAAGATCCAACTCAAGATGTTACAGCGGGATGGCGTGGTGATGGTGGAGATGAAGGTGCTGGTGATGGAAATGATGATGATGATCCCGATGAAGTCCGGTGCGATGGTGATGACGATGGTGACGATCTCCCCTCTCCGGGAAGGAATTTCCCCAGCAGATTTCTCTCTGCCGGAGAGCTTTTCTCTCTCTGGTGTTTTCCGCCCCGCAGAGGCGGCGGTGTCTATCTCTGAGCCCCCCCTTGACTTAGGTTTTTGGGGACGATGAAGTATGCGAAGGGGCGAGACCTGAAGTGGGCCAGGGTGGCCTCACACTAGGGCGGCGTGGCCAGGGGCCAGGCCACGCCCCCTATGTGTGAGCCTACCCCCTGGCTCCTCTCGACTCCTCCTTCTGTCTTCCCGAGTCTTTCGGTAAAATATAATTTTCTGGTATTTTTCTGGAATTTTCCTGATCTTCCGAAATATGGTTTCTTGATGGTCCTTTTCCAGCAGAATCCTGACTCCGGCAGCAAATCCTCCAACGATCATCAAACATGTAAAAACAGAGGAAACAACATAAGTATCATATCTAAATATGAAATGTATCAATGAATAACAGTAAATTATGATACAAAATAGTGATGCAAAATGGACGTATCAGGGGACAAAGAGGGCGGCGACTCACCATGCCCCGCGCGCTCACTGCTTGAACGCCTTCTTCCATAGGAGCAGGATGCTCCGCTCCCAGAGTAGGACGCCTCAGAAATCGCCATTGTGGACCTGCGTGCACCGCTCGACCACATCGTCGACCCCGTCCAGGTCACGGAGGCCCTAGAACGGACGCGCCTCGTCCTCCTCAGTAAGGTGGCTAAGGATGAAGATGCTCGGTGACGCATGAGCACCACGCTCCGCAAGTTCTATGACGCGCATGGAGTCACGCCGGCCGGGCTAGCTCATGGCCTGCGGCGCGGCCATGGATTCTCTGCTGCGGGACCAAGCCGGGTCCAGATCCAGCGGTCGCCATCGTCAAGCCAAGGACCAGTGGGACGCAGTTAGGGCGGTCGCGCCCCAAGCTGCAATGGCTGAGGCCGCCGCGCCCAGCGGATAGGTGGAGATGGACGGCAATGCCAAATCCTGGCTACAACGGATGAGCTGAGATCTCAGGCTCGCTAGCCGGCTCTACACGTCCACCTGTGGCTTGACCACATGAAGGCGCTCACCAAGGGCTCTGCTAGCTCGAAGCGAGCGGCGGCTGACCAAGGAGGCCCGGGGGCTGCCTGCAACGGTTAGGGGCACAAGGAGGGCAAGTACACCCTTGATGCAGCGCTCGACCAGCCGGGCAAATTACACAGCACCCCCGGCAGGGAAGCGACCCACTCCATGCGTTAGTGCAGCTTCATCAAGGAGCTAGCGCAACGCGCTCAGCAATTCCCTGGCGCCCTGCAAGCGCAGCCGGCGAGAGGTTAGGAGGACCATCAGCATGAGCCGGTTGCCGACAAGCCGGACCAGGGCAACGACGACTTCCCGGCTGTCGTGGAGCAGTAGCACTTCTTCAGCATTGACGGTGAAAGACAAAAGGAACGACCTTTGGTATGAGGCGGAGGTGAACGCTGTCATGCCAGCGGAGCCCCAGTACATGCACTGGTCTGAGGTGGCTATCACTTGGGGGCGCTAGGACCATCCTCCACTGATTCCTAGCCCTGGAGAATATGTTCTGGTTCTAGATCCCATCGTGCGCTCTGATACACACACTTGCCATTTCTCCCGCGTGCTCATCGACGGTGGCAGCAGCATCAACCTTCTGTACCAGAGCTCAATGGAGAAGCTGGGCATCCTGATTGCCCAGTTGAAGCCGAGTCGGCTCACCTTCCATGGCATCGTGCTAGGGCATTGATACGTCTCAAACGTATCTATAATTTTTTATGCGCCATGCTTGTTTTTACACCATTTGCTTAGTGTTTCGTTACACTTCGTGACATTTTTATGCATTTTCCAGAACTAACCTATTAACGAGATGCCACAGTGCCAGTTCCCTGTTTTCTACTGTTTTTGTGTTTCAGAAAAGTTACACAGGAAATATTCTCGGAATTGGATGAAACAAAAGCCAAACATCCAGAAATTTACCGAAGCTTCCAGAGAACCGAAGAGGAGACGGAGCCGAGCCAGGGGATGGCCTCACCACCAGGGAGCGCGGCCCAGGGCCTGGCCACGCCGCCCTATGGTGAGCCCCACCTGGTCCACTTCTGACGCTGCCCCTTTGCCTATAAAGACCCCCCGACGGGAAAAACCTAAGTACCCGATCAATTTTCCAGAAACACATCGCAATCCGCTGCCGTCAGTCGACCCAAGATCGGGAGTGTCCAGAAGCTCTTCCCGGCACCCTGTCGGAGAGGGGAATTGCCACCGGAGGTCTGATTGCTATTGATGGTGCGGTGAAATGGCCGGCCAGTTGGGAACCCCAAGAGGAAGGTATGATGAATATAGCAGCAAGTTTTTCCCTCAGTAAGAAATCAAGGTTTAATCGTCCAGTAGGAAAAAGGCAAACTCAAGAAGGTGATGCTTGCTAGCTTCACGACAGCTCCGGACAATTTATAGGGCGCCTCGTCCAGTGCTTTGCTTTGCCAGCTGTAACGCGTAACCTGCACACAACACAACCAAATACTTTGTTCCCAACTTACGATGAGGTTGTCAATCTCACCGGTTTGCTTGAAACAAAGGGTATGAGCGTATTGAGTAGAAAGCAATTGTAGTATGCGAGTAAAGTAAACAGGTGATAGCAATATAATGGAAATAGGACCAGGGTCCACAGTTCACTAGTGGTGTCTCTCCATAAGATAAAATAACACATGCTGGGTAAATAAATTATAGTTGGGCAATTGATAGAATAAAGACAACGTGCATCTGTCGAGAGGATCACTATGAGATTTACTCTAGGCATTACAACAAGATACATAGACCGCCATCCAACTGCATCTATGACTAATAATCCACTTATGGCGAATCAATCCGAGAACTCCACAAGTATTAAGTTGCGAACAACAGATAACTACATTAAGCAAAGTGTGTAATGTAAACATATCATATGCCCTTGGACATATGAATGTTGTTTTCTCCCTAGTGGCAACAACACATCTATAACCTTAGAGGTTTTTGTCACTCCCCAGATTAAATAGAGGCATGAACCCAACTATCGAGCATAAATACCCCCTCTTGGAGTCACTAGCAACTACTCGGCCAAGATAGCTACTAACAACGGAGAGCATGCAAGATCGTAAACAACATAGAGATAACATAAGATAATATTCAGCACATCAACTCAATCATAACACCAATATTCATCGGATCCCAACAAATACAACATGTAGAATTACATAACGGTGATCTCGATCATGTAAGGCAGCTCACGTGTAACATCCCAAGTTTTTATCAAAAATTTGCAACAAAAACAATTTGTTTTGTTTCTATTGATTGAAAAGTCACAGGGATTTAAAACTTTTGAGTAGAATTAAATGCTTTTCCGTAAGGTTTTATAAAACCTTCAAAATAAAAATAATTCAATTCCAAGGTTTCCATTTAAGAAAATAGTTTCCTATAAATTTTCCATTACAAATGTTAATTAGAAAAACTATTTTCAACTTTCTATTAATCCTTAGAGAACTCTTTGAGGAAATAGAATTTGAAAATACTACTTTGGAATTATATGAAACCAATGCAAGCTTATTTGCAAAGGTAAATGTTTGCAAAATGTTTAAAATAAAATAAAGGTTATAATTTCAAAATTAGTGCTGAAAATAATTTCAGAGATTATTTTAAAGATATTATTTTACTAAGTTAAAGACTTTACCTTTAAAACTCAAACCCTATTTCACTTTATGCAATAAAGTCCCTAGGCCAAACTTATAAAGTTTTATTAAAAAAATTAATTATTTATGAAATCATTTGTTTGTTTCATATTGTTCTTTTGATTTATAGAAAATTTTCCTTTTTGGTTTGATTTGATTTGAAGTAAAAATGCAAAAGATACAAAGGAATTCAGAAATCAGAAAAGAATAAAAGAAGAAGGAAAAAAAGGGAAAGGCAGCCACTGGGCCAACCCGAGAACCGGACCAGCCCAGCAGCCACCGGACCAGCCCAGCCCACCCTGGTTTCCCCCCTCTCCCCCTGACTAGCGGACCCCACGAGTCAGAACCGTCTTCCCCGATGGTTTCTCCTCGGGTGTTAATACCCGAGATCACCGCGCCTGTTTCCCTCTCCTTCCCCCACTACCTTGAGCCCCCCCAGCGACCCCGCGTCACTCTCCCCTAGTCCCCATCTCCTCCTCTCCTTTTGACCTCACACGACACCTCCAGAGGTGCCCACTGGGGGCCGCAATTGCTCGTCGGAGCATCACCATCACCGCCGCTGTTCTTGCGCCCTTGCCGTCGAACCAGAGAGCAAGTGCTGCCGATTCCTTGCCCTTTCTTGTTCCCTCTCTCGTGCGCATCATCTGAAGACCGTGGAACAAATTTCATGTAGGCAAACACCGGGCTCGACCTTGTCTGAGCATTACCGACGCCGCCCCCGTCTCTAGCTGCCTCCCCGCGCTGCTACAGGAAGCGCGCGAGTTCGCTGACGATGCCATCGCCCTCGTCTCGGTATTCCGCACCCCGTACACCTCGCCGTTGACCACCAGGACCACCGGAGCTCCATCGCCGATCAATCCCGAGCCGCCGCCGGCGAGATCAACCTACTTCGGCGAGATCTAGGAACCCTAGATGACGTGGCCTTATCCTAGCCCTTCCCTTTCACTTAAATCCAATGGCTCCTGTTCTATTTAATCCCGAAGCGGTATGGCTCACGCTCAGCCTTTAGATCAAGATCTGTCGATCCACAGCGACTCACTTACCCGAACCGGTACCGGCGAACGAGAAACAGCCACGTGGCCTTGCTGATTTCAAATAGAATTGAAACACTTTCTTATATACTAAAACTTGTAAAATTCATGGAAATTGTTCTGGAAGTCAAAAATTGACAAATAATATATCATTGGATTACTAAAAACGTGTAGAATGCAAATATGCAATAATATCACATGGTTTAAATAGCACTTTAGCACCAAATAATTCATATCTTTTGCTCAGAATATCCAAAAATCATAAATTGGTAGTCTATGGAATCCTCTGAACTTGTAGAACACTCTGGAACCAAATAATTTCAAATTTGAATCGTGCACACACTTGTTATCTTCAAATTTAACCAAATCACCATTTTGGCCATCATTTGATTTCTGAAAATGATTTTGGAGTGAAACCACTTGCAGTAACTTTGTATTACTGTGTCCAATCCATTAGCATCACTATGCAAAATTATTGAAACTCCTTGCAAATATTCAAATTCAATTATGAGAATTTGATTAATTCCATTATAGAATTAATTCTATAATTCTTTTCAATATAATTCCTTCTACAAAATTGAATCTTATGATCATACCTATCCATCACCATCATTCTTAATCCTGATCATCACCCAATATCATGCCATCTTACTCTTATGAGCTTAATTCATAATATTCAAGTTACACCTGGGTAATTTGAGTAATTCATTGTATCTCAATTGTTTCCACTTTGCCAATGTGGTGATAAACCCTACCCTGTTTGCACACATGTCCTAAATCATCCAAACACATTATCAACCTTGATCCAAAACCAAAATTAGTTGGATGATTCAAACAAGAATTTAAAACTTGACCTAGCCATATCTTCAACAATCAACCCTAGTTAAAGTTAATCCTTTGGTCCAAGTAAATTTTGTGGTTAAGAAACCACCATCTTTCTAAATAACATTCATACACATACAACCCCGTGCCAACTTGACCATACTGGTTTATATTGAACTATTCAATTTACAGAAAAGTTAATTGAGTAATTCAATGTACCACCAATATTTTCCCAAGCCTATGTGTAACATGTACTATTAAGAGTAAGTGTTATCACACTTTATTGAGTAATGTTATGTTGCATTATTCTATACTTTTGTGAATCTATTCACATGAGTCATTCCTAAACCATATCCATGTTTATGCCAAGCACAAGATTTTTATCACTACATTGTACCCTGGGGAATCATTCTTTCCCATCATGGAACTTGCCATCCAAACTTTCAATTCATATCTTGTAAGCCAAGCTTCAAGCCATATCTCTCTCATCACAGAAATCTTAAGAAATTAAAATGTTAAACCAATCCTTTTCATTGCTTATCTTGCTTGATTTGTGGTTTTCGTGTGGTGTGTTTACTTTGTGTATCTCTATATTATAGATTGGTTTGGAGAGCCATACATTTTGTTGAGAGAAGAGAAAGGGTTTAAGCTTCAAAAGGCAAGTGACACACATATTCCCTACCAATTTACTATATGCATTAGTGTTTTGTAAGTAGTATGCATGATAGGTTGGTTACTCAAAGTGATGCTTTGCAATGCTAGATCCCAGTAGAATATAGCCACCCCTGAACCAACTCCTAGTAGGTTGTGACAATATTGAAAAAAAGATGATGCCATGCTTGTTTTGAGTTGATCTGAAAATTAAACTTCAACCCAATGAAACACCTGGGTGGATTGGTTTGATGATGGAGGCGATGTTGAGTGCCTACCCAGGGCTACACACCTAGCTTTCAACCCAGGATTTGTGTAGTTGTCTTCGCCTAGGCGCTCACTTGTGGATTGCCACCCAGGAACAAAGAGACTACCATGTCTTCCTTGCTTTAGTGAGCTTCCAGTGCAGCCTTATGATAATATGGGCTCTGTCTTGACTGATTAAGATGTGAGGGTTCAACTTGAGTGCAAGATATGGGCTGGTAGCAGAATTATAGGATGGGAACGGATCTTGCCAGTATGTTTGCTCTCTCCTTCTGAAAGGTCTTGTCTCATTTTATGTATGGGCGTAAAATGAGTCTTAAGGTGAAAGTGCACAACCCCTGCAGGGTGTAAAACTAATCGATTAGCCATGTCCCCGGTTATGGACAACTTCAGTTCCTAGACATGGATGTACGGAAGAGTCTCATCACCATTTCTGAATGAAATAAAATTGTTTAGAAACATTCAGGACAGGGACTACTCAGGACTACACACCTGGCTATCAACCCAGGATTTGTGTGGTTGTCTTCACCTGAGGGTTATCCTGGTTTGTCAAGTAACTACTCAGGGCCACATACCCTGCAAGTGTGTGGTTGTCTTCGCCTGGGGGTTATCTTGACCTTAAAAGTTTTCAGTGATTAAAAAAGTTTGTTTTGAATATGATAGGATAAAATTGCTTTATGCAAATCATCCAGAAGCTCCACCAGCCAAATATCATGTAGATAGCTCTTTCACAACAGCCACTAAACAAGTGTCATTTGCCAGTACATCATTGTACTGACCCCCATTCATGGGGCTGCATATTCAAATGTGCAGGTTTTCAGATAAAGACCGTTAATAGGATCTCGAGACTACATTCCAACATGTCTGCCTGTGGCACTAGATGAAGATGGAGGCTCATTGCCACTTTGATTTCCGCTGTGAATCTGTAAGGTTTGAGACTTATGTAACTGGATCTACGATGTAATATTTGATACTATTGCAATGATCCCTATATTTTGTACTGTGGTGCTATCAGTGATCCAGGGAATAGCACTTAACAAAGGTGGTCCACCTTAATTCAAAGGTGGGGCGTTACAAAATGGTATCAGAGCATAGTGTTGCCTGTAGGAATTGAGACCCTAGGTTTGGATTAGAAACAGGAAGACCCTAAGATAAAAAAATCTATCTCATCTAGCTTCTATTTATATATTTTTTTTAAAATGTTTGCATCTTGAAACTCCTTGTATTCTCCCCTACTTCATCTTCAAATATTTTCCTTTTTCTTTAGATGATCCAACTCTAGAAACCATCAAGAAAGGAAAGAAGATCAATGAGACAGAAGTGTGAGGCAGATACTTCATATATTCTCCATGACCCAACATGAAGAACTACATTGAAGGCCGATGAAGAATTTGGAGAAATACAGATATGAAGACTGCACAACACCCCACAATACATTGAAGAAGTGGAAATGAGAACATGAATCCATGAAGACAGTAATAGACTAGGCCACCAATATTCTAGTTTATAGAACCAACGATGTTGTGGTAATCTAATGATCATACCAAATTGGGGTATGACCATACTAGATTATTAGTGTTTGACCTAGATTGCTTGATGTGATGAATGTTTGTTAGATGTTGTTTGTAAGATGAATTCTCTTGATCTGCTGTGTTTTGGGTAGGAATCTTCTTTAGATCCCTTCTATCCATTCTCATCTATGCTAAGACCTAAACCTGTCCTAAAACCCCAAACAGATGCATCCTCAACACCAGAACAATCACAACAACACTCAGATGGAGATAGCAATGCAACGGATGGTTGAAGTGCATACTGAAATGATGAGAGTGTTAACTCAGAATATGGTCAACTGCGACAGCAATGAGATACCTCTAGGGATGCAACAACTATTGGATAATCATACTCGCATAGTACAAATGATGTCCCAGATTTTGGCTAACACCAACAACAACCTGCCGCGAATGGATTATAGTGGCAAGGAACCAAGAGGTGATACTGAGATGACACTGCGAGCCTGCAAGAGATGTGGAGAAATAGGAACACGTCTAAGGAATGTCTTGAACAGTGCCCTTATTGTGTTACGAACCACCCAGTTGGAGAGTGTCCCATGACCCAGGTCACTTGTTTTCTATGCGAAGGAATTAATCATGTACCTGTTGAATGCAAGTTTTATTCCATGGTGCAACGAATGAATCAACAAGCCAAGGATGGACCATGCCAGTTGCTTGGGAAGACCCAAGAAGAAGGAAAAGATGCACTTATCTAGGATTTGCTCGAGGAAACGAGAAAGGTTTCCCATAGCTATAGTGGAATATGGAGACAAGGAAGTAAGAGAGCTCCTAGCCTTAGAGAGACCTGGAAAGAAGAATGACAATAGCAAGCTGATGTGTTTCAATTGTAGAGAGCTTGGACATTATGCCAGGGAATGTCCAGAACCAAACATGCAAAGGGGAACAGATCTGGTCACTTGTCAGAAATGTAACCAAAAGGGACACTATGCAAGGAGATGCGAAGAGAAAAGCACTTCAAGACTTCAGAAAATGGGATAACTAAAGAGGTCGTCAATACAAGGAGAAGAGGCAACAACGTGTAGCCAACTTGGAAGAATTTGAATGCAACTATTGCCTTGTAATAAATATTGTAAGAACTTGTAAGAGCTAAGGACAACCTGGTTGAATGGATTTTATTTTTCTTATGAAATGGCAAGCTGAAGGATTTGTAACTCAAGAGTTAACGTCATACGACATAGTTTACGCAAAACCCTAGCTAAGGGACGATAAATTTGTTTTAAAAATTAGAATTTGGAACACAGGTCTTCATTTCAAGAAAATTTTGTCAAAACTAGTGAGGTTGACCAAGAGTTAGAATACGAGGTTTACAAACCATGTATGAAGTAATGATTTGGGTGCAGGATGGATTGATCACCATTCCTACTACTCTTATTATTCGCTCTCATAATGTTGGCTTTACAAACCTAGAGAGACATACCTACGGGAGACGACGTTGTTAAACCTTAACCTTAGGAGGATAAGATGTTACACCCTTTATAGTGAGCCAGTGTGGCCAAAACGTAGGATTTCAGTGAGTATGAATCACAAGCTTATCGTTGAAGAAGACACGTGATGGAAGGAGTCCTATCAATCTGAAGAACTCCGTTTGACCCCAAAAGTGCTCACCAAGGAAGCAACCATAAGATAAAAGAACTTCAAGGAAGTCAACAAAGAGGATGAAGTGAAGACAGAAGATAACCTTAACATGGTCCTCTGATTGACCCAAAGAGTGACCCTTCAGTGTCCAAAGTAGTTCAACAAGACTACATTGTTGGTTAGTAGCTCTACAATGGAGTAAAGATATGCTCAAGCCTCCTTGGGGTATATTTGAGACCCAAGTTTGTGAATAGACACCCACTGGAAACAAAGAGAGGTTCTAACTATAGATTCAAAAGATGACCCAGTGCCAAGTCAAATTCCAGGTGTGCTTACTTTGAATCAAAGACCTAGACTACCCACAAAAGTCTCTTTTAAGGGTGGTAGCCACCTAAGTACCCCAAACCCTTCTACCTTTCTAGCCTCTTCAAATCTCGAGGACGAGATTTCTTTTAAGGGTGGTAGTCTGTAACATCCCAAGTTTTTATCAAAAATTTGGAACAAAAAAAATTTGTTTTGTTTCTATTGATTGAAAAGTCACAGGGATTTAAAACTTTTGAGTATAATTAAATGCTTTTCCCTAAGGTTTTATTAAACTTTCAAAATCAAACTAATTCAATTCCAAGGTTTCCATTTAAGAAAATAGTTTCCTATAAATTTTCCATTGCAAATGTTAATTAGAAAAACTATTTTCAACTTTCTATTAATCCTTAGAGAACTCTCTGAGGAAATAGAATTTCAAAATACTACTTTGGAATTATATGAAACCAATGCAAGCTTATTTGCAAAGGTAAATGTTTGCAAAATGTTTAAAATAAAATAAAGGTTATAATTTCAAAATTAGTTCTGAAAATAATTTCAGAGATAATTTTAAAGATATTATTTTACTAAGTTAAAGACTTTACCTTTAAAACTCAAACCCTATTTTGCTTTATGCAATAAAGTCCCTAGGCCAAACTTATATGGTTTTATTAAAAAGTTTAATTATTTATGAAATCTTTTGTTTACTGTTTCATATTGTTCTTTTGATTTATAGAAATTTTTCCTTTTTGGTTTGATTTGATTTGAAGTAAAAATGCAAAAGATACAAAGGAATTCAGAAATCAGAAAAAATTAAAAGAAGAAGGAAAAAAAGGGAAAGGCAGCCACTGGGCCGACCCGAGAACCGGACCAGCCCAGCAGCCACCGGACCAGCCCAACCCACCCCGGTTTCCCCCCTCTCCCCCTGACTAGCGGACCCCACAGGTCAGAACCGTCTTCCCCAACGGTTTCTCCTCAAGTGTTAATACCCGAGATCACCGCGCCCGTTTCCCTCTCCTTCCCCCACTACCTCGAGCCCCCCCAGCGACCCCGCGTCACTCTCCCCTACTCCCCATCTCCTCCTCTTCTTTTGACCTCACACGACACCTCTAGAGGTGCCCACTGGTGGCCGCAATTGCTCGTCGGAGCATCACCATCACCGCCGCTGTTCTTGCGCCCCTGCCATCGAACCAGAGAGCAAGTGCTGCCGATTCCTTGCCCTTTCTTGTTCCCTCTCTCATGCGCATCATCTGAAGACCGTGGAACAAATTTTCGTGCAGGGAAACACCGGGCTCGACCTTGTCTGAGCATTACCGACGCCGCCCCCGTCTCCAGCCGCCTCCCCGCGCTGCTACAGGAAGCGCGCGAGTTCGCCGACGATGCCATCGTCCTCGCCTCGGTATTCCGCACCCTGTACACCTCGCCGTTGACCACCAGGACCACTGGAGCTCCATTGCTGATCAATCCTGAGCCACCGCCGGCGAGATCAACCTACTCCGGTGAGATCTGGGAACCCTAGGTGACGTGGCCTTATCCTAGCCCTTCCCTTTCACTTAAATCCAATGGCTCCTGTTCTATTTAATCCCAAAGCGGTACGGCTCACGCTCAGCCTTTAGATCAAGATCTGTCGATCCACAGCGACTCACATAGCCGAACTGGTACCGGCCAACGAGAAACAGCCATGTGGCCTTGCTGATTTCAAATAGAATTGAAACACTTTCTTATATACTGAAACTTGTAAAATTCATGGAAATTGTTCTAGAAGTCAAAAATTCAAAAATAATATATCATTGGATTCCTAAAAATGTGTAGAATGCAAATATACAATAATATCACATGGTTACTGTAAAAGTTTTTGAAAAAAAATTTAAATGGTTTAAATAGCACTTTAGCACCAAATAATTCATATCTTTTGCTCAGATTATCCAAAAATCATAAATTGGTAGTCTATGGAATCCTCTGAACTTGTAGAACACTCTGGAACCAAATATTTTCAAATTTGAATCGTGCACACACTTGCTATCTTCAAATTTAACCAAATCACCATTTTGTCCATCATTTGATTTTTGAAAATGATTTAGGAGTGAAACCACTTGCAGTAACTTTGTATTACTGTCTCCAATCCATTAGCATCACTATGCAAAATTATTGAAACTCCTTGAAAATATTCAAATTCAATTATGAGAATTTGAGTAATTCCATTATAGAATTAATTCTATAATTCTTTTCAATATAATTCCTTCTACAAAATTGAATCTTATGATCATACCTATCCATCACCATCATTCTTAATCCTGATCATCACCCAATATCATGCCATCTTACTCTTATGAGCTTAATTCATAATATTCAAGTTACACCTGGGTAATTTGAGTAATTCATTGTATCTCAATTGTTTCCACTTTGCCAATGTGGTGATAAACCCTACCATGTTTGCACACATGTCCTAAATCATCCAAACACATTATCAACCTTGATCCAAAACCAAAATTAGTTGGATGATTCAAACAAGAATTTAAAACTTGACCTAGCCATATCTTCAACAATCAACCCTAGTTAAAGTTAATCCTTTGGTCCAAGTAAATTTTGTGGTTAAGAAACCACCATAATTCTAAATAACATTCATACACATACAACCCCATGCCAACTTCACCATACTAGTTTATATTGAACTATTCAATTTACAGAAAAGTTAATTGAGTAATTCAATGTACCACCAATATTTTCCCAAGCCTATGTGTAACATGTACTATTAAGAGTAAGTGTTATCACACTTTATTCAGTAATGTTATGTTGCATTATTCTATACTTTTGTGAATCTATTCACATGAGTCATTCCTAAACCATATCCATGTTTATGCCAAGCACAAGATTTTTATCACTACATTGTACCCTGGGGAATCATTCTTTCCCATCATGGAACTTGCCATCCAAACTTTCAATTCATATCTTGTAAGCCAGGCTTCAAGCCATATCTCTCTCATCACAGAAATCTTAAGAAATTAAAATGTTAAACCAATCCTTTTCATTGCTTATCTTGCTTGATTTGTGGTTTTCGTGTGGTGTGTTTACTTTGTGTATCTCTATGTTATAGATTGGTTTGGAGAGCCATAAATTTTGTTGGGAGAAGAGAAAGGGTTTAAGCTTCAAAAGGCAAGTGACACACATATTCCCTACCAATTTTCTATATGCATTAGTGTTTTGTAAGTAGTATGCATGATAGGTTGGTTACTCAAAGTGATGCTTTGCAATGCTAGATCCCAGTAGAATATAGCCACCCCTGAACCAACTCCTGGTAGGTTGTGACAATATTGAAAAAAATGATGCCATGCTTGTTTTGAGTTGATATGAAAATTAAATTTCAACCCAATGAAACACCTGGGTGGATTGATTTGATGATGGAGGCGATGTTGAGTGGCTACCCAGGGCTACACACCTGGCTTTCAACCCAGGATTTGTGTAGTTGTCTTCACCTGGGAGCTTACTTGTGGATTGCCACCCAGGAACAAAGAGACTACCATGTCTTCCTTGCTTTAGTGAGCTTCCAGTGCAGCCTTATGACAATATGGGCTCTATCTTGACTGATTAAGATGTGAGGGTTCAACTTGTGTGCAAGATATGGGCTGGTAGCAGAATTATAGGATGGGAACGGATCTTGCCAGTATGGTTGCTCTCTCCTTCTGAAAGGTCTTGTCTCATTTTATGTATGGGCATAAAATGAGTCTTAAGGTGAAAGTGCACAACCCCTGCTGGGTGTAAAACTAATCGATTAGCCGTGTCCCCGGTTATGGACAACTTGAGTTCCTAGACATGGATGTACAGAAGAGTCTCATCACCATTTCTGAATGAAATAAAATTGTTTAGAAACATTCATGATAGGGACTACTCAGGACTACACACCTGGCTATCAACCCAGGATTTGTGTGGTTGTCTTCGCCTGAGGGTTATCCTGGTTTGTCAAGTAACTACTCAGGGCCACATACCCTGCAAGTGTGTGGTTGTCTTCGCCTGGGGGTTATCTTGACCTTAAAAGTTTTCAATGATTAAAAAAGTTTGTTTTGAATATGATAGGATAAAATTGCTTTATGCAAATCAGCCAGAAGCTCCACCAGCCAAATATCATGTAGATAGCTATTTCACAACAGCCACCAAACAAGTGTCATTTGCCAGTACATCATTGTACTGACCCCCTTTCATGGGGCTGCGTATTCAAATGTGCAGGTTTTCAGATAAAGACCGTTAATAGGATCTCGAGACTTCATTCCAACATGTCTGCCTATGGCACGTGATGAAGATGGAGGCTCATTGCCACTTTGATTTCCGCTGTGAATCTGTAAGGTTTGAGACTTATGTAACTGGATCTACGATGTAATATTTGATACTATTGCAATGATCCCTATATTTTGTACTGTGGTGCTATCACTGATCCAGGGAATAGCACTTAACAAAGGTGGTCCACCTTAATTCAAAGGTGGGGCGTTACAAAATGGTATCAGAGCATAGTGTTGCCTGTAAGAATTGAGACCCTAGGTTTGGATTAGAAACAGGAAGACCCTAAGATAAAAAAATCTATCTCATCTAGCTTCTATTTATATATTTTTTTTAAAATGTTTGCATCTTGAAACTCCTTGTATTCTCCCCTACTTCATCTTCAAATATTTTCCTTTTACTTTAGATGATCCAACTCTGGAAACCATCAAGAAAGGAAAGAAGATCAATGAGATAGAAGTGTGAGGCAGATACTTCATATATTCTCCATGACCCAACATGAAGAACTACATTGAAGGCCGATGAAGAATTTGGAGAAATACAGATATGAAGACTGCACAATACCCCACAATACATTGAAGAAGTGGAAATGAGAACATGAATCCATGAAGACAGTAATAGACTAGACCACCAATATTCTAGTTTATAGAACTAACGATGTTGTGGTAATCTAATGATCATACCAAATTGGGGTATGACCATACTAGATTATTAGTGTTTGACCTAGATTGCTTGATGTGATGAATGTTTGTTAGATGTTGTTTGTAAGATGAATTCTCTTGATCTGCTGTGTTTTGGGTAGTAATCTTCTTTAGATCCCTTCTATCAATTCTCATCTATGCTAAGACCTAAACCTGTCCTAAAACCCCAAACAGATGCATCCTCAACACCAGAACAATCACAACAACACTCAGATGGAGATAGCAATGCAACGGATGGTTGAAGTGCATACTGAAATGATGAGAGTGTTAACTAAGAATATGGTCAATAGCGAAAGCAACGAGATACCTCCAGGGATGCAACAAGTACTAGATAATCATACTCGCATAGTACAAATGATGTCCCAGATTTTGGCTAACACCAACAACAACCTGCCACGAAAGGATTATAGTGGCAAGGAACCAAGAGGTGATACTGAGATGACACTGCGAGCCTGCAAGAGATGTGGAGAAATAGGACACACGTCTAAGGAATGTCTTGAATAGTGCCCTTATTGTGTTACGAACCAACCAGTTGGAGAGTGTCCCATGACCTAGGTCACTTGTTTTCTATGCGAAGGAATTAATCATGTACCTGTTGAATGCAAGTTTTATTCCACGGTGCAACAAATGAATCAACAAGCCAAGGATGGACCATGCCAGTTGCTTGGGAAGACCCAAGAAGAAGGAAAAGATGCACTTATCTAGGATTTGCTCGAGGAAACGAGAAAGGTTTCCCACAGCTATAGTGGAATATGGAGACAAGGAAGTAAGAGAGCTCCTAGCCTTAGAGAGACCTCAAAAGAAGAATGACAACAGGAAGCTGATGTGTTTCAATTGCAGAGAGCTTGGACATTATGCGAGGGAATGTCCAGAACCAAACATGCAAAGGGGAACAGATCTGGTCACTTGTCAGAAATATAACCAAAAGGGACACTATGCAAGGAGATGCGAAGAGAAAAGCACTTCAAGACTTCAGAAAATGGGATAACTGAAGAGGTCGTCAATACAAGGAGAAGACGCAACAACGTGTAGCCAACTTGGAAGAATTTGAATGCAACTATTGCCTTGTAATAAATATTGTAAGAACTTGTAAGAGCTAAGGACAACCTGGTTGAATGGATTTTATTTTTCTAATGAAATGGCAAGCTGAAGGATTTGTAACTCAAGAGTTAACGTCATACGACAGAGTTTACGCAAAACCCTAGCTAAGGGATGATAGATTTGTTTTAAAAATTAGAATTTGGAAAACAGGTCTTCATTTCAAGAAAATTTTGTCAAAACAAGTGAGGTTGACCAAGAGTTAGAATACGAGGTTTACAAACCATGTATGAATTAATGATTTGGGTGCAGGATGGATTGATCACCATTCCTACTACTCTTATTACTCGCTCTCATAATGTTGGCTTTACAAACCTAGAGAGACATACCTACGAGAGACGATGTTGTTAAACCTTAACCTTAGGAGGATAAGATGTTACACCCTTTATAGTGAGCCAGTGTGGCCAAAACGTAGGATTTCGGTGAGTATGAATCACAAGCTTACTGTCGAAGAAGACACGTGATGGAAGGAGTCCTATCAATCTGAAGAACTCCGTTTGACCCCAAAAGTGCTCACCAAGGAAGCAACCATAAGATAAAAGAACTTCAAGGAAGTCAGCAAAGAGGATGAAGTGAAGACAGAAGATCACCTTAACATGGTCCTCTGATTGACCCAAAGAGTGACCCTTTAGTGTCCAAAGTAGTTCAACAAGACTACATTGTTGGTTAGTAGCTCTACAATGGAGTAAAGATATGCTCAAGCCTCCTTGGGGTATATTTGAGACCCAAGTTTGTGAATAGACACCCACTGGAAACAAAGAGAGGTTCTAACTACATATTCAAAAGATGACCCAGTGCCAAGTCAAATTCCAGGTGTGCTTACTTTGAATCAAAGACCTAGACTACCCACAAAAGTCTCTTTTAAGGGTGGTAGCCACCTAAGTACCCCAAACCCTTCTACCTTTCTAGCCTCTTCAAATCTCGAGGACGAGATTTCTTTTAAGGGTGGTAGTCTGTAACATCCCAAGTTTTTATCAAAAATTTGGAACAAAAAAATTTGTTTTGTTTCTATTGATTGAAAAGTCACAGGGATTTAAAACTTTTGAGTTTCCCTAAGGTTTTATTAAACCTTCAAAATCAAACTAATTCAATTCCAAGGTTTCCATTTAAGAAAATAGTTTCCTATAAATTTTCCATTGCAAATGTTAATTAGAAAAACTATTTTCAACTTTCTATTAATCCTTAGAGAACTCTTTGAGGAAATAGAATTTCAAAATACTACTTTGGAATTATATGAAACCAATGCAAGCTTATTTGCAAAGGTAAATGTTTGCAAAATGTTTAAAATAAAATAAAGGTTATAATTTCAAAATTAGTGCTGAAAATAATTTCAGAGATTATTTTAAAGATATTATTTTACTAAGTTAAAGACTTTACCTTTAAAACTCAAACCCTATTTTGCTTTATGCAATAAAGTCCCCAGGCCAAACTTATAAAGTTTTATTAAAAAGTTTAATTATTTATGAAATCTTTTGTTTACTGTTTCATATTGTTATTTTGATTTATAGAAAATTTTCCTTTTTGGTTTGATTTGATTTGAAGTAAAAATGCAAAAGATACAAAGGAATTCAGAAATCAGAAAAATTAAAAGAAGAAGGAAAAAAAAGGGAAAGGCAGCCACCGGACCAGCCCAGCCCACCCCGGTTTCCCCCCTCTCCCCCTGACTGGCGGACCCCACAGGTCAGAACTGTCTCCCCCAACGGTTTCTCCTCGGGTGTTAATACCCGAGATCACCGCGCGCCTGTTTCCCTCTCCTTCCCCCACTACCTCGAGCCCCCCCCCCAGCGACCCCGTGTCACTCTCTCCTATTCCCCATCTCCTCCTTTCGTTTTGACCTCACACGACACCTCCAGAGGCGCCCACTGGTGGTCGCAATTGCTCGTCGGAGCATCACCATCACCGCCGCTGTTCTTGCGCCCCTGCCGTCGAACCAGAGAGCAAGTGCTGCCGATTCCTTGCCCTTTCTTGTTCCCTCTCTCGTGCACATCATCTGAAGACCGTGGAACAAATTTTCATGCAGGGAAACACCGGGCTCGACCTTGTCTTAGCATTACCGATGCCGCCCCTGTCTCCAGCCGCCTCCCCGTGCTGCTACAGGAAGCGCGCGAGTTCGCCGACGACGCCATCGTCCTCGCCTCAGTATTTCGCACCCCGTACACCTCGCCGTTGACCACCAGGACCACTGGAGCTCCATTGCTGATCAATCCCGAGCCACCGCCGGCGAGATCAACCTACTCCGGCGAGATCTGGGAACCCTAGGTGACGTGGCCTTATCCTAGCCCTTCCCTTTCACTTAAATCCAATGGCTCCTGTTCTATTTAATCCCAAAGCGGTACGGCTCATGCTCAGCCTTTAGATCAAGATCTGTCGATCCACAGCGACTCACATAGCCGAACCGGTACCGGCCAACGAGAAACAGCCACGTGGCCTTGTTGATTTCAAATAGAATTGAAACACTTTCTTATATACTGAAACTTGTAAAATTCATGGAAATTGTTCTAGAAGTCAAAAATTCAAAAATAATATATCATTGGATTCCTAAAAATGTGTAGAATGCAAATATACAATAATATCACATGGTTACTGTAAAAGTTTTTGAAAAAAAATTTAAATGGTTTAAATAGCACTTTAGCACCAAATAATTCATATCTTTTGCTCAGATTATCCAAAAATCATAAATTGGTAGTCTATGGAATCCTCTGAACTTGTAGAACACTCTAGAACCAAATATTTTCAAATTTGAATCGTGCACACACTTGCTATCTTCAAATTTAACCAAATCACCATTTTGTCCATCATTTGATTTTTGAAAATGATTTTGGAGTGAAACCACTTGCAGTAACTTTGTATTACTGTCTCCAATCCATTAACATCACTATGCAAAATTATTGAAACTCCTTGAAAATATTCAAATTCAATTATGAGAATTTGAGTAATTCCATTATAGAATTAATTCTATAATTCTTTTCAATATAATTCCTTCTACAAAATTGAATCTTATGATCATACCTATCCATCACCATCATTCTTAATCCTGATCATCACCCAATATCATGCCATCTTACTCTTATGAGCTTAATTCATAATATTCAAGTTACACCTGGGTAATTTGAGTAATTCATTGTATCTCAATTGTTTCCACTTTGCCAATGTGGTGATAAACCCTACCATGTTTGCACACATGTCCTAAATCATCCAAACACATTATCAACCTTGATCCAAAACCAAAATTAGTTGGATGATTCAAACAAGAATTTAAAACTTGACCTAGCCATATCTTCAACAATCAACCCTAGTTAAAGTTAATCCTTTGGTCCAAGTAAATTTTGTGGTTAAGAAACCACCATAATTCTAAATAACATTCATACACATACAACCCCATGCCAACTTCACCATACTGGTTTATATTGAACTATTCAATTTACAGAAAAGTTAATTGAGTAATTCAATGTACCACCAATATTTTCCCAAGCCTATGTGTAACATGTACTATTAAGAGTAAGTGTTATCACACTTTATTCAGTAATGTTATGTTGCATTATTCTATACTTTTGTGAATCTATTCACATGAGTCATTCCTAAACCATATCCATGTTTATGCCAAGCACAAGATTTTTATCACTACATTGTACCCTGGGGAATCATTCTTTCCCATCATGGAACTTGCCATCCAAACTTTCAATTCATATCTTGTAAGCCAGGCTTCAAGCCATATCTCTCTCATCACAGAAATCTTAAGAAATTAAAATGTTAAACCAATCCTTTTCATTGCTTATCTTGCTTGATTTGTGGTTTTCGTGTGGTGTGTTTACTTTGTGTATCTCTATACTATAGATTGGTTTGGAGAGCCATAAATTTCGTTGGGAGAAGAGAAAGGGTTTAAGCTTCAAAAGGCAAGTGACACGCATATTCCCTACCAATTTACTATATGCATTAGTGTTTTGTAAGTAGTATGCATGATAGGTTGGTTACTCAAAGTGATGCTTTGCAATGCTAGATCCCAGTAGAATATAGCCACCCCTGAACCAACTCCTGGTAGGTTGTGACAATATTGAAAAAAATGATGCCATGCTTGTTTTGAGTTGATATGAAAATTAAATTTCAACCCAATGAAACACCTGGGTGGATTGATTTGATGATGGAGGCGATGTTGAGTGGCTACCCAGGGCTACACACCTGGCTTTCAACCCAGGATTTGTGTAGTTGTCTTCACCTGGGAGCTCACTTGTGGATTGCCACCCAGGAACAAAGAGACTACCATGTCTTCCTTGCTTTAGTGAGCTTCCAGTGCAGCCTTATGACAATATGGGCTCTATCTTGACTGATTAAGATGTGAGGGTTCAACTTGTGTGCAAGATATGGGCTGGTAGCAGAATTATAGGATGGGAACGGATCTTGCCAGTATGGTTGCTCTCTCCTTCTGAAAGGTCTTGTCTCATTTTATGTATGGGCATAAAATGAGTCTTAAGGTGAAAGTGCACAACCCCTGCTGGGTGTAAAACTAATCGATTAGCCGTGTCCCCGGTTATGGACAACTTGAGTTCCTAGACATGGATGTACAGAAGAGTCTCATCACCATTTCTGAATGAAATAAAATTGTTTAGAAACATTCATGATAGGGACTACTCAGGACTACACACCTGGCTATCAACCCAGGATTTGTGTGGTTGTCTTCGCCTGAGGGTTATCCTGGTTTGTCAAGTAACTACTCAGGGCCACATACCCTGCAAGTGTGTGGTTGTCTTCGCCTGGGGGTTATCTTGACCTTAAAAGTTTTCAATGATTAAAAAAGTTTGTTTTGAATATGATAGGATAAAATTGCTTTATGCAAATCAGCCAGAAGCTCCACCAGCCAAATATCATGTAGATAGCTCTTTCACAACAGCCACCAAACAAGTGTCATTTGCCAGTACATCATTGTACTGACCCCCTTTCATGGGGCTGCGTATTCAAATGTGCAGGTTTTCAGATAAAGACCGTTAATAGGATCTCGAGACTTCATTCCAACATGTCTGCCTATGGCACGTGATGAAGATGGAGGCTCATTGCCACTTTGATTTCCGCTGTGAATCTGTAAGGTTTGAGACTTATGTAACTGGATCTACGATGTAATATTTGATACTATTGCAATGATCCCTATATTTTGTATTGTGGTGCTATCACTGATCCAGGGAATAGCACTTAACAAAGGTGGTCCACCTTAATTCAAAGGTGGGGCGTTACAAAATGGTATCAGAGCATAGTGTTGCCTGTAGGAATTGAGACCCTAGGTTTGGATTAGAAACAGGAAGACCCTAAGATAAAAAAATCTATCTCATCTAGCTTCTATTTATATATATTTTTTAAAAATGTTTGCATCTTGAAACTCCTTGTATTCTCCCCTACTTCATCTTCAAATATTTTCCTTTTACTTTAGATGATCCAACTCTGGAAACCATCAAGAAAGGAAAGAAGATCAATGAGATAGAAGTGTGAGGCAGATACTTCATATATTCTCCATGACCCAACATGAAGAACTACATTGAAGGCCGATGAAGAATTTGGAGAAATACAGATATGAAGACTGCACAATACCCCACAATACATTGAAGAAGTGGAAATGAGAACATGAATCCATGAAGACAGTAATAGACTAGACCACCAATATTCTAGTTTATAGAACTAACGATGTTGTGGTAATCTAATGATCATACCAAATTGGGGTATGACCATACTAGATTATTAGTGTTTGACCTAGATTGCTTGATGTGATGAATGTTTGTTAGATGTTGTTTGTAAGATGAATTCTCTTGATCTGCTGTGTTTTGGGTAGTAATCTTCTTTAGATCCCTTCTATCAATTCTCATCTATGCTAAGACCTAAACCTGTCCTAAAACCCCAAACAGATGCATCCTCAACACCAGAACAATCACAACAACACTCAGATGGAGATAGCAATGCAACGGATGGTTGAAGTGCATACTGAAATGATGAGAGTGTTAACTAAGAATATGGTCAACATCGACAGCAACGAGATACCTCCAGGGATGCAACAAGTACTAGATAATCATACTCGCATAGTACAAATGATGTCCCAGATTTTGGCTAACACCAACAACAACCTGCCATGAAAGGATTATAGTGGCAAGGAACCAATAGGTGATACTGAGATGACACTGCGAGCCTGCAAGAGATGTGGAGAAATAGGACACACGTCTAAGGAATGTCTTGAATAGTGCCCTTATTGTGTTACGAACCAACCAGTTGGAGAGTGTCCCATGACCCAGGTCACTTGTTTTCTATGCGAAGGAATTAATCATGTACCTGTTGAATGCAAGTTTTATTCCACGGTGCAACAAATGAATCAACAAGCCAAGGATGGACCATGCCAGTTGCTTGGGAAGACCCAAGAAGAAGGAAAAGATGCACTTATCTAGGATTTGCTCGAGGAAACGAGAAAGGTTTCCCACAGCTATAGTGGAATATGGAGATAAGGAAGTAAGAGAGCTCCTAGCCTTAGAGAGACCTCAAAAGAAGAATGACAACAGGAAGCTGATATGTTTCAATTGCAGAGAGCTTGGACATTATGCGAGGGAATGTCCAGAACCAAACATGCAAAGGGGAACAGATCTGGTCACTTGTCAGAAATATAACCAAAAGGGACACTATGCAAGGAAATGCGAAGAGAAAAGCACTTCAAGACTTCAGAAAATGGGATAACTGAAGAGGTCGTCAATACAAGGAGAAGACGCAACAACGTGTAGCCAACTTGGAAGAATTTGAATGCAACTATTGCCTTGTAATAAATATTGTAAGAACTTGTAAGAGCTAAGGACAACCTGGTTGAATGGATTTTATTTTTCTAATGAAATGGCAAGCTGAAGGATTTGTAACTCAAGAGTTAACGTCATACGACAGAGTTTACGCAAAACCCTAGCTAAGGGATGATAGATTTGTTTTAAAAATTAGAATTTGGAACACAGGTCTTCATTTCAAGAAAATTTTGTCAAAACAAGTGAGGTTGACCAAGAGTTAGAATACGAGGTTTACAAACCATGTATGAATTAATGATTTGGGTGCAGGATGGATTGATCACCATTCCTACTACTCTTATTACTCGCTCTCATAATGTTGGCTTTACAAACCTAGAGAGACATACCTACGAGAGACGATGTTGTTAAACCTTAACCTTAGGAGGATAAGATGTTACACCCTTTATAGTGAGCCAGTGTGGCCAAAACGTAGGATTTCGGTGAGTATGAATCACAAGCTTACTGTCGAAGAAGACACGTGATGGAAGGAGTCCTATCAATCTGAAGAACTCCGTTTGACCCCAAAAGTGCTCACCAAGGAAGCAACCATAAGATAAAAGAACTTCAAGGAAGTCAGCAAAGAGGATGAAGTGAAGACAGAAGATCACCTTAACATGGTCCTCTGATTGACCCAAAGAGTGACCCTTTAGTGTCCAAAGTAGTTCAACAAGACTACATTGTTGGTTAGTAGCTCTACAATGGAGTAAAGATATGCTCAAGCCTCCTTGGGGTATATTTGAGACCCAAGTTTGTGAATAGACACCCACTGGAAACAAAGAGAGGTTCTAACTACATATTCAAAAGATGACCCAGTGCCAAGTCAAATTCCAGGTGTGCTTACTTTGAATCAAAGACCTAGACTACCCACAAAAGTCTCTTTTAAGGGTGGTAGCCACCTAAGTACCCCAAACCCTTCTACCTTTCTAGCCTCTTCAAATCTCGAGGACGAGATTTCTTTTAAGGGTGGTAGTCTGTAACATCCCAAGTTTTTATCAAAAATTTGGAACAAAAAAATTTGTTTTGTTTCTATTGATTGAAAAGTCACAGGGATTTAAAACTTTTGAGTATAATTAAATGCTTTTCCCTAAGGTTTTATTAAACCTTCAAAATCAAACTAATTCAATTCCAAGGTTTCCATTTAAGAAAATAGTTTCCTATAAATTTTCCATTGCAAATGTTAATTAGAAAAACTATTTTCAACTTTCTATTAATCCTTAGAGAACTCTTTGAGGAAATAGAATTTCAAAATACTACTTTGGAATTATATGAAACCAATGCAAGCTTATTTGCAAAGGTAAATGTTTGCAAAATGTTTAAAATAAAATAAAGGTTATAATTTCAAAATTAGTGCTGAAAATAATTTTAGAGATTATTTTAAAGATATTATTTTACTAAGTTAAAGACTTTACCTTTAAAACTCAAACCCTATTTTGCTTTATGCAATAAAGTCCCTAGGCCAAACTTATAAAGTTTTATTAAAAAGTTTAATTATTTATGAAATCTTTTGTTTACTGTTTCATATTGTTATTTTGATTTATAGAAAATTTTCCTTTTTGGTTTGATTTGATTTGAAGTAAAAATGCAAAAGATACAAAGGAATTCAGAAATCAGAAAAAATTAAAAGAAGAAGGAAAAAAAAGGGAAAGGCAGCCACCGGACCAGCCCAGCCCACCCCGGTTTCCCCCCTCTCCCCCTGACTGGCGGACCCCACAGGTCAGAACTGTCTCCCCCAACGGTTTCTCCTCGGGTGTTAATACCCGAGATCACCGCGCGCCTGTTTCCCTCTCCTTCCCCCACTACCTCGAGCCCCCCCCCCAGCGACCCCGTGTCACTCTCTCCTATTCCCCATCTCCTCCTTTCGTTTTGACCTCACACGACACCTCCAGAGGCGCCCACTGGTGGTCGCAATTGCTCGTCGGAGCATCACCATCACCGCCGCTGTTCTTGCGCCCCTGCCGTCGAACCAGAGAGCAAGTGCTGCCGATTCCTTGCCCTTTCTTGTTCCCTCTCTCGTGCACATCATCTGAAGACCGTGGAACAAATTTTCATGCAGGGAAACACCGGGCTCGACCTTGTCTTAGCATTACCGATGCCGCCCCTGTCTCCAGCCGCCTCCCCGTGCTGCTACAGGAAGCACGCGAGTTCACCGATGACGCCATTGCCTTCGCCTCGGTATTCCGCACCCCGTACACCTCGCCGTTGACCACCAGGACCACCGAAGCTCCGTCACCGATCAATCCCGAGCCGCCGCCGGCGAGATCAACCTACTCCGGCGAGATCTGGGAACCCTGGGTGACGTGGCCTTATCCTAGCCCTTCCCTTTCACTTAAATCCAATGGCTTCTATTCTATTTAATCCCGAAGCGGTATGGCTCACGCTCAGCCTTTAGATCAAGATCTGTCGATCCACAGCGACTCACTTACCCGAACCGGTACCGGCCAACGAGAAACAGCCACGTGGCCTTGCTGATTTCAAATAGAATTAAAACACTTTCTTATATACTGAAACTTGTAAAATTCATGGAAATTGTTCTGGAAGACAAAAATTCACAAATAATATATCATTAGATTCCTAAAAATGTGTAGAATGCAAATATGCAATAATATCACATGGTTACTGTAAAAGTTTTTGAACAAAAATTTAATTGTTTAAATAAACGATGGCGTCCACCACCACCACCTCCCTGGCGACTCCCTTGGCGATCCATGGCGATCTCGCTTGATCTCCTCCATGATGGCGTCCATGGCCCTTTCAAGACCCATGCATCCCTCCGATGGCATGGTCTTCACCTCCAAGGTTCGATCCACTTTCTCCACCCCGGTTCACCACTCATCTGCCACGGGTGGTTTCCTCCTTGTCATTTCTTTCGGTAGATCAAACTTTTGGCTCGATCCCAATACGGTCAACAATGCTCTCATTTCATGTATTGGTGATGGGGAGGCCGATTTTCATGTTTCCATGATCCGGGATCGTGTTTTCAAATTTTCTGTCTACTCCCGTGCGGTTGGATTTATGGTTTACAACCTGAGATCCTACACATGTTCGTCATTTCAATGCTTTTTTCATCTTTGGGGCTTTGGAGGACCGAATTGGCAAAGAGAATTTGAGTTATGGTCCACTGAAGAGCATGCCTCCTGGACCCAGATCGCTCGCCGAAAAATGCCTCTCATCGGAGCAAATGCTGTCCCGGTGGCCGCCGGTAGATCCTTCGCTGACGTGGCTAAGCGTCCAATCTTGGATCCGAAATCATCGGATCATGTGACCGTTTCCGTCTTCCCCGGCCAGGATCCCGCACGAATGAATATTTCAAACTCACACTCACGATCGGGCTCCAATCTGGTCTAGCGGCCCATCAACAATGAGCAGGCCTAACTCGCTAACGCCTCTATCTGCTGCTCACGTTGCTTGGCTGATGGACACTCTGTGGCCGATTGCACCTCTGAGATCCATTGCAAATCTTGCTACAGATATGGACACATTAAACGGTCCTGTCTATTAGGCCGGTGCAAGAAGCAAATCTTCCGCATTAAAAAGATATCACCTGAAAATCAATCCCGGTCTGCTAGCCCTGCCGTTCCATCGCCAAACTCCTCCTCCCCTGCTTCACAATCTCCTCCTCCGCTGCCTTCGCCCGCACATTGCTCCCTCGCCATGGCCACCTACCCCTGCGACCCCACCCCCCACCTGCCGCCGGGCACTGAGATCATCCCTCCGAACCAGCATCGCCGTCACCGGGGATACCATATCTTCAGCGGTGCTTCTCTGATGAACTGCGATGACTGGGCGATCGTCGTACTGGAGCCGCCTTCTGACCCTGTGCAATTTCCTGTGGATGCTGCTCTGATCAGACACTTCCTCAATGACAGAGGCTTTCATGTTCGACAAATCACCAGGTCTGGTATGGGTGCTGCTCTTGTGCAATTTTCTGATGGTGTATCAAGGGACTCTGCTATAGATCATAGCCCTTTCTTTGTTGGGGATAGCATTGTTCGTGTTATTCCCCAAAATAGAGGTATCAATTATCGTAACTGCACCTTCACCCATGATGTCTGGATTATGATGATGAACTTCCCACTGGAAGCATGGCATGTAGAGAAAATCCGTGAATCTGTGAGTGAATTTGGTAAATTCCTTGTTTGGAACAGAGATGGATCCAATAGAGCAAGAGTACTGGTCAAAATCAGAGTCCCTGATCTGCTTGAAATCCCCATTAGCCATGTCCTATGTGAAAATACTGATGATGCTGGGCATGGTCAATCCTGGACTGTGGTCAACTACATACTTCAGGCCAATTTGATTGCTGGGGAAGGTGCTGATGAAGATCCTCTGCCACCAAATGGCTTAAATCCCCATCCCATGCCAAATCTTCCTTTTGGGGGAATTTGGAATGATGCTGATTTTGTAGAACATGGAGACCAAGAGGACAATAACAACAATGTTGCACCTAATCTGAACAATGCTGCAGTGAACCCTGGTCATGCTGCACCTGCTGCTGCTGTTGCAGACAACCATGTTCCACCTATCAACACTCCACCACAAAGTCCCCATGCTCATGGTGTTGCTCCGAATTTACAGCCTTCCATTGAGACAATGGAATCTTTCAATGCTATGCATAATCTGGTTAATGATATCATCACAAATCTTCCATCTACCATTGATAAGCTGGACATGGAAAATATCTCTGGTGCTAGTTTCAAACTGCTTGACGTTCCTGATGAGATTGGCAGTGAAAAGAAGGCTATGATCACTATCTACTCTGTTCACCCTGGTGATTTTCAGCCCAGCAAGTGTATCATTCAGGAGATTGAGGAGGAACACAATGATGAAAGCTCTGAGTTCTCTTATGACCCTATTGATGATCATGATTTTTCTGATGCAATGTTAACTGAACCAGAGGCTGAGGCTGATACTCTCTCATCTCAGACTGCTCCTGCCAAGAAAAAGCAAAAGAAAATCATTAGAGATGTGTCTGAAGTCAGACACAGCCAAAGGATTGCCAAAATCTGTGATGGTTTCAAGGACAGAGAAGCTGCTGGCCGAGCTAAAGACAAAGAGAAAATTTCTGAGACTGTCAAGGCCCCTAAAAGTACTAGAGGAAGAAAGAAGCAAGACTCAGCCACTCTCACTGGCTCCTTTTTAGCTGAAGTCATTCAAGATGATGCCCCTCCTCCACCTGAGCTCCCCATTGACACCATTCAAGCCATTGGAATTGATAACTGCAAGATTCCTCCTAGTGAGGTTTCTGTGGAAAAGTTATTGCCCCATGTGACTAATGCATCGTGTCAATCTAGCACTTATTTTGTACTATCTGTATGATAGTATGGCCAATCATAGCCAGCCTCTGCTTTGTTACTACCTTTATGAACTTCACTCTGGTATTGTAATAATCTATAAGACCTATGCATGGTGGATGGTGATACTTTTATGTTCTCTGTACAACTTATGGCTGAATTATCAGCTCTATTGCCTATCATCTGTGATGAGATTCTATTCTCCTGGTCCTTTTTTGTTCATGAGGGCTCTCACTTCTCATAATGACAAACTAGCAGGGTTACCCGCGCATTTGCACGGCTAGATTTAGTTTATCTTAGTTTGTCTATGTATTGAATAGATCAAATTTCAGCTTTTCACCTCCACTATACTTTTCAAGTATATATCATCATAATTATCATTTCATATCAAGAATTAAAGCAGCAAAGATTTTAATGTAAATAATTGTAGCATGTACTCGTATTTGATCATAGACAACTTTTCTATGCACACACATGTTGGTAATTCTCCAATAACAATTACTTATCCATCCCTGACATACATATGTTTTTTTTGATGTACTATATTTTTCTAGCATAACTGGAACTACATGCGTATAATTGACATGACATCTTTCTTCCCGCATAAAATCTCACACATTTCTCACTTATTAACTAGATTCAAATATTTTGTTTTTAATCTCTTGTACCTCTACAGTGATTGCTAATTTGATCATGCTTTAGGTCATCCGCATCAAACTCATGTGGACGTTATGAGTTTGAAAAGTCAATGCAATAAAATAAAAGTTTTACTCTGTACAAATTTTATTGCATGCTTTGTTTTAGAATTAATTCACACATAAATCAATGGAATAATTTAATAATAACATCAATTGAAGGTTCGTGCATATAATTCGTAAAGAACATAGGGAACTAATCTTTAGTTTTAGTTCTAGATTTCATATACAAATATCCTTTATGATCTTCAACCTAGCAGGTTCTGCTTCGTATTTTGATGATATCCCGGACCCATGCGCATCCAGCGTCGCTTAATCGATTTGTGGCTCACTCTTCGGCGATCAGTCATCTAGGAGTGTCCGGCAAATCGATGATACCTCGTTAGTTTCTGCTTCTCGATGATGATCGTGTCGACTTTTGCACACCAATGCATAGCTCCACCATGAGATAATCATGTAAAACCCTCACCGCCGGCAATCAATCAAGCTAGAGAATGTTGGGCCAACCACTGACCGATCGATTGTTGATTATAATCGTGTCGATCATTTCATGCACAGCTCTGCCATTAGTTAATCGTGTTGTCGCTCGACGCCGGCAACTAATCAATCAATCTAGAGAATATCAGGCCAACTGGCCGATCCATTGTACCTGTTGTCTTGCATCCATCCGAGGGGAGGATCCTTGAAGATGTTGGGGTGCATCATTATGAGGTGATGATGGCGCTGTGGAGCTAGCCTAGCAGCATATCGTTCATGAACTTGATGAACACATACTTTTTGTACCATAGAATCCTAGGAGGTGCCGCTCCTTAATGGTTCCGCTCAGCCCTGTGGTCACCCGGGCCCTTGGCGTCATCGTCAGCATTGCCGGGTTGCCTACCAGCTGCGCAGCCTGATATCTGGCTTGGTCGGTGCCGTCCGTCAGGGTCTCTTGCTTATCTAAGATCAGCTCCTCCCTCTATGATCTGATTAAAAGGCACCCTATGAACTATTATAGATTGCAATGCAATACTTCGAAAAAGATCCTATACGATCTGGACTGGCTACGTTTCATCAGAATTGGATATTTTCCTATTAGCAGTCGTGTCCATGTCAATGTATAGAACGTGTGAGAAGTAGTAGTATTTTCTTTTAAAGTTTCATCATGTATTCTGATCCCAGAAAGCTAGCTATTTTCTATCACGTGTGCATGCTGGACTCTTTGTCTTCCGCACGTCGCCGAAAACTTCATTGGATAACCTGTCGCATTCTTTTTTAAATTTGAGGCGTTCGTTTCTACTGTGCAATCTTTGTTTAATCTAGGTTGTTCAATGTTTGTTGTTTTAATAATATAATAGATCTATCTGGTTATTCAAGTGCCAACTTAATCATAATAGTGACCAGTTATGCTGTCTCACTATTTTCTGCCCTGATACTTTCAATCTGATTAATGAATTGCTGGAATATACTTGATTGGAATATTAGAGGGATTAACTCCCAGAATAGATGGGACGACATAAGGCAGAGAATCAATGAAAGTAATTGCAATATCATATGCCTCCAGGAAACTAAAAGGGAATATTTTGACCATTCATACTTGAGAAATTTCTGTCCTAAATTTTTTTCACATTTCAACTACACTCCCTCTATTGGCAATTCTGGTGGGATTATCACCATATGGAATGGAGGTCTTTTCAATGGCACTTTAATCAGTCAAGACACTCATCATGTCACTACTGAATTTATGTGCAAAGCTTCTGGCAGAAAATGGTATTTAACCAATATTTATGGGCCTGCTCATAATGAAGATAGACAAGACTTTTTCACCTGGTTATCTGAATTGGACTCATCCAATATGAATTTATGGATGATTTTGGGAGATTTTAACCTGATAAGAGCTCCTGAAGATAGAAACAGGCCTGGAGGAGATAGTAACAACATGATGGCCTTTAATACTGTCATTCAAGCTCATGACCTGGAGGAAATACCACTCAAAGGAAGAAATTACACATGGTCAAATATGCAAGATGCTCCACTACTTGAAAAGTTAGATTGGATTTTCACCTCTCCTGACTGGACAACTGAATTTCCCAATACTATGTCTTTTCCTCTTGCAAGGCTGGGTTCTGATCATACTCCTATACATATTCAGATTGGTAATAACATTCCAAAATCAAATCTCTTCAGATTTGAGAATTACTGGTTGGATTTTGATGGTTTCATGGATGTTGTCAGCTCAAAATGGAATAATGCAGTCTATTTTAGTGACTCTGCTAAACAAATTACTGCTAAGTTCAAAGATCTCAGATATGGTTTAAAGAAATGGAGTAAACATCTTTCTAATCTGAACCAGACCATCACCAATTGCAGTTTCACTCTAACCATGCTGGATGGTATTGAAGAACAGAGACAATTATCCATTATTGAGAAGAATTTTAGGAGAATACTAGAAAATCATACAAGAAAACTAATGGAGGCCAAAAGGATTTACTGGAGAAACAGAGCAAAAATCAGATGGACCAAACTTGGTGATGAGAACACAAATTTTTTTCATACTATTGCCACCAAGAATTATAGAAGAAATACCATTACATCTATTGTCAACCAAGATGGCTCAGAAATCACCAACCATGAGCACAAAGCTGCCATTATATGGAATTCCTATAAGGAAAGAGTTGGAATTTCTGATAATCCTGTAATGTTGTTCCCCCTATCACAAATCATCCAAAGTCATGATTTATCTCATCTTGATGATCCATTCACTATGGAGGAAATTAGCTCTGTTGTTAAAGAAATGCCCACTGATAGAGCCCCTGGACCAGATGGTTTCAATGGATTATTCATGAAAAAATGTTGGCAATTATCAAGGAAGACTTTGTCAAATTGGTAAATGACTTCTACAATGAGAATATTGTGCTGGATTCCGTAAACACTGCTTATATTACTCTTATTCCAAAAAAGAGTATTCCTATGGACATGAATGATTATAGGCCAATTTCCCTTGTGAGTCTCCCTTTGAAATTTATTACTAAACTCATGGCAAACAGGCTCCAGAAGGATATTATTCCTATTTTGCACCAGAACCAATATGGATTTATCAAAACCAGAAATATCCAAGATTGTATTGCATGGGCTTTTGAATACCTACATATTTGCCATCTCTCTAAGAAGCCAATTATAATCCTCAAGATAGATTTTGAAAAGGCATTTGATAAAGTGGAATACCCTGCCATTCTAGCCATGCTTCAAGCAAAAGGTTTTGGACCCAAATGGATCTCACTAGTCAAATCAATTCTATTATCTGCTTCCACCTCTGTTTTACTGAATGGTGTTCCTGGAAAGAAGATATTATGTAAAAGAGGTGTCAGACAGGGTGACCCATTATCCCCACTATTATTTGTCAACACATCTGAATTGCTACAATCTGTTATAAATGATGCCTGGAATAGAGGAATATTAAATCTTCCTATTGATGATGACTTTGGCCAAAAATACCCCATACTGCAATATGCAGATGATACTCTTATGATTATGCCTGCTGACCAAGCTCAATTACTCAGTCTCAAGGAAATTCTGGCTAATTTCAGTGCCTCTACTGGTCTTCAGGTCAATTATAATAAAACCACTCTGGTTCCTATTAATATTGACTCAACTCAAGCAAATTCACTGGCAAACACATTTGGTTGCAAAGTTGAAAGCCTTCCTTTCACATATCTGGGACTACCCCTGGGAACCACCAGACCATCTGTTGCTGATATCATGCCACTGGTCTCAAGACTTGATAAGAAGCTATCTGGCATCTCATCACTCATGTCATATACTGGGAGACTAACACTGCTGAACTCAGTTATTAATTCACTTCCCATGTTTGCCATGTTCTCCTTGAAAGTGCCAGTAACTATCTTCATTCTCTTTGAAAAAAGTGGAAGGCAATTCCTATGGGCTGATAGAGAAGATAAGATACAGGGGAAATGTCTTGCAAGCTGGGATTTGATATGCAGACCAAAAGAGGAAGGAGGTCTTGGCGTTATTGACCTTAGAAAACAAAACAAAGCACTACTGATCAAAAACCTCCACAAATTCTACAATGGTCATGATCTACCTTGGGTGAATCTTCTTTGGAGAGCTTATTATGCTAATGGCCAAGTTCCTAGTAAAAATGCCAATAAAGGCTCTTTCTGGTGGAGGGACTGTCTTCTATATGATGACCTATATAAAGAGCATACTACAATTAATATCATCAGTGGGAAATCCTGCTTATTATGGTCTAGCAATTGGAAGGATTCCATTAGAGAAGATGATCTCCCACACTTATACTCCTTTGCAAAGAATAAAGACATCACAGTCCTGGAAGCATGGAATAAGAACAATGTGGACTTATATGATCTTTTTAACGTGCCATTGTCCATCACTGCCCATGAGGAATTCTTCCTACTGCAGGAGGAACTGAATGTTCTGAATATCATCAATGGGCATGACAGATGGGATTTTGCTTGGGGAGATAGATACTCTGTCAAAAGAATTTATAATTTAATTGGTGAAACACATCAGGCCCCACAATCTATCCTGCATATATGGAAAACAAGCAATACTCCAAGACACAAGTTTTTTGCATGGCTGATGTTTCATGGCAGACTAAATACCAAAGACATGATGTCAAGAAAAAATTTCTTTGTGGAGTTCAATGATTGCATACTATGTGAGGAATGCCCACAAGAAACTATCATGCACTTATTCTTTGAATGCAGTTTTAGCCAAAGCTTCTGGTGGGCAATTGGATTTGAATGGAATGTGGATATGAACATCCATGACATGATTAGAGATGCCAAAGCTAGATACTCATTCCATTTTATTAAGGACATAATCATATCTGGCTGTTGGAGCTTATGGGATCAGAGGAATGATGCTATATTCAACAAAAAAATACCAGAGCTCAGAAGATGTACGATTAAATTCAAAAACTTCTTCTCACTCAACATTCATAGGGCTAAGCCTAGTCTTCGAGAGGGAATGCAATCTTGGCTTGATACATTATGAACTTCTGTATTTGTAATTGAACATTCATCCCTGTACATTTCCATCTTATATATATATATATATATAATTTGGCACAGTAGGGAGTTTTTCCCTACTGTATTTGTGTCAAAAATATGGTTTAAATAGCACTTTAGCACCAAATAATTCATATCTTTTGCTCAGATTATCCAAAAGTCATAAATTGGTAGTCTATGGAATCCTCTGAACTTGTAGAACACTCTGGAACCAAATATTTTCAAATTTGAATCGTGCACACACTTGCTATTTTCAATTTAACCAAATCACCATTTTGGCCATCATTTGATTTCTGAAAATGATTTTGGAGTGAAACCACTTGCAGTAACTTTGTATTACTATCTCCAATCCATTAGCATCACTATGCAAAATTATTGAAACTCCTTGCAAATATTCAAATTCAATTATGAGAATTTGAGTAATTCCATTATAGAATTAATTCTTTAATTCTTTTCAATATAATTCCTTCTACAAAATTGAATCTTATGATCATACCTATCCATCACCATCATACTAAATCCTGATCATCACCCAATATCATGCCATCTTACTCTTATGAGCTTAATTCATAATATTCAAGTTACACCTGGGTAATTTGAGTAATTCATTGTATCTCAATTGTTTCCACTTTGCCAATGTGGTGATAAACCCTACCCTATTTGCACACATGTCCTAAATCATCCAAACACATTATCAACCTTGATCCAAAACCAAAATTAGTTGGATGATTCAAACAAGAATTTAAAACTTGACCTAGCCATATCTTCAACAATCAACCCTAGTTAAAGTTAATCCTTTGGTCTAAGTAAATTTTGTGGTTAGGAAACCACCATCTTTCTAAATAATATTCATACACATACAACCCCATGCCAACTTGACCATACTGGTTTATATTGAACTATTCAATTTACAGAAAAGTTAATTGAGTAATTCAATGTACCACCAATATTTTCCCAAGCCTATGTGTAACATGTACTATTAAGAGTAAGTGTTATCACACTTTATTCAGTAATGTTATGTTGCATTATTCTATACTTTTGTGAATCTATTCACATGAGTCATTCCTAAACCATATCCATGTTTATGCCAAGCACAAGATTTTTATCACTACATTGTACCCTGGGGAATCATTCTTTCCCATCATGGAACTTGCCATCCAAACTTTCAATTCATATCTTGTAAGCCAAGCTTCAAGCCATATCTCTCTCATCACAGAAATCTTAAGAAATTAAAATGTTAAACCAATCCTTTTCATTGCTTATCTTGCTTGATTTGTGGTTTTGGTGTGGTGTGTTTACTTTGTGTATCTCTATATTATAGATTGGTTTGGAGAGCCATACATTTTGTTGAGAGAAGATAAAGGGTTTAAGCTTCAAAAGGCAAGTGACGCACATATTCCCTACCAATTTACTATATGCATTAGTGTTTTGTAAGTAGTATGTATGATAGGTTGGTTACTCAAAGTGATGCTTTGCAATCCTATATCCCAGTAGAATATAGCCACCCCTGAACCAACTCCTGGTAGGTTGTGACAATATTGAAAAAAAATGATGCCATGCTTGTTTTGAGTTTATATGAAAATTAAACTTCAACCCAATGAAACACCTGGGTGGATTGGTTTGATGATGGAGGCGATGTTGAGTGGCTACCCAGGGCTACACACCTGGCTTTCAACCCAAGATTTGTGTAGTTGCCTTCGTCTGGGCGCTCACTTGTGGATTACAACCCAGGAACAAAGAGACTACCATGTCTTCCTTGCTTTAGTGAGCTTCCAGTGCAGCCTTATGACAATATGGGTTCTGTCTTGACTGATTAAGATGTGAGGGTTCAACTTGTGTGCAAGATATGGGCTGGTAGCAGAATTATAGGATGGGAACGGATCTTGCCAGTATGGTTGCTCTCTCCTTCTGAAAGGTCTTGTCTCATTTTATGTATGGGCATAAAATGAGTCTTAATGTGAAAGTGCACAACCCCTGCAGGGTGTAAAACTAATCGATTAGTCGTGTCCCCGATTATGGACAACTTGAGTTCCTAGACATGGATGTACGGAAGAGTCTCATCACCATTTCTGAATGAAATAAAATTGTTTAGAAACATTCAGGACAGGGACTACTCAGGACTACACACCCGGCTATCAACCCAGGATTTGTGTGGTTGTCTTCGCCTGAGGGTTATCCTGGTTTGTCAAGTAACTACTCAGGGCCACATACCATGCAAGTGTGTGGTTGTCTTTTCCTGGGGGTTATCTTGACCTTAAAAGTTTTCAATAATTAAAAAAGTTTGTTTTGAATATGATAGGATAAAATTGCTTTATGCAAATCAGCCAGAAGCTCCACCAGCCAAATATCATGTAGATAGCTCTTTCACAATAGCCACCAAACAAGTGTCATTTGCCAGTACATCATTTGACTGACCCCCATTCATGGGGCTGCATATTCAAATGTGCAGGTTTTCAGATAAAGACCGTTAATAGGATCTCGAGACTACATTCCAACATGTCTGCCTGTGGCACGTGATGAAGATGGAGGCTCATTGCCACGTTGATTTCCGCTGTGAATTTGTAAGGTTTGAGACTTATGTAACTGGATCTATGATGTAATATTTGATACTATTGCAATGATCCCTATATTTTGTACTGTGGTGCTATCAGTGACCCAGGGAATAGCACTTAGCACAGGTGGTCCACCTTAATTCAAAGGTGGGGCGTTACATCACGAGATCTAAACATGAAGCACATGGTGGAGAAGACAACCATCTAGCTACTGCTATGGACCCATAGTCCAAGGTAGACTACTCACTCATCACGCCGGAGGCATGCATGGCGATGAAGAAGACCTACGGTGGCGATTCCCCTCTCCGGCAGGGTGCCGAGAAGAGCTTCTGGACCCTCCCGATCTCGGGTCGACGATGGCAGCGGATCGCGATGTGTTTCTGGAAAAGTGATCGGGTATTTAGATTTTTCCCGTTGGGCGTTTTTATAGGCGAAGGGGCATCGTCAGAAGTGGACCGAGGCAGTCTCACACATAGGGGGCGCGGCCTAGCCCTAGGCCGCGCCACCCTATTGTGTGGGCCCCTCGTGGCCCCACTCTGTCTCCTTTTCGGTTCTCTGGAAGCTTCGGTGAATTTCTGGATGTTTGGCTTTTGTTTTGTCCAATTCCGAGAATATTTCCTGTGTAACTTTTCTGAAACACAAAAATAGCAGAAAACAGGGAACTGGCACTGTGGCATCTCGTTAATAGGCTAGTTCCAGAAAATGCATAAAAATGCCACAAAGTGTAACGAAACACTAAGCAAATGGTGTAAAAACAAGCATGGAGCATCAAAAATTATAGATACGTTAGAGACGTATCAGCATCCCCAAGCTTAACTCCTGCTCGTCCTCGAGTAGGTAAGTGATAACAAAAGAAATAATTTTTGAGGTGACATGCACCTACACAATCTTGATCATCTATGTAAGCGTTGTGCGCTGGGATCAAAAGAACTTAAAACATGGGCATGAAAGATATAATCTTGATAGAAGAAACTTAGCAACCATGTTATAACATGAAAAAGAACACAAACAAAAGATCATGAAAATGAAACAATGAAAGTCAAATGTGTGTTCAAATCATATGGAAAAAACATACAAATGGTTTTCAGCTTGTCCTTTAAGAGAGAGCAAAACATAAATGCATAGGACACCTTCAAGTTTAAGAGGGCGACTAGATACAAGTAATTTAAGAACAAGTGAAACCAAAATCATGAATCAATCAATAAAAACTTTGGGACAATGCACATTATACTCAGAATGACAACTATGCTCTCTTAGACGGTGCATAATGGTAGAAGGTGGTGACTCAACATAAAGTAAAAGAAAGGCCCTTCGCGGAGGGAAGCAGTGATTAAACATGTGCTAGAGCTTTTGATTTGTAAAACAGAGATAAAAGTTGGGTTTTGAGAGGTGGTTGTTTCATGTCAACAACTGGCAATGGGGTCTTACTATCTTCCATAATAAACAAGTGAGAGCGGTTTTGAGTTCTTTGAAAATTTGGCACATTGGTGCTCTTTTATAAAGCTTTGGCACTCCTTCCCACCTTTTTTCCTTTCTCAAACCATGGCTAACCGATTCCATCGGGTGCCCACCAACATTCACATACCATGGAGGAGTGCCTATTTTTTTCTTTTTTAGAATTAGATTGCAATGGTCTGACCAGCTCTCATGCAAAATTAATGACGAGCAGATGAAGCTGCCTAGTCAAGGGGTACTTAATTTAATATGGAAGATAGCAATTCTGACCACTATGTCCTCATGAGCTAAAAACAGTGGCACAAAACGAGAATTAGTTGAAAGTTTTTTGAAAGGTAGCACATGAAAATTTACTTGGAATGGCTTGCAAATACCATGCATAGGAATTTATAGTGGACACAATGGCAAACTTGGTTTTTAGGAGTTGGATGCACGAGCAGAGCTCATACTCAGTACAAAATGAGGGCTAGCAAAAGACTGGGAGCGACCAACTAAGAGAGCAATAACGGCCATAATCATGCAAGGCGACAAAGCGACATTAAAAGAAGCATAAGATGGCATCAAAAGTCAAAAAATAAATGATCATAGAGGCATATGGCGACTTTGTATGAGTCAAACATGTGTGAGCATGCGCCAAGTCAACCCAAATAAAGCATCAAAGGAGAAAACCAAAATAATGCTTCCAAATAATTAAAACAACGCATGATTTTTTCAAAGGCTCATTAAGCAATCTCAGTCATTTGAGGCAAGTCATGCTACAGCAAAACCACTAAGCATACTATCAAAAAGACATCAAGCATGACATGCAAAAGCCTAGGCCGCAGTCTACACAAGCTCCTTCTTGTACCACTTTTTTGCATAAAGCTTTTTCTCTTTTCCAACACCATTCGAACCGTTTTTGAAACAACTCTTTTGATGAAAACCAACATGGACCAGAGGTCAAAATACACCTTGATGCAAAGATATAACAAGATCTGAACAAAAATCAAGGCGAAAATCGAAAGCTAAACGCAGTTCTAGAAAAAAAGAACACTCGTTGAAACGATAAAAGTGAAAAACGGAGTGTTCTTGGCAAATGAAAAGCAAGGCAGCTTCTCCAAAAGGAATTTGTTGGGGTCCAACCATTTATTGTAGCAAACAAAACTAAACAAAACTGAAAACTAAAAACAACTGACGCTCCAAGAAAAACGCATAATGCATGAAGCAATAAAAATATAGTGTGTTGAAAGGTGACCTGATTTTTGCCGATGAAGAAGGGGTGCCTCGGGGGCATCCCCAAGCTTGAGCTTTTGTCCATTCTTCAACTCATCTCATCATTCTCCAATCCCTACACTTGAAAACTTCCTTCATACAAAACTAAACACAATTCTATTAGCAACATTAGTGTAAGCATAACATTGAATCAACCCCTTTTGCTTCAGGTTTCAACTCAAAACCACAACATATGAAGTATATACTACTGTAGCAACTTCCCCAAAAGTTCCGTGATCAAAAGAACTCAAAAAGAAAGCGATAAAGCGGCAAACACAAATATTGGCAGAAATTTGTCAAAACAGAACAGCTGACAAAGGTCGAATTTTTAGAGGGTTTTCTGTTGCTCAAATCAAAAAGTGTTCAACTAATGAAAGTTTGGATATAACCTGGGGCATATGGACAAGAAATCGCAGGTCCAAAAGATATACAGGGAATTTTCACGAATTTTTATGGTGCAGCACTAAAAACTGTTTCAGGACAGCAACATCCCCAAATCTTACCTCACTCAAATTAGAGGCTTCTCTTGGCACAAAAACGAAATAAAAATGATAAGGAGAGGTTATTACAGTAGTAATAACTTCCAAGACTCAAATAAAAGAAAAAGAACTAAAAGTAAAAACATTGGGTTATCTCCCAAGAGTGCTTTTCTTTAACGCCTTTGAGCTAGGCGTAGAAAGTGTGAATCAAGTAATATCAAAGGAGGCATTAAGATCAACTGTAGGAGTCTTTTCAACAAAGAAATGAATTCTGTCCAAATGAGTTTTTGAGGATCCTTTATGATCACTCTTTGGTACACTACTTTCATCAAAAAGATTTTCAGGACAAATCCAATTGAAATTCTTTTCCAAAGCATCATGAATTCCTACAAGTTTACAAGGTGTTGGCACTCTAAAATCTTCATTGTTTGTACTAACAACCTTTATATGTGAGCCAAGCTTATTAAAACGCTTAAGAACTTTCCTAGCTTCAATGGCAACATCTCTAAATTCTATGCGCAAAGTTTCCAAGATAAAAGCTTTCTTTTCAGGGTCTTCAATATCATGAAGCTTAAGGAACATGTGTTGCATAAAAGGATTAAGGCTAGCAAACCTAGCTTCTAACATGTAAATTAAATAAGCAGAAGCAACTTCATAACTAGGAGCAAGCTCAGCCAAAGACTTTTCCTCAACATCTTTATGCGTACTAATATGATTAAGGAACTCCTCAATATTACTTTTCCCAATAATAGAACCATTACCTACTGAGAGGTCCTCCAAAATGTACTTAGAGAACAACATAATGAACTAGAAGTAATAAAGTAACAACTATAAAGGAAACTAATTTTTTTGTGTATTTGAATAAACGAATCAAGTAAAAATAAAGTAAAGCAAAACTTAAAACAAAGTAAAGGATGTGCGTGCGAAACTCCCCTTGCAGAAGTCTTCTTTTTCCCCAGCAACGGCGCCAGAAAAAGTCTTGATTGCTATTGATGGTGCGGTAAAATGACCGGCCAGTTGGGAACCCCAAGAGGAAGATATGATGAATATAGCAGCAAGTTTTTCCCTCAGTAAGAAACGAAGGTTTAATCGTCCAGTAGGAAAAAGCCAAACTCAAGAAGGTGATGCTTGCTAGCTTTGCGACAGCTCTGGACAATTTATAGGGCGCCTCATCCAGTGCTTTGCTTTGCCAGCTACAACATGAAACCTACACACGACACAACCAAATGCTTTGTTCCCAACTTACGATGAGGTTGTCAATCTCACCGGTTTGCTTGAAACAAAGGGTATGAGCGTATCGAGTGGAAAGCAATAGTAGTATGCGAGTAAAGTAAACAGTGCAAGTAAAGTAAACAGGTGATAGCAATATAATGGAAATACGACCAGGGTCCACAGTTCACTACTGGTGTCTCTCCATAAGATAAAATAATACATGCTGGGTAAACAAATTACAGTTGGGCAATTGATAGAATAGAGACAACGTGCATATGTCGAGAGGATCACTATGAGATTTACTCTGGGCATTACAACAAGATACATAGACCGCCATCCAACTGCATCTATGAATAATAATCCACTTGTGGTGAATCAATCCGAGAACTCCACAAGTATTAAGTTGCGAACAACAGATAACTGCATTAAGCAAAGTGTGTAACGTAAACAAAGCATATGCCCTTGGACATATGAATGTTGTTTTCTCCCTAGTGGCAACAACACATCTACAACCTTAGAGGTTTCTGTCACTCCCCCAGATTAAATAGAGGCATGAACCCAACTATCGAGCATAAATACCCCCTCTTGGAGTCACTAGCAACTACTCAGCCAAGATAGCTACTAACAACGGAGAGCATGCAAGATCATAAACAACATAGAGATAACATAAGATAATATTCTGCACATCAACTCAATCATAACACCAATATTCATCGGATCCCAACAAACACAACATGTAGAATTACATAACGGTGATCTCGATCATGTAAGGCAGCTCACGAGATCTAAACATGAAGCACATGGTGGAGAAGACAACCATCTAGCTACTGCTATGGACCCATAGTCCAAGGTAGACTACTCACTCATCGCGCCGGAGGCAAGCATGTCGATGAAGAAGACCTCCGGTGGCGATTCCCCTCTCCAGCAGGGTGCCGGGAAGAGCTTCTGGACCCTCCCGATCTTGGATCGACAACGGCGGTGGATCACGATGTGTTTCTGGAAAAGCGATCGGGTATTTAGGTTTTTCCCGTCGGGGGGTCTTTATAGGTGAAGGGGCATCGTCAGAAGTGGACCGAGGCGGTCTCACACATAGGGGGCGCGACCTAGCCTGGGCCGCGCCGCCCTGTTGTGTGGACCCCTCGTGGCCCCACTCCGTCTCCTCTTCAATTCTCTGGAAGCTTTGGTGAATTTCTGGATGTTTGGCTTTTTTTTCGTCCAATTCCGAGAATATTTCCTGTGTAACTTTTCTGAAACACAAAAATAGCAGAAAACAGGGAACTGGCAATGTGGCATCTCGTTAATAGGTTAGTTCCGAACAATTCGTAAAAATGCCACGAAGTGTAACGAAACACTAAGCAAATGGTGTAAAAACAAGCATGGAGCATAAAAAAATTATAGATACGTTAGAGACGTATCAAGGTCTTCTTCATCGCCATGCCTGCCTCCGGCGCGATGAGTGAGTAGTCTACCTTGGACTATGGGTCCATAGCAGTAGCTAGATGGTTGTCTTCTCCACCATGTGCTTCATGTTTAGATCTCGTGAACTGCCTTACATGATCGAGATCACCATTGTGTAATTCTACGTGTTGTGTTTGTTGGGATCCTATGAATATTGGTGCTATGATTGAGTTGATGTGCTGAATATTATATTATGTTATCTCTATGTTGTTTATGATCTTGCATGCTCTCCGCTGTTAGTAGCTATCTTGGCCGAGTAGATACTAGTGACTCCAAGAGGGGGTATTTATGGTCGATAGTTGGGTTCATGCCTCTATTTAATCTGGGGGAGTGACAGAAACCTCTAAGGTTGTAGATGTGCTGTTGCCACTAGGGAGAAAACAACATTCTTATGTCCAAGGACATATGCTTTTTTACATTACACTCTTTGCTTAATGCAGTTATCTGTTGTTCGCAACTTAATACTCGAGGGGTTCTCGGATTGATTCCCCGCGAGTGGATTATTAGTCATAGATGCAGTTGGATGGCGGTCTATGTATCTTGTTGTAATGCCTAGAGTATATCTCATAGTGATCCTCTCGACATATCACGTTATCTTTATTCTATCAATTGCCCAACTGTAATTTGTTTACCCAGCATGTGTTATTTATCTTATGGAGAGACACCACTAGTGAACTGTGGACCCCGGTCCTATTTCCTTTATATTGCTATCACCTGTTTACTTTAATCGTACTATTTACTCTCTCGCATACTACTACTGTTTTCCACTCGATACACTCATTCCTTTGTTTACAGCAAACCGGTAAGATTGACAACCTCATCGTAAGTTGGGAGCAAAGTATTTGGTTGTGGTGTGTGCAGGTTCCGCGTTGCAGCTGGCAAAGCAAAGCACTGGACGAGGCGCCTTATAAATTGTCCGGAGCTGTCGCGAAACTAGCAAGCATCACCTTCTTGAGTTTGGCTTTTTCCTAGATTCGACAAACGTTGGTTTCTTACTGAGGGAAAAGCTTGCTGATGTACTCATCATACCTTCCTCTTGGGGTTCCCAACTGGACGATGATTTACATCATCAACCGTGCCGCATCAAGACTCTTTTCTGGCGCCGTTGCCGGGGAAAAAGGAGACTTCTGCAAGGGGAGTTTCGCACGCACATCCTTTACTTTGTTTTAAGTTTTGCTTTACTTTATTTTTGCTTGCTTCATTTTATCAAAAATACAAAAAAATTAGTTCCTACTATAGTTGTTATTTTTTTTTGTCTGTTATTGTCTTGCTTTATCATGCTTTCTATCAATGGTTGGTTTCTTTGAAACTAAATCTTTTTGGCAAGGTGGGTTCATGGAAGAGCAACAAAAATATTATGAGGAACACCGCTTGTCACAAAAAGGGAAACACTTATGGGAACAAATTGATAAATTGTATATCATTGCTAGAAACGTGTGCTCTACTTATAATGTTACTTATTGCTTTGATAGATCTTGTTGCTGTAGGAGGTATAAACACCTCCCTTTTCAATGCGAGTATAATGATGATGTTACCATATCTTCTTGTATTAATGGAAATTATGACTTTTATGATGTGGAACAAATTGAAGAATTTATTGCTTGGAAGGGTGCATTCGAACTTGCTTATTTGCTTGAAAATATTGATGATGCACCTTATAAATATGAGGTTTATGATATACTTAAATTTTGCTTTGATAATTACAAGGAAGAAAATTGATATATTCTTAAATATCTTAACATATGCTCTCCAACGGAGGAGATTAATGCCTTGAAGGAGCCTATGGAAGAAGAAATTGCTAGAACTGGAAGCTCATTGGATGAAAAAGAGGAGGAGAGTGATGATCAAGAGGAGGAAGAATGGAGATACCCATGTCTACCTCCCAATAAGAGTAACTCTTTAACTAATACCTTATTTGATCGCCCTCCATGCTTAACAAAAAAGGATGAGTGTGATATTTATATTGTTGAGTTTGTTCATGATGCTACTAAAAATTATTATGAGAGAGGAAAATATGGTTGTTGGAATTCTCATGTTACTAAAACACCTCTCTTTATATTGAAAGTTCTAAAGTTGCTCTTGTTTTATCTACCCATACTTATTACTATGTGCTTCTTTAATTTATTTTCTTACAAGATTCCTATGCATAGGAAGTCGGTTAGACTTAAATGTGTTTTATATTTGCTCCTTGATGCTCTCTTTTGCTTCAATTCATATTTCTTATGTGAGCATCTTCTCAAATTACTGAGCCTAGCTCAAAGGCGTTAAAGAAAAGCACTCTTGGGAGATAACCCAATGTTTTACTTTCAGTTCTTTTTTTATTTGAGTCTTGGAAGTTATTACTACTGTGATGACCTCTCCTTATCATTTTTTTTTTGTTTTTGTGCCAAAAGAAGCCTCTAATTTGAGTGAGGTAAGATTTGGGGATGTTGCTGTCCTGAAACAGATTTCGGTGTTGCACCGTAAAAATTCCTGAAAATTCTCTGTATATCTTTTGGACCTGCGATTTCTTGTGCATATACCCCAGGTTATATCCAAACTTTCATTAGTTTAACACTTTTTGATTTGAGCAACAGAAAACCCTCTAAAAATTCGACCTTTGTCAGCTGTTCTGTTTTGACAGATTTCTGCCACTATTTGTGTTTACCGCTCGATCGCTTTCTTTTTGAGTTCTTTTGATCACAAAACTTTTGGGGAAGTTGATACAGTAGTATATGCTTTATATGTGGTGGTTTTGAGTTGAAACCTGAAGCAAAAAAGGGTTGATTCAATATTATGCTTACACTAATGTTGCTAATAGAATTATGTTGAGTTTTGTATGAAGGAAGTTTTCAAGTGTAGGGATTGGAGAATGATGAGATGAGTTGAAGAATGGACAAAAGCTCAAGCTTGGGGATTCCCACGCACCCCAAAGAAATATCCAAGAGGTACAAGCGTCAAAGCTTGGGGATGCCCCCGAGGCACCCCTTCTTCATCGGCAAAAACCAGGTCACCTTTCAACACACTATATTTTTATTGCTTCATGCACTATGCGTTTTTCTTGGAGCATCAGTTGTTTTATTTTTCAGTTTTGTTTAGTTTTGTTTGCTGCAATAAATGGTTGGACCCCAACAAATTTCTTTTGGAGAAGTTGCCTTGCTTTTCATTTGCCAAGAACACTCCGTTTTTCATTCTTATCGTTCAACGAGTGTTTTCTTTTTCTGCTATTGCGTTTAGTTTTTGATTTTTGCCTTGATTGTGTTCAGATATTGTTATATCTTTGCATCAAGGTGTATTTTTACCTCTGGTCCATGTTGGTTTTCATCAAAAGATTTGTTTCAAAAAGGTTCGAATGGTGTTGGAAAAGAGAAAAAGTTTTATGCAAAAAAGTGGTACAAAAAGGAGCTTGTGTAGACTGTGGCCTAGGCTTTTGCATGTCGTGCTTGATGTCTTTTTGATAGTATGCTTAGTGGATTTGCTGTAGAATGACTTGTCTCAAATGACTGAGATTGCTTAATGAGCCTCTGAAAAAAATCATGCGTTGTTTTTATTATTTGGAAGCATTATTTTGATTTTCTCCTTGATGCTTTATTTGGGTTGACTTGGCGCATGCTCACACATGTTAGACTCATACAAATTCGCCATAAGCCTCTATGATCATTTAGTTATTGACTTTTGATGCCATCTTATGCTTCTTTTAATGTCGCTTTGTCGCTTTGCATGATTATGGCCGTTATTGCTGTCTTAGTTGGTCGCTCCCAGTCTTTTGCTAGTCCTCATTTTGTACTGAGTATGAGCTCTACTCGTGCATCCAACTCCTAAAAACCAAGTTGTTCCAATGTTTCCACTATACATACCTATTAGCAATTTGCTATTCCAAAGTACATTTGACTTGCTTTTATCTATCCTTCAAATTAAACTCTTTTTGGTGTTATGCGAAAATTGGTCAGTAAAGCTCTCACGAACCTGATGGCACACTTTACTTTTCTCATTCTTAAAAATTTGACATTGTGGCTCTCTTATGTTGAGTTGTTATGCTTGCAAGTTGTAAGTTGGCAATTAGCCCAGCCATGCCGTCATGGGGCAAGCTTTCAACATTGCACTATCTTTCATTTGAGTTGATATCGTGATCTTTTGTTTATGGATACTCGCGATGTGAAATAAGTTGGGAATCTTGCGGGATCATGGAGTTCTTATATGTGTTAGGGAAACGCCTGGGACGCTAATCTAAGCCATGCATCATTCATGGTGGAAATTTACAGCATGCCTATAGTGGACATTCGACGACGCATCTCAAAATAAAAAGCTATACGAATGGTAAATAAAAGAGATGTCGAGGTGTTCATTATCTGTTTGTCTTGTCATTTTGATGTGGGCTTGTTCCATGTCATCGGGCAGGAGGTACCCCGTTGGCGGTTCTCGATGATACACATATATTTACAATGACAAGAGCCTGCTTGGGACTCTAAGTCGAGTAGCATGAGGTTTGGGTATTCGTACTTCACGAGACACGAGGTTTTCAACTTATGATTTGTCAAGCATATGCTTCATAATTGTACACGCATTAACTCTAACCATTCAAGATGCTTATGATGGGGGCAATGAGAGCTCAAAGCTAGTAAGTACCATAATTTTTGAAGGTTTATAAAACTCGCAATCACTGCTTCCCTCTGTGAAGGGCCTTTCTTTTGCTTTTATGTTGAGTCTCCACCTTCTATCTTTATGCACCATCTAAGAGAGCATAGTTGTCATTCTTAGTATAATGTGCATTGTCCCAAAGTTTTCATTGATTGATTCATGATGTTGGTTTCACTTGTTCTTAAATTATTTGTATCTAGTCGCCCTCTTAAACTTGAAGGTGTCCTTTGCATTTATGTTTTGCTATTCCATGAAGGACAAGCTGAAAACCATTTGCTATGTTTTTCCATATGATTTGAACACACGTTTGACTTTCATTGTTTCATTTTCATGATCTTTCGTATGTTTTCTTCTTCATGTTATAACATGGTTGCTAAGTTTCTTCTATCAAGATTATATCTTTCATGCCCATGTTTTAAGTTCTTTTGATCCTAGCGCACAACGCTTACATAGATGGTCAAGATTGTGTAGGTGCATGTCACCTCAAAAATTATTTCTTTTGTTATCACTTACCTACTCGAGGACGAGCAGGAGTTAAGCTTGGGGATGCTGATACGTCTCAAACGTATCTATAATTTTTGATGCTCCATGCTTGTTTTTACACCATTTGCTTAGTGTTTCGTTACACTTTGTGGCATTTTTATGCATTTTCCGGAACTAACCTATTAACGAGATGCCACAGTGCCAGTTCCCTGTTTTCTGTTGTTTTTGTGTTACAGAAAAGTTACATAGGAAATATTCTCGGAATTGGACGAAACAAAAGTTGAACATCCAGAAATTTACCGAAGCTTCCAGAGAACCGAAGAGGAGACGGAGCCGAGCCAGGGGCTGGCCTCACCACCAGGGGGTGCGGCCTAGGGCCTGGCCGCGCCGCCTTATGGTGAGCCCCACCTGGTCCACTTCTGATGCTGCCCCTTCACCTATAAAGACCCCCCGACGGGAAAAACCTAAGTACCCGATCAATTTTCTAGAAACACATCGCGATCCGCCGCCGTCGTCGACCCGATATCGGGAGGGTCCAGAAGCTCTTCCCGGCACCCTGCCGGAGAGGGGAATCGCCACCGGAGGTCTTCTTCATCGCCATGCTTGCCTCCGGCATGATGAGTGAGTAGTCTACCCTGGACTATGGGTCCATAGTAGTAGCTAGATGGTTGTCTTCTCCACCATGTGCTTCATGTTTAGATCTCGTGAGCTGCCTTACATGATCGAGATCACTGTTATGTAATTCTTCATGTTGTGTTTGTTGGGATCCGATGAATATTGGTGCTATGATTGAGTTGATGTGCTAAATATTATCTTATGTTATCTCTATGTTGTTTATGATCTTGCATGCTCTCCGTTGTTAGTAGCTATCTTGGCCGAGTAGATACTAGTGACTCCAAGAGGGGCTATTTATGCTCGATAGTTGGGTTCATGCCTCTATTTAATCTGGGGGAGTGATAGAAACCTCTAAGGTTGTAGATGTGCTGTTGCCACTAGGGAGAAAACAAGATTCTTATGTCCAAGGACATATGCTTTGTTTACATTACACACTTTGCTTAATGCAGTTATCTGTTGTTCGGAACTTAATACTCGAGGGGTTCTCGGATTGATTCCCCGCGAGTGGATTATTAGTCATAGATGCAGTTGGATGGCGGTCTATGTATCTTGTTGTAATGCCCAGAGTAAATCTCATAGTGATCCTCTCGACATATCACGTTATCTTTATTCTATCAATTGCCCAACTGTAATTTGTTTACCCAGCATGTGTTATTTATCTTATGGAGAGACACCACTAGTGAACTGTGGACCCCGGTCCTATTTCCTTTATATTGCTATCACCTGTTTACTTTACTCGTACTGTTTACTTTCTCGCATACTACTACTGTTTTCCACTCGATATACTCATTCCTTTGTTTATAGCAAACCGGTGAGATTGACAACCTCATCGTAAGTTGGGAGCAAAGTATTTGGTTGTGTTGTGTGCAGGTTCTGCATTGCAGCTGGCAAAGCAAAGCACCGGAAAGGCGCCTTATAAATTGTCCGGAGCTTGCTATCAACTGAGGGAAAAGCTTGCTGCTGTACTCATCATACCTTCCTCTTGGGGTTCCCAACTGGACGGTGATTTACATCATCAACCGTGCCGCATCAGGCATTCGTGCACCCCTATGGGTAAGGTGCAGGTAGAGGTTCTCTTTGGGGAGAAAGGCAATAGCCACCGCGAGCCAATTTGGTTCAAGGTGGTGGACATCAGCAGTCCCTACCATGCGCTGCTTGGCCGTCTGGCCCTAGCCAAGTTCATGGCGGTGCCGCACTACGCGTATCTCAAGATGAAGCTCCCAGGTCCCAGAGGCGTGATCACAGTCTCGGGATGCTTCAAGAAGTCGCTAGAGTGCGCCTGGGCCAGATTGCAGTTGGCAGTGGTGCTGGTTATCGCTGAGGAGAAGCGCCAACTCCTCCACCGTGTGGCGCTGACCCAGCAGGACGTGCCGGTTTGCCAGTCACCAGTGGAGCAGTTCCAACCGGCCTATGACACCAAGAAGATCCTGTTGGATGAGAGCGATCCAACCAAGTTTGTCATCATCGGCACCGGCCTCTCTGCCAAATAGGAAAGCAAGCTCACCAGCTTCCGCCATGAGAATCGGGACATATTCACATGGTCTCCAAAAGGCATGACAGGTTTGCCGAGGGAGCTGGCTGAGCACTCACTTCATGTTCGGCCAGATGCCAAGCCGTTCAAGCAACCGCTGCAGTGCTTTGCAGAAGACAAGAGAAAGGCCATTGGTGAAGAGATCGCACGGCTCCTCGCAGCCGACTTCATCATGGAAGTGTTCTACCCTGACTGGTTGGCAAACCCATTCTTGGTCCTGAAGAAGAACAATACCCGGCGCATGTGTATTGACTACACAAGCCTCAACAAGGCTTGCCCCAAGGATCCCTTCGCGCTACCACGCATTGACTAGGTGATCGACTCCACAGCCGGCTGCGACCTGCTATCCTTCCTGGATGCTTATTCGGGCTACCACCAGATCCCGTTGTACCAGCCGGATTAGATCAAGACATCCTTCATCACCCCGTACGGAGCCTACTGCTACGTCACCATGCCCTTCGGTCTGAAGAACGCTGGAGCAACTTACCAGCGAATGATGCAGCGATGTCTGCAAGGGAAGATAGGGTGAAACATGCATACCTATGTGGACGACGTGGTGGTGAAGACCAAGCAGAGCGGCACACTCCTCGACGATCTCAAGGAGACCTTCACCAACTTATGATGCTATTGCATGAAGCTCATCCTAAGAAGTGCACCTTCAGCGTGCCGGCTGGACAGCTCCTAGGTTATATCGTTTCCCAGCGAGGGATCAAGGCTAACCCCTCAAAGATAAAAGCCATCAAGGACCTAGAGCCGCACACCATGCTCAAAGATGTGCAGAAGTTTGCCGGCTGCTTGGCCTCGCTCAGCCAATTTGTCAGCCGGCTCGGAGAGAAGGCAAGGCCGCTGTATCAGCTAATGAAGAAGACGGACCACTTCGTTTGGTCCCAGCGTGCTGAGGATGCCTTCAACAACCTCAAGCCAGCTCTGTCCACAGCGCCAGTCCTGGCAGCGCCGGCTTCATGAGAACCAATGTTGTTGTACATCGCAGCTACTCCGCGAATCGTGCACGTCTTGATCATGGTGGAGCACGCCGAGGAGGGCAAGGAGCTGCCGATTCAGTGCCCGGTGTACTACCTGAGCGCAGTGCTCACCCTCTCCAAGCAGAACTACCCGCACTACCAGAAGGTCGCGTACGGCGTGTACATGGCGGCCAGGAAGCTGAAGCACTACTTCGAGGAGCATCCTATCACAATGGTGAGCACCACCCCGCTCTCGGAAATCATCGGATGCAAAGATGCTACTGGCAGGATGGCTAAATGTGCGATTGAGCTAGCTGCTCACACCATTCAGTACATGCCCAGGACGACGATGAAGTCCTAGATCCTGGCTGATTTCTTTGCTGACTGGGGAGAGAACCAGTACCTGCCGCCGGCTCCGGACTCCACATACTGGCGGATGAACTTCGATGGCTCCAAGATGCACGGCGGCTTGGGAGCTGGCGTCGTCTTCACCTCCCCCAAAGGAGACAAGCTGCTTTACGTGTTGCAGATCCACTTCCGCGCGTCAAACAACGTCGTCGAATACGAGGCCCTGGTGCATAGGCTCAAGCTGGCCAAGGAGATTGGCATCCGGAGGATCCTCTGCTTCGGAGACTCCGACCTTGTGGTGCACCAGGTTTTGGGGGAATGGGATGCAAAGGACGCCAACATGGCCTCCTATCGCTTCTACGTCTAGCAGCTCTACGGTTTCTTCAAAGGTTGTGAGTTCCATCACATCCCCAGAGCGAATAACGACGAGGTGGATCGGTTGACAAAGATTGGCTCCACCAAGCAGGAGATTCCAGCTGGAGTGTCGCTGGAGATAATCCGCAAGCCGTCCATCAAGCCATCGCCGGAGTCCGGCTCCATCTACGCGCCGGAAGACCCAGTTCCGGTTTGGATGCCATTGCCGGACTCGGGGGCTACCGTCTTGGAGCTGAAAGGAGCAGCCGGCCAGGCCAGCATGGCCGGCTCGGTGAAGGACTCGGGGCTGCCATCTCCAAGCTGGCCCCCGCTGCCGGCAAACCAGATGAAGCCGGCACATCGACGGACTCGAGGGCTGCTGACCCTCTGGTCGCCAACGTCTTCCACATCCGGGAGATACCATCCTGGAAGGAGCCATTCTCTAACTACCTCATCACTGGGGACTTGCCGCAAAACAAAACAGAAGCCAGGTGACTCCAACACCGCGCGCATGCATACACCTTCATCAACAGCGAGCTGTACAAGCGCAGCGTGTCGGGAATCTTCTAGAAATGCGTCGAGCCGGAAGAGGGACGAGAGCTGCTGAAAGAGATACATCAAGGGGAGTGCGGACACCACGCGTCCTCTAGAGCCTTGGTGGCCAAAGCTTTCCGCCATGGTTTCTACTGGCCGACGGCCCTACGAGATGCGGATCTACTAGTGAAGCATTGCAACGGCTGCCAGCGCTTCTCCAAGCACCGGCATACCCCAGCGGCGGCCCTCAAGACCATCCCACTCACTTGGCCGTTTGCTGGCTAGGGCCTCGACATGGTGGGACCGTTCAAGATAGCGCCCGGGGGCTTGACGCATCTCCTGGTAGCGGTGGATAAGTTCACCAAATGGATCTAAGCCAAGCCAATCAAAAAACTCGACAGGCTCATCAACCATCAAGTTCTTCAACGAGATCATCGTGAGATATGGAGTCCCACACAGCGTCATCATTGACAACGGGACAAACTTCACAAAGGGAGTCTTCGCAGAGTTCTGCAGCCAAAAAGGCATCCGGCTGGACCTGGCGTCAGTGGCACACCCTCAGTCCAATAGGCAAGTGGAGAAGGCAAATGGCCTGATCCTAGCCGGCATCAAGCCAAGACTGGTCGAGCCCCTTGAGCGCTCAGCCGGCTGCTGGGTCGAAGAGCTACCCTCAGTACTCTGGAGCTTGCGCACCACTCCTAACCGCTCTGTCGGCTTCACTCCTTTCTTCCTGGTCTACGGGCAGAGGCTGTGTTACCCACCGACATCGAATTTGATGCGCCCAGAGTGGTCCAGTACACGCAAGAGCAAGCGAAAGAAGCTCATGAAGATGGCGTCGACCTCCTCGAGGAGGCACGAGAGCAGGCCTTGGCCAGATCAGCACTCTACCAGCAGCTGTTGCGACGCTATCACAGCCGGAAGATCCGTCCTCTCACGTTCCGCGAAGGAGATCTCGTACTCCGGCTAGTCCAAAACACCAAAGGCATGCACAAGCTGTCCTCTCCTTGGGAGGGACCATTCATTGTCAGCCGGGTGCTAGGCAATGGGGCATACTACCTCATCGACGCGCAAGAGCCTAGGAAGAACAAGGCAGATAATTCTGACAAGGAGACAGAGCGTCCCTGGAATGTCAATCACTTAATACCTTTCTTCTATTAAGGCAAAAGCTTGTACTTCGAATGCTTGTCAATGAATAAAGGATGACGGAGCGGCTAGTTATAGCCGGCTCCATGAAAAACACTTCGTGTATTTTTCTTCCTGTGTTATTCACTTGACCGACAGTCAGCTCCGAGCACCGAGCTACAGCCAGCTGCCCTAAAACAATCGAACCCCCGTTAGCCGGATGAGTACCCCGTATGGAACAGGTCCCGAGCCTAACCTCCATCCCCCGGCTCAGGATGGTCGGCTGGGAAGGAGCCGGCAGACCGCGTACATAGGAAAACCGCAGGGAAGAACCGCAAATGTTAAATGCATTACTCAACTAAGTATTGAGGGCAATGATCGTTGACTGCACGCCAGCTAGCTCAAGCCGGGTGCCCAATAGACCGAAGTACTACTTCTCACTACGTGGCACGCTCCCACCCTAGGCCGGCATTCGGCTGCCAGCCCAAAGGAGACCAACCGGCACCAGGCTGCCGGTTGGGGGTAGAAGGGCCGAAAGGTGGGGAGATTAAGGAAACTAGTCATCAACCCGTGCTTCTGCACGGGCTAGTGATTAATTATGAAACTTTTTGTTCACATGAAAATTTTAGGTAGCATAGAATTCAGTAAAACTGATTAATTACATAGTCATAAGATAAAGGTATGACAACTATTATATCTTATTACTCAAGATAATCATTAATTAAATATTATGCATAGCATTCCAGTAATTGATTGTGTATTAATCAATGTTTTAAGCTACTCCCTCCATGCCGGATTATAGGGCAATTACGTATTTCGAGTCAAACTTTGACCTTTAATTTTAATCAATAAAATATAAGATATATTATATAAAAATTATACCATTGGATTCATATTCAAAAGAACTTTCCAATGGTATAATTTTTATGTCAAATATTTTATATTTTTTTGACTAAGATTAATGGTTAAAGTTTGTCTTAAAATATACATTTGCCCAATAATCCGGCATGGAGGGAGTAAATGTTTTCGTAAAGTGGCATAGTGGAAATCAAGAACCTTATAGACATTATGAAAAGAGGATAAACTCAACATTCCCATTTGGTTGCGCAGTCAGATTTAGCGTCCGATGTAGATTTTACTCGATGGATGGAAGCCAACTTTACCCAATATACATATTAGCATTGTCATACTGACTGTCACAGATATGAATCATAATTATTTGTATTTATAGGATTTCAAGGAAAGTAAGCTAGCAATTGGCAATATCATCACGTCTCGATTGGTTCACAGAGATCAAGGATAACGTGATTGATCAGCTAAAACACGAATGATTATGTATCACATCCCAAATATTTCATCATTACCCAAAACACATGTGTTTGCGTAAAATTAAGTCAAACATGGCTCCATGCTTACTAACGCATGGAGTGCCACATGAAAAATAATAATCCGTTATCCACGAAAGTCGTTATCCAAGAAAGCTAAACTATTTATTGTTTGGCCTCAAGGCTAAGAGATCTAACAGTACTATACTCAAGGACCCAACAATGCAACATTCTTTAATCAATTAGTTACCGCTGCCAATTTGAGTTGCCCAAATCTGATGGCTTAGAGTGTGCACAATGGGGTAAAATGTGCGCATTTCTTGAAGTAACTGTCATCAGACTTGAAAATTAAGGTCTCCATATTGTCATCAAATTTCAGATATATATTGATTTCCATGATACCGCACCCCAGGTGGAATGAGGGCATTTTATTTGTCAAAGTTTGTATAACTCAGGAAGAATTCCAGATTGTTACAGGCACTAATATTGATGGTAGTGCACTTGCAACTAAGTCAGCTTCAGTATCGGCGACACACAGCTTATAAGGCACTAATAATTTAATATGCTTTAGTTATGAAATCCAGTTTGAAAACTATGGGTACTTCTACCAAGTATTGATTTGACCTCCCAGATTACTTTTGTGTATAATTTTGTGATATTACAAATCTACATAGTAGGAGGGGGGTATCAAAGTACGCAACAAAATGCAGTAAAGAGTATAGAAGTAGCCTTGCAAATATATATCACTACATATAATACTTCACAGGATACATAGAGACCCTAATGATTGAAGAAGTTCAGAGAAATTCATTTTATGAAAGTAAATTAGCAACACAGATGATTAAAATAAAGTAGATCCATTTTAGGGGAACACATCAGTCATCCCAGAGATTCTAATAGTGCATGTTCTAGATCAATTTTTTTGAGCAATGTCTCACTAAATGAAATATGTGTACAATCTTCCACTATAGCTCCATATAGCCGACCGTATCGCGATATTGCTTTGCTATAGCGTATTTTATGGGCTTCCTTATTTTGTTATATATAGCATCCTATTTAAAAACATTGTTCTAGATTCACAACTATAAATCAATGAACAGCTCATAAAGCATTGTGGGCAACACGTTCTAAAATATCCAACCCTTAAGTCACAGCCTTAATCAAGTCTCATCTAGTGGAAATCTCAGCTACAAAGGAGACAGTCATGGCAGGCAACAATGAGCGAAGAAAGTAAGACAACAGAAATCAGCCAATCTGTTATGACCGAGGAAAGAAAACACATCATTACCTAACGAATTGGGACGGTATTGTAAATAAACTACTGGATAATTTTTTTCTTGGTTCTATCCTTTGTAATTATGTTGATGATGCAACAACTTTACCACCATAATTATCAGTCTTCAATTCATATGAATCTCATGATTTATCATAATTCATTGTCTCTCTTTCCACTTTCGACATTACCACAACCTATTCTCGGTGCTTGTGATAAAATTTGAAACCAAAAGGTCATATTTGTGTATGGGAATAATATTGTCCCATTCTATAATAAAAAAGGAAGCTTAAGCAGGAAACCTTACAGTTTCGTGTTTGTGCAACTTCTGCATTATGGCCTCCTCTTATCTTCTTTCCCTCTAGGCCAGAAGAATGCAGTCATGTAGTTCAGCTACGCGCAATGAATAAGATAACCAATTGAGTGTAACTGGTGATATTAACTAAGGAAAGTTTTAATCTATATTTTGGCTAGAGGAAATTGTGTGGAAACACTGGTCACGAGAAGAATAGGCAGTATACTGAGATTAATTATAATTAGAAGGCACTTGTGAGAAAATAGACAGGTGGAGCAAGGCAACGGTGGATACTACGCACAAGCTAGCGAGAATCAATCAGCATCAGTCTCACCTTACTGCTCCCATCATTGTGATCACCATACTCTTTGTTGTCTCCACTCCCGAATCAATCACGCTGCTGCTCATATGGAATTGGAGCAAGAAGAACGTGTGTCGAGATGTCATCAGGAAGAGCATCGGGTCCGGCGACGGCGTCCGGTGACGGCGTGCCGAACATATGCGGCGAGAGCAGTAGAGCGGCAGTTTGCTGATGCCATGATGGGGATATGACAAGAAAGCGGAGGAGTAAGCTTACAGTCATGGCGTTGATGATCGACCACCGAGGAAGTTGGCCTTGAAGTGCAGGCGGCGGCGGAGAGCTGAGATGTCTTCTTGGTAGAGTCCTTGCATGTGACTACACGTTATTAATCTAATGGTCAGAGATGGAGCATAGGATTATCCCACGGATGATATTTTTACCGCATGAGAGTTAACATGGAGCCTCGTATGGTGCCTCTAATTAGTAAATCTCTACTAATAATATTGCTAGAGGTATGGTCTGTGGCCGCAAAATATGTTTTTGTCCACCAAAAATACGCTTTCGTTTAAACATAAAATTACGCACCAATACCACCGGTAAGTCAGAAAAACTGTTGGACAAAACTATAATCAACCCGCGGTCCTTCTCTATCTCACCCTATCCGTTTCTCTCTGGTTTCCTTTCGTACAATGGAGACCGCACGCGAGGCTCCGATGTGGAGAGCGGGAGAGGACTGATGAGCGAGATTCTAAGCGGGTTGTCGCTGGGGCGCGCGGACCTTCCGGATGGGTTTCGTTCCTGCAAGGATTCGCGCGGCTGCTCGCGGCAGGCTGCCGATACCGCCTTGCCCATGGCTTCCTGTCGAACATCTTCCAGGAGATGGAACCTACCAACGTGGAAGCGTTCAAGCAGGTCGCGGAGCAAGGCGCGTTCCCGCCGGTCTTCCACATGCGGCCGCTGGTCCGGTCAAACAACGACGATGAGGCTTCAGCTGGCGCGTCGCCCTTGCTATAGTGGCTGGACCTCCAGCCGGCAAGGTCAGTGGTCTTTGTCTCGTTCGGAAGCGGCGGTGCGCTGTCAGTGGAGCAGACAGCCGAGTTTTCCGCGGGGCTAGAGGCTGGGTGGTGCGGATGCCAAGCTTGGACGACCGCTCTGACGCCTTCGGGGCCGGCGCGGACGGCGATGACCCATTGGCGTGGCTTCCCGAGGGCTTCGTGCAGAGGACCCAGGACAGGGGCCTCGCCGTGTCGGCCTGGGTGCCTCAGGTGCGCGTGCTGGCTCATCCGGCGACTGCGGCCTTCGTGTGGCACTGCGGGTGGAACTCGATGCTGGAGAGCGCGATGGCTGGCGTGCTGATGGTCGCATGGCTGATGCACTCGGAGCAGAGGATGAACGCCGTCATGCTGGAAGAGAGCCTCGGGGTGGCGCTGCGTCCGCGCGCGTGGGAGGACGGCGGCGTGGTGGCGTGTGCGGGGGAGGACGACAGCGTGGTGGCGCGCGAGGAAGTCACGGCCGCCGTGAAGGAGCTCATGGAGGGGGAGAACGGGCGCGCCACGCCATGCTGGCCGCCAGCGCGCTGCCAGATCGATTTTAATTTCCCCATCTCCTCCCGACGGGACACGCAGCTGCCGCCGACGAGAAGCCCTATGGCCGTGTGATACGTCTCAAACGTATCTATAATTTTTGATGCTCCATGCTTGTTTTTACACCATTTGCCTAATGTTTCGTTACACTTCGTGGCATTTTTATGCGATTTCCGGAACTAACCTATTGACAAGATGCCACAGTGCCAGTTTCCTGTTTTCTGCTGTTTTTGTGTTTCAGAGTGATACACAGGAAATATTCTCGGAATTGGACGAAACAACATCCTGAAGTCTTATTTTACCCGGAAGCTTCCAGAGATCCGAAGAGGAGTAGGAGGTGGGCCACAGGGGCCCCACACACCATGGTGGCGCAGCCAGGCCCCTGGCCGCGCCAGCCATGTGTGAGGGCGCCTGGTCCCACTCCTGACATCGCCCCTTCGCCTATAAGAAGCCTCGGGACGGAAAACCCTAGGGGATTCGGCAATTTTCCAGAAACAGTTCCGCAGCTCCGCCGCCGTCGTCGACGAATTTCGGGGGACAGAAGTCTCTGTTCCGGCACCCTGCCGGGACGGGGAAGTGCCCCCGGAGCCATCTCCATTGGTCTCCATCGCCGTCTCCACCGTCTCCATCAACCTCACCGCCATCTCCATTAACCTTGCTGTCTCCTATGATGAGGAGGGAGTAGTTCATCCCCGGGGCTGAGGGCTCTACTGGTAGCTATGTGGTTCACCTCTCTCTCCCATGATGTGATCTTTATGTCATCGTGAGCTTTGTATCATGTTGAACAAGTAGATGTTATTATTCAGATGTTATGTGTACTCTAGTGGTGATTGTTAAAGTAATCTATTCCTCCTGCCTTGGTGTAACGGTGACAGTGCGTGCATCATGGTGGTACTTGGTTTAGGCTATGATTGTAATCTCTTATGGATTATGAGAATAATTGTTTCTATGATAGTTTGAGTGATCTATTCCTCCTTTCATGGTGTAATGGTGACAGTGTGTGCACCGTGTTAGTACTTGGTCTAAGTTGCAATGATTTCTATCTTGAGTTGTGATCTGATTTGGATATCTCTATGAGTGGTGTTTGTCAAGTACTTGATGAACTTTAAGGGGTGCTTCTGTAGCCACTACACAATGATTAGTGTTATTCAATAGGAGAGTAATTCAGAGTACCATATTGGAGAGAAGTTGTTTATTTGTTCAATCATGTTATATTGTTGGGAGTGTGTCCACTAGTGAAAGTATGATCCCTAGGCCTTGTTTCCAAGCTTTGCACACCGTTTACTTGCTATTTTGTTACTTGTTTGCTCGCAGCGATATTTATTTCACATCACGTTTGCTACTTATAATCATCTATACCACTTGTATTTCACTATCTCTTCGCCGAACTAGTGCACCTATACATCTGAAAAGTTTATTGGGTGTGTTGGGGACACAAGAGACTTTCTGTATCGTAATTGCAGGGTTGCTTGAGAGGGATAGCTTTGACCTCTAACCTCCATGAGTTCGATAAACCTTGGGTGATCCACTTAAGGGAAACTTGCTGCTATTCTACAAACCTCTGCACTTGGAGGCCCAACAAGTGTCTACAAGAATAGAAGTGCGTAGACATCAAGCTCTTTTCTGGCGCCGTTGCCGGGGAGGTAAGGTAAAAGTTACTCGCATCCTCCTGTGTGAGTGCTCGGAGTTATTTCCTTTAGATTCTGCAATTACATCTTTTTGTTTCTTGTTTTTATTTTCACTAGTTAGGCTTAATGGAAAACAAAGAGTTCTTTAGTCTTTTTCCTGATTTTAGATTTGAAGAGAAAATTTAAAATCCTTTGGAGCTTATTTCGCATAGCAATGTTATTAGTACGAATGCTTTGAATACCGTTATTGCTAATGCTATAGAAAAGTCTAAGCTTGGGGAAGCTGGTTTTGTTGAGTATGATATTTTTAGTCCCCCAACTTTAGTGGAGAAAGTTTGCTCTGATGATATTTTATCTCCCATATGTGATGTTTCTAATGATGCTTGTGGTCCCCATCCTTTTAAAATACCTACGAAGATTGTTGAACGTATTAGGGATAACTGCTATTTAGGAGATGGAACTGTCCATCCTGGTGATCATCTGCTCTTTATACATGAATTATGCGAGTTGTTCCAGTGTGCAGGTATTTCGATGAACCAAGTTAAGAAGAAGCTATTTTCTTTATCACTGAAAGGCAGAGCCGAGGAATGGTATCGGCTGCTTAAAGATGGTCCATCTGTTGGCTGGGAGGAAATTGTACCTCTCTTTTATTCTAAATTCTATCCTCCAAGTGAGATTCATAAAGATCGTAATCAGATATATAATTTTTGGCCTCATGAGGGAGAAAGCATTGCCCAAGCGTGGGGAAGATTGAAGTTACTAATGCATAAATGTCCTATTCATGATCTTCCCCGTAATATTGTTATTAATAATTTTTATGCAAGGCTTTCAGGATATTACAAGGACTATCTAGATGCATGTTTTGATGGGTCTTTCACAAGCAAGGATGTTGACACCAAGTGGGATCTGCTTGAGACAATTCAAAACAATATTGAAGGATGGGATAGCGATAAAGGTAAAGGATCAGGTATGAATTACGAGTTTGATTGCATTAAGTCTTTCGCTGAAACTGCTAATTTTCAAGAGCTTAGTGCTAAATATGGTCTTGATCCTCAAATTATGGTTGATTGCTTTAAAGCCTTTGCTTCCCATATGAATGTTCCTAAAGGAAATGGGGACGTGTATCATAAACCTTTTAAGGACACTTGCATAGAAAGTGATATTGTTATTGATGATTGCAATAAACATGCTCAAACTTCTAAAAGCACTATTTCTTATAAGCATGTTAATTTTTGTGGAATACATAGACCTTGTGAACAGAGTTACAACAAGGAAGATTATTGCATCACCCACGCAAATGAAGAAACCAGTATGTGGTACAAGGATATAGGTGAGATCGGTAAAAAGGTTTGTGAGCTTTATCCTTTTCTTTGCAAACATTGCGATGACATAGGTCATTTTAATTTCCAATGCTCAAGCCCTAATAGTTACTCTTCTAGTACCTTAAGTAGGTATTGTGATGACAAGATCACTCCCAATCAGCATGATGAGCTCGCTTTGTTCTTGGCGTGTGACGAGATATCTAGAAAGATTGCTTTGATAGATATGAATGATGTTGATATTAATAGCACCCTTCGTGGTTGTCGTCTCTATTGTGCTAAAGATTGCCTTGCAAATACTTACATACAAAATCTTATAACACTTGATATTTTGCCAAGCTATGACAGGACTGATAGATGTTTTTATCTCATTAATAGAGAGGAGGAATCCTCCAAAGTTTCCTCTGTTGTTCCTGTCAGCAAACCAGATTATGTGGAGAAGATGCCTTTCCCTCCTAGAGAATATGTGGAGAAGAAGCCCTTCAAGTCTCTCCCTCCTAAAGGAGAGAGTAAGAAGAGTATGAAGAAGAAGAAGAAGAGGAAGAAGAGGAGTAAGAGGCGAGAGGACAAGGTATCTTCCCCTAAGCGTTATGATCCTGCTATAGATTATGATAATTCTGATTGGGATGATGTTCCTATGCCTGTTACCTATGTTAGTGATCATGATTGGGAAAAGCACTCTACTTTTGATATTGAAAATCTTTTTGGTACCAATTCTAAGGTTAATAATTGTTGTACCATTAGTGCTATCCATGTTCCTTCTTATGATGATATGTTTGATGAGTATGCTTTGCGACATAGTAGTTCTCTAGCTTGTGATGATGGGTATAATATTTTCAGTTCACCTACTTTTGAGGAGAAAATTAGTTATGATTACAATATGCCTCCTGTTTTTGATGATTATGGTGATGAGAATAATTATTCTGTTGAATCTGCTCCTACTACTATTGTTCATGTAGGGAGTATTAATCCTTTTATGCATATGGCACATGATAGGGATGTTTTATGTGATAGTTATATTGTTAGTTCTATTCATGATGCTACTGAAAGTTATTTTGAGAGAGGGAAACATGGTTTTATGGATCTCAACAATATTGAGTTTCCCCTCTTTATGTTGCAATTCTTGAAGTTGTACTTGTTTTGCCTTCCTATGCTTTTTGCTTTGCGCTTTTATGACTTGTCTCTTTACAAGACTATTTTTCATAGGAAGTGGTTTAGATTTAAATGTGTTCCATACTTGCTTTTTGATACTCTCTATTGCTGTAAGTTCCTATATGGCGCCTTTGCCTCAAGCTTTTATATGGCGCCCACATGAGCATCTTTGCAAATTACTGCGCCTAGCTCAAAGGCGTTAAAGAAAAGCACTCTTGGGAGATAACCCAATGTTTTCTTTTCAGCATTTTTTCTTTTATTTGAGTCTTGGAAGTCATTACTACTTATCTTGTTTATTTCGTTTTTGTGCCAAGAGAAGCCTCTAATTTGAGTGAGGTAAAGATTTGGGGATGTTGCTGTCCTGAAACTGTTTTCGGTGCTGCACCGTAAAAATTCGTGAAAATTCTCTGTTTATCTTTTGGACCTGCGATTTCTTGTGCATATGCCCCAGATTATATCCAAACTTTTATTAGTTGAACACTTTTTGATTTGAGCAACAGAAAATCCCTCAAAAATTCGACCTTTGTCAGCTGTTCAGTTTTGACAGATTTTTGCCAATATTTGTGTTTGCCACTTTATCGCTTTCTTTTGAGTTCTTTTGATCACGAAACTTTTGGGAAGGTTGCTACAGTAGTATTTGCTATATATGTGGTGGTTTTGAGTTGAAACCTGAAGCAAATAGAGGATTGATTATATGTTATGCTTGCACTAATGTTGCTAATAGAATTGTGTTTAGTTTTGTATGAAGGAAGTTTTCAAGTGTAGGGATTGGAGAATGATGAGATGAGTTGAAGAATGGACAAAAGCTCAAGCTTGGGGATGCCCATGCATCACCCCAAGAAATATCCAAGAAGTACAAGCGTCAAAGCTTGGGGATGCCCCCGAGGCACCCCTTCTTCATCGGCAAAAATCAGGTCACCTTTCAAAACACTATATTTTTATTGCTTCATGCACTATGTGTTTTTCTTGGAGCGTCAGTTGTTTTTGTTTTCAGTATTAGTTTAGTTTAGTTTGCTGCAATAAATGGTCAGATCACATCATGTTTCTTTTGGAGGAGATGAACTCGCTTTTCATTTGCCAAGAACACTCTAGTTTTCACTCTTATCGTTCAATGAGTGTTCTTCTTTTTCTGCTACTGCGTTTAGCTTGCTTTTTCGCCTTGATTTTTGTTCAGATCTTGTTTTATATTTTCATCAAGGTGTATTTTTGCCTCTGGTCTTTATTGGTTTTCATCAAAAGAGGTGTTTATAAAAATTTCAAATGGTGTTGGAAAGAGAAAAAGCTTTGTGCAAAATAGTGGTACAAGAAGGAGCTTGTGTAGACTGCGGCTTAGGCTTTTTCATGTCATGCTTGATGTCTTTTTGATAGTATGCTTAGTGGTTTTGCTGTAGCATGACTTGTCTCAAATAACTGAGATTGCTTAATGAGCCATTGAAAAAATCATGCGTTGTTTTTTTGTATGGAAGCATTATTTTGGTTTTCTCCTTGATGCTTTATTTGGGTTGACTTGGCGCATGCTCACACATGTTAGACTCTTACAAAGTCGCCAATAGCGTTCATGATCATTTAGTTTTTGACTTTTGATGCCATCTTATGCTTCTTTTAATGTCGCTATGTTGCTTTGCATGATTATGGCCATTACTGCTCTCTTAGTTGGTCGCTCCCAGTCTTTTGCTAGCCCTCGCCTTGTACTGAGTATGAGCTCTACTCGTGCATCCAACTCCCAAAAACCAAGTTTGCCATTGTGTCCACTATAAATTCCTATGCATGGTATTTGTAAACCATTCCATGTAAATTTTCATGTGCTACCTTTCAAAATACTTCTCATTTTGTGACACTATTTTTAGCTCATGGGGATGTAGTGGTCGGATTTGCTATCTTCCATATTGCTTATTCCAAAAAGAAAAAAAAGGAAAAAAAAAGAAAAGAAAAAAGGCACTCCTCCATGGAAAGTGAATGTTGGTGGGCACCCGATGGAATCGGTTAGCCATGGTTTGTGAAAGAAAAAAAGGTGGGGAGGAGTGCCAAGCTTTATAAAAGAGCACAAAAGTGCCAATCTCTCTCTCAAAAACTTGCTTCATTTTTGTATGGAAGATAGTAAGAACCCCATTGCTAGTCGTTGACAAAGACAACCACATCTCAAAACCAATTTTTATCTCTCTGTTTTACAAATGAAAAGCTCTAGCACATGTTTAATCACTGCTTCCCTCTGCGAAGGGCCTTTCTTTTACTTTTATGTTGAGTCACCACCTTCTATCTTTATGCACCATTAAGAGAGCATAGTTGTCATTCTTAGTATAATGTGCATTGTCCCAAAGTTTTCATTGATTGATTCATATTGTTGGTTTCACTTGTTCTTAAATTATTTGTATCTAGTCGCCCTCTTAAACTTGAAGGTGTCCTATGCATTTATGTTTTGCTCTCTATTAAGGACAAGCTGAAAACCATTTGTATGTTTTTCCTTATGATTTGAACACACGTTTGACTTTCATTGTTTCATTATTCATGATCTTTGTTTGTGTTCATTTGCATGTTATAACATGGTTGCTAAGTTCTTATTGTCAAGATTATATCTTTCATGCCCATGTTTTAAGTTCTTATGATCCCAGCTCACAATGCTTACTTATATGATCAAGATTGTGTAGGTGCATGCCACCTCAAAAATTATTTCTTTTGTTATCACTTACCTACTCGAGGACGAGCAGGAGTTAAGCTTGGGGATGCTGATACGTCTCAAATGTATCTATAATTTTTGATGCTCCATGCTTGTTTTTACACCATTTGCCTAATGTTTCGTTACACTTCGTGGCATTTTTATGCGATTTCCGGAACTAACCTATTGTCAAGATGCCACAGTGCCAGTTCCCTGTTTTCTGCTATTTTTGTGTTTCAGAGTGATACACAGGAAATATTCTCGGAATTGGACGAAACAACATCCTGAAGTCTTATTTTACCCGGAAGCTTCCAGAGATCCGAAGAGGAGTAGGAGGTGGGCCACAGGGGCCCCACACACCATGGTGGCGCGGCCAGGCCCCTGGCCACGCCAGCCATGTGTGAGGGCGCCTGGTCCCACTCCTGACATTGCCCCTTCGCCTATAAGAAGCCTCGGGACGGAAAACCCTAGGGGATTCGACAATTTTCCAGAAACAGTTCCGCAGCTCCGCCGCCGTCGTCGACGAATTTCGGGGGACAGAAGTCTCTGTTCCGGCACCCTGCCGGGACGGGGAAGTGGCCCCGGAGCCATCTCCATTGGTCTCCATCGCCGTCTCCACCGTCTCCATCAACCTCACCGCCATCTCCATCAACCTTGCTGTCTCCTATGATGACGAGGGAGTAGTTCATCCCCGGGGCTGAGGGCTCTACCGGTAGCTATGTGGTTCACCTCTCTCTCCCATGATATGATCTGTATGTGATCGTGAGCTTTGTATCATGTTGAACAAGTAGATGTTATTATTCAGATGTTATGTGTACTCTAGTGGTGATTGTTAAAGTAATCTATTCCTCCTGCCTTGGTGTAACAGTGACAGTGCGTGCATCATGGTGGTACTTGGTTTAGGCTATGATTGTGATCTCTTGTGGATTATGAGAATAATTGTTGCTATGATAGTTTGAGTGATCTATTCCTCCTTTCATGGTGTAATGGTGACAGTGTGTGCACCGTGTTAGTACTTGGTCTAAGTTGCAATGATTTCTATCTTGAGTTGTGATCTGATTTGGATATCTCTATGAGTGGTGTTTGTCAAGTACTTGATGAACTTTAAGGGGTGCTTCTGTAGCCACTACACAATGATTAGTGTTATTCAATAGGAGAGTAATTCAGAGTACCATATTGGAGAGAAGTTGTTTATTTGTTCAATCATGTTATATTGTTGGGAGTGTGTCCACTAGTGAAAGTATGATCCCTAGGCCTTGTTTCCAAGCTTTGCACACCGTTTACTTGCTATTTTGTTACTTGTTTGCTCGCAGCGATATTTATTTCACATCACGTTTGCTACTTATAATCATCTATACCACTTGTATTTCACTATCTCTTCACCGAACTAGTGCACCTATACATCTGACAAGTGTATTGGGTGTCTTGGGGACACAAGAGACTTTCTGTATTGTAATTGCAGGGTTGCTTGAGAGGGATAGCTTTGACCTCTAACCTCCCTGAGTTCGATAAACCTTGGGTGATCCACTTAAGGGAAACTTACTGCTGTTCTACAAACCTCTGCACTTGGAGGCCCAACAAGTGTCTACAAGAATAGAAGTGCGTAGACATCACCGTGCCTGAGGTGTCTCCTCCTGCTGCTACTATCCATGCGGCACCTCCCGATGGCGAATGTACTTGAGCCTCCTCTGTGGCGGCCTCGGTGGCCTGTCGAAGCGGCGCTGAAGTTCCAGGTCACAGGTCCTGCTGGTCCTGGGGAGGGCCGTGTGCGGAGACCACCTCCATGCTCTCTATGGGCCTCGGCTGCAAGTTGCCGTACTGCCGCGGTCGCGTTGGCCTCCATGGCTCTGCTTTGCTGCTGGAGGAGCCGGATAGGATTAGTACGTGGGAACGGCTGTGCTACGCTCGAATTTTGAGATTCCTTTGTTTGGAGTCTAGCTTCATTTGTACTACTTACACATTAGTGCAGTGGAACTCTGTGGAACTATGTCTTGTGATGCTATGCTGAAGCAGTCACAAGTCACAGTATTGGATTATACTCCCCCATTCTAAAATATAAGATGTTTTATTTTTTTCTAAAATAAATGTATTTATCTATCTTTTAATGTGTTGGATTGAAACAAAATGAGTGAACTTACACATTAAAAAATGGCTAGATTCATGTGTTCATAAGAAAGCTAAAACATCTTAGTATTTTTGAATGGAGGGAGTATACTCTACACGCCTCTCTGTTTTGGACAATCTATGCGATGAAGATGTTTTACTTGAGATGCTGCTGATCATATTATCAAGACTTAATTAGTTTCCTTTTCCCACTTTATTTACAGTGTTGGAGTATTCATACATTAATACATTGCCGGTATTTATGAGCCTTCAGCTTACACTGAATTCTCAAAAAATCTTTTTGTATCAATTATAAACTTTGCACTCATCAGTAATGTTCTATGGTTTGTCAGTTGATTTTCCTGTAGATAATCCACCCACAATTTAAGTTATCACTTGATGTCATATGTATCATCTGCATCATTTATTGCAATTTATAATAAATTGATTGTATAGTAAGTAGGTATAAGTAAAATTATCGGTTGAGGACTACAAAATTATATGCAGTCTGTTATTTAATAGAACGTAAATTGTTGATAAGCTTTACCCGTAGCAACGCACGGGTATTTTGCTAGTATAAGATAAGATATAAGAAGGTTGAGGGAACCGGGCTAGGGCAGGCCAGCAAGCGGTCGATTGTCAAAACCTTTAGTGCCTAGGCTGGGTAGCCATGTCAAAGTGGTTCGAAGCTAGAGCTACCTCGTACGATGTAGGCATCATATGCAAGCGAGTCAAATTTAAGCCAGCTGTCATTCCAGCTGCCCCAAAACTCGGGGGCTAGGGGGAAAGGGAATTGGTCCCTAAACGGGCGGGCTCCAACCCTCCGCTGGCTGTCCGTCCAGCTGGCGCTGCGTCATGACTAGCGACAAAAGCTCGAAATTGAAATCTACAAGAGCATTTGTGAAGAGAGCAGCCAAGACCAGCGGTCTAGAGATTCTCCTCAGCCGTGGCAAGGCTTTTTGCGAAGGCTCACGACAGAAAAATGCGCCAGCTCCAGCCTCGCTCGAGCCGGCACGGAGCATCACGTTTGCTCCTACTCCCTCGAGCCGGCATTGGGCTCAGCATTTGCATGCACCTTCTGAAGCCGGCCAGCAGAGTTACAGCTCTCAGCGCCAGAGCCGGACAAGTATGCCAGGAAGCCCTTCGCCCAAGAAGTGTCTTGAAGGGTCGTTGGCTATCCTAGCCTCTGCCTACGGACACGCGTGAAGCTCGCCTCAAAGGCCAATGATGGCTCAAGCGCAAGACAGAGTTCTAGCTATGAAGCCGTTGTCGTTCTCAAGACAGAAGCGAGCGTCATTCAAGAAAAGTAGTACTCAGCAAAGGCAAAACAAACAATCACAAAAGGCATAGCGAACGGCCACGCTAAGGGCCTGTAGAACAAAAGGCGCTTCCCCCACCCCAAGCTCCGGGAGTCTTCCGCCGACGAGGTTACACTACAAGAAATGTGTTGACTAGCGACCTTTTTATCATGACCCTAGAGAAAAGTGTCATAAAGTAGTGACGATTTTATACCAGATCGTCATGGGCTAATTGGGGAGGCCACCAACTCTAAAAATTACGACGATTTAAACCAGAAACGTCATAACCCAATGGGCACAAAATCGTCATAACCTATCACATGCAGTTTCAGACCTTATCCGGAACCGCTTACGACGAAAATAGATCGTCATAATCGCTAATTTAAAATATATTTGAAATGATTGGACTGCCACCTCAGCGGTTTTACCAACATGTCATCTATGTGTCTATTTACGCCTATGTGTAATATCCACGTGTCAATTTAGCTTATATATGGCTGCACTAGACATGTAAGTCTGGGACCCACATGTCATATACTCAGAGTTTGTGTCTAGCTGATTGACATCTGGGCCCCCACCATCCCTACCTGACACGTGGGTCCCACCCGCCGTCCCCACCCGACAATCGGGTCCCACCCACAGCCCCCACCTGACACCATGGGGCCCACCCACCAGACCGACCGGGACCCACATGTCATACACTCAGATTTCGCATCTAGCTCATTGACATCTAGGTCCCACGGTCCGCCCCCCTGACACACGGGGACCACTCAGCGTCCCCACCTGACAGGCTGACACACGGGACCCGCCACCAGGCCGACCAATATATGTGGCAAAATATATGCGTCGGCCGGGGGTCGAACCCACAACCTCCCGCCCCGAGCGTGCATCACCTGACCACCAAGCCACGCTCACACTTGTGATAACAGCACATGTTATTTCTGTTTTAACCTATCTTTCGCGGTAAGTTCGGCCTCAGCCCTTGTGAATAGTACTTGGGCTGATATGGACAGCGCTTGGTGTTGTTTTTTTTGTTTTTTATCTTTTGCAATTCTTTTAAAATTTAAACACAAAAGATTTGAAGAATATTTAAGACAAGGCCAAATAAATTCAAACAAACTTTGTAAATTATGTTTATCATACATATAATAACATTAAATCTTTTTCTCCGCAAAACAAAATTTATTTACTAGAATGCCATTCTAGTGTATTCAAAATACGGCTAAAACAGCGGGCATGACCATCCCTAGGTCGGGGTAAAATCTTGCGAAACTCTTGATGGATCTCTGATAAAATAGATAATGGTGTACCTAAAAATGATTTTTTGAAAAAAGCTTGAGCAAACTATGAAGCACCTGTAGTTCAAATTTGACCCGCTTCCAACTGAATCGGCAAAATTTTGTCAATTTCTTGAAGGGTGTCCAGAAAACTTTTTCCATGCAAACAAATGGTTACTTCTGCATAAAATATGGTACAATATCATTAAAATTTTATTAGTCCATTTTTGAAACTTATTTTTGGTAGATGCTTCACAAAATAACCCATTTTTAGCATTAAGAAAATGAAAAATGAATTTTTTGTGCAAAGAAAATTAATACTCCCCAAAGCAACTTTGTTTGCCATACCAAGATGCACACATGTGCATAATATGGGGTTATCTTAACAAACTATGCCATAATTATGGCCATAACTAACTCATCTCGCTTGAAAGCCATGAAACTTTATATAAGGCAGCTCTTTTTTATGAACACTTTTTAAAATGTTTCCAATATTCTAAGTTTGTTATTTTTCCTAGAAACTAGGTCACATAACATGACACAACACGCAGGTTTTGTATTTTTTTTGATTTTTTTTTAATTTGTTATGCACATTTCAAAATGCGACCAAAACGGTGGGCATGACCGCTCCTAGGTCGGGACAGAATCTTGCGAAACTCTTGATGGATCTCTGATAAAATAGATAATGGTGTACCTAAAAATGATTTTTTGAAAAAAACTTGAGCAAACAATGAAGCACCTGTAGTTCAAATTTGACCCGCTTCTAGCTGAATCGGCAACATTTTGTCAATTTCTTGAGGGGTGTCCAGAAAACTTTTTCCATGCAAACAAATGATTAATTCTGCATAAAATATGGTACAATATCATTTAAAATTTTATTGGTCCATTTTTGAAACTTATTTTTGGTAGATACTTCCACAAAATAACCCATTTTTAGCATTAAGAAAATGAAAATTGAATTTTTTGTGCAAAGAAAATTAATACACCCCAAAGCAACTTTGTTTGCAATACCAAGATGCACACATGTGCACAATATCGGGTTATTTGAACAAACTATGCAATGATTATGGCCATAACTAGCTCGTCTCGCTTGAAAGCCATGAAACTTTGTATAAGGTAGCTCTTTTTGTGAACACTTTTTCAAAATGTTTCCAATATTCCAAGTCTGTTATTTTTCCTAGAAACTAGGTCACATAACATGACACAACGCGAAAGTTTTATATTTTTTTGATTTTTTTTGAATTTGTTATGCACATTTCAAAATGCGACCAAAATGGTGGGCGTTACCGCTCCTAGGTCGGGATAGAATCTTGCGAAAATCTTGATGGATCTCTGATAAAATAGATAATGGTGTACTTAAAAATGATTTTTTGAAAAAAACTTGACCAAACAATGAAGCACGTGTAGTTCAAATTTGACCCGCTTCCATCTGAATCGGCAAAATTTTGTCAATTTCTTGTGGGGTGTCCAGAAAACTTTTTCCATGCAAACAAATGGTTAATTCTACATAAAATATGGTACAATATCATATAAAATTTTATTGGTCCATTGTTGAAACTTATTTTTGGTAGATGCTTCACAAAATAACCCATTTTTAGCATTAAGAAAATGAAAAATGAATTTTTTGTGCAAAGAAAATTAATACTCCCCAAAGCAACTTTGTTTGCCATACCAAGATGCACACATGTGCACAATATGGGGTTATTTGAACAAACTATGCCATGATTATGGCCATAACTAGCTCATCTCGCTTGAAAGCCATGAAACTTTATATAAGGTAGCTCTTTTTTGTGAACACTTTTTCAAAATGTTTCCAATATTCCAAGTTTGTTATTTTTTCTAGAAACTAGGTCACATAACATGACACAACGTGAAGGTTTTGTATTTTTTTGATTTTTTTTGAATTTGTTATGCACATTTCAAAATGCGACCAAAACGGTGGGCGTGACCGCTCCTAGGTCGGGATAGAATCTTGCGAAACTCTTGATGGATCTATAATAAAATAGATAATGGTGTACCTAAAAATGATTTTTTGAAAAAAACTTGAGCAAACAATGAAGCACCTGTAGTTCAAATTTGACCCGCTTCCAACTGAATCGGCAAAATTTTGTCAATTTCTTGAGAGGTGTCCAGAAAACTTTTTCCATGCAAACAAATGTTTAATTCTGCATAAAATATGGTACAATATCATTTAAAATTTTATTGGTCCATTTTTGAAACTTATTTTTGGTAGATGCTTCACAAAATAACCCATTTTTAACATTAAGAAAATGAAAAATGAATTTTTTGTGCAAAGAAAATTAATACTCTCCAAAGCAACTTTGTTTGCCATACCAAGATGCACACATGTGCATAATATGGGGTCATCTTAACAAACTATACCAAATCTGCAGCATATTTTTTGGTAGGTGATTAAAAAAATCCAGTTTTGATGCTACCCTCACTCTAGCCAATCAAATGACTAGAATACACCTCCCACGGATCACCCTATTAAAACATCTAAACCGTCGAACCACACCATCCAACGCCCCTCATTTCTCAGAGAAAACACAAACAAGACCCACTCAATCAAACCCTAGACCCCCGCAGCGCTCCTCCTGAGTCCCGATCCAAACCCTAGTCATTTCCTTCCCTCGCGCCGCCCTCTCCTCTCCCTCGCGTACCGACCCGCGCCGCCCTCTCCTCTCCCTCTGGCCCGATCGGATCTGCCATCCCCCCCTCGGATCTGCCCCTCATCCACCTCCTCCTCGCCGGCGTCGACCAATGGCGGTGCACGGGCGGCAGACAAAGCGGACGCGGCGGACGCGGGTCACCGCGGAGTCGTACCTCCTTGACATGCGGGCGTTCCCCGGCGCTAAGGAGTACCCCGACCTCGGTCATGGAACTCGATTCCCCGGACCAGAAGACGGCGTCATCCGGACAAGGACGAGCAGCTGGCGCTGCTCCACCAGATGCTGCTGCTGCTCTCCACCATCGGACAAGGACTTGTGCAGCTCCCGTCTGCCCTAACTACTCCGCCCAAGCTCGCCGTCCCGGAGCACCCCTGTGAGCACCCCTCTCACTCTCCCACCCCCTCCTTGCTCCGACGTGTTTTTCCGTTCAGGTATGTGCTTGGTCTGGATTGCTATCCGTGGCGCCTGATTTTGGGTGCTGGGGGATCGGGCAATGCGCGTCTGGGAGCTACGGCAGCGATCTCGGTAGATCTGGATCAGCTCGCCGCTTGAATTGCGACTTCGTTGCTGGATGACGGAGTTGGGGGTCGTGATCCGGGGGCGCCTCGTGAATCATGCCTGGGTTTCGGGATCCTGCTGACGCTCCCGATGCGGAATTCTCATTTAGAATTGGGCTCATGCATGTATGCTCGTCTTCCCTTGTTCCATTTGGTGTTGGGTCCTGCCCGTGCGTTGAATCACCACTGCGATCTGTACTACTAGTAGTGACGATGCTCCATACATATGGTGGATACACATATCCTCTAAGACGACGAACTGGAGTGCAACGTGTCTGCCGTGAATTGAGTTTCGAGACAACCTAGGACCTTCCATTGTTACTAGATCGGGTAACCTATAGCATTTTACTATTTCTGGTATCGTCATGAGTAGAAATGTGTTTCACTTTCTTGGAGGAAATAGACGTATTGATGAGAAGTGATGCATGAGCTTGTCCGGTCATAATTATCCATCCTACAAAAAGGGGGTCTTGTTTGTAAGCCCAGACAAAAAGGGGGTCTGGGAATCAAGAATCTGCAGCTGTTTAATCATTGTTTGCTATGTAAATGGTGGTGGAAGTTGGAGACAGAAGAAGGTCTTTGGCAGAACCTGGTGAAAGCCAAGTATGACATAAATAAAAGTCTGCATCATATAAAATTAAGAAATGATGACTCTCCTGTTTGGAAGGATCTGTGGAAAGTGAAACACTTATACCTTAATCAGAGGATGATGGTGGTGGGTGATGGCAAATCTACTGACTTCTGGAATGATGCCTGGTGTGGATCATCTCCATTTTGTGAAAAATTCCCTGAGCTGTTTGCAATCTGTCTGGACCAACAGCTGACTGTAGCTGAGGCTGCAGTCCTAGGCTGGCAGTTCAGATATAGGCGCTGGATGAGTCCCGAGATTCAGTCCCAGTGGCGCTGTATGAGAGATAAACTGGCTATGATTGCCCTCAATCGTGAACAGAACAAACCTAGATGGAAACTTACTAAATCTGGGATCTTTTCTGTTAAATCTTTATATAACAAACTCTCGGCAGTTGGAGTTGACAGAAGTTTTAAGCAACTTTGGAAAGCGAAAATTCCTCTTAAAATCAAAATTTGGCTCTGGTTAATCTGGCACAATGCAATAGCCACAAAAGACAACATGAAAAAAAGAAAATGGATTGGTAGTTTTACTTGTCAGTTTTGTCCTGCTGATGAAACCATCACTCATTTGTTTTTTACCTATCCCATGGCTGCTTACATGTGGAGTACTATTAGCACGGTTTTAGGTGTTTTTACTAGACCCTCTTGCTTTACTCAGTACTTTTGGTGGATTGCCAAAGTTTTCCCTGTTGGTCCCAATTTTCACATTGTGGGGATTGCAGCTTTGTGCTGGGCTATTTGAAAGACTCGAAATAATGCTTGTTTTGAGGGCAAGCTTATTTCCTCTCCTGTGGGTTTGATCTGTTACATGTCTGCTTTTCTTCGATATTGGGCAGGTCTCCAGGGGGAAAATGATAGGGAGATGTTGATGGAAGGAGCTTCACGCCTTCAGAGAGGAGCGATGGCGGCGCATGAGATGGCCAGACAGGTTGGGGCATCTAGGGCAAGAATCCAGGAGGAAGTTGACAAAGATAAAGAAGTTTCCGTCTGAGAACTTTAAGTTCCAAGTTCTGCTGTTAATCTGGGACGTTTACTTTTGATGCTGGTGTTGTAATAGTCCGGTGAAACCCCTGCCGCGTTAAAAAATACTCTGTTTTAGGTTGCCTTAGGTAGCAGACTTTGCTGCTGCTTGCGACCTAGGTTTAGCCCCATCGTACTTTTTCCTTTCTTTTACTGTTGTGTTTGTAAAAAGACCTTTGTTCTGTTATCCTTGTGATAGTGGAACCCGGCTCCATACGTGGGGGCATATGGAAAAATAATAATTATCCATCCTACTACCTCTTTAGCCTTTCCAGCTAATTCTGCTAGTTCTGGCACCACATAAGGTTTCCAGTGACTATATCTCCATAAAGGTAATACTTAATTCTGTAGCACACGTGTGTTTCTTGAAAGCTAATACTTAATCAAGATTATCTTTGTATAGATTGTTTTGGTTCAGTAAAGCTAATACTTAACTCTGTAGCACACGTGTTTCTTGAATGGTTAAATATGCTGTTCACTGTAATCAAATTTTGTAGCTTTCTGCTCAGCCATATTGTTCAAATGATGGAGTTTTTTCCTTATAAGTTGCATATCATCAATTGATAGTTCTGAAATGATTTCACAACTGATTTGGTTACCCATTTTTATTGTTGGTTACCTGGTGCGCTGGGCGAGCAGGAACATGGAGGCCGGCGATGCGCTGGGTGAGCAGGAGCATGGCAGCTGGCAACGCGCTTGGCGAACAGGAGCATGGTAGCCAGCGAATGGTTGCTACTAGGTTTGTCAGGTAGAATCTATTTGAATCGACTCACTGATGAACTATTTTTCTTGCCTACCGTTCTAGAACTATTTTTATGGGATGACTTCGTCTCTTATAGTGAAACTGTGTGACGTGTGAAATAGTTAATTGACTGGGACATTGTTAGCTTACAGCTCGTTATGTTTTCCTTTTGTAATGCTAGTTTGTATAGCAATACTGGTATGATTCAGCTTTGGATATATTTTGTATAACTTACAAAATTGTTAGGTTAATGCTTATTGCTGGAACCATGTGAAGTTTGGCTGTTCTGTGAGAGAGTACTACAATTGGTTTGGTGGTTGTGTTCTGCAGGTATCTAGAGTGAAAATCGGGTTGCTGGGCTGGGATGCAGAAATGGCTTGTTGGTGTAGGTTCTTCTATTATATGCTGTGTTGGCATGAGAGATATGGGGTTATTTGTTTTATCACTTTGCACATTGTTTGCTTTGCTTGGAGCCTTTCCAAGTTTTTTTTCAACGACATTCTTTTACTGTTTCACTATTGGCTGCATCGTGGTTCTTAAATTAACGAGTTGTGAATCATGTTTCTAGTGTCAATTTTGAATAAAGTACCCATTTCATCATGAATAAAGTCTGGTACCTCACTCTGGTACTTCACTCTTGATAGATTTTCTGTATGGTAGAGCTGGATATCCCTTGCCACGTAATTTATTACTAAAAGAATTGCAATAATTTGAAACTTGCTTCTGCTACATGATCCTTTGTTTTGTTGGACACAAACCTGATCTGATTGATAGAATTATAGTACAACTGCAGCTTACAAAATATTTCTTGAATGTATTCGGATAACTTGTACGTATTCTCCATAGTGTACTATGAAATAATTTGAACTCATGTGTCTGAATTTAGATATTGCTGTTAGGGTATTAACAAATGTGAATCTCTTGGTCATCTTATTGATTGAGTTGGCTTATTAGCAGTGACAAGTGACACTTTATTTCATTTGAGCCGCTACCATGCTTCTGTGATGCGAGTTCGTGTTCTGATTCTGGTTCGATTTTGTTGGTGATTCGCAGGTTGGCAAGGACGGTGGTGAGAAGTGGAAGTCCCCGACCGATGCTGTAAGTAAAACTGTCCCCTCTCCTCCCCTCAAATTGCTGGATGCGATGCTTGTTTTCATCTGATGTATAATTACCTTTTATTGTTCTTGTTCTTATCCTTGATCAGTATCAATTGTGAGAGCATGCCATCCTTTAATATATGATTGTCCTATGAGTTAATGCCAATCTTTTTGTCTGGTAAAATTATTCATATGGTTCAGGCTGTTTGTTGTAGATATATAGTTATAATGACGTGCAATCTGGAACAATGCATCTCTTTATGTAAAATTATGCGCATAGTTGAACTGCATTGTATGTCAGCTCACACTTCTCTTTTATCTCCACTGATAATATTTGCTTTGAGAGATCGTCCTGAATCAGGCTGTTTAGTATTGTATTGTATTGTATCTAATTCTGCATCTGTTACTTTGGTGCTTAAATGTGTAGCTGGCGGTTGGGACGTGATGGTGGAGGGAACGGTGCACACTGTGAGAAGTTGGTAGGTTTCGGGTTCGAAGGCAAATCCCTGTCATGGACCTGGAGATTGGGAGCCAAGTCTGGTCTCGTAGAAGCACATGCTTTGGGTTCTGTGATATATTGTATATATTGTATATGGTCATGCGATGGATTTACATAGTTGCTTAGAATCAGTTTCAGCCTTGTATATATTGTATATATGTGCCTGTGGAAATTTTGTTATGCTTGTGAAAATAATTTTATCTATTCATTGTTTCTATCTCGTATTTAATTGTTGTCAAATTGTGGGAAAATAAGACCTGATCAGTGGGACCAGTGCGAGAATTGACAGGTGGGACCAGCCCAGTAAAAAGTTAACTGTAGAAAATAGAAAAAGGATGTAAAAAAGCTATACGGCCCAATAGAGATATTGACCAAAACTAGGCTAAGGCCCAGAAAAAAAAGGCTAGACTTATTGGGCTTGGCCCATATAGATAACTGAAATGGATTGGGCTGATTTCAATTTACATGTCTACCACGTGTATGCCACCTGTATTCCGCGTCGGATTGCTGATGTGGCCTCCTGCCACGCATATGCCATGTCGGATTGCTGATGTGGCCTCCTCAAATTGCCCATGACGATACTGAATCGTCATAAGCATTATGACAGTCCAATATCGTCATAGACGGTTATGACGATCTCTGTGAATTCGTCATGTTCGATCATCAAGGACGCCCCGTTTTTGACAATCATTTTTTCGTCATAAAATCGTCATAGATCAACCATTATGATGATCTAGTGATGAAATTAGAGGGTCACTAGTCAACACATTTCTTGTAGTGTTACCATCGATGAGGGAGCCTTGGAGGTGCCTGCCGCTCACGCCTATGCAGAGTAGGCGCGAGCGCAGTAGGAGATGTCGACGACGCGGACGCAGAAGAAGTGTGACCCCTCACGGCGAGAGAAGATGAGGGACCAGCCCAGCTTCAGGTCGTAGTCCTCAATGAACTGCGGCCAGCCGCCACGGAGGTAGCTCTTCCCCTCGCCGTCGTGGAAGATCTCGATGGGGTCCGATGGCTGTCTGCCGCTGCACTCCTCCACGGTGACATGCGTCAGCACGTCCCCTCCCATCGTGTCGACGAACTGGAAGGGGAGCAGGAGGCGCACTTCGCACCCAGCCCGGAGGGGAGCCAGGAAGGTGGTACCCGTTCACCGAAGTGTAGGCGGGCTGCTGCTTCGTCGGCGGGCGCCGTGACTGGCAGGCCATGCTAGCGACTGCGCTGGACGAGTTGCCGGCGGCGGTGGCGGCGGGAGCCACCTCAAGGGAGACCGTGGCGTTTGCTATTGCAAGGGCCGCCAAAGTCTTCTTGTTGCGGCTGCCCAACGGGCGGCCGCGCTTGCGGGGCACTGACGGCGTCACCGCCAGGCCCTTGTCCTTGTTTTGGCTCCCCAGCGGGCGGCCGCGCTTGCGTCCTCCCGACCCGCCGTGTCCTCCGGCTCCGAATCCTCCAGGAGCACCAGCAGAAGACATGGTAGAAGCAGAGGCAAGCTGGAGAAGAAAGGGGGCTGCTTGGCAAGGAAGACGATGGCGCGACGGAATGGGAAACACCCCTCAAGAGCTCTGAGGCTTTAAAGGGGAGGAGACATAAAAAACCAAGTCAGTTTAATGAGCCCAGATGGATCGTCCAGCGCATGACGTTTCGATGGGACGTGCCGCTGACGCACGCCGCGTGACGCTTCAGTAAAAGAAAATCATTACGGTCGCCATAAAAGTCCAAGCGACAGCAGGCGATGGGACGTTACGCTGCGGCGCTCAGGCCAGTAACAGCGTGGGTCTAGATTTCGAGAGGTTCAAGTTCTGAGGAGCCAGGCGCTGGCTAACGGCTGTGGAACAGCCTCGAGCCGGTTCGGAGCCGGTACGTCCCGAGACGGCAGGCAGAATTCTCCAAGACTTGACCTCAAGATCAACAACCTTCCAGCCGGACGAGAGATCCTGGGACTTCGACGGATGTGAGTCGACTTCGGCGAGGAATAGAACCCACCGAAGCCCCATGCTATCCCATGAGACTTCGCCAGTTTCAGGGGCTAGTGTCGTGGGGATGACTATCTGGGTAGGCCAAGGGCAGAGCCATCTGCCGGCTAACGTCCAGGGATCACTGCGACATCCGGCCGAAGAGGCCGGCTTCAACCGAAGGGCCGACTGCGGCAACAGTCGGCTGGCATCTTCATCACCAGAGGTCCGAGCCAGTGAAGATGATGAAAATCCTCCAACGGACGCTTTATCAAAAGCAGCATGGCCCCGACAAGATCGATAGAGGCCGGAGACCAGCATGACGCCAGCCACGCTCGGCCTCCACCAACCGTAACGGGCAAGCCCCTCCTCCACGAAATGATCCGAGGCAGACAGGAGGCATATGCTCCGAATATGCTGGTCCAAGGGGAAAAGGCGCTTTATAAAGTGGCATGCGCCCAGACAGAGGGCCAGAGGATGGTGGGGCCCACATCAAGACCGCAGCCACGGAGGAGTCGGCAGCCGGACACCAAACTGTAACCAGGCCCCTGCCTATATAAGGGGGCCTGGACCCTTAGAGTAGAGAGATCGAACACTTCTTCTTCTACCTCTAGATAATATAGCTCTAGGAGTGACAAGGGTTAACTCGACAAATGTCCTAGATGAAGGACTTAGGATCGGGAAGATAGGGCGTCGTATGAACTCGAAGGTAAAATCAGTCAAACAAGGTGTGTATCAAAAGTAAACGTGGGTGTAGAACCTGGCTTGCTTTCAATCTGTCCCTCACCGCCCTCTCCTGGCCCCTATATATAGATGGCCAGGTCTCGAGGATCGGGAGGGATCCGATATAGATTAAAATATCGACATACGACATGAACTCGTATTTGGACTAGTATTACAATTGGGCCTAGCCTAACGGGCCTCAGGGGTACTCAACTGACGGGCTCTATTATCTATACCCTTGTCAGTAGCCCCCGAGATTCTACCAGAATTGCAGATTCGGGTTGAATCTCAGATCTTCAAATCTTCGACTTGATCAATACTTGACTTCTTCAGATATTCAAATCTTCGACTTGGTCTTTCGACTTAACTTTTATTATAATATCTCGCAAGGAGTTTTGATGAACAAGCCTGGCAACTCTGACGGATGAAGAGGCTAGTTAACTGCCGGAACAGATACTTGTCACCTACTTCAAATTCAATCCCCTTGGCTTTGAATTCGGGAAACCGGTCAAACCCATTCTTTTGCCGCATTTAGGACTTACAAAGAATGAATCCCAGTGGTTCTCAGGGTACCCAGTGCGTCCACCAGGAAGCAGAGGCAAGCTGGAGAAGAGAGGGGGCTGCTTGGCAAGGAAGATGATGGCGCGGCGGAATGGGAGACACCCCTCGAGAGCTCTAAGGCTTTAAAGGGGAGGAGACATAAAAAACCAAGTCGGTTTAATGAGCCCAGATAGATCATCCAGCGCATGACGTTTCGATGGGACGTGCCACTGACGCACGCCGTGTGACGCTTCGGTAAAAGAAAATCATTACGGTCGCCATAAAAGTCCAAGCGACAGCAGGCGATGGGACATTACGTTGCGGTGCTCAGGCCAGTAACAGCGTGGGTCTAGATTTCGAGAGGTTCAAGTTCTAAGGAGCCAGGCGCCGGCTAATGGCTATGGAACAGCCTCGAGCTGGTTCAGAGCCGGTACGTCCCAAGACGGCTGGCAGAATTCTCCAAGACTTGACCTCAAGATCAACAACCTTCCAGCCGGACGAGAGATCCTGGGACTTCGACGGATGCGAGTCGACTTCAGCGAGGAATAGAACCCGCCGAAGCCCCATGCTATCCCATGAGACTTCGCTAGTTTCAGGGGCTAGTGTCGTGGGGATGACTATCTAGTTAGGCCAAGGGCAGAGCCATCTGCCGGCTGACGTCCCAGGGATCACTACGACATCCGGCCGAAGAGGCCGGCTTCAACCGAAGGGCCGACTGCGGCAACAGTCGGCTGGCATCTTCATCACCGGAGGTCTGAGCCGGTGAAGACGACGAAAATCCTCCAACGGACGCTTTATCAAAAGCAGCATGGCCCCGACAAGATTGATAGAGGCCGGAGACCAGCGTGACGCCAGCCACGCTCGGCCTCCACCAACCGTAACGGGCAAGCCCCACCTCCACGAAATGATCCGAGGCAGACAGGAGGCATATGCTCCAAATATGCTGGTCCAAGGGGAAAAGGCGCTTTATAAAGTGGCCTACGCCTAGATAGAGAGCCAGAGGACGGTGGGGCCCATGTCAAGACCGCAGCCACGGAGGAGCCGGCAGCCGGACACCAAACTGTAACCAGGCCCCTTCCTATATAAGGGGGCCTGGACCTTTAGAGTAGAGAGATCGAACACTTCTTCTTCTACCTCTAGATAATACAGCTCTAGGAGTGACGAGGGTAAACTCGACAAATGTCCTAGATGAAGGACTTAGGATCAGGAAGATAGGGCGTCGGATGAACTCGAAGGTAAAATCAGTCAAACAAGGTGTGTATCGAAAGTAAACGTGGGTGTAGAACCTGGCTTGCTTTCAATTTGTCCCTCACCGTCCTCTCCTGGCCCCTATATATAGATGGCCAGGTCTCGAGGATCGGGAGGGATCCGATATAGATTAAAATATCGACATACGACATGAACTCGTATTTCAACTAGTATTACAATTGGGCCTAGCCTAACGGGCCTCAGGGGTACTCAACTGATGGGCTCTATTACCTATACCCTTGTCAGTAGCCCCCGAGATTCTAACAGAATTGCAGATTCGGGTTGAATCTCAGATCTTCAAATCTTCGACTTGATCAATACTTGACTTCTTCAGATCTTCAAATCTTCGACTTGGTCTTTCGACTTAACTTTTATTATAATATCTCGCAAGGGGTTTTGATGAACAAGCCTGGCAACTCTGATGGATCAAGAGGCCAGTTAACTGCCGGAACAGATACTTATCACCTACTTCAAATTCAATCCCCTTGGCCTTGAATTCGGGAAACCGGTCAAACCTATTCTTTTGCCGCATTTAGGACTTACAAAGAATGAATCCCATTGGTTCTCAGGGTACCCAGTGCGTCCACCAGGATTTTTTTTCGCGTCATAGACACGGATACGTACCAGCAAAGCGCATCCATGTGCGTATACCGGGCCACACAGGACGGATCCTGGGGTCCTACCTTCATGATATATTTCAACCACGGCATTCAAGTTTTGTCGCGATGACGCAACTCGAGAATCATATTTTGCAGCCTTGTTTGACTGTTTTAATATACAAAACATTCGAGTTATCCTTTGCAACTCTCATAAATAGCTCCCGATGGGAGTAATCGATGTTCTATTTTGTCGACAATGTAGTCGAAGTTCATTGCTGACGAAATACAACCAATTGCGCCTAAACCATTTGTCCACCAACTAGTTCTTTTTTTATTGGCTTCAACTCTTCTCCTTTCTGTCGACTTCTTTCTATCGGGTGCATGACAGCGCTCCTGATGGGAGTAGCCCCCGAGTGTATAGCCGATTTTTTTTTTCGGATATAGGCTCAAAACTATAGACATTCCTGTCCCATATACTGTATATTTTGATATTTTTTGACATATTTCGCCCTTTTGAAAATTCTGCTTTTCTTTTCTTACGACTGAAGCCCTCGAGTCCCAGACGAAGTACTTGTGCTTCCTGATAGATAACTTCTCTCTTGATGCGTTGATCCTTCTTTTATTGTCTGCACTTGGCAGAATATAAGAGCCCATAAATAAACTTTGGACCTTACCTTTGTAAAGGCCCATTAGTGTGTACTTATAAATAAAGCACGTCTGTGGAGGGTAAAAAACCCTAATCCAGTCATTAGCTTTTCCTTCCGCCGCATCATCTTCTTCCTCTTCATCTCATCTAGGGTTTCTTCTTTCCAACACTTGTCTCCATGGCCGATGCGAGTGGATCACGTCTGAACATCGGCGTCCTAGTGGAGAAATGGGGTCACGGCTGCCCTCGCGGCAGCAAGAACAAGGCTACAGTCGAGGCTGTGGTAGTTTCATCCTCCGCTCCGGTGAAGCAGCGCCCCGGCCGTCCGGCCGGGAGCAAGAATAAACCCAAGGTGCCATCTGCCGCACCAGGTCCAAGCGCTTCTTCTGCTAATGCTTATCCTTCTTCACCCAGAATCTATTCCCTCTTCTGCATCGCCGGCACGCAGTGTCGTGAGATTCAGCGGTTACCGCAGAATTTCACCAAGTATATGGACGGGCGAGAACTGCGGGAAGTGGTTCTTCGTGAACACTCTGGGGGAGGAACTCCCTATGAAGTGGAGGTCTGGTACGATGGCACCAGTGAGCAGTATTTCAAGGGCGACTGGTCGCAGTTTGTAGAAGACCATGACCTCCATCAAGGCTTCTTCATGACTTTCGACTTCCATATCGGCACATCGAAGTTTGACGTGAGGATCTATGATGGCACCCAGTGCCAGACGGAGTATGAAGCTGAAGTGCATTTTCACTAGATTCATTTTATGTAATCTCTTTGTTCTTAGTTGTTCTTCCTCGTACTATCTGTAATAAGTAGTCATATTTGGATTATGTGTTGCCTTTACTTTATTAATAGACCATGGGAACAGATCATAGTTTCGAGGTATGCACTTAATATATTATCGGGTTCCTCTGAACCGTGTATGTTGCTGCCAAATGTCGGGTTGCGAACAACCTTGTAGTATGTCGAAGATAATCACAGATCTCAATAATAACTTGTTAATCTTTATTTCGTACAACTCGAGGGTCTGAGCCCCTGAGTGGAAAATAAAATATTTACATATATTGTCGAGTTGACCCAAGGAACCCGACCTATGGCCTCATGTACTGGATTCGGAGGGTCATAACTCGAAGAATTCTTTGTCGCCTTGTGTCGCCTATGTGTAGAACCATCGTAGTTGCTCTGCATTCCAGGGGTTACTCTCGTCTTTCCCCGTTTTCTTGTCTTGTAGTTGATAAGCTCCTCCTGGTATTACTTCTATCACGATGTAAGGTCCCACCCATGGGGACTCAAGTTTTCCATGTCCGTCTTGCTTGAGTCATAAGACTAGGTCTCCCACTACGAAAGACCGTGGACGAACTCGACTACCGTGGTAGTTTCGTAGGTTTTGCTGATATTGAGTGGTTTTGGCGAGTGCTACGTCCCTCGCCTAGTCGAGTGCATCGACATCGTCCTGAAATGCTTCTGTGGAGTTGTCTCATCATACGCTGCGATTCTTGGAGCTTCGTGTGTGATCTCGACTGGAAGCACGGCTTCTGCGCCGTGTACCAGAAAGAAAGGTGTTTCTTGAGTAGCTACGTTGGGTGTATTTCGTAGACTCCAGAGCACGGAGGGTAGCTCATCTACCCAAGCGTGCTTGGCTTTCTCGAGGGGTGTCAACAGCCGTTTCTTTATCCCGTTGCATATTAAGCCGTTGGATTTTTCGACTTGCCCATTTGTCTTTGGATGCGCTACAGATGCAAATTTCAATTTCATTGCCAATCCTTCACAGTAGTCCTTGAACTCCTTTGATGTGAAATTTGTACCATTGTCTGTGATGATGCTGTGTGGTACTCCGAAGCGAAAGACTATGGACTTGATGAAGTTGATTGCGGCTTTAGAATCTTGGGTTGTTACTGGGCTGCTTCTACCCACTTGGTGAACTTGTCGACTGCCACCAGCATATAAACATGCCCTCCTGGCCAAGATTTGTGCAATTTTCCTACCATGTCGAGACCCCATTGCGCAAAGGATCAGGATAATGGTATTGGTTGTAATTCTGCTGCTGGCGCGTGTGGCCGAGATGCGAAGCGTTGACAGGCCTCACACTTCCTCACTATATCTTTCGCATCTTCAATGGCTGTGAGCCAATAAAATCCTGCACGGAAGGCTTTGGCTGCAATGGCTCTGCTGCTAGCGTGATATCCACATACTCCTGCGTGGATATCTTTTAAGATTTCTTGCCCTTCTTGAGGAGTGACGCATCGTTGCAAGACGCCTATTATACTTTTCTTGTATAATTTTCCTTGTAACACGATGAAATCCTTGGATCGTCGTATTATCCTCTTTGCTTCTACTGTGTCTTCGGGTAGTGTTTTGTTTATTATGTATGCCAGATATGGCTGCATCCAAGTTTCTTCGATCATCATAACCTCTTTTGGTTCTGTTGTACTTACTTTTCCAGCCCCCGAGCCTGTTGCTTGGTGCTGGCCTTGCTCCTCTGTAGTCGAAGTTTTGCTGTTCTTTATTGATCTTTCTATGATTTCCTCCCAAAAGACTCCTTGCGGTACAGGTAAGCATTGGGACACGATGTTTGCTAGATTGTCGGCTTCCTTGTTACTGGCTCTGCTGACGTGCGAAACTTCGCATCCATCGAATGTTCCTTCTAGATAATAGTATAAGTTTCTGTATGCTGTCATGTTGTCGCTGATGGCATTGCCCTTGTTCATCACTTGTTGGACGACGAGTTTCGAGTCTCCAAATATTTTCAGTCGAGTTGCTCCGCATGCTTTCGCCATTTCCATTCCATGGAGCAGCGCTTCGTATTCGGCTTTGTTATTGGAAGCTTGGGGAAAACTCATCCTTAGCACATACTTCAACTTGTCACCTTGTGGTGATATCAAGACTACTCCTACTCCTGCACCTTGGATTCTTTTTGAACCATCGAAGTACATTGTCCACACACTCGATAAATTTGGCGGTCCTGCACTTTGTAACTCCAACCACTCTGCTGTGAAATCTGGTAAAATTTGTGATTTAATCGTCTTTCGCTTTTCATATGTGATGTCCAGGGGTGATAGCTCAATTCCCCATAAGGAGACACGTCCTGTTGCTGAAGGGTTGTTCAATATATTGGATAGTGGTGCTTTGTTAACCACTATAATTGGATGCAGCACAAAATATTGCCGTAGCTTTCGTGCTGTTGTGAAAACACTATATGCGAGCTTTTGATAGGACGGGTACCTCTGTTTTGTTGGAGAAAGTACTTCGCTAATGAAATATACTGGCCTCTGAACACCGTGAGCTTTTCCCTCTTCACTTCTTTCGACTACCAATACTGTAATCACCACTTGATGTGTTGCTGCGATGTACAGTAGTAATGGCTCTTTTTCGTTTGGTGCGACCAACACCGGTGGTATGGAGAGCACTTTTTTCAACTGCGCGAAGGCTACGTCTGCCTCTTCTGTCCACTCGAATTTGTCATCTGACTTTTTCATGAGCGCATAGAAAGGGAGAGCTTTCTCTCCCAATCGAGCAACAAATCGACTTAGTGCCGCGATGCGTCCTGCGAGCTTCTGCATGTTGTGTAGTTTTGTTGGTTTCCCCATTGTTAGAATTGCTTGGATCTTTTCTGGGTTTGCCTCTATTCCTCTTGCTGACACCAGGAACCCCAGGAGTTGTCCTGCTGATACACCGAAAGAACATTTTGTCGGGTTAAGCTTGAGCTTGTACCTGTTCAGATTGTCAAAAGTTTCTGCCAAGTCGCTGATCATTGAGTCCTCTTTCCTTGTGGTGATGACCATGTCGTCGATGTAGACTTGGATATTGCATCCTATTTGGCTTCACAGGCAATTTTGCATCATCCGCTGGAAGGTTGCTCCTGCGTTTTTTTGGCCGAAGGGCATGACTTGATAACAGAACACGCCGTATGGTGTGATGAAAGCTGTTTTTTCCTCGTCTTCTATGCATCTTGGAAGGAAAGTCTTGCGCACCCCGCTGTTGAGTCAATTATCTGATCAATGCAAGGTAGAGGGAAGGGATCCTTCGGACAACGCTTGTTGAGAGATGTGTAGTCGACGCATACTCTTTGTACGTCTATATTTTTCTTGGGGACTATAACTGGATTAGTTACCCAAGTCGATGTTTTGATTTCTCGGATGAACCCTGCGTTTTCTAGCCAGTGTAGCTCCGATGCTATTGCTTTCCTTTTAGGTTCGTCAAATTATCGTAGTGGTTGCTTGACTGCCTTTGCTTTAGGATCCACATTTAGTGCGTGCTCGACGAGTTCCCTGGGAACCCCTGGCATGTCTGAAGGACACCAGGCGAAGATTTCCCAGCGCTCACGGAGGAACTCGACGAGCGCGCTTTCCTATGCGGGATCCAGGTTTACTGCTATAGAGGTGGTCTTGTTCGGGTCCGTGGGGTGGACCTGGATTTTCTTCGAGTCTTGAGTTGCATCGAAAGCCTGATCTGGAAGGGATCGCCCGACGTCGGGTAACACGTTGTGGTCAGTTTTGCCTTTTAGTCTTGCATACTCTGCTGTCATGCCGAAAGTTTGCGCCAGCCTATTGAATTCTTTGTCACGGGTGTTGGATACTTCAAAGCTTCCTTGCACCATGATCGTTCCTTTCGGTCCTGGGATTTTGAGAGTGAGATATGCGTAGTGAGGTACTGCCATGAATTTTGCAAATGCTGAGCGTCCCAGGATTGCATGATATTGCGAAGGCCAGTCCATGACTTCAATCTCCAGCTTCTCTCTTCGATAATTGCTGCTGCTACTGAAGCAAACGTCGAGTTCTATTTTTCCCAAAGGGTAATTTGCGGCTCCTGGTACTATTCCATGGAAAGAACAATCTGTTGGCTTTAGATTTTCTAATGAGATGCACATTGCCTTCAGAGTTCTTGCATATATTAGGTTTATGCCACTTCCTGCATCCATGAATACTCTCCCGATATCATATCCTCCTATTTGCACCTTTAGCACCATCGGTGAGTGCCCCGGCCTGGGCACTTTCCTCGGGTGATCTGCTCTGCTGAACCTGACTGGTTGATCGGACCACTGTAGGTACTCTGTAGTGGCTGGATCATTGCAGATATATACACTTTTGACTCCAGGTGTTTCGCTAGTCTCTGTACTTGGTATCCTTGACTCATACTTTTCTTTCCCTGCCGTGCTCCTTGGTTCGAGTCTATGGCATTTTGCAACCTTAAGAAGGCTCTTCAATCCTTCATCTGGTGGTTAGAAACTCTCTTTCCATCTAGGTATGTGTAGTGGATTCGACAAGGTCCGTAGAGCATGTCCTCTGCCGACGGGCCAGAGTACTTTGATTTTTCTACTTCATTATTTCCTCTTTCCTGGAACTCCTTGTTTTCGTAGCCTTCCTCGTCCCTTCTTTCGTATCCTACGGCTACCTGATTTCGCCTTGCGTGGCTATCTCCATTGCGATATCTTCGCCTCTGCCTGCTTGCTCTATTGACTTCTAGTGATCGTCCCCTTTTATTGTTATATGCGTCTTCTCCATTGGCGAATCTGTTGGCTACTTCCATTAATTCAGACACTATCCTTGGCCTTGTTCTCCCTATCTCTTCCACTAGGTCCGAACGACGAAGGCCACTCGAAAAAGCGTCTATTGCTCTTTCGTCGGAGACATCTTCTGCTGAGTTTTTGATTACACTCCAGCGTTGTATATAAGAGCGTAGGTTTTCGCCTTTCCGCTGTATGCACGACTTGATTTCTTCCAGTGATGCTGGGCGCTTATATGTTGAGCGAAAATTTCTTGTGAATTGATTCTCTAACTCTCCCCAACTCCCGATGGAATCGTTGGGTAGGGTGTTCAACCAGGACCGTGCTGCGCCGGTGAGGCGTAACTGTAAACTTTGCATGGCTATTGCTCTTGTTCCTCCCAGTAACTGTACTGCTTGCAGGTATATAAGAGTGTAGGTTTTCGCCTTTGCGACCCATCATATTTTTCTTGATCGTGCGGTAACTTGAAACCTTTGGGTGCCCGCGTTTTGCGAACCCTGTGGGTAAAGCATAACGCGCCCATCTCTTTTTCATCGTCTTCGTAATTTTCCTCTCTCCACGCATAGCGTGAGTTGTTTACTCGTGCTTGTGCTATTATGTTTCTTGCGTCCTCCTTCCGTTTTTGTCGCCTCTCGTCACCCGATGACTCACTGGATTCGTTTCGCGAGGACTTGCGCTTGAACTCTTCTTTTTGCCTTTCCTTACGATGTGTCATCTTTTCCTCTGGAAGTTTTCCCATTAGCTTGTCTTCTACCAACCCGAGGCTTCATATTGCGGCCTGATGCATGTGCTCCCGTGGATCTCCAGGCTTTGGTTGTGTGGTTAGTAGGTACGCATGTGCTGCTACCAACGCTGCTTCGGGTGTCTCTTGAATGAAGTCTTCTTCCTCCTCTGACTGATGCGCGCTTAGACTTTTGGCATAGCTTTCTTCCCTTGTTTGTGTTGTTGTCCTCCTGTTGTGCTTCGGGTCTCTGTGCCTTTCCATGCTGCACTCTGAGTCATCACTATACTCATCCCAGTATCCTCCGCTTGATGTACTGTTGTCATCTCGGCTCCTCATGAACATGTCTCTTTCCTCCCTTAGCTTCTTTTGTGCTGGTGCAGCACGTATTGATACCCCATCAGAACTTCTCTCCTTGAATCTGCGGGTACCTCTGTGCCGTGATTGATGGCTGACATGATGATTCTCCACTCTCCGGTTGAAACGTGAATTTTCTCTTTTTCCTTCTTGCTATTACTCCTTGGTTTGTCGACTTGCATGTCGACCTCTTTGTTGCCTTCTTGATTATCCTCTTCTGCTACTTCAGTGATAATGATGCATAACTGATGTACGCTTCTGGAGACGCCACTGCTTTCGATGGCGAAATCCCTTGAACTATCGTAAGTTTTAACCGCTGTTGCTTCCATGTCGGGCTTTCCCCGAGTTTCGTCGAATTCCTCGAGTTTCTTTTGCATATCTTCTATTGCTGTGAGACTGACCGGTGAGTTTACTTCACTGGAGGAGCCCACGGATGATCCCGATATTGTGATTCTCTCGACTTTGCTTGCCGACGGACCCGATTTCGCTGGATCCAAAAGGCGAGTTTAACCCAAAGGTCCGAAATAGATGCTTAAACTTCCGATCGTCAGCTCCATCTCTTGACTTTCGTCGACATCTGGATTGCTGTTGGCTAAAAGCGAAAAAGCCATCAAATTCATGATTCCAACGCCCAGAGTCCCCACGGTCGATGCCAATTGACGAGGGTTAACTTGACAAATGTCCTAGATGAAGGACTTAGGATCGGGAAGATAGGGCGTCGGATGAACTCGAAGGTAAAATCAGTCAAACAAGGTGTGTATCGAAAGTAAACGTGGGTGTAGAACCTGGGTTGCTTTCAATCTGTCCCCAAGCGAAAACTGAACTCGGTAAACATGACCACAAGTTTATGGAGTGAAGTGTCGATAAACAAAATACGGACAAGAAGCATCACACTTACCAAGGCACAAGTCATAATAGACAGCAACATCCCTTTATATAATTTAACTTGCAATGAGCAAAGGGAATCACAATAAAGGTGCACAAGGTAAATCATGATTGGTGATGGCAAACCTTTGTTCTTGGTCAGAGAACAATGAACGGATTGTACATATATTTCGGTCGGAGCCTTTTATATCAAAGCTTATATAGCAAAAATCATATGCTCAATCATAACAATCTCTTTACAGTCATCGATAGCTTCCAAAGATATATTCTTTCAGATAAAAGCATCATACTAAACAAAGGAAGATAGTAAACATGATTGAATAAATCAACATATGGATGGTTGGATCACAATGCCTCAAATGCTTGCTTGAGATAGAGGGGAATAGGTTGACTCAACATAAAAGTAAAAGATAGGCCCTTCGCAGAGGGAAGCAGGGATTAATCATGTGCTAGAGCTTTTCATTTGTAAAACATAGATAAAAAATTGTTTTGTGAGGTGGTTGTTCCTGTCAACGACTAGTAACGGAGTACTTGCTATCTTCCATACTAAACAAGTGAGAGCAGTTCCGAATTCTTTGAATAATTGGCACATTTGTGCTCTTTTATAAAGCTTGGCACTCATCCCCACTTTTCTTTTCACAAACCACGGCTAACCGAATCCATCGGGTGCCCACCAACTTTCACATACCATGGAGGAGTGCCTTTTTCTTTTCTTTTATTTTTATTATTATAATGGTATGACCAGCTCCCTTGCAAAATTAGTGACGAGAAGATGAAGCATGCAAGTCAAGGGGTACTTAATTTAGTATGGAAGATAACAAACCCAACCACTACGTCCTCATGAGCTAAAAATAGTGTCAAAAAATGAGAAGTATTTGAAGGTTTTTGAAAGGTAGCACATGAAAATTTACTTGGAATGGCTTGAAATACCATGCATGGGAATTTATAGTGGACTCTTTGGAAGTGACTTGGTTTTTGGGAATTGGATGCACGAGAAGTATTCCCTCTCAGTACAGGTTTTTGGCTAGCAAGGCTGGGTAGAAAGCATAAGAGTTGAATGAAACATACAAACATACATGTGATAGAAAACAATCATGCAAACTTCCTTGAAAGTACAAATGATCTTAACTTGAGAATACTAATGCTTATGAGCCAATCATGAAGGAAAGATGATGAAATAATGTATCTACATGTGTTTCCCTCTTTTCTACTCAAGCCTCAAAGTATTGTTGCTACTGACCATTGCTAAGTTTACCAAAACCAACTAGATTTACTCATGTTCCCAAAGTGATACCAATGCTAATCAATAGGATTAACCATATAAGAAGAATTGCAAACTAAAATAAAATGTACAGAAAGTAAATGATAAGACTTCTCATTAATATTTCATAACCGCAACTCACACCAAGGGATACATAGATAACCAACTAAAGGGGAGATACTTCCACACTGCAAACTATCCTATAAGATAACTTCTCTATTCATGATATGACTCTACTTGAAAAGTAAATGGGTAAAAGGTAATGATGTGATACCGTGGCACTCCCCCAAGCTTGGAACAAGCCAAGGGGATGCCAATACCAATGACGAATTACTCCTTCGATGGTGGTGGTGAGTATTTAATAAGCTTCTCAATCAGCTCCTTCAACTCATCAATCTTGTAGGTGAGATTACGAAACATCTCCGAATTGTGCTCAATACGATTCATGAACATGTTCGACTGTGAATCCCAGCTCTTGAAATTATTTCCTCACTCTTCTTCACGCTTAAAGCTCTCTTTCTCCGCACCGTTAGAATGATCTATATCCCAACTAGAGGGTAATTTTGCTTTAGGCACCCTTTGGAATTGATGTTCATGTATTAGAGTATGGAAGGGGTTGTTGCCTAAAGAAGATGCCCTTGGAGCTAAGGGGTTGCGTGGAACACCCCCTCCAGTGCTTATCTGTGCACTCTTCTTGAACTTGTTAGGGCTAGTCACCGCCCCAATGCTTGCAACGATGGCACGATGGCACAAAAGCTGGTCGTCTTCTATTTATTCTTCTTCGGCTTCACTCTCGACCTCTTCCTTCAGCTTGGGGTCTTGGTGATCATCTTCTGAAGGCGTCTTCTCTTTGTCGTTGTTGGCGGAGGCCATGGTGCCTCAAAGACTAAGAACAACTCCTGATAGAAACAGATCGAACCAAAAACACGACGAGAAAACGATATGCAGACCTCACGCAATCCGGGGGGTTATATAGGTGAAAATTAAGCAACAAAATGAAGGCACAGGAGGAAACTGGGACGGAAACGAGCTCCGAGGCGACCACACCACCAGGTGGCGCGACCAGCAGGGGGCCGCGCCACGGTGTGGTGTGGAGCCTCTGGGCTTCATTTCCTTCTCGTTTTCGTCTCGTGATTTTTCATATTTAATAAAAACAACAAAAGTATAAACCGAAAAGTTTAATGCGAACCTTTTCTGACTAGAACTGTTACCTATTCGAAAATGAACTCTGCAGTTTCCTGCATTTGTTCTTTGATAAATTCTTCTGGAGTCACCACTTGAATAATATTGATATCTTCATTATAAGAATCTCCAGAAATATAATGTTTGAGTCTTTGCCCATTCACCACTTGCGTAGTGTTATCTTTAAGTGAAGAAATCTTTATCGCACCTAAACGATACATCTCTTCAATAATAAAGGGTCCTTCCCATTTCGAGAGTAATTTTCCTGCAAAAAATCTGAGATGAGACCTATACAATACAAATTTCTCACCAACATGGAATTCTCTCTTAAGAATTCTCCTATCATGCCACTGCTTGACTTTCTCTTTAAAAAGTCTGGCATTTTCATAAGCTTCACTTCTCCACTCATCTAAAGAACTCAAATCAAGCAACCTTTTCTTACCGGCAAGTTTAAAATCTCTATTAAGCTCTTTCACCGCCCAAAAAGCTTTGTGTTCTAATTCTAAAGGCAAGTGACACGCATTTCCATAAACCATTTTGTAAGGAGACATGCCCATGGGGTTCTTATAAGCAGTTCTATAATCCCATAAAGCATCATTTAACTTGCTAGCCCAATTTTTCCTAGATCTATTTACAGTCTTCTGCAAGATAGAATTGATCTCCCTATTTGATAACTCTACTTGCCCACTAGTTTGGGGATGATAAGCAGAAGCAATTCTATGATTAACATCATATCTAGCAAGACTCTTCCTAAAACCACCATGAATAAAATGAGAACCTCCATCAGTCATAAGATATCTAGGCACACCAAACCTAGGAAAAATAACATCCTTAAGCATTTTTAACGAGGTCTCACCATCAGCACTTTTCATAGGTATAGCTTCTACCCACTTAGTAACATAATCAACAACAACTAGTATATGAGTATAACCTTCTAAAGGAGGAAAATGACCCATAAAGTCAAATCCCCAACAATCAAATGGTTCAATAACAAGAGAATAATTCATAGGCGTTTCATTGCTTATATAAATATTACCAACTCTTTGACATTCATCACATGATAAAATAAACTTTCTTGCATCTTTTAAAAGAGTAGGCCAGTAAAAACCTGATTGTAGAACCTTTTGTGCAGTTCTATCTCCAGCATGATGTCCTCCATAAGCACTACCATGACATTTCCTCAATATCTCTTGTTGTTCATATTCTGGAACACATCTTCGCATAATACCATCCACTCCTTCTTTATATAAATGTGGGTCATCCCTAAAATAATGCCTCAAGTCATAAAAGAATTTTCTTCTTTGCTGAGCTGTAAAGGTTGGAGGCAAATACTTGGAAACGATAAAGTTAGCATAATCAGCATACCAAGGACTCTCTCGCGAGGTTACCTTTATTGAGGCCAACTGTTCATTTGGAAAACTATCATTAATAGGAATAGGATCAAAAGAAATATTTTCCAATCTAGACAAATTTTTAGCAACATGATTTTCAGCACCTTTCCTATCTACAATATGCAAATCAAACTCTTGTAAAAGCAACACCCATCTAATAAGCATGGGCTTAGCATCTTTCTTTTCCATAAGATACCTAATAGCAGCGTGATCAGTATGAATAGTAATTTTTGAATCATCAATATAAGGTCTAAACTTATCACAAGCAAAGACAACAGCAAGGAACTCTTTCTCAGTAGTAGCATAATTCTTTTGAGCAGCATCAAGAGTCTTACTAGCATAATGAATAACATTCAACTTCTTATCTATGCTCTGTCCAAGAACAGCACCTACAGCAAAATCACTACCATCACACATAATTTCAAAGGGTAAATTCCAATCGGTGGTTGGACAATAGGAGCAGTAGTTAAAGCCTTCTTAAGAGTTTTGAAAGCTTCCTTACAATCATCATCAAAAACAAAAGATACATCTTTTTGAAGAAGATTAGTAAGAGGCTCTGAAATTTTAGAGAAATCTTTAATAAACTGTGACGCCCCAAAACCGGCACCTTGCAGATCATAGCGATCACGCCACAATCTACAGGATGTCGCTTTGGAAATGCACCACCAAGCGACTCGTGCATGTGCAACATGCACGCGATGCGGGTGGAATCAAGGTAGCAACAGTTACACAAGTTCACGATGGAACCCACAAAAGAATATAATAACCACGAAGACTCCACGAGTCAAAATATCCAAATATACATACAAAGATCCAAATCATACATAAAGCAAATAGCATCCGAGTACGGACAAGAATACAAATGGGCCTAAGAGGCCTGAAGATAACGATGACGTCCAAACCCTGCCCAGGCCAAGCCGGAAGGGTAACCTTGCTAACGTCGTCGCTCCCATACCTGTCAAAATCGTCGGGCCAAAGGTTGCCGAACAAGGAGGGAGAAAGAGAAAAGGGAAAAAAATGAGGGTAAGTACCGAGGCACGTACTCGCGAGACTGGAATTCAGCTGTGCTCGCCTACAGGCTATATGGTGGACTTAGCGGCACAAAAGATTCTACAGAGACACTAAAACTTTCGTCTAGATAGAATAAGATAAGAGAGCGCATAAAAGTAACCAACTAGAAACTAACACCAAGCATAACCCAGCCGATGAATCACCTCCTCGTGACCAAACGAAGAAGCAAGTATCAAAGGCACTCACACGGTTACCAAGTTTTATTGCAGGTTTATTGTTGTAGTTGTGCTAGCTTACTACACAAGTTTATTAGTATTGAAATAGCAGGCGCAAGTTGTTCTATGATCGAGTAGTACAGCTCCAAGTCGTCCATAACCGTGGACACGGCTTTTCGAAAAGATTTAACCCTGCAGGGGTGCCCAAATGTACCCAAACGCACGATCACCCCTTAGTGCCAAGCTAATTAGCACACTTCCAACGGTGTGCCGGCAGGAGGTCACGACTCGCACTCTCCTTCACTACAAACAAGTCCAGGAAGCTACCTAACCAAGTTTAACCCGTATCGAGAGTCCGGCCGAATCTCTGAGACGGACCTAGTTGTTTGCGACCACGGTTAAGATGGATCAGAGCCCACTAGGGGATGACCACTTAACAATACGTACCGCACCTATACAGACGTGCAGAACAAGGGGTTACAAGGCACCCACGGCTGCCCCCAAAGTAAAACGGACCATAAGATACAAGCTGCACGCCCGACAAGAAACAAATGGAAAACCTCAAACTAGTTGTGGCCACTGGACAAGTATGTAGATTCCGGCAGTGATCGAGGGGAGGCCCGTAAACGTACCCACGCTTGGTTAGAGCGCTCAGTCTCAGAACAGTTCATGCGATCTCGGGGTCCTAGGGGACACAAGTGAGCCGTCGGAAAACTGGAAAAATGACTCACCGATGCCTCTGCTTAATTCAATTTTAAGTATTAACAATAAAGTAAGCCATGAGTATCTCCAACAACATATACAAAAAGTAAAGCATGTGATAACTTCCCAACCCCAAAAAGATAAAACAACTCCAACAACCTGAAGATGCCTACGACTCGCAATGCCAACTCGAACAATAAGCACAAGGTTAATAGGATATATGGAAGGTGCTATGGCTTTGCTTTGGATAAACAGGTGGATAGGACACGTGACTCGAACAAAAGCATCGTGACACAAGGCTAGAATATAGAGCTAGCGAGAGCAAAAGTATTAAATGGGTAGAGAGAAAAGGGCTCGCCTGAAAAGAAGGTCGAAGAACACCCGAAGAACTTGCCGTTGCTCACATCACCACGAAGCGTCCTATCCGCGAAGAAGCAAATTGCTACAACAAACAACGGATGCAACACTTACTACTACGGTGAAAGAATCGGCATGATCATGTGAGGGTATGCATGACATGGCAAAAATGATGCAATGCAACTTCTCAAAATTAAGCGGAATCGGAATTCCGATACAAACATATATGGTTCAAGTTGTTTTACTACCCCATAATTAATTAATTATTAGCATGGCAAAACATGGCATGGATGAGCTACACAAAATTAAATGGAACCGGGACAAAATATATATAAATCCCACATATTCCATATTTAATTATTAGGTAATTCCTAGTTACCCCCGGATATGATATGCCAATGCCACATGAATGATTTTGCATATATAAGATAGATATTCAAAATATATGGCTTAGGGTGAGGTCTCACGTTCAGATTGGAGAGACGGATTGTAGTCGAAGTAGCGAAAGTAGTCGGCGTCACGGAAGTTGTCCCACCATCCGATGTTTCCATAGCCGAAGCAGCGAACGCCGGATAGAAGATCTTTTGATCAAAGCGATACAGACGTACAAAGATGGGGCTAGTTAGCTAAGCTAGCAAGCAAGCTGCTGGATGGATAGGAAAAATGAACTCAGGTGCTAGCTGAAATTAGATTCAGATCGTGAAGACGTGGAGCAGTTGCCGGACATGCACAATCAGTTGGATGGATAGGCTAGCTGAAAAATTGGTAGAGACATCTTATATCTTATATTTACTAATTGGAGGCACCATACGAGCCTCCAGGTTAATCCTAAAGTTTAGAGAATTTCGTCCGACCGATTTAGATCTAACTAATTTCGAGCCGTAGGATGTACAAATAGACTGCGATGGTCCGATCCCTTCCCCGTCACATTTAATTACGGCTCCCTTCACTACCGATGAAAAAAAATTCTCCTAACTTTGCCTATTCACCTCTCGTGGCGGCGGCTACATCAACCGCGATCGAGCAGAAAATTGCGCTGATGGAATCTTGCTAAACCAGCATAAGGCAGAGAAGCCTCATCTGCTTGCCATCGCGTTGACCTCTCCTGCACGTGCTGCTGTTGTAGGGCCGACCACCATGGAGTTTCTGTGTCTTCGGCTACCTCCACCTATTGTACAACATGAGGCGACGAATTGCAATAAGTACAGGGTAATTGGCCATGCAGCGATTGATATTTGTGCAATGCTGGTCAGGATTTTGATTACAGGTAAATACGATAGATTGCATCTCTACTCCATAAGATATGTTGATGTTCTCATGTTCGCGTTGTTCAATCTGTCCGGCCAGGGCCCTTATGCAAAGCTCTTCTCCATATGCCAAACTTCATCCTAATGCGTACCATACACTAAGACTCAGACACTGATTGATAGATCTCATTACAAGTCAAATTTTTGGTGCTTTATACTCTGCATAAGTGCTCATGCCGTCATGCGTTGGTTTCATCTCATCAGGGTGTCATAGAGCTATACATGTTACTAACCTAGCAGGTGCCGTGGGTTGCGTCATATAAGATGGAAGATTCAGCCGACATGCCCCGTGTTAGCTGCGAGCTTCAATGTTCTGACTGCGCGTGTGGCCTTTCCAGTTTTCAACTATGTCCGCAAGATGGGTGAACCTTTGGTGTTCTAGATGGGTTTTGACTGATGCTTTTTTTCCCTTTGATTGTTAGTTTAGATAAATTGGAATATTTGCTTAGTTGTGCTTGCCTAACAATGTGAGATGCAGAAGAACACTCAGGATTAACATGCATATTTTTCCTTATTCTTTTCCACCGAGTATAAGTTCAGGTGAATTTGCTTTGTTTCTTAGTGCCTGCATCGCATTGTGAGATACATGATTCAAGAGATAACGTCAATGGGAGAGGGCATAGTTGAACTTAATATCTTGGTTTGTTAACATCTTATAAGCAAATTACCTTTTTATTTTCACTTTACTGAATCTATATACAGCTGCTTATTTTATCAGTCATTGGTCATAGAATTTTCAAGTTTTATCCTGTACCAATTAGCATTTGCAGTCACCAATTGATCAAACTGTTTCATGCTACACTATTTAGTATTTGATTGCTAATGCTGGATTTGGGCCATCACGATGGCATCTCCTCTAAGGATACTCTGGGTCCTACTAATAAAGCAGCCATCTCAACTCTGAAAATACTTTGACATTACAGACATGTACTAGCTACGTGTCCTAATTAACAGTCTCGCAGATATGAAAATATATTGCAAGTTATGCATGCCTTCATTTTTCTAAATCTACATGTAACATTTTTAACTTTATTTCATGATACATACATAATTGATGCACACAGCACTTTTGAAGTCATCAGCCTTATCACACGTGTATTAAGGCCACCTTAGACACCAGAACATGCTGCATGTTTCCGAGGTTTATGTCTCGCATGCCTCCCTCTCTTCTTCCTACTTTTGAATACCTCTTATAAACAGCCAAATTTTGTAACAGGAACTCAAGTGTTGCAAAGCATCACACATAGTGCGCGAGAAGTAGCTCCTAAGGAACGATCACTTTATTTAGGATATGGCTCAACCTCAAGTGTATGATGATATAACTTTCACGGTATATAACTAAATTTGTCAATTAGGATTTATCATAGTATGAAAATTAATGCTGTTGTATGGCAAAAGGGAACCCAATATTCCGAAACCAAGAAGTGCCTATATCGATAGATTCCTTCTTTGACTTCAATCTTACAAAATAGTAATCAAATTAATCTATTATGAAAATATTATGTAATCTTTACTCAGCCTAACAAAGATTTACCTGTTTTGTAGGAGGGACATGTGGCTTACTTAGCACATAATGTTTTCCAATATTTCTAATTTCCAAGATATATAAAGATTGTCTTGAAAGCAACCATTTATCATCTTTTCACCTCCTCTAGGCTGTGCAGATGCACGGGTTGACGACTAGTGTAGTATAAATGGCGTTGTAGCTTTTAGACATGGATTGAAGTTGGCTGGTAGCGATGTGGAGTGTAGCACTGCTCCTGCCGACTGTCGCTAGACGCATATAAGCAGAAAAGAATCGAATGGCCAACGCAGACAAAACGAACAGGTTGGACTGGAAGAAGCTGAAACCGCAACTCTTATGGACATTCAGTGGAACAGTTGACGGGTGGAACGGAAACATGCGCAGGTCGGCAGCTATCTGGAGGCGTTGTGCTGCAGGCTGATGCTCTGCATCAAAGCAGGGGACAAAGAAAAGTAGCACTGGCTGGAGCGGCCATGCGCACATGCTGTGGTACGCGGGCCCTCGACTGGAGCTGGTCGGGAGCGAGGCGGGCGGCCGCTGCTGTTGCTGCAGGCCAAGGGGCGTGCTGGAGCGGCTGAGGGAGATGCAGCTTGACGCTGCGAACCGAACGGAGGCGACGCGGAGACCAACGGAGCACCGGAGCGCTCTGGCCACGAGCTCCTGCGGACGAGAAACATGGGTCAATGGCGGCAAGACGACCGAGAGAGAGAGATGATGATCCAGGAGAGGTTTCAGAGGGGAAAAGGAGCACGGGCTCACCTGGTCGACGCTTGCGTGCTTGGGGAAGACAGAGGAGGATCGGAGTGGTCGAATTTCGCCGGAAAACGTTGGGGATGTTGAGGACGAATTCGTCGCAAGCGTGGCCTCTCGGCTCGATTCCTTCAACGGAGATGATGCAAACGATGTTGCAAAGCTCCACGATGCGTTGGCTTAGCGGCGTGTAAACTGCAGCGGCGGCGCGTCGTCGACCATGGTGACAGTGGTCTTCAGCATGTTTCTGTCTCGGAAGCTTGCAGATAAGAACGAGGAGAAGATGGGAAAAGAGTGGTGGCGGCGCAGAGGGAGGACGACTAGGGTTTGCTTGGGATCGATCTGGGGATTAAAAGGAGATGGAGGGAGTGGTTGAGGCTGGCGTGGTCCTTGCAGGGGAGAAAAAGGAGCACGCCCCCTGCGTGCTTCCCTGTAAAGAAGACGACAACGAAGTGGTCAGAGGTGGTGATGAGCTTCGGTGGAGGATGGGTTGGACTGGACCAAAAAAAGGGAGGCGCTGTCCCATTCAGAATATACAGTAGGAGATTTCAGAAATTGCACACGGACAACGATCGAGACAGGGAAGGGTTTTGCAAACATTTTTGAAAAGTAGTGTTTCTTATTCAAAGCAATATTCAAAGTTTGCAAATATTAATGTTTTAGTTTTGATTCAAAATAAGAAGAAGGCAAGAGGGTATTTATAAAACCATAAGCCAAATAATAACATAGGTTTTAAGAAAATAGTTTAGAATTGAGAAAAACATGCAAGGTGAAGGATGCATGAAGATGCATGACGTCAAGTCGACGAGAAAATTAAAATAACAAGCAATTCTAATATTGGGGAATTTTCCGGGTCGTTACAATCGACACCACTAACAAGGGATCTCGCCCCGAGATCCATGCTCTTAAAGGGGGGAGAGATGGGCGAACTATCGAGTCTTCATGCTTCATGTTGAACTCCGCGACACCACTAACAAGAGGTTCCTTCTCGACACCACCAACAAGGGATGCTTGCTCATGTTGATTTTGAAGAGCTCCCGAAGAACATACCTATTAGGATAAAAGGCAAGAGATCGTCCACCCACGTAGGAAACTAAACTCGAAGAGACAGGTAAGAGAGATGACTCAAAACTCGCAAAGGTGAGAGAGAAGAAGCACAAAGATAAGGAGAAAAATGCAGATCTAATCAGAACTATCCAAGCATTTTTAGCAAAATAGTTTGTACACTAGACTCAACAACGTCCATTGACAAGGTTAACCTACAGGCAAACTGGACCAGTGGGTATCGACAAAACCTGGGCTCTGATACCACTTGTGACGCCCCAAAACCGGCACCTTGCAGATCATAGCGATCACGCCACAATCTACAGGATGTCGCTTTGGAAACGCACCACCAAGCGACTCGTGCATGTGCAACATGCACGCGATGCGGGTGGAATCAAGGTAGCAACAGTTACACAAGTTCACAATGGAACCCACAAAAGAATATAATAACCACGAAGACTCCACGAGTCACAATATCCAAATATACATACAAAGGTCCAAATCATACATAAAGCAAATAGCATCCGAGTACGGACAAGAATACAAATGGGCCTAAGAGGCCTGAAGATAACGATGGCATCCAAACCCTGCCCAGGCCAAGCCGGAAGGGTAACCTTGCTAACGTCGTCGCTCCCATACCTATCAAAATCGTCGGGCCAAAGGTTGCCGAACAAGGAGGGAGAAAGAGAAAAGGGAAAAAACGAGGGTAAGTACCGAGGCACGTACTCGCGAGACTGGAATTCAGCTGTGCTCGCCTACAGGCTATATGGTGGACTTAGCGGCACAAAAGATTCTACAGAGACACTAAAACTTTCGTCTAGATAGAATAAGATAAGAGAGCGCATAAAAGTAACCAACTAGAAACTAACACCAAGCATAACCCAGCCGATGAATCACCTCCTCGTGACCAAACGAAGAAGCAAGTATCAAAGGCACTCACACGGTTACCAAGTTTTATTGCAGGTTTATTGTTATAGTTGTGCTAGCTTACTACACAAGTTTATTAGTATTGAAATAGCAGGCGCAAGTTGTTCTATGATCGAGTAGTACAGCTCCAAGTCGTCCATAACCGTGGACACGGCTTTTCGAAAAGATTTAACCCTGCAGGGGTGCCCAAATGTACCCAAACGCACGATCACCCCTTAGTGCCAAGCTAATTAGCACACTTCCGACGGTGTGCCGGTAGGAGGTCACGACTCGCACTCTCCTTCACTACAAACAAGTCCAGGAAGCCACCTAACCAAGTTTAACCCGTATCGAGAGTCCGGCCGAATCTCTGAGACGGACCTAGTTGTTTGCGACCACGGTTAAGATGGATCAGTGCCCACTAGGGGATGACCACTTAACAATACGTACCGCACCTATACGGACGTGCAGAACAAGGGGTTACAAGGCACCCACGGCTTCCCCCAAAGTAAAACGGACCATAAGATACAAGCTGCACGCCCGACAAGAAACAAATGGAAAACCTCAAACTAGTTGTGGCCACTGGACAAGTATGTAGATTCCGGCAGTGATCGAGGGGAGGCCCGTAAACGTACCCACGCTTGGTTAGAGCGCTCAGTCTCAGAACAGTTCATGCGATCTCGGGGTCCTAGGGGACACAAGTGAGCCGTCGGAAAACTGGCAAAATGACTCACCGATGCCTCTGCTTAATTCAATTTTAAGTATTAACAATAAAGTAAGCCATGAGTATCTCCAACAACATATACAAAAAGTAAAGCATGTGATAACTTCCCAACCCCAAAAAGATAAAACAACTCCAACAACCTGAAGATGCCTACGACTCGCAATGCCAACTCGAACAACAAGCACAAGGTTAATAGGATATATGGAAGGTGCTATGGCTTTGCTTTGGATAAACAGGTGGATAGGACACGTGACTCGAACAAAAGCATCGTGACACAAGGCTAGAATATAGAGCTAGCGAGAGCAAAAGTATTAAATGGGTAGAGAGAAAAGGGCTCGCCTGAAAAGAAGGTCGAAGAACACCCGAAGAACTTGCCGTTGCTCACATCACCACGAAGCGTCCTATCCGCGAAGAAGCAAATTGCTACAACAAACAACGGATGCAACACTTACTACTACGGTGAAAGAATCGGCATGATCATGTGAGGGTATGCATGACATGGCAAAAATGATGCAATGCAACTTCTCAAAATTAAGCGGAATCGGAATTCCGATACAAACATATATGGTTCAAGTTGTTTTACTACCCCATAATTAATTAATTATTAGCATGACAAAACATGGCATGGATGAGCTACACAAAATTAAATGGAACCGGGACAAATATATATAAATCCCACATATTCCATATTTAATTATTAGGTAATTCCTAGTTACCCCCGGATATGATATGCCAATGCTACATGAATGATTTTGCATATATAAGATAGATATTCAAAATATATGGCTTAGGGCGAGGTCTGACGTTCAGATTGGAGAGACGGATTGTAGTCGAAGTAGCGAAAGTAGTCGGCGTCACGGAAGTTGTCCCACCATCCGATGTTTCCATAGCCGAAGCAGCGAACGCCGGATAGAAGATCTTTTGATCAAAGAGATACAGACGTACAAAGATGGGGCTAGTTAGCTAAGCTAGCAAGCAAGCTGCTGGATGGATAGGAAAAATGAACTCAGGTGCTAGCTGAAATTAGATTCAGATCGTGAAGACGTGGAGCAGTTGCCGGACATGCACAGTCAGTTGGATGGATAGGCTAGCTGAAAAATTGGTAGAGACATGTAGTATAAATGGCGTTGTAGATTTTAGACATGGATTGAAGTTGGCTGGTAGCGATGTGGAGTGTAGCACTGCTCCTGCCGACTGTCGCTAGACGCATATAAGCAGAAAAGAATCGAATGGCCAACGCAGACAAAACGAACAGGTTGGACTGGAAGAAGCTGAAACCACAACTCTTATGGACATTCAGTCGAACAGTTGACGGGTGGAACGGAAACATGCGCAGGTCGGCAGCTATCTGGAGGCGTTGTGCTGCAGGCTGATGCTCTTCATCAAAGCAGGGGACAAAGAAAAGTAGCACTGGCTGGAGCGGCCATGCGCACATGCTGTGCTACGCGGGCCCTCGGACTGGAGCTGGTCGGGAGCGAGGCGGGTGGCCGCTGCTGTTGCTGTAGGCCAAGGGGCGTGCTGGAGCGGCTGAGGGAGATGCAGCTTGACGCTGCGAACCGAACGGAGGCGACGCGGAGACCAACGGAGCACCGGAGCGCTCTGGCCACGAGCTCCTGTGGACGAGAAACATGGGTCAATGGCGGCAAGACGCCCGAGAGAGAGAGAGAGAGAGAGAGGATGATGATCCAGGAGAGGTTTCAGAGGGGAAAGGAGCACGGGCTCACCTGGTCGACGCTTGCGTGCTTGGGGAAGACAGAGGAGGATCGGAGTGGTCGAATTTCGCCGGAAAACGTTGGGGATGTTGAGGACGAATTCATCGCAAGCGTGGCCTCTCGGCTCGATTCCTTCAACGGAGTTGATGCAGACGATGTTGCAAAGCTCCACGATGCGTTGGCTTAGCGGCGGGTAAACTGCAGCGGCGGCGCGTCGTCGACCATGGTGACAGTGGTCTTCAGCATGTTTCTGTCTCGGAAGCTTGCAGATAAGAACGAGGGAGAAGTCTCCATTTGATTTGCAATTTGGGAACACTACTGCCACTATTACGGTAGTAGATGAACCACCGCCTGCTCAATTGGATCCTTTTAAAATACCTATGAAAATTGTTGAACGTGTTATGAATAACTGCTATTCAGGAGATGGAACTGTCCATCCTGGTGATCATTTGCTCTTTATACATGAATTATGCGAGTTGTTGAAGTGTGTAGGTATTTCGACAAGTAAACTTAAGAGGAAACTATTGTCTTTATCACTGAAGGGCAGAGCTGCGGAATGGTATAAGCTGCTGAAGAATGGCCAATCTATTGGCTGGGAGGAAATTGTGCCTCTCTTCTATTCCAAATTCTATCCTCCAAGTGAGATTCATAAAGATCAGAACCAAATATATAATTTTTTGCTTCATGATGGAGAGAGTATTGCCCAAGCGTGGGGGAGACTGAAGTCACTAATGCTCAAATGCCCCATTCATGAGCTCCCTAGTAATATTGTTATTAATAACTTGTATGCAAGGCTTTCTCTTCACGATAAGGATTTATTGGATGCTTCTTGTTCTGGATCATTTACACATATGAAAGAAGAAGCTAAATGGGATATTCTTGACCATATTCAGGAAAATACTCAAGGATGGGAGAACGACAAAGGTAGAAAGTCATGTATAAATTATGATTATGAATGCGTTAAATCTTTTATGGGAACTGATGACTTTCATAATGTTAGTGCTGCTTATGATCTTGATTCTCAAATACTTGCCAACTGCTTTAAGGCCTTTGCCTCTTATCTTGATGTTCCAAAAAATGATTGGAACAAGTACCATGCGCCTTATAAAGATACTATTAGTTATGTTCCTGCTAGAAATGTTGAAGTTTGTAATGTTTATCGTATTTTGCCTGAGCCTTATTTTGAGAAAACACCTTTCCCTGCTAAGGTAAAGGAGCATTCTATGTTAACTAATGTGCTTAATAAAAGTGCAAAGAAAGCTTTAGAACCTGATGAGCAAATAACTGTTAAACCTGCAGTAGCAATAGTAAAGGACCTTGTTACTAAAAATGTAGAAGACGGACACATTATCTTTTGTGAAGATGCTTCTAATATTGTTTCACATCCTAGTAGATCTAGGAAAACAAGTGTTCCTGTGCTTTCTATCAGGATAGGTGATCATTGCTATTATGGTTTATGCAACATTGGTGCAAGTTCAAGTTCTATTCCTTATGAGCTTTACAGAGAAATCATGCATGAAATTGGTTCTTGTGAACTTGAAGATATTGATGTGGTTATTCAGCTCGCTAATACAGAAACTATCAATACAATTGGTATTGTTAGAGATGTTGAAGTTCTATGCGGTAAGACTAAATATCCTGCAGATTTTCTAGTACTTGGTTCAGCTTCTAGTAAAACTTGTCCTATCATTTTTGGTAGACCCTTGTTGAATACTTGTGGCGCCATTATAGATTGTAAAAAGGAGAAAATTTTAACCAAGTTTGATGGAGAATCTTATGAGTTTAATTTTTCTAAGTTTACCAAAGCTCCTTATGAAATAGAATAGCCTAATGAAGATTTTAGAGTTGAAAAACTTGCCTCTATTGCTCTTGCTCCTAATGATGCTTTGCAGCAATATATGGATTTACCTGTGGAGGATTTGGGTACCACTTTGCCACCAAAGGAAGATCCTATTTTTGATTTAAAACCTTTACCTGATGATCTTAAATATGCTTATATTGATGATAAGAAAATATATCCTGTTATTATTAGTGCTAAGCTTTTAGGGAAGGAAGAAGAAAGGTTATTGGAAATACTGAGGAAACACCGAGGAGCTATGTGGCGACCCCGGATTACCCATCCAAAATACCCGATATGCATACAATTCACGATCCCATGATCACTGTGTCGTGAATCCACATATCCGAGTTGATAACAGAATTACATCATCCATGACAGTACCAAATAACATACTTACAATTGGTCACATGACCAAGTCTGATATTGCCACGCAAGGCAAGTCTACAACTAAGCAGCAGATACCAAGCAGCGTTGATGACCCACGTCATGCCTACTACCCTACAGGCAACTGACTGGGAGACATTCCTAGTTCGCACCGGCGTCGTCGTTTCCCTCCATCATCTTCCTCATAGTCTTCTTCCAGGTCTGACCAAGTTAATAGCCAGGGACAAAGCCGTGAGTACATTTTGGAATTGTACTCGCAAACCATCTAAAGAGAGAGGGTGATATGCAGTTTGGCTGTAGCAAGGATAGGCTCCAGTCTAGGTTACTTTCTTTGAAAACACAGTTTTATCATGTCGATATAGCATGTCCAGAACCATGTTCTACGACATTTCTATATCCTTAGTAAAAACATTTATAAAACATTTTTTGTAAAATCTCTAGGAAGGGGGTAACCCTTTTTGTTTCATAAACCAGGTCAATCACACATGACCACTTCCATCTTCTCGGCAGTACCCTCCAGGTACTCCGAACCTTTCCCATGCCATGGCAGTACCCTCCGAGTACTCCGTCTAGCACTTTCCTCCATTTTCCGAAAACCATTTTTAAAAACAAAACAGACATTGGGCTAAGCAACGGCCAGTTCAACCGTCCATGACCGAGGACTCGGCTATTCGAATAGATTTACACTCTACAGAGGTCGTACACTTTACCCACAACATCTGGATACTCATCGTGTGGGCATCTTCCCCGCATAACAACATATGCCACGACAAGTACAAATAATTCACACACTTCACTACAGCAAGAAAAACACACATTCACAAGCATAATCAGGTATCATAACACAACACTAAGCTACTGCAAGTGGTTTCACTCAATTATAAATTTCGAGGATTAAATGGTGAATTTAGCAAACAACAAACCCTAATAAGCCATTTACCACACTCAGGGATTTCTATGCAACCAAACCATAAAAATAGCATATCAACGGAAAGATGTGATTTTTCTGAATCCAACAAAAGTGGATTCATCTCATTCTAATTTATAAAACTTTTTCTATGCTTTTTCTAGTGAAAAAGGTGGCTGTTTTGGAAATAAAAATCCCATAAATTATCAGTAAGTCAATAAATTCTTTAAACTTAGGATTAGCAAGCTACTGCAGTGCATGACCACTGAAAATTGGTTCCAACCCATTTTCTATTATAAATCTTGATAAATAAAATGTTAAAGTCAAACAAGCTCTTATTTTGCAATAGCTACTGTAGCAAGTACACAAATCAGAGAGGGTTCAAACCACTGTCTAAAGCAAGGTACATAAACAGGGGTTCTAACAAAATTGGATTCACCAAATTATGATTTGTATAGCTCCAGATTTGTATTCGATAAGGAAAAACACTCGGTGTACAAGATTAATTAGAAGTAATTATACATAACATATTTTGGTATAGGACCACTTCTATATGGTAGATATTTTAACAAGTAACTCAAAGAAATTTGAATCTAGTCATTTGCATACACAGAGAAATTTTGGTGAATTTATTCCAAACTGGAACTCTGCAGGATTAACATATTTGAATAAAAAGGAAAGAAAACAAAAACAAATGGGCCGAGCGGTGCAGATCTGGGCCGATCTGCCATGGGCCAGCCTAAATTACCGAGCATCGAAGCAGTACGCAGCGTGGTCGTCATCCTCGATGAAGAGTGGCGCACAGCGGGGCGGGGAAACCCTAGCGATGCTGGGGCCGAGCGGTGGCTCTCCGGGAGGGGTCGGCGGTCGGCGGTGGTGGTCCGGTGAGGTGGCAGCGGGTCGTTGAAGGGCAGCGGTGGTGTCCTAGATGCGTGCACGTGCATCGGGATTGCATGCAAGGGGTCTCGCGTGAGCGGGTGTGCTTGTCCCCGGTAGCTCACTGGTTCATTTACGATGGCGTCGGATAAGGGTCGACCTAGGCAAGAGAAAGAAGGAGTTTAGAATGAGAATGCATATGGGAACATGATGGTGCAGAGAGGGCGAGGAAAAGAGAGACAGCAGAGGCGGCAACATCCACCTCAGTTGCATGGAGATGGCGACAAGGGCGAGCTCATCTCGGCAAGGGGAAGCCAGAGGTGGTGTCTCCCATCTCTGGGTGGGTGAGAGAGATGAAGAGAGATAGAGTGAGGGTGTGGTAGGTGGCTATGAGCTCGGGTTCGAGTCTTATCCGGTGCCGGTCTGACGCTGGTGTGCTCGGTCCATGGTGGGCATCATGGTTGCCATTGGTCGAAATGGCGGTGCAGAGTGATGCGGTGTCGTGGACTAGGACTAGAAGAAACAAAAGGAGCAAGCCTCGCGAGCAGGGACGGCTAGGAGCAACGGGAATAGGTTTGTACCTCCAGGTGTTCGATAGCGTTCATAGGCTGTGTGGTCACATATAAGACACGGCGTGAGCAGCGTGAGAGTCCTGGTACCGTGCCTTGTGCATGTGCATGAAGGGGAAAGGGGTGCGGGTGTCGGTCGGCTCAGAACACGGTGCGCGTCCGCGAGCAGCTGGGCACCGGTCAGAGTGACTCGACGGGGCAACGTAGGGGTAGGTTAGGCCTTGTTTGTTTAGTGGCGTGTGCAGAGGGGTCTCAGGCGTGCGTGATGGCGCAGTTACAGGGGCTGGCTTGGTCTCCTCGCTCCTGTCCATATTGCCTCGGCCACTGGAGAAACGAGACAGGGGTTTGGGTCCTGGGACTTGTTACACTGCGAGGTAGGGTTGCATGCTGAGATGGAGAGAGCTAGGGCTCTGGTTGGGGGTCGTTTTGGCGAGAGGGAGGAGTGAGAGAGGTAGAGGTGAGATCCTTGCAAGATACTTCATCGGATGCTACACACGCAACCTCCAACCAACATGAGACAAAACGGTAGTGTAGCTAGATCGGCACACTTAGACGTGTGAGGGAAGTGCTGGTACCTGGTTTGCTCCTTCCTGGATGGTTTTCGAAAAGGACTATAAGGGAGAGAGATGGAGATATATGTAGGTAGTGCTTTGGTTTGAATTTATATTCAAACAAAATTGGAATATTGTTGGGGAAGTGCATAAGGTGTTGGCATGATTCAGAGATGGAAACAAAGCTTAGATAAGAGGAAGGGATATGAGAAGTGGTATGCATTTTTGGTTCAACACAATATTTATTTGTAAGGGAAAAGGAGGTTCAATTGAATAGATAGAGAAATATTTATTTGCATGGAAGACTTTGAATATTTATGGAATAGGCAATATCAAATAAATATTTTTGTTGTAATAACCAATGCCTCCAATATCTTGATCTCGAACTCAAATCAAGACATTAGAAATGGAGGAATACAAGATCATAGAATAAATAAAGGAATGGTGGGAATCAAGAATTTATAAGAAGGAATTAATAGAGGAAGAGTGTGAATTGATATTTAGATAGTACCATAGGTCCTATCTTAGCACCATGTGCCAAGAATGGATATTTAACACTAGGAGTTGGTGTGGTTCACGGAATAAATAGGAATAGAACCTAAAGTCCTTAATCTTGCATGGAAGGGTAAATCTTCTCTTTGATGCCTAGTTGGTAGAATAGATTAGTCACCAAGATATTTAGGGTTTTTCTCAAAATGCATTCAAGCAAACACACAAGTTCACATGCATACACACATACATCACAAAAGTTCTTTTTTGTTGGTTCCAAAAAATTTTAAACATCCCAACACTAGGGTTTCTGGATTACAAAAAGTGGGGTGTCACAGGCCTTCCCCCCTTAAAAGAATCTTATCCCAAGATTCAGTAGTTAAGAACTAAGTAAGCCTAGAAATTCTTTCTGGAGATAATCCTCACGTTCCCATGTAGCTTCATCTTTTCAGAGTGGTTGCTCCACTGAACCTTGTACATTTTAATCTTGTGCCTTCGGGTAAGGCGGACGTCTTCTTCGAGAATACGAATAGGTATCTCTTGGTAGGTCAAGTCATGATTGAGATCAATAGAGTTGTGATCTATTTCCTTGAACACTTCAGGCTTGTTGGGTGGTTGAAGACACTTGCGAAGCTGTGAAACATGGAAGATATCATGGACTTCGACATCTTCGGGGGCAGCTCCAGTTTGTAAGACATTGCACCATGGCGATCAAGAATCTTGAATGGGCCAATATACCGGGGTGCCAGCTTACCCTTCATGGAAACGCTGCATGCCCTTGAGTGGGGTCACTCGGAGATAGACAAGGTATCCCACATTAAAAGTGACCGACCTGCGCTTGGAATCAACATAGCTCTTCTATCGGGATTGGGCTACCTTCAAACGGTTACGGATAAGTTGAACTTGCTCTTCAGCTTCGCGAATAACATTGGGTTCGAAAACTTGACTTTCTCCGGTCTCTGACCAGTTTAGAGGAGTACGACATTTTCGTCCATACAGTGCTTCGAAGGGGGTCATTTGTAGACTGGTTTGATAGCTGTTGTTATAGGAGAACTCAGTGAATGGTAGGCAATCTTCCCATTTGATGCCATACGATAGGACACATGCACGAAGCATATCTTCAAGAATCTGATTGACTCGCTCAGTCTGACCTCCGGTTTGCGGGTGATAGGCAGTGCTGAAAGAGAGTTTTGTACCTAGGGCTTCATGTAAGCTTTTGTAGAACCGAGAGGTGAACTGAGAACCTCGATCTAACACGATCACTTTGGGGACTCCATGGAGGCTCACTATTCAAGAGATGTAGAGCTCGGCCAGGTGCCTGCCGTTTTAGACAGTCTTGATAGGAATAAAGTGTGCTACCTTTGTGAGACGGTCAATTATGACCCAAATGGAATCATGTCCCCGGTTTGACTTAGGTAGACGGGTGATGAAGTCAATTCCAACTTCCTCCCATTTCCACATGGGTACCTTCAAAGGTTGCAGTAGACCCGTAGGTCTTTGGTGTTCGGCTTTGACTCTCTGACAAACATCACACCTGGCAATGTAGAAGGCTATTTCTCGCTTCATTCCATGCCACCAGAACTGCTCCTTCAGGTCTTGATACATCTTGGTACCTCTGGGGTGAATAGAATATGGAGTGTCGTGTGCCTCCTTCATAATGAGTTGCTTCAAATCATCGACATTTGGGACGCATATGCGGCCGTTGTACCACAGTACTCCTTCCTTAACTACAGAGAACCCAGGTACTTTTTCACGATCCATCCTTCGCTTGATGCCTTCAATACTCTCATGACCCTTCTGTGCTTCCTTGATTTGATCAAAAATAGTAGGTTGAACTTCAAGGTTTGCTAAGAAACCATAGCTCACAAGCTCGAGCCCAAACCTTTCAAACTCTTCGCACAAGGTAGGTTGTTCGGCTTTTAGCATGGCATTTAGGGAACATGGTTCCCGGCTAAGGGCATCGGCTATCACATTAGCCTTACCAGGGTGGTAATGAATGCCTAAATCATAATCTTTGATGAGCTCAATCCACCTTCTTTGCCTCATATTCAACTCCTTCTGAGAGAAGATATAATTCAAACTCTTGTGGTCGGTGTAAATCTCACACCGGTTTCCCATAAGGTAGTGTCGCCATGTTTTGAGGGCATGGTCAACAGCTGCAAGCTCTAGGTCATGGGTAGAGTAGTTCAGTTCATGGGGGTGCAGTTGTCGAGATAGATAAGCAATGACTTTGCCATCTTGCATCAGGACACTTCCAAGCCCAAGCTTGGATGCGTCGCAATAGACATCAAAGCTCTTGGTGATATCGGGCATGGTGAGGATAGGGGCTGAAACAAGTCTTTTCTTGAGTTCTTGGAAACTTTGCTCGCACTTCTCGGTCCACTCAAACTTCTTGTCTTTCTTGAGCAGCTGGGTCAATGGGCGAGCGATACTAGAAAACCCTTCAACAAATTTCCGGTAATAACCGGCTAGCCCAAAGAAAGCTCGGACTTTAGTAGGATTGGTAGGAGATTTTCTTTCCATTATGGATTTGATTTTCGAGGGGTCGACAGATACTCCACCGGCTGATATAACATGGCCAAGAAATCCAACTTCTTTCAACCAAAACTCACACTTGCTGATAGAGCTGATGTTCCCTCAAGGTTCCCAATACTAACCGCAAATGCTCTGCGTGCTCTTCTTCAGTCTTGGAGTAAATAAGGATATCATCAATAAACACCACAACGAACTTGTCGAGAAACTTCATGAACACCTTATTCATGAGGTTCATGAAATAGGCTGGGGCATTGGTTAGGCCAAAGGACCTTACGGTGTATTCGAACAACCCGTAACGAGTAGTGAAGGATGTCTTGGGAATGTCGGACTCGCGAACTTTCAACTGATGGTATCCAGTCCGTAGATCAATTTTGGAGAAGACTCTGGCTCCATTCAGCTGATCAAAGAGGTCTTTGATTTTTGGAATAGGATATTTATTTTTGATGGTCACTTCATTCAGCCTACGGTAATCCACACACAGTCGAATGGTACCGTCTCGTTTGTCAACAAATAGGATAGGTGATCCCTAAGGTGAGGCGCTGGGACGGATAAGGCCCTTGCTGAGCATATCAGCAAGCTGCTTCTTCAACTCTTCTAGCTCTTGAAGGTTCATGTGATAGGGTCTTTGAGCAATAGGGGCTGTTCCGGGGATCAGCTCAATTATAAACTCGATATCCCGATCAGGAGGCATACCTGGCAACTCTTCAGGGAAAACATCGGGATACTCGCATACCATGGGTACTTGGTCAAGAGTTGGCCTAGATATAGCTTTCTTATAGTAGGCCTTGCGGGATGGCATAGTTGCTATGTGCTCAACTGGAATACCCTCACTGTTGGTGATGGAAATTGCATTCCTAGCGCAGTCTATATGCCCGTGATAGTTGGACATCCAATCCATACCGAGTATCATATCCAGACCATTAGTGCCCAAAATTATGAGGTTTGCTTGGAAGGATACTCCATGGATCTCCACCGGTATGTCCACACAAGTTCTCCTGGTTCTCATGACTGACCCGGGGATCTGAACTAGCATAGCTCTGGACATCATAGTGGGAACTAGTTTCCCCTTTTCCATGAAGTGCTCAGTAATGAAGGAATGTGATGCACCCGAGTCAAACAACACTCTTGCAGTTACTGAGTTGATAAGAAACGTACCCAGAATGACATCATGGGCTTCCTTAGCTTCCTCTGTACTGACATGGTTCAGGCGACCTTTGGCAGTGTTGGCTTGGTTCTTATGATTTCTTTGTGGGGGTCCACGGCCTTGGCCCTGGGTGGGCCGCAGCACGTTGAGGCTCGGTGTTGTTGGCTTCTTAAGAGGGCACTCCTTACAGAAGTGTCCTGGCTGTCCACATGTATAACAGTCACTTCCTTGGCCACGGTTATTGGGGTTAGCATTGTTGCGGTTGCCACCAGAGTAGCTTCCACCTCCAGTGCAGTTGCTGCTGGATTGACGATTGGGGTTGTCGGGTTTCGGGGCCTGAGATGCAAATCTGGGTGGTGGGGGCGCAGACCTGGCTGGGGGCAGGCTGCGGGATCTCTGGCTGCTAGATCCACCTTGTGTCATCATCCTTCTCTTGCGGCGCTCAAGGGCTGCCTTACGTTTGTCCTCCACCATGATGGCGGCATCTACCATGGCCTCGAGATCAGGATATGGCACAGCCACAAGATAAGTCTGCAGCTCTTCATGAAGACCATTCAGGAATCGCTCCTTCTTCTTGTCATCGAAGTCAATATCATTGAGAGCATACCTTCCCCAAGATGTGAACTTGTCAAGATACTCCGAGACGTTCATGCTTCCTTGCTTCAGGTTGAGGAACTTATCTCGCATAAGCTTGATCAGTCCAGATGGGACGTGGGCTTTACGAAACTTGGTCTTGAAGTCATCCCAAGTCATCACTTGATCTTCAGGCTGCATGGCACGGACATTTTTCCACCATGCACCTGTGGCTCCAGCTAGGAAGTGGGTGGCATAGAGTACCTTCTCATTGGGTCCAACTCCCACATACTCCAACTTGTTCTCAATGGTGCGGAGCCAATCATCGGCATCTAGTGGCTCAATGGATTTGGTGAAGGTTGGGGGATTGGAGTTCTGGAAATCCCTAAGCTTGGTGCGGGGTTCATCATCACCATTACCACCATTGTTGTTGTGGTTGATGGCAATCTAGGCAAGGTGCGGACGTGTGGTGAGGTTTGCCTGACGCTCGGCGCGTGCTACTTCACGGTCCTCCATCATCAGCCGCAGTAGTTGCTCTATGGTTGGGTCAGGTGGTGGGGGTGGTGCGCTGCTTCCACCATGGCCATGGGTTCCTGAAGCCATTCTGGAAACATAGTCGTGTGAGAGGTGGGTAACAATGTAACAAGTGCAGGACGATAATAATTTGCTAAGAAACAAACATACAATGCATAAACATAAGCAAGACAATCATGCAAGCAGTTCAACTAGGTAATCATAGACCATCATGTCCAACACAAGCATACAACCAAAAAGGGTGCCACACCAAGTCCCAACACACACAAGCCACATAGTCTAGCACACCAACAAGTAGCAGATGGTTTCAGCTGAACCATACAACACACAAACACGCAAAAAGGGATCAAGGTAGTCCTACTAGGTACACTGCAAGTCCTAAGTGTAGTGGGGAGACATAGGTGACCTACTCATCGCACATCTACACAAGTTTTTAAGATAGATTTAAATTAGTGACTTACCCCAAGTGTGCAGTATTAAATATGCGAAAATAAAACTTAAGTTAATAATGCAAGTAGTCTATATGTTTAAAGAATAAGGTGAGAGATGTAAGCAATATATATATTTCTAATATATAGCCATCTCTTTTAGTATATTGAAAATAGGTTTTTTTGTCATGTCTAATGCCCGTGCTAACTAAGATCTCCTAAAGTCAGGATGGCTCTGATACCAATTATGTGGCGACCCCGGATTACCCATCTGGAATACCCGATATGCATACAATTCACGATCCCATGATCAGTGTGTCGTGAATCCACATATCCGAGTTGATAACAGAATTACATCATCCATTACAGTACCGAATAACATACTTACAATTGGTCACATGACCAAGTCTGATATTGCCACGCAGGGCAAGTCTACAACTAAGCAGCGAATACCAAGCAGAGTTGATGACCCACGTCATGCCTACTACCCTACAGGCAACTGACTGGGAGACGTTCCTAGTTCGCACCGGCGTCGTCGTTTCCCACCATCATCTTCCTCATAGTCTTCTTCCAGGTTTGACCAAGTTAATAGCCAGGGACAAAGCCGTGAGTACATTTTGGAATTGTACTCGCAAACCATCTAAAGAGAGAGGGTGATATGCAGTTTGGCTGTAGCAAGGATAGGCTCCAGTCTAGGTTACTTTCTTTGAAAACATGGTTTTCTTGTGTCGATATAGCATGTCCAGAACCATGTTCTACAACATTTCTATATCCTTAGTAAAAACATTTATAAAACATTTTTTGTAAAATCTCTAGGAAGGGGGTAACCCTTTTTGTTTCATAAACCAGGTCAATCACACATGACCACTTCCATCTTCTCAGCAGTACCCTCCAGGTTCTCCGAACCTTTCCCATGCCATGGCAGTACCCTCCGAGTACTCCGTCTGGCACTTTCCTCAATTTTTCGATAACCATTTTTTTTTTAAAAAGACATTGGGCTAAGCAACGGCCAGTTCAACCGTCCATGACCGAGAACTCGGCTATTCGAATAGATTTACACTCTACAGAGGTTGTACACTTTACCCACAACATCCGGATACTCATCGTGTGGGCATCTTCCCCACATAACAACATATGCCACGACAAGCACAAATAATTCACACACTTCACTACAGCAAGAAAAACACACATTCACAAGCATAATCAGGTATCATACCACAACACTAAGTTAATGCAAGTGGTTTCACTCAATTATAAATTTCGAGGATTAAATGGTAAATTTAGCAAACAACAAACCCTAATAAGCCATTTACCACACTAAGGGATTTCTATGCAACCAAACCATACAAATAGCATATCAACAGAAAGATGTGATTTTTCTGAATCCAACAAAAGTGGATTCATCTCATTCTAATTTATAAAACTTTTTCTAGTGAAAAAGGTGGCTGTTTTGGAAATAAAACTCCCATAAATTAGCAGTAAGTCAATAAATTCTTTAAACTTAGGATTAGAAGCTACTGCAGTGCATGACCACTGAAAATTGGTTCCAACCCATTTTCTATTATAAATCTCGATAAATAAAATGTTAAAGTCAAACAAGCTCTTATTTTGCAATAGCTACTGCAGCAACTACACAAATTAGAGAGGGTTCAAACCACTATCTAAAGCAAGGTACATAAACAGGGGTTCTAACAAAATTGGATTCACCAAATTATGAGTTGTATAGCTCCAGATTTGGATTTTATAAGGAAAAACACTAGGTGTACAAGATTAATTAGAAGTAATTATACATAACATATTTTGGTATAGGACCACTTCTATATGGTAGATATTTTAACAAGTAACTCATCGAAATTTGAATCTAGTCATTTGCATACACAGAGAAATTTTGGTGAATTTATTCCAAACTGGAACTCTATAGGACTAACAGATTTGAATAAAAAGGAAAGAAAAAAAACGGGCTGAGCGGTGCAGATCTTGGCCAATCTGCCATGGGCCAGCCCAAATTACCAAGCATCGAAGCGGTACATAGCATGGTCATCTTCCTCGATGAAGAGCGACGCACAGCGGGGTGGGGAAACCCTAGCGATACTGGGGCCGAGCGGTGGCTCTCCGGGAGGAGTCGGCGATCGGCGGTGGTGGTCCGGCGAGGTGGCAGCGGGTCGGTGAAGGGCGGCGGTGGTGTCCTGGATGCATGCACCTGCTTCGGGATTGCATGCAGGGGGTCTCGCGTGAGCGGGCGTGCTTGTCCCCGGTAGCTCACTGGTTCATTGATGATGGCGTCGGAGAAGGGTCGACCTAGGCAAGAGAAAGGAGTTTAGAATGAGAATGCATATGGGAACATGATGGTGCAGAGAGGGAGAGGAAAAGAGAGATAGCAGAGGCGGCAACATCCACCTCGGTTGCATGGAGATGGCGACGAGGGTGAGCTCATCTCGGCAAGGGGAAGCCAGAGGTGGTGTCTCCCATCTCTGGGTGGGTGAGAGAGATGAAGAGAGACAGAGTGAGGGTGTGGTAGCTGGCTATGAGCTCGGGTTTGAGTCTTATCCGGTGCCGGTCTGACGCTGGTGTGCTCGGTCCATGGTGGGCATCGTGGTCGCCATTGGTCGAAATGGCGGTGCAGAGTGATGCGGTGTTGTGGACTAGGACTAGAAGAAACAAAAAGAGCAAGCCTCGCGAGCAGGGACGGCTAGGAGCAACGGGAATAGGTTTGTACCTCCAGGTGTTCGATAGCATTCATAGGCTGTGTGGTCACATATAAGACACGGAGTGAGTAGCGTGAGAGTCCTGGTACCGTGCCTTGTGCGTGTGCGTGAAGGGGAAAGGGGTGCAGGTGTCGGTCGGCTCGGAACACGGTGCGCGTCTGCGAGCAGCTGGGCGCCGGTCAGAGTGACTCGACGGGGCAGCGTAGGGGTAGGTTAGGCCTTGTTTGTTTAGTGGCGTGTGCAGAGGGGTCTCAGGCATGCGTGATGGCGCAGTTACAGGGGTTAGCTTGGTATCCTCGCTCCTGTCCATATTGCCTCAGACACCGGAGAGACGAGACAGGGGTTTGGGTCCTGGGACTTGTTATACTGCGAGGTAGGGTTGCATGCTGAGATGGCGAGAGCTAGGGCTCTGGTTGGGGGTCGTTTTGGCGAGAGGGAGGTGTGAGAAAGGTAGAGGTGAGATCCTTGCAAGATACTTCATCGGATGCTACACACGCAACCTCCAACCAACATGAGACAAAACGGTACTGTAGCTAGATCGGCACACTTAGACGTGTGAGGGAAGTGTTGGTACCTGGTTTGCTCCTTCCTGGATGGTTTTCGAAAAGGACTAGAAGGGAGAGAGATAGAGATATATGTAGGTAGTGCTTTGGTTTGAATTTATATTCAAACAAAATTGGAATATTGTTGGGGAGGTGCATAAGGTGTTGGCATGATTCAGAGATGGAAACAAAGCTTAGATAAGAGGAAGGGATATGCGAAGTGGTACGCATTTTTGGTTCAACACAATATTTATTTGCAAGGGAAAAGGAGGTTCAATTGAATAGATAGAGAAATATTTATTTGCATGGAAGACTTTGAATATTTATGGAATAGGCAATATCAAAATAAATATTTTTGTTGTAATAACCAATGCCTCCAACATCTTGATCTCGAACTCAAATCAAGACTTTGGAAATGGAGGAATACAAGATCATAGAATAAATAAAGGAATGGCAGGAATCAAGAATAGAAGGAATTAATAGAGGAAGAGTGCGAATTGATATTTAGATAGTACCATAGGTCCTATCTTAGCACCATGTGCCAATAATGGATATTTAACAATAGGAGTTGGTGTGGTTCACGGAATAAATAGGAATAGAACCTAAAGTCCTTAATCTTGCATGGAAGGGTAAATCTTCTCTTTGATGCCTAGTTGGTAGAATAGATTAGTCACCCAGATATTTAGGGTTTTTCTCAAAATGCATTCAAGCAAACACACAAGTTCACATGCATACACACATACATCACAAAAGTTTTGTTTTGTTGGTTCCAAATTTTTTTAAACATCCCAACACTGGGGTTTCTAGATTACAAAAAGTGGGGTGTCACAAGGTATGGGATATACTCTTGATGATTTAAAAGGGATTTCCCCTACTATATGTCAGCATGCTATTAATATGGAGCCAGATGCTAAGCCAGTTGTTGAACATCAACGCCGTTTAATTTCTAAGATGAAGGAAGTGGTAAGAAATGAGATATTGAAACTCCTTGATGCTGGTATTATTTATCCCCTAATGCTATTGCTAATAGTATATGGGTTAGTCCTGTTCATTGTGTTCCTAAGAAAGGAGGAATTACTGTTGTGCCCAATGAGAATAATGAGCTTATTCCTCAAAGAGTAGTAGTTGGTTATAGGATGTGCATCGATTTTAGAAAGGTCAACAAAGTTACTAAGAAAGATCATTATCCTTTACCGTTTATAGATCAAATATTAGAGAGATCATCTAAGAAAACTCATTGTTGTTTTCTTGATGGTTATTCTGGTTCCTCTCAAATTGCTGTTAAAAAGCAAGATCAAGAGAAAACCACTTTTACTTGTCCTTATGGAACTTATGATTATAGACGTATGCCTTTTGGTTTGTGTAATGCTCCTACTACGTTTCAAAGATGCATGTCTGCTATTTTTCATGGATTTTGTGAAGAAATTGTGGAGGTATTCATGGACGATTTCTCCATCTATGGAACTTCTTTTGATAATTGTTTGCACAATCTTGATAAAGTTTTGCAGAGATGTGAGTAAACTAACCTTGTTCTTAATTGGGAGAAATGCCACTTTATGGTGAATGAAGGAATTGTTCTTGGACATAAAATTTCTGAAAGAGGTATTGAAGTTGATAGAGCAAAAGTTGAAGCAATTGAGAAAATGCCTTGTCCTAGGGATGTTAAAGGTATTCGTAGTATTCTTGGTCANGATGTGATTTTTCTGAATCCAACAAAAGTGGATTCATCTCATTCTAATTTATAAAACTTTTTCTAGTGAAAAAGGTGGCTGTTTTGGAAATAAAACTCCCATAAATTAGCAGTAAGTCAATAAATTCTTTAAACTTAGGATTAGAAGCTACTGCAGTGCATGACCACTGAAAATTGGTTCCAACCCATTTTCTATTATAAATCTCGATAAATAAAATGTTAAAGTCAAACAAGCTCTTATTTTGCAATAGCTACTGCAGCAACTACACAAATTAGAGAGGGTTCAAACCACTATCTAAAGCAAGGTACATAAACAGGGGTTCTAACAAAATTGGATTCACCAAATTATGAGTTGTATAGCTCCAGATTTGGATTTTATAAGGAAAAACACTAGGTGTACAAGATTAATTAGAAGTAATTATACATAACATATTTTGGTATAGGACCACTTCTATATGGTAGATATTTTAACAAGTAACTCATCGAAATTTGAATCTAGTCATTTGCATACACAGAGAAATTTTGGTGAATTTATTCCAAACTGGAACTCTATAGGACTAACAGATTTGAATAAAAAGGAAAGAAAAAAAAACGGGCTGAGCGGTGCAGATCTTGGCCAATCTGCCATGGGCCAGCCCAAATTACCAAGCATCGAAGCGGTACATAGCATGGTCATCTTCCTCGATGAAGAGCGACGCACAGCGGGGTGGGGAAACCCTAGCGATACTGGGGCCGAGCGGTGGCTCTCCGGGAGGAGTCGGCGATCGGCGGTGGTGGTCCGGCGAGGTGGCAGCGGGTCGGTGAAGGGCGGCGGTGGTGTCCTGGATGCATGCACCTGCTTCGGGATTGCATGCAGGGGGTCTCGCGTGAGCGGGCGTGCTTGTCCCCGGTAGCTCACTGGTTCATTGATGATGGCGTCGGAGAAGGGTCGACCTAGGCAAGAGAAAGGAGTTTAGAATGAGAATGCATATGGGAACATGATGGTGCAGAGAGGGAGAGGAAAAGAGAGATAGCAGAGGCGGCAACATCCACCTCGGTTGCATGGAGATGGCGACGAGGGTGAGCTCATCTCGGCAAGGGGAAGCCAGAGGTGGTGTCTCCCATCTCTGGGTGGGTGAGAGAGATGAAGAGAGACAGAGTGAGGGTGTGGTAGCTGGCTATGAGCTCGGGTTTGAGTCTTATCCGGTGCCGGTCTGACGCTGGTGTGCTCGGTCCATGGTGGGCATCGTGGTCGCCATTGGTCGAAATGGCGGTGCAGAGTGATGCGGTGTTGTGGACTAGGACTAGAAGAAACAAAAAGAGCAAGCCTCGCGAGCAGGGACGGCTAGGAGCAACGGGAATAGGTTTGTACCTCCAGGTGTTCGATAGCATTCATAGGCTGTGTGGTCACATATAAGACACGGAGTGAGTAGCGTGAGAGTCCTGGTACCGTGCCTTGTGCGTGTGCGTGAAGGGGAAAGGGGTGCGGGTGTCGGTCGGCTCGGAACACGGTGCGCGTCTGCGAGCAGCTGGGCGCCGGTCAGAGTGACTCGACGGGGCAGCGTAGGGGTAGGTTAGGCCTTGTTTGTTTAGTGGCGTGTGCAGAGGGGTCTCAGGCATGCGTGATGGCGCAGTTACAGGGGTTAGCTTGGTATCCTCGCTCCTGTCCATATTGCCTCAGACACCGGAGAGACGAGACAGGGGTTTGGGTCCTGGGACTTGTTATACTGCGAGGTAGGGTTGCATGCTGAGATGGCGAGAGCTAGGGCTCTGGTTGGGGGTCGTTTTGGCGAGAGGGAGGTGTGAGAAAGGTAGAGGTGAGATCCTTGCAAGATACTTCATCGGATGCTACACACGCAACCTCCAACCAACATGAGACAAAACGGTACTGTAGCTAGATCGGCACACTTAGACGTGTGAGGGAAGTGTTGGTACCTGGTTTGCTCCTTCCTGGATGGTTTTCGAAAAGGACTAGAAGGGAGAGAGATAGAGATATATGTAGGTAGTGCTTTGGTTTGAATTTATATTCAAACAAAATTGGAATATTGTTGGGGAGGTGCATAAGGTGTTGGCATGATTCAGAGATGGAAACAAAGCTTAGATAAGAGGAAGGGATATGCGAAGTGGTACGCATTTTTGGTTCAACACAATATTTATTTGCAAGGGAAAAGGAGGTTCAATTGAATAGATAGAGAAATATTTATTTGCATGGAAGACTTTGAATATTTATGGAATAGGCAATATCAAAATAAATATTTTTGTTGTAATAACCAATGCCTCCAACATCTTGATCTCGAACTCAAATCAAGACTTTGGAAATGGAGGAATACAAGATCATAGAATAAATAAAGGAATGGCAGGAATCAAGAATAGAAGGAATTAATAGAGGAAGAGTGCGAATTGATATTTAGATAGTACCATAGGTCCTATCTTAGCACCATGTGCCAATAATGGATATTTAACAATAGGAGTTGGTGTGGTTCACGGAATAAATAGGAATAGAACCTAAAGTCCTTAATCTTGCATGGAAGGGTAAATCTTCTCTTTGATGCCTAGTTGGTAGAATAGATTAGTCACCCAGATATTTAGGGTTTTTCTCAAAATGCATTCAAGCAAACACACAAGTTCACATGCATACACACATACATCACAAAAGTTTTGTTTTGTTGGTTCCAAATTTTTTTAAACATCCCAACACTGGGGTTTCTAGATTACAAAAAGTGGGGTGTCACAAGGTATGGGATATACTCTTGATGATTTAAAAGGATTTCCCCTACTATATGTCAGCATGCTATTAATATGGAGCCAGATGCTAAGCCAGTTGTTGAACATCAACGCCGTTTAATTTCTAAGATGAAGGAAGTGGTAAGAAATGAGATATTGAAACTCCTTGATGCTGGTATTATTTATCCCCTAATGCTATTGCTAATAGTATATGGGTTAGTCCTGTTCATTGTGTTCCTAAGAAAGGAGGAATTACTGTTGTGCCCAATGAGAATAATGAGCTTATTCCTCAAAGAGTAGTAGTTGGTTATAGGATGTGCATCGATTTTAGAAAGGTCAACAAAGTTACTAAGAAAGATCATTATCCTTTACCGTTTATAGATCAAATATTAGAGAGATCATCTAAGAAAACTCATTGTTGTTTTCTTGATGGTTATTCTGGTTCCTCTCAAATTGCTGTTAAAAAGCAAGATCAAGAGAAAACCACTTTTACTTGTCCTTATGGAACTTATGATTATAGACGTATGCCTTTTGGTTTGTGTAATGCTCCTACTACGTTTCAAAGATGCATGTCTGCTATTTTTCATGGATTTTGTGAAGAAATTGTGGAGGTATTCATGGACGATTTCTCCATCTATGGAACTTCTTTTGATAATTGTTTGCACAATCTTGATAAAGTTTTGCAGAGATGTGAGTAAACTAACCTTGTTCTTAATTGGGAGAAATGCCACTTTATGGTGAATGAAGGAATTGTTCTTGGACATAAAATTTCTGAAAGAGGTATTGAAGTTGATAGAGCAAAAGTTGAAGCAATTGAGAAAATGCCTTGTCCTAGGGATGTTAAAGGTATTCGTAGTATTCTTGGTCATGCTGGTTTCTATAGGAGGTTTATGTAACGACCCGGAAAATTCCCCAATATTAGAATTGCTTGTTATTTTAATTTTCTCATCGACTTGACGTCATGCATCTTCATGCATCCTTCACCTTGCATGTTTTTCTCAATTCTAAACTATTTTCTTAAAACCTATGTTATTATTTGGCTTCTATGGTTTTATAAATACCCTCTTGCCCTCTTCTTATTTTGAATCAAAACTAAAACATTAATATTTGCAAACTTTGAATATTGCTTTGAATAAGAAACACTACTTTTCAAAAATGTTTGCAAAACCCTTCCCTGTCTCGATCGTTGTCCGTGTGCAATTTCTGAAATCTCCTACTGTATATTCTGAATGGGACAGCGCCTCCCTTCTTTCGGTCCAGTCCAACCCATCCTCCACCGAAGCTCATCACCACCTCTGACCACTTCGTTGTCGTCTTCTTTATAGGGAAGCACGCAGGGGGCGTGCTCCTTTTTCTCCCCTGCAAGGACCACGCCAGCCTCAACCACTCCCTCCATCTCCTTTTAATCCCCAGATCGATCCCAAGCAAACCCTTGTCGTCCTCCCTCTGCGCCGCCACCACTATTTTCCCATCTTCTCCTCGTTCTTATCTGCAAGCTTCCGAGACAGAAACATGCTGAAGACCACTGTCACCATGGTCGACGACGCGCCGCCGCTGCAGTTTACCCGCCGCTAAGCCAACGCATCGTGGAGCTTTGCAACATCGTCTGCATCAACTCCGTTGAAGGAATCGAGCCGAGAGGCCACGCTTGCGATGAATTCGTCCTCAACATCCCCAACGTTTTCCGGCGAAATTCGACCACTCCGATCCTCCTCTGTCTTCCCCAAGCACGCAAGCGTCGACCAGGTGAGCCCGTGCTCCTTTTCCCCTCTGAAACCTCTCCTGGATCATCATCTCTCTCTCTCTCTCTCTCTCTCGGGCGTCTTGCCGCCATTGACCCATGTTTCTCGTCCACAGGAGCTCGTGGCCAGAGCGCTCCGGTGCTCCGTTGGTCTCCGCGTCGCCTCCGTTCGGTTCGCAGCGTCAAGCTGCATCTCCCTCAGCCGCTCCAGCACGCCCCTTGGCCTACAGCAACAGCAGCGGCCACCCGCCTCGCTCCCGACCAGCTCCAGTCCGAGGGCCCGCGTAGCACAGCATGTGCGCATGGCCGCTCCAGCCAGTGCTACTTTTCTTTGTCCCCTGCTTTGATGAAGAGCATCAGCCTGCAGCACAACGCCTCCAGATAGCTGCCGACCTGCGCATGTTTCCGTTCCACCCGTCAACTGTTCGACTGAATGTCCATAAGAGTTGTGGTTTCAGCTTCTTCCAGTCCAACCTGTTCGTTTTGTCTGCGTTGGCCATTCGATTCTTTTCTGCTTATATGCGTCTAGCGACAGTCGGCAGGAGCAGTGCTACACTCCACATCGCTACCAGCCAACTTCAATCCATGTCTAAAATCTACAACGCCATTTATACTACATGTCTCTACCAATTTTTCAGCTAGCCTATCCATCCAACTGACTGTGCATGTCCGGCAACTGCTCCACGTCTTCACGATCTGAATCTAATTTCAGCTAGCACCTGAGTTCATTTTTCCTATCCATCCAGCAGCTTGCTTGCTAGCTTAGCTAACTAGCCCCATCTTTGTACGTCTGTATCTCTTTGATCAAAAGATCTTCTATCCGGCGTTCGCTGCTTCGGCTATGGAAACATCGGATGGTGGGACAACTTCCGTGACGCCGACTACTTTCGCTACTTCGACTACAATCCGTCTCTCCAATCTGAACGTCAGACCTCGCCCTAAGCCATATATTTTGAATATCTATCTTATATATGCAAAATCATTCATGTAGCATTGGCATATCATATCCGGGGGTAACTAGGAATTACCTAATAATTAAATATGGAATATGTGGGATTTATATATATTTTGTCCCGGTTCCATTTAATTTTGTGTAGCTCATCCATGCCATGTTTTGTCATGCTAATAATTAATTAATTATGGGGTAGTAAAACAACTTGAACCATATATGTTTGTATCGGAATTCCGATTCCGCTTAATTTTGAGAAGTTGCATTGCATCATTTTTGCCATGTCATGCATACCCTCACATGATCATGCCGATTCTTTCACCGTAGTAGTAAGTGTTGCATCCGTTGTTTGTTGTAGCAATTTGCTTCTTCGCGGATAGGACGCTTCGTGGTGATGTGAGCAACGGCAAGTTCTTCGGGTGTTCTTCGACCTTCTTTTCAGGCGAGCCCTTTTCTCTCTACCCATTTAATACTTTTGCTCTCGCTAGCTCTATATTCTAGCCTTGTGTCACGATGCTTTTGTTCGAGTCACGTGTCCTATCCACCTGTTTATCCAAAGCAAAGCCATAGCACCTTCCATATATCCTATTAACCTTGTGCTTGTTGTTCGAGTTGGCATTGCGAGTCGTAGGCATCTTCAGGTTGTTGGAGTTGTTTTATCTTTTTGGGGTTGGGAAGTTATCACATGCTTTACTTTTTGTATATGTTGTTGGAGATACTCATGGCTTACTTTATTGTTAATACTTAAAATTGAATTAAGCAGAGGCATCGGTGAGTCATTTTGCCAGTTTTCCGACGGCTCACTTGTGTCCCCTAGGACCCCGAGATCGCATGAACTGTTCTGAGACTGAGCGCTCTAACCAAGCGTGGGTACGTTTACGGGCCTCCCCTCGATCACTGCCGGAATCTACATACTTGTCCAGTGGCCACAACTAGTTTGAGGTTTTCCATTTGTTTCTTGTCGGGCGTGCAGCTTGTATCTTATGGTCCGTTTTACTTTGGGGGAAGCCGTGGGTGCCTTGTAACCCCTTGTTCTGCACGTCCGTATAGGTGCGGTACGTATTGTTAAGTGGTCATCCCCTAGTGGGCACTGATCCATCTTAACCGTGGTCGCAAACAACTAGGTCCGTCTCAGAGATTCGGCCGGACTCTCGATACGGGTTAAACTTGGTTAGGTGGCTTCCTGGACTTGTTTGTAGTGAAGGAGAGTGCGAGTCGTGACCTCCTACCGGCACACCGTCGGAAGTGTGCTAATTAGCTTGGCACTAAGGGGTGATCGTGCGTTTGGGTACATTTGGGCACCCCTGCAGGGTTAAATCTTTTCGAAAAGCCGTGTCCACGGTTATGGACGACTTGGAGCTGTACTACTCGATCATAGAACAACTTGCGCCTGCTATTTCAATACTAATAAACTTGTGTAGTAAGCTAGCACAACTATAACAATAAACCTGCAATAAAACTTGGTAACCGTGTGAGTGCCTTTGATACTTGCTTCTTCGTTTGGTCACGAGGAGGTGATTCATCGGCTGGGTTATGCTTGGTGTTAGTTTCTAGTTGGTTACTTTTATGCGCTCTCTTATCTTATTCTATCTAGACGAAAGTTTTAGTGTCTATGTAGAATCTTTTGTGCCGCTAAGTCCACCATATAGCCTGTAGGCGAGCACAGCTGAATTCCAGTCTCGCGAGTACGTGCCTCGGTACTTACCCTCGTTTTTTCCCTTTTCTCTTTCTCCCTCTGGGCGCCTCTACGTGGACTTCACAAGTCTCAACAAAGCCTGTCCCAAGGATCTTTATCCGCTCCCAAGGATAGATCAAATTGTCAACACCACCGCTGGTTGCGACCTCCTTTGCTTCTTGGATGCCTTCTCCGACTATCATCAAATCAAGAAGGCAAGGGAGGACGAAGAGAAGAATACCTTCATCACACCCTGCGGTGTGTACTACTACGTCTGCATGCCCTTCGGCCTGAAGAACGCAGGAGCCACATTCCAAAGGCTCATGCGTAAGGCCTTGGGGGCTCAGATGGGAAGAAATGCGGAAGCCTACGTCGACGACATTGTCGTCAAGACTCGCAAGAGTCATACCTTCATTGAAGATCTGGAGGAAACCTTCGCCAACCTGAGAAAGGTAAACATCAAGCTCAACCCCGCCAAGTGCGCCTTTGGTGTACCGTCGGGAAAGTTGTTGGGGTTCCTTGTGTCTCATCACGAGATAGAGGTGAACCCTGACAAGGTCAAGGCCATCGAAGAAGTGCATCCTCCGTGCAATCTTAAGGAGATGCAACGCCTCGCGGGATGCATGGCAGCCCTGGGGCGCTTCGTCGCGAGGAGTGGAGAGAAGGCCCTGCCTTTCTTTAAGCTCATGAAGTGCACTAGAAAGTTCAAGTGGACTCCAGAAGCTGACAAGGCCTTCGCCGAGCTGAAGAGGTATCTCACGAGTCCACCGATCATGGTTGCCCCAACATTCCGCGAGCCCTTGCTGCTCTGTATTGCGGCGACCCCAAGAACTGCGAGTGTTGTCCTCGTCGCTGAGCGGGACACCAAGGTAATCGCCAAAGAGGAGATCGATCCTCCGTGCCTGGGGGCTCCTCCTGAGGGAGAAGTAGCAATTCCTTCTGCCCCTCGAGAGGAGCTGCCCGCTGCAACTTCGCCGACCGAGCCGCTCTTGCAGGGCAACGCTCCTGATCTCCGTAAGGAGAAAACTCCTGAAGACACCACCAAGGTGCAGAAACCCGTGTACTTCGTCAGCACGGTACTGCGCGACGTGCGGGAGCGCTACACCATGCAGCAGAAGTTGCTCTACACCCTGCTGATCACTTCAAGGAAACTACGTCATTACTTCCAGGGCGACCCGATCAAGGTGGTCACTGATCGGCCCCTAGAGACAATCCTGCGCAACCCAAATGTCACCGGAAGGGTGGTAGAGTGGGCCGTGGAGCTTCAGCCCTTCGAGATCTCCTTCAAGACCACCAAGGTGATCAAGAGCAAAGCTATAGCTGAGTTCACCGCCGAATGGACTGATCCATTCGCCGATGAGCCTCTAGAGGTGGAGTCTACACTTTCAGGAAAAGAAGCCCCAGGTCTTTGGGTCATGCACTTCGACAGCGCCTTCAACCTTCCCGGCGCGGGGGCTGGGGCCGTCCTCACCTCTCCCTCTGGAGACAAGCTCTTCTACGCCGTCCAACTCTGTTTCAAACCAGAGCACAAGGTCTCCAACAACATCGCGGAATATGAAGGACTACTCGCTGGCCTAAGGGCGGCGAATGCTTTGGGCATCAAGCGCCTCATCGTCAAGGGAGATTCACAACTGGTTGTGAACTTCTCTAACAAGAGCTACACCCCGAAGGATGAGCACATGGCAGCTTATCTTGAGGAGCATCGAAAGATGGAAAAACGCTTCGAGGGATTGGAGCTGAAGCACATTCCATGGGGAGAGAATGTGGAAGCGGATGAAATCGCCAAGCGCGCCTCTCATCGCCTGGCGCAGCCAGCTGGTGTCTTCGAGGAGCGCCTCTTCAAGCCATCCGCTTCTCCATCAACGACAGGATCCGACCTTCCACCTGCCCTGCCACCGCCACTAGAGCAGGGGCTCCGGATTGCGGGCCTCCTTTGGGTGACCGCGTCCTTCTGGCATTGGCGAGGCAGGAGGGAGTGGATTGGATCCTCGAGCTCAAGGCTTTCCTCGTCAGCAGCAAGCTTCCTGACGATGAATCGGAGGCTGAGAGGATAGTACGCCAAGCCTCGGGATACTGCGTCAAAGATGGTGACTTGTACCGGCCTCGCCCAAACTGTGTCGCTCTGAAGTGCATATCTACTCACTAGGGCCAAGAGCTTCTCAGGGACATCCACGTCGGCGAGTGTGGGCATTATGCCTCTGCTTCAACCCTCGCCGCAAAGGCGTACCGCAGCGGCTTCTACTAGCCGCGAGGCGTGCCAATTCCATGCCAAGCAGATTCATCAGCAGCACAAGAACTACAAACCATCCCACTCACTTGGCCCTTTGCTGTTTGGGGGCTTTACATTCTCAGTCCATTCCCTTGAGCGCAAGGAGGCTACCGCTACCTCTACGTTGCCATCGACAAGTTTACCAAGTGGGTGGAGGTGGAGTCGGTGTGCACCATACCGACCAGGTCCGCAGTCAAGTTCATCCGTGGCCTGGTCTGCCGTTTTGGTGTGCCTAACCGCATAATCACCAACAACGCCAGCCAGTTCACCAGCGGGCTGTTTCGGGAATACTGCGCATCGGCCGGCATCAAGATCTGCTTCGCCTCAATCGCCTATCCTAGGAGCAATGGCCAGGCCGAGCGTGCCACCACCGAAGTCCTCAAAGGACTCAAGACGATAAGCTTCAATGCCAAGCTCGAAGCCTGCGGCAAAAATTGGTTAGACAACCTCCAACCCATCTTGTGGTCCATTCGGACTACCGCCACCAAGCCCACTGGGGAGACTCCTTTCTTCTTGGTCTACGGGGCGGAGGCTGTCCTTCCCACCGACGTCAAGTTTGGGTCGCCAAGAGTGCTCGCCTTCAACGAGATACATCAAGAGGACCTCATCAAGGATCGCCTCCTCCAGCCCAAAGAAGCTCGGTGCCAAGTGGCGCTTCGCGCTGCGAGGTACCAGCAGGGACTACGCCGCTACCATAGCCGCCATGTTCGGGCAAGAACTCTGGAGGTTGGTGATCTGGTGCTGAGGAGGATACTCTATCGCGAGGGCCTGCACAAGCTGTCTCCAATGTGGGAAGGCTCCTTCAAGGTGACACATATCGCCAGGCCAGGCCAGGCTTGGCGCGGTTGGAAACCGCAGAAGGTGTGACGGTGGGGAACCCGTGGAACATAGCTCATCTGCGAAAGTTCTACCTGTAGGTTCCTCATGAGGAGATAAGACAGTTATCATGGCATTTTGTATCGACTTAAACTGCTCTTCAGCACTGAGATTAAGTTAAAGCGCATATAGCGCCTCTGCTTCGGCATGATAAGGAAATGGCATGAAGTCCATTTATTTTCTGTTGTACTCCACGCAGAAGGGGGCTAGGCACGGTGTCTATGCTGGGGCCTTCGCCCGGAAAACAGCAAGCCCGAAAAACCCGAAGGGACTGAGCTCTAATCAGGGGCGACAGCCCCGTTATCGATCACCTCCACGTGCCCATGGTGCTTAGTTCCTCGTGAAGTACACCGGAAAATAAGAAATCTTCGGAAAAAAGTCTGAGGTGTGCCCAAGGCACCCGCTAAGGACCAGCGCCTCGTGAGCAACCCTCACGAGGGCGCATGGACGCGTCGATGCACTTAGCATCCGCAGAAGTCAAGATTCCCCTCGCTCGAGGAAGGCCAAACACAGCAGGATTACTGAAGACCAAGGCCGCTCCGATCATCTTGCGAAGGAGACGCAGATCCGGAGGTCCATGCCAGGCCCTTCACCTCATGAGCAACCTTCAACGAGGTGTCGACGGCCTCTGGGCTCTCTTAAGCGTCGACGCTTTCGCGTCCGTGAGAGTCCGGCTTCCCTCACGACGAGGAAGGCCCCATGAATCACCACGTGCGGCAATTTGCTCTTAGCTGCTAGCACAGATAGTACCGCGCTCCCTCACGACGGGGAAGGTCCCTGTGCCGGTCACAGGGGCATCTTATTCGCCTTTCTTTTTTCTTTTTTTATTGATTTGTTTTTCGTTTTCGGAGACTTGGGGTTTTTTCTTGTTTTTCCGACTCTTTTTCAACTACTTGTCTCAGGAATCGTCCATCATTGTCGCCGGTGCCGACCCCGCCATGAGCTCTAAAGTGTAGGGAGGCCTCTCGCAGGCGTGAACAACTCGCCAGGGCTCTCGAGTGTGCGGATGACCAGGATGGCCAGAAGCATCAAGGAGCGAAGGAAAAGGACAGCTAACAGGACAACTTCATTAAATAACCCCCAGCAAGGGGGGAACAGAGGCACGGCAGGGAATACCCCACCGTCGGAAGCTACATCGCAAAAGGGGGAGGAGACTAGCTCTCCTCCCTAGAAGACCTCAGTAGAAAGGCCGCCCCTTCACTCCGCCGTGGGCTGGGGGAAGGTGCGGCGGACGCCGGTGGCAGCGAAAATCCGCACCGAGGCCGCCAGCGTCCCCAGCTTGAAGCGGAAGACGATGTGGTCGCTGACGCGGAGACTGTGGCCCAGGGCGAACGCCCTCCAACGCCCGGAGAGGGTGGCAGTGCCGCCCGCTCCAAGGATGATGTCAACAGGCCAGAGGAGCTCTGGCCTGCTCTGTTCCACCAGCGCGACTTCTCAAGTGGAGAAGCCGGGGGCGTAGATCACCCTCCGAACTGCATCGGGCAGCCGGAGGGAGACAAAGCTCCAAGCCTCGACGACGACGAGGAGCTCCAAGAAGCGGGACCCTGGCGCGAGGAGGGGTCCCAGCATCTCCACCGCCAGGCGGCGGGGGGCGCGACCACTCCGGTCGCGGGAGGTGCCACCTCCTGTGGCCCCGGATCATCCGCGGCCAGGAGAAGGGGGCCCAGGGCGGCCTCCACCTCCCGGAGTGCCCGATCGATGCTCCCCGTTGGGCGGGGAGCCTGCACCGCCGCCATCGGCGACGGCGCGTTCAGAGCACCTCTTGGTGCTGGACCCCGAAGGGTCAAGGCAGTGGAGGTCCCTGGAGCGGCGCGGTTCACTGTGCGGCGGTGCGCCAATGTGCAGGGGACCACCGACACCGGGCGCCCACAGGGCGGGAACTTTCGGCTTGTTCCGGCTGCCCGGGGGGCATCCGCGGTGCTTTGCCCCCGAGCTCGGGGATCCGGCGGCGGCGGAGGAGGCAGAGGGATCCATCGCTCGGGGAAGTACCAGAGGAAGAAGTAGCACTGGAAGAAGTGGGTGAAGTGTCGAGGAGGCTACATTTAAAGGGCGTGGCCGGCGTCGAAGCGTCAAATCCTAGCGTGGGAATCGAAGCATCGAAGCAGCGCTCTGTAGTGAAGTGATGCGCCATCATGACGGTTTGACGCCTCGGGGACTGCTGCGTCGCCCGCCGCTTCGTCTCACCAGCTGCGGTCGCACCACGCGTCCACGACCTCTGCATCTTCACATGGTCCTCTGACCGTGCGCGTTGACGCGTGCCGTTGGAGGGCCCAGCAGCTTCTGGGGGCCCCTGACCCTTCGCTCTCTCGAGAGGGCGCGTTTGCGGACTAGGCTCCCGGGGGCTACTGTCGGTGTTCTGGATACCGGGGTATTCCGGTCCACCTGCTCCTGGGCCCCTTCAATGGCCCAGCTTTGGCCCAAGGGTAAAACAACGACCGAAGCCCAGCAGAGAAGACCCTCATGAGGAGGCGCCTCATGAGGAGAACGATGGCCAAAACTGCTAAGGACTAGAAGACCTCCTCACGAGCTGTTTCTCATGAGGAGAGGGACCACATCCATGTCAGCTCGGTATGTTTCCGTGCTGAGCAAGAAGATAAGGATAGAAGACTGCGTGTCGTACATGCTACCCCGACAGGGAGGAGACTAGCTTTCGTCGTGCCTATATAAAGCGGCACAGTGGTTGTTGGCCACCCCCCTAAAATAGGTTGGATGGTGCAGGGCGCTAGAGGACGATGTCAGCTTCCTCCACCCACTCCTGTGGACCGGCACCACTGCTCTACGAAGACTACGTCTACCGAAGACCCAAGACAACAGTTGTCCCTTCTCCTTGGCCGTTTGTGGCAACCCCTTCCCCAAGATGATAAGGGGAAGGAGGACCTCGGCGCTATAAAAGGAGGGGAGGCCACCCCTTAGAGGGGATCCGATCTTCATCTCCAGGCTGCTAGCTAGGCTAAGTTGGTTCTTCTACCTCTGGCCAGTTCGAGCTCTGTAGCCAAGACCTTGTACTCCTCACGAGGTATCGCGTCGTAATACAAGAAGGCAGGAAGTAGGGGTTTTACCTCACCATGAGGGCCCTGAACCTTGGTAAGGCTCGGTGTCTCTCTCTGCAGTGCGCTGTGCGTTCCGACGTCTCGAGGCTTCTGTCACCGTGTTTTGTTGCGATCCAAGATCTCACGCGTATAGCCCCCTGTTTTCGAATCTTTGGGTCCGTCGTGTGGTACCCCGTGTTCTTGCGACACGAAATCCATCAACACTCCCCATCTTATGTTTTCGGGGAGACGATATATGCGAAGGGGCGATGGCAGAGGTGGGCTAGGGCGGCCACACCACCAGGTGGCTCGGCCTAGGGTTGGCCCACGCCACCAGTTGGTGTGGGCCCCTAGTGGCTCACCTCGCCCTCTCCTTCTGGCTACTTCCGTCTTCCGGTGAAATATGAATTTCTAGATATTTTCCTGGAATTGCTGGTCTTCAGAAATATTGTCTTGATGATCCTTTTTCCAGCAGAATCCTGACTCTGGCAGTGAGCTCTCCAATAATCATCAAACATGTGAAAATAGAGGAAACAACATAAGTATCATCTCTAAATATGAAATATATCAATGAATAACAGTAAAATATGATATAAAATAGTGATGAAAAATGGACGTATCAGTGTGCAGCTGCATCAGCTCACACCAAATTCAATCTTGCATGTTGCCTGCTTCATAACTTTGTGTGAAGCTTTCCTGGGCATCAATACCCACTGGGGCCTATGGAAGTATCTATTTCATCCGCGCCGCAATGTATCCAAGGAAGAAATTCATGATCTTGGCGACACCATCATGTCTGTTCGATCAGAATCCCAATATCTTACATTTGAGATGGCTGAATCGGTTCAGAACTGGAGGCATAAGTGGTTCCACATTAAAGACCACAAATCTTCTGAAGCCAAAGAATATGGACTGGCTCCTTTTGATCCTGCAAAAGTTCTCATGAAGCTGACCTCCTGGGATGCTCTTCCATCGGAGACTAAAGCTGAAGAAATCAAGCCACTGTTGGCTCATATCAAAGAGCTGAAGAATGTAGCCAAGAAAGAACTCCATGGGACACATTTCATAGTTTTCTTCCTTGAACGCTGAATTCAGCCTCTCCAAGCTAGCATTTCCAAGATGTGGACAAATTCGGGTGCGATAGATCCTTCCCGAATGTCCCAGAAGGACCCGATGATGAAAGAATTTCAGAAGAGCACCAGATCACTGACCACACTTACTGCTAAGAAGATAGTACCTGCTTGTCTAGCAGTTCCTTTTGATGCCACAAATCTCTTGCCAAAGATACCAGTTTTGTAACCCGAATAAATACTTCTGTATTTTTACACTTCTCTTGGATTTCCTTCCTCTTTTTCTGATGTTTTGTTTCTTGCTTTTATCTGCCTTGTCACAGGGTCAACTTTCCCTGACTTTGCATCCCTAACTTCCCGAAGAAGGGCGCTAGTCGCATAAATTGCTTCCTCCGATCACAATGCCCCCAAGACCGTCGAAAATTGAGGCGGGGACGGATTCGAAGGTTCACTGGAAAGGAGCGGTTCCACTCAGTCGCCTCCCCTAGCTGAATTTGAAGATCAAGATGCAGGCAGGAAAAGAAAATGGCAAGAAGATTTGATTTCTTCGGGTACGTCAAAATTGAAAGATGTACCCCAGGATTAGTCAATTTCCAAGAAACCACCTGCATCTCTGTATGACTTCCTTGGGTCTGACTCGTAAGTTTTTCCTCTTTGTCTCAATAATTTCTGTTGTCTTGTCCAGCTCTTTGTATTTACTTTGTTAACTCGATTATTTTTTCCCAGTGATGAAGGCATTGCAAAGGAAACCACGGCTCCAGTTCCTCCTCCCTTGGCTTCTGCAGCCGTGGAGAAGAATCCACAAAAAGAGGCTGCCAACAAAACTCTTGGAGAAAACTGGAGCAGATGCGAAGACCAAGCGCCGGAAGAAAGATACAAAACCTACACCCGCTTCTCTTGAGGCACATCAGGCCACATCTTCTTCGAGTGATGTAAGTATATTATTTTCCTAGGCTTCTCCATTAGCCTTACTCTCTCTTCTTTTCCCTTCAGCCTTTGATGCAGAAATTTCTGTCTCTTGGCACTGAGTGCCTTGAAATTCAAAAAGCTACCGACAAAACAAGGGGTAAATGCTCTCATTCCCTTCTTATTAAGTGTATATACCTTCCTCATTATTCTTGCGTTTCAATGAATTTGTATGCTAAATATCACAGTTTCCTTGGCCAACACTTTGGATCATGCAAGTGTGTTGGAAGCTACTCAAAGCCACCACCAAGGCCCTCGGGGAGGCTGACAAAAAGCGTGCCAAAGAAGTTGCGGCTACCAAACTTGCTTCCGATCAGGAAGTTATGGAGGTAGAGGCAAGGGCTATCAAAGCCGAAAAAGCCCTAGCTGAGGTTTCTAAGAGGTAGATGCAACGTGAAGAAGTCATTGTCAAATGGATTGATGACTTACTCCCTTCCATTGGTAGTAAGTGTTCTCTTCCTATTGGCTTGTATTATTTTTTGTGTTTTCGTCGACCTGCATTTTTACTAGTTATGTCTTCATGATGCAGCCGAGCAGCTTGGAGAAGTCATCAAGCTTCGTGCAGGCGTGGCAAAAGACCCTCTTATGGACACCATTGGCATTCTAGAGTCTAACTGGAAGAACGTCAGGAACATTCTCCACCGTACTCGACATGTGCTTTCTCGCCTGTATGCCGGGTTGTTCCCAAAGAAGAAGAGAGAGATGCCGACAGGTAACCTGAGAAAGTTGGTCGAATCCTTTGACACTCTCGAAGATCCAACACTTCACCTAAATCTATCCTCTATGAAAAGAGGTGCTGAGGGGATGGTTGCCTTGGCTCTGTCTCATGGCGAAGATGTTGACTAGGAGAAGGTGAGCTCATCTCACGCTCGACACACGGAAGAAATGAAGGAATTTTTCTCTGAGGCGAAGAAATATGCGCCCCATCTCGTGTCCTTGATTCTTCCTATGGCGACACCTTCGATTGTTGCGCCTTCATCGAGTGCGCCTACTCCTATGGATCCCTCACCTACTAAGGTGGCATAGATTATGCTTTTCTCTTTTAGATGATGATGTGCATTGTTCCTTTTGCTGTAACATAAACTCCACCTTGTTGTTTGGACAATCGTCCCTTCCTTGTAAATACTTTATGTGATGCTACTCATTTTGTACTTGAATTTGACTTTTTCTCTCTTATACATCCTAATTTTGATGTCGAGATATATGAGATTGATCGCGGCTTGCTGCCAATAGATACGGATAGTTTCTTGGTGTTCCTTCTAGACATGAGTCTTTTAATCGTTGCGCTGAGCACCTCTCAAGAATTGCGGATCTTGAGGGTCGGGTGTCAATTTTGAAGCCAAGAAATCGTCTGCACTGTCTCAGAAAGTTTCCTCACTTGAGGATCATATGTTTGTTCTAATGGTGAGATTGTCCAGCTCAAAGAATGTGATCTTTATATGACCAAAATTATTGAAGTGGCAAGCGAGCAACTATCTTGTAAGTTCACTTGTTGCCTCCTAGTATTCTTGTTGATTTTCTTTATGTTTGCTTTAACCCTGTTCTGTGTAGGTGCTTGCTTGGATCCTGTCGCTGAAGATCGTCGAGTGAGAGAGCGGGTTGTAGCTCTCGAGAGAGTTTCATCAGATACCAACACTTTCTGGGCTAAGGGTCACCGCCGTGGCATCGTGGTGCTGTTGCAAGATCATACTCAGCATATTGGAGAGGCTATTGATGGCTGCTGAAAGGCCTTGACAATGATGTTCTCGGTGATGCTCCCAAGGAACCCTTTTCTCAAGAATTTTGGCCAGATGTTGGAAATTTTCAAAACAAGTCAACATATTCACCGCCTGATAGAACTTAATCTTATTGCTGGCGCCAACTTTGCTCTTGCCTCAGTGCAAAAGTGGCACTCAAAGCTTAACTTCAATACTATCTCCCAGGGTTTGCCTCCTCCCTAGAGATCCAGAGCGGTGCCAATGCAGGTCCACATGGATGCTACGCTTGAGCCTTCTAGAAGGATGATTACTAATCTGTTGGAAGCTGATGCTAGATTCTTTCGAGAGTATCATTATTTGAACCCACTCATGGTTGACCCTGCAGATCAATTTGCCCGTGTAAAAAGGATGCGCGATGTTTTTTCATTGTAATGTGTTTGCTTGCCTTCACTTGTATTATTAAGCATGGGAGTTTATTTAATTTGATGCCTTAGCGACTGTATCAGAATTTTTGACTCGGGACACTTTTTGTGTAGCTTGTCATGGTTTGTGCATTTGCTGCAGTTTTCCCGTTTGCCGCGGTTTGCGTATTCTTGAGATGGAGCCCCCCAGTAGAGTCGACTTGTAAACTCAAGATATGAGGAACTTGTCCTTTATTTATTATGTTGAATGTAAAGATACACTAGGTGGCCCAAGGAACCCGACCGGTGGCCTATGTTCTGTGTTCAGAGGGTCTTGCCCCTATAACTCGTGGCTAAATAGCCTTATTTAACTAATTCAAACTTTTGGGCTGAAAAGCCTCTATTTTCTAATAAAATGTCGCCTAAGCGGTAGGAGTCCCCAACTCGTTTGTTGTAGTTTTGTTGGGGTCCTCTGTGTGGACCCAAAGTTTCTTCGCTTTGGGTGTGTCAACGATAATTACTTTCGACAATGGGTAAGTTGGGGTAGATGACGCAATGTTTGATGCTCTTCCCTTCGATTCTCCATATTCTGCTGTTACGCCAAAAGATTGCACCATCTTGTGAAATTCCTTGTCGCATATATCAGACAGCTCGAAACTTCCTTTGACTGTTATGATTCCCTTGGGTCCTGGCATCTTAAGTACCAGGTACGTTGTCGATGGATTTTGTGTCGCAAGAACACGGGGTACCACGCGACGGACCCAAATATTCGAACGCAGGGGGCTGAACGTGGGAGATCTTGGATCGCAACGAAACACAGTGATGGAAGCCTCGAGACGTCGAACGCACAATGCACTGCAGAGAGAGACACCGAGCTTTACCCAGGTTCAGGGCCCTCGTGGTGAGGTAAAACCCCTACTTCCTGCCTTCTTGTATTACGACGCGATACCTTGCGAGGAGTACAAGGTCTTGGTTACAGAGCCCTAACTGGCCGGAGGTAGAAGAACCAACTTAGCCTAGCTAGGAGCCCGGAGATGAAGATTCTATCCCCTCTAAGGGGTGGCCTCCCCTCCTTTTATAGAGCCCAGGTCCTCCTTCCCCTTATCATCTTGGGGAAGGGGTTGCCACACACGGCCAAGGAGGGAGGACAGCTGTAGTCTTGATTCTTCCGTGGACGTAGTCTTCGTAGAGTAGTGGCGCCGGTCCACAAGAGTGGGTTGAGGAAGCTGACGTTGTCGTGGGAATTTAGAGACAGTAGCCATGGGGTGGCTTATCGAAGGGGCTCGACGGTGGTGATGATGGGTCCAGCTCGAGATTATGCCAATGGAGACACCTCGGTTTACCCAGGTTCAGGGCCTGCCCGAGTGGAGGTAAAACCCCTACTTTCTGCCTGCTTCATATTATCTCGACAGTAGCGATTACAGTGCTCCTCGAGCTGTTCGGGCTAGAGGAGGAAGAAGAAGATTTGATCTCCCTAGACTAAGGGTCCAGGCCCCCTTATATAGGTGGGGGCCTGATTACAGGTTAGATGACGATCCGGCCGGCTACCGGATTCTCCGTGGCCACGTCTTCGGCGTGATCCCCTGGCCCTGCTCTGATGATCACGCTTTATAAAGCGCCTTTCCCCTTGGACTGGCATCTGGGAGGCATATGCCCTCCCTTTTGCCTCGGATCCTGCTGTGGGGAAGGCTCCTTGATCGCTGATTCGCAGGGTCCGGTCGTGGCAGTCGTCACTCCCGTCCTTTGCCTCTGTCGTTCTTGTCGGGACCAGCCCAGTTTCGGCGAAACAGCCATTGGAGGGCTTTTGGCTTCATCGCCCGGCTCTGGCTCTCCTCGGTGGAGTCGCCAGCCGGCTGCTGGCGCAGCCGGCCCTTTGGGTGGAGCCGGTCTTCTCATCCTAGAACCGTGGAGATTCCTGGGACGCCAGCCGGCAGATAGCTCGGCCCGTGGCATGCCCCATTAGTCATCCCCACGACACTAGCCCCCGAAACTGGCGAAGTCTCATGGGTTAGCATGGGGCTTCGGCGGGTTCTTCTCCTTGCCAAAGTCTTGCTCGTTTCCGTCGAAGTCCCAGGATTCCTTGTCTGGTCTGGGGGTTGCTGGTTTCAAGGCCAAGTCACGTGGAGCCCCTCCGGCCGTCTAGAGACATGCCGGCTCCAGGTCCAATCCAACTGGCGGCCGCCTGGCAGTCGCGATCCGGTACGCTGCCCCCTTGGAACTTGTGCCGCTTCAGGTCTTGATCCCATGCCTCGGCCGGCGCAGTGCGCCAGTGGCCAGTCTTGTCATCTTAACTTCGGAATCACCACCATCTTAACTTCCCGGGTCATCATGTGAGGCAGACTGGTATACTGTCAGCGATGTGTCCCATCCGCTCCTCCCACGATCCGCTGCGGCAACCACAGCGGTTGCACACGATGTGGGGGCGGTTGCCGAAATGTCGGGGGGTTATCCCTTTCACCACTCCTCTTTAAATGCTAAGCGTGCTCGTTGCTGAGGGCATTCCCCCCCCCCACTTCTCCCCTCGCCTCGAGCCTCTCCTTTCCGAACCCAACCCGGTCATGTCATCCCTTAGCGGTTCTGCTGCCAGCGGCGACAAGGTCCTAGAGGGGAGCAAGGAGGTGGCCAAGGCACCGGAGATGGCGCCTTCCGCATCTCGGAAGCGCGGTCGCCCGAAGGGGAGCCGCAACAAAAAGACCTTGGAGGCCCTTGCTGCGATGGCCGCCGCTGCTCCTTCCACTTCCGTCGCGCCCCGGGCAACTAGGGCTCCTGGCGATGCGGGCGTCCCGGAGAAACGGCGGCCCGGCCGTCCGAAGGGGAGCAGGAGGAAAACCGCTCCCGCAGCGGCTGCTGCTCCTTTGTCGCCCCGCTGTCACGGATGGCCACCGGACAGCAAGAATAAGAAGGCCCCCGCTGCCCTCGGGGCCACCGCCTCCACTTCCGCAAGGGCCCGAGTGGCGTCTTCACCTCCGGTGGGTCCGTCATGGCCCTGGTTGGAGAAACCGGCACTCCAACCACCGGCCTACATCTCGGCCGAGGGATGGTCCACCTGCATCGTCCCTGTTTACGAACTTGATGGAAGACCAGGAGATGGCTTATGCCAGGCTGCGGGAATGCAGCCGCGGCCAGCCCACGTACCGCGTCGAGGTCTACTACGACGGCCAGGGGGTGTGCTACTTTCGCGATGGGTGGTCGAAGTTCTTCATCGACTATGGCGTGCATGAGGGTTGGTTCATCCTCCTCACTCGCCACGATGGGAAGGAGGATTTCACTGTCTGCCTCTTCGACGGCACCCTCTCCGCCCGCGCCTTCGCCGCCCAGCCGTGAAGGGCGAGCTTTGTCGACCTCCAACGCGGACTTCTCCGGGGCGAAGTCCATGCGGCGCCCGCGCAAGGCCGAGGAAGGCGAGCATCTACAGGACTAGGAGTACTTGGCACTCTTAGGGTAGCAATTTAGGGAGCTTTTGTAATCGTCAGACTTCTGCTCAATGAAAAATTGTCTTTCTTCATTTGTTGCGTGCTTGTTCTTGCATGAATGTCTTCTGTTTGTATTATCGCGCTGTGATGATTCCCCAGCTAGGGTTCTTCCTTTGACAAAACCGTTGCCGCGCGAATCTGTAGGTAGGGGCTGCAATGGCCGCTGACTTCGCAGACGTTTCTGGCGAGGTCTTCCGGCTTCAGCGCGGAGGGAGCAGTGCCTCTGCTGGCCGGCTCTGGGAAGTGTGAGCTCACCCTGGCTTGGAGGGATTGGCGTGAACGTTGAGTCCTGTGCCGGCTTGAGCAGGGCTGGAGCCGGCACATCTCCCTTCCCGAGCCCTCGCGAGTCCCTTGCCGTGGCTGGAGCAAATCTCTGAGTTTCTGGCTTCAGCCATTACTTTGCGGGCGTTAGGTTTCAATTTCGTCGCTCGTTTGCTAATCATGTCGCAGCGCCAGCTGACCGGACAGCCGGCGAGGTACTGGAGCCGGCCCACTTCTGAGGGCCAATTCCCTTTCCCCCTAGCCCCCGAATTTTGGGGTAGCTGGACTGACAACTGGCTCGAAACTAACCTTCCGCGTACGGTGCCAACATCGAGCGAGGCAGCTCTAGCTTCGAACCTCTTTGACGTGGCTACTCAGCCCGAACGTCGAGAGACTGGGATCATCAACCATTCGATGGCTTGCCTTTGTCCGGTTCCCTCAACTTTTTCCTTAATCTTCCCACCCTTCAGCCCTTCTACCCCCAACCGGCAGCCTGGTGCCGGTTGGTCTCCCTTGGGCCGGCAACTGAATGCCAGCCTAGGGTGGGAGCGTGCTGCGGAGTGAGAAGTAGTACTTCGGTTTATTGGGCGCCCGACTCGTGCTAGCCAACACATAGTTAACGAACACTGCCCCTAACGCTTGGTTGAGCGATTTTTCTATCATTTACGGTTTTTCTCTGCGGCTTTCCTTCGTATGTGGCTTGCCGGCTCCTGTCCGTCCGGCTGCACGGAGCTGGAAGGTGGAGGTTGGGCTCGAGACCTTCTTCATACGTAGTACTCATCCGGCTGACGAGAAATTGATCGTTTTTTAGGGCTGCCGGCTGTGGCTCGGTGCCCGGAGCCGGCTGCCGGTCGAGTGAATAACGCGGGAAGCAAAACATACACGAAGTGTTTTCCTCGGAGCCGGCCATAACTAGCCGCTCCGTCATCCTTTCTTCATTGACAAGTTTTTCGGGGTACAAGCTTTTGCCTTAGCAGAAGAAAGGTCTTAAGAGACTGACATTCAAGGGATGCTCCGTCTCCTTGTCAGAGTTATCTGCCTTTGTTCTTTCTGGGCTCTTGTGCATCGATGAGGTAGTATGCCCCATTGCCCAGCACCCGGCTGACAATGAACGGTCCCTCCCAAGGAGAGGACAGCTTGTGCATGCCTTTTGTGTTCTGGATCAGCCGGAGTACGAGATCTCCTTCGCAAAATGCGAGCGGGCGAATTTTCCGGCTGTGGTATCGTCGCAGCTGCTGCTGATAGAGCACTGATTTGGCCAAAGCCTGCTCTCGTGCCTCCTCGAGGAGGTCGACGCCATCTTCATGAGCTTCTTTTGCTTGCTTCTCCATGTACTGGACAACTCTGGGCGCATTGAATTCGATATCAGTGGGAAACACCGCTTCTGCTCCATAGACCAGGAAGAAGGGTGCGAAGCCAATAGAACGATTTGGAGTGGTGCGCAGGCTCCAGAGCACTGAGGGTAGCTCTTCGACCCAACAACCGGCTGAGCGCTCAAGAGGCGCGACCAGCCTTGGTTTGATGCCGGCCAGGATCAGCCCATTTGCCTTCTCCACTTGCCCATTTGTCTGAGGGTGTGCCACTGATGCTAAGTCCAGCCGGATGCCCTTCTTTCCGCAGTACTCAGCAAAGACTCCCTTCGCAAAGTTTGTCCCATTGTCAGTGATGATGCTATGGGGAACTCCGTATCTTGTGATGATCTCGTTGAAGAACTTGATGGTGGACGAGCCATCGAGCTTCTTGATTGGCTTGGCCTCGATCCACTTGGTGAACTTGTCCACAACAACCAGTAGATGCGTCAAGCCCCCGGGTGCGGTCTTGAATGGCCCTACCATGTCCAGGCCTCAGACAGCGAACGGCCAGGTGAGCGGGATGGTCTTGAGATCTGCCGCTGGAGTGTTTCGATGCTTGGAGAAGCGCTGGCAGCCGTTGCACTGCTTCACTAGCTGCTCTGCGTCCTTCTGGGCTGTCGGCCAGTAGAATCCATGGCGGAAAGCCTTGGCCACCAAAGCTCTGGAGGAAGCGTGGTGTCCGCACTCCCCTTGGTGTATCTCCCTCAGGAGCTCTATCCCTTCTTCCGGCTCGATGCACTTTTGGAAGACTCCTGACACACTGCGCTTGTATAACTCGCTGTTGATGATTGTGTATGCTCCCGCGCGGCGCTGAAGTCGCCTAGCTTCCACTTCGTCTTGCGGCAAGTCCCCGGTGATGAGGTAGTTGGAGAACGGCTCCGCCCATGATGGTATCTCCCGTATGTGGAAGACACTGGCGACCAGGGGATCAGCAGCCCCCAGGTCCGTCATCGTGCCGGCTTCATCTGATTGTCCGGCTGGGGGAGCTGGCATGGTGCCGGCAGCCCCCGAGTCCTTCGCCGAGCCGGTCGCGCTGGGCTGGCCGACTGCTTCCTTCTGCCCCGAGGCGGCAGCCCCCGGGTTCGGTGGTGGCACCTGAGCCGGGGCGGGGTCTCTAGGCACGTAGATGGATGGAGATTCCGGTGAGGGCTTGATAGACGGCTTGCGAATAATTTCCAGTGACACCCCAGCTGGGATATCCTGCTTGGTGGAGCCAATCTTGGACAGCCGGTCCGCCTCGTCATTGTTTGCTCTGGGGACGTGGTGGAACTCGCAGCCCTCGAAGAATCCACTGAGCTGCTGCACGTAGAAGCGATAGGATGCCATGTTGGCGTCCTTAGCGTCCCAATCTCCCGAAACCTGATGCACCACTAGGTCGGAGTCCCCGAAGCAGAGGATCTTCCGAATGCCAATCTCCTTGGCCATCTTGAGCCCATGTACCAGGGCTTCGTACTCGGGGACGTTGTTCGACGCACGGAAGTGCATCTGCAGCACGTACTGCAGCTTGTCTCCCTTGGGAGAGGTGAGGACGACGCCGGCCCCTAAGCCCCCGAGCAACTTGGAGCCATCGAAGTGCATGCGCCAGTGGGTGGAGTCTGGAGCCGGCGGCAGGTACTGGTGCTCTCCCCAGTCAGCAAAGAAATCCGCTATGATCTGTGACTTGATCATCGTCCTGGGCTTGTACTGTATGGTATGAGCAGCGAGCTCGATTGCCCATTTGGCCACTCTTCCTGACGTGTCCTTGCACCCGATGATCTCCGAGAGCGGAGTGGTGCTCACCACCGTGATAGGATGCTCCTCAAAGTAGTGCTTCAGCTTCTTGGCTGCCATGTACACGTCGTATGCGACCTTCTGGTAGTGCGGGTAGTTCTGCTTGGAGAGAGTGAGCACCTCACTCAGGTAGTACACCAGGCACTGAACCGGCAGCTCCTTGCCTTCCTCGGTGCGCTCCACCAGGAACACGACGCTAATGACTCACGGAGTAGCCGCGATGTAGAGCAGCATTGGCTCTCGCGGAGCCGGCGCGGCCAAGATTGGCACGGTAGACAAGGCCCGCTTGAGGTCGTTGAAGGCATCATCAGCGCGCTGGGACCAAACGAAATGGTCCGTCTTCTTCATCAGCTGGTACAGTGGCATGGCCTTCTCCCCGAGCCGGCTGACGAACCGGCTGAGCGAGGCCAAGCAACCAGCAAACTTCTGCACATCTCTGAGCTGGGTGGGCGGCTCTAGGGCCTCAATGGCTCTTATCTTCGAAGGGTTAGCCTCGATCCCTCGCTGGGAAATGATATAACCTAGGAACTGTCCAGCCGGCACGCCGAAGGTGCACTTCTCTGGGTTGAGCTTCATGCGATAGAGCCGCAGGTTGGCAAAGGTCTCCTTGAGATCGTCCAGGAGCGTGCCACTCTGCTTGGTCTTCACCACCACATCGTCCACATAGGCGTGCATGTTCCTCCCAATCTGCCCTTGCAGACATCGCTGCATGGTTCGCTGGTAAGTGGCTTCAGCGTTCTTTAGGCCAAATGGCATGGTAACGTAGCAGTAGGCTCCATATGGGGTGATGAAGGACGTCTTGATCTGATCCGGCTGGAAGAGCGGGATCTAGTGGTAGCCTGAATAGGCGTTCAGGAAGGATAGCAGGTCACAACCGGCTGTGGAATCGATTACCTGGTCGATGCGTGGTAGCGCAAAAGGATCCTTGGGGCAAGCCTTGTTGAGGCTGGTGTAGACGATACACATACGCCAAGTATTATTCTTCTTCAGTACCAAGACTGGGTTCGCAAGCCAGTCAGGGTAAAATACCTCCATGATAAAGCTGGCTGCAAGGAGCCGGGCAATCTCCTCGCCAATAGCTTTCCTTTTCTCTTCTGCAAAACGCCGCAGCGGCTGCTTGACCGGCTTGGCATCTGGCCGGATGTTGAGTGAGTGCTCAGCCAGCTCCCTCGGCACACCTGGCATGTCCTTTGGAGACCACGCGAAGATGTCTCGATTCTCACGGAAGAAGCTGGTGAGCTCGCCTTCCTATTTGGCAGACAGGCCGGTGCCGATGATGACGTACTTGGTGGGATCACTCTCGTCCAGCAGGATCTTCTTGGTGTCATTGGCCGACTTGAACTGCTCCACCGACGACTGGCAAACCGGCACATCTTGCTGGGTGAGCTCCACACGATGTAGAAGCTGTCGCTTCTCCTCGGCGATGACCAGTGCCTCTGCTAGCTGCGAGCTCTCCTTTGCGCAGGCCAGGGACTTCTTGAAGCTTCCCATGACTGTGATCACACCTCTGGGTCCTGGGAGCTTCATCTTCAGATAGGCGTAATGCGGCACCGCCATGAACTTGGCCAGAGCTGGACGGCCAAGCAGCGCATGGTAGGGACTGCTGATGTCCACCACCATGAACTAGATGGGCTCGCGGCGGCTGTTTCCTTTCTTTCCGAAGAGAACCTCCAGCTGCACCTTGCCCAAAGGGGTGCAAGAATGCCCAGGCACGATGCCATGGAAGGTGAGCCGGCTCGGTTTCAGCTGAGCAAGCGGGATGCCCAACTTCTACAAAGAGCTTCGGTAAAGAAGGTTGATGCTGCTGCCGCCATTGATGAGCACGCGGTAGAACCGGCACATGTGCGTATCGGAGCACACAACAGGGTCCAGAACCAGAGCGTATTCTCCAGGGCTGGGCATCATCCGCGGATGGTCCTCGTGCCCCCAGGTGATAGCCGCCTCAGACCAATGCATGAATTGGGGTTCTGCAGGCATAACAGCGTTCACCTCTGCCTCATGCCAAAGGTCGTTCCTTTTGTCCTAGCCGGGGGTGGTAAAGATGTGATATTGCTCAACATCCATCGGGAAGTCATCATCTTGATCCGGCTCGCCTCCAGCCAGGTCGTGCGGTTGGTCCTCCTGACCTCCAGCCGGTTGCTCTTGCGACGCTCCAGGGATCTGCCGAGCGCATTGCTCCAGCTCTCTCATTAACCGGCACTAACGCGTGGAGTGGGTCGCTTCCCTGCCCGAGGAGGTGTGGAACTTGCACGGCTGGTCAAGTGCAGCATCGAGGGTGTACTTGCCCTCTTTGCGCCCCTGACCGCCGCCGGCAGCCTTGAGCTAGCAGATCCTCTGGGGAACGCCTCGACGTGGTCAAGCCACAGGTGGATGTGCAGCGCTGGTGGGCGAGTCTGGGACTCCGACTCTGGCACTGGCACCGGGATCTAGAGTGGCATGCTTGCTCCACCACCTTGCTGGGCGCGGCGGCCTTGGGCGTTGCCGCTCGGAGCACGGCCGCCCTGTCCACGCCCTCCGTGGCCTCGGCTTGCCAATGGCGACCGCTGGATCTGGCCGGGGCCCGCGGTGGCGAAACTGCACCGCAGATCACGAGCGAGCTCGGTCGGTGCGTCTCCGTGCACGTCGTAGAATTCGCTGAGCGTGGTGCTCGCGCGGCACCGGTTGGCCTCGTCCTCAGCCACCTTGCTGAGGAGGACGAGACGCGTCCGCTCCAGGGCCTCGGTGACCCGGGCGGGGTCGATGAAGCAGGCTGAGGGGTGCGCGCAGGTCCACCACGGAGACGTCCGGGGCATCCTGCTCTGGGAGCAGAGCATCCTGCTCCTGTGGAAGAAGGCATTTGGGCGACAGGCGCTCGGGGCGCAAGGAGTCGCCGCCCTCCTCTTCTCCAAGGGCCATCACCTCGACCATGGCACCAAGACTGCTGCTTTCTCCAGAACTCGAGCCTCCATCGCAGAGAGGGTCGAAGACGTCGGTCACCTCCTCTAGGAAGGGCTTGGCGACATAGAAGTGGTGGTTGCCGACGTTGAGGAAGGAGCCGATGTTGCCAAAGCCGTTCTCGAAGTGGGCCAAGTTGTCGCTGACGCAGTCAAAGATGCTGAACCTCCAGACAAGGCCGGAGGCGACCTTCTCGCCGAGAGCCGATGAGGGTCCCGGCCGGAACTTGACTCTGCTCACCGCCGCGCTTTGCCCCACGGTGGGCGCCAACTGTCGTGGGAATTTAGAGACAGTAGCCATGGGGTGGCTTATCGAAGGGGCTCGACGGTGGTGACGATGGGTCCCGCTCGGGATTATGCCAATGGAGACACCTCGGTTTACCCAGGTTCAGGGCCCTCCCGAGTGGAGGTAAAACCCCTACTTCCTGCCTGCTTCGTATTATCTCGACATTAGCGATTACAGTGCTCCTCGAGCTGTTCAGGCTAGAGGAGGAAGAAGAAGATTGGATCTCCCTAGACTAACGGTCCAGGCCCCCTAATATAGGCGGGGGCCTGGTTACAGGTTAGATGACGATCCGACCGGCTGCCGGCTTCTCCGTGGCCATGTCTTCGGCGTGATCCCCTGGTCCTGCTCTGACGATCACGCTTTATAAAGCGCCTTTCCCATTGGACCGGCATCTGGGAGGCATATGCCCTCCCTTTTGCCTCGGATCCTGTCGTGGGGAAGGCTCCTTGATCACTGATTGGCTAGGTCTGGTCGTGACGCTCGTCACTCTCGTCCTTTGCCTCTGTCGTTCTTGTCGAGGCCAGCCCACTTTCAGCGAAACAGCCGTTGGAGGGCTTTTGTCTTCATCGCCCGGCTCTGGCTCTCCTCGGTGGAGTCGCCAGCCGGCTGCTGGCGCAGCCGGCCCTTCGGGTGGAGCTGGTCTTCTCATCCTAGAACCGTGGAGATTGCTGGGACGCCAGCCGGCAGATAGCTCGGCCCGTGGCATGCCCCATTAGTCATCCCCACGACAGACGTCCTCCTCTGGCGCCCTGCACCGTCCACCCTATTTTTAGGGGGGTGGCCAACAACCACTGTGCCGCTTTATGCAGGCACGGCGAAAGTTGGTCTCCTCCCTGTCGGAGGTAGCATGGACGGTACGCAGTCTTCTGCTCTTATCTTATTGCTCAGCACGGAAGCGTGCCGAGCTGACGTGGATGTGGTCCCTCCCCTCACAAGAAACATCTCATGAGGAGGTCTTCTGGTCCTTAGCAGTTTTAGTCATCATTCTCCTCATGAGGCGCCTCCTCATAAGGGTCTTCTCTGCTGGGCTTCGGTCGTCGTTCCACCCCTGGGCCAAAGCTAGGCCGTTGAAGGGGCCCAGGAGCAGGTGGACCGGGATACCCCGGTATCTAGAACACCGACAGTAGCCCCCGGGATCCTGGCCCGTGAACGCGCCCTCTCGAGGGAGCGAAGGTCTAGGGGTCCCCAGAAGCTGTTGGGCCCTCCAACGGCACGCGTTAACACGCGGTCAGAGGACCATGTGAAGATTCAGAGGCCGCGGACGCGTGGCGCGACTGCAGCTGGTGAGACGAAGCGGCGGGCGACGCAGCAGTCCCCGAGGCGTCAAACCGTCATGATGGCGCGTCGCTTCGCTGCAGAGCGCTGCACCAATGCTTCAATTCCCGCGCTGAGATTAGATGCTTCGACGCCAGCCGCACCCTTTAAATGCAGCCTCCTTGACACCTCCGACACCTCACCCTCTTCCTCCAGTGCTACTTCTTCCTCAATGTTCCCCAAGCAATGGATCCCTCCGCCTCCTCCGCTGCCACTGGATCGAGCTCGGGGATGAAGCGCCACAGGCGCCCCCCGGGCAGCAGGAACAAGGCGAAGATCCCCGCCCAGTGGACGCCCGGTGCCGGAGGCCCCCTGCGCATCGGGGCGCCAAGGTAGGACGAGGCGAATCGCGCCGCCCCGGGGGCCTCCAGTGCCTTGACCCTTCGGAGTCCAGCGCCTGGAGGCGCTATGAATGCGCCATCGCCGGTGACGGCGGCGCCGACTCCCCGCTCCCCAGGGAGCATTGATCGGGTGCTCCGGGAGGTGGAGGCCACTCTCGGCCCGCTCCCCCCGGCCACGGATGGCCCGGGGCCGCAGGAGGTGGCCCCGCCGGCGACCGGTGTGGTCGCGACTCCCCGCCGCCTGGAGGCGGAGATGCTGGGACCCCTTGTCGCTCCAGGGTCCCGCTTCCTGGAGCTCCTTGTCGTCGTCGACGCCTGGAGCTTCGTCTCCCTCCGGCTGCCCGACGCAGTCCAGAGGGTAATCTACGCCCCCGGCGCTTCCTCCAGAGAGGTCGCGCTAGTGGAGCAGAGCAGGCCAGAGCTCCTCTGGCCTGTTGACATCATCCTCGGAGCGGGCGGCAATGCCATCCTCTCCGGGCACTGGAGGGCCTTTGCCCTCGGCCACCGCCTCCGCGTCGGTGACCACCTCGTCTTCCGCTTCAAGCTGGGGACGCTGGAGGCCTCGGTACGGATCTTCGCCGCAGCCGGCGTCCGCGCACCTACCCCCAGCCCGTGGCGGAGTAAAGGGGCGGCCTTGCCGCGGTAGCCTTCTGGGGAGGGGAGCTAGTCTCCTCCCCTCTTTTGCTATGTAGTTTATGCCGGTGGGGTATGCCCCGCCGCGCCTCTACTTCTCCCCCCACCAGGGGCTATCAATGAAGTCTTCTTTGTCAACTGTCTTGCTCTTTCACTTCTCGCTGCTCGTCGTTGTCCTGGTCGTCCGTACGCTCGAGAGCCCTAGCAATTTGTTAACGTCGGTGGGAGGCCTCCCTGCGCCTTAGAGCTCATGACGGGGTCGGCACCGGCGCCGGCGACGACATTGGATGATTCCTGAGACAAGTCGTTGAAGAAAGAGTTGGAAAACAAAAAACCCCAAATCCCCAAAAACGAAAAACAAGTCGATAAAACAAACAAAAAAAGAAAGGCGAATAAGATGCCCCTATGACCGGCACAGGGACCTTCCTCGTCGTGAGGGAGCGCGGCACTATCTGTGCCAGCAGCTAAGAGCAAATTGCCGCATGTGGCGATTCACGGGGCCTTCCTCGTCATTGAGGGAAGCTGGACCCTCACGGACGCGAAAGCATCGACGCTTAAGAGAGCCCAGAGACCGTCGACACCTCGTTAAGGGTTGCTCACGAGGTGAAGGGCCTGGCGCGGACCTCTGGATCTGCGTCTCCTTCGCAAGATGATCGGAGCGGCCTTGGTCTTCAGTAATCCTGCCGTGTTTGGCCTTCCTCGAGCGAGGGGAATCTTCATGCGGATGCTAAGTGCATCGACGCGTCCTTGCACCCTCGTGAGGGTTGCTCATGAGGCGCTGGTCCTTAGCGGGTGCCTTAGGCACACCTTGGACTTTTCCCAAAGATTTCTTATTTTCCGGTGTACTTCACGAGGAACTAAGCACCACGGGTATGTGGAGGTGATCGATAACGGGGCCGTCGCCCCTGATCAGAGCTCAGTCCCTTCGGGTTTTTCGGGCTTGCTGTTTTCCGGGCGAAGGCCCCAGCATAGACACCGTGCCTAGCCCCTTTCCACGTGGAGTACAACAGAAAATAAATGGACTTCAGGCCAATTCAATATCATGCCGAAGCAGAGGCGCTATAATGCGCTTTAACTTAATATCAGTGCTGAAGAGCAGTTTGAGCTGATACAAAGTGTCATGACAACGGTCTTATCTCCTCGCGAGGAACCTACGGGTAGAACTTTCGCAAATGAGCTATGTTCCACAGGTTCCCCACCGGTACGCCTTCCGTGGTTTCTAGCCACGCCGAGCCCGGCCTGGCGATGTGCGTCACCTTGAAGGGGCCTTCCCACATTGGAGACAGCTTGTGCAGGCCCTCACGAGAAAGTATCCTCCTCAGCACCAGATCGCCAACCTCCAGAGTCCTTGCCCGAACATGGTGGCTATGGTAGCGGCGTAGTCCTTGCTGGTACCTCGCGGCGCGAAGCGCCGCTTGCAACCGAGCTTCTTCGAGCTGGAGCAGGCGATCCTTGATGAGGTCTTCTTGATGTATCTCGTTGAAGGCGAGCACTCTAGGCGACCCGAACTTGACGTTGGTGGGAAGAACAGCCTCCACCCCATAGACCAAGAAGAAAGGAGTCTCCCCGGTGGGCTTGGTGGCGGTAGTCCGAATGGACCACAGGATGGATTGGAGGTTGTGTAACCATTTTTTGCCGCAGGCTTCGAGCTTGGCGTTGAAGCTTCTCGTCTTGAGTCCCTTGAGGACTTCGATGTTGGCACGCTCGGCCTGGCCATTGCTCCTGGGATAGGCGACTGAGGTGAAGCAGATCTTGATGCCGGCCGATGCACAGTACTCCTGGAACAGCCCGCTGGTGAACTGGTTGCCGCTGTTGGTGATTATTCGGTTAGGCACACCAAAACGGCAGACCAGCCCACGGATGAACTTGACTGCGGACCTGGCCAGAATGGTGCACACCAGCTCCACCTCCACCCACTTGGTAAACTTGTCGATGGTGACGTAGAGGTAGCGGTAGCCCCCTTGCGCTCTAGGGAATGGACCGAGAATGTCCAGCCCCCAAACAGCAAAGGGCCAAGTGAGTGGGATGGTTTGCAGCTCCTGCGCCGGCTGATGAATCTGCTTGGCATGGAATTGGCATGCCTCGCACCTCTTGACCATCTCCGCCACGTCCCAGAGCGCTAGAGGCCAGTAGAAGCCGCTTCGATATGCCTTTGCGGCGAGGGTTGAAGCAGAAGCATGATGCCCACACTCGCCGACGTGGATGTCCCTGAGAAGCTCTTGGCCCTGGTGAGTAGATATGCACTTCGGAGCGACACCGTTTGGGCGACGCCGGTATAAGTCACCATCCTTGACGCAGTATCCCAAAGCTTGGCGTACTATCCTTTCGGCCTCCGACTCATCATCGGGAAGCCTGCTGCTGACAAGGAAAGCCTTGAGCTCGAGGATCCAATCCACTCCCTCCTGCCGCGCCAATGCCAGAAGGACGCGGTCACCCGAAGGAGGCCCTCAATCCGGGCCCCCCTGCTCCAGTGGCGGTGGCAAGGCAGGCGGAAGGTCGGATCCTGTCGATAATGGAGAAGCGGACGGCTTGAAGAGGCGCTCCTCGAAGACACCGGCAGGTTGTGCCAGGCGATGAGAGGCGCGCTTGGCGATTTCATCCGCTTCCACATTTTCTCCTCTTGGAATGTACTTCAGCTCCAAACCTTGGAAGCATTTTTCCATCTTTCGATGCTCCTAAAGATAAGCTGCCATTTGCTCATCCTTTGGAGTGTAGCTCTTATTTGAGAACTTCACAACCAACAATGAATCTCCCTTGACGATGAGGTGCTTGATGCCCAAAGCATTCACCGCCCTTAGGCCAGCGAGTAGTCCTTCATATTCCACAATGTTGTTGGAGACCTTGTGCTCTGGTTTAAAACAGAGCTGGACGGCGTAGAAGAGCTTGTCCCCAGAGGGAGAGGTAAGGATGGCGCTAGCCCCCGCGCTGGGGAGGTTGAAGGCGCTGTCGAAGTGCATGACCTAGAGGCCTGGGGCTTCTTCTCCTGGAAGCGTTGACTCCACCTCTGGAGGCTCGTCGGCGAATGGATCAGTCCATTCGGTGGTGAACTTAGCCAAAGCTTTGCTTTTGATCACCTTAGTCCATTCAGGCCGAAGGGCATACAGACATAGCAGTACACGATGCAGGGTGTGATGAAGGCAGTCTTTTCTTCATCCTCCCTTGCCATCTTGATTTGATGATAGCCGGAGAAGGCATCCAAGAAGCAAAGGAGGTCATAGCCGGCGGTGGAGTCGATGATTTGATCTATCCTTGGGAGTGGATAAGGATCCTTGGGACAGGCCTTGTTGAGACTTGTAAAGTCCACGCAGAGGCGCCCACTGCCATTAGCCTTTGGGACAACCACCGGATTGGCAATCCAGGTGGGGTGGGCTACCTCGCATATCAACTTGGCCTTCTTCAGCTTCTCTATCTCTTGGACGATGAAGTCTTGTTTCTATTGTGCTTGCTTCCTGGTCTTCTGCTTCACAGGGTGTGCCTGAGGGCACACGGCTAAGTGGTGCTCAATCACCTCCGTGGGAACGCCGGGCATATCTGATGGAGTCCAAGCGAACATGTCAGAGTTTGCCCGTAGGAAAGTGACGAGCGTGCTTTCCTATTTGGGAGAAAGCCCTGCCCGATGGTGACGAAGTTTTCGCAGCCCCCAGCCTGGAGCGGGACCTTCTTTGTAGTAGAGCGCTCTTGGGTAAACTGGGGCCTCCTCCCTGAGGGTACCGCAGCTTCCCCAATGCTCATGTCCAGCATCGGATGGACCAGGTCCTTGCTTGGAGTAGGCGATGCAGAGGCGGCAAACTTCTTTCCTGTCGAGCACGGCAGGAGAGGCTCAAGAGAGGCCTTCTTCGCAGCAGCCCGTTCTTGTGATACGAGCTGCTTCTTCCTCGTGAGGTCACCGAAGTGTTCCAGCAGATCTTCATCAGCAAGGAACATGGTGGCGGCCTCACGGTAGACATGCTCCACAGATCGGAGAGCGTCCTTTTCATTGCAGCGCACGGTAATCGTGCTGTTGGCGCCCAGAATCTTGAGGACATTGAAGCCATGATGCATTGCCGCCATGAATCTCGCTAGACACTACTAGGAAAACCCTTATCTGTGGCGCACCTATTTGGGCTTCAGTGGCGCACCTGTGGTGCGCCACGCATATCAAGCCACTGGTATTTATTACCCGTGGCGCACGTCCACGTGCACCACGGTTAAGTGTCCTATCCGTGGAGCACCTAGAAGGGGTGCGCCACGCATAATATCTGCGGCGCACCCAATTGGTGCTCCACTGGTATGTTTTCTATTTGTATTTTTTTCGAGAATACAGTAGAAATACACACTATACAGCACAAAAATATACAGTATACAGCAGAAATGCAAAGATATACACATCAGTAACACTAGAATTCACCAAAATACATCAATATGAAGTCAAGTATCGGAAGACATCAATATAAAGTCAAGTGTCGAAATACATCAAATATGAAGTCAAGTGTCGAATCATTACACAAGTTAAGTACAACTTTGATCATTACATATTATATATGGAGTTACATATCACCTAGACTACTATATGAATGAATAGATCACACCGGTGACGACGATGAGCAAGATCGAGACCATGATCAAGAACTTCATCCGATTCTTCTTCCACGCGTGTCTCCTCCACTTGGAGACCGCGAGCTCTCTTGTCTTGTACCCTTTGTAGCAGTTGTCGCTGAAGTTGGTCACCTATGCCTGGCAGTCCTCCCACACTCCTCGTAGACTCCTGGAACCTGACCACTGTACACCACGTACCACTTCGCCATCTCTCTATAGACATGTAATATATATGTTATGCAACGAAAGGAATGACAAAGTGCAAAAACAACCTTGCATGATCACAAATACTATGGCAAGGATTCATAAGCCTAGAATAAAACATAGCATGGATGACGATCGATCATATATAAGCAAGTCCAACATCGATCGTCAAGGCATTACGAGCCTCGGCAAGTTAAGGTTTACACACACATGTCCAACAATTGTTCGGAAACAACACTAGGATAGTAAAGTTTACGATACATCGACCCAACACCGCTAGCTAGCCACAGACATCATGTAGTCCTCGCCGGGAACGGGCGCACGCCCTCTCTCGTCATGAACGTCCTTGTGTCGCGCTGCCTGTCGAGGCGTCCTTCGATCTCGCGGTTAGTCAACGCTACGCCACAATGCATGATCCCGCCGGTTGAGTCGACGTCTTCATGAAGGACTTGTGTGATCTGAGTCTGGATGGGCCAGAAATCTTCCATAAGGTCTGCATCATCGATCGCCGCAAACTTTTCGGCCCATGGTCGAAGATTAGATGGTAGCGCCCTGATCCGCGAATCCCGGACGATCCCCTTCAGGTGATGGAGGGCGTAGAAGGCCTCCTTCACACTGCCAGGCGGCTGCTTGACGCATGGAAACTTTGTCTGGTGCATGAAGATATGCTTGCCATTCTTGACTCTCTCGCCACCCTTGGTGAATTTGCCCGCCTTGTCAGCGTAGAATTGTAGAGCTTCATCGAGCACACTCTTGATTCGGCCATAGTTCTTCATTGGCTTCGTTTCACTCGATGAGTCAAAGTACGTCGCTTGCGACCACCTTGGGCAAATGGATATGAGTGAGCAGTATATGCCTCTGCGCAGCACAATTGAAAAATAAATTGTTGTAAGAGGACCAACCGGAGAATCTAAGAAAGAAGTTTTCACGGCGGTGTTCACTTACTCGGGAAAGCAAGGCAGAAGAATGGAGTCGATGGTCGGGTTCTCCACAAATATATTCCCAAGGTACTCCTTCACCGTTGCCCGGTCCGCCTCGTTCACCAAGGCAACGTCACGCATGAAGTAGGGCTCTACTATCACGATGCCCTTGGTCTTCTCCCTCTTCGCCTTCAACTCCATATGAAGCGTGTATAGACGGACCAAGTTATAGTCCAGGCGGTTGGAGTGCAGCAGATTATAGATGTCCTCGTACCGAACGAAGAAGATTTCAGCGGGTGATGTATCGACGAAGCCATGGTCCTCCGGCACCTTGATTGTGTAGACCGGGTACCCGGGATTCTTTCCTTGGAGAAGGCGCTCCTCGGGATACTGGATGCTGTCGTGCAAATTCACGATCACTCCACCCGCGTTGGCGAGCATCTCCTTTGTCAGCATCGGCCGACCCGCTATGTGTCTGGGGAAATCACTGGGCTCTTCTTGCACGCCGTCCTCAGCCCGGAGTATCTTCCTCGGAGACGTCTGGCTCGAAGCCTTCTTGCTCCAGCTATGCTTCCGGCCCTTCTTCTTCTCCTCGACAGGAGCTGTGGACTGCAACTTATCTGGCACGGGAGCAGCGGATTTCAGCTGCTCATCGACGGCCTTGTGGAGTGTGGTGGGGCTGATAACATTGGCCGGATTGGGTTGTGTGTCTGCGGCTTTCGGAGGCGTCTCCTGAGAACCATCGCCGAACCGCAGACGTTGCGTGCATGACAGGGGACGACCGGCTTGTTGACCACGGGAGGCTGGATCTCCAAGAGGAGGCATGTAGATTTCTTCGTTGGCCCCGATGTCGAGGAAGCCGTCAATTTCATCGCGGGGATCATCGCCACGGTTGGGTGGAGCGTCGTCCACGTGCTCGGGTGGAGGCGACGGCGTGTGCGCGGCTAGCTGCTGATGCCTCTTGGTGGCGGGGACGAACACGGGTGGCCGTGTTTTTTTAGCGGGGGCAGCCGCGGGGCGCTGATCATCCTTTGCAAGGCGAATCTGTGACTTTGGCCATAGCAAGGGCTAGCCGACGCAACCTCCGAGAGAGTAATGCTCATCGGCTCCATGAGGTTGCATGCCAGGATCTCGGAGGTTCCTCGTGTTGATCGTCACGGTCTCCCGCACGATGCAACCGATCTGCGTCCCGTATCCCGCGGCAAGGGCTTTAGGCTCCATGGGTACGCTGTTTTCATTCACGGTGGTGAAATCCTCGCGTTTTGTGCCAAGCGTCGGCGGGTTCCGATCCTTCCTGATGGCCTTCTTCTTCTTAGCAGCCGGGGCAGATCCACCATCGGTGGTGTCATCCTCGGCGCCATCGGTGCGCTCGCCGCCAGCATCGGTGGTGGCATCGGAGTCTCCGTCTTCTTCTCCACCCTCGGAGTCTCCGTCTCCACCCTCAGAGTCTTCGTCTCCACCCTGATCATCTCCACCTCCGTCTCCGTCCATGACATCTATTTCCTTCTCCTCGGCCGCCCTCTGGGATTGCATCCAAAACGGCAAGTTGGCCGCCCGGGCTTGTTCTTCGGCACTCATTTGGTTAGAAGGGCCAGCGCCATCGTTGACGTGTCCGGTTGACATGTTTGCACTAAACAAAAGGAAAAAAATGTTTAGTACAACAAAAAATCGATCGGAAAATTCGACAGCACCTCCCCTATAAATGGCTACCTAGGAGTGCCTATTTCTCACCGAAACAGAAATCAATCAACATTTCGGGAGTAATAGGCACTCATTTTCAAAAACCTGTAAACAATTCACACAAAAAAGCACAAAATGTGCCTTTCCAACACACAGTTGTCGACAACATGTCAACAACATGCTCACAGATTCATCATGAAAGATTCATCATCACAGTAAACATCATCACAGTAAACATCATCACAGTAAGTAGCCAGCAACATATACTTACATGTATAAAAAGTTCACAGTAAGTAGCCAGCAACATACACTTACATGTATAAAAAGTTCACAGTAGAAAGTTCACAGTAAGTTGTGCAAGTTCACAGTAAATAGCTAATAGTAGAAAGTTCACAATAAGCATGTATAAGCATGTCATAACAGTAAAGCATATGCAAGTTCACAGTAAGTAGCCAGTAAAAAGTTCACAGTAAGCATGTCATAGCCAGTAAAAAGTTCACAGTAAATAGCTAACAGTAGAACAGCAATTCTAATGTGAGGTCTTGTAAAACGGGAGTGCGGACTTAAGTATCATTATCACCTGGCTGCTACTTACATTAGTTATAGAACTACAATTTGTTCTAGCCCTATATTTAGTGTTCACAAACATCCATTAGATAATGTTTTTCTCTTAATTATCTACTAAAATAAAAATAGCTCAAGAACAGTAGCATTTTCTGAATGCACATTATGATATTATTTGTCCTCTATCAAGAACAGTAGCATTTTCTGAATGCACTTAGAAATGCAGAATAACAAATTGCATACTATAGAAACTTGTGCATAGAAATAGAAGTAGTTTAAACATAGATAATATATTCTCTTAACTTGTGCATAGAAATAGAAGCTACAAAACACACATGAATAGCTTGCTCTGTTGAAATAAACTAGTTACTGTTAGTGCTAGGTTCAGTTTCATCAGTTAAAAACACTTAGCCGTTTTCTTTTCTGTTAGCAAGCAGTTAGGCTCCGCGCGTTATGTGCGTCGTGAGAAGGTCAGTAGGATGCACGTTGTTCACTTCCTCGATCGTGGGATGGCGCGATCAAGTAGGAGGAGTGGCTATCGTTGCGGCATGTATCTGTTTTCCTCTGAATAAAAGGAATGAACTGAAAAGCAGCAAGTAAGTTGCGCTGCACAAAACTCTTTCTTTTTTCTTCTACCTCGAGAACTACTGAAATTGATCCGGAAGGGCGACATGCTCAAAGGCAAGACAGAGATGAACATCATGAGCAAACTTCTAAGTAGGCCTAGGATTACACTCCATGTATCACCCTAGTTCATCATTTGAGTCCAAGAACAATCCAATCAGCAAGACCTTAATGATCCCCATGCTACCTCCTGCTTATTGGGATTTGGCAATAGACCAATCTGATGGTTGTGCCAAGAACAATACAAATGGCAGGGATAGTTGAAACTAGGAAATCGACCAAGAATTTCTAAAAATGTTGGCTTAATCAGAAATTTCCTGCAGCTACCCAAATACCCAAATCGCCAAGCTGCAGCATGCCTACTGCGGTTGGCGGCCATCGTAGGAGGAGGCGAGCACGAAGCGTGAGGCGAAGAAGAAGCGGGGAAGAAGCGGGGCGTACCTCCTGCTTGACGCCGAGGTGTCGGGGAAGAAGCGGGGCGCGGCCGTCGGCCCTGCCCGCGAGCAGGAGAGAGGACGCGGGGAAGAAGAGGAGCGCGGCCGTCATCGGGGAATAAGCGGGGCGCGGCCGGTCGTCATCGGGGAAGAAGAGGGGCGGTGGCTCCGGGGAGAAGAAGAGGGGTGGCGGTTGTTGTCGTCGACGGGGAAGAAGAGGGGCGGCGGCGCTGTCGTCGTCGTCGGCTTCGTCTAGCTAGGGTTTCGGCCGGGGGGATCGAAGAGTGAGGCGCGTGTGGGAGACAAAAAGGTCGGGGCGAAACGTTTTACCCTAAGTGTAAGATATGCGTGGCATACCCCTCAGAGGTGCGCTATGGTTAAGTTATGCGTGGCGCACCACATCGAGGTGCGCCACGCAAGTCGATGTATACTTCAAAAGGAGCCGAAGTCCCATCTAAATAACAACCTCCACCTAGCCTAGTGGTTCTGGCCGCCGGTTCGCGCGCTGGCTGTTTGGGCGAGGTGCCAGGTTCGAACCCTGGACCTCCCACCCTTTTTTGTTTTTACAAAAACTGTATTTCACAAAGTTTAAAATTACTATATTGCAATAAATAATATTTGCTTATTCTAAAAATAATAATTTTTAAATAGTACTAGTTATATCATATATATGATCATTTTACAAAAACTGTATTTCACAAAGTTTAAAATTACTATATTGCAATAAATAATATTTGCTTATTCTAAAAATAATAATTTTTAAATAGTACCAGTTATATCATATATATGATCAGAGAAATGCATAGGAGCTCCCGGGTACTACACACCCCATACTTGAAAATAATAATTAAAAAGGTTTAAAAAATTAAAAAAATTGAAATCAAAGATGAATACCGGTATTGTACTTACAAAAATATTTCCCTAGGAAATTACTTTTATTTTATCCTGGATAAAAAAACAAACTCGAAACACCCCATGACCAAGTACTATTCACTTTATATTCATCATAATTTTATTTTATTTGCTTAGGTTACAATAACAAGTAATTTCCTTGGAAAATATAATATATAAGTACAATACCTGATCATCTTTGATTTCAAATTTTTTTTGATTTTTTTAATTTTTTTGAATTTATTTTAATTTTTTCCAAGTATGAGGGTGTGTAGCACCCGAGAGCCAAAAGTCCGCTTTATATATGATCATTGTTACAAAAAACCAAAAATCATTTATATCCGTGGCGCACCTCAAAGTGGTGCTCCACGGATATGTCTGCCACCTTTTCCAGAGGGTAGGCCCACACATATCCGTGGCGCATGTATATGTGGTGCGCCACGGGTATGCACATTATGCGTGGCGCACCCCAAATGCATGCGCCACGGATATGGGGGCCTGACACCCCAGGCCCTGGTGCTCGGTGGGGCCCACTTATCCATGGCGCATCCTTTCCACGGTGCGCCACGGGTAAGATGATATCTGTGGAGCACCTATATTTGGTGCGCCACGGATACTTATCCGTGGAGCACCGAAACTTAGTGCTCCACAGATAATGGGCCCATGGATAAGGGTTTTCCTAGTAGTGAGAGCTGGATAGCCGAGGATGGCATTGTACGGCAGCGCAATGTAGGCGATGTCAAAGTCGAGGCTTTCTGTCCTATAGTTGTCCCGGGTGCCGAAGGTGACGGGCAGGCGCACCTGCCCGATTGGCGTTGTAGAACCCTCTGTTACCCTGAAGAACGGTCGGGTTGGCATGAGCCGATGGTACGACACCTGCATCTTCTCGAAGACCTCGCGGAGATGATGTTAAGGCCTGCCCCTCCATCGATGAGAGTACGGTTGATAGCGATGTTATGGATGGTAGGCGTGCACAAGAGGGGAATTGTGCCCACGCCCTTAGTGGAGGTCGGATGATCCTCCTCGTCGAAGCCGATCTTGCTGGTTGACAACTTCATCAAGCGGTTGCCGGTGCTGGTCTACGCCGCCGCGATCTCTCGTGACAGCTGCTTGAAGTGGCGATTAGACAAAGGAGCTTGGGCTCCACCCAGGAGGCAAGCGGCGAAGCCTCGCGGCTCTTGATAGCCCCCCTCGTTCTCTTCCCGATGATCATTCGCCGGTGGAGGCAGCGGTAGCGGCTCGGGATCTGCACGAGACAGACCATCACGGTGGCGACCCTCGTCCCGGTCGTTGTCGCGGCGATCGCCCCGGGATCCACCCTTGACGTGGCTACAGCTACTCCCACGGCGCTTGGGGACACCATTTTCTTCATGAAACTTCTGGACAATCCAACAATCGTCGGTATTGTGGGTGTCCTTTTTGTGGAGGATGCAATAGCGACGACGTCGACCTTTGTCGCACTCAGAGCGGTCCCCTCGGCGCTACTTATCATCAGGCTCCGCCGCGAGGACAGCAGCCTCCTTGCGCTTGGGGTCCTTGGACTTCGGCTTTGGGGGAAGCGCCTCCGGCAGGTTGTGCACGAAGAGCCTCCCCTCCTCGGCCTTGGTGCATCTATCAACGATCTCAAAGAGCCTGATGATGGAAGTCAGCTCATCATTCACGGACAGCTTCTCCCTCATCTTGATGTCGGAAACACCCGTGGAGAACGCGGAGATGACCTCCTCATTGGAGATCCAGGGAATCTTGTTCCTCATCTGGCTGAATCGCTGGATGTGCTGACAAAGCGTCTCGCCCTTGTACTGACGCACTGCCTTAAGATCATTCTTGGTGGCGGGGCGCTCGTACGTGGGCATGAAGTTGGCGACGAACTGACAGCACAAGTCCTTCCATGAAGTCACGGATTCGTGAGGAAGATTCATGAGCCAAGTTCGCAGAGCGTCTTTGAGGGCCATGGGAAACCAATTGGCCATCGCACGCTAATCTCCACACGCGGCCTGAACGGCGACGACGTAGAGCTGGAGGAATTCGACGGGGTTGGTGGTCCCATCATAACGCGCGCCGATGTCCGGCTTGAACTTGTCAAGCCAGACCACATAGCATTGCTGGCGAGTGAGAGCAAGGCACCCGAGGTTGTAGATAGGGTCCCTAGAGGTCTTGACGTTCTTGCCAGCTTCGCCGATGTCGTCGATGGCGCGGTCATGATTTTTGCGGCGGCGCTCGAGGGAGACGCGTGCGTCTTCTGGAGCACGTTGGACGATTTGGCAGCTAGGCTCCCCGCGCGGCGAAGATGCAGCGCGGGAAGCTACCTTCTTGGCCTTGGCGGCCTTCCCATCTCCGGCGCCCAGGGCGCGGTGCCCCGCCGCCGGATCTGGTTCTCCCGCGCCCTGGGCTCCTCCCTGGGCCGGGTCTTCGTTGGTGATGGCGACGAGCTCGGCAATTCAAGCACACCACCCCTCACGCCCATCAGCAGTGGGCTGATAGCACAGCAGCTCCTGCACCATGGCGAGAGCCTACACAGGGGACAGCTGACTCCCAGAACGAGCACGAGAAGTAGCTGTGGCGGTGAAGGAGAGCGAAGGCTCTGTACGCCCAGACGGGAGGTAGGAGGACTCCAGATCTTCCTCCTCTTCCTCCTTGGCCGAGACGTGCTGACGATGGAAGATGGGCTCGATTTTCCCCCGAACAGCGTTGCGGCGGCGAAGACGCTCGAGCCTTGCGTTGGTGTCAGCCATGTCGAAGCAGATCTAGAAGAAAACACACCACAAGCCCCCTACCTGGCGCCAAATGTCGATGGATTTTGTGTTGCAAGAACACGGGGTACCACACGACGGACCCAAAGATTCGAACGCAGGGGGCTGAATGTGGGAGATCTTGGATCGCAACGAAACACGGTGACGGAAGCCTCGAGATGTCGAACGCACAATGCACTGCAGAGAGAGACACCAAGCTTTACCCAGGTTCCGGGCCCTCGTGGTGAGGTAAAACTCCTACTTCCTGCCTTCTTGTATTACGACGCGATACCTCGCGAGGAGTACAAGGTCTTGGTTACAGAGCCCTAACTGGCCGGAGGTAGAAGAACCAACTTAGCCTAGCTAGGAGCCCGGAGATGAAGACTTGATCCCCTCTAAGGGGTGGCCTCCCCTCCTTTTATAGCGCCCAGGCCTCCTTCCCCTTATCATCTTGGGGAAGGGGTTGCCACACACGGCCAAGGAGGGAGGACAGCTGTAGTCTTGATTCTTCCGTGGACGTAGTCTTCGTAGAGTAGTGGCGCCGGTCCACAAGAGTGGGTGGAGGAAGCTGACGTCCTCCTCTGGCGCCCTGCACCGTCCACCCTATTTTTAGGGGGGTGGCCAACAACCACTCTGCAGCTTTATGCAGGCACGGCGAAAGTTGGTCTCCTCCCTGTCGGGGGTAGCGTGGATGGTACGCAATCTTCTGCTCTTATCTTCCTGCTCAGCACGGAAGCGTGCCGAGCTAACGTGGACATGGTCCCTCCCCTCATGAGAAACAGCTCGTGAGGAGGTCTTCTGGTCCTTAGTAGTTTTAGTCGTCGTTCTCCTCATGAGGTGCCTCCTCATGAGGGTCTTCTCCACTGGGCTTCGGTCGTCGTTCCACCCCTAGACCGAAGCTGGGCCGTTGAAGGGGCCCAGGAGCAGGTGGACTGGGATACCCTGGTATCCAGAACACCGACATATGTATAGTGAGGTACTGCCATGAAGCGCGAGAACGCGGGTCATCTGAGGATCACGTGGTACTGGGATGGACAGTCCATAACTTCAAACTCCAACTTTTCTCGCCTATAATTCAAACAGTTGCTGAAGCAAACATCAAGTGTGATTTGACCGAGTGGGTAGTTTGCGCTTCCAGGGATGATTCTATGGAACGAGCTATCTGTCGGCTTGAGGAATTCAAGTGAGATATGCATTTCCCAGAGGGTTTTTGCATAGATTAGGTTTATCCCGCTGTCTGCATCCATGCATACTCTGTTGACATCGTATCCTCTAATCTGAGCTTTGAGTACCAAGGGCGCATTTCCCGGCCGAGACACTGTTATCGGGTGGTCTTCTGTGCTGAATTCTAGTGGCTGCTCGGACCAGTGTAAGTACTCTGTGTATGTTGGGGACAAGTTTATTGCCAGGTTTACTTGTCGAGATATGTTTTTCTGGTCCTTGTTGGATTTTGGTACTGGTTGTATCATTGCCATGATATGTCCTTTAGATGGGATATAACCTCCATCGTTTTCATTGCTCTTATGGTGATGAAGAAGGCCTCCAGTGGTGATTCCCCTCTCTGGCAGGGTGCCGGGAAGAGCTTTTGGACCCTCCCGATCTTGCATCGATAACGGCGGTGGCTTCCAGTATGTTTCATGGAAAATTGATCGGGGGTTTAGGTTTTCCTCACCAAGGAGAATATATAGGCGGAAGGTCGGTGTCGGGAGGTGGGCCAGGCAAGGTAGTCAGAATCCCGATCCAAATCCTGGAATCCTACGATTTTATGACCCTACAACATCATGTCGATCCAAATCCCACTGTGAATCCCAATCTGATAGAATCCATGTTGAGTCCCGATCCAAATCATAGAATCCTATACAATATTGCAAAATCTCGATCCTCTTTATGGACTTTACCAATTCTGAATGATTAGTTGAGTCATCCTCTTAACTGTAGTAGTATACTATGTCAACCTCCTAAGCCATTTGCACTTTCCGCACGATCCTTTATTTATCTCCCAAGCCCCAATGATTAACCGATAGGATCTTTCATCTCACTTAAAGAAAACCTTACAATAGCAAAGATATGTCCTCCTCTTATAACTCAATTCATCTTTCCATAGCATATTGTAAGAAAGTTTGGAGACATGATATGATTGATCGGTGTCTAAAGTAGGCCTCATAAGAAGGATCCATCAACATAGATTGCTAGAAACCTGAATGTCAAACACTCTAGATCGGCTTGGAAAGTGGCATGCTACTTCAATACTTTAATGTTTTTATTTAATAAATTTGTAATTTGATGATTCTAAAGGGATGTACTTTTTTCACTAATATATATTCCATATTTATATACAAAATGAATAAAAATACATGTAACATTTATAGAAGTAGTATGCATATATTTGTGATATAATATATGTCAAATAATTAAGATGCAATACCATACATAGTATACTTTGTGTATGCTCTCACCAAGGTCTCAACAGTAATTACAAGGAAGGGTTAATTATACATTGTATTTTTACAGAAAAACTTACACTGGTGAGTTTTCTTTACTTTTTTTGGATATATTAGTGTAAACCATATTGCTAGAAATTTTAATGCCTAGTGTTTACACGTTTTCTATACTATCATACAAAATTTCTGCATGGATAAACTCTTGGCTGAAAAATCTAGTAGAATCCAGAATTCTACGATTCGATTCTACGAATCGATTCTGTCAGAGGAAAATCGATCTGACTCCGAATCCTGACTCTGACTACCTTGGGGCCAGGCGGCCACACCACCTGGTGGCGCGAGCCAGGGGTAGGCCGTGCCACCCTATGGTGCGCCTGCCTGCTGGCCCCCCTCCGTCTCTGCTTTGGACTCTGTCTCGTGTCGGGAAAAATAGGAACTTCGGCTTTTGTTTCATCCAATTTCGAGAATATTTTCTGTATAGCTTTTCAAAAACACAAAAATAGCAGAAAACAGGGAACTGGCACTGTGGCATCTCGTTAGTAGGTTAGTTCTGGAAAATGAACAGAAATGCCACGAAGTGTAACAAAACACAAATCAAATGGTGTATAAAGAAGCATGGAGTATCAAAAACTAAAGATACGTTTGAGGCGTATCACTCGATGATTCCTCGAGGTTTAAATTCTCCATTATTTCATTGAGTTCTTCAACTGTGCTCCCTTTTGTCGACTTGACGCTGACCGGCGAGTTTACCTCGCTGGATGAGCCAACCGATATTTCTGGAGTTGCCACCATTGCAGTTTTTCTTGCCGACAGACCCGATTTTATCGGATCTCAAAGGTGAACTGAGCCTAGAGACCCGTCACGAAAGTTGATGTGGTGACCCAACATACCACTGCATGTTGTAGTATGCAAGTCGTTGACATAACACTCGTGAAGTACCATTTCACAAATATTACATCCCTCAGAGTGGTACAACAGAAACATAGCGGTTTTTATTCAAGCACTGAATATTACAAGCCATAATGTTACAAAGGACTCCAGTTCCTCCTCGGTCCAAAGAGGAACACTACAAGGTTCTAACTTAACACTACAAACCTTAGTTGCAAATGAAAGTAGTAAGCTAAACATGATGCCCTACTCTAGTCGCTTTATTCTAAGTGTTTGGTGCAACTAAAGCTGCTATACTATGACTCTAGTTGTCGGCCTCTTCCTCGAGTCCTTCGCCTGTACCATAAGAGATGGTGTAGTATCTTGATACTTTTTGTGCACTCTGCAGAGGTGGTCACTTGTACCCATAGGAGATCAACGCCTTGCTGCACGACCGGGCGTACTTTCCCGTCCATACTTCCTTGGTATGTGGCCCAGTCGATGATCCGAGCCAATCACTGTTCCTTCCCGCGACCTTGCATACCCACAATTTTCCAGCTCCAATTTTGGTTCGCTACCCACGTCGGTCTACTCTTTGGTAGTTGCCGACCTCGGTATACTTGTCCTCGCCGGGCACTCTACTCATTGGTAGTATTCCGACCTTGACAATAAGTTACCCCCGCCGGTCATCTTACACTTTGGTAATATCCGACCTCGGAAATCTACCCCCATTGTTGCTACAATCCATCATAGACCGCCAGAACCGTGGAATCTTTAGGGGCATTCTACCCTTCCCGAAGCTCCTCGCGGGGGGACAACTGCTACAGAACGGCACGTCCGTTGATATGCAAGAGGGAAAAGATACAGCTGACTCCTCCGTCCCATTCTAGATCCTATGGTTGACCGTATTTTACGGCACAAGAATCACTGGTGACATTGGTTATTAGTCCTAGGTGAACATTCCAGTTGTAGTGGGACCTCCACCATCATGCATACCATGGTCCCACTGCCCACCTTCCTAGGTCGACAACCACTGTGGTTGCTAACCACTAGTCATATTAATTGAGAAAGCGGAACCTTTACTTTTGAATGCAATAATAGTAATACCACTGGTATATTTGCAAGTAATTTGCTAAAGATAAACAAGAGGTATGAGCAAGAGTGAACTTGCCTGCGAACTGCGAGGTAGTCCAGTTGGATTTGTTGGAGTGACCCGGGACCTCGGTTTCTGGAAAACAACATCATTGTCCGATAAGGGCAATGGTTAAAGATTCAAATGATGCATGCTTGAAGGTGTGTGTTCCCTTTATACCCTCCCAGAAGTGATTTATTCATTTGCTAGAATTTATATACTCCTTTTATGATTTTAAGGAATATATGTTATCAATATCTTCATTCAAGAATAATAATCAAATATTCTTGAATGGAGTTTAATTTTGATAAGGAGTTATAATTCTAACTAGATTTTTCTTAGATATCTCACAATTTTATTTATTATGGAAAAGTCTTTAAAATTAGCTTTTCTTTTTGCACTATTAATCTTAAAAATTCAGCCTCAAAGTTTATAATCAGGCTAGAAATAGTTAATTTTACTTTGGTTATTTTCAGATTATTTTCTGGTGTTATTTTTAATCAGAATTCCTTTTCCTAGGGTCTTTTTAGTTATTTTATAAAAACAAAACCTGGCTGACAGCCTGGGCCCACTTGTCGGCCCCTTGGCCCACCTGTCGGTGCTAGCCTACCTGGTCGAGCCTGACCAGGTGGCTCGGTCATTCTGACCCAGCCATTCTGCACGTTCCCCCTCTCCTTCTCCTCTCACTCGAGCTCTGGCGACTGAGTCGCCGTCGCCGCCGCCGCGCTCGATTCCGACCGCTCCCACCGAAGCTAGCCATCGAGATGGGGTGCGTTCGATATATCCCGCGATGGCGCACCTGCCTGTCCGTGAGATCTTGTCGATTGTCTCCCTGTGCCTTCAGGTCCGTCGCCTCCCGCACCTAGGGTTTCGGCCATGGCGACCTTGAGCTTCATCTCAAGCTGCTTAGCCTTTCCCTTGGCGAGATCTGGTGCTGGTGCATGATGTGTCTTGCCGACGTGTCGTCGGCGTCTTCCCCTGGCTTGGTGTCATCGTCGCTGCGCGGGCACTGCCTCGCCATGCCATGGTGGTGCCTCCTAGGAGCTAAGTAAGTCCCCTCCTTCGTCTACTCCTCTTTGCATCTTCCTGGAGCTGGCCTTGGCTTTGGTTCTACTGCCAGATGAACTAGGGTTTCTGACCCACTCTTGCAAACGTGTTGTTGAACTAAAGCTTGCTGTGATGTGTATGATTCATACCCAGTGACCCCTATGTGTCTATTAATCTTGATGTTAAAGCCTGAATAGGATTACTATGGGTGCTTGCTGCTGTTAGTTTCAGACAGAGCTTCAGTTAACTCTTTAACTGAAGCTTGCTGGTTTCAGTTAACTGGTTCTAATTGCTGGAATTAAACTGAATAATATGATGTCCCTATACTGTTTAATTACTCAGATTTGTTGTTGATAAGTTGGCTGAGAACTTGCTAGTGGTTGGCCTTGATTATGAATACCAAGTGCATGGATAACTATGTGTTAGTTAACACTGAATGTTGTTGTTCACTCAGCTATGATGTAACAGCTTCACTGCACTTTCTTGCAGTGCTACTATTGTGTTGGTTCAGTGATGCAAACTTTACTTCTGTTGAGCTTGATTAATCCTAGCAGTGATGCGAGGTTCAGTGGCTGCTGTGGTGGTTCTTGTAGTAGCCTCTGGCTATCTGTTTCACTATGATGCCTCTTTGAGGTGTGCACAGTTACTATGGGGTGTTGGATGCTAAGCTTGATATTCTTCAGAGTAAATCACTCTTTGTAGTGATTTGCTGGTGGCTTGCTTGTTTGAAAGTGTCCCTGTCCACTTTTCCCAGATGCTTACTCAAACTTGACCAACTTTGCTGGCAAAGCTGATGGATTAATAGGTTTAGGTCATAGCCTTGCTAGCCTAGGCAACCCATGTGTGCCACTCCTAAACTAATCCTTATTACTGTGAGTATTTCCTTTGAAAAATTCCCAGATAAGACCATGCTTTGTGGAGTAGGTGATGTGGATGGCCTTGTTATCAAGGTCATGGCCTCCTAGACATCCAGATGATGACAAAAGTCTTGCATTATCAAGCCTTGCTTGATTAACAGTGTGGTTGTGCTCTGTGCTGCCTGCCTGGGAGATAAACCTATGGGTTTTCTCCCAGCACTTATGTATGCTGTGGTTCAATAATAACCTGATGCTGAAGAGTAGCTTGTTCTTCTGGATATTTCTGATTTCCTGCTTCTTGTGGCAAGCCTGCTCCTCCTAGCTTCTTGACCTAGTTCCTAGTTGAACTAAGTAACCATTTTGGTCTTGGTTTTGCTGGTTTGGTTGATTGATGGTGTGTTGGTGGTGTCAATCTTCCCCTGTTGCTCAACTCATGAGCAGGGTAGATTTGTGTGATGGTGTTGCTGGTGGTGATGTTCCCAGTGATGATGTGATCTGTGGTGATGTGTGATGTGATGGTGATGTGTTGTGGTGATGGTGTTGCTAGTCGGCTGGTGTTCTTGGCCGAGCAAATCCACCCACAGTAATCTATTTATACCTGCCCTTGTTCATTGGTGCTTTGACACCTCTGTGCATGCATATGGTGATTGAGCTGCTTGCTTGGTCCTATGCTGGCCAAGATATTTACCCCTCCCACGACCAGGTGATAAGATTGGCTCCTTGATGATTATCTACAGTGGCTGCACTTGTTTTCGGCTGCCACTTGTATTGTTGCCCTTTTGGTTTTGCCTTGTGTTATTTGCAGGTAACAAAAGAAGAAGAAGAAGAAGAAAGGAAGAAGAAGAAAAAGAAAGAAGACTGGTAGTTTGTAGGAATTAGTTTACTTGTCTTATTTAATTTATCTTTTGTACTTTTCCCTTTTTATTCATTCCAAGATTGTAATGATTCCTTTATTCTCAGAATTTTGTAAAGACATTGTATCTTGTGTTGGTGATTAATAAAGTTCAAGTTTCCTTCTATTGAACTAGCTGAGTAGCCCGCGCATTTGCGCGGCTAGATTTTTTATTTATTGTTACTTATATATTCATATTTATTTACTCACCTAGGTATTTGATCTCACAAACAAATATATTTACTATGTGTTGTTATAATATATTTCATTTTACTTTTATTTATGCTATTTGACTCACAATGAAATATCGATTGATGAAATTAGCCAGTGATTAGATGTGAATTGAATAGATTGAAGCAGAAATTATAAATCTTGACAAAATACAATACCAGGTGTATTTCTTTGCCGATTTCTTACAAACTGAAGACTAATGTGAGTCCATATATTGGCTTTCATACCGATCTTCATTTTTTTGGTCTTTGACCGCTCCTCGTCCCTCAACGTATATATTCAGCATTTGGATATTCTGCAATTTCTCGCCAAAATAAACAAAGCAACTCTTCATAACAATCCCTAGCCTCGATTTCAGGGATACCAATATAATGTAATATATTCACATATTTTTTGCTAGTAAAACGACATTCTCACTCACTTAGACTTTACAACTTATTCCTCTTAATTGTTCCCGTGTTTTGCATTGGATACTGTTTCCTGACATTGCCCATGTCTATCGCGGCATAAACATCATCGAGCAATCACAGTTGGCAATGTAAATATTTTGGATGAACATGGTACGTACTCCCTCCGTTTCAAAATATAAGATATTCTAGGTTTGTGAAGCAAATGTATCTAGACATCTTTTAGTGTGTATATTTGAGTGAACCTACACACTAAAAGGTGTCTAGATACATATACTTCACAAACCTAAAACATCTTATATTTTGAAACGGATGGAGTACCTTTTTGTGTCTTCATATCCTATGACACCATGACCCGTGGGTATTCATTGTTTAGGCCCTGTCTTTTCTCATCAGTTGGACCGACTCCTGATACGTACTAATTGCTCTATCTACCATACTTACGACGCATATTTGCAAGGTCTTGCCTGTACTTCATGAAATCCTCTGATGACCAACGCATGCACCGCATGTTGCTCAAGGAGAAAACTGAACCTACTTGAATCGACTTGAGGCAATGGGCTGTCAGTTTCACTGATTTTTTAGAAGCAAGTGGATGCTAAACGCGACACATTGCAAACCGTAGGGGCGCCCTGATAGGTAGCCAGATCTTCTGCTGCCAACGTGTTGTGTTTCTCATCACAGTCTCCATCGATCCTAGCTATGTCCTCACCGCCGCACACCGTACACTTCACAGGCTTTGTTGCTTCACCGGATTAAGTGTGTCGACGCTCCCGCCGTGTAGACTTACTCATTCACAGGCTTTGTCGCTTTGCTGGAGCAAGATCGTCCGCGCTCTGGCCGTCGTCGCCGACTCGCCGGGGGACGACGCCATCTCCAATTTCTCGTCAATTCAGATGCCATCCGCTTGAGCTGCAGCAAGGTAGATCATGATCTAGGTTTAGCTAAGAAGACATTGCAGCTTCTTGATGTGGCGGAGCGAGGCCGCCGGTCGCTCGGCCTTTATTGAAGCTAGCTAGAAGTAGCAAGATTGCCCCGGAGAGCAATCGCATCTCTTCCTAGCATGAGAACGTGAGCCTTTTTTAAAAAACTCATAAGAACGTGAGCCTGCTACAGCTCGCGATGTGATTTGATTATATTTCGCTAGCATACCATGACGCCGTGACGGTCTCCAATTCTATTTTTCCAGTCGTGCATCGAGCGGACAATAAATGTCCTTGCACCATAAGTTTCCTTGTATGATACCTTCACGCGATCTATGATAATCCCTGACTCCTAAGTCTCTTTTGATCGTATCAATCGCCACCGTGTATACCTCTTATGTTTAGCGTGACAAATCTACACCGTTGGTTGTTAGTTGTTTTAATAATATAACTAGCTGGATAGCCCGCGCAATTTGCGCGGCTAGATTTTCTTGAAACTTTATTTTTTCTCTATTGTCTGGTCACCTATTATCTTTTTCTAATTCAATCATAATTCTACCGGTCCCAATCCCAGAGCCAAGATCGTCAAATTAAGCGAATTACATTGTTGATTGATACCATAGTATGTTATCCTATAATAAGGACGCAAATACCATATATAGACTTTCATTTAAATCTTCATATTTCCTCTCTTTGATCCACTCCTTCTCGTCTCTCATTGTGCAATCTTGCACCAGTATTCTCGTTCTATATGGATCGATTGCATGCAGACTCTTATCCGGCAAATAATATCTTTTCGAATGAATTACTAACTGATGGACTGAATCATGTAATCAAATCAAGTGCGGCGCTTCTTTCAACCATAGTCATTCTATGAGGGGCATAGGTTTACTTCTTTACCTGGAACTAATTATGATGTCTTCCATACATGTATCTACAACCTCTTTCATAGTTTTGTATGCATATCTTCAGCCTTCATCGAATTGTCCGAATGCAAATACGTGATTAGTTGACATAACTTGCATGAACCATCAGAAAGTAATTATCCCAGCTGATGCAAACTGCATGCCGGGTCACCAAATTCTCTACTGCCGTTGGGTGCCGCACTGGTGTTTAGTGTTTGGGGTGGGAAAGTCACCATCAATTCAAACCACCTCGTAAGCTTCAGATGTCTTTATTTTTCGCAAGGTTGATCTCTATACGGACTCGTCGAGGACCTTGAGCTAGCTTCTCTATTTGTCGCCGTTGTATTTTCGAGCTAACTTAGATCGCTGATGTCGCCTTGAAATATCTTGAGGGCACCTTCTGTGTTTATCGCCGGTGTAGCCTCTAGCAAACTTCATCGGCATGAGATCGCTGCTGTCGCCTTGAGCTGGCTTCGTCGGAGCGTAACCGCTGTTTCCACCTCGAGCTAGCTTCGTCCGCGTGAAATCGCTGTTCCACCTCGAGCTAGCTTCGTTGGCACCAGATCACCATAGTCGCCTTCACCTCATCGGAGGCTTTATGCTGTTCTAGGGATGTTTTCATCTTCGGATCCGTAGGACGCGCATCTTGTAGGCTGGAACTTCCGCCAAGAGTTCATCTTGCGAAGCGGCATCAATCATGGCTCAAAGATAGTTTTCGTTGAGATATGCTGGAACAATTTATTAGTACCTGTTTTCTGATGAAGTTCCTGCCGCACACGATACATATACATCTTTGTCAAAATCTCACGTGCATGTTGTACTAATTAGGACTCTCCTTATGTACGTTTAATTCACGTTGTACGGAAGTATCCTGCTCTATCACGTGTTCATGCTAATACCTTATTCTTCTTCTAATCAATCTTGCGAGCGCACGTCTCTGGCCTTCTGCCAGATCACATCGGCTTTACTTTTCCTTGAGGCGTTTTAAATCTGGGACGTTCATTTTTTAATGCTTAATCCAAGCCGTTATTTATTAGTTGTTTTAATAATATAATAGATAGATATTTATCCTTTCTAAATGTGCCTTTTGAAATCAAATCCAAATTTCATAATTCAAAGTTAAGTTTGAATTCATAACATGCTATTAGGATTTTAGTTATGCAATTTCATCCCTTCCCCACAAACAAATGATCATAAGATGTCATGTCGAATTCTTTCGCACTTCGAGAGTATACCATTCCCCCTCAAAGAGAGACTTGGTACCTCTTAGGTTTTAGTGATAAAAGCGCAAAAAAATTCCATAATTTCTGATGATATGCACAAAAGCCCTCTATTCTAACCCGGAGTTGTCCTACGTGCTGGGATGTTACAAACTTCCCCCCTTAACAAAAACTTTGTCCCGAAGTTTGGGGTAAGGTGTACCTGAAGAATTTTGGATAGGCTGTCCTTAGATCTTCTTCCTTTTCCCAGGTTGCTTTTTTTTCCGGGTGATGTTTCCATTGTACTTTACAATACTTGATGGCTCGATTACAGAGTTGCTTCCAATTTTCTGCCAAAATCTTTGATGGTTCTTCAACATATGTCAAATCAGCTTGCAATTCCACCTCTTTGTAGGATATGGTTTCTTCCGGTGTCTTCATACACTTGCGAAGTTGAGAAGCATGAAACATATTATGGACTTTAGATAGTTCCTTTGGCAGTTCTAACTCAAAGGATACTCCCCGACTTTGACTCAGAATCTTGAACGGTCCAGTGTATCTTGGGCTAAGTTTTCCCTTGACTCCAAAACGATGCACTCCCTTCATGGGACTAACCCTTAGATAAACCATGTCCCCAACTTGCGGTTCCCATGTCCTTCTCTTGGAATCTGCATAGCTTTTCTGTCGACTTTGGGCAATCTTCAACCGGTCTCGAATAATATCAATAACATGTTGTTTCTCCTTGACATAGTCTGGATGAAACTCCTTACTGGCTCATGGTTCATACCAGCAAATAGGTGATCGGCACTTCCTTCCATAGAGTGCTTCAAATGGTGCCATTTGTATACTACTTTGATAAATGTTGTTATATGAGAATTCTGCCAGTGGTAAGTGTTCTTCCCATGATCCTTCAAAATCTAATGCACATGCTCGGAGCATATCCTCCAAAATCTGATTGGTCCTTTCAGTTTGACCTCCCGTCTGTGGATGATAAGCAGTGCTAAAGTCTAGTTTGGATCCTAAAGCTTCATGTAATGCTTCCAGAAAGCTAAAGTGAATATGGATCCTCGGTCCGATACTATCGTCTTGGGTACTCCGTGCTTGATCACAATCTCCTGAACATATAGATTTACTAGCTTCTCACCAGAATCCTTCTGGTTAACAGCTAGGAAATGTGCACTTTTGGTCAATCTGTCCACTATTACCCAGATCATGTCTTTCTTCTTAGGTGTCAGTGGTAACCCTTTGATAAAGTCCATTCCAATCTCTTCCCACTTCCAATCGGGAATATTCAACGGTTGCATAAGTCCAGCGGGACTTTGATGTTCCACGTTCACTCTTTGACAGGTATGGCATTCAGACACAAACTTGGCTATCTCTCGTTTCATGTTGTTCCACCAAAATAGCTCTTTAAGATCCATGTACATCTTGGTACTTCCCGGATGTATTGAGTATGGGGTTTCATGTGCCTCCTTGAGTATCAATTCCTTGATCTCTTGTATGTCCAGCACACATATTGGGTCATGAAACCAAAGTTTATTAAAATCACCTAAGCGGAACTCCGACGGTCTACCTTCTTCGATTCTGTGAATTTCTTCAGCAATGAATGCATCTTCACCTTGTCGTCGGAATATCGTATACTTGAGGTCACTATGTCGTTCTTCCATCACCTTCATGGTAGACAAACTACCCAGAGATTGCACTTCAAGACATTGAATTTCTAACCTTTCCAAATCCATAAGCAATTCCTTAGGAAGTTCTCGGCTCATTGGTTGAGTGTCTGTGCTCTTTCTGCTTAGTGCGTCGACTACCACATTAGCCTTCCCTAGTGTATAGTTGATGCTCAAGTCATAGTCCTTGATCAATTCTAACCATCTTCGTTGCCTCATGTTTAATTCTTTCTGAGTGAAGAAGTACTTGAGACTCTTGTGATCTATATACAGTTCACACTTAGCTCCATAGAGAAAATGCCTACATCCTTTTAATGCAAACACCACAGCTGCTAGCTCAAGGTCGTGTGTTGGATAGTTAACTTCATGTGGTCGTAATTGCCTCGACCCATACGCTAGAACCTTCCTATCTTGCATCAGTACACACCCAAGTCCGTTCTTGGATGCATCACAATACACCGTGTAGTCCTTGCCGGTTTCGGGTACGGCTAACACAGGTGCTGTGGTCAACTTTTCCTTGAGGGTTTGAAAACAAGCTTCACATTCGTCTTACCAAATAAATGGTGTATTCTTCCGGAGCAACTTTGTCATTGGTCCAGCAATCTTGGAGAACCCTTCAACAAATCTTCTGTAATACCCTGCCATTCCCAGAAATCCTCTAATCTGCTTGACATTCTTTGGTGCCTCCCATTCCAGAAAAGATGCTACTTTGCTTGGATTCACTGCTATGCCTTCCTTACTGATCACATGTCCAAGAAACTCTACTTGGTCCAGCCAGAATTCACACTTACTGAACTTGGCATACAACTGATGTTCCCGTAGAATCTGTAGAGCAATTCTCAAGTGCTTGGCATGTTCTTCTTTGTTCTTGGAGTAGATCAAGATATCATTGATGAATACTATCACAAATTCGTCCAAGTAGGGCATAAAGATCTTGTTCATGAGATTCATGAAAATTGCCGGTGCATTTGTCAACCCAAAAGGTATGACTAGATACTCATGATGTCCATACCTGGACACAAAAGCTGTCTTTGGAACGTCCTCCTTCTTGATCTTAATTTGGTGGTATCCTGACCTAAGATCAATCTTGGAAAATACTCCTGCTCCTCTGACTTGATCAAATAAGTCCTGGATTCTTGGCAAAGGATACTTGTTCTTAATAGTAACATTGTTGAGGTTTCTATAGTCTCCGCACATTCTACGTCCTCCATCCCTCTTATCTACAAATATCATTGGTGTTCCCCAAGGCAAAATACTTTCTTGAATGAACCCTTTCTATTCCAACTCATCCAGTTGTTCTTTCAACTCCACTAACTCCTTGGGTCCCATCTTATATGGTGCCTAAGCTATTGGTGTTGTGCCTGGAATCAAATCAATCGTGAACTCAATTTCCCTATCTAGTGGCATTCCTGGTAGTTCCTGAGGAAACACGCCTTGGAATTCATTAAACACTGGAATGTCTTCAAGCTTGGCTCCCTTAAGAGCGTTGAGTTGTAGTTGAACTTCAATATGTGCATGTCGGTCACCTTGATACACTATCCTTCCTCCTCCTGGATTTCTAAGTGACGCAATTTTCTCTTTGCAATCAATCTGAGCTCCATTCTCCTCTAACCAATCCATTCCAAAGATTACAGCCATATCCTTCACAGGGATGAGAAAGAGATCGGCAAGATAAACACAATCGCGGATCATAATGGCCTGCTCTTGCTTGAGGTGAGTGACTAAAATCGTTCCCCCCGTAGATAACACAGTAATGGGATACTCTAACTTATTGCAAGGAATCCCATAAAGATCAACAAACTCTTGAGAAATGAATGAAGTAGTTGCACCAGTATCAAAAAGTACTTTGCCGGGATGAGATAGGATCTGAAGCGTACCTATCACGGTTTTGTTGGACTGGTTCACCTCCTCGAGGTTGGTGCAGTTCAATTTTCCATATGTTGGTCTTTTATTTTTACCGCCTCCAAAACCTCCACCCCGGTGTGGTCCACCTCCTGTACCTCGGTCTCTAGTCCGGGCCCTGTCAGGACAGTTCCTTATCATATGTCCCTCCTTCTTGCACCCAAAACAGATTATTTTGGGTTGTCGGCAATCCTTCTCAATGTGTCCTCGCGCACCGCAACCATGGCAAATGATACCGTCAGTTCCATTTGTATTACGACGAGGTGTAACATTCCCTCCAGACGTGAATTTGGGTTTAAACTTGAGATTAGGAGTTGACTTGGCGTCCGAATACCTTCTTGGTTCAATCCTGGCCTTTTTCCTCCTATCTTCTAGGACTTGCTTGAAATCATCTTCCATGGTGATGGCTGGATCTACAAGCTCTTGGAAGTCCACTGCCTTTAACATCCTCAATTGCATCTTTGCCATTGGGTGCAGTCCTCTCATGAATTGCTTCTTCCGCTTGTCATCAGTATTCACGTCATCAGAAGCATAACGAGATAAAAGAGTAAACTCCTTGACATACATCATGATAGACTTGTCATTCTGCGTGAGATTCTTGAATTCCCTTCTCTTCAACTCCATAATACTCTCCGGTACATTAGATTCCCTGAACTTTTCTTGAACTCCTCCCAGGTGAATACCCTTCCTAGAGGATGTATAACCGCAATATTGTCCCACCATGCTGTTGCGGGTCCACATAACAGATGTGTGGCATACCTTAGCTTCTCACTGTCATTGCAACTCATGGTGTTAAGCTTCCTCTCTGTGTCCAACAACCAGTCTTCAGCGTCCATTGGCTCCAGTGCTGATGCGAATGGAAGTGGTCTTGTATTCAGAAAGTCTGCCAGTGAAACTCCATGTACTCCTTCATTCTGAACCTCTCGGTTGCGGTCCATCACATCCTGCACCATCTTTATCTGACATTCAATAAGCATACATTGCCTTCCATCCGCCGTCCTCATGTATTGGGCAAAATCCTGCTGCGTCAGAAATGGTGGTGGTGGTGGTCATGGTTCCCATGCCGTTGCATCGGTTGCCTCCTTAGCCTCGGCCTCAGTCTCCATCCTCTGTTATTCAGATTCTTCACCAACTACCATTGCCATTCTATCCCCCTAACCCTGTTACATTAAGCGAAACTCATAGTTACACCATGCTCATGCTTTCTGAGCTCAACTTCATGCACAGTGTTAGTCACACAATAAAAATCCAAATAAACATAGCCAAATCACACCAAACATATACCATGTATATACATGGGTAAAAGCAACATAGTGTTACATAGCTTATTGTCTTGTGAGCAACTACTCTCACTTATTCAAGCTGCGAAAGCAAATACTACCTATTACACATATGGTACATATGTTACACAACATGTCTCCTCCATATCGGTGGTGGTCCTCTACGGGTAGTCGCAGTCCCGGTACATCCCCGGTGTCCAACCGGTAGCTCGTGATGTCCTCCTGAGGGAAGCAGGGGCATAAGATGACTCCGCCGGGAAAAGTCGAAATCGGGTGTAGTACCTAAGTTGAAGTCTATCATCCCCAGATAACTGCTCAACGACGGGTATGCACTATCTGTGGCACCCCGCTCCATCTTGGGCCTTGAGCACTCTCCACGCTCCATGTGAATAGGCAACTCTCCCTCCGAATCTGACCCTATATCTATGGGCTTTCCCGCCACGTCTCCAGCGCGGTGAACAACCCTAAACTGACATGTGACCTCCTGCTCCGAATCACATGGAATCGGATCTCCGGCCGTCCCCATATACTCACCAAAACGCCAACCCATGGAGTTTTCCCCAAAACTGTCGTTATGGGGCATTCCCCACGACTCTATTCCCACCTCATATCCAGCTCCAGTTGAGCCGTGTGCGAACTGTGTTGGTGTCATCTCTGGTTCAGCCTCGGGCTCAAACTCCCACTCCTCCGAATCGACTTCCTCATCTAAAGTGATAAAATCTCTAGTCAAAAAGGCTAGAGTAGGTGCCCTTGGTGGTCCAGAAGTATCCCCCGTACACCATGGAGTCGGTGTCGACTCGGTGATCTCCTCCACTAGACTCTGTATCTCTCCCACTAAAGCTCTGTGAATGTGATAGAACACGCTGAGCAAATGCTTACACCTATCCATGTGCTCTGCTGCGGCATGTGGGTGTCTCTTCGCAAACTTGTAACTATCCCGACAAGGATCTTCCCCTTCCTCGTCGTGTGGGATGTGCATGAACTTAGTACCCAATAACTTCTCCATTTTGTGTTCGCGGATATCAGTTATGGCCTTCATGACTGCTATCTTATAAGCTACGCTAACTGTGCGTGCCTCTCCAGCTGGCATGATCACGCTCATGCCCAATTTGGCCAGAAGCATGATCCCTACCTTATACTTCTGAAAGAATCTACCCTCATAATAAGCATACTTCTTGACAGGGATACGGGTTTCACACCCACACTCCTATAAGATGTCTCGTAGCATGTCGGATAGGTTTCCATCATACTCGTCCAGAGTCACATCTCAAACTTGCACGACCCTTGACGGGTTTGTGCGTGCCATCCTGGTAGTATAAGAGATAAAAATTAGTACATGATGCATCATAATAGTAACAATAAAGAATTGTAACACTAAAAAGTATGACCTTGTTATTCTCAAGTGAATAACGTCATGACCATTTTAGAGAACTCTTTACTATTCCTATTTGACTCCTACAGGTCGTTCCCATTAACTAGGCGTCCAACCTATGGTCAAAGCTTTTGCTCTGATACCAACTGTGGTGACCCAACATACCACTACATGTTGTAGTATGCAAGTCATTGACATAACACTCGTGAAGTACCATTTCACAAATATTACATCCCTCAGAGTGCTACAACAGAAACATAGCGGTCTTTATTCAAGCACTGAATATTACAAGCCATAATGTTACAAAGGACTCCAGTTCCTCCTCGGACCAAAGAGGAACACTAGAAGGTTCTAACTTAACACTACAAACCTTAGTTGCAAACGAAAGTAGTAAGCTAAACATGATGCCCTACGCTAGTCGCTTTATCTAAGTGTTCAGTGCGACTAAAGCTGCTATACTGCGACTCTAGTTGTTGGCCTCTTCCTCGAGTCCTTTGGCTGTACCATAAGAGATGGTGTAGTCTATGCCTTCAACTCCACCGGATAGGTCCAGTTCTTTGTAGTACACTTCCTCGTAGTCCTCTGGGTTTCCTTCCGTCTCTTCAAACTGGCCCTCCGAGTCTAAGAAAGGGTTAAGAGGGAGTGGGGTGAGTAACGAGCATTACCCAGCAAGTTCATTTAAGAATAGTTGTGTTTGATGCTCCAGCTACGACCGTAGACCTGAAAGTCTTAGGTCAAATGCAAGTTTTTGTAATCATTTCTTCAAAGATTGTTTTTATTGGAAAACTATGCTCGTCAGTCTTCACAGGTTGATTAAAGCTTCGATGGGCTCCTTTCCTGTCGTATTCGTAGCTCCTTCCCAGAACAGGGAGTATCTTGATACTTTTTGTACACTCTGCAGAGGTGGTCACTTGTACCCATAGGAGATCAACGCCTTGCTGCACGACTGGGCGTAGTTTCCCGTCCATACTTCCTTGCTATGTAGCCCAGTCGATGATCCGAGCCAATCACTGTTCCTTCCCGTGACCTTGCATACCCACCCTTTTCCAGCTCCAACTTCGGTTCGCTACCCACGCCGGTCTACTCTTTGGTAGTTGCCGACCTCGGTATACTTGTCCTCGCCGGGCACTCTACTCTTTGGTAGTATTCCAACCTCGACAATAAGTTACCCCCGTCGGTCATTGTATACTTTGGTAATATCTGACCTCGGTAATCTACCCCCGTTGTTGCTACAATCCATCATAGACCGCCAGAACCGTGGAATCTTTAGGGGGATTCCACCCTTCTCGAAGCTCCTCGCAGGGAGATAACTGCTACAAAATGGCGCGTCCGTTGATATGCAAGAGGGAAAAGATACAGCTGACTCCTCCGTCCCATTCCAGATCCTATGGTTGACCTTATTTTACGGCACAAGAATCACTGGCGACATTGGTTATTAGTCCTATGTGAACATTCCAGTTACAGTGGGACCTCCACCATCATGCATACCATGGTCCCACTGCCCACCTTCCTAGGTCGACAACCACCATGGTTGCTAACCACTAATCATGTTAATTGAGAAAACAGAACCTTTGCTTTTGAATGCAATAATAATAATAATACCAACATACCACTGCATGTTGTAGTATGCAAGTCGTTGACATAACACTCGTGAAGTACCATTTCACAAATATTACATCCCTCAGAGTGGTACAACAGAAACATAGCGGTCTTAATTCAAGTACTGAATATTACAAGTCATAATGTTACAAAGGACTCCAGTTGCTCCTCGGTCCAAAGAGGAACACTAGAAGGTTCTAACTTAACACTACAAACCTTAGTTGCAAACAAAAGTAGTAAGCTAAACATGATGCCCTACTCTAGTCGCTTTATTCTAAGTGTTTGGTGTGACTAAAGCTGCTATACTACGACTCTAGTTGTCAGACTCTTCCTCGAGTCCTTCGCCTGTACCATAAGAGATGGTGTAGTCTATGCCTTCAACTCCACCGAATAGTTCTGGTTCTTCGTAGTACACTTCCTCATAGTCCTTTGGGTTTCCTTCCGTCTCTTCAAACTGGCCCTCCGAGTCTAAGCAAGGGTTAAGAGGGAGTGGGGTAAGTAACGATTGTTACCCAGCAAGTTCATTTAAGAATAGTTGTGTTTGATGCTCTAGCTACGACCGTAGACATGAAAGTCTTAGGTCAAATGCAAGAGGGAAAAGATACAGCTGACTCCTCCATCCCATTCCAGATCCTATGGTTGACCGTATTTTACGGCACAAGAATCACTAGCGACATTGGTTATTAGTCCTAGGTGAACATTCCAGTTGCAGTGGGACCTCCACCATCATGCATACCATGGTCCCACTGCCCACCTTCCTAGGTTGACAACCACTGTGGTTGCTAACCACTAGTCATATTAATTGAGAAAGCAGAACCTTTGCTTTTGAATGCAATGATAGTAATACCACCGGTATATTTGCAAGTAATTTGCTAAAGATAAACAAGAGGTATGAGCAAGAGTGAACTTGCCTGCAAACTGCGAGGTAGTGCAGTTGGATTTGTTGGAGTGACCCGGGACCTCGGGTTCTGGAAAACAACATCATTGTCCGATAAGGGCAATGGTTAAAGATTCAAATGATGCATGCTTGAAGGTGTGTGTTCCCTTTATACCCCCCAGAAGTGATTTATTCATTTGCTAGAATTTATATACTCCTTTTATGATTTTAAGGAATATATGTTCTCAATATCTTCATTCAAGAATAATAATCAAATATTCTTGAATGGAGTTTAATTTTGATCAGGAGTTATAATTCTAACCAGATTTTTCTTAGATATCTCACAATTTTATTTATTATGGAAAAGTCTTTAAAATTACCTTTTCTTTTTGCACTATTAATCTTAAAAATTCAGACTCAAAGTTTATAATCAGGCTAGAAATAGTTAATTTTTACTTTGGTTATTTTCAGATTATTTTTTGGTGTTATTTTTAATCATAATTCATTTTCCTAGGGTCTTTTTAGTTTATAAAAACAAAACCTGGCTGACAGCCTGGGCCCAGTTGTCATCACCCTGGCCCACCTGTTGGCGCCAACCTACCTGGTCGAGCCTGACCAGGTGGCTCAGTTGTTCCGACCCGGCCATTCTGCGCGTTCCCCCTCTCCTTCTCCTCTCGCTCGAGCTCTGGCGACTGAGTTGCCGTTGCCGCCGCCGCGGTCGATTCCGACCGCTCCCACCGGAGCTAGCCGTTGAGATGGGGTGTGTTCGATAGATCCCGCAATGGTGCACCTGCATGTCCGTGAGATCTTGTCGATTGTCTCCCTGTGCCTTTGGCTCCATCGCCTCCCACACCTAGGGTTTTGGCCATGGCAACCTCGAGCTTCTTCTCAAGCTGCTCAGCCTTTCCCTTGGAGAGATCTGGTGCTGGTGCGTGTTGTGTCTTGCTGACGTGTCGTCGGCATCTTCCCCTGGCTTGGTGTCGTCGTGGCCGCGCGGGCACTGCCTCACCATGCCACGGTGGTACCTTCTGGGCGTTGAGTAAGTCCCCTCCTTTGTCTACTCCTCTCTGCTTCTTCCTGGAGCTGGCCTTGGCTTTGGTTCTATTGCCAGATGAACTAGGGTTTCTGCCCCACTCTTGCCAACGTGTTGTTGAACTAAAGCTTGCTGTGATGTGTATGATTCATACCCAGTGACCCCTATCTGTCTATTAATCTTGATGTTAAAGCCTGAATAGGATTACTATGGGTGCTTGCTGCTGCTGTTAGTTTTAGACACAGCTTCAGTTAACTCCTTAACTGAAGCTTGCTAGTTTCAGTTAACTGGTTCTAATTGCTGGAATTAAACTGAATAATATGATGTCCCTATACTGTTTAATTACTCAGATTTGCTGTTGATAAGTTGGTTGAGAACTTGCTAGTGGTTGGCCTTGATTATGAATACCAAGTGTGGATAACTATGTGTTAGTTAACACTGAATGTGGTTGTTCACTCAGCTGTGATGTAACAGCTTCACTGCACTTTCTTGCAGTGCTACTGTTGTGCTGGTTCAGTGATGCAAACTTTACTTCTGTTGAGCTTGATTAATCCTAGCAGTGATGCTAGGTTCAGTGGCTGCTGTGGTGGTTCTTGCAGTAGCCTCTGGCTATCTGTTTCACTATGATGCCTCTTTGAGGTGTGCACAGTTACTATGGGGTGTTGGCTGCTAAGCTTGATATTCTTCAGAGTAAATCACTCTTCGTAGTGATTTGCTGGTGGCTTGCTTGTTTGAAAGTGTCCCTATCCACTTTTCCCAGATGCTTACTCAAACTTGACCAACTTTGTTGGCAAAGCTGATGGATTAATCGGTTTAGGTCATAGCCTTGCTAGCCTAGGCAACCCATGTGCCACTCCTAAACTACTCCTTATTACTGTGAGTATTTCCTTTGAGAAATTCCCAGATAAGACCATGCTTTGTGGAGTAGGTGTTGTGGATGGCCTTGTTATCTAGGTCTTGGCCTCCTGGACATCCAGATGATGACCAAAGTCTTGCATTATCAAGCTTTGCTTGATTAACAGTGTGGTTGTGCTTTGTGCTGCCTGCCTGGGAGATAAACCTGTGGGTTTTCTCCCAGCACTTATGTATGCTGTGGTTCAATAATAACCTGCTGCTGAAGAGTAGCTTGTTCTTCTAGATATTTCTAATTTCCTGCTTCTTGTGGCAAGCCTGCTCCTCCTAGCTTCTTGACCTAGTTCCTAGTTGAACTAAGTAACCATTTAGGTCTTGGTTTTGCTGGTTTGGTTGATTGATGGTGTGCTGGTGGTGTGAATCTACCCCTGTTGCTCAACTCATGAACAAGGTAGATTTGTGTGATGGTGTTGCTGGTGGTGATGTTCCCAGTGATGATGTGATCTATGGTGATGTGTGTTGTGATGGTGATGTGCTGTGCTGATGGTGTTGCTGGTCGGCTGGTGTTCTTGGCCAAGCAAATCCACCCACAGTGATCTATTTATACCTGCCCTTGTTCATTGGTGCTTTGACACCTCTGTGCATGCATATGGTGATTGAGCTGCTTGCTTGGTCCTATGCTGGCCGAGATATTTACCCCTCCCACGGCCAGGTGATAAGATTGGCTCCTTGATGATTATCTACAGTGGCTGCACTTGTTTTAGGCTGCCACTTGTATTCTTGCCCTTTTGGTTTTGCCTTGTGTTATTTGCAGGTAACAAAAGAAGAAGAAGAAAGGATGAAGAAGAAAAAGAAAGAAGTCTTGTAGTTTGTAGGAATTAGTTTACTTGTCTTATTTAATTTAACTTTTGTACTTTTCCCTTTTTATTCATTCCAAGATTGTAATTATTCCTTTATTCTCAGAATTTTTTAAAGACATTGTATCTTGTGTTGGTGATTAATAAAGTTCAAGTTTCCTTCTATTGAATATTAATCCTTTCTAAATGTGCCTTTTGAAATCAAATCCAAATTTCATAATTCAAAGTTAAGTTTGAATTCATAACATGCTCTTAGGGTTTTAGTTATGTAATTTCATCCCTTCCCCACAAACAAATGATCATAAGAGGTCATGTCGAATTCTTTCGCACTTCGAGAGTATACCATCCCCCCTCGAAGAGAGACTCGATCCCTCTTAGGTTTTAGTGATAAAAGTGCGAAAAAATCTTGTAATTTCTGATAATATGCACAAAGGCCCTCTATTCTACCCCGGAGTTGTCATACGTGCTGGGATGTTACAGTTGAAACTCTCGATCATCAGATCCATCTCCTGATTTAGGTTTGCAAAGACTGGAGCTAGGGTTGAAACGTAGATCTTTGAGTTGCTCTTTGAAAGAAGCGAAAAAACCATGGAATTCATGATTCTGATGCCCAAGGTCCCCACGGTCGGTGCCAATTGACGAGGGTTAACTAGGCAAATGTCCTAGATGAAGGATTTAGGATCGAGGGAAGAGGACGTCGGATGAACTCGAAGGTAGGGTTTCAGACAAACAAGACGAATATTGTGTATTGAGAGTAAAACTTAGAATAAACCTCAGCTCAATCTCAATGTGTCCCTGGCCGGCCTCTCCTTGTCCCTATTTATAGGTGGTCAGGTCCCGATGAACCGATCGGTTTCGATACAAATTACAACATGAGTTACAATACGATCTCATATTTCGACTATGACTATACTCGGGCCTAGTTTTCATAGGCTTCTACCTGAACGGGCCCTAGAAGTACTAAGATAATGGGCCTTGGTAGTTATACCCTTGTTAAAAGGTGTTTCTATTTTATGACATACGTATTCATTTGCAGGGTGCAGAAAAAAGAGATAATTCTGGGCCAACGCAAAAAAAAAATGGCTGCGAGCTAATATACATGTACCTGTCCCCCCGTCCCCGTGCAGTGCCACCGCGCCCACACCGGGGTGCCCCCAGCCCTCCCCTATCTCCCTCTCCCCTCCGCCGCCGTCGAGGACGACGCCTGGGCAAAGCCCAACGGCACGGTAGTTGCGGTTTCTCCTCAAGCGACTGGGGATCCATGGCGGCAGCGGCTTGATCTGGATCCCGCCGAAGGTGGGGGCAGACGAACGGCGGCGGGCCTTCCTCTGTCTGGTCGTACAATGGTGGTTAGCAGGAGGCGGCTGTGTCGGTGCAGGGTTCGCTGGGCTGGCCTGGAGGCGGTCGTCCTCTTGCTCTTCTTAGCCGGCGGAGTAGATCTATGGAGGAGGCTCTGGCTTTGGCTCTGCATCACGAGAACGCCCGGAGTGACAATCCTGGGCTTGGTGGTGGTGGTCTCTTCCTTCGCCGGAAGTGGCCGGCCAGGTTCGTGGCTAGATTGGCAGATCTCTTTTCGTCATCTAGTCCCAACTGCGAGTTGGGGAGGCGAGGCTGCTGGTGAAAATCGTGCCTTGACCCCAGTCTCGGCGGGCGATGGCGGCATCCCCGGTGTCGTTGCCTTGCTTAAGGCATCGCCTATGCAACTTTTGGCTACTCACTCGTGCTACTCTGGAGGAAACCCTATATCTGGCTATCCCGGATCGAACGATGACGACGCTTTGGCATCACTCTACCTTTTGAGGGCATCCTTTTTGGAGCAGTGCCGGTTGGTGGAGGCAAGTGGCGGAGTGGTGTTCATCAACCATGTAGCCGCCGAGTCTTAGTGGCATGGCGCAGCGGGGCCTCGATGACGATCGCGGCTTGAAGGGCTCGTGCAGGTTGTGGGCATCATCTGGCGCAATGATGGCGTCGATGGTAGGCCCGGTGAGGGCTTTCGCTTTGGTCTAACACCTTGGAGATGGTTGGTGGATAGAGGTGGTGGTGAACACTGGAGCTTGCGCACAAGGTGCTTCCTTTATATGTTACCTGGGAGTCGGCGATGGCGGTGGTCGGGGCACAAGGCCCCATCTATTCTTTTAGCTTTGTAGTAGTCTGGTGGTGGTTTTGACATCTTTGTTTGGTGGCTCCGGTTTGTAAGATCGATGTAAGGCTTTTTGCCGACTTTTATGAATAATTGAAAGAGGTCTCTAATTGAAATAAAAGAAGACCATATACATCATTTTGATACAGAGGCTGGGCTGCCCCATTTCGAAAAAATATACATGTACCAGTACCATTACAATGTGCCGTTGAACATAATACTGCAATGTTTACATGTGTGAACGCACAGTGTCTTTGTGTTTTGAATTCGTTTGCCCTGAGAGAGTTGGACCCGAAAGCAATCTCCAATTTCATACGACACTTTCATGTTTTTCATTTGGTGTGGTCAACTCTGCAAGATTCAAGATTTAGGTACAACTGAATATATAAATACTTTTTTGGAGCCGGTCTAATCCAATAGAGAATAGAAGTGCCTGAATATATCTTAGTGCCCAGTCCATGAATTTGTTCACCAATTCAGATGGAAGTATCAATATTCGATTTGATATATAGTTGATCTCGTCTTTGCTTCATTCCGCTTCAAGCTATCCTCAAAGTTGTTTAATATGAGGACTTCGAAGTCCCACCGCAACGCGCGATATGATATGTATATCCTTTTAGATGTGGTCTATTCGCCTATTTTGCTAGTTTACATGATTAGATTAATTAATGCAATTATGGTCATGATTTATCTTCACTTATTTCAGATTAAATCTTATGTAAAATTGCTTATATATTCTTCATATAACTTTCCTCGTTTGTTGGTAGCTATGGCATGTCACATTCACGGTTTGTCATCATAGGGCTACTCCGAGCAAGAGATTGTTCTTCATTTGGCCACAGCTGAGACTAGTGATAAATGTTTCGTCCAATTTTCAGACAAATTTTGCAAAATAAGCGGTTTCGATCAGAGGTGAGAAAATATAATCTTGATCGAAATTTTGGTTCAAATTAATATGGAACACTACGACTTTAAAAGAAGGTATAGTTTAAACCTTCAAGAATTTGCTAGTGCTGCATTGATATAGTGCCTAGGTAGATGGTAGAAAGATTCTAGCTTCGAATCCTCAGCACTTGATTTTTATTTTCTCAAAATTACTTAATATCTAGACTACAAATTTAGTCAAAAATTTGAAAACATTTCTACATAATTTTGTTAATTTATCAAAATTCAGGGAATCTCCATGAGGGGCAAAAAATTTCTAGAAAAGGAAATACTAAACCCTAGGCAAGACACATTTTTTTAAAGCCATCATGGCAGATTTCATTAGGTTGAAATCAATGATACATCATCCGCTATACACTTTTGATAAAATCAGGAGGCTCCTCAATCGACTTGGGGCCTTCCAATGGCTAGCTAGAACATGTGCAGCCAAGGTGGACATGTGCACTTCGTTCTTGTCCCGCACCCCTCTACCGTCCTCCACCCTGTCCCTCCCTCCACCTCCTGCTCCCACCGCATCCCCCTCCCGTACCCACCGCACCCCACCTCCGCCAGACATGGTGAGGCCTCCCTAGCATCCTAGTCGAGGCATGGCAGCCAGGGCTTCTTTCCCTGCCCGTCGTTGGGCCGACGACCTCCTCTGCCGGAGATGCGTCTGGTGACACCATGGATCTGCGCAGGACGGCGGAGAGGAGGCTCCGTGTCATGACTCAGTATACCACTGTGTCGGACATGGATGGAGTGGGACCCACGCGTTAGGGACACAGCAGCACAGCTGGAGTAGGCTATGTGTGTGGAGTGTGTGGCCCTGGTGTATGCACCGAGAGGGACCCCGAATCCGGATGTATCGTGTATGAAAAGAACTCTGAATTCTTCCTCAATGCTATCCTCATCCTCCTCCGTTCGTCTGTTCTCTTCCGATTTCTCTGAATCCCTCCTCCTTTCCTGTGAGATCCCCAACGGGGCCTTACAATTTGGTATCTAGAGCCTGGTTTTGATCCGGTTGTGTTCTTCGATTCTCTCGGTCGGGCTGTAAAATTCCACTGCGAAGGGTGTGGAATTGCTTCGGCGAATCCACACGAAATCCCAAGCAGGGTTGGCTAGATTTGGAGTAGAACGCAACGGCGCCGTCCAACGTTTTGATTCTGTCGGCACAGACCCAACTAGTGCTCGACGCCATGGGGGACAATTCGACGCAGATCCAGGCGACCTTGAGCTCGCTGATGGAACGCATTGACGCCATGACCAATCAGATGGGCGATTTCGGCAAGCAACTCATCATCACGCAGGAGAGTGTGTGATACGTCTCCAACGTATCCATAATTTTTGATGCTCCATGCTTGTTTTTACACCATTTGCTTAGTGTTTCGTTACACTTCGTGGCATTAATATGCATTTTCCAGAACTAACCTATTAACGAGATGCACAGTGCCAGTTCCCTATTTTCTGCTGTTTTTGTGTTTCAGAAAAGTTACACAGGAAATATTCTCAGAATTGGACGAAACAAAAGCCGAACATCCAGATATTTAACGAAGCTTCCAGAGAACCGAAGAGGAGACGGAGCCGAGCCAGAGGGCGGCCACACCACTAGGGGGCGCGGCCTGCCCCTGGCCCGCGCCGGCCTATGGTGTGGGCCCCCTGGTCTACTTCTGACGCTGCCCTTTCGCCTATAAAGACCCCCCGACGGGAAAAACCTAAACACCCGATCACTTTTCCAGAAACACATCGCGATCCGCCACCGTCGTCAACCCGAGATCGGGAGGGTCCAGAAGCTCTTCCCGGCACCCTGCTAGAGAGGGGAATTGCCACCGGAGGTCTTCTTCATCGCCATGCTTGCCTCCGGCGCGATGAGTGAGTAGTCTACCTTGGACTATGGGTCCATAGCAGTAGCTAGATGGTTGTCTTCTCCACCATGTGCTTCATGTTTAGATCTCGTGAGCTGCCTTACATGATCGAGATCACCGTTATGTAATTCTACATGTTGTGTTTGTTGGGATCCGATGAATATTGGTGTTATGATTGAGCTGATGTAATGAATTTTATCTTATGTTATCTCTATATTGTTTATGATCTTGCATGCTTTCCATTGTTAGTAGCTATCTTGGCCGAGTAGTTGCTAGTGACTCCAAGAGGGGGTATTTATGCTCGATAGTGGGTTCATGCCTCTATTAATCTGGGGGAGTGATAGAAACCTCTAAGGTTGTAGATGTGCTGTTGCTACTAGGGGAAAACAACATTCATATGCTCGAGGGCATATGCTTTGTTTACATTACACACTTTGCTTAATGCAGTTATCTGTTGTTCGCAACTTAATACTTGTGGAGTTCTCGGATTGATTCGCCACAAGTGGATTATTAGTCATAGATGCAGTTGGATGGCAGTCTATGTATCTTGTTGTAATGCCCAGAGTAAATCTCATAGTAATTCCTCTCGACATATCACGTTGTCTTTATTCTATCAATTGCCCAACTGTAATTTGTTTACCCAGCATGTGTTATTTTATCTTATGGAGAGACACCACTAGTGAACTGTGGACCCCGGTCCTATTTCCTATATATTGCTATCACCTGTTTACTTTACTCGCACTGTTTACTTTACTCTCATACTACTATTGCTTTCCACTCGATACGCTCATACCCTTTGTTTCAAGCAAACCGGTGAGATTGACAACCTCATCGTAAGTTGGGAACAAAGTATTTGGTTGTGTTGTGTGCAGGTTCCACGTTGCTACTAGTTGAAGACGCGCTAACAAGTTATCGTTAACGGCGCCCTTGTTGGAGTGTCACTAGGCTAGCAGGTATCACCTTCAGTCGTTTGGCTTTTTCCTACTGGATTGATAACTTTGGTTTCATAACTGAGGGAAAACTTGCTGCTATATTCATCAAACCTTCTCTTGGGGTTTCCAACTGGTCGGTCATTTACTTCATCAACAAACGCAGTCAAGTTCTCTAGCACCTTCAATACCGCGCCATCAACAAGTTTTCTGGTGCCGTTGCCGAGGAAAAAGAAGACTTCTGCAAGGGGAGTTTCGCACGCACATCCTTTACTTTGTTTTAAGTTTTGCTTTATTTATTTTTACTTGCATCGTTTTATCAAAAACATAAAAAAATTAGTATCCTTGATAGTTGTTTTTACTTGTCTGCTTTTAGTTTTGCTAGAATGGCTACTCCTGAGAACACCAAGTTGTGTGATTTTACTAGCACTAATAATAGTGATTTTATCTGCACTCCTATTGCGCCACCTGCTCCAGTTGCAAATTTTTATGAGATTAAGCCTGCTTTGTTGAACCTTGTTATGAAAGAGCAATTTTCTGGTGCTAGTACTGATGATGCTGCAGCTCATCTCAACAATTTTGTTGAGCTATGTGAGATGCAGAAATATAAGGATGTGGAGAGTGATATTATTAAGCTTAAGTTGTTTCCTTTTTCTTTGAGAGGAAAAGCTAAGGATTGGTTGTTGTCTTTGCCTAAAAATAGTATTGATTCATGGGCTAAGTGTAAGGATGCTTTTATTGGTAGATACTATCCTCCTGCTAAGATTATAGCTTTGCGTAGCAATATTATGAAGTTTAGCCAGTTTGATAATGAACATGTTGCTCAAGCTTGGGAAAGAATGAAATCTATGATAAAGAATTGTCCCACTCATGGACTGACTACTTGGATGACTGTCCAAACTTTTTATGCAGGACTAAATTTTTCTTCAAGGAACCTATTGGATTCAGCTGTTGGAGGCACTTTTATGTCCCTTACCTTGGGCGCCACAACGAAGCTTCTCGACAATATAATGGTAAATTATTCTGAATGGCACACCGAGAGAGCTCCACAAGGTAAGAAGGTAAATTATGTTGAGGAAACATCTTCCTTGAGTGATAAGATTGATGCTATTATGCTTATGCTTTCAAATGATAGGACTCATGTTGATCCTAATAATGTTCCTTTAGCCTCTTTGGTTGCTCAAGAAGAGCATGTTGATGTAAACTTCATTAGAAACAATAATTTTAACAACAATGCTTATAGGAACAATTTTGCTAGTAACAATTATAAGCCATTTCCTTCTAATGGTGATAATAGCTACCTTGGTAGACCTAAAATGCCTAGTAAAGAAAGAATTTTTGAACTTGAAAAGGCTACCAAGAATTTTATGCAGGTGCAATATGAGCAGAACAAGGCTTTCACCAAGACCATGGAGGAGCAATCAGCTCTGTTGAGGACTATTAGTCATCAACTTGAAAATTTAAACAAGGCTATTCCTGAGTTGCAAGCTAAGGTTTCCAAAGCTGAAACTGATATTTCATCTTTGTCTAATGTGCAATGCTCTTTGATTAACAGAATGTCCGCTAAGCCTGATCCTTTTGCCACTGCTAATGCTATCCAAGTTAGAATTGATGAAAATGTTAGGATGCTAGCAGAATTGCATGCCAGGTGGGAAAGAGAGGATGAGATGGCTAGAAAGATGAAGGTATGTACCATTACTACCTCTAATGATGTTGCTCCTAATGCTAGCAATCCTCTTACTTTGATTGGTGTAGAGAAAACTCCCACTCCTTGTGTTAAAAAGCCTAAAACTGCTAAAACTTTTTCTCAAAAGAGTGCTGAAATTTTTCGGAGTGTAGGAGATGATAGCTCTATTTATTTTAATGATTTTGATGTTGATGGCTGCAATATATCTGAAGTTATTTTGTTCTTGCAAAAGCTTGCTTTGACTCCTAATGCTAGTTCTTTAAATGTTGCTTTTACTAAGCATATTACCAATGCTCTTATGAAAATTAGGGATGAAAAGTTGAAGCAAAAGGCTTCTGTTCCCAAGAAGTTAGAAGATGGTTGGGAACCCATCATTGATATGCATGTTAATGGTTTTGATTGCCATGCTTTATGTGATCTAGGTGCTAGTATTTCTATCATGCCTAGAAAGATTTATGACATGCTTGATTTACCACCACTTGAAAAGTGTTATTATGATGTTCCTATTGCTGATGTTGCTAAGAAGAAACCTTTAGGAAGGATTAATGATGTCCTTATTGTGGTTAACAATAACCTTGTTCCCATTGATTTTCTTGTCATGGATGTTGAATGCAATGCTTCATGTCCTATTATTTTGGGAAGACCCTTTCTTTGAACTGTAGGTGCCATCACTGATATGAGGGAAGGCACCATCAAATATCAATTCCCACTCAAGAAAGGTATGGAACACTTCCCTAGAAAGAGGCAGAAATTACTTTTTGACTCTATTCTTAGAGCAAATTATGAGCTTGATGCTTCATCACTTGATATTACTTGATTCGCATTTTCTGTGCCTAGCTCAAAGGCGTTAAAGAAAAGCACTCTTGGGAGATAACCCAATGTTTTTACATTCAGTTCTTTTTCTTTTATTTGAGTCTTGGAAGTTATTTCTACTGTAATGACTTCTCCTTATCATTTTTATTTCGTTTTTGTGCCAAGAGAAGCCTCTAATTTGAGTGAGGTAAGATTTGGGGATGTTGCTGTCCTAAAACAGTTTTCGGCGCTGCACCGTAAAAATTCGTAAAAATTCTCTGTATATCTTTTGGACCTGAGATTTCTTGTGCATATGCCCCAGGTTATATCGAAACTTTCATTAGTTGAACACTTTTTTATTTGAGCAACAGAAAACCCTCTAAAAATTCGACCTTTGCCAGCTGTTCTGTTTTGACAGATTTCTGCCAATATTTGTGTTTGCCGCTTTATCGCTTTCTTTTTGAGTTCTTTTGATCACGGAACTTTTTGGGAAGTTGCTACAGTAGTATATACTTTATATGTGGTGGTTTTGAGTTGAAACCTGAAGCAAAAGGGGTTGATTCAATGTTATGCTTACACTATGTTGCTAATTGATTTGTGTTTAGTTTTGTATGAAGGAAGTTTTCAAGTGTAGGGATTGGAGAATGATGAGATGAGTTGAAGAATGGACAAAAGCTCAAGCTTGGGGATGCCCATGCACCCCAAGAAATATCCAAGAAGTACAAGCGTCAAAGCTTGGGGATGCCCCCAAGGCACCCCTTCTTCATCGGCAAAAATCAGGTCACCTTTCAATACACTATATTTTTATTGCTTCATGCATCATGTGTTTTTCTTGGAGTGTCTGTTGTTTTTAGTTTTCAGTTTTGTTTAGTTTTGTTTGCTGCAATAAATGATTGGACCCCAACAAATTTCTTTTGGAGAAGTTGCCTTGTTTTTCATTTGCCAAGAACACTCGTTGAACGATAAGAGTGAAAAACAGGTTTCCGCGAGTGTTCTCTTTTTCTAGAACTGTGTTTAGCTTTTGATTTTCGCCTTGATTTGTGTTCAGATCTTGTTATTTATTTACATCAAGGTGTATTTTTGCCTCTGGTCCATGTTGGTTTTCGTCAAAAGAGTTGTTTATAAAAAGTTCGAATGGTGTTGGAAAAGAGAAAAAGCTTTATGCAAAAAAGTGGTACAAGAAGGAGCTTGTGTAGACTGCGGCATAGGCTTTTGCATGTCATGCTTGATGTCTTTTTGATAGTATGCTTAGTGGTTTTGCTGTAGCATGACTTGTCTCAAATGACTGAGATTGCTTAATGAGCCTTTGAAAAAATCATGCGTTGTTTTAATTATTTGGAAGCATTATTTTGGTTTTCTCCTTGATGCTTTATTTGGGTTGACTTGGCGCATGCTCACACATGTTAGACTCATACAAAGTCACCATTGCCTCTATGATTGACAACGGTATAGCTATTAGAGCCCGCTAGTTGAGTACCCCTGAGGCCCGTTAAGCTAGGCCCAGTTGTAATGATAGTCGAAATACGAGTTCTTACCGTATGTCGATGTTGTAATCTGTATCGGACCCTACCCGATCCTTGAGACCTGGCCACCTATATATAGGGGCCAGGAGGGGACGGTGTAGGCCAGATTGAAAGCATGCCAGGTTCAACACCCAAGTTTACTTTTGATATACACCTGTTTCGACTAATCTTACCTTCGAGTTCATCCGATGCCCTATCTCCCCGATCCTAAGTCCTTCATTTAGGACATTTGTCGAGTTAACCCTCGTCAATTGGTGCCGACCATGGGGACCTTGGGCGTTGGAATCATGAATTCGACGGCTTTTTTCGCTTTTAGCCAATAGCAGCGCAGGAGTCGACGAAAAGCAGGAGATGGAGCTGACAATCGGAAGTCTAAACATCTTCATCGGACCTTCGGGTTCGACTCGCCTCTCGGATCCGACGAAACCTAGATCTGTCGGCGAGTGAGTCAGAGATAAAAGCAATGATGGAATCATCTGAAGGCTCTTCCAGCGAGGTAACTCGCCGGTCAGCACAGGAGAAGAACAAATCGCAGAAGGCGATGAAATTCAGGAAAAATTCGACACAGAAGAGAAAGCGTTTGAAACGCACAATAATACAAGGGACTTCGCCGCTGGAAGTAGTGGCATCTCCAAAAGAGTACATCAGTTATGCATCATAATCACTGAAGCAGAAGAAGAAAGCAATCACGAGGGAAACGCAGGGGTCGACAGGCAAGTCGACAAAATAAGGGAGCACAACAAAAAGGAGAAGGAGAAAATTCATGTCTCAGCCGGAGAGTGGAGGATCATCATGTCAGCTATCAATCATGGCATAGAGGTACCCGAAGGCTCAAGAAGAGAAGTTCTAATGGGATATCAGTACGCATTACACCAGCACAAGAAGAAACTAAGAGAGGAAAGAGACATGTTTACGGGAAGTCGAGATAATAACAGTATGTCAAGAGAAGAATATTGGGATGATTATTGTGATGATTCAGAATATAGCAGGGAAAGGCGTGGAGATCCAAAACACAATAGAGGAACAATGGCGCAAAATAGAGAGGAAAGGTACTCAAGAAATAAGACCCCACAGCTAGAGGAAGAGGAAGAAGATTGTGACAACCTCAAACTTGATACAAATTCGAAGTGCCCGTTATGCATTCCACCACAATCCCAGAATCATTGTTGTGATACACATAACGTAGTTGGTAACCAGTTCCATAGACATTACAATATGATGATTCAAATACAATGGTCGTAGAGACCAAGTTCACATTACAACCCAATATAGCAGCGGAAATAACGTCTTCGGGTCCATGCCTTCACCCTACAGGCAATGGTGTCTCAGTAGAAGATCTTAGTTCTGGTATTCCTCTTCATATCCTTCCTCTGGATACTCTTCCCCATAGTCTGGCCAAGTTGATAGCCAGGGACACAACCGTGAGTACATTGGATGCACTCGCAAACCATCTTATAAAGGAAAAGTTGAAGTAGATATGCAAGTTTGGTATAGTGGACTAAGCACTAAGTTTATTTGCAAAAGCTAGTTTTATTTCCCAAGAAGGTTCATTGGTAGAAAAGAAGTTTAGTTCTCTAAACTCAATCTAAAGAAGAACTTCAAGTGTGTCAACATCAAGGTCAAGTCAAGTCATTCACCAAGTTCACCGTTTTATTTTTATTCTTGACAAAAGTCAAGTACAGCTTGCCAACTGTCCATGACCGCGGACGCGGCTATTCGAATAGTTTGAAAACCTCTGCAGAGGGGTACACTTTACCCACAAGATTCGATACATCTGCCGGGAGACATCCACGGATCGTCATACACAAGTATGCGGGGTTCAGATAATCAAACAAACTCTTTCACTTGCTCACCCTAGTATAGGATCCTTCCCTAGAGCCCGGGATACGGAATCCCCGCTCCGGCGCCTCTAGTTCTGGCCGCTACGGGATGCCAGATTAGTGGAATCCACTCGGTTCAGAAGTAACCGCTCACGGTGTCCTTCCATAAAGGTTTGATACAAGGCCTCCCATACTAAGGTAAACAAGCTACGGACTAAGCCCCTTCCCATATAGGGGTAATGTTGTCGTACGGTATGGTTGGCTCCCATAGTACATCACTCGTTGTCATTGAGAAATACATTTCATAGTTCTTAGTCAAGATTGATTTCTTTCATAAAGCCATTATGTAGGAGCAATCTCCAATTCAAGTTTCAAGTTCAAGTCACCACTTTGCAAATAGAGTTCCCCTTATAGATGGCCTCAATATTATTAGCGACTAAGCAACTATATTGAGTGATGATACTACTAAATATGATTGGATAAACTCAGCTTGATGCTCTTGCCAAGCAAGATATCACTACACTTCTATCATTCTACTCTAGCAATTCAATCATGCAATTTACTTAAAACAAGTAGAATGCAATATTAAAACTTGACATTGGGAGTATGAATCAAAAGATGGCTTGCCTTGGTTGGCAAAGTGTCCGGGGTACTCTTCTTCTTCTTGATAATAAAATCCCCCCTCAATATCCTCCTCAGCAACACTAGCGTCTAAGAATGGAATCAACACAAAACACACAATCACTACACAATGCTAACAACACACCAAGCACACATATTTGTTTGCTAACAATAGCATTCATGTTGCATTTTATGGAGTTGGATTGCAAGTTTTTCTCCTAAGTTTTCATTAAGTGTGCAAGTTAGAGTTTCTACTAAGTGTCATATGTTGTTCACTTTCTAAGCATTGGTATTGGTTTAGGGGTACTAAGACTAGTTCAAGCGGGGAGGGATTAACTAAGTGAATTGGTAATGAGGGCAAATTAATTCTAAGTGTATGATAGGGATCTATCATTTTATGTTACTAACTAGAGTTGGGTTAGGGTCTAAATGATAACACTAACAATGTTTGAGTTGATTAAGGTTGACTAAACAGTAGGGGAGTTAATTAGTAAGTTCACCATTCAAGTTTCATAATTTTAGGAGGTTTAAACAATTCTATAGAATTTTTCTAGGATTAATAAAGCTATGGTCCCACTATTCTTATTTATTTAAATTCCTAACTCAAATTGAATTCTAACCAATCCTACAGTGTAGAGCATTTGATAAGCTTTCCAACGCATATTTATTTGTTAGAAATGGATTTGTAAAACTCTTGGAATTTAAGTTTGAAAAACATATCTGAAACCATTTTGAATTAATTCGAAAAGGCGGGAGAATAAATAAAAAACGAAACGGACCGATTTCTAACCTAACAGGCCGACTCTGAACAGAACCCGAACGGGCCGGCCCAGAAAACATTTCGCACGGGGCGGGATTTGTTTTTAAACGAACTGACAGGTGGGGTCGTCGTGTCAGGTGACTTAAGTTACTGAATCGGGATGCTACCGCCCGATCTCGATCTAACGGCTCACAGCCATCGTGCTCGACGGAGAGGGGCGGAGCTGACCTGCGAGCAGTGAAGACGACGACGGCGATGGCGGCGTGCGTAGAGGAAGAAGAACTTGACGGCGAGGGGTGGAAACGACTCCGGCGTGGCTCCTCCTCCGATTCCCAGCGGCGGCTTGCTCCAGGGTGGTCGAACGCGGCGGCGCTCTCCGCGTCCAGTACCTCGCCGGCGTTGCAGGCGTCGACGAACCAGAGCGAGAGGGAGGGAGAGATGGTGTCTGGGTGGTAGCCGGGAGTGGTGTGCGTCTCCTCGTTTGATCGGAGGGGCCTTTTATAGGCCGGAGCGTCGAGGGCGAGGGCGTCCAGTAGCTTGCCGGTGCGGGGGCCCTGGGCGCGTGCGTCGAGCGACATTGGGAACGGCGGCCTTGCTCGCGTGCTGGGGGGCTTCGGTCTCGGCTGCGGCATGCTGTGGGTCGGTGCTGGCGAGGGCAGGGTGGTCGGCGACGTGCAGCAAGCTGGGAAGAAGAGAGGGGGGTCCTGGGTGCTGTCTCCTCTTCTCCTCCCTTTCTCATGGCTCGGGTCGGGGCAGAGGGGGTTGGGCTCGACCGTGGCATCGTCCAGGAGCATGGCGACATGGTTTGGGCGAGCAAGAACAGTGATCTTCACAGTAACTGAGATTTGCTCGATTTTCATCGGTTAAGTGTTCGACGAAATGCCCGCAAGAGATTTAAATTTGAATTTTTGAAATTTTCCACTTTGGGTGATCATCATATTGGCCAAGGTTTCCAGTCATATTTTTGTTACAAAGAAATGTTGAGCTTTGCATAAATCTTATTTCGAATTTGAGGTTTGGTCACTGATTCAGATTCAAAGTTTCACAGAAGTTTGAGTGATGTTCTGATTTGAATTTTGGATAGCAACCTTTTGGTTGAGTTAGTCTGCAACTTGGTCAAGCTCAACTAACTGGCCAAACACTGAGTTGAGTTACAGATTGCTTAATCTAAGAGCTCAAAGTGGTGTAGTCAATAAGATTTCCTAGATCCACTTATTCTTCCCTTTTTCTTTATTATTTTTATTTCTGGTTTCTTGGGTTCCTATAATTCTTCCCAATTGCTTCTGTTGGTTAAGTTAAAATTAACTAACTATTGCACAACAAATAATAATACACATGAAATCATAAAAGACATATAATAGAAAAATACATGTATGCATGAAATAATAGATAAAAAGTTTTATCTGGGTCCAAAATTTGGCACTTTAATTAATAAGAGGTGGATTACAATTTCTGAGTTGTTACAATCTTCCCCCCTTAAAAAGAATCTCGTCCCCGAGATTCACTAGTTAAGAACTAAAAAGATTGGGAAACTCTTTCTGAAGGAAATCTTCTCGTTCCCAAGTGGCTTCATCTTCGGTGTGGTTACTCCACTGAACTTTCAGAAACTTGATGCTTCGGGTTCGAGTGGTTCGATAAGCTTCCTCGAGGATACGGATAGGTACTTCACGATAGGTCAAATCCTTGTTGAGGTCCACAGAACGGTGATCAATATTTTTGAAGATTTCAGGCTACTCCGGCACTTCAAGACATTTCCGAAGTAAAGACACATGAAAGACATCGTGTACTTCAGACAATTTAGGGGGCATTTCCAACTGATAAGACACTTCTCCTCTGCGGTCTAGTATCTTGAAGGGTCCAATATATCTGGGTGCAAGCTTTCCTTTTACTTGGAATCTCTGGATTCCCTTGAGAGGTGATACTCTGAGATAAACAAAATCTCCAATCTGGAAGGTCAGTTCTCTACGTCTCTTGTCGGCATAACTCTTCTGTCTCGACTGGGCTGCCTTGAGGTAGTCACGAATCATGCGAACTTTCTCCTCGGCTTCTTGCAGAATGTCAGGTCCAAATATCTGACTGTCTCCGGTTTTTGACCAATTCAGAGGGGTACGGCACTTTCTTCCATACAAAGCTTCAAACGGGGCCATTTGCAAACTGGCTTGATAACTGTTGTTGTAGGAAAACTCCGCGAAAGGCAGACAATCTTCCCACTTAGCCCCATAGGCTAGAACACAGGCTCTCAACATATCTTCAAGTATTTGATTCACTCTTTCAGTCTGTCCATCAGTCTGAGGGTGGTAAGCGGTGCTAAAGGCTAATTTGGTTCCCAAGGCTTGGTGCAAACTTTTCCAAAATCTCGAGGTGAATTGGGTTCCTCGATCGGAAACTATGGTTTTAGGGACTCCATGCAAACTAACAATTCTGGATAGATACAGATCTGCTAGCTGTCCCGAGTTATAAGTGGTCTTGACAGGAATAAAGTGGGCAACTTTGGTGAGTCTATCCACAATGACCCAGATAGAGTCATTTCCACGGCTAGACCTTGGAAATCCAGTGATGAAATCCATTCCAACCGATTCCCACTTCCATTCCGGAACTTGCAAAGGTTGCAGCAATCCCGCAGGACGTTGATGTTCAGCCTTGACTCTTTGACAAATATCACACTTAGAGATGAACGATGCAATCTCACGCTTCATTCCATGCCACCAAAATTGTTCCTTCAAATCTTGATACATCTTAGTTCCTCCGGGATGAATGGAGTAAGGCGTCCCATGGGCTTCCTTCATGATAACTCCCTTTAATTCTGAGTCAGCAGGAACACAAATACGTCCTTTATACCAAAGAACTCCTTGATCATCTTCCTCAAATCCTGGCACCTTGCCGGAACTAATTCGGCGCTTAATTCCGTCGATACTCTTATTTCCCTTCTGGGCTTCTTTGATTTGGCTCATCAAGGTGGGTTGAAACTCAAGGTTGGCTAGGAATCCTCGACTGACTAGTTCCAATCCAAACCTTTCAAACTCTTGGTGCAACATGGGTTTCTCCTCTTTGATCATCATATTCAATGAGCACGGCTTCCTACTCAATGCATCGGCCACTACATTGGCCTTACCGGGGTGATAGTGAATTTCCAGATCATAATCCTTAATCAACTCTATCCATCTTCTTTGCCTCATGTTCAACTCCTTCTGGGTGAAGATATACTTCAAACTCTTGTGATCAGTGTAGATCTCGCAACGGTTGCCCATCAGATAGTGCCTCCAGGTCTTTAGAGCTAGCACTACGGCTGCTAACTCCAGATCATGAGTTGGATAGTTTTCCTCATGAGGTCGAAGCTGCCGAGAGAGGTAAGCTATGACCTTGCCTTCTTGCATCAATACACAACCAAGTCCAAGTTTGGAAGCGTCGCAATAGACATCAAAGTTTTTGGTGATATCGGGCATGGTTAGGACGGGGGCGGTCACCAGTCGCTTCTTGAGCTCTTGAAAACTCTCTTCACACTTAGGGGTCCATTCAAACTTCTTGTCTTTCTTCAACAGTTGGGTCATTGGCCGGGCAATGCTTGAAAACCCTTCAACAAATTTGCGGTAATATCCGGCCAATCCGAGAAAACCTCTAACTTCAGTTTGAGTGGTAGGAGCTTCCCATTCCATGACTGATTTGATCTTCTTGGGGTCCACGGATATTCCTCCCGCTGATAATACATGGCCTAAGAATCCAACTTCCTTCAACCAGAACTCACATTTATTGAACTTGGCATACAGCTGATGCTCTCTTAAAGTTGCTAAGATTAATCTCAAATGGGTTGCATGCTCTTCTTCGGACTTGGAGTAGATAAGAATGTCATCAATGAAGACAACAACAAACTTATCCAAGAATTCCATAAAAACCTTATTCATGAGGTTCATGAAATAAGCAGGGGCATTGGTTAATCCAAATGACATTACGGTGTACTCATACAATCCGTATCGGGTAGTGAAGGCTGTTTTGGGGATATCCGTTGCACGGATCTTCAGCTGGTGGTATCCAGTTCTAAGATCTATCTTCGAGAAGACTCTAGCTCCAGTCAATTGGTTGAACAAATCTTCAATCTTTGGGAGAGGATACTTGTTCTTGATGGTCACATCGTTTAGCTTGCGGTAATCAGTGCATAGTCGGCTAGAACCGTCACTTTTATCCACAAACAGAACGGGTGATCTCCAAGCAGAAGAACTTGGCTGAATCAATCCTTTACCCAAAAGGTCATCCAATTGCTTCTTCAACTCTACTAGTTCAGCTGGGTTCATACGATAGGGTCGTTGGGCTATAGATCCAGTTCCGGGGATAAGCTCAATGATAAACTCAATATCCTGATCCGGTGGCATTCCGGGTAGCTCATCGGGAAAAACATCCGGGTATTCGCAGACGATGGGAACTTCCTCTAAAGTTGGTCCGGAGATACTCTTATGATATCTGGGGATTTGGGTGGGTTTAACTGACACATGCTTTACTAAAACTCCATGGCTACTCCTCATGGTGATGGTCTTTTTGGCACAATCTATAATTCCTTGGTGTTGAGACATCCAATCCATACCTAGGACCACTTCCAATCCTTTGGTTCCTAACACAATCAAACTGGCTAAGAATGAGATCCCATGGATTTCTATGGGCACTGCCAAGCAGGTACAACTGGCTTTGGTTATCAACTCGGGAATTTGCACAGACATGACATCTTCCAAGGGTGTGGGTTGAAGTCCACTTTTATCAACGAATAATTGGGTAACAAATGAGTGTGAAGCTCCAGAATCAAATAGAACTCTTGCAGGAACTGAGTTAACAGGGAACATACCAAGCACAACGTCGGTTGCTTCCTGAGCTTCTTCAACATTCATGTGATTCAGACGGCCTCGAGAGTGAGGCTGGTTCCTTGGTGGATAGTTCTTGCCATTTCCCACCCGGCGTTGTTGCTGAAAAGGAGCAGTGATCTTGGATGCATCATTCAACTTCTTGGGGCACTCATTGGAGTAGTGCCCTTTGAGTCCGCACTCATAACAGGTAACACCAAACTTGTCACCAGGCTTGGGTAACACAGGGGCGCCATTTGGCCTTGGAGTATTGGTGTTGAAGTTGTTGCCACTAGGTCTTGGAGGTGCACGGTTGAAGTTGTTGCCGGGCGGACGGCTAGGATAGTTGGGACGTGGAGCAGGTGCAGATGGCCTCATAGGTCTTGGGGCGAAACCCATGGGTGCATTTCCCCTTGGCTTCTGCGAGTTGCTCGAGTTGCCTTGATACATCATACGGCGCTTGCGGTTCTCGGTAGCTTGCTTGAGTTTGCCTTCCATCTGAATGGCAGAGTCAACCAGTGACTCCAGGTCTGCAAAGTGAATGCTGACCAAGACACATTGCATCTCATCATGAAGTCCATCCAGAAACCTTTCTTGCTTCTTCTCAGTGGTGTTGGTGTCATCTGGGGCATACCTAGACAAGGTAAGGAACTTGTCACGGTAATCCACCACAGATAGGGAACCTTGCTTTAGATTTTCTGAACTCATCTCTCATCCTTTTAACCAATCCCAAAGGAACATGGGCCTTGCTAAACTTGCTCTTGAACTCCTCCCAAAGCATCACATATCCTTGGGCTTGCATTGCACGAGTGCTATCCCACCAAGCTCTTGCGGCTCCCGCAAGGTAGTGGGTGGTGTACAAAACCTTCTCATTTTCACCAACTTCGGCGACTGCCAAATTGTTTTCCATAGTGCGAAGCCAGTCATCGGCATCTAAGGGTTCTTCAGACTTAGTGAATATAGGTGGATTGGTGTTTTGGAAACTCCTTAACTTGGATCGGTGATCACCATTGCCATTGTTTTCTCCTTCACCATTGCCATTGCCATTGCCATTGTTCTGGTTCATTGCCATCTGGGTTATCTGCTGAAGAGTGGCCAAGTTAGCTTGGCGCTCAGCTCGGGCTGCTTCCCGGTCTTCCATGATCAACCTTAGCAGTTTTGCCATTTCCGGGTTCGGGGGTGGGGGTGCTCGCGGCATCTGAAGATAAGGTGTGTAAGACAAGAGGGAAAAACTAATTTTGCTAAGATTTAAGGGTAACATGGATGATGCAATTTTTGTCTTACTAAGGCCTTAAGGGCCAAATTCATATTTCATTCAACACTCATCAAACATATCATACATACGAGTTCACACATTACAAATGGTTTTACATCAAACCATTGCGACTCATCTACTAGAGAGGGGGATACAACTCACACCTACACGAAGTGAATCAAGGTGAACTCATAACTAGATAACACGGAAGTCTCCAATCTAAACATCGGGCTCCTCGGGGTCTTCCTCCTCATCACTCACAATGAATCCATTATGCCCACCATCTTCCGGATCATCAAGGTCCTCCATGAAGTCATCCTCATCACTAATGAGGGCATTATCCTCCTTGCGGAGATCAATGCCTTCCTCCTCACCAAGGTGATCCTCAAGACTCCCAATGTACTCAGTCAGCTCAGCCACATTGGCCTTCAACTCCTCAATGTCCTGATCCTTCTTATCGCGCTAGCGACGAAGGCTCTTGCGCTCCTTCGCAAGTATCCTGATAGTGCTCCTCGCCTCCACCAGTGCGAAGTGCTCAAGGTTGGCCTTGGTACGGGCACGATCGGCCTCCTGCTGAGTGGAGTACAGCAAGAAGTCCATGTGATCGATGTAGGTACTTGGCTCATTCTGCCCGGGCATGTTTGCGGGACGTCCATCCGCATCACGCCGAGCAAAGTTTCTAAAGTGCTCCCCCTGGACCTCCTCAACATGCAGTCCGCATAAGCGGGCGTGCATCTCCTGCATACCTCGGACCAAACCATCGGCCCAAGTGTTCTCCACCAGCTCAAACTTGATCCTTGGAGAACTCAAATTCCCCTTCTTGCCACGGCAACTGGCCCTGATAAGCCACCGTAGCTCTCCATCTGGGTGCTCATTGAGCACGGCTCCCTTGAATTCCGGATACAAACGATCCAGGAACAAGGTCAGGGTGGTGAGGTCGCGCTCGAAATAAAGGCTGCCACCATGGCCCAACTGGTAGTGCTCAGTGAATACCGGGGCCATCTACAAAATTTTAGATTAGCTTAAGTTAGTGATCAACTCACGTGTGCAAAATTTTTAGTAGGCAAAAACTGAAGTATGTATAAAACTTTGCAAGTAGAGAGGAAAGACTAAGCAATTTTTGCAACCCTTACTCATATCTTTGCTTTTATCACGGTTTCATTTCACGCCCATTCTAACTAAGGTCTCCTATGGTCAGCCTAGGCTCTGATACCAACTTGTGACAACCTCAAACTTGATACAAATTCGAAGTGCCCGTTATGCATTCCACCACAATCCCAGAATCATTGTTGTGATACACATAACGTAGTTGGTAACCAGTTCCATAGACATTACAATACGATGATTCAAATACAATGGTCGTAGAGACCAAGTTCACATTACAACCCAATATAGCAGCGGAAATAACGTCTTCGGGTCCATGCCTTCACCCTACAGGCAATGGCGTCTCAGTAGAAGATCTTAGTTCTGGTATTCCTCTTCATATCCTTCCTCTGGATACTCTTCCCCATAGTCTGGCCAAGTTGATAGCCAGGGACACAGCCGTGAGTACATTGGATGCACTCGCAAACCATCTTATAAAGGAAAAGTTGAAGTAGATATGCAAGTTTGGTATAGTGGACTAAGGACTAAGTTTATTTGCAAAAGCTAGTTTTATTTCCCAAGAAGGTTCCTTGGTAGAAAAGAAGTTTAGTTCTCTAAACTCAATCTAAAGAAGAACTTCAAGTGTGTCAACATCAAGGTCAAGTCAAGTCATTCACCAAGTTCACCGTGTTATTTTTATTCTTGACAAAAGTCAAGTACAGCTTGCCAACTGTCCATGACCGCGGACGCGGCTATTCAAATAGTTTGAAAACCTCTGCAAAGGGGTACACTTTACCCACAAGATTCGATACATCTTCCGGGAGACATCCACGGATCGTCATACACAAGTATGCGGGGTTCAGATAATCAAACAAACTCTTTCACTTGCTCACCCTAGTATAGGATCCTTCCCTAGAGCCCAGGATACGGAATCCCCGCTCCGGCGCCTCTAGTTCTGGCCGCTCCGGGATGCCGGATTAGTGGAATCCACTCGGTTCAGAAGTAACCGCTCACGGTGTCCTTCCATAAAGGTTTGATACAAGGCCTCCCATACTAAGGTAAACAAGCTACGGACTAAGCCCCTTCCCATATAGGGGTAATGTGGTCGTACGGTATGGTTGGCTCCCATAGTACATCACTCGTTGTCATTGAGAAATACATTTCATAGTTCTTAGTCAAGATTGATTTCTTTCATAAAGCCATTATGTAGGAGCAATCTCCAATTCAAGTTTGAAGTTCAAGTCACCACTTTGCAAATAGAGTTCCCCTTATAGATGGCCTCAATATTATTAGCGACTAAGCAACTACATTGAGTGATGATACTACTAAATATGATTGGATAAACTCAGCTTGATGCTCTTGCTAAGCAAGATATCGCTACACTTCTATCATTCTACTCTAGCAATTCAATCATGCAATTTACTTAAAACAAGTAGAATGCAATATTAAAACTTGGCATTGGGAGTATGAATCAAAAGATGGCTTGCCTTGGTTGGCAAAGTGTCCGGGGTACTCTTCTTCTTCTTGATAATAAAATCCCCCCTCAATATCCTCCTCAGCAACACTAGCGTCTAAGAATGGAATCAACACAAAACACACAATCACTACACAATGCTAACAACACACCAAGCACACATATTTGTTTGCTAACAATAGCATTCATGTTGCATTTTATGGAGTTGGATTGCAAGTTTTTCTCCTAAGTTTTCATTAAGTGTGCAAGTTAGAGTTTCTACTAAGTGTCATATGTTGTTCACTTTCTAAGCATTGGTATTGGTTTAGGGGTACTAATACTAGTTCAAGTGGGGAGGGATTAACTAAGTGAATTGGTAATGAGGGCAAATTAATTCTAAGTGTATGATAGGGATCTATCATTTTATGTTACTAACTAGAGTTGGGTTAGGGTCTAAATGATAACACTAACAATGTTTGAGTTGATTAAGGTTGACTAAACAGTAGGGGAGTTAATTAGTAAGTTCACCATTCAAGTTTCATAATTTTAGGAGGTTTAAACAATTCTATAGAATTTTTCTAGGATTAATAAAGCTATGGTCCCACTATTCTTATTTATTTAAATTCCTAACTCAAATTGAATTCTAACCAATCCTACAGTGTAGAGCATTTGATAAGCTTTCCAACACATATTTATTTGTTAGAAATGGATTTGTAAAACTCTTGCAATTTAAGTTTGAAAAACATATCTGAAACCATTTTGAATTAATTCGAAAAGGCGGGAGAATAAATAAAAAACGAAACGGACCGATTTCTAACCTAACAGGCCGACTCTGAACAGAACCCGAACGGGCCGGCCCAGAAAACGTTTCGCACGGGGCGGGATTTGTGTTTAAATGAACTGACAGGTGGGGTCGTCGTGTCAGGTGACTTAAGTTACCGAATCGGTATGCTACCGCCCGATCTTGATCTAACGGCTCACAGCCATCGTGCTCGACGGAGAGGGGCAGAGCTCACCTGCGAGCGGTGAAGACGACGACGGCGACGGCGGCGTGCGTAGAGGAAGAAGAACTTGACGGCGAGGGGTGGAAACGACTCCGGCGTGGCTCCTCCTCCGATTCCCAGCGGCGGCTTGCTCCAGGGTGGTCGAACGCGGCGGCGCTCTCCGCGTCCAGTACCTCGCCGGCGTTGCAGGCGTCGACGAACCAGAGCGAGAGGGAGGGAGAGATGGTGTCTGGGCGGTAGCCGGGAGTGGTGTGCGTCTCCTCGTTTGATCGGAGGGGCCTTTTATAGGCCGGAGCGTCGAGGGCGAGGGCGTCCAGTAGCTTGCCGGTGCGGGGGCCCTGGGCGCGTGCGTCGAGCGACATTGGGCACGGCGGCCTTGCTCGCGTGCTGGGGGGCTTCGGTCTCGGCTGCGGCATGCTGTGGGTGGGTGCTGGCGAGGGCAGGGTGGTCGGCGACGTGCAGCAAGCTGGGAAGAAGAGAGGGGGGGTCCTGGGTGCTGTCTCCTCTTCTCCTCCCTTTCTCACGGCTCGGGTCGGGGCAGAGGGGGTTGGGCTCGACCGTGGCATCGTCCAGGAGCATGGCGACAGGGTTTGGGCGAGCAAGAACAGTGATCTTCACAGTAACTAAGATTTGCTCGATTTTCATCGGTTAAGTGTTAGACGAAATGCCCGCAAGAGATTTAAATTTGAATTTTTGAAATTTTCCACTTTGGGTGATCATCATAGTGGCCAAGGTTTCCAGTCATATTTTTGTTACAAAGAAATGTTGAGCTTTGCAGAAATCTTATTTTGAATTTGAGGTTTGGTCACTGATTCAGATTCAAAGTTTGACAGAAGTTTGAGTGATGTTCTGATTTGAATTTTGGATAGCAACCTTTTGGTTGAGTTAGTCTGCAACTTGGTCAAGCTCAACTAACTGGCCAAACACTGAGTTGAGTTACAGATTGCTTAATCTAAGAGCTCAAAGTGGTGTAGTCAATAAGATTTCCTAGATCCACTTATTCTTCCCTTTTTCTTTATTATTTTTATTTCTGGTTTCTTGGGTTCCTATAATTCTTCCCAATTGCTTCTGTTGGTTAAGTTAGAATTAACTAACTATTGCACAACAAATAATAATACACATGAAATCATAAAAGACATATAATAGAAAAATACATGTATGCATGAAATAATAGATAAAAAGTTTTATCTGGTGTCGGTGTTCTGGATACCGGGGTATCCCGGTCCACCTGCTCCTGGGCCCCGTCATCGGCCCATCGTCAGCCCAGGGGAGAATCAACAATCTTCGCTACGGAGAAGACCCTCGCGAGGAGGCGCCTCGTGAGGAGAACGACGACAGAAACCGCTAAGGACCAGAAGACCTCCTCACGAGCCCTGCTGGTGAGGAGAGGAGGTACGCCCACGTCAGCCTAGCACGTTTCCGTGCGGGGCAAGAAGCTGGCGGGCAGAAGACCGCGTACCGCCCACGCTACCCCCGACAGGGAGGAGACCAACTTTCTCTGTGCCTGCCCAAAGCGGCACAGTGGCAGTTGGCCACCCCCCTAAATATAGCATGGACGGTGCAGGGCGCCAGAGGAGAGGACGTTAGCCTCCTCCACCCACTCCTGTGGACCGGCGCCGCTATCCGACGAAGACCAAGTCTACAGAAGAACATAGTCTACAGCTGTCCTCCCTCCTTGGCCGTGTGTGGCAACCCCTTCCCCAAGAAGATAAGGGGAAGGAGGACCTTGGCGCTATAAAAGGAGGGGGAGGCCACCCCTTAGAGGGGGATCCGGTCTAATCTGATCTTCATCTTCTTCGAGCTGCTAGTTGGGCACGCAGGTTCTTCAACCTCTGGCCAACTAGAGCTTTGTAACCAAGGCCTTGTACTCCTCGCGAGGTGTCGCATCGCAATACAAGAAGGCAGGAAGTAGGGGTTTTACCTCACCACGAGGGCCCTGAACCTGGGTAAAGCTCGGTCTCCCTCTCTGCAGTGCGTTGCGCGTCCGACAATCGAGGCTTCCGTCACCGTGTTTCGTTGCGATCCAAGATCTCACACGTTCAGCCCCCTGCGTTCGAATCCTTGGGTCCGTCGCGTGGTACCCCGTGTTCTTGTGACACGAAATCCATCGATATTTGGCGTGCCAGGTAGGGGGCTGTGGTGTGTTTTCTTCTAGATCTGCTTCGACATGGCCGACGCCAACGCAAGGCTCGAGCGTCTTCGCCGTCGCAACGCTGTTCGGGGGCAAACCGAGCCCATCTTCCGTCGTCATGAAGCTTCGACCGAGGAGGAAGAGGAGGAAGATCTGGAGTCCTCCTACCTCCCTTCGGGGCGGACAGAGCCTACGCTCTCCTTCACCGCCACCGCCACTTCTCGCGCTCGTTCTGGGAGTCAGTTGTCTCCTGCGCAGGCACTCGCCATGGCGCAGGAGCTGCTGCGCTATCAACCCACCGATGACGGGCGTGAGGGGTGGCGCGCTCGAATCGCCAAGCTCGTCGCCATCGCCAACGAAGACCCGGCCTTGGGAGGAGCCCAGGGCGCGGGGAGCCCAGATCCGGCGGCAGGGCATCGCGTCCCGGGCGCCGGAGATGGAGGGGCCAACAAGGCCAAGAAGGTGGTTTCCCGCGCCGCATCTTCGCCGCGCGGGGAGCCCAGCTGCCAAATCGTCCAACGCGCTCCGGAAGACGCACGCGTCTCCCTCGAGCGCCGCCGTGAAAATCATGACCGCGCCATCGATGACATCGGCGAAGCTGGCAAGAACGTCAGGAACCCCGGCGTCCCGATCTACAACCCCGGGTGTCTTGCCCTCACTCGCCAGCAGCGCTACGTCGTCTGGCCTGACAAGTTCAAGCCAGACATCAGCGCGCGTTACGACGGGACCACAAATCCTGTCGAATTCCTCCAACTCTACGTCGTCGCCATCCAGGCTGCGCGTGGAGATCAGCGCGCCATGGCCAATTGGTTCCCCATGGCCCTCAAGGACGCTCCGCGAACTTGGCTCATGAATCTTCCTCACGAATCCGTGACGTCGTGGAAGGATTTATGTCGTCAGTTCATTGCCAACTTCATGCCCACGTACGAGCGCCCCGCAACTAAGAACGATCTTAAAGCGGTGCGTCAGTACAAGGGCGAGACGCTTCGTCAATACATCCAGCGCTTCAGTCAGATGAGGAACAAGATTCCCAGGATCTCCAACGAGGAGGTCATCTCCGCATTCTCCACGGGCGTCTCCGACGTCAAGATGCGGGAGAAGCTGTCTGTGAATGATGAGCTGAATTCCGTCGTCAGGCTCTTCGAGATCGCCGACCGCTGCGCCAAGGCTGAGGAGGGGAGGCTCTTCGTGCACAATCTGCCGGAGGCGCCTCCCCCAAAGCCGAAGTCCAAGGACCCCAAGCGAAAGGAGGCTGCGGCCCTCGCGGCGGAGCCAGATCATAAGCAACGCCGCGGGGACCGCTCCGATCGCGATAAAGGTCGACGTCGCCGCTACTGCATTATCCACAAGAAGGACACTCACAATACCGAGGATTGTTGGATTGTCCGGAAGTTTCACGAGGAAAACGGTGTCGCCAAGCGTCGCGGGGGCGGCCGCAGCAACGGCAAGAGTGGATCTCGGGGCGATTGCCGCGACGACGACCAAGAGGAAGGTCGCCGCCGTGGGGTCTGTCTCGAGACGATCCCGAGCCGCTGCCGCTGCCCCCACCAGCAAACGATCGTCGGGAGGAGGACCAGGGGGCTATCAAGAGCCGCGAATCTTCGCCGCTTGCCTCCTAGGTGGAGCTTAGGCTCCTCTGTCGAATCGTCACTTCAAGCAGCTGTCGCGAGAAATCGCGGCGGCACAGCCCAGCGTCGGCAATCGTCTAATGAAGTGGTCGACGTGCAAGATTGGCTTCGACGAGGAGGATCATCCGGCTTCCACAAGGGGCGTGGGCACAATCCCCCTCTTGTGCACGCCAACCATCAACAACGTCACCGTCAATCGCACTCTCATCGACGGAGGGGCGGGCCTCAACATCATCTCTGTCGAGATCTTCGAAAAGATGCAGGTGTCGTACCACCGGCTCATGCCAACTCGGCCGTTCTTCGGGGTAACCGAGGGATCTACAACGCCAATTGGGCAGGTAAGCCTGCCCGTCACCTTCGGCACCCGGGACAACTACAGGACGGAAAGCCTCGACTTCGACGTCGCCTACATCGCCCTGCCATACAATGCCATCCTCGGCTACCCAGCCTTGGCTAGGTTCATGGCAGCAACGCACCATGGCTTCAACGTCCTCAAGATTCCGGGCGCCAACGGCACGATCACCATGCGCTGCAATGAGAAGGATGCTCTCCGATCAGTTGAGCATGTCTACCGCGAGGCCGCCACCATGTTCCCCGCCGACGAAGATCTACTGGAACACTCCGGCGACCTCGCGAGGAAGAAGCAGCTCGTATCCCAAGAGCGGGCTGCAGCAAAGAAGGCCTCTCTCAGTTTACCCAAGAGCGGGCTGCAGGAGGCCCCAGTTTACCCAGGAGCGCTCGGCAACCAAGAAGGTCCCGCTTCAGGCTGGGGGCTACGACAACTACGTCACCATCGGGGCAGGGCTTTCCCCCAAATAGGAAAGCGCGCTCGTCACCTTCCTGCGGGCAAATTCTGACATGTTCGCTTGGACTCCGTCAGATATGCCCGGCGTTCCCAGGGAGGTGATTGAGCACCACCTAGCCGTGTGCCCTCAGGCACACCCCGTGAAGCAGAAGACCAGGAAGCAAGCGCAAGAGAAGCAATACTTCATCGTCAAGGAGATAGAGAAGCTGAAGAAGGCCAAGTTGATACGCGAGGTGGCCCACCCCACCTGGATTGCTAATCCGGTAGTCGTCCCGAAGGCTAACGGCAGTGGGCGCCTCTGCATGGACTTCACAAGCCTCAACAAGGCCTGTCCCAAGGATCCTTACCCTCTCCCGAGGATAGATCAAATCGTCGACTCCACCGCCGGCTGCGACCTCCTTTGCTTCTTGGATGCTTTCTCCGGCTATCATCAGATCAAGATGGCAAAGGAGGACGAAGAGAAGACCGCCTTCATTACGCCCTGTGGGGTGTACTGCTACGTCTGCATGCCCTTCGGCCTGAAGAACGCAGGAGCTACATTCCAAAGGCTCATGCGTAAGGCCCTGGGGGCTCAGATGGGAAGGAATGCGGAAGCCTACGTCGACGACATCGTCGTCAAGACTCGCGAGGGTCACACCTTCATCGAGGATCTGGAGGAAACATTCGTCAACCTGCGGAAGGTAAACATCAAGCTCAACCCCGCCAAGTGCGCCTTCGGCGTACCGTCGGGAAAACTGTTGGGGTTCCTCGTGTCCAATCGCGGGATAGAGGCGAACCCCGACAAGGTCAAGGCCATCGAAGAAATGCGTCCTCCGCGCAATCTCAAGGAAATGCAACGCCTCGCGGGGTGCATGGCAGCCCTGGGGCGCTTCATCGCGAGGAGTGGGGAGAAAGCTTTGCCCTTCTTCAAGCTCATGAAGCGCACCGGGAAGTTCGAGTGGACTCCGGAAGCCGACAAGGCCTTCGCCGAGTTAAAAAGGTACCTCACGAGCCCACCGATCATGGTTGCCCCAACACCCCGCGAGCCCTTGCTACTCTACATCGCGGCAACTCCAAGGACTGCAAGTGCCGTTCTCGTCGCGGAGCGGGACGTCAAGGTAATCGCCAAGGAGGAGGTCACTCCTCCAAGCTCGGGGGCTCCTCGCGAGGAAGAGGCCGCTTCACCTCCCGCCCCTCGAGAGGAGCCGCCCGAGGGATCTTCACCGACCGAGCCGCTCTCTCAGGGCAACGCTCAAAAGCCTCCTGAGGAGGAGCCTTCCGAGGGTGTCGTCAAGGTGCAAAAGCTTGTGTACTTCGTCAGCACGGTGCTGCGCGACGCGCGGGAGCGCTACACCATGCAGCAAAAGTTGCTCTACACCTTGCTCATCGCCTCGCGGAAGCTACGCCACTACTTCCAGGGTCACCCGATTAAGGTGGTAACCGATCGGCCCCTGGAAACCGTCCTGCGCAACCCCAATGTCACCGGGCGGGTGGCTGAGTGGGCTGTGGAGCTTCAGCCTTTCGAGATCTCCTTCGAAACTACAAAGGTAATCAAGAGCAAGGCTTTGGCCGAGTTCACTGCAGAATGGACTGATCCGTTCGTAGACGAGCCTCCAGAGGTGGAGTCAACTCTCCCTGGAGAGGAGGCCCCAGGCCTCTGGGTCATGCACTTCGATGGCGCCTTCAACCTCCCCGGCGCGGGAGCCGGTGCTGTCCTAACCTTTCCCTCTGGAGACAAGCTTTTCTACGCTGTGTAGCTCTGCTTCGCGCCTGAGAACAAGGTCTCCAACAACATCACGGAGTACGAAGGACTACTTGCTGGCCTAAGGGCTGCAAACGCTTTGGGCATCAAGCGCCTCGTCGTCAAGGGAGATTCACAGCTGGTTGTGAACTTCTCGAACAAGAGCTACACTCCAAGGGATGAGCATATGGCGGCTTATCTCGAGGAGCATCGAAAGATGGAAAAACGCTTCCAAGGCATGGAGCTGAAGCACATCCCGAGGGGAGAGAACGTGGAAGCCGACGAGATTGCCAAGCGCGCCTCTCATCGCCTGGCGAATCCCGCCGGCGTCTTCGAGGAGCGTCTCTTCAAGCCGTCTGCCTCTCCGTCAACATCCAATTCCGCTCCTCCTTCTGCTTTGCCGCCACCGCCGGAGCAGGGGGCTCCGGATTGCGGGCCTCCTTCGGGTGACCGCGTCCTTCTGGCATTGGCGCGACAGGAGGGAGTGGATTGGATCATCGAGCTCAAGGCCTACCTCACCAGCAGCAGGCTTCCTGAGGATGAAGAGGAGGCCGAGAGGATTGTGCGGCAAGCTTCGGGCTACTGCGTCAAGGACGGTGACTTGTACCGGCGTCGCCCAAATGGCGTCGCTCTGAAGTGCATATCTACTCACCAAGGCCAAGAGCTTCTAAGGGACATCCATGCCGGCGAGTGCGGCCATCATGCCTCTGCTGCAACTCTAGCCGCAAAGGCATATCGAAGTGGCTTCTACTGGCCTTCGGCGCTCGGGGATGCGGCGGAGATGGTCAAGAGGTGCGAGGCATGCCAATTCCATGCCAAGAAGATACATCAGCCGGCGCAAGAGCTGCGAACCATCCCACTCACTTGGCCCTTTGCCGTTTGGGGGCTGGACATCCTCGGTCCATTTCCCAGAGCGCAAGGGGGCTATCGCTACCTCTACGTCGCCATCGACAAGTTCACCAAGTGGGTGGAGGTGGAACCGGTGTGCATGATCCCGGCGAGGTCCGCAGTCAAGTTCATCCGTGGGCTGGTCTGTCGTTTTGGAGTGCCTAACCGCATCATCACCGACAACGGCAGCCAGTTCACCAGCGGACTGTTCCGGGAGTACTGCGCTTCGACCGGCATCAAGATTTGCTTCGCCTCCGTCGCCTACCCCCGGAGCAATGGCCAAGCCGAGCGTGCCAACGCAGAAGTACTCAAAGGACTCAAGACGAAAAGCTTCAACGCCAAGCTCGAGGCCTGCGGCAAAAAATGGTTAGACAACCTCCAATCCATCTTATGGTCCATCAGGACTACCGCCGCCAAGCCCACTGGAGAGACCCCTTTCTTCCTGGTCTACGGGGCGGAGGCTGTTCTTCCCACCGACATCAAGTTCGGGTCGCCAAGAGTGCTCGCCTTCGATGAAATTCGCCAAGAGGACCTCATCAAGGATCGCCTCCTCCTGCTCGAGGAAGCTCGGTGCCAAGCCGCGCTCCGCGCCGCGAGGTACCAGCAAGGACTACGCCGCTACCATAGCCGCCATATTCGAGCAAGGACTCTGGAGGTCGGCGACCTGGTGCTGAGGAGAATACTCTCTCGCGAGGGCCTGCACAAGCTGTCTCCAATGTGGGAAGGGCCCTTCAAGGTGACGCACGTCGCCAGGCCAGGCTCGGCGCGGCTGGAAACCGCAGAAGGCGTGCCAGTGGGGAACCCGTGGAACATAGCTCATCTGCGAAAGTTCTACCCTTAGGTTCCTCACGAGGAGAAAAAGACCGTTTTCACGGCACTTGTATCAGCTCAATCTGCTCTTAAGCACTGATATTAAGTTATCGCGCAATGTAGCGCCTCTGCTTCGGCATGACATCAAAATGGCATGAAGTCCATTTATTTTCTGTTGTACTCCTCGCGGAAGGGGGCTAGGCACGGTGTCTATGCTGGGGCCTTCGCCCGGAAAACAGCAAGCCCGAAAAACCCGAAGGGAGCGAGCTCTGGTCGGGGGCGACGGCCCCGTTAACGATCACCTCTGGATGCCCATGGTGCTTAGTTCCTCGCGAAGTACGCCAGAAAATAAAAAATCTTCGAGGAAAAGTCCAAGGTGTGCCCATGGCACCCGCTAAGGACCTACCCCTCGTGAGCAACCCTCACGAGGGAGCAAAGACGCGTCGATGCACTAGCATCCGCAGGAGGATTCCCTCTCTCGAGGAAGGCCTAACGTGGCAGGATTATTGAAGACCAAGGCCGCTCCGATAAATCTTGCGAAGGAGACGCAGATCCGGAGGTCCGCGCCAGGCCCTTCACCTCATGAGCAATCCTTGTGAGGTGTCGACGGTCTCTGGGCTCTCTTAAGCGTCGACGTTTTCACGTCCGTGAGGGTCCAGCTTCCCTCAACGACGAGGAAGGCCCCGTGAATCGCCACGCGCGGCAATTTGCTCTTAGCTGCTGGCACAGATAGTGCCGCGCTCCTCCACGACGGAGAAGGTCCCTGTGCCGGTCATAGGGGCATCTTATTTGCCTTCTTTTTTCGTTTGTTTTACCGACTTGTTTTTCCGTTTTCGGGGATTTGGGGTTTTTTCTTTTCCAACTCTTTCTTCAACTTCTTGTCTCAGGAATCGTCTTCTGTGTCATCGACGCCGAACCCGTCCCGAGTTCTGAGGTGGAGGGAGGCTTCCCGTCGATGCCTACAGCTCGCCAGGGCTCTCGAGCAAGCGAATGGCCAGGACAGTGAAGGACAGCAAGATGATCAACAAAAGGATTTCATTAAATTGCCCCCAGAGGGGGAAGGAGCGAAGCTCGGCGGGGCATTCCCCGCCGGCAAGGACTACAAGGCAAAAGAGGGGAGGAGACTAGCTCCCCTCCCCAGAAGACTACCGCGTCAGGGCCTCCTCTTCACTGCGCCGCGAGCTGGGGGTAGGTGCGGCGGACGCCGTCGGCGGTGAAGATCCGCACCGTGGCCTCCAGGGTCCCCAGCTTGAAGCGGAAGACGAGGCGGTCGCCGACGCGGAGGCGACAGCCGAGGGCGAAGGGCCTCCAGCGGCCGGAGAGGACGACGTTGCCGTTCGCCCCGAAGAGGATGTCCACAGGCCAGAAGAGATCTGGCCTGCTTTGCTCCCCCAGGGCGATCTCCCCGGCGGCCGGGCCGTGGGCGTGGATCGCCCTCCGGATGGCGTCGGGCAGCTGGAGGGAGTTGAAGCCCGGGGCGTCGACGACGGCGAGAAGCTCCAGGAAGCGGGACCCCGGGGCGATGAGGGGTCCCAGAAGCGCCGCCGCCAGGTGGCGCGGAGTGGCAACCACTCCATTCACCGGCGGGGCCGGAGGATCTGCAGCAGCGGGAGGAGGGCCCAGGGCGGCCTCCACCTCCCGGAGAGCCCGATCGACGCTCCCCGAGGCGCGGGGAGCAGGCGCCGCCGCCAGGGGCGACGGCGAGTTCAGGGCGCCGCCACGGGCAGGACCCCTGAGGGTTAGGGCGCCGGAGGTCCCCGAGGCAGCGCGAATCGCCTCGCCCTGCCTCGGCGCCCCAATGCGGAGGGGGCCCCCGGCGCCGGGCGTCCACTGGGCAGGGATCTTCGTCTTGCTCCCGCTGCCCGGAGGGCGCCCTCGGCGCTTCGCTCCAGAGCTTGGACCGGCGGCGGCGGCGGAGTTGGAGGGGTCCATGCTCTCAGGGAAGAAGAAGCAGAAGTGGCACTGGAGGAAGGAGGAGAAGTGTCGAAGGTCTCGAGGAGGACCTATTTAAGGGGAGCGTCCGGCGTCGATGCGTCAAATCCCAGCGCGGGAATCGAAGCGTTGGCGCAGCGCTCTGCAGTCAAGCGACGCATCATTATGATGGGTGACGCCTCGGAGACTGTAGCGTCGCCGCCGTTTCGTCTCGCCAGCTGCGGCCGCAACGCGTGTCCGCAGTCTCTGCATCTTCACATGGTCCTCTGACTGCGCAGTTGACGCGTGCCGTTGGAGGGCCCAGCAGCTTCGGGGGCCCCCGACCCTTCGCTTCCTCAAGAGGGCGCATCGTGGGCCGGGCTCCCGGGGCTACTGTCGGTGTTCTGGATACCGGGGTATCCCGGTCCACCTGCTCCTGGGCCCCGTCATCGGCCCATCGTCAGCCCAGGGGAGAATCAACAATCTTCGCTACGGAGAAGACCCTCGCGAGGAGGCGCCTCGTGAGGAGAACGACGACAGAAACCGCTAAGGACCAGAAGACCTCCTCACGAGCCCTGCTGGTGAGGAGAGGAGGTACGCCCACGTCAGCCTAGCACGTTTCCGTGCAAGGCAAGAAGCTGGCGGGCAGAAGACCGCGTACCACCCACGCTACCCCCGACAGGGAGGAGACCAACTTTCTCTGTGCCTGCCCAAAGCGGCACAGTGGCAGTTGGCCACCCCCCTAAATATAGCATGGACGGTGCAGGGCGCCAGAGGAGAGGACGTCAGCCTCCTCCACCCACTCCTGTGGACCGGCGCCGCTACCCTACGAAGACCAAGTCTACAAAAGAACATAGTCTACAGTTGTCCTCCCTCCTTGGCCGTGTGTGGCAACCCCTTCCCCAAGAAGATAAGGGGAAGGAGGACCTTGGCGCTATAAAAGGAGGGGGGGCCACCCCTTAGAGGGGGATCCGGTCTAATCTGATCTTCATCTTCTTTGAGCTGCTAGTTGGGCACGCAGGTTCTTCAACCTCTGGCCAACTAGAGCTTTGTAACCAAGGCCTTGTACTCCTCGCGAGGTGTCGTGTCGCAATACAAGAAGGCAGGAAGTAGGGGTTTTACCTCACCACGAGGGCCCTGAACCTAGGTAAAGCTCGGTCTCCCTCTCTGCAGTGCGTTGCGCGTCCGACAATCGAGGCTTCCGTCACCGTGTTTCGTTGCGATCCAAGATCTCACACGTTCAGCCCCCTGCGTTCGAATCCTTGGGTCCGTCGCGTGGTACCCCGTGTTCTTGTGACACGAAATCCATCGACATCTGGGTCCAAAATTTGGCACTTTAATTAATAAGAGGTGGATTACAATTTCTGAGTTGTTACAAAGATTTTGTACAAGAAACACCGGAAGCAGCGCTGAGCGCGCACCCGATAGAAAAATAAAGGAGCAATAATAAAGATGAAGAAGCTACGGTCAAGGAATTGATGGATACGATACGAGCCGCTCAACATTTTGACAACCACGAAAATTCGACTACATAGTCGACGAAATATATAGCGACTATGTGACGCCCCAAAATCGGCACCTTGCGAATTACAGCAATCACGCCACAATTTGCACGATGTCGCTTTGGAAATGCACCACCAAGCAAAATATGCATGTCGCAACATACACATTACGCGGGTGGAATCAAGATAGTAACGTTACACAAGTTCACGATGGAACCCACAAAAGAATATTCAACATAACCACAAAGACTCCACGAGTCAAGATCGAAATAGATACATACAAAGATCCAAATCATACATAAAGCAAATAATATCCGAGTACGGACAAGAATACAAATAGGCCTAAGAGGCCTGAAGATAACGATGGCGTCCATAACCCTGCCCAGGCCAAGCCGGAAGGATAACCTTGCTAACGTCGTCGCTCCCATGTACCTATCTTCAAACCTGCTCCGGCGAGAAATCCGAGACGAGCAGCAATAAGTACGAAGTACTTAGCAAGACTTCAAGACGTATAAAGCATAGTCAACAAGCCGCCTTTGTACGTGAGGTACGCAGACAAGATCGAGAGACTCAAAAGGACGTCAGCTGTATGGTGGGGTTAAGCGGCAGCGAGCAAGCACTAAAGAACCTATAGAGACACTCTACAACTTCCGTTTAATCAGAATAAGATAAGAGAGCGCATAAAGTAAAGAACTAGAATGCTACAACAAACATAACCCAGCCAATGGATCACCTCATCGCAACCACACGAAGAAGCAATATCAAAGGCACTCACACGGTTGACAATTTTATAACAATTTAATATTGTAGTAGAACTATTTACTACGCCACTTTTTTATCATCAATTAGGTGCAAGTTGTTCTATGATCGATTAGAACGGCTCCAAGTCGTCCATAACCGCGAACACGGCTTTTCGAAAAGATTTACCCTGCAAGGGTGCACCAATGTACCCATACACGCTTGATCAATCCAACCTAGACAAGGGCGGGATATCACGACAAGACCGTTGCTAGTTCTACAAGAGAGTTTAGGGGGGCCACCCTACTAAGCTACCCGTAACGAAGTCGGACGAGCTCCGAAGACGGACTCAGAAGTTTGCGAGGACGGAGAAGACTAGAAGAGAGCCCATCGGAGGGATCCGCCAGCTTCACAAAGCGTGCCGCAAGCAAATAAACCCGTCAACCATCGGAGGCGACGCAACCACACCCATCAGAGGGGGGCTTAGAGACTCTGCCACCATCAAAGGTGACTCCACCCAAATCCAAATCCAAATGTAAATACGGTGTTGTGGCCCCCGGTAAACTAACTCGAGAAAAAGTAGTAAGTCAAGGGAGATCCCACGGCATCTCCACGAGTGGTTAGTGCGCTCAGCTTAGAACAGTTCATGCGAACTCGGGGTCCTAGGGGACACAAGTGAGCCGTCGTAAAACGGGCAAAATGACTCACCGATGCCTCTGCTTTAATCAAGTGTAGTTATAACATAAATAAATCATGTTTATCTCCAACATCTAGTATCCAACTTATCTCCAATTCATATCCATCTCATATATCAAGTAGAGCATGTGATAAACTTCCCAACAACCCGATAAGATAAAACAACTTGAAACAACCTAAGCATGCCTTCGACTCGCAAGGCCAACTCAAACAACAAGCAAAAGGTAATAGGCGGGAGGTGGCAGAAATATAGTTTTGCTTTGGGAAAACATGTGGATAGGTTACGTGACTCGAACAAAGCATCGAAACACAAGGCTAGCATAAAGCATAAGAGAAAGCATAAACACAAATAGGTAATAAGTACCCCTATAGGTTGACAAGGGGCGGGAGATCTTGCCTGGCAAGATTGTCGAGGAACACCCGGAGAATTTGTCATTGCTCACAACACCACGAAGCGTCCTATCCGAGAAGAAGCAAAATGCTACAACAAACAACGGATGCAACACTTACTACTACGATAAAAGAATCGGCATGATCATGCAAGGAGCATGCATGACATGGCAATTATGATGCAATGCAACTTATCCAAAATTAAGCGGAATCGAATTCCGACACACACATATATGGTTCAAGTTGATTTACTACACGGCAATTTAAATATTGATGAATTAACATGGCAAAGCACAGGCATGGGTGAGCTACACAAATTAAATGAAGCGGGAAAATATTATAAGCATTACCCGAATACTTCATATGTTGTTTAATAGGTGATATGCAAACTATCACGTCGCGACATGATGCACACAGGCATATGAATGTCATATTCAGGTTCTTCATATTTTTTCTGATTTCAAAACACAAATCATAGTTCAGAACAAGTTTGAAAGGGGCGGATTTTAATTGGCCTTTTGAACTGAACATGAAACAGTTGACGTTTTAACTGAGCGGCTGAACTGAACCTGTAGATATACACGGACAGTCAACTCAAAGGGAAAATTTTGATGCCAGGAGATTTGATCTGGAATGTTTGGTAGTGGGCAGAAGAAAAATACCAAAGGGCTTTGGTTTGGTTTGGACAAAGTAGATAGTTTCACTTATGGATACACGTCAAAGTTCAAAGCTAGCCAAAACTGAAAGCTAGATGCGATCGATTGGAACCTGGATTAGACAAACGAGCTAGTTTAAGCAAGCAGGTGGATGGTTAGCAATAAACTAGCTACCTGGCCGGAAAGGTGTATGTGTGCTGAACCATCGATTGAGACCGACTCTAGCTAGCTGAACAGCAGGTAAACGGCTGGATGGATCAAACATTAGCCGAAACTGAACCTGTAACTGAAAACTGGGCTAAATAAAAGAGAAATTGGCTTCAGTGTTGGATTAGGCTAGAGTGCAAAACAACTGGAGTAATCCACCGAGATGATTTAGCTAGTTAAGAGGAGCCACAAAGAAGTAGAAGCAGCGCTCCTGGACACGCACGGACGGAAACTTGAATGGAAGCAGCAAGCGCGCGGCTGGACGCGGTCGATGCATGCGGTCTGACAGAGACGAGACGCCGGTGATGACCACAAACTGGCAGAACCGGACACGATGATGCACAAGCTAACAAATCAGGAAGAGGAGTTTGACATGGCGCTCACCCTGGTTCTACTGTCGAGCTGGAGAATTCGACGACGTTGGAGTCGATGAAGGAAGCGCGGAGACGTGGCTGACCTTGGGTGGCTGAGACGAGGACGTACATCGCGACATGGACAGCGCCGGCTGGTCAGAGACGTTCAGAAGGCTGCTGAGCGTGGCGACAGACTCGGCGGCCGAAGACGCGAGGAGCTTGGGCTCAGTAGCGCAGAGGCAGAGGAGGGCGCGGCTGCTTGGCGACGAAGGGGGCTAGCATGGGCGTCGGGGATGCTTGGGGACGAGCGGCGCAGCCGGGCGTCCGTGGCGAGCGGCGGGAAGAGACGGAGATGTCGAGGAGCTTGTGCTCCGGTCATTGCAGGAGATGGGCGGCGGCGCGGGCGAGGTAGAGCCGCCGAGATGCAGTCGAAAACCAGGACGGCAGGCGGAGCCGCAGGCCGTCCATGGCGAGGATGGAGAAGAGGTTGCCGGGGCTGCAGCTTGTTCGCGTGGTCGCGCGCCGGACGGAAACGTGCTGATGCACAGAGGAGCTTCAGCGGGGAGAGGAACCAGGACGTGGTGGAGCTAGCGCGGGGTTGCGTAGTCCCGAGCAAGAGGGAAGCGGAGCGGAAGGGAGAGAGAACAACAGCAGCGGCGGCGCTGCAGGGAACAAGCAGACGAGGCGCTGGCGCTAGGGTTGCAGGGGACTAAGTAGGCTAGGGACGTGCAAGCTTGGCCGTCCCATCGATCAGGTGGGGTACGTGGAGGCTCCAGATGCACGCCGTACGAACGAGGAAGACGACCAGGGCGTTGAAGGGCTGGCTCGGTCTGATCGGTTGCTTCAGATAGAGGAGGGTGGGCTAGGCATTCTCAATGATCTCCCCATTGTCATTGGGAGTGAATTATTTGTGTTGTAACATGAATTTTTAATTTATCGTGCTATGGTAGCAGTGAAGAGAAGCTACTGTATGCCACTATGTTGCCGTTGTTTATAGTGGTAGGTTTTCAAGAGCTAATCATATTATTTCAGTTTGATGGCTGGACTGGCCCTTGTATGCTTAATCCCCAGATTGTCATGGTATAACATTGTGCTAACTCTCAGGATTCGTTTCAGAAATTTACTCCAAGATACATGTTTTGTAAAAGAAATCCTACCTATGTGCTTATTCCCAAAGTATGGTGAAAAGACAAAATTAGTGTCACATTGGTGATGTGAATTACCAAACAAATTCAGGCTTTTGGTCATATACCAAGTTATGTGTAAACACATTCGGATCAATATACCTCTTCATCTCATTTCCTTTCTTCCAAAACAATGTTGGGTGAGCTGAGATGTGCCAGTATTGATGAATTTTAGGCGTTTCCAAAGAGCTACACCTATGTTTTTTAGTTCACAGTAAGCTATTGCCTGGATGTCATAGCTCTCGACAAGCACAAAAGATTTGAAGTATTTTACCTATGATAATCCTTCAGTTCCATTAAATTTCTATAGATAAAAAGATGTGGAATGAAGAAATTGTAATAAGATGAAGAATTTGATCGAGAACTGTTTTGGGGGTAAAATGAAGACAGCGGAAAATTTATTGGCGCTTATAAACAGACCCTAAACTGCACGGAGGTATGGCCTTAAAGTACATGAGATTGTTTTGTTTTGAGTTGTTGCCTAAGCAAAGCTAGTGAGAACATACAAGCCTATTTACATTTTGTCCTCTGGTTCTTAAAGGAGGTTAGTATATCTCATTGGAGACATTTTTATCAGCATCCCGACCAAGGCTTCTTAAAAGGAAGTTAATATCTCAATGGAGACATTCTTATCAGCATCCCGATGAAGCAATTAAGTTAGTACCTAGAGAGACATCTTTGATGGTACAGATAATTTGGAAAGATGTTTAATTTAAAGAATTTGGAATATAAAGGAAACAAATATTTTTATTATTAGTTGGATTAATAGAGCGTTGTAATTTCAGCTCATAAACATATCATATTGTTCAAGATATTATTTCAAATGAGAGTCCTGAAAAGATGAAGACGATGTCGTGTTTTACTTACTCTGTTGGTAGTGATAAAGAGGATTACTTGGAATGAGCACATGAAAATGTGTTTTTACTATGTCTGATCAACTAGAAATGAAAAGTAACTTTTTGAATGCAATGGCCCAACAGGTGTAATCGGAAAAGAAGACACACACCGCCAATCTGGTTCAAAGTAAATGTAGACCATATCTATCCAACTCAGAAAGACGAAAAAGAGAACAAAAGGATCAGCGGCGCGGCAAAGCGCGCTTACGGTTCTAGTATATAATACGTGTGTTCGGTGCCAAATTTCCAGTGTCTGTGGCAATCGCAAACAAGATTTCTGCTATGCGTACAGCAGAATTACTGGACAGACGTGAGCATATTATGGAAATTAGATGAATTATATGTTGGGTACGTCTTCTTAATATCTCCACCGAATTTGCAATGAGGTAAAAAAAATTACGCCCTTATTGTCTTCCGAGATGTTCCAACTATACTTGACACAGCAAACGGTGATGCTCCTGCAATATTTACATCCTATTCTTCTTCAATTGTTCCATTTCTCTAAAAGAGACTGACCAACTGCAATATTTACACCCTGCACGCTGCTTGTTGTGCGATCAGGCTGAGGAGACGATGACGCACTTACTCACTGGTTGTCCCTTCGCCAGGACGATCTGGCATGAGGTGTTGTCTTGGATACGATCGACATCGACCCCCCCGGTTGCCGGAGACGACTTCACTGCCTGGTGGGCTTCGGCGCTACGCGCCACCCCTCGTGCCCTGCGCAAGGGCACCTCGTCGATGATCTTGCTCACGGCGTGGTGGATCTGGAAGCACCGCAATGCAGCTATCTTCGACAACACTCAGCCTTCTGTTGCCTCTCTCTTGGACACGATCATGGCAGAGGCGCGTGAATGGGCTGAGGCGGGGGCGCGAGGTGTTCGTCAGCTACTCCCCTAGGCTAGTCTTTTCGGGTTGAGTTGTACGACGGGGTGTTCGCTCTTTCGAGGGCTTGTAAAAAAATCTTCTTTTCTATCAATGCATCGAAACGCAAGGCTTTTGCGTTTTCGCGAAAAAACTGTTGGTTCATATTTGTTGCACTTTTGCCTTTCCTCAGCCGTACAAGGAGCACGTAAATAAACTGATGCGTGTAGTGTATCCCAACTCCCGAGCTCAACAATTCACATATATATTTTTCCTTCCTCCTCACTTCTTTGCCTGAAAAGTTTTGTGTCTTCCTTCTAGATACCTTAATTTTGTATACCAGCATACACAACTTATTTTTGAAAACCAATAATCTAAATTGAATAAAAAAATCTACTGTAGTAAATGCATGATTATTATTTGTGGGTTTATATTAAATAGAAATTACTTCCGCATGTATTATGCTATCCTCCCATTGAGTAGTCAAGCAATAGGATGCATGGAATTTAGAATGGAATTAATTTCAGTGGTTCATGTATAGATTTTCTATTCAATACTATGCCATAATGATTATTTCCTGGTCTGATGCGTTGAACTTCTTAGTGTACGGATTTATAAATTCTAAAGAGTTTGGACGATAACTTTTCAAGACTGATATTACCTCCGTTTTTAGGCTTTTACATGTTATAACAATATGTGAAACGGTCAAATTAAGTATTTTAGTTTTAAAAAAATAAAAATACAAATTATGCTCAAGTTAGAAATTGCTAATGAGATCATAAAAAAATACTCCAATTGAATACTAATTGAAGAAATATGAATTTCAACCCTTCAAATTATGATGCAAGGTGTTATATGCTCTCACAGGCAATCTTTCAAAAGTATTTGTAAATTTTCTTATAGTCCAGTTTGTGGAAATATGGTTAAATTTCAGTATCTATGTTTAATCTAAAAATATCTAGACCGTGCAGGTGCACGGGTTAATGACTAGTAATCATAGTCGAAATATGAGATTGTATTGTAACCTGTATTGTAATTTGTATCGAACCTGACCAGTTCCTCGAGACCTAACCACCTATAAAAAGGGGCCAGGAGAGGCCGGTCAGGGACACATCGAGATTGAGCTAAGATTGATTCTAAGTTTACTCTTGGTACAAAATATTGGCCTTGTTTCTCTGAAACCCTACTTTCGAGTTCATCCGACGTCCTCATCCACCGATCCTAAGTCCTCCATCTAGGACATTTGCCGAGTTAACTCTCGTCAGTATGTGTCATCAATTGCTTGGTGGTTCTTTATGAATCTTTCACATGATAGAAACATGCATAAGTTGATGATGTTATGCTCGTATTTCTTTTTATCAACCATAAGCTCATTGATGCCTGATATTGTCTATTCGCTTATTTTCTCGGGGAAGAGCAAAGGTTTAATCTTGGGGGAGTTGATATATGCATTTTGCATCATTATATTTGCATCATATAGGAGTAGTTTATAATGTTATTTGCATCATTCATCCATTATTCATGCATATTTAGATGATTTCTGGGACTTTTCTACAAAGTTCCCCTCTTGGTACTTAATTTCCGGGAGAAAGAAAATCTCCTGTTTTCATATTTTCGTGTTCCAGACCTCAATTTTAATTGGAGATTTTTATAGCATTAATATTTTTACACGAGAAGCACCTGGAGAGGTCGTAACACACGAGAGGGGCCACGAGGCCCGAATGAAACCAGGTGGTGCAGCCACCCTGGTAGGCCGCGCCACCCAGGCCCATTTGGCCCTCGGTGGTCGCATCGCCTCCGTCTTCTTATGGATGACTCCGTATCATCAGAAAAGGGACGCCCTAATTTCCCTGTAATTTTTCGAGGCAGCGGTGGAGGTAGAACCCTTCTTCCTCCTCCGGAGGGGCTGATCTGCTACAGCCGCCGGAGGGAAATCGCCGCCATCGACACCATCGACTCCTCCTTGGCATAGGGGCAGCATCTCCATCACATCTACAGCATCATCATCATCCTCAACATCAGCACCATCTCCACCTCAAATTTGACGTCATCCCCCTCATAGTTTGTGGTAGATCGAACCCTGGATACTGTTTAAGTGTTGTGTGCATGCTTGTGCTTGGCAACTTGTCATTATTTTGTGGGGAAGTTATACTTTCAAATTGTGCTATACCTCATATGCCACTGATCATGATCATGTTTGACACTTGTGAGTAGTTCTCGTTGTTCCTGGGGGCATAGGATGAATTGTCTATGACTTATATATAGTATGCATGGAGTATTTGATTAAGTTTTGATCTTTTATGTGATTCTATGATGGTAATGTGCGAACATCGACTACATATTACTTCACCTTTATGGGCTCATAGGATTGCACCTTAGAGTAATTGCGAGGATGAGGAAAGTGGGAGAGACAGAAACCAGTTTCTTAGAATCTATATTATTTTTAGGGGGGTTCTAGATCAGGGTCCTTAGAGCGTTATGTAATGGTTACACAATTCATGTGTCTTAATATTGCCTAAGGTTCATGAAAGTGACTTTAGGTACAATCATAAGGGGTTTGTAGCATAGTGTTATATGTCTACACCTATTTTTGGCTCCATCCAATAAGAATAAAACTTGATAAGATACTCATTCATACATGCTTAGAAATCTGTCTGCTGAATAAATCCATGCCACCCTTGGGAACATTTGTCGCTTATTGATTAGACTTGAGCTTGTCCTCTTGCTGCATAGAGGATTAGGCTTTCTCTGAAAAGAGCATTTACTTTCTTGCAATCATATTTTCAAGCAGGTGAGTACAACAAAGACAAAAAAAGTCTATTTTCAAGCCTATAATCGGCTGCACGCACCCCATTATAGCCTCGAGGGCTACTCCCATCAGGAGCGCTGAACGCGCACCCGATGAAAAATTAATTATATAGGTTGCACTGGAAGATTGAAGACAAAGAAAGTACTAAGCCTATACTCGAATAAAAAATTCGACTATAGCCTCGGGGGCTACTCCCATAGGGAGCGCTGGTCACGCACCCGATGAAAATGGAAATATCAGATGCAATGCAGGAGTAAAAATCGACTTCATCATCAGTGGCAAACACCCGATAATAAAATTGACGTTTCACTCCCATCGGGAGGGATTCACGACTAAAGTTGAGAAAAGCAACCCAATGATTTCGGGCACTGAAACAACCAAACAAGGCTCTCGATAAAAATTTAATTCTCAAGCCGTGTCTGCTGTGATAATATGCTTGAATGCCATGGTCGCAAAGATGAAGGTAAGACCTCAGGATCCGTCCTGCATGGCCTAGTATACGCACATGAATGCGCTCTACTAGTAAATTTCCGTATCCGTGATACGAAGAAAATCCCAGTGGACGCACTGGATACCCTAAGAAATACTGGAATCCATGCTTTTGTAAGTCCTAAATGCGGAAAAAGTTGGGTTACGCCAGGTACCGAATTCGAGTCCGGGGACTTGAGTTTGAAGTAGGTAGCAAGTATTTGCCCAAGCAATTAACTGGTTTCTGATCTGTCAGGAGCACCAGGATTATTAACCAAAATCCCCATGAAAATTTAAGAATATGAAATATAGACTAAAATTAAGAAAGAGAATAAGTCAAAGATTACAAGATTTGAGATTCAACCCGAATCTACAATTCTGGTAGAATCTCGGGGGATACTGACAAGGGTATGATTACTAAGGCCCATTATCTTAGTACCCCTGGGATCCGTTCGGGTAGAGGCCTATGGAAGCTAGGCCCAGGTATAATCATAATCGAAATATGAGATTGTATTGTAACCTGTATTGTAATTTGTATCAAACCTGACCGGTTCCTCGAGACCTGGCCACCTATAAAAAGGGGCCATGAGAGGCCGGTCAGGGACACATCGAGATTTAGCTAAGATTGATTCTAAGTTTACTCTCAGTACAAAATATTGGCCTTGTTTGTCTAAAATCCTACTTTCGAGTTCATCCGACATCCTCTTCCACCGATCCTAAGTCCTCCATCTATGACATTTGCCGAGTTAACTCTCGTCAGTATGTGTCATTAATAGCTTGGTGGTTCTTTATGAATCTTTCACATGATAGAAGAACGCATAAGTTAATGATGTTATGCCCATATTTCTTTTTATCAACCATAAGCTCATTGATGCCTAATATTGTCTATCCGCTTATTTGCTCGGGGACGAGCAAAGATTTAAGCTTGGGGGAGTTGATATATGCATTTTCCATCATTATATTTGCATCATATAGGACTAGTTTATAATGTTATTTGCATCAATCATCCATTATTCATGCATATTTAGATGATTTCTAGGATTTTTCTACAAAGTTCTCCTCTTGGTACTTAATTTCTGGGAGAAATAAAATCTCCTGTTTTCATATTTTGGTGTTCCAGGGACCTTATGGACCTCAATTTTAATTGGGGATGTCTATAGCTTTAATATTTTTACACGAGAAACACCTGGAGAGGTCGTAGCACACAAGAGGAGCCACGAGGCCCGAATGAAACCAGGTGGTGCAGCCACCCTGGTAGGCCACGCCACCCAGGCCATTTGGCCCTCGGTGGTTGCCTCGCCTCCGTCTTCTTATGGATGACTCCGTATCGTCAGAAAAGGGACGCCCTAATTTCCCTATAAATTTTTGAGGTAGCAGCAGAGGCAGAACCCTTCTTCCTCCTCTGGAGGGGCTGATCTGCTACAGCCGCCGGAGGGAAATTGCCGCCATCGACACCATCAACTCCTCCTTGTCATAGGGGGAGCATCTCCATCACATCTACAGCAGCATCATCATCATCCTCAACATCAGTACCATTTCCACCTCAAATTTGACGTCATCCCCCTCATAGTTTGTGGTAGATCGAACCCTGGATACTGTTTAAGTGTTGTGTGCATGCTTGTGCTTGGCAACTTGTCATTATTTTGTGGTGAAGTTATACTTTCAAATTCTGCTATACCTCATATGCCACTGATCATGATCATGTTTGACAATTGTGAGTAGTTCTCGTTGTTCCTGGGGGCATATGATGAATTGGCTATGATTTCTATATAGTATGCATGGAGTATTTGGTTAAGTTTCGATCTTTTATGTGATTCTATGATGTTAATGTGTGAACGTTGACTGCATATTACTTCACCTTTATGGGCTCATAGGATTTCACCTTAGAGTAATTGCGAGGATGAGGAACGTGGGAGAGACAGAAACCAGTTTCTTAGAATCTATATTATTTGGGGGCGGGGTTCTAGATCAGGGTCCTTAGAGCTTTATGTAATGATTAGACAATTTGTGTCTTAATATTGCCTAAGGTTCATGAAAGTGACTTTAGGTACAATCATAAGGGGTTTATAGCATAGTATTATATGTCTACACCTATTTTTGGCTCCATCCGATAAGAATAAAACTTGATAAGATACTCGTTCATACATGCAGAAATCTGTCTGCTGAATAAATCCATGCCACCCCTGGGAACATTTGTCGCTTATTGATTACACTTGAGCTTGTCCTCTCGCTGCATAGAGGATTGGGCTTTCTCTGAAAAGAGCATTTACTTTCTTGCAATCATATTTTCCGTATTGTTTCATATGCACCATTGTACAACAAAAACCCTAAACACCTTTGTTTATTATTTCCTGTTAAATCTGCTAACCAATACCTTAGCTCCCGTGGGTTCGACAACCTTTTCTATATTAAAAGGTACTACAATTGATCTCCTCCACTTGGGAGTCATCAGATGGCTTCATGGATGAAGGGGATGCAGTCTCAATAGCCGCAAGATGGAGGACGGGGCGACTCACATCTTTCGGGACTCTGGAGTTGACAAATACTGCACTACTCTGCCCTCTTCCTCATCTTCATCTCCAAAGCCACTGGCCACGGGGAACTCCATCTCTGGCATAGTGGCAACGGCGGCCATGGTATGCCACCACATAGCTTTTCCGCGGGGAGGATGAGCTCGAGCGAACGGCCAGCGCGCATGGGTTCGTTCATAGTGGCCGGTGGGGAGAAGAAGGATGGAAAATAAAAAGGATCAAACCGGTATGGTGGTATTTGTTGTATTATGCGATTTGGTGGGAGGGCAAAATTGGCAAACAAAAGTTGGATGCAAATGTATTTTAGGTGGCTTGAAAGCGTATTTGCGATCACAGCCATACCTGTAAAAATATTATTAGTAGAGATTAGTGGGGATAATTTCCTAGAGTATTAGGTGAAACCCCTACCTTCACCTAATGCCCACAAAACCCCACCCACAATCCACTAGGTAGGGGTAGAGTATTGGGGATTAAGAAAAAATACACTAAAATTTAGGAAAAAGTGGGGATTAAACACGCTCAATACTCTAGTACCAAACATATTTTAAAAGTAAGTGAGGATTTGGGGTTTATTGAGGATTATCCTAACTAATACCCACAAATACTCTAGTACCAAACAAGGCCGCACCGGTGCGGTTGATTTCTGTGAATAATAACAGTCAAAAGAGAGGTGGGTTGTTCAAGGGAATCAAGTTAGTTCAAATTGCAATACCAAGCTCTAGTGATGGAGGAGGAGAGGATCTGAGGAGGCGAGACCGGAGAGACGCCGCCACGGCGAACGCGGCAGCCGATGAGTTTTCCTGTGGTTTTCTTGGTTCTGTCAGCTCGGTTTATCGATTCGAGTTCCCCAATGACAGAACCGAACATAACTCCGTCGAACCAAAGCCCAAACCAGGGTTGTCGAGTGCAGCATCGGGCAAATAAGGCAAGGGAATCTCCAAAGGCAGACCCACAACATGCGTCCAAAATTGGACGGGGTCGGCCCAGCGGGCCAACACAAACAACTAGAAGTATTCGAAGCCTTCGGCGCAAATCCATTTCGGTCTTAGATTTGGATAAAAAATGTGGTGGTCCAACAGCTGGGTGTCCTTCTTGTCTATCTTGGGATCAGGGGCAGTGGCACATTGAATCATTTCCCCCACTCTCTATCCACCTCCCGCTCTATCGACCCGCCTCTCCCACCCAAACCCCAAGCTCGCGACATGGACGGTGCTGCCAACCCTGTTGTTGCCTCTTCCGCCGTTTCTGTCGTGACTGCCATAGCCCAGACTGCTGCCACACTCGCAGTCCTCGTGAAGTTGTAGAAAGAGATGTCGGCGGAGCAACGGGCCGTCGAGTCAAAGAAATGTGTCGCTGACAGGACGCAACCAAAGTGCGGGCGATAAAAGCGAAGGAAGCCACAGCAAAGGCCAAGGAGGCCTAGTTCCTACAACCCAACGCCAAGCAATTCGCTGCCCCCATGCCATGGTCATGTTGAGAACACACTTCTATTTATTGTAGACAAATTAAACGGGAGCGTAAAAGAACACACTTTATTGCAACATATTTATGGTAGAATCCCTTTGAGATCATGCTTACCTTGATATGTATGAATAATAGTAACATCGTGCAAATATTTTAGAGTGCATCAATTTCAACATACGAAATGAGGAAATGATGCAAGAAATAATCGCCTATTCTATTGCACAATTCAGTCTTGATAATTTTCATTGCGGAAAATTCTCTCTCAACTGTTGTTGTGGCGACCGAAAGAACCAATGCTAGCTTTACCAAAAGAAAATTTTAGAGGAAAACTAGTATGCTTCTTTGTCTCAACTTGTTTTCTACAAAGACACTAACCCCTTTCAAATTGGAGAGTCTTGAATCATCACTAACATTCTCAAGGATGTTGTCAAGTTGGATGCTAACACAACTTGCTTTCACTTTCAAAATCATAAGGATATAACTGAGCCATACTTTGTCTTTTTAAGGTTAGAGAATGAATCAGAGGGATCCAAACAATCCATGCATCCCCAAGTAGCAAGGTCGTGCTGCTCTCACTAAAATGGGCATCCAACTCTACACACAATACATCAATAACAACATACATGGCACTTTGATAGTAATTCTTATTTGATATGTCATCAGTTTGAGCTTTACGCATTGATATTTATCCCAAGGAATATTCATAGCATTCATATCTGAAAGTTGAATACAACAATAATAATAATCATGTAAGGCACCTCATATGGTTTTAATACATAATAGCACAGAGATAAAGGTAGATCAAGCTAGTGCCACTAATCCATAGTTCAATGCTGGACTACTCCCTATTCTTCAGGTGTGGGAATGAATTTTGCCAAAAAACCATAAATAGCCGTTATTTTACGATTTTGGTATCAACTAGAAATGATTTTATTTCGGGCTCCACGGAGTAGAAACCAAATTAGAAATTGAAACCCAAATATGGCAGAACTTGGGGACCAAACTGAAGGGTTTCACAACATAGTAAATCAAAATTTTCCTATGGAAGCAAACAAGAAAGCCAAGTTCTAATCTAGGAGATGGAAACAATGAGATAGATAGATGAGATCTTCACCCTTGAAGAAATCGCATAGCGGAAACATTCAACAGAACGTGGATGATGTAGTCGTACTAGCCTTCTCCTCCTCGCGATCGGATCCGATCCAACGCCGCAAATGGCGACGCCTCTGAGAGATGCACACATGCAGCACACCAATTCCTCCTCCTCGGTCCAGTGAGATATGGTGGAGTGGTAGATTGGATCGTCAACACGACGGTGTGGTACAATGGTGGAGAGTTTCCGTGGGCAGGGCTTCGCCTACACGCGGTTCGGGGAAGAAGGGAGGACGGGCAGCACTTGGGTGGAGGTTAGGGTTAGAGTGAAGGGAGTCCGGCACCCTGCCCCTCTTATATAGAGGGTGGGGCGGCTAGGGTTGCCCCCTCTCCAAGTCCCTAGGTCGGCGGCCAAAGGGAGACTTGGGGGGCAAGTCTTTCCCCTCCGTTCTAGTGAGTTCCCCTAGGGTTGGCTGGCTGTGCCTATGGGGGGCTGGTGTTCCTAGACCATTAGGTCAGACCACCTCCCTGCAGGCCCATGCTGGTCTCGACATATGGGCCCACTCCTGGCCCCACTCCGTAACTTTCTAGAACATCCGATATGATACGAGTAATATACCAAAACTATTTCTGAACCCTAAAACTGCTTTCCATTGTATGAATCTTATTCTCTAGACCATTCCGAAACCTCTCGTGATGTCCTGGATCTCATCCAAGACTCCAAACAAAAACTCATTTACCAATTATCCATTCTACCCTAGCGTTTATGCACGTTAAGTGTGTGACCCTACGGGTTTGTGGATATGCAGACATGATCACTATCAATAATCAACAGCGGGATCTGGAAATCCATATTGACTCCCACACATTCAATGATGCTCATATCGGATGAACCACGATGTCAGGATTCAATTAATCCTGTATAAGTATTCCCTTCATCTCACGATATTTTACTTGCCCGAGATTTGATCATCGGTATCGGCATACCTAGGTCAATCTTGTTCATAGCGAGTACTTTACCCGTTCCATAATCCAATATCACTTTATGATTAACTCTTTAACCACGTGTGACAGGGGTATAGATAATAGAGCCCATCAGTTGAGTACCCCTAAGGCCCATTAAGCTAGGCCCAATTGTAATACTAGTCGAAATATGAGTTCTTACCGTATGTCGATATTGTAATCTGTATCGGATCCTACCCAATCCTCGAGACCTGGCCACCTATATATAGGGGCCAGGAGGGGACAGTAAAGGACAGATTGAAAGCAAGCCAGGTTCAACACCCATGTTTACTTTCATAGCCACCTTGTTCGACTGATTTTACCTTCGAGTTCATCCGACGCCCTATCTCCCCGATCCTAAGTCCTTCATTTAGGACATTTGTCGAGTTAACCCCTCATCAATTGGCGCCGACCGTGGAGACTCTGGGCATTGGAATCATGAATTCGACAGCTTTTTCACTTTCATCCAATAGCAATCCGCAAGTCGACGAAATTCAGATGCCCTTCGGAACCGTCGATTTTCAACCCCACCAGTCAAGTTTCACGCAAGAATTCGAGAGTATGGATCAAGATATGGATTTGACGATCGGAAGTCTAAATTTTCGCGTCGGATCACTAGGTTCGATTCGCCTTTCAGATCTGACGAAACCGGATCCGTCGGCAAGTGAGCCCGATACAGTAGCAATGTCGGAATCATCAGAAGGCTCTTCCAGCGAGGTAAACTCGCCGATCAGCTTGGCAGAAGCAGAAGAAAGAGACATCATAGGAGGTGATGAAACTATGCAGAATCTCGACTTAGAAGCGCAACTCGAAGATCTCATGATCTACCATGATGACACCTCAGATCAATCAACGGACACTTGGAAGACAGGATTAGAACTTTCTGAAGATGACAATTCGATCTTCTCAAGTTACAAAGGCAAACTCGACAATCGATGCCAGATACTAGCCATCACAGAAGACAATTCAGAAGAACTCGACGACATCAACAATCCAGTGCTCAATCCAGCAAACATAAATAGAGGAGCAAACCACTTAGCAGAAGGAGAAACCGCATATTCCCTCACAACAAGGGAGAAAGTTCGACTATCAGTCGATGAGTGGAGAATAATCAAAACAGCCATAGAGCACAGCACGCCAATACCAACAAATTCCAGCAAAAACATGCTTTTGGGATACCATTACGTCCTAAGGCAGCAGGCGAAGCAATTAGCAAAGGAGAGGATAGAAATACAGAAAAGGAAGGACTTAGCCATTGCAGCAAGCGACGCTGCTCGCAGAGCATGAAATGACGCGTCATACACAAATAGAAGGCATCATCGACATGGATCAAGATATGAAAATCTCGAGTACTCAGATAGACAAAGCATCTCCAAAAACCTCGACTCGTCTTTCCTATCGGTCGACGAGCAAGGAAACATCATACCAAAGACTCCGGAGGCAGCACTGGTAGCAGCTCAAGCACACCTATATACAACACGACCAAATCCAGGAGACCCGAGGGAGCATATGCACCGTGCAGCACTAAACGGATTAAAGATGGTAGGCAATAAATTATCAGCAAAAGAGGAGGAGGCGTATTGCAACAAAGGAACCCATAAACCAAGGTCACCACGCCGTCGCAATAGTCCTCGGCATAGAAGTGGAAGTCGATGATTTAGGACGCCATCACCAGGATGATACAACAGTCCAAAGAACAAAGGAACCGACGATCTAGAACTCCTAACAAAACACACGACTATGAAGACGATGAAAAAGAGATGGGGGTGCCATGCTTTACCCGTAGGGTTCACATCACGCCAGTACCCAAAGGTTTCAAATTACCTCATGACCAACCAAAGTACGACGGATCTTAGGAGCCACAGTCATGGCTTTCAGACTACATAGAAGTAGTACAAATATTAGGAGGAACCAGGGAAACAACAATGCAAAGTTTGCAGTTACACCTCACCGGTGCAGCAAGGTCATGGTTAAGCAAACTAGGAAAGTAAACAATTGGAAGATGGAAGGAGCTCACAAAGCAATTCACGAGTAACTTCAAATCGACATACAAGCGGCCAGCATCTATAGAAGAAGTCAAAGCCTGCATGCAGCAACGCGGGGAGACATTAAGGGCATATATCCAAAGGTGGAGTATAATCAAAAACTTGGCAGCCGAAGTCTCAGATGAAAGAGCAATAGACGCATTCATAGTCGGGTTACAACGAGGAGACCTAGTCGAAGAGATGGGCAGGATCAAGCCAAAAACAGTGTCAGATCTAATGGATGTAGCAAATAGATTTGCAGATGGAGAAGATGCGTGCAACAATAAGCGCACGCGATCACCAGAGGAAGATAGAGGAAACAGATATGGAGGTCAACGAAGAAGACCCTGCAATTACGACAACTACGGCTCTCACAGCCAAGTAGCCGCAGGATACAAAGACAATAGCTACCAAAGCAATGACCATAAAAGTTTGGGATACCGTAGCTACGGCAAAGAAGACTACAAAAAGTTTCAACCAAGGGAGTCCAGAGAGTACAACCCGTCACCAGAAGATATGCTCAACGGACCATGTCATATTCATTCTGCGTTTGTCAATGGGAAACGAGTATCCAGACACGCAATGAAAGATTGTACTACGTTCTTGAAATTGCAGGAAGCAGCACTCAACAAGCAAGCCGAGGCAAAACGGCAAGGATACGAAGGAAACACGAACAACGCACCTATAACCCAACAAGGAAACAGTGGAGCTCCCAAGTGCCAAGATCAACCAAACCAAGGACGTGACAATGACGAAGGCTATGTTCCATCTAAGGGGCACATTACAGCAATGATATAGCTAGTGCCCAAGTCGAACAAAGTGGAGAAAAGCATAACCCGACAAGTCAACCTCGTAATAACTTCACCTCCAGCAACAACAAAATACCGGCACTGGTCAAAGCAACCCATAGAATTCAGCAGAGATGATCACCCAGCAACAGTACCTCAGCCAGGAAACGCGCCCTTGGTACTCAAAGCTCAAATTGGGACCTATGATGTCGACAGAATATTCATGGATGCAGGAAGTGGGATAAATCTTATATACGCAAAGACCTTACGGGCAATGCACATTTCATTGGAGTTCCTGAAACCAACTAACTGCTTCTTTCATGGAATAGTCCTAGGAAGTGCTAACTATCCACTTGGTCGAATAGCACTCAACGTTTGTTTTGGAAATCGACAAAACTACAGAAGGGAGAAACTCGACTTCGAAGTCATGGACTGGCCATCACAATATCATGCGATCCTCGGCAGTACCTCACTACACTTACCTGGTACTAAAAATGCCAGGACCCAAAGGAATAATTACAGTAAAAGGAAGTTTCGAGTTATCAGATTTATGCGACAAGGAGTTTCATAAGATAGCCCAAAATTCACTTTTGCTTCAGTGCGCCCCCCCCCCCCTAGCAAAAAGTTTTCTTTCAATCATAAGTGAACGGCTTCAATGCATCACCGAATGGCCAGGATCTCAACGCATCGCTTTGGATATGCAGGGTTCGATGGACCGGTTGAAGCTCTCGTGACCCGTTTAGATTGTATGTACCCATTTGTACCGTGACGTGCCTGGTATACAATACGGTGTACCATATGCATATCGTAGACAGAATGCTAATCGTCAGGCCGTATAAAAGGTCCCGTCGGCATCCTGGCCTCCGTCATCATCCATTCATCTCTGTCGTCAACCGTACCCCGAGAGCTCTCCTTCTTCCATTCAGCCCGCCTCTTCCACTCCTCTCCCATCTCTACTCCAATCCCTCTTCCCGCCGGCGTAGAAGCTGCGTCGATGGATCCTGGTGGAGCAGATGTGGCTACGAATCTGCAAGATACAAACGGACGGGCGACATCTGACACGGTCTTGAACTCCTCCGACGCCGGTGTCGGGTTCTCGAAGGCGGGCATGGGTGTCTCCGACAAGGGCCATCCGCTCTCTGTCACTGGCGTGGTGGTCTCGAGCACGGGCGCGGTGTTCTCTAATGCCGCCGTGGCGGATCTGGAGGTGAAGTCTCCTGCCGACCCGATGGCGGAGGTGAAGGCCGCTCAAGCCGAGGTGGTCGGCGATGACGTGAAGGAGGAGAACCAGCCGCAGCTCTCCATCATCGTCGAGGTAAAAGTAAACCAAATCCATTTTCCCTCTTCCCCATAATTCTTAGGGTTAGGGTTTTTTGTTAGTCATGTTCTGTAACCTAGGTTCTGTTTTAATCGACCTCGGACAAGTAAATAACACAGCGATCCTTCTTGTGGATGATCTCGTAAAATATTAGTACAAAATGATCATTTAGGAAAAATTTGACCTGGAGCACCACAAAAGTCTAGATGCAGAAAGGGGATGTGTGCATGTCCTTGAGCTCTATTTTAGAGTGAAATTTTCATCCATGTTGCACTACTCTAGAGCTAACCTGGGTGCATGTTGTCATTTTCTTGACCCAAAAAATACTCCTAAATATTATGTTCTCCCTGGTGCATGGTGCATGTCCATCAGGCAGTGGCTATGTATGTTCAATTGAACACGCCATGCTTTCCTTCATGTATGTTCGGAATGATACAAATTGACCAAAACATGTAATCAAATAAAACATTGTCTATATGTGATAGCAAACCTTATATCTATCTTTTCTGGAGTAGAGAGGGAGTCGATAAGCAATTTGTGAATCAGTTCTTTGAATGTTTTCAATGTTGTTTAAGATAAGATGTATACCAAAGATATCACTCCTCGAAGGATATATTGGATGTGTGCTTATTATTTTTCATGATGATTACTGATGCATTTAAGTTATGAGTTTATTGATTTTAACTAGTCTGTATATGTTTATAAATATTTTGTACCTAGCTGGGAGATATTACTGGATGATATAATTGAATGAAAGTAGCTATTATTTCCTGATAATTTGATCATCAATATCATGTATGGGTTACTTATTATCCTTTTGGTAGTTTAACTGCAACCTACATAATTGTATGCTTAAAGTGTGATAATATTACATGAAATGAAGTGTTTATTTTACAAAAAATTATGAATTGTTAGGAAAAAGAAGTAATAATTGATTATTCAAAAAAATTGGATCTGCTATGATAGTTGCATGTGGTCCAGATTTGGTCCAACTGTTTCCAAATAATAGGGCTACCCCAAGGAGATGTTTTGTAAAAAACCTTATAGGTCAATCTCAAGGTCAACCTGCTGGGTTTACTGGTGCGTTCTGCTTACTGAACATGTGTAGGACCTATTTTTTTGTTGCATTTGATTTTATCATTTTTTTGTGAGTTGCAATGCTCACTTTACTCCATTCATTTTTTATTCTGTGTGATACATATCCTGCTCATATACTGTAGCACATATTATACACCTTTTTTTCTTACTGGATTTTGTATTACATTATGAACTTTGTAATTCTTATAGTCTACCGAGAACCATTTTGTGCTATATTGAATAGTGTGATCTGATTGGTCATGATCTCCTATGGTTTACCAAGTACTAATATGAGACTATCTTGGCAGATGGGGTCTGTCACAGATGAGATCATTGATATCTCCAGTGGTTCCAGCTCTGATAGCAGTTCAGGGTATGACACTGAAGAGGAACATGTTCCTCAACCAATTGCTGAACCAGTACTACTCCTACACAAAGGTTTGAAACTAAACAATAATTGTCTAGCTATCATTGTTATCAGAGGAACATTGTTATGATAAATAATGTGTATACTACAAAAAATGGTTTACTAGAGAAGATAAATATTGCAATAATTGTTTATAATTATGTAGGGCCTAAAAGTAAGAGGAGCATATCATTTGATAGGAATTGTATCTATGGAAATGATATGTGCCTCACTGCGAAGCAAGTGGAATATCTGGTTCAATTCTGTAATGGTCTGAATGAACATGATCATTTCAAGGTCTATCTCTTTAGGATGACAAATTCATCTGTCATTAAGAAGAAATGCAAGATGGTACGATAATCTGTTCTTATCCATTGTTTTTTTACTTGCATACAATTGTTATGTTAATTTGCTAACAACATTTTTTGTATTATTCACAGGACTTTTCAAAGGCATTCACAACCCAGTACCTTGAAAGGTACCTTGCTGAACCAGTAAAACTTTGTGTAGGGTGCATTGACCATAACAGGAGTTTCCGTGTCCGGATGAAGATGGGGAGGGGAGCGTCATTCAAGAGGGCAGTCATAACTACTGGATGGGCGAAAGCAATGGAAACGTATAAGTATGAAGAAGATGACATTGTCATGTTCCTATTTGAGTACACTGATCACCTGGAACTCCTCCTATGTAGGCTTGATCCTTGACTTCTAGGATTATTGGTAAGACTGACAGCCACTTATAGATGTTGTGGCTATCTTAATTGTAGATAATAAGTAACGTGCACTTTCCATTGGAACTTTTCTACTATCTATCTATGAACTTTGTGCGATTTGGGGAAGCAAGAGCACTACATATACTGTTATGCTAACTCTGCCGTATAAAATATGGTTATGGGTTAACTATGAACTATGATATGCCTAGATTATCAGCATGTTGCATTCTGGACAAGAAAGTTGCAGTACATGTACTGCTCTGCCAAGTATGTCTATGAATTCTAGTGTATGGTAATGATGATATATGTCTATGGATGACTAGTGTTCAGTCTGATATGTTTTGTTAATCTTGGGCAATGGTTTGTTTCAAGCTAATAAGCTAATATGCCTATGAACTATGAACAACTCAATTGGTTAAATTAGTTAATAAGCTAAACCAATGAGAAATGTAAAATTAATGCAAAAAATGCAAGCGTTAGAAAATTTGCTTGCAAGATAAAAGAAGCTAAAAATATTTTTATAAAAAAGTAAAAAAAGAAAGGCCATTGAGCTGGCCGGGTCGAATAATTTCTTTTTCTAATTATATTTCTGTTTAACTTCTTATATATTTCAAACCCAACTATAATTGACAATTTGAAACAAAATTTATGCAATCATGACACGTATAATTATGTTACCTCTGTGTAGTTTTTTGAGTTGATTTCAAGAATGTCAAAAAATTCAAAGTCTTAGTAATGCCTCTCTCAGGTAGACCTGCAAGGTGCATTTCTAGACATGTGATTTTTTTGAAATTCTTTAAATGGCCCAAACAAGAGTGATGGGGGTATAGATATGCCATGGATGGCTTGATGGTGCATGATTTCATGTTGATGCCAACTTTCCTTGGGTTTTGAGGCTGTTGAGAATTGATTTGACCAAAGCAATGTGAGTGCTTATCCATGGGTGTACTACTTATTCTACCTAGGTACCACATGACAATAAGAGTGGTGGTGTGATACATATGGCATAGATGGCTTGATGTTGCATGATTTCATGTAAGCGCTGACTATCCTAGGGTTTTGAGGTTGTTGATCATGGTTTTGACAAAAGCAATGTGAGTGGTGCATCCATGGGTGTACTACCTATGCTACCTAGGTAACACATGGCAACAAGAGTGGTGGGGGTATAGATATGCCATGGATGGCTTGATGGTGCATGATTTCATGTGAGTGGTGATTGTCCTAGTGTTTTGAGGTTGTTTATCATTGTTTTGACCAAAGCAATGTGAGTGGTTATCCATGGGTGTACTACTTATTCTACCAAGGTACCACATGAAAATAAGAGTAGTGGTGTGATAGATATGGCATGGATGGCTAGATGTTGCTTGATTTCATGTGAGTGCTGACTGTCCTAGGGTTTTGAGGCTGTTGACCATGGTTTTGACAAAAGCAATCTGAGTGGTGCATCCATGGGTGTACTACCTATGCTACCTAGGTCACACATGGAAACAAGAGTGGTGGTGGTATAGATATGTCATGGATGGCTTGATTCTGCATGATTTCATGTTGATGCCAACTGTCCTAGGGTTTTGAGGTTGTTGATAATTGATTTGACCAAAGCAATGTTAGTGGTTATCCATGGGTGTACTACTTATTCTACCTAGGTAACACATGACAATAACAGTGGTGGTGTGATACATATGGCATGGATGGCTTGATGTTGCATGATTTCATGTGAGTGCTGATTGTCCTACGGTTTTGAGGATGTTGATCATGGTTTTGATAAAAGCAATGTGAGTGGTGCATCCATGGGTGTACTACCTATTCTACCTAGGTAACACATGGCAGCAATAGTGGTGGGGGTATAGATATGCTGTGGATGGCATGATGGTGCATGATTTCATGTTGATGCCAACTGTCCTAGGGTTTTGAGGCTGTTGATAATTGATTTGACAAAAGCAATGTGAGTGGTTCATCCATGGGTCTACTACCTATTCTACCTAGGTAACACATGACAACAAGAGTGGTGGGGTATAGATATGGCATGGATGGCTTGATGGTGCATGATTTCATGTGAGTGGTGATTGTCCTAGTGTTTTGAGGCTGTTTATCATTGTTTTGACCAAAGCTATGTGAGTGGTTATCCATGGGTGTACTACTTATTCTACCTAGGCACCACATGACAATAAGAGTGGTGGTGTGATAGATATGACATGGATGGCTTGATGTTGCAAGATTTCATGTGAGTGCTGACTGTCCTAGGGTTTTCAGGCTATTGACCATGGTTTTGACAAAAGCAATGTGAGTGGTGCATCCATGGGTGTACTACATATTCTACCTAGGTAACACATGGCAACAAGAGTGGTGGGGTATAGATATGGCATGGATGGCTTGATGGTGCATGGTTTCATGTGAGTGGTGATTATCCTAGTGTTTTGAGGTTGTTCATCATTGTTTTGACTAAAGCAATGTGAGTGGTTATCTATGGGTGTACTACTTATTCTACCAAGGTAGCACATGACAATAAGAGTGGTGGTGTGATAGATATGGCATGGATGGCTTGATGTTGCTTGATTTCATGTGAGTGCTGACTGTCCTAGGGTTTTAAGGCTGTTGACCATGGTTTTGACAAAAGCAATCTGAGTGGTGCATCCATGGGTGTACTACTTATTCTACCTAGGTCACACATGGCAACAAGAGTGGTGGTGGTATAGATATATCATGGATGGCTTGATTGTGCATGATTTCATGTTGATGCCAACTGTCCTAGGGTTTTGAGGTTATTGATAATTGATTTGACCGAAGCAATGTTAGTGGTTATCCATGGGTGTACTACTTATTCTACCTAAGTAACACATGACAATAACAGTGGTGGTGTGATACATATGGCATGGATGGCTTGATGTTACATGATTTTATGTGAGTGCTGATTGTCCTAGGGTTTTGAGGATGTTGATCATGGTTTTGACAAAAGCAGAGTGAGTGGTGCATCCATGAGTGTACTACCTATTCTACCTAGGTAACACATGGCAGCAAGAGTGGTGGGGGTATAGATATGCCATGGATGGCTTGATGGTGCATGATTTCATGTTGATGCCAACTGTCCTAGGGTTTTGAGGCTGTTGATAATTGATTTGACAAAAGCAATGTGAGTGGTTCATCCATGGGTGTACTACCTGTTCTACCTAGGTAACACATAACAACAAGAGTGGTGGGGTATAGATATGGCATGGGTGGCTTGATGGTGCATGATTTCATGTGAGTGGTGCTTGTCCTAGTGTTTTGAGGCTGTTTATCATTGTTTTGACCAAACCTATGTGAGTGGTTATCCATGGGTGTACTACTTATTCTACCTAGGCACCACATGACAATAAGAGTGTTGTTGTGATAGATATGACATGGATGGCTTGATGTTGCATGATTTCATGTGAGTGCTGACTGACCTAGGGTTTTCAGGCTATTGACCATGGTTTTGACAAAAGCAATGTGAGTGGTGCATCCATGGGTGTACTACATATTCTACCTAGGTAACACATGGCAACAAGAGTGGTGGGGTATAGATATGGCATGGATGGCTTGATGGTGCATGCTTTCATGTGAGTGGTGATTGTCCTAGTGTTTTGAGGCTGTTGATCATTGTTTTGACCAAAGCAATGTGAGTGGTTATCCATGGGTATACTACCTATTCTACCTAGGTACCACATGACAACAAGAGTGGTGGGGTATAGATATGGCATGGATGGCTTGGTGGTGCAGGATTTCATGTGAGTGCTGATTGTCGTAGGGTTTTGTGGCTGTAGATCATTGTTTTGACCAAAGCAATGTGAGTGGTTCATCCATGGGTGCACTACCTATTCTACCTAGGATCACATCACAAATAAGCTCTTTTAGTCATGCATGGATGCTAGTCTATCCACACTGGTGCATGATTCCATGTGGTAGATGCATTTTCAAGGTTTCTATGAGTGTTGGTAATTGTTTGACACATTAATAGATCATTAAAATTTTAAAAAATCTTGTAATAATGTAAAATTTTCACATTGTGACTTAAGTTTTGGATATGTGAGTATATGAAAAAATATGTGGCAATGTGTAGACACAATTTGTAGGTTATATATACCATTTAAACATTATTTGTAGTTGAATATAAAATGTAATAAAATAGGAATTATGACACGGATCCTGTGATGTAGGAAACCCTGATGTGCAGTGAGTTTCCGACGTTGCCAGGTGGGACCTACTCCTTATGGATCTACGTCAGGGGATCCCTGGCTATCTCGCAAACGCATGGTGCGCGAATCGTCTTCGCACGTATATCATCTAGGTCAGCTAGATCTAGATAGTCTGTGCGTATAAAACTCCCCTCGCCCGCATCGCCTCTCCCCAGTTTCCCCATTTTCGATTTCCCCCAAATCTATCAAATACCTCCTCTCTCCCTCTCTCCCGCAATTCTTCCCATCTCGGCCTCTCAACCTCCCAGCACACAACCACTTCCACACGGTGATGAAGCCAGTTAGCGAAGGAGGCGACGCCTCTGTAGATCTAGTGGAGGAGATGCCGGTGGTGATCGCATCAGATGTCGTGGTGGAAGAAGCTTCCGGAGTTGACGGCCATGCGGATGGTGCTACAGACGTAGTGGGCATGGTCGCACCCGTGGCAGATCTGAAGGGGAAGAGGGCAAGGAAGGAATGCGACTTGCCCGTCGTAGATCTGGAGGAGAAGGCGGACGCCAGCGGCGTAGTGGACACACTGCTGCTTCCCGCGGGTGACGCATCCGTCGATGAGGCGGATGCATGTAGCTCGGACGATAGAGGGAAGCGGTACAAGGGCGGGCTGAGTCTGTACGATCAAGGATACTTCCACCCCCGCACTATGGTGAGCCGAAATTTATCCACCCGTAATTTAGATTAAAAGAAAGATGTTGGATCTGTGGTTGGTTTAATGTTTGAATTTAGGGTTTTGTTTTTAGGATTTGAATTTAGTGTTTTATTTTAGGGTTTAATGAAGGAATTGCATTAGAAGGCACGAAATAACGTGCACATTTGTACAAAATACTGTGTATATACTTTGATTTATCTTTTTTAGTCGGAAGTAGGTTCTTCACTATTGTGCCATCAACATGTAGATAGTTTTGAGACTTGTGCTTTAATCTACCTATTAAAGCATTCATTTGTTCATTGTCTCTAGAGTGTAGAGAATCCCAGCTGGCTTTCTTGTTTATCTTGTGTTTGATGTGGTGTTGGGTGTTGTATGATGTTTGCAGCATTCTTGTATCATCTGGACGTTCGTGGCTTTGTTAATTCAAAGTCGGACACTTGTGTGTGCCTTCTCTTTAAAAAGGAGGCCATTTCTTTAACTGCCCAGATGTTATGGTTATTGTTAGCATTGTATGGATGCAAGCTCATTTGTTCCTTTGGTAACAATGAAGTTGTTAATTAGTTGTAAACAAGTTTAAATCTCCAATCTAGGTTTGTGGTAAATTTATACTGTGGACGATAGAGATGTATGTGTGCTCTTCTTAAAGTACTATATGAGATAGACTGTTTATTCAAGTGACATTGTGTGTTATATTGCTGTGTGTGCCATTTAAGGAGTACATGTGTGGCATTTGTGCATTTTTATACTAGAGAAGAAGAGCAATTTGTGCATGTTTATACGAGAGAAGATGAGCTATTTAATACATACTGATTAGTGAAGATTTAGTAATAATGTTAATAAATGGAACGGAGTATCATCTAGAGTTGATCAATGATTGACGTATTGAACTCACATTCTTGCTTAGATTTGTCAGGAATATTGTCATATTTCAAAAGGTTTATTATGTTAATTTGTTCCCTTCTAGCTATACGCTTCCTCTGCTGGTGATCAGAAAATGCTCATACATAAATCATTATTATTTTTGTGATTGTGATTCTGTTAGTGTTATGCAAATTTATAATTACTAGCTCTAAATGTTAATTTATTGTTTTAATGACAAAATATTTGCACTAACGTGTAACTTTTGCAGAAACCTGCCCCATATGCTGACCGTCTCATTGACGGGATCAGGGTAAACTGCCCCTACAAATCCTTGGGGTGCGGCATTTCCATGCCCTTCCATTCTTACGAGAATCATGCCGCAGTCTGTGTGTACAAGCCTCTCAACAGTTCGGGCTTCAACCTTTCCAAACTTGTCTGCACTATTGAGCATGATCTTCTTAGCTGCTCTTCATGCAAGGCCTTACTGCAGCCACCATTTTGCTCGGTAAACATACTTTCGTATATGTAAGTAAGAATTGATTTTTCAGATGGACTGACCATTCTTTTCATGCTTCACAGTGTCCGAGGGGTCACGGACTGTGTGGTGGCTGCGGTGGTGTAGGCGGCAAAAAGTATTGCCCAAAATGTGGAGTTGCCACTTCTTTTGATTTCATCCCACAAATGGAAATTCTTGAAGGAATGAAGGTGTCCTGCACCAACCCTAGCTGCAAGACAGCCGTCCCATACTATGCCATCGCCCAGCACCGCAACAAGTGCTCACTTGGAAGTAATGAATGAAGCACAAGAAATGGGCAATGCTAAAGATTGTCGAAGGGTTGTTAGCATTTTCTCTGTGTACTGCCTACCATGCATCAAGAAAAGGGCAATGCTATGTTGCTATATATCACTATGTGTGTAGGAATAGTTTTGTTGCTTTTCATGCTTGTGGTTACATTGCATGTGCGTTTGGTACTTTTGGAATGGTGCATGTACTTTGAATAGTGCACCTTATGTGATCTTAGTTCAAAGTATGTATGCAAGTCAAATTTGCATTTGATTTTTCTTTTTGTTTGTTTTGCTTATTTGATGCATCTGGTACACATATTTTTCGGCCTTGTGTTCGATATGCTGCATATATTTTATTAAAATTCGTTCGTGAACTGAAAGTTATGAAATAATTTTTTTTAAATGAAAACAACACGATGATATAAAAATATTAAATAATTTGAAAACATGACCCCGGAAAGGAAGTGTAGACATGAATTGTTGCACCAGTGTGGGTACATAAGCATCGACACACCCCTAGGAGTATTGTATAAGCTATGGATCAAAGTACCTAGGATAGTATCACAGTGGAGCTTCACCCATTGCATATGTGAACAAAAGTTCAACACCGCCTCTCAAAACCCGGGAAAGAAAGTGAAGACATGAATTGTTGCACCAGTGTGGGTACACCAACATCGACACACCCCTAGGAGTATGGTAGAAGATATGGATCAGAGTACCTAGGGTAGTATCACAGTGGAGCTTCACCCATTGCATGTGTCAACACCACCTCAAAACCCTGGAAAGGCAGTGTAGATATGAACGGTTGCAGCAGTGTGGGTACACAAGCAAACACACACCCCTAGGAGTATTGTAGAAGATATGGATCAAAGTACCTAGGGTAGTATCACAGTGGAGCTTCACCCATTGCATGTGGAAGAAAAGGTCATCACCCCCTCTAAACCCTGGAAAGGCAGTGTAGACATGAATTGCTGCACCTGTGTGGATACACCAACATCCACACACCTCTAGGAGTATGGTAGAAGATATGGATAAAAGTACCTAGGGTAGTATCACAGTGGAGCTTCACCCATTGCATGTGTCAACAAAAGGTCAACACCACCTCAAAACACCGGAAAGGCAGTGTAGACATGAACTGCTGCACCAGTGTGGGTACACCAGCATACACACACCCATAGGTGTATTATAGAAGCTATGGATCAAAGTACCTAGGATAGTATCACAGTGGAGCTTCACCCATTGCATGTGTCAACAAAAGGTCAACACCCCATCAAAACCCCGGAAAGGCTCTATATACATGAACTGCTTCACCAGTGTGGGTACACAAACATCGACACACCCCTAGGAGTATTGTAGAAGCTATGGATCAAAGTACCTAGGGTAGTATCACAGTGGAGCTTCACCCATTGCATGTGTAAACAAAAGGTCAACACCGCCTCAAAACCCCGGAAAGGAAGCGTGGACATGAACTGCTTCACCAGTGTGGGTACACAAGCATCGACACACCCCTAGGAGTATGGTAGAAGCTATGGATCAAAGTACCTAGGGTAGTATCACAGTGGAGCTTCACCCATTGCATGTGTCAACAAAAGGTCAACACCAACTCAAAACCCTGGAAAGGCAGCGTGGACATGAACTGCTGCACCAGTGTGGGTACACAAGCATCGACACACCCCTAGGAGTATTGTAGAAGCTATGGATCAAAGTACCTAGGGTAGTATCAGAGTGGAGCTTCACCCATTGCATGTGTGAACAAAAGGTCAACACCGCCTCAAAACCCCGGAAAGGAAGTGTAGACATGAACTGTTGCACCAGTGTGGGTATACCAGCATCGACACACCCCTAGGAGTATGGTAGAAGATTTGGATCAAAGTACCTAGGGTTGTATCACAGTGGAGCTTCACCCATTGCATGTGTCAACAAAAGGTCAACACCACCTCAAAACCCCGGAAAGGCAGCGTAGACATGAACTGCTGCACCAGTGTGGGTACACCAGCATACACACACCCCTAGGAGTATGGTACAAGATATGGATACAAGTACCTAGGGTAGTATCACAGTGGAGCTTCACCCATTGCATGTGTGAACAAAAGGTCAACACCGCCTCAAAACCCCGGAAAGGCAGCGTAGACATGAACTGCTGCACCAGTGTGGGTACACCAGCATACACACACCCCTAGGGTATGGAATAAGCTATGGATCAAAGTACCTAGGGTAGTATCACAGTGGAGCTTCACCCATTGCATGTGTCAACAAAAGGTCAAGACCACATCAAAACCTCAGAAAGGCAGCGTAGACATGAACTGCTGCACTAGTGTGGGTACACCGGCATCCAAACACCCCCTAGGAGTGTGTGTGTCCATGTGTTTCCAAGTACATAGGGGTACAAACACTTGGGTGATGCACTCATTGCATGTGTAAAACCATGGACACCACCCTTTTTAAGATGGAGAAGGCATAAATATTATTTATATCATACCACACAAAATAATAATAAAATATACCTAAAATTCATGTATTTAGTATACAGTTTGGTAGTTCATAACGTGGTAAATTTTGTAGACCATTTGAATAATGTCGAAAAAATCACATGTCTGAAAAATGGACCTTTTAGGCCTACCTGAGAGAGTCATTCCTAGCAAGTCGATTTTTTTGTCATTTTTTAAAAAAAATCAAAAAAAAAATATGAAATTCTACAAATATTTATTTTACGATAAAATATTCTAATAATTATTTTTGATAAGTATTTAGATGTGGAAAATATATAACCAAAATTAACCTAAAAGAAAAAGAAATAGGACTCCCGGCTAGGAAATGGGCCGCAACGAGCCGCGTTGTTAACGGGCCGGCCTAAACACAAGGCGGATGCTGCAGCGCGTCCATGGGGTGCACGCACCGACTACTCCACGTCGTACGTGGGCATATAGAGGTAACTACCATATCTTAGCTGCCCTTAATTAAGGAGATCGGCACAGAAATTCGCTGTCCACCATTTTCTACCCCCTCGACGACTCCGCCGATCGCACGCGCAGAGATCTCACATCCTGTTCCGCCGATTCGCTGTCCATGTCGCACCCTTCCCCCGTCGCCCTTGGGTCGAGAAGCTAGGCTGAATTTGGCGCATCAGTTAGCCACCCCAAGCCCACCGAGTGTACCACGAATAGTCGCGCCGGCGAGTAGACCAGTTCTTCCAACTACGCCAAGTGAACCACGAATCCGGACACTGCCGCATCGACCAGTACTTCCCATCGCCTCGTGGACAGATCAGTCCAGGGCACTCTACTGTCCGAGCCTCTTCTGTAAGTATATCACCATAGATCTATTGTCCAGTAATACTTTTTGGTGTAGAAAGTAGATCGATCACACATGGTACTCGTAGATCTTTTTTTTTACTATGGAGCGCTCTATTCTGGTTCTGTAAGCATATATATTTCGGTTATTATCATCCGAACGCTTGTTATTATGGTCCATGGCCTCTTATATAAGGCTCATGCTGATTAAGTTCACGATATCGTCCATCCTAAATTAGCCCTTAAATTAAATTATGGACTTATGATAATCTTGTTTCAACAAATTACAACCTATAATTAAATTAAAAAAAGCAATGTACTAGTGGACGTCTACATAAAACTAGTAATCGAGCACGTGCACATGCACGTTATATATACTTGTATGTAAATAAATCTATCGACATACAAAATAGTCATTGCCTTATTCTGAGATGGGGTACCATCAATTTCATCAAAATGATATAGATCTAGCCACTGCGTTAGTTGAGAACTCTGATCCAATTCTGAGCCATAACAGCTAAATGCATGAAAAACAATTTGTTGCACAGTAGCACATTAAACAACCCCCTAAACAATATTTATCGAACTTTTCTAAAAAGACATCATCACAATCTATATATAATTAAAAAAGACAGCAAACTCGAGTTTGAAAGCATAACTATTCAGATTACTTGACTTGCAAGAAGATCTTGCATTATTTAGCATCTAGATTCAAGCTCTGGTTTCTTACTGAGGAGCACCTCAAAGAGGTAATCGTGCAGTATTAACTACTACACAGAAACGTATGGTACAATTAAATAAAAATTATATTATTTTTCAAGCTAACAATGATGATCTGTACAAATATGTTTCAGTGATACAAACCATGCAATGCTTTTCATGGTTTCAGCTTTTGATCTGTGTGTAGAAACTCCCTCCGAGGCTCCAACTCATATTACTTATCACTAATATGGACTTATCTACAACTAAAAGACATATTTTTGTTCTAGATACATCTATATTGTATTGGTGAAAAGTAATACAAAGGGAGTAATATACTTCAGTGTGCGTTATGATCCCTTCCTCTCTAGTAAAAGGAACCAAATTCCTTATGATTATCCCTGCACCGTACCCCCCACATACCAAAAAGGGCCAACTCTGATTGATAAATCACAAAATAAGATATACTACATGATCCATTCAATCTAGTAATGTAACCTATCACAGTCAATTATTCATTCATGTGATTTATAAAATAAGGAACAACTAATTCAAAAGTTGTGATGTTTTCTATAAAGATACAAAACAAAGTGTCAGTACAGTAAGGTTATGTTTCCTACTCATGGCTCTCACCATTGTTGCCGCTGCTGATGCTTGTACTCGGTTGTAGTGATTGTGGCTTTAGAGCTCTCCAAGTATATGAACATAAAAGTATGAAATGAGCAGGGTCTCACCTACACCTTCTTAACTTTTCCAGTTTCTCTTTTATATCTCTCAAAATGTATAATATATGGATTTGAAACTTTGCGTACCATTGGAATATTACAACTGCAACATGACAAAATAGTCCGGGATTTTTTTGTGCAGTTTGAAATTTTCAAATTTTTAAAATTCAAAAGAATTTTTAAATATGTATATATTAATGTCATAAAAATACCAATGTATTTTTCCCACATTGTATCTCAATGTTTCGGTGAACTGCAAAGTTTCGGATTCAACTATTGTATGGTGTGACCTACAGATACAAAAAGATAAGTTATTTGTGAAGAGAAAAAAGTACTAGCACGGATCTTGATGCACCTCTTAACAGCCCAGATAGAGGGGATAGCTAAGATGGTGCTCAGAAAATTGTGTCTCGTATGAAACAAACTCTGAAGAATTTTTGCAGACCAATCAACCATGTATCAAATTTGTATGATCGTTTAAAGCGAATATTTTCACCTTCATAAATGGGTACACAATCTTCTTACATGCAGCACATTTCTGTGAGTTCTACGGAACACAAAAGATAACTTGGTTGGGACCTTTTTTACCTTCTTTAGTGGGTACACAATATTCTTGCAGGCATCACACTTCTCATGACCTCCATAGCTAGGACCACATCACAACAAGGTGTGCGGTGGTGGTTGAGGTATGGCATGGATGTCTTGGTGGTGCATGATTTCATGTGGGGGCTACCTGTCATAGGGTTTTGAGGTTGTTGACCATGCATGGTTTGACAAAAGCAATATGGTGTAGCATCCATGGCTGTAGTACCTATTCTACCTAGGTAACACATCACAACAAGTGTATGCATGATTTCATGTGTGAGGCTTTTGGCCATGAGTGAGTTACTGCATCCATGNTTTTTTTCCAGTTTCTTCCTACCATATCCCACAGAGAGTTTTCTTAGCTATGCCACATATGCTATTTGTTACTATAGATGCAATCTACATTTTCTATCTATAGTGCAAATCGCTTTTACAAAGACCTGGATATTTATATACTTACGGATGAATCGAACCATCCAAGCATCCATAGACCGGCGTTGATCAAAGAGGTGGTGCTGTCTCCACAACAACTGAGAAATCCCATCACCCCACATTCTTTTTTCCTATAAAAAGAAAAAAGCATGGAGGATCAATCGTCGTGGACATAGATGGAGGGTTTCGGCGGCCGGCTTTGACCGAGGCTCAAGAAACACACTACGGTCGAGCCACATACCAGAGTAGTGCGTTGGCAGGCGTCACGCGGCGTGGTCAGCCAGATTTTAGGCAGGACAAGCTATTGGAGAGGTGCAGCCGGCATCGTCGCCGACGTCCACATCGATCGGCGGCTGCCGTGGAAGTAGAGTCCCCACGCTGCTCTTCAGAGTTTTGGCGCTGCCTTCCTCATTCGTGGTTCTGGTTGAACCTCCTAGCGCCGCTCGGCTCCTTCCGAGAGGCAAGCTATTTGTGGTCGCATGCCTCTGCTTCCTTTCCAATGGCCCATCTCCACCTCTTCCTAGGCTGTTCTGACTGAAGTTGACATTAGTGGATCTCCTCCCCAGTGAATTTGTGTGTCACTGTGTAAACAAATTCCATGAAGCTTGATCTCTTCCACTGCAAAATAAGGACTAATTCTCTATAAAATATAGATTTTAACGAGCGATTGATTCTTGACATAAAATCTGCGTTGGTTGAGATACTCATGTTGAAGACAACCCATTCGCCGCTGGCGGAGAGGAAGAAGGCATGGTTGTTCCCGCTAACCTTGAGAGAGTTGATGGCGATGTCCAGTTCATCTAGCTTCAATACTCTCAGCGATGCCGAGCCCCTCTTCTCCAAAAGCTCATGTACGATCTTCTGGCGAAGCCTTGCTCCTCCTCAGATGACGGTGGCGTCGACTTCACCCAGTTTGCTGCTGCTTCTCAACCTTTTTGTTTGATTTCATTAATCCTTCACATTTGCATATGTCTGCTGACTGCTTGCTCTGTTTACTTTAACTACAAATACATTGGAAAAAGCATCAGTACCACTAGCACAGCTCATATTGTTTAGTTCTCAGCAAGGCAACAAGGCAACAATCACCAATGATAGAAATATATAATAGTAGAAAGTGGAATGGAAGATGCTTTCATAAGAAAAAACAAGGTAATAGCATGAAATACAGGTCCGGTTTTGTTGTATTTGAGCCACTTAATCATGTGGGATAATTCTAAAAATTGTAATTTAAGATTTTCCATAGGCACATAACAGAGTTAAATATTGTTGTATTTAAGCCACTGAGTCATGCAAAGTACTTTTTAGAATTCTTAGCAATGTCTTCCTGCTTCAGAGGTGATGGTTGCAGGCTTGCAGCTGTATACCATTGTAGTTGTTCTGAACATGTCAACATAAAAAATAAGCAAATAATTAGTAGTACGAAGATCCCTTCAGTTAATGATGCCTATAATACATGTTTTTAGGATTCTAATAAGTTTATTTGCAAGCTAGTATACTAGATGGAGGGCTGATCTTGCAGTTAGTCTGAATAAGTGCATAATCTACTTTCAGAAAACAAGAGACAAGGAAGATCCAGTTGTAGTTGGTTACAAAATGGGATTCACACAATTTCAAGAGCAAGATGAAGGTGTCTTCATAAAGGTTTGCCAAGATCCTACCTCAAATTTAGAGGGTAAGATGAAGAAAAGGTTCAGTTTTAACATTGTTCATACTATTCCCTTCACACAAATGAGAGAGGCATCAATATGATCAAGAATACTGATGCTGAACTCATTTCCATGCAGTACACAGATCGAAATCTTACATGCAGCAACAGGTCAAGTATTACCCGGAAAAAAATAAGTAAGCATTTCAATGTATCTATTTTGTCGTAGCTGACTCCCTCAGTACATGGTCGACGCGGACATCGTCATCTGTTCAGGCTATCAAACATTCATGCAGATCGTCACCAGTTTCTTGAATTGTCCCACACGGTAACATGTGATCTCATCCTTCCAGTGACATTCCTTAGGTTTAGTAGCCTATTCTGATTTCATTTTTAGATTATCCAACACGCCAATTAACATTGCCTAGAGTCACTAAACAGTACTTTATGTTTGTAATTAACTATCAAGGGATTGTATTGTTAATCATAGCAACCTGGCTTTTCATGGACCATCATCACGTGTTGAAATGCCTATGCGGGAATGTGTGCTTTTCTCCAAAGGATTATCATCCTATTTAAGACAATATATGCCATGGTATCTGGAGCTCCCGAAGTAATTATATGGTCCAAGGAAAACTGACTATATGCTCCTCTTTTCTGGGTGTTGTAGCACGATCTTTCCATTTATACATAGCCATATGCTGTGCACTAGCCTCAACATATGTACTAGTGTACTAAGCAACTCGGTGTTGTACACTAGCCTGTGTGAGCTGGCTGATAGGACAGGACGGTCCAGGTTGCTTAGTACATTAGTACACCTATTGAGGCTAGTTCACATCATATGCCCCTCATATTTTGGCGAGAATTGAAACAACTTGGATTGGTAACTTTATGGCAAAGACTTGCATCCAAGTTAAATAAGATTTTCACTAATAATTGAACTTTCTATCAGCCAGCTCACACAGGAAAGTGTGCAAGTTTGTGTTTGTTGTTAAGAAATATATAGTGGTTAAACTGTGCATATCAGTTCACAGATTGAGCTATTCATATGACTTTTAAGTCCAGCTAATTGGGGTCGCTCGTGCCAGGTGATTTTTAAGTATTAACGATAGAATTAAAGTATATTTATATCTGGCCAAGTGTCAATAGTCAGTTATTTGTTCACCGAGTATCACTCCCCGACAAATATGCACAGTAGTCCAAACCCCAGGTTTGACATCTGTGTGTCTCATAAAGGCGGAATATTCTTTCAGTGGAAGGCGACGTTCCCGTCGATAGCGAGGTGCTCGTGGTGACTTCGTCAATCTCAAGACCCGATCTGCCGGCTCAGTCTTTCGGAGGTGCTCATAGGGGTAGGGTGTGCGTGTGTGCGTTCATAGGGGTGAGTGTATGCGCGTGTATATGAGCGCTTGCGTTTGTACTGTGTTTCTCAAAAAAAAAAACAATGACATAGGCTGTGAACATGGCTGCTCCATGTATTTGCTCGCGTTTCGGTAATTTTTAGTTCCAACATTTTTCAAAATAAAAATTAAATATATGCAATAATCCATAGGTCACACTCCCATATTCTGTTGAATTTCCTTTGTCTCAACAGGACGATGTCACACTGTTGTTTATGCTGTTCAGGACGTCCTGAAACAATCTTAGCTAGCTCCTTTTTTGCTTTATTTTTTCCTACTATTTGGACTCGCCATCCAGTTCTAGGTACCCTACAAGCTACACGGTTCTTGCAGGTATATTAAGGTGTGACCTTTCTTTTCACAGTGATATCAGAGGCAAAATTTTGCAGAGGCCGGGGCTTCCCCATTTCGAAAAAAAAAATCAGAGGCAAAATTTATACAAATTTCTTTTTGGATCATTGTATTTTGTATGGCTTCTTCGGAGGGGAGACGGAGTCCTGGGAGTGGACCGACAGTCCGACCTCCACTCCGGCAGCGACCGGTGCCCCTACAAGTGAGAGAGGTCCTGGCCCAATAACAGGAGGTACGCCGCATGTGAGGAACTGAGGACACGTCACGAGGATCCGAGTTCCCCAACATTTTTTAACTGACAGTTTCATATCTTGGAGCTGCAGATTCATGGTAGCGTGTTATACAAGAAGGTGGACTTAGGAGGAGGTGGCACGGTGGTTGGTTCATGTGCTCTAGATTGCCGGCGGCATGAGTTCCATGACACGAGGATTGATGACCAGGAGAACAGCATGGAACGGTGGACGCCGCAAGCGCCACCAAATGGTCGTGAAGGTCAGTTTTTTCCGGCATCATCCGGAGCATGCGCTCCGACCCTATTCCTCATGTTTGCTCTTTAAGGTGCAGTTCGCAAAGAATTGAGTGAAGAATTGCACATCTGCAGATGCAGTTCTCTAATTTTATTTACTGAACCATGTTTACCATGTCACTGCATTTTTTTGCAGGTTCTGCCTTTTTTCCAGATTGATGTGCTCCAAGATTATTTGGCCAATTGAAGGTAACAACTAAACATCTCTTAATACTACTACTACTGTTCTGAATACTTTATTTAGTTGTCACTTATGTGTTCTAGGGGTACATACAATTTTCATATAAATTTTTATTTCATTAGTCTATGTGTGCTGAAGGTACCTTCGGTAGTTTCTGTGTCTTCTGTTGCTATGTGCAGTCGGAATCGATGTACTGAAAGTAGTCCTTGGTCTTATGTATCTTTGTACTGTTTCTGATCATTGTAATCGGTGCACTTAGCAATGAACTAAGATCTTTGTGTATTTCTGCTTTCCATTTTCCAATCTTGGTTTACTTATATCAGAGGATGAAGGTGTCAATACATTGAGGAAATCTGCAACTAAACGGCAACTCCATGCCTACTTTTTCTAACTGACGAAAGAAAATTGAAAGAAAATCGGTACAATTAGGTAGTTTAAGCAAAGAAAAATCACTTATAATAACTTGGACAAGAGTAACATACCAGTTGGTAGCAGATTGTTGGAACTAATCTTGTTGTTTAGAGTTTCATCATGTTCAAGATTCGTATTTGCATGTAGTTTAGCTGTATTTGCTATTTAAGCTGAGCCAAGTGAATGGAAAATTGAAGCCTGCGGGCAGTGAAAAACAATGTAGCCCATGCGTGGTACCAAGGGAGAGAGTCTGGGCAGAGCCATTCTGCTCCTTCCTTGGTTGTATTCGTGTGTGCGTGTGTGTTTCTGAGAAGAGCTGCAACGTGTGACAGCTCACAAGAGCCCTGAACTCTGAAGACAACATCTGTTGCCGCGGGGGGGGGGGGGGGGGGGGGGGGGGGGGGGGGGGGGGGGGGGGGGGGGGGGGGGGGGGGGGGGGGGGGGGGGGTGAATGTTAGCCAATTAGTTGTTGGCTCGAGTGAATCGGTCATGCATAAGCTGTGTACATGTGCATGGTCCGGGTCATGTGGATCGTGGAGAGATTTCAGAACCTGCATGTGTTAGTGGGTTATGGCGTGAGTCTAGGCATTAGTGGAGGAATGCCTAAGGGCCAGATCCTTGTATAAATAGTCACTTTAAGTTAATGGAAAGAGCGCCGGTCTGCGGGTAAGTGAAACAATGTAGCGTATGTGCTGTCACCAGGAGGAAAATGGCAAAGCTAGTTCTCCTTGGTGAAGAGTGTATACGTGTGAGTGTGTTCTTATGTCTTCTTTCTTGAGTTTTCTCATGCGTGTGTGTTCTTGATAAATACAAGAGAGATTAGAGAGTTAGGTAGTAGCGAACAAGAGAGAGGAGCTGCACGTGTGGCAGCTCCAACACAGATCAGCCCGATTCGCCAGACGTGCATACGCGATAACTCCTCTTCTTTCCTTCTCCGCCGTTTGGTATCTGCTTCGCAGAACTGGAACTTCGCACCTAGGCCTCCGCTTCACAGAACTAGATCTGCATCGGCAGAAGGTCTCCATCCCTCCTCTCGCCGGCACGACGGAGGAATTCCACGACAGGGTTCCTCCCTTTCTCCTTCACGACCGACCTGCCCCTTCGCCGCGCATGCCCATGAGATGAGTCTTTACTCTCACTCTTTTCTGCAGCCACGCTTTTACTTCAAAAAGCTAGATATCAGTTAGCTGCAGCTCCCCATCCCTGCACTTGCCGACGAGACGGAGCTCCTCATTTTAATTACATTCTGCTGGTTCTCTTTGTGATAGATTGAAGTAAATTAGCAGTAGTTGGTAGGATGATCTCCAACGTTCAAGGACCGAGTCCAACGACTCGATCCGTTTCCCCTCACGCGTCCTGATCGGGGGCGTCCAAGCTCATCTGGTTGGTGGGCCCCTGTCACCTGCGTATCACTTTTGCTTCAGTGCGCCCCCCCCCCCCCCCAGTGAAAAGTTTTCTTTCAATCATAAGCGAACGGCTTCGATGCATCACCGAACGGCTAGGATCTCAGCGCGTCGCTTTGGATATGCAGGGTTCGATGGACCGGGTGAAGCCCTCGTGACCCGTTTAGATTGTATGTACCCATTTGTACCGTGACGTGCCTGGTATACAATACAGTGTACCGTATGCGTATCGTAGACAGAATGTTAATCGTCAGGCCGTATAAAAGGTCCCGTCGGCATCCCGGCCTCCGTCGTCATCCATTCGTCTCCGTCGTCAACCGTACCCCGAGAGCTCTCCTTCTTCCATTCAGCCCGCCTCTTCCACTCCTCTCCCATCTCTACTCCAATCCCTCTTCCCGCCGGCGTAGAAGCTGCGTCGATGGATCCTGGTGGAGCAGATGTGGCTGCGAATCTGCAAGATACGAACGGACGGGCGACATCCGACACGGTCTTGAACTCCTCCGACGCTGGCGTCGGGTTCTCGAAGGCGGCATGGGTGTCTCCGACAAGGGCCGTCCGCTCTCTGTCACTGGCGTGGCGGTCTCGGCGCGGGCGCGGTGTTCTCTAACGCCGATGTGGCAGATCTGGAGGTGAAGCCTCCGGCCGACCCGATGGCGGAGGTGAAGGCCGCTCAAGCCGAGGTGGTCGGATGACGTGAAGGAGGAGAACCAGCCGCAGCTCTCCGTCGTCGTCGAGGTAAAAGTAAACCGAATCCATTTTCCCTCTTCCCCATAATTCTTAGGGTTAGGGTTTTTCGTTAGTCATGTTCTGTAACCTAGGTTCTGTTTTAATCGACCTCGGACAAGTAAATAACACAGCGATCCTTCTTGTGGATGATCTCGTAAAATATTAGTACAAAATGATCATTTAGGAAAAATTTGACCTGGAGCACCACAAAAGTCTAGATGCAGAAAGGGGATGTGTGCATGTCCTTGAGCTCTATTTTAGAGTGAAATTTTCATCCATGTTGCACTACTCTAGAGCTAACCTGGGTGCTGTTGTCATTTTCTTGACCCAAAAAAACTCCTAAATATTATGTTCTCCCTGGTGCATGGTGCATGTCCATCAGGCAGTGGCTATGTATGTTCATTGAACACGCCGTGCTTTCCTTCATGTATGTTCGGAATGAAACAAATTGACCAAAACATGTAATCAAATAAAACATTGTCTATATGTGATAGCAAACCTTATATCTGTCTTTTCTGGAGTAGAGAGGGAGTCGATAAGCAATTTGTGAATCAGTTCTTTGAATGTTTTCAATGTTGTTTAAGATAAGATGTATACCAAAGATATCACTCCTCGAAGGATATATTGGATGTGTGCTTATTGTTTTTCATGATGATTACTGATGCATTTAAGTTATGAGTTTATTGATTTTAACTAGTCTGTATATGTTTATAAATATTTTGTACCTAGCTAGGAGATATTATTGGATGATATAATTGAATGAAAGTAGCTATTATTTCCTGATAATTTGATCATCAATATCATGTATGGGTTACTTATTATCCTTTTGGTAGTTTAACTGCAACCTACATAATTGTATGCTTAAAGTGTGATAATATTACATGAAATGAAGTGTTTATTTTACAAAAAATTATGAATTGTTAGGAAAAAGAAGTAATAATTGATTATTCAAAAAAATTGGATCTGCTATGATAGTTGCATGTGGTCCAGATTTGGTCCAACTGTTCCCAAATAATAGGGCTACCCCAAGGAGATGTTTTGTAAAAAACCTTATAGGTCAATCTCAAGGTCAACCTGCTGGGTTTACTGGTGCGTTCTGCTTACTGAACATGTGTAGGACCTATTTTTTTGTTGCATTTGATTTTATCAGTTTTTTTGTGAATTGCAATGCTCACTTTACTCCGTTCATTTTTTATTCTGTGTGATACATATCCTGCTCATATACTGTAGCACATATTATACACCTTTTTTTCTTACTGGATTTTGTATTACATTATGAACTTTGTAATTCTTATAGTCTACCGAGAACCATTTTGTGCTATATTGAATAGTGTGATCTGATTGGTCATGATCTCCTATGGTTTACCAAGTACTAATATGAGACTATCTGGCAGATGGGGTCTGTCACAGATGAGATCATTGATATCTCCAGTGGTTCCAGCTCTGATAGCAGTTCAGGGTATGACACTGAAGAGGAACATGTTCCTCAACCAATGCTGAACCAGTACTACTCCTACACAAAGGTTTGAAACTAAACAATAATTGTCTAGCTATCATTGTTATCAGAGGAACATTGTTATGATAATAATGTGTATACTACAAAAATGGTTTACTAGCGAAGATAAATATTGCAATAATTGTTTATAATTATGTAGGGCCTAAAAGTAAGAGGAGCATATCATTTGATAGGAATTGTATCTATGGAAATGATATGTGCCTCACTGCGAAGCAAGTGGAATATCTGGTTCAATTCTGTAATGGTCTGAATGAACATGATCATTTCAAGGTCTATCTCTTTAGGATGACAAATTCATCTGTCATTAAGAAGAAATGCAAGATGGTACGATAATCTGTTCTTATCCATTGTTTTTTTACTTGCATACAATTGTTATGTTAATTTGCTAACAACATTTTTTGTATTATTCACAGGACTTTTCAAAGGCATTCACAACCCAGTACCTTGAAAGGTACCTTGCTGAACCAGTAAAACTTTGTGTAGGGTGCATTGACCATAACAGGAGTTTCCGTGTCCGGATGAAGATGGGGAGGGGAGCGTCATTCAAGAGGGCAGTCATAACTACTGGATGGGCGAAAGCAATGGAAACGTATAAGTATGAAGAAGATGACATTGTCATGTTCCTATTTGAGTACACTGATCACCTGGAACTCCTCCTATGTAGGCTTGATCCTTGACTTCTAGGATTATTGGTAAGACTGACAGCCACTTATAGATGTTGTGGCTATCTTAATTGTAGATAATAAGTAACGTGCACTTTCCATTGGAACTTTTCTACTATCTATCTATGAACTTTGTGCGATTTGGGGAAGCAAGAGCACTACATATACTGTTATGCTAACTCTGCCGTATAAAATATGGTTATGGGTTAACTATGAACTATGATATGCCTAGATTATCAGCATGTTGCATTCTGGACAAGAAAGTTGCAGTACATGTACTGCTCTGCCAAGTATGTCTATGAATTCTAGTGTATGGTAATGATGATATATGTCTATGGATGACTAGTGTTCAGTCTGATATGTTTTGTTAATCTTGGGCAATGGTTTGTTTCAAGCTAATAAGCTAATATGCCTATGAACTATGAACAACTCAATTGGTTAAATTAGTTAATAAGCTAAACCAATGAGAAATGTAAAATTAATGCAAAAAATGCAAGCGTTAGAAAATTTGCTTGCAAGATAAAAGAAGCTAAAAATATTTTTATAAAAAAGTAAAAAAGAAAGGCCATTGAGCTGGCCGGGTCGAATAATTTCTTTTTCTAATTATATTTCTGTTTAACTTCTTATATATTTCAAACCCAACTATAATTGACAATTTGAAACAAAATTTATGCAATCATGACACGTATAATTATGTTACCTCTGTGTAGTTTTTTGAGTTGATTTCAAGAATGTCAAAAAATTCAAAGTCTTAGTAATGCCTCTCTCAGGTAGACCTGCAAGGTGCATTTCTAGACATGTGATTTTTTTGAAATTCTTTAAATGGCCCAAACAAGAGTGATGGGGGTATAGATATGCCATGGATGGCTTGATGGTGCATGATTTCATGTTGATGCCAACTTTCCTTGGGTTTTGAGGCTGTTGAGAATTGATTTGACCAAAGCAATGTGAGTGCTTATCCATGGGTGTACTACTTATTCTACCTAGGTACCACATGACAATAAGAGTGGTGGTGTGATACATATGGCATAGATGGCTTGATGTTGCATGATTTCATGTAAGCGCTGACTATCCTAGGGTTTTGAGGTTGTTGATCATGGTTTTGACAAAAGCAATGTGAGTGGTGCATCCATGGGTGTACTACCTATGCTACCTAGGTAACACATGGCAACAAGAGTGGTGGGGGTATAGATATGCCATGGATGGCTTGATGGTGCATGATTTCATGTGAGTGGTGATTGTCCTAGTGTTTTGAGGTTGTTTATCATTGTTTTGACCAAAGCAATGTGAGTGGTTATCCATGGGTGTACTACTTATTCTACCAAGGTACCACATGAAAATAAGAGTAGTGGTGTGATAGATATGGCATGGATGGCTAGATGTTGCTTGATTTCATGTGAGTGCTGACTGTCCTAGGGTTTTGAGGCTGTTGACCATGGTTTTGACAAAAGCAATCTGAGTGGTGCATCCATGGGTGTACTACCTATGCTACCTAGGTCACACATGGAAACAAGAGTGGTGGTGGTATAGATATGTCATGGATGGCTTGATTCTGCATGATTTCATGTTGATGCCAACTGTCCTAGGGTTTTGAGGTTGTTGATAATTGATTTGACCAAAGCAATGTTAGTGGTTATCCATGGGTGTACTACTTATTCTACCTAGGTAACACATGACAATAACAGTGGTGGTGTGATACATATGGCATGGATGGCTTGATGTTGCATGATTTCATGTGAGTGCTGATTGTCCTACGGTTTTGAGGATGTTGATCATGGTTTTGATAAAAGCAATGTGAGTGGTGCATCCATGGGTGTACTACCTATTCTACCTAGGTAACACATGGCAGCAATAGTGGTGGGGGTATAGATATGCTGTGGATGGCATGATGGTGCATGATTTCATGTTGATGCCAACTGTCCTAGGGTTTTGAGGCTGTTGATAATTGATTTGACAAAAGCAATGTGAGTGGTTCATCCATGGGTCTACTACCTATTCTACCTAGGTAACACATGACAACAAGAGTGGTGGGGTATAGATATGGCATGGATGGCTTGATGGTGCATGATTTCATGTGAGTGGTGATTGTCCTAGTGTTTTGAGGCTGTTTATCATTGTTTTGACCAAAGCTATGTGAGTGGTTATCCATGGGTGTACTACTTATTCTACCTAGGCACCACATGACAATAAGAGTGGTGGTGTGATAGATATGACATGGATGGCTTGATGTTGCAAGATTTCATGTGAGTGCTGACTGTCCTAGGGTTTTCAGGCTATTGACCATGGTTTTGACAAAAGCAATGTGAGTGGTGCATCCATGGGTGTACTACATATTCTACCTAGGTAACACATGGCAACAAGAGTGGTGGGGTATAGATATGGCATGGATGGCTTGATGGTGCATGGTTTCATGTGAGTGGTGATTATCCTAGTGTTTTGAGGTTGTTCATCATTGTTTTGACTAAAGCAATGTGAGTGGTTATCTATGGGTGTACTACTTATTCTACCAAGGTACCACATGACAATAAGAGTGGTGGTGTGATAGATATGGCATGGATGGCTTGATGTTGCTTGATTTCATGTGAGTGCTGACTGTCCTAGGGTTTTAAGGCTGTTGACCATGGTTTTGACAAAAGCAATCTGAGTGGTGCATCCATGGGTGTACTACTTATTCTACCTAGGTCACACATGGCAACAAGAGTGGTGGTGGTATAGATATATCATGGATGGCTTGATTGTGCATGATTTCATGTTGATGCCAACTGTCCTAGGGTTTTGAGGTTATTGATAATTGATTTGACCGAAGCAATGTTAGTGGTTATCCATGGGTGTACTACTTATTCTACCTAAGTAACACATGACAATAACAGTGGTGGTGTGATACATATGGCATGGATGGCTTGATGTTACATGATTTTATGTGAGTGCTGATTGTCCTAGGGTTTTGAGGATGTTGATCATGGTTTTGACAAAAGCAGAGTGAGTGGTGCATCCATGAGTGTACTACCTATTCTACCTAGGTAACACATGGCAGCAAGAGTGGTGGGGGTATAGATATGCCATGGATGGCTTGATGGTGCATGATTTCATGTTGATGCCAACTGTCCTAGGGTTTTGAGGCTGTTGATAATTGATTTGACAAAAGCAATGTGAGTGGTTCATCCATGGGTGTACTACCTGTTCTACCTAGGTAACACATAACAACAAGAGTGGTGGGGTATAGATATGGCATGGGTGGCTTGATGGTGCATGATTTCATGTGAGTGGTGCTTGTCCTAGTGTTTTGAGGCTGTTTATCATTGTTTTGACCAAAGCTATGTGAGTGGTTATCCATGGGTGTACTACTTATTCTACCTAGGCACCACATGACAATAAGAGTGTTGTTGTGATAGATATGACATGGATGGCTTGATGTTGCATGATTTCATGTGAGTGCTGACTGACCTAGGGTTTTCAGGCTATTGACCATGGTTTTGACAAAAGCAATGTGAGTGGTGCATCCATGGGTGTACTACATATTCTACCTAGGTAACACATGGCAACAAGAGTGGTGGGGTATAGATATGGCATGGATGGCTTGATGGTGCATGCTTTCATGTGAGTGGTGATTGTCCTAGTGTTTTGAGGCTGTTGATCATTGTTTTGACCAAAGCAATGTGAGTGGTTATCCATGGGTATACTACCTATTCTACCTAGGTACCACATGACAACAAGAGTGGTGGGGTATAGATATGGCATGGATGGCTTGGTGGTGCAGGATTTCATGTGAGTGCTGATTGTCGTAGGGTTTTGTGGCTGTAGATCATTGTTTTGACCAAAGCAATGTGAGTGGTTCATCCATGGGTGCACTACCTATTCTACCTAGGATCACATCACAAATAAGCTCTTTTAGTCATGCATGGATGCTAGTCTATCCACACTGGTGCATGATTCCATGTGGTAGATGCATTTTCAAGGTTTCTATGAGTGTTGGTAATTGTTTGACACATTAATAGATCATTAAAATTTTAAAAAATCTTGTAATAATGTAAAATTTTCACATTGTGACTTAAGTTTTGGATATGTGAGTATATGAAAAAATATGTGGCAATGTGTAGACACAATTTGTAGGTTATATATACCATTTAAACATTATTTGTAGTTGAATATAAAATGTAATAAAATAGGAATTATGACATGGATCCTGTGATGTAGGAAACCCTGATGTGCAGTGAGTTTCCGACGTTGCCAGGTGGGACCTACTCCTTATGGATCTACGTCAGGGGATCCCTGGCTATCTCGCAAACGCATGGTGCGCGAATCGTCTTCGCACGTATATCATCTAGGTCAGCTAGATCTAGATAGTCTGTGCGTATAAAACTCCCCTCGCCCGCATCGCCTCTCCCCAGTTTCCCCATTTTCGATTTCCCCCAAATCTATCAAATACCTCCTCTCTCCCTCTCTCCCGCAATTCTTCCCATCTCGGCCTCTCAACCTCCCAGCACACAACCACTTCCACACGGTGATGAAGCCAGTTAGCGAAGGAGGCGACGCCTCTGTAGATCTAGTGGAGGAGATGCCGGTGGTGATCGCATCAGATGTCGTGGTGGAAGAAGCTTCCGGAGTTGACGGCCATGCGGATGGTGCTACAGACGTAGTGGGCATGGTCGCACCCGTGGCAGATCTGAAGGGGAAGAGGGCAAGGAAGGAATGCGACTTGCCCGTCGTAGATCTGGAGGAGAAGGCGGACGCCAGCGGCGTAGTGGACACACTGCTGCTTCCCGCGGGTGACGCATCCGTCGATGAGGCGGATGCATGTAGCTCGGACGATAGAGGGAAGCGGTACAAGGGCGGGCTGAGTCTGTACGATCAAGGATACTTCCACCCCCGCACTATGGTGAGCCGAAATTTATCCACCCGTAATTTAGATTAAAAGAAAGATGTTGGATCTGTGGTTGGTTTAATGTTTGAATTTAGGGTTTTGTTTTTAGGATTTGAATTTAGTGTTTTATTTTAGGGTTTAATGAAGGAATTGCATTAGAAGGCACGAAATAACGTGCACATTTGTACAAAATACTGTGTATATACTTTGATTTATCTTTTTTTAGTCGGAAGTAGGTTCTTCACTATTGTGCCATCAACATGTAGATAGTTTTGAGACTTGTGCTTTAATCTACCTATTAAAGCATTCATTTGTTCATTGTCTCTAGAGTGTAGAGAATCCCAGCTGGCTTTCTTGTTTATCTTGTGTTTGATGTGGTGTTGGGTGTTGTATGATGTTTGCAGCATTCTTGTATCATCTGGACGTTCGTGGCTTTGTTAATTCAAAGTCGGACACTTGTGTGTGCCTTCTCTTTAAAAAGGAGGCCATTTCTTTAACTGCCCAGATGTTATGGTTATTGTTAGCATTGTATGGATGCAAGCTCATTTGTTCCTTTGGTAACAATGAAGTTGTTAATTAGTTGTAAACAAGTTTAAATCTCCAATCTAGGTTTGTGGTAAATTTATACTGTGGACGATAGAGATGTATGTGTGCTCTTCTTAAAGTACTATATGAGATAGACTGTTTATTCAAGTGACATTGTGTGTTATATTGCTGTGTGTGCCATTTAAGGAGTACATGTGTGGCATTTGTGCATTTTTATACTAGAGAAGAAGAGCAATTTGTGCATGTTTATACGAGAGAAGATGAGCTATTTAATACATACTGATTAGTGAAGATTTAGTAATAATGTTAATAAATGGAACGGAGTTTCATCTAGAGTTGATCAATGATTGACGTATTGAACTCACATTCTTGCTTAGATTTGTCAGGAATATTGTCATATTTCAAAAGGTTTATTATGTTAATTTGTTCCCTTCTAGCTATACGCTTCCTCTGCTGGTGATCAGAAAATGCTCATACATAAATCATTATTATTTTTGTGATTGTGATTCTGTTAGTGTTATGCAAATTTATAATTACTAGCTCTAAATGTTAATTTATTGTTTTAATGACAAAATATTTGCACTAACGTGTAACTTTTGCAGAAACCTGCCCCATATGCTGACCGTCTCATTGACGGGATCAGGGTAAACTGCCCCTACAAATCCTTGGGGTGCGGCATTTCCATGCCCTTCCATTCTTACGAGAATCATGCCGCAGTCTGTGTGTACAAGCCTCTCAACAGTTCGGGCTTCAACCTTTCCAAACTTGTCTGCACTATTGAGCATGATCTTCTTAGCTGCTCTTCATGCAAGGCCTTACTGCAGCCACCATTTTGCTCGGTAAACATACTTTCGTATATGTAAGTAAGAATTGATTTTTCAGATGAACTGACCATTCTTTTCATGCTTCACAGTGTCCGAGGGGTCACGGACTATGTGGTGGCTGCGGTGGTGTAGGCGGCAAAAAGTATTGCCCAAAATGTGGAGTTGCCACTTCTTTTGATTTCATCCCACAAATGGAAATTCTTGAAGGAATGAAGGTGTCCTGCACCAACCCTAGCTGCAAGACAGCCGTCCCATACTATGCCATCGCCCAGCACCGCAACAAGTGCTCACTTGGAAGTAATGAATGAAGCACAAGAAATGGGCAATGCTAAAGATTGTCGAAGGGTTGTTAGCATTTTCTCTGTGTACTGCCTACCATGCATCAAGAAAAGGGCAATGCTATGTTGCTATATATCACTATGTGTGTAGGAATAGTTTTGTTGCTTTTCATGCTTGTGGTTACATTGCATGTGCGTTTGGTACTTTTGGAATGGTGCATGTACTTTGAATAGTGCACCTTATGTGATCTTAGTTCAAAGTATGTATGCAAGTCAAATTTGCATTTGATTTTTCTTTTTGTTTGTTTTGCTTATTTGATGCATCTGGTACACATATTTTTCGGCCTTGTGTTCGATATGCTGCATATATTTTATTAAAATTCGTTCGTGAACTGAAAGTTATGAAATAATTTTTTTTAAATGAAAACAACACGATGATATAAAAATATTAAATAATTTGAAAACATGACCCCGGAAAGGAAGTGTAGACATGAATTGTTGCACCAGTGTGGGTACATAAGCATCGACACACCCCTAGGAGTATTGTATAAGCTATGGATCAAAGTACCTAGGATAGTATCACAGTGGAGCTTCACCCATTGCATATGTGAACAAAAGTTCAACACCGCCTCTCAAAACCCGGGAAAGAAAGTGAAGACATGAATTGTTGCACCAGTGTGGGTACACCAACATCGACACACCCCTAGGAGTATGGTAGAAGATATGGATCAGAGTACCTAGGGTAGTATCACAGTGGAGCTTCACCCATTGCATGTGTCAACACCACCTCAAAACCCTGGAAAGGCAGTGTAGATATGAACGGTTGCAGCAGTGTGGGTACACAAGCAAACACACACCCCTAGGAGTATTGTAGAAGATATGGATCAAAGTACCTAGGGTAGTATCACAGTGGAGCTTCACCCATTGCATGTGGAAGAAAAGGTCATCACCCCCTCTAAACCCTGGAAAGGCAGTGTAGACATGAATTGCTGCACCTGTGTGGATACACCAACATCCACACACCTCTAGGAGTATGGTAGAAGATATGGATAAAAGTACCTAGGGTAGTATCACAGTGGAGCTTCACCCATTGCATGTGTCAACAAAAGGTCAACACCACCTCAAAACACCGGAAAGGCAGTGTAGACATGAACTGCTGCACCAGTGTGGGTACACCAGCATACACACACCCATAGGTGTATTATAGAAGCTATGGATCAAAGTACCTAGGATAGTATCACAGTGGAGCTTCACCCATTGCATGTGTCAACAAAAGGTCAACACCCCATCAAAACCCCGGAAAGGCTCTATATACATGAACTGCTTCACCAGTGTGGGTACACAAACATCGACACACCCCTAGGAGTATTGTAGAAGCTATGGATCAAAGTACCTAGGGTAGTATCACAGTGGAGCTTCACCCATTGCATGTGTAAACAAAAGGTCAACACCGCCTCAAAACCCCGGAAAGGAAGCGTGGACATGAACTGCTTCACCAGTGTGGGTACACAAGCATCGACACACCCCTAGGAGTATGGTAGAAGCTATGGATCAAAGTACCTAGGGTAGTATCACAGTGGAGCTTCACCCATTGCATGTGTCAACAAAAGGTCAACACCACCTCAAAACCCTGGAAAGGCAGCGTGGACATGAACTGCTGCACCAGTGTGGGTACACAAGCATCGACACACCCCTAGGAGTATTGTAGAAGCTATGGATCAAAGTACCTAGGGTAGTATCAGAGTGGAGCTTCACCCATTGCATGTGTGAACAAAAGGTCAACACCGCCTCAAAACCCCGGAAAGGAAGTGTAGACATGAACTGTTGCACCAGTGTGGGTATACCAGCATCGACACACCCCTAGGAGTATGGTAGAAGATTTGGATCAAAGTACCTAGGGTTGTATCACAGTGGAGCTTCACCCATTGCATGTGTCAACAAAAGGTCAACACCACCTCAAAACCCCGGAAAGGCAGCGTAGACATGAACTGCTGCACCAGTGTGGGTACACCAGCATACACACACCCCTAGGAGTATGGTACAAGATATGGATACAAGTACCTAGGGTAGTATCACAGTGGAGCTTCACCCATTGCATGTGTGAACAAAAGGTCAACACCGCCTCAAAACCCCGGAAAGGCAGCGTAGACATGAACTGCTGCACCAGTGTGGGTACACCAGCATACACACACCCCTAGGGGTATGGAATAAGCTATGGATCAAAGTACCTAGGGTAGTATCACAGTGGAGCTTCACCCATTGCATGTGTCAACAAAAGGTCAAGACCACATCAAAACCTCAGAAAGGCAGCGTAGACATGAACTGCTGCACTAGTGTGGGTACACCGGCATCCAAACACCCCCTAGGAGTGTGTGTGTCCATGTGTTTCCAAGTACATAGGGGTACAAACACTTGGGTGATGCACTCATTGCATGTGTAAAACCATGGACACCACCCTTTTTAAGATGGAGAAGGCATAAATATTATTTATATCATACCACACAAAATAATAATAAAATATACCTAAAATTCATGTATTTAGTATACAGTTTGGTAGTTCATAACGTGGTAAATTTTGTAGACCATTTGAATAATGTCGAAAAAATCACATGTCTGAAAAATGGACCTTTTAGGCCTACCTGAGAGAGTCATTCCTAGCAAGTCGATTTTTTTGTCATTTTTTTAAAAAAATCAAAAAAAAAATATGAAATTCTACAAATATTTATTTTACGATAAAATATTCTAATAATTATTTTTGATAAGTATTTAGATGTGGAAAATATATAACCAAAATTAACCTAAAAGAAAAAGAAATAGGACTCCCGGCTAGGAAATGGGCCGCAACGAGCCGCGTTGTTAACGGGCCGGCCTAAACACAAGGCGGATGCTGCAGCGCGTCCATGGGGTGCACGCACCGACTACTCCACGTCGTACGTGGGCATATAGAGGTAACTACCATATCTTAGCTGCCCTTAATTAAGGAGATCGGCACAGAAATTCGCTGTCCACCATTTTCTACCCCTCGACGACTCCGCCGATCGCACGCGCAGAGATCTCACATCCTGTTCCGCCGATTCGTTGTCCATGTCGCACCCTTCCCCCGTCGCCCTTGGGTCGAGAAGCTAGGCTGAATTTGGCGCATCAGTTAGCCACCCCAAGCCCACCGAGTGTACCACGAATAGTCGCGCCGGCGAGTAGACCAGTTCTTCCAACTACGCCAAGTGAACCACGAATCCGGACACTGCCGCATCGACCAGTACTCCCATCGCCTCGTGGACAGATCAGTCCAGGGCACTCTACTGTCCGAGCCTCTTCTGTAAGTATATCACCATAGATCTATTGTCCAGTAATACTTTTTGGTGTAGAAAGTAGATCGATCACACATGGTACTCGTAGATCTTTTTTTTTACTATGGAGCGCTCTATTCTGGTTCTGTAAGCATATATATTTCGGTTATTATCATCCGAACGCTTGTTATTATGGTCCATGGCCTCTTATATAAGGCTCATGCTGATTAAGTTCACGATATCGTCCATCCTAAATTAGCCCTTAAATTAAATTATGGACTTATGATAATCTTGTTTCAACAAATACAACCTATAATTAAATTAAAAAAAGCAATGTACTAGTGGACGTCTACATAAAACTAGTAATCGAGCACGTGCACATGCACGTTATATATACTTGTATGTAAATAAATCTATCGACATACAAAAATAGTCATTGCCTTATTCTGAGATGGGGTACCATCAATTTCATCAAAATGATATAGATCTAGCCACTGCGTTAGTTGAGAACTCTGATCCAATTCTGAGCCATAACAAGCTAAATGCATGAAAAACAATTTGTTGCACAGTAGCACATTAAACAACCCCCTAAACAATATTTATCGAACTTTTCTAAAAAGACATCATCACAATCTATATATAATTAAAAAAGACAGCAAACTCGAGTTTGAAAGCATAACTATTCAGATTACTTGACTTGCAAGAAGATCTTGCATTATTTAGCATCTAGATTCAAGCTCTGGTTTCTTACTGAGGAGCACCTCAAAGAGGTAATCGTGCAGTATTAACTACTACACAGAAACGTATGGTACAATTAAATAAAAATTATATTATTTTTCAAGCTAACAATGATGATCTGTACAAATATGTTTTCAGTGATACAAAACCATGCAATGCTTTTCATGGTTTCAGCTTTTGATCTGTGTGTAGAAACTCCCTCCGAGGCTCCAACTCATATTACTTATCACTAATATGGACTTATCTACAACTAAAAGACATATTTTTGTTCTAGATACATCTATATTGTATTGGTGAAAAGTAATACAAAGGGAGTAATATACTTCAGTGTGCGTTATGATCCCTTCCTCTCTAGTAAAAGGAACCAAATTCCTTATGATTATCCCTGCACCGTACCCCCCACATACCAAAAAGGGCCAACTCTGATTGATAAATCACAAAAATAAGATATACTACATGATCCCTTCCAATCTAGTAATGTAACCTATCACAGTCAATTATTCATTCATGTGATTTATAAAATAAGGAAAAACTAATTCAAAAGTTGTGATGTTTTCTATAAAGATACAAAACAAAGTGTCAGTACAGTAAGGTTATGTTTCCTACTCATGGCTCTCACCATTGTTGCCGCTGCTGATGCTTGTACTCGGTTGTAGTGATTGTGGCTTTAGAGCTCTCCAAGTATATGAAACATAAAAGTATGAAATGAGCAGGGTCTCACCTACACCTTCTTAACTTTTCCAGTTTCTCTTTTTATATCTCTCAAAATGTATAATATATGGATTTGAAACTTTGCGTACCATTGGAATATTACAACTGCAACATGACAAAATAGTCCGGGATTTTTTTGTGCAGTTTGAAATTTTCAAATTTTTAAAATTCAAAAGAATTTTTTAAATATGTATATATTTAATGTCATAAAAATACCAATGTATTTTTCCCACATTGTATCTCAAATGTTTCGGTGAACTGCAAAGTTTCGGATTCAACTATTGTATGGTGTGACCTACAGATACAAAAAAGATAAGTTATTTGTGAAGGAGAAAAAAGTACTAGCACGGATCTTGATGCACCTCTTAACAGCCCAGATAGAGGGGATAGCTAAGATGGTGCTCAGAAAATTGTGTCTCGTATGAAACAAACTCTGAAGAATTTTTGCAGACCAATCAACCATGTATCAAATTTGTATGATCGTTAAAGCGAATATTTTCACCTTCATAAATGGGTACACAATCTTCTTACATGCAGCACATTTCTGTGAGTTCTACGGAACACAAAAGATAACTTGGTTGGGACCTTTTTTACCTTCTTTAGTGGGTACACAATATTCTTGCAGGCATCACACTTCTCATGACCTCCATAGCTAGGACCACATCACAACAAGGTGTGCGGTGGTGGTTGAGGTATGGCATGGATGTCTTGGTGGTGCATGATTTCATGTGGGGGCTACCTGTCATAGGGTTTTGAGGTTGTTGACCATGCATGGTTTGACAAAAGCAATATGGTGTAGCATCCATGGCTGTAGTACCTATTCTACCTAGGTAACACATCACAACAAGTGTATGCATGATTTCATGTGTGAGGCTTTTGGCCATGAGTGAGTACTGCATCCATGGGATTCCTACCTATTATTTCTAGGACCACAACACTACAAGGAGTGGTGGTGGTATAGGTATGGCATGGATGGATTGGTGGTGCATGATTTCATGCGTGTGGTGTCTGACCTAGGGTTTTGAGGGTGTTGTACATGGTTTGACCCAAGTTATATGAGTGGAATCTATGGGTTTCCTACCTATTCTACCTAGGACCACAACAATATAAGGAGTGATGGTGGTCTAGGTGTGTCATGGATGCCTTGGTGGTGCATGATTTCAAGTCACTGCTACTTTTCCTAGGGTTTTGAGGGGGTATTGAGCATGGTTCAAACTAAATCCATAATATGACACAACTATTTGTGGAATTACTACATTTTTTTACCAATTATTAATGTGTCAGAAATATTTAATGAATATAACAGAGAATATAGAAAACGAAATAGAAAACAGGCTACCTAACCTACACATGGTGATACAACATATATTTTTTCTTGATTTCAGGGTGCAAACATGGTCAAAATCTATCAAAATACAAAGAAAAATAAATTTTCCCGGTGTCCTGTGCACCCCCATGTATGTCACTGCACAGATCCACGCCCTACGAGTTCTCAAAAAATATAATGCTATGACTGCTACGGAGTTTTTGAAAATTGTTTAAACTTTTGCGTTCAACCTTTTTCTGCTAAAAAAATCGATGTTTTTTTAAAATTTGCGAATAACAAATTATCAACAGTTTGAGACTATAGAATATCTATTTTTTTTACCATGTGTCGACACTCAGTTTGTAACGATATATTTACTTCTTGCATAAGATCATCAAAACGAAAATTTCATATAAATAGATACTACCACATGACACGACATACAATCTCATAATCCTGTTTATATAACAGGGGATAATATATTAAAACTTATTCTGACCCATATATTGGGTCAACACAATTATAGTCTGGCGCCCGGCCGGAGATGCATGTTGATGTCTGGCTGCCTAGCTAGCTAAGCCGAACGGTTCTTCTTCTCCTTAAGAACAGCCCCCCTGTCCCAGACGATGCGAGTGCGTTCCTCCTCACCGCGATGGAGATCAGCTTCGTACTGCTTGGCAGAAGCTGCAGCTTGGTCTATCTCATCACGCCGCTGAAAAGCAAGCCCCCAGACGAGGCGGGTGCGTGCTTCCTTGTTGCGCTCCAGATCGGCCTGGTACTTCTTCTCCTCCGCCGCCAGGCGAAGCTTCTCCTCCTCCCGGCGACGTAGCAGCACCTCGTGAGCAGCAGCCCGCTCCCAATTTGCGCGGCTCTGCTCTTCCAGAAGGCGCTGCTGCTCCTCGGACGCCACCCGCTCCCGCTGCTGCTCTTCTGCCGCCGCAAGCACTAGAAGATCTAGCGTGTTGCTACTGCCTGCATCGGGCACGGGAAGCACACCATTCGGATCCATGGTGTCCTGCGTGCGCCGAGAATAGGAAGACGTTGATGCGATGCTAATGAGAGGAGGTGGGCCGGCGATGTGGAGCGTCTGCAGGTTGCAAGTGCTTATAAAGGCGCGCGAGTGGTGAATACGATGCGGCGCCGTGGAAGTCTGAATACGGTCAGTTTGTAATCCGTGCTTACGGGTCAAAACGAGTGAAATTCATGTACGCGCACTCAATTCGGTAATTAACGCATGCATCATGGGACATGGGCCAAGTTGACGGCGCAGTAAACCATGCGATACAATGATCCCATTGGGCCCTCGGCGTATAGCTTGGCCCGTATAAAAATATGATCAATGCAATTGTCTAAATTAGCAAATATGCTTAACCAATGAGAAATGTAAAATTAATGCAAAAAATTGCAAGCGTAAGAAAATTTGATTGCAAGATAAAAGTGTAGTTGCGATCACTGGATCTCTCTCTCTCAACTCTCTGAAGAACTGAAAACGAACAGAGAGACAGAGGTTTTTTTGTTGCAGTGTTTGATTATTGCTTTTCGTGTTTATCCCTTCCTTTTATTACAGAGATTGATCGTGGCTTGGTTCTCCACTAATCGAACGTGCCATCCCATGTTCGGAGATCATGCCAATCCGATCCGGCTATGGCATGGAACGCTAGAATCGCTCCACGCGACTAACAGACTATGCTGAAAACTCGCTACGAAAACAACTTAGTCCTAACTGAATTCTTAACTGAAACTACACTGTCACCGTGTGTTGCAACGTCCAGGACCTGCATTGTATTCAGTTAAGATCTTGCTGGCTGTCATGGTGCTGTTGTGTGCTGTTGTTGCTCTGAAGAAATAAGCACTCTAGTGGCAAGTGTAGTGCCAACTAGTGTAGAGTAGTGAAGTGAAGTGTGATGTAGTTGGTAAAGTGTGATGCAAGTGGCCTTTTGAACTGATATGTAATAGGTAATCTGCTAGTGCACTGAACTATGAGTGTGGTATGATGCCAGTGGCCTTTTGATGTAATGACTATGTGTTGGTAAAATCTTAAGATGATCTGTTGTCTATATACTTTGCTATCTATTTTGTGTTCTGCAAATGGATGCAAATGGAGTAGTCTATTTTGTGTTCTGGAAATGGATGCAAATGGGAGTTAGCAACATTCCTGTAATAGTACCATGTGTTCTATAAATGGCTGGAAATGGCAGTTAGCAAGGTTGGCTACCAACTGGTTTGTCAAGTTTGTGCTCTGAAAAAATGAATGCTAATGTAGTTCGAATATTGTGATGCCAGTGGCTTATCTGCTACTATGTTGTAGTAACTGTCAACTGATATGAACAAAAGGCCACACATAGCAGAAACTTCATAGTTACTTCTTTTCTTGGACAAAGCAGAACCTTGACAGTTACTAGAACATGTGCCAGATAAGCCAAGTAATAGGACAATGGAACAAATAGAACTAACTTCCTTCTGGCACAAACACAAACTTGACAGTTACTAAAACATAGTACCAGAGTAGCCACTGGCATCAGGACCATGGAACAAATAGAACTAACTTCCTTCTGCAGTGGAGCTTCACCCATTGCATGTGCAACAAAAGGTCAACACCTAGGATTATGGTAGAAGATATGGATCAAAGTACCTAGGGTACTATCACAGTGGAGCTTCACCCATTGCATGTGTCAACAAAAGGTCAACACCCCCTCAAAACCCCGGAAAGGCGGTGTAGACATGAACTGCTGCACCAGTGTGGGCACACCAGCATCCACACACCCCTAGGAGTATGGTAGAATATATGGATCAAAGTACCTAGGGTAGTATCACAGTGGAGCTTCACCCATTGCATGTGTCAACAAAAGGTCAACACCACCTTAAAACCTCGGAAAGGCAGCATAGACATGAACTGTTGCACTAGTGTGGGTACACCAACATCGACACACCCCTAGGAGTATGGTAGAAGATATGGATCAAAGTACCTTGGGTAGTATCACAGTGGAGCTTCACCAATTGCATGTGTCAACACCACCTCAAAACCCCAGAAAGGCAGTGTAGACATGAACTGCTGTAGCAGTGTGGGTACACAAGCATCCACGCACCCCTAGGAGTATGGTAGAAGATATAGATCAAAGTACCTAGGGTAGTATTACAGTGAAGCTTCACCCATTGCATGTGTCAACAAAAGGTCAACACCCCCTCAAAACCCACGGTGTAGACATGAACTGCTGCACCAGTGTGGGCACACCAGCATCCACACACTCCTAGGAGTATGGTAGAATATTTGGATCAAAGTACCTAGGGTAGTATCATAGTGGAGCTTCACCCATTGCATGTGTCAACAAAAGGTCAACACCACATTAAAACCTCGGAAAGGCAGCGTAGACATGAGCTGTTGTACTAGTGTGGGTACACCAACAACGACACACCCCTAGGAGTATGGTAGAAGATTTGGATCAAAGTACCTAGGGTAGTATCACAGTGGAGCTTCACCCATTGCATGTGTCAACAAAAAGGTCAATGCCACCTCAAAACCCCGGAAAGGCGGCGTGGACATTAACTGCTGCACCAGTGTGGGTACTCAAGCATCGACACACCCCTAGGAGTATTGTCGAAGCTATGGATCAAAGTACCTAGGGTAGTATCACAGTGGAGCTTTACCCATTGCATGTGTGAACAAAAGGTCAACACCGCCTCAAAACCCCAAAAAGGAAGCGTGGACATGAACTATTGCACCAGTGTGGGTACACCAGCATCGACACACCCCTAGGTGTATGGTAGAAGATTTAGATCAAAGTACCTAGGGTAGTATCACAGTGGAGCTTCACCCATTGCATGTGTCAACAAAAAGGTCAACACCACCTCAAAACCCCGGAAAGGCAGCGTGGACATGAACTGCTGCACCAGTGTGGGTACTCAAGCATCGACACACCCCTAAGAGTATTGTCGAAGCTATGGATCAAAGTACCTAGGGTAGTATCATAGTGGAGCTTCACCCATTGCATGTGTGAACAAAAGGTCAACACCGCCTCAAAACCCCGGAAAGGAAGCGTGGACATGAACTATTGCACCAGTGTGGGTAAACCAGCATCGCCACACCCCTAGGAGTATGGTATCAGATTTGGATCAAAGTACCTAGGGTAGTATCACAGTGGAGCTTCACCAATTGCATGTGTCAACACCGCCTCAAAACCCCGGAAAGGAAGCGTGGACATGAACTGCTTCACCAGTGTGGGTACACAAGCATCAACACACCCCTAGGAGTATGGTAGAAGCTATCGATCAAAGTACCTAGGGAAGTATCACAGTAGAGCTTCACCCATTGCATGTGTCGACAAAAGGTCAACACCACCTCAAAACCCTGGAAAGGCAGCGTGGACATGAACTGTTGCACCAGTGTGGGTACACAAGCATCGACACACACCTAGGTGTATTGTAGAAGCTATGGATCAAAGTACCTAGGGTAGTATAAGAGTGGAGCTTCACCCATTGCATGTGTGAACAAAAGGTCAACACCGCCTCAAAACCCCGGAAAGGAAGTATAGACATGAACTATTGCACTAGTGTGGGTACACTAGCATCTACACACCCCTAGGAGTATGGTAGAAGATTTGGATCAAAGTACCTAGGGTAGTATCACAGTGGAGCTTCACCCATTGCATGTGTCAACAAAAGGTCAACACCACCTCAAAACCCCGGAAAAGTTGCATAGACATGAACTCCTGCACTAGTGTGGGTACACCAGCATACACACACCCCTAGGAGTATGGTATAAGATATGGATAAAAGTACCTAGGGTAGTATCACAGTGGAGCTTCACCCATTGCATGTGTGAACAAAAGGTCAACACAGCCTCAAAACCACGGAAAGGCAGCGTAGACATGAACTGCTGCACCAGTGTGGGTACACCAGCATACACACACCCCTAGGGGTATGGTACAAGCTATGGATCAAAGTACCTGAGGTAGTATCACAGTGGAGCTTCACCCATTGCATGTGTCAACAAAAGGTCAAGACCACATCAAAACCTCAGAAAGGCAGCGTAGACATGAACTGCTGCACTAGTGTGGGTACACCAGCATCCAAACACCCCCTAGGAGTGTGTGTGTCCATGTGTTTCCAAGTACATAGGGGTACAAACACTTGGGTGATGCACTGATTGCATGTGTAAAACCATGGACAACACCCTTTTTAAGATGGAGAAGGCATAAATGTTATTTATATCATACCACACAAAATAATAATAAAATATACCTTAAATTCATGTATTTAGTATATATTTTGGTAGTTCATAACGTGGTATATTTTGTAGACCATTTGAAGAATGTCGAAAAAATCACATGTCTGAAAAATGGACCTTTTAGGCCTACCTTAGAGAGTCATTCCTAGCAACTCGATTTTTTCGTCATTTTTTAAAAAAAATCAAAAAAAAATTATGAAATTCTACAAATATTTATTTTACGATAAAATATTCTAATAATTATTTTTGATAAGTATTTAGATGTGGAAAATATATAACCAAAATTAACTTAAAAGAAAAAGAAATAGGACTCCCGGCTAGGAAATGGGCCGCAAAGAGCCGCGTTGTTAACGGGCCGGCCTAAACAGAAGGCGGATGCTGCAGCGCGTCCATCGGGTGCACGCACCGACTACTCCATGTCGTACGTGGGCATATAGAGGTAACTACCATATCTTAGCTACCCTTAGTTAAGGAGATCGGCACAGAAATTCGCCGTCCACCATTTTCTACCCCTCGACGACTCCGCCGATCGCACGCGCAGAGATCTCACATCATGTTCCACCCCGCCAGTAAGCACCATGCATCCGCGTCGCACCCTTCCCCCATCGCCCTTGGGTCGAGAAGCTAGGCTGAATTCGGCGCATCAGTTAGCCACCCCAAGCCCGCCGAGTGTACCACGAACACTCGCGCCGGCGAGTAGACCAGTTCTTCCAACTACGCCAAGTGAACCATGAATCCTGACGCCGCCGCATCGACCAGTACTCCCATCTCCTCGTGAACAGATCAGTCCGGGGCACTCTACTATCCGAGCCTCTTCTGTAAGTATATCACCATAGATCTATTGTCCAGTAATACTTTTTGGTGTAGAAAGTAGATCGATCACACATGGTACTCGTAGATCTTTTTTTTTACTATGGAGCGCTCTATTTTGGTTCTGTAAGCATATCTATTTTGGTTATTATCATCCGACCGCTTGTTATTATGGTCCATGGCCTCTTATATAAGGCTCATGCTGATTAAGTTCACGATATCGTCCATCCTAAATTAGCCCTTAAATTAAATTATGGACTTATGATAATCTTGTTTCAACAAATACAACCTATAATTAAATTAAAAAAAGCAATGTACTAGTGGACGTCTACATAAAACTAGTAATCGAGCACGTGCACATGCACGTTATATATACTTGTATGTAAATAAATCTATCGACATACAAAAATAGTCATTGCCTTATTCTGAGATGGGGTACCATCAATTTCATCAAAATGATATAGATCTAGCCACTGCGTTAGTTGAGAACTCTGATCCAATTCTGAGCCATAACAAGCTAAATGCATGAAAAACAATTTGTTGCACAGTAGCACATTAAACAACCCCCTAAACAATATTTATCGAACTTTTCTAAAAAGACATCATCACAATCTATATATAATTAAAAAAGACAGCAAACTTGAGTTTGAAAGCATAACTATTCAGATTACTTGACTTACAAGAAGATCTTGCATTATTTAGCATCTAGATTCAAGCTCTGGTTTCTTACTGAGGAGCACCTCAAAGAGGTAATCGTGCAGTATTAACTACTACATAGAAATGTATGGTACAATTAAATAAAAATTATATTATTTTTCAAGCTAACAATGATGATCTGTACAAATATGTTTTCAGTGATACAAAACCATGCAATGCTTTTCAAGGTTTCAGCTTTTGATCTGTGTGTAGAAACTCCCTCCGAGGCTCCAACTCATATTACTGATCGCTAATATGGACTTATCTACAACTAAAAGATATATTTTTGTTCTAGATACATCTATATTGTATTGGTAAAAAGTAATACAAAGGGAGTAATATACTTCAGTGTGCGTCATGATCCCTTCCTCTTTAGTAAAAGGAACCAAATTCCTTATGATTATCCCTGCACCGTACCCCCCACATACCAAAAAGGGCCAACTCTGATTGATAAATCACAAAAATAAGATATACTACATGATCCCTTCCAATCTAGTAATGTAACCTATCACAGTCAATTATTCATTCATGTGATTTACAAAATAAGGAAAAACTAATTCAAAAGTTTTGATGTTTTCTACGAAGATACAAAACAAAGTGTCAGTACAGTAAGGTTATGTTTCCTACTCATGGCTCTCACCATTCTTGCCGCTGCTGATGCTTGTACTCGGTTGTAGTGATTGTGGCTTTAGAGCTCTCCAAGTATAAAAGTATGAAATGAGCACGGTCTCACCTACACCTTCTTAACTTTTCCAGTTTCTCTTTTTTATATCTCTCAAAATGTATAATATATGGATTTGAAACTTTGCGTACCATTGGAATATTACAACTGCAACATGACAAAAATAATCCGGGATTTTTTTGTGCAGTTTGAAATTTTCGAATTTTTAAAATTCAAAAGAATTTTTTAAATATGTATATATTTAATGTCATAAAAATACCAAAGTATTTTTCCCACATTGTATCTCAAATGTTTTGGTGAACTGCAAAGTTTCGGATTCAAATATTTTATGGTGTGACCTACAGATACAAAAAAGATAAGTTATTTGTGAAGGAGAAAAAAGTACTAGCACGTATCTTGATGCACCTCTTAATAGCCCAGATAGAGGGGATAGCTAAGATGGTGCTCATAAAATCTTGTCTCGTATGAAACAAACTCTGAAGAATTTTTGCAGACCAATCAACCATGTATCAAATTTGTTTGATCGTTAAAGCGAATATTTTCACCTTCATAAATGGGTACACAATCTTCTTACATGCAGCACATTTCTGTGAGTTCTACGGAACACAAAAGATAACTTGGTTGGGACCTTTTTTACCTTCTTCAGTGGGTACACAATATTCTTGCAGGCATCACACTTCTCATGACCTCCACAGAACACATAAGATAGCTTCTATGGCTGTCGGGCATAAGAACTTGAATGTGACCTTTTGATCTCTCACCTGAGTGTAAAATCTCAATTTTCTCAGGACTACAAGTCCAATAGTCAGGATTACGTTTCACCTAGATTTAGTCCATAGAATTTGCTATTGTCAGTCCTGCTACAGTGCAAATCAATACTACATTGATTTATGGGTGTGCATGAAAACTATCTGAAAATTAGTCACTCGTACTTGTCTATCTCCCAAAAGGGGATGCTATATCAGGATATCTGATACTCTGTGTCTTTTTATATTATTAGTAGAGATTAAAAAAGCAATGTACATATGATAATCTTGTTTCAACAAATACAACCAATATTAATGCAAATATCGACTACATTTCATTAGGTGCCAATGACTGCTAAAACTCGTCGCGGTCGTGCTATACGGAACATGAACAAAAGGCTTTTCATCAGAGGTATGCAAAAACTTGCCACACATAAGTTATCCACATACTTGTATTGTAGCATCTTATATATGTAGTTCTTTCATGCAGGCCCTAGTATAGAAGGTGAAGAAGATTTTGAAGCTTCTATTGAGTTCGCCAATCGTGTAGAATTTGATAGTGCAGATTACCGTCGACTGGAGAGGGTTGTTCAAAAAAAAATGCCAACGCCGCCTTTATATGTTTGCACAATCAAGAAATCAAACATTGTTAAGGGAAAAGTGAAAATGGTAATCACTCAAGCACTGAAAATTTTGATTCACGTATATTGTACCACCTACAGGGTTTCCGTAACATATTTTTGATCCATATGCAGTATTTTTCAAGGAGCTTCACCGAGAACCATATTCTTAGCAACATTAAACTGCCGGCAGAGATTAAAGTCTTCTACACATCAAGGCAAATGTCAACAGTGAAGATGGTGATGAGCAAGTCCAAAGTGAAAGGCAAAGCCAAAGGTGGTGCCATGATCACAACTAACTGGATGGATGTCGTCAAGAATAGTGAGATGAAAGTTGAAGACATCTGCGTGTTCTGGTTCGTTGTTAGCCGTGATGGTCGCAGGCTTACCATCCTTGTTGACCATGTGTGATATCAATAAGTGAGAAGAGCTTTACTCTCGCGTAGTATGTCTAAGCAGTACTTTTGGTTGTTCTATTTTATTTGAATTGTAAACTTATTTGAGATTTCACGTACACTATGTTTGATGGTGATGAACTATTACTGTTAGAGTGTAAGTTCAAACGACATCGTACGTTTGGTACTGTTGGAATGGTGCATGTACTTTGAATGGTGCACCTTATGTGATCTGAGTTTAAAGTATTTATGCTAGTCAAACTTTTATTTGATTTTTCTTTTTGTTTGTTTTGCTTATTTGATGCATAATATGGTACACATTTTTTCGTTCTTGTGTTGGATAGGCTGCATATATTTTATTAAATATTTTTTAAAAAAAATGGAAACAACACGATGATATAAAAATATGAAATAATTTCTAAAAATCAGCTGGTTCAGATCGATGAGTTCATGATCTGATTTTGTCGTCTATGTAGTGTGCGCCTGGATTTGAACTCTATTACTGTTAGAGTGTAAGTTTAAACATCGTACATTTGCTACTGTTGGAATGGTGCATGTACTTTGAATGGTGCACCTTATGTGATCTTAGTTTAAAGTATTTATTCAAGTCAAACTTGCATTTGATTTTTCTTTTTGTTTGTTTTGCTTATTTGATGCATAATATGGTACACATATTTTCATCCTTGTGTTGGATAGGCTGCATATGTTTTATTAAATAATTTAAAAAAATGAAAATGACACGATGATATAAAAATATGAAATAATTTCAAAAAATCCGCTGGTTCAGATCGATGAGTTCATGATCTGCTTTTGTCGTCTATGTAGTGTGCGCCTGGATTTGAACTCTATTACTGTTAGAGTGTAAGTTTAAACGTCGTACGTTTGGTACTGTTGAAATGGTGCATGTACTTTGAATGGTGCACCTTATGTGATCTTAGTTTAAAGTATTTCTGCAAGTCAAATTTGCATTTGATTTTACATTTTGTTTGTTTTGCTTATTTGATGCATATGGTACGCATATTTTCGCCCTTGTGTTGGCTAGGTTACATATATTTTATTAAATAATTTTATTTTATTTTGAAAATGACACGATGATATATAAAAATTTGAAATAATTTCAAAAAATCCGCTGGTTCAGATCGATGAGTTCATGATCTGCTTTTGTCGTCTATGTAGTGTGCGCCTAAATTTGAACTCTATTACTGTTAGAGTGTAAGTTTAAACATCGTACATTTGTAACTGTTGGAATGGTGCATGTATTTGAATGGTGCACCTTATGTGATCTTAGTTTAAAGTATTTCTGCAAGTCAAATTTGCATTTGATTTTTCATTTTGTTTGTTTTGCTTATTTGATGCATATGGTACGCATATTTTTTCCCTTGTGTTGGCTAGGCTGCATATATTTTATTAAATAATTTTAAAAAAAATTGAAAACGACACGATGATATATAAAAATATGAAATAATTTCAAAAAAAGACCGCCAACAAGGATAGCAGACTCACGGCCTGACTACGACTTGATCACCTCGTCACGGAATCAGGCCCGCGTAGCCTGACGACAAGGCAGACCCACAGGTTAGAGGCAGCATGGCTGGTGCAGTCAAGAGATCCGGCTAAGAGAAGCTCTACCGCCAGCATTGCAGCGGGGTTTATATGCAGGTCTCCACGCTTCCCCATTAGAGAGGTGAGACTAAAATCCCAACCAGCGCTTCGGCTGGCTACGTGTGGCGGCTATTGGGCCACAGCCCATACATTTCGGCAGGTGAACCAAAGTGCGGCGCGAGCGGCTGTCTACAAGGGCCCGTTAGCGGTGCTGCGGCGCGGGTGGTTGAAGGTGAAGGCCGGCCCGATGATCTGTCCTGATCAAATTTTTTATTTTTTATTTAATTTCTGTTTAACTTGTTATAAATTTTGAATGTACTAATATTTGCCAATTTGAACGAAAAATTATTCCATCATGACTAACACATTTTTGTTTGCTTGGTGTATTTTTTTGAGTCGATTTAAAAAATGTAAAAAAAATATGAAGGTCTTAGGAATGCCTCTCTCGTGCAGCCCAGAAAGGTTCATTTCTAGACATGTGACTTTTTCGAAATTCTTGAAATGACCCAAATTTTTCCCCACTCTCAGAACTACTATATTTTGGACTAATTACATTGATTTCACGTATTTTTTTCATAATATTGTATGTTATATTGCATTAGTGATGACAGCGTAAATAAGCGAGGTGTAAGGGGTGAAATGCAAGGTTCATCTGATACAATGGGTCCATACTAGAAATACCTAGGACCACATCATAACTTGGAGTGGTGGTGGTGATTTAGGTGCATGGAAGCCATTGTTGTCACACTGGTGCAGCAGGTCGTGTCTACCCCGACATTTCGGGGTTCTAGGGGGTCTTTGACCATGTTTGACCCATAAAATGTGTGTATCACCATTGTGTTTCTACCATTGTTATATGCATAGAAAGCATCTGACACACTCATACTCTTGTGCATGGAAGCCACTTTGCCACCTCGGTGCAGCAGGTCATGTCAACCTATGGGGGGGGTCTATGACCATGTTTGACCCATGCAATTTGTGTATCACCATTGTGTATCTACCATGGGAACATGCATCCAAAGCATCTCACACACTAATACTCTTGTGAATGGAAGCTACTGTTTCCACCCTGGTGCAGCAGGTCACGTCTATCCCGAAATTCTGGGGTTCCGGGGGGTCTATGACCATGTTTAACCCATGCAATGTGTGTATCACCATTGTGTATCTACCATGGGCACATGCATCCAAAGCATCTCCAAATATTAGCGGGATGGTGGGAGGATAACACCGGCCCATTGAGCTGGCCAGGTTGAATAATTTCTTTTTCCAATTTATTTTCTATTTAACTTCTTATATATTTCAAACCCATAAATAATTGACAATTTGGGATAAAATTTATGCAATCATGATACGTATAATTATGTTAAATGGGTGTAGTTTTTTTAGTTGATTTCAAGAATGTCAAAAAATTCAATGTCTTAGGAATGCCTCTCTCAGGTAGGTCTGCAAGGTGCATTTCTAGACATGTGATTTTTTTAAAATTCTTGAAATGGCCCAAAAATTTTCCCACTATCAAAACTAATATAGTGTGGACTAAATACAGTCATTTCATGTAATTTACATGAATATTGTATGTAATATTACATTACTAATAGTGGTGTAAATAAGCGAGGTGTAGGGGTGAAAATGTGCAAGGTTCCTTTGATATAGTGAGTCCATATAAACGATACCTAGGACCACACATCACAACAAGGTGTGTGGTGGTGGTTGAGGTATGGGATGGATGGCTTGGTGGTGCATGATTTCATGTGGGTGCTGCGTGTCCTAGGGCTTTGAGGTTGTTGACCATGCATGGTTTGACAAAAGCAATATGAGTGTAGCATCCATGGTTGTAGTACCTATTCTACCTAGGTAACACATCACAACAGGTGTGGTGCTGGTATAGATATGTCATGGATGGCTTGATGGTGCATGATTTCATGTGTGAGGCTTTTGGCCATGAGTGAGTACTGCATTCATGGGATTCCTACCTATTGTTTCTAGGACCACAACACTACAAGGAGTGGTGGTGGTATAGGTATGGCATGGATGGATTGGTGGTGCATGATTTCATGTGTGTGGTGTCTAACCTAGGGTTTTGAGGGTGTTGTATATGGTTTGACCCAAGTTATATGAGTGAAATGTATGGGTTTCCTACCTATTCTACCTAGGACCACAACAATATAAGGAATGATGGTGGTCTAGGTGTGTCATGGATGCCTTGGTGGTGCATGATTTCAAGTCACTGCTACTTTTCCTAGGGTTTTGAGGGGGTGTTGAGCATGGTTCAAACTAAATTCATAATATGACACAACTATTTGTGGAATTACTACATTTTTTACCAATTATTAATGTGTCGGAAATATTTAGGCCGGCCGAGCCGTTAGCCTGCAAATGCGGAAGGTGGGAGTTTAATCCCACCTTGCTAGCTGGGAAGTGTGCGCACTTAAATATATACCCAAGTGGGAGCGGTATGACATGACCACCTCGCTATTACAGTTAACTTGGTTGTTGCTGCATGCCAGCCGAGTTGGCCAAATTTATCTCCTCTAAGGATTAAATAAACAAACATTTTTGGCGTTGTTTTTTCATTTCTATCTGCTTATCTTAATTCTGAATAACACTTCTAAAATTTGGATTTCAAATTGATCATGAATGTAACGTGCGACGACATTGCAGACAAAAAAACTTGATGAAAACGATGGGCCGGAACTCGTACTAGGGCTTTGCAATCACATATGATTGCTACGTACTAGAGCAAAGTACATAGACCATGCATGGTGCACACATGGTGATACAACATATATTTTTTCTTGATTTCAGGGTGCACACATGGTCAAAATCTATCAAAATCACCCATTGCATGTGTCAACAAAAGGTCAACACCCCCTCAAAACCCCGAAAAGGTGGTGTAGACATGAACTGCTACACCAGTGTGGGTACACCAGCATCCACACACCCCTAGGACTATGGTAGAATATATGGATCAAAGTACCTAGGGTAGTATCACAGTGGAGCTTCACCCATTGCATGTGTCAACAAAAGGTCAACACCACCTCAAAACCCCGGAAAGGTGGTGTAGACATGAACTGCTGCACCAGTGTGGGTACACCAGCATCCACACACCCCTAGGACTATGGTAGAATATATGGATCAAAGTACCTAGGGTAGTATCACAGTGGAGCTTCACCCATTGCATGTGTCAACAAAAGGTCAACACCACCTTAAAACCCCGGAATGGCAGCGTGGACATGAACTATTGCACAGTGTGGGTACATAAGCATCGACACACCCCTAGGGGTATGGTAGAAGCTATGGATCAAATTACCTAGGGTAGTATCACAGTGGAGCTTCACCCATTGCATGTGTCAACAAAAGGTCAACACCACCTCAAAACCCTGGAAAGGCAGCGTGGACATGAACTGCTGCACCAGTGTGGGTACACAAGCATCGACACACCCCTAGGAGTATGGTAGAATATATGATCAAAGTACCTAGGGTAGTATCACAGTGGAGCTTCACCCATTGCATGTGTCAACAAAAGGTCAACACCCCCTCAAAACCCTGGAAAGGCGGTGTAGACATGAACTGCTGCACCAGTTTGGGTACACCAGCATCCACACACCCCTAGGACTATGGTAGAATATATGGATCAAAGTACCTAGGGTAGTATCACAGTGGAGCTTCACCCATTGCATGTTTCAACAAAAGGTCAACACCACCTTAAAACCCCAGAAAGGCAGCGTGGACATGAACTGCTGCACCAGTGTGGGTACACACGCATCGACACACCCCTAGGAGTATGGTAGAAGATATGGATCCAAGTACCTAGGGTAGTATCATAGTGGAGCTTCACCCTGCCTCCTGCGGTGTATTTTTGCCAATAGATCTGCCAGGGAATGCAGCAGAATCTCTGCCACGGTAGAGAAAACCGGCAAACCCTACCTCCTGCGGTGTATTTTTCCCCTCTAAGACATAAAAAGGTCTTGTTGGTGAATATGTTGCTTGCAAAAATATCTTATAATTAATTAATTAATGTTAGTGGGATGATGTGGACAATTGATTGGCTAATATAGTGGGTGATGTGGATAGCTTGCATGTTGACATAGACAACTTAAATAACCCCTTAGTGGGGATTTATTTTATAAGAAGTATAGGTAGATAGATAGATAGCTAGATAGAGGGGAGTAATATAAATGAGAATTTGTTACGCCAGTTTGAAAATGTGGCTCAAATCACGACGTACAATCTGACAATAAGTACAATTTTTTTTGTTGCATCCCACTTGTAACTCAAAAAACTCAGCTACAATATGTATACAATTGCACTGTAGATAAGAAGGAGAAAGGTAAAAACAAATTCAATAAAAGAAATGGCAGAAAATATTCTACATCGGACAAGAGAAAAAGGTAAAAGAAAAAATAAACAGGTGCCTTAACTAGAGATCAGGCGCCTGTTTTTTAGCAAAATCGTTCTATTTTATACATTGACGGCTGATATTCTTATTTGGGTAGGAGAGGGCACGATGGTCAATTTTGACTCCCACCGTGCACGTGTCCGCGGACGTGCGCTCTCGCGAAATGTCTCGTCATATAAAAGCAACAGCTCATCGTCTGCATCGCCTCCCATCCCCACCCATTTTCCCCCAAATCTGCGAAAAACCCCAACCTCCCTCGCTCCCACGGCCGGCGTCATCCCCACCGCCTAGCTCACTCTCTCCTTCTGGTTGACACCCGCGACAGAGATGGAGGAAGCTCGACGCGTAGCCGATGCCGCCGCAGATCTTGTGGAGAAGAAGGGCGCGGTAAACACCGATGCAGTGGAGGAAGGCTCCACGAGCCATGTCGGTGCGGGAGATGCGGCGGCCATAGTAGGCGGCCTGGTCGCTCCCACGGCCGATCTCAGGGAGAAGAAGGATCGCGTGGTCTGCTACGTGCCCGCTCCTGATCTGGAGGAGGAGAAGAAGGATCTGGAGGTGAAGCCCGTGCAACAGGTAAACCACCTGGCTAGATTTCTCTCTAGGATTTTGTTCGTTTGTAGGTTCGATTAGTTTGATTATGGTCGATAGGATTGCATTGATTCGCAGGATTTTTTCATGCATGTTATTCTTAGTGTTTGATTTGCAGATGTGCCATTGTACTATTTTTTTTGTAACTGTAGTAAAAGATTAATTCTAGTTGTACTAGATAGGGTTCAGAAATTGGATCACAATTGCTTTTGGAATGGTTCAATTCATGTTGTAATGGTACTAATGATTGTAGAAGCAGGCAATTAATTAATGAAAATATAATTGTTAACTAGTACTTTTAAGATATGTCCTGGACTCCTGGTTTTAGATTCTAATTCTATATGTTAGAATGTTATTTTGTTGCAGTTATTGTTCGATTAAGATTTGAGAATGCACATTTATATAAATAGAGATGGTAACATTTCATTTCACTTATCTGAATTATGGTTTTTCACTATGATATAGCAGCTGACATAAAGCTTCAATGGGTGGAATTTGTTCATTTGTACATGTCCGCTTCCGTAATTTGATCTTGTGTCCTATAAATGCATTGATAAATACTAAAATAAATACAAGGATATGCAAACGTTAAGTGTTATTTATAGTTTTTTTAGAGGATCTGTACTACCGTTCTTTAGGTATTTTGGGAATAATGCTAGCTTTAATAGGATTAATTTGTGACACTATAGAGTTGCAATATTTCTATTTTTTCTTTGAGAATTAGGAGTCTCTGTATAGATCAATTTATTTTGTTCCATTTCTAAGTAATATTGCCTTAAATTAATAATGAGATATTATTTGCACCTAAAGCATTTATATCTTTTTATTGTTAGTTTAAACCAGAGCAACCTTGTTGACTAAATAAATTTGAGTTTGAGTTTAAATACAAACCAAACAGAAATCTATTGAGGTTTACATAGATCATATGGCTTTATGGACAGATTCAGTATAAGATGGCAAGCTTGGGAAATTCATGGTGAGGCTGAAATGATCTACTCTCATCCGACCCCTATTACTTGTCTCTTGTACTAAGTCAGATAATAGTAACATGGATATGAGGGAGTACTAAATTTGTTATTGCGATTAAGCCAATACTTGATGATCTCCACTTTTGATCATCCATTTGAATTTTTCAGATAGAGATTATATTAGGGAGGCTTTACATAGTCTTTATCCATAATTTGGGAGACAGCAAAATACTTCCACCGTATGTTGTATAAGTGTTAAGGAGTATCATAAATCCCCCCCCCCCCTCTTATTTTGTGGCACAATTGATTCAGGACTAGTTAAGTTCAGTGTGTGATGGTACTACTGATTGTAATTAATGGCACTACTTAATAGTAACATAATGAAAATATAATTGTTAACTTGTAGTATTAAGGGCATGTACAATGGGGTAACATGAGCCTTCCCTTAGAGGTGCCACGCGGGATATTTTAGTTGGATGAGAGAGAAATAAGAAAGGGAAGGTTGCCTTCCCTTAGCTAAGGGATGATCCCTTAGAAAATAAGGGAAGACTATTTTATGCATTGTATCATATGTCTTCCCTTAGCAATTAATTTCTTACAAAAAATAACTATTTCGCATTAATTGTTAGAGATGGCAATTAGAGATAATGCATTGTATAAGTTATCTCTTGTTCTTTCTCTAGATGATGTGGAGGGCTAAGAGAAGGCATGCCTTCTCTACCACTGTACATGCCCTAAGATAGGTCCAGTATTTGGAATCCATTACTATATGTTAGGATGTTATTTTCTTGCAGTTATAGTTCTATTAAGAAATTAATGAGCATGCATATTTATATAAATGGGGATGATAACACTTCATGTTCCTTCTCTGATTTCTTTTTTCTGTAGTACATGTCAGCTCACATAAAGCTTGAATAGGTAGAGTTTTTTCACTACTCAATGTCAGCTCACATAAAGTGATCTTATGTCCTGTAAATGCATTAATAAAAACAACTTCATCAAAAGGAAGCTGCCCCGGCGCTGGACTACCGCAAGTACATGAAGCGCCTCAAGAACCAAAAGAATAGGGAGAGGAAGAGGAGGAGGAGGGCGGAGCCAATAAAGCGTGCGGCGAAGGACGGGCCGGCCTTTGATGAGTATGACAGTGGGGACGCCAGTGTAGAGGTAATTTCTATACCTATAGGGTTCGATTTTTAGGGTTAGAGTGACCTTGTAGAGTTAGATTTCTCCAATCTGCTTTGGATGCACTCTCTGCATAGGGTTAGATTTAGGTTTCCCGGATTTGATTGTACTCGTAGTAATTAGGGTTAGAATATGAACTAATACCAAATAGGTTGAGATTGTTCCTTCGAAATGGTCTGGTGCTGTTAGGGCATTGGCCATTTTGAAGCCATGTTGCGAGATTGGATGCTTGGGGGTGTGATGTTGGAGTCAGTATACAGGCCTCCTGGGTGGTAAGAAGGTCACATCTGAAAGGTGACGATTGAGTTCTATGATGCATGCATGATACAAATGTGTGTTAGTGGGGGGCATAACATCTTGTCTGCAATCAAACAGTGATATGAATACGAAAATTTTAATGCAAAGTTTTACGTAGATAGTTTGGTTCTAGAGGACTGTATGATCGAATAATCAGGCTGTTTGGATATGTGCACACAGTCAACGACTTCTCCATTCGGGCTCTGTTTTTGTGTAATCGGTGTTGCGACATTGTAGAAATAAGAGAGAAAAGCACCAAATTAGGAAATTCTAGATATTTGTGAATGCGACATTAATTGTGGATTGCTTGTATAATTAAATTAACACATATTAACTGTGTAAATGGTTTGTACTTTGTAGCCAGATTGCTTGTAGATTGGAATAAGCATAAATTAATTACTATAGCCATTCTCAACATATAACCACTGGGAGGATTTTAGATAGAAGCATAGCACACTAATTAAGATGGACCAATGTTCTTTCCTATCTGAATTTATTAATTTGTTTTGATTCCATTATTTGTAGAAAAATATTAATTTTTAATTACTGCCATATTTCTTCTTCTTCCACATGGGTGCATGTCCGCTAGCGTCATTCGGAACAGACAGACTGCCAGGACCCTTTCCAAAGATTACTTCTAAATCTTTGACCATATCAAATATATCATCACCAGTATGGCGTTTAGGCTTGCCCCGGACTTCTGCCTCGCCCTTGAAATGCTTGCCTTTTTTCTTCAATTGATGTTTGGGCGAAAGAAATCGACGATGCCTGAGATACACCACCTTCTTACTTTTATCCAAATATATACTATCGATCTCACCTAAATAGTGAGTGCATGCATTGTATCCCTTGTTTGTCTGTCCTAAAAGGTTACTAAGAGCAGGCCAATCATTGATGGTCACGAACAGCAACGCTCGTAGATCAAATTCCTCTTGTTTGTACTCATCCCACACACGAACACCTTCAGTCTGCCACAGCTGTAAAAGTTCATCAACTAATGGCCTTAGATACACATCAATGTCATTACCGGGTTGCTTCGGGCCTTGGATAAGCACTGGCATCATAATAAACTTTCGCTTCATGCACAACCAAGGAGGAAGGTTATATATACATAGAGTCACGGGCCAGGTGCTATGACTGCAGCTCTGCTCCCCAAAAGGATTCATGCCATCTGTACTTAGACCAAACCTCAGGTTGCGTGCGTCTTTCGTAAACTCCGGGAAATCTCTGTCGATTTTTCTCCACTGCGACCCATCAGCGGGGCGTCTCAACATCTCATCACTCTTACGGTCTTCTTTGTGCCACCTCAACAACTTGGCATGCTCTTTGTTTCTGAACACACGTTTCAACCGTGGTATTATAGGTGCATACCACATCACCTTGGCAGGAACCCTCTTCCTGGGGCGCTCGCCCTCAACATCACCAGGGTCATCTCGCCTGATCTTATACCGAAATGCACTGCACACCGGGCATGCATTCAAATTCTCATACTCACCGCGGTAGAGAATACAGTCATTAATGCATGCATGTATCTTCTGCACCTCCAATCCTAGAGGGCAGACAATCTTCTTTGCTTTATACGTACTGGCGGGCAATTCGTTATCCTTTGGAAGCATCTTCTTCATAATTTTCAGCAACTTTTCAAATCCCTTGTCAGATAAACCACTCTCTGCTTTCCATTGCAGCAATTCCAGCGTGCTTCCTAGCTTTTTCTGGCCGTCTTCGCAATTTGGGTACAAATCCTTTTTGTGATCATCTAACATGCGTACCAACTTCTCCCTCTCCTTTTCACTTTCACAGCCAATCTGTGCATCAATAATGACCTGACCAAGATAATCAGCGGGCATATCTGATGCCCGTTCTTCACCTTCTTCTTCTTCATTATCTTCCATTGCGGTATCGGTGGTTTCAGGGAACTCAGGATAGTTGTCATCATTCTCTTCTTCATCGTTGTCTTCCATCATAACCCCTCTCTCCCCATGCTTGGTCCAACAATTATAGCCGGACATGAAACCGAACCGAAACAGGTGGATGTGAAGGGTCTTTGTGGAGGGGTAATCCTTCTCATTTCGACAACCACCGCATGGACAACACATAAAACCATTCCGCTTGGTTGCCTCAGCCACCTTGAGAAAAGAATGCACGCCTTTAATGAAATCTCCAGAGCGTCGATCGGCGTACATCCATGCTCGGCTCATCTGCATTATATAAGTACATATCAAACGCAAATCAAATATATAATTTCTATTTCCACCTCAAAACTTTAGTTTGATAAGTAAGAATAAGGACATGTGGGTAACCTTTAGTCCCGGCTGGTGGGTGCAACCGAGACTAAAGCCCTTGGCAGGATAAGTATGCATAAAGGGTTGGGAAAAGGGTAACCTTTAGTCCCGGCCCGTGAAAGACTCCATCTCCTCTAACAGTGTTGCGTAAAGGGTTGGGAAATCTCCCGTGGCGGAGCTTCTCGAAGATGTTGTTGGTGCTCATACCCTACGGCATCTTCGGAAGCTCCGCCTCGGAATAATTTCCCTGCAAGCCCGTGAAAGACTCTATCTCCTCTAACAGTGTTGCGTAAAGGGTTGGAAAATCTCCCGTGGTGGAGCTTCTCGAAGATGTCGTTGGTGCTCACGCCCTACGGCATCTTCGAAAGCACCGCCCTACGCCATCTATCTCTATTTCTATCGCTATTTCTATTTTTCTATCTCTATCTCTATTTCTATTTCTATGTTAGCTATGTCTACTTTTATTTTTATTTTTAATTCTAACATTTCTATTTCTAATAGCATTTCTATTTCTAATAAAATCTAACATAAATAAAATCTATATAGCATTTCTATTTTTACCTCTATCTTCACCTATTTGTACACATAATCAAATAAACATCTAATAATTGCTCCCATAAAAAAATCACAAATCTCTCTACTTCTAGAGCAATAAATGAGCTAAATTACCAATGAAAGACAAAAGCACAAAATTTCTCACCTTTTAGTCCACTTAGATTGAAGTGGGGACATCAATTTGTGACAAAAAATGGTGGTCAAAGAGGATGAACTCGAGTTGCATGAAGAACACTGAGAGTGGAGAGGGGGAGTGCCTGGCTCGGGGAGGAAGAAAGAGCTGTTTTATACAGGGAAGTCATTAGTCCCGGTTTGTAATACCAACCGGGACTAAAGGCTGGGTCTTTAGTCCCGGTAGGTGTTACCAACCGGGACTAATGAGTCTGACAACGGTCGGATTCGACCCCAGAGTCATTAGTCCCGGTTCATATTACGAACCGGGACTATAGGTTCAAAACGAACCGGGACTAATGAGTTCTGGGGTCCTGCGGCCGAAAAAGCGGTGGGGCCCGGGGCATCAGTCCCGGTTCAAACAGCAACCGGGACTAATGCCCTGAATATTAGGCCGGTTTTCTACTAGTGATATGCTAGGGAGGCTTGGCCCACATGGCATAGAGTAAATGGAAGAGAGATATTGCTTTAAATCTGTTAAAGTAGGCCTGTATGATAAATTGCAACGCGATGCTTCACATTGTAGCGATTCAAAGGCGATAGCTAAATCTGACACATATCAATTGAGTCTAACCTGCATAGTCCCGACCTCTCCTTTACTTCCTTTCCATGCATGCGCGGGCTACAGGCATAGAAACGAGCAAGGTCTGCGTCAAGCCGTCGCTCCTTTTGATGCATGGGGAAACCATATCACTGAAACGAAAGGACTAGGTCTCTGTGTCGTCGTCCACTCGCTTACCGCATTGCTGCGCACGCCTGCCGCCTGCATAGAGCCAGCGCAGGCATGGTCGACGCCGCATGCATGGAGCCAACACATGCATGGCGGACGCGCATGCGTGGAGCCAACACATGCATGGTGGACACGCATTTTTCTCATAATAAGCCAAATAAGAGTGGCGCAGCGCTGATCTCCACCGCTCACCCCGCTCCTCTCGTGTACCTTTGCTCGGTCCGTTCGCAACCCGCGCGGCGGCCGCGCTTCTCCTTCTCCATGCGCCACACACCAGCCATTTCTTCTTCCTCTCGCCGGCCGCTCTGCTCGCCCGCCACGCGCCGCCGGGATGCCGCCGCGCCGCCGGGGGTCGTCAGGGTTCCGCGGAGTGCGCGCCCGCACCAATGGCACGTTCTACTCGGAGCTTCGCGCCGAAGGCTTCTGGCTCACTCTCGGCACTTACAACACGCCGGAGTTAGCCGCGCGCGCGTATGACACGGCCGCCTGGCGACTCGGGCGCCCACGGCGCGACTTGAACTTCCCCGACGTGCAGTCCCTCGCGGAGGCCGAGTTCCTCGCACCCGATCCTCACCTCGCCACCGACGAGGACCGCCGCCGTCACCGCCATGCGCAGCGCCGCCTCCTCATCACCGAGCGCGACGAGCGCCTCATGCAGCAGTGGCGCGAGGAGTTCCCGGGAGATGTCCGCGATGAGGAGGCATTCTTCGCGATGAAGAGGGAGGAAAGAAGGGCGGACCGCCGTCGCCGCCGGGAGTACGCCGAGCGGGAGCTGGAGAACCCAAACACGACGGAGGACTTTGAGGACGAGGATGGGCAGATGTTTAACGATCTCTGGACAGAGACCACCTCCGACGACGACAAGTAGTCTATCACTACTTATTTTCTATTTAAACTAGCGGGGTGGCCCGCGCATTTGCGCGGCTAGACAATCTAACCCAATAATAATTTGCACCCACACTAATATTTTAATTTCTCCTTGGTCTATGCTCGCTTGCACGTTTAATAGTGACATCAAATCCTTAGTATTCTTCGGGCGTGTCATGCTCCGAGTGCTTATACATGCATATACTCATCTTACCAAGCCTTCATCTCGTTATTATTTCCGTGAACTGGCTTAATCGTTAATTTATGCTTGGTTTCACTCCTCTCTTTTCTAATCATGTCCTTTTTCTCCAAGATTTTAAATCACATATATGTCTATACATCTAAATAAGATGTGCATACTGGTACATATACGTTTACTTAGAATTTCATATATAAAATTGAATCATAAATTTCATGTTTCTTCCTTTTTACTTAATTTGGGAGCACTCGTGCAATATATCTGATAAGAAATTAAAAAAAAGAGTGGGCGTATGTTGGGCGAAGGATCAGAAGCACGACATGCTGATGCTAGTATTAATTGTTTTTTATCTGCGCGATACGGCCATACGGGTTATGAATGCTAGCCCGTTCAAAGATACTATGCAAATATAAGACTGGAAGAGATCACATACATCATACATGACCAGATAATCTTGCTAATTACCGGACGTAAGCATTCGTGCTCCACGACCACGATAATCTTGCTTATTCCTTTTACAGATTGAGATGTTACCTGAAGATTGTAGCTATTAGCGGATTGAGATTGTAGCTATGGCATTCCTCTGATCCCTGACATCGAGTTGCCGATGCAACCAACGGTTCTCGGTGCGCCTTCCATCCGCCGTACCTCTGATCCCATCCCCTAGAGCCCTCTTGTCCTGTATTGCCGCACTACTACATAATAGCTTATAGCCTCCGATCTATTAGTGACGGGCAAAACAAAGCCCGCCACTAATAAGAGTCATCAGTGACGGGCACGACAATGCCTGTCACTGGTAACTCAACGGCTGACATCTATACCAAGTATCAATGACAGGCACAATTATGTGCCTGTCACTAATATTGCAGAATTATACCAGTGACAGGCATTACAATATACCCATCACTAGTATTGCAAATACCAGCGACGATCCTTTTGAATTGCCTGTCACTGTTATATAACAAACAACCATTGATGTCTATTTTCCATTCGCCCACACCACTAGTAAGGATATAAGAGTAACATGCTCCAATTGCTATGGTTCATGTATCAGAATTGCGATCGTGACGGTGAGTTAGAGGGAGTAGAATATTTAGCCAAGTCCAAAAGCCCAATCTATTCCTATGTAATTCGTGCTTTTTTGAGCTAATCACACCCAACAAACGTGTAATCCATGGACAGTCTCACGGTCATCTCCAGTGAAATCACTTACCCACGTATTGCCCCACTATAAAAGATCCAGACTGTCATGTCAAAAAAAAGATCGGACTGTCTACACGACCACACCACCTCGATCTAGCGTGGCTTTTTTTAGGGAAGATCTAACGACTAACGTGGATTATTATCCAGTGCTCGGGCGATCTCAATTCTCAACCGGTCGGTCGACATGCCACACATCCCCCATCGAGAGCCACAGATTGAAACTGTTTCCGGCCTACGCTCGTGGAGACTGGAGAGAGATAGGAGCAGCGTCCCATTTTCTTTCTCCCCCAAATCCTCTGTTTCGCCTGCCTAGATCCTGCGCCCCCACCTTGCCGGCGCCGCCAGCTCATCGATCTGCCTCATGCCTATGGACGAGCACATCCGTGCCGCTCCCCTCCTGCTCCACGCACGCGACCTGCCACGCGCAGCCGCCGCGCCGCCGCTCCTGGCCAGCTCTGGCCGCTTCTTCCGCTGCCGCTAGACGGCACAACACCGCCTCGACCTCCTCTGCAGGTTCCCCGCCGAATCGAGCCTTCTCCAAGCCCCCACCCCCACACCCCTGATGCGCCTCCCTAGCAAAACCCTAGCTCTGGAGTGGATGCGGAGCCGAGCGTAGCCGTGTAGGGTGGGGGGCACAGAGGCGGTGGAGGAGGATCTGGCTCGTCCTCGACGAGCGCAAGTACACCACCGCCAACCTCGCCTTCACAGGCGCGATGCAGCTGACGCAGGCTGCATGGGGGGAGGTCTCTGGCGCCCGACAGATTCCAGGTTATTGGTTGGGCCATCGTCGAATTCTTGCGTTTGCCACATGTAAGTGCCGATATCTCGTAGATCAGCGTTCGTGGACCTTGGGTATCCATGCAGATGCGATTTTGTATCCGTTCCTCGTCCACTAGATGCCTTCTGAAACTGTTACAGTAGATGGAGTCACGATGCAGTATCTAATTCCTTAATTTCGCAGTTAAGCCAATGGCACCGTTCATGGGTGATCATATGCCACTGTCTGCTTTGGGTTTTCTCGGCGGATTTGATGTGGGTTCCCCTGCTACTCCTATTCAGAATAGTCACCATGAGAGGTTAAATTGTCATGCTGTTTTGGGGTTCAAGGTGCGTATCATGGCCATTTTTGTTCGAGACTATTTAGTGAATGCTTGCTATTTTGTGCCTGGAAGCTAGGAGAGGGACTAGGGCTCATTGGCTGCACATCGTTTCAGGCAAGTCATAGGACATCGTTTCAGTTGCATTGAACTGCACGAGGATGGTAATTCATGTGTTTTTTTGGGCTTCTAGTGGAAGGGCCTGCACAAACAAGCAATTGGGCAGCGACACAAGTTGGATTCAGTGGGGGTCGTCGTTCATCTGGTCAGTATGCTTCCTCCTTTGAGCTCACGGCCTTCCTTCCTCCCTGCTAATTTTTTTGTGTAGGCTCAATTGCAGGCATATGCATGTATAGTCCAGATTAATTGCAATAGAGGTTCATGGGCAATTGTGCACTGTGTGTAATACAACCATGGAATATATATCTCTGTTAGGTTATATCAAGTGTTTGACGTTATGGCAAAGGAATTTGATTGTTTGGCACTATCTGCAGCAATGTGCAATGACAACAACATTGCGTAGACACCAATTGTTGTGTCAGCGTGAGACAATACCTTGCTATCGGCTTGTCTTGGTGTTTATTTTTTTATATGCAAGCACCAATTTCTATTAAGCCTGCTACCTTCCATTTTTAGTGATGGAAAGCTGATAGTAGATGCTAACGCTCTTATCTGCTTTATTATTTTGCTGTTAACCTATACTAGTAAATAGCACGTGCTATGCACGTATAGGGTTATGGTTTATTGTGAATTTTACATGTGTTGTGGAGTGACACAACTTATATATTAATTCACAGTAAATTATAAAATATAAACAATTTCATATTTGAAGCCATGTAGTATCGGTTGCACACAATTTGAAATACCAAGCAAAAAGGTACTCCCTCAAATTCGCACACCTTGGTCTTTAAAACCACGTAGAGTGATAAATCAGCAATGGAGAGAGTACTAAGTTAAAAAGAATACTCATGGTTACATCTTAAATCATTATTCAAAATAATATTATGTATATTTTCTTTTTTGAATTTTACACAAGAAAAATTTATTATAATTTTGAAGCAAAGGGAAGAAATCAGGGCCAGTGTATTTGTAAAATAAATTTATAGGAGAAATTTCAAACCAATACTTTCCTTTACATGTTTTTTTTAACAAATTCGAAACTTAGATCACACTTTTATTTTACTTTCTTCGGTCATCTGATTTTGTAATTGGACGGTCGGGCTGCACCGTTCCATGCAGTTCTCTCTCTCATCATATGTTATATCAAGTTGCCTGGTAGCTAGATGTTACTACGTTTGCCAGAAATTTCTAGAGAGCAGGAATGACATGTGCAACGTACAGACTACATCAGAGAATGGCAGGCAATGTAGTGGTGGGTTCCACCGCGAATCCCAGCGCTTCTGACCGTCAGATTGCTATATCCGATGACACATGTGTGTCCACGTAGCCTCCTAACTTGAGTCATTAAATATGAGACATTGGATAGAAAATATTGAACGGTCCATATGACCTGATATTGGTACACTATATAATAGATATAGATATGAATTCATGGCAGTGCCCGAAATGATTACTATTTTCTTAAGTCTTTATAATTCTTTATAAATGTTCTTTTCTTGGGTGCTATGTGTCACCTTTGATGCATATTACTGCTCGTTCAATCATCAGTAAAATTGTTCCCTCTTTTGTACTATTTCGATCTTGCAGCAGCCCCGGTGGCTCTCATGTTGCTTGTGCTAGCCATGGTCTCACGCGCTGCATGCGGTCATAGGATTGGCTGGCCTATGGCGTTGACTACCAAGACTACTTCCTCGGCTCATCGCGCTGCAACCATGGTGCTCTCGTCCTCGGCTACGTATTCTCTTTGGTGAGCTTTGCTTCATCCCTTGACCTCCTCTAGTTCTCAGGTACCACCGTACCAGGGACATTGTGTCATGGCTATTTCTGCTTCTACCTTTGAGCGGATGACGTAATTATGTCCGGCTGTGCTGATGCATGTATAAGTGATGGCTCGACCTTGTAGTTCTATTGCCTTTGGATATTGTCGCTGCCTACTTTTTTCTGATTCTAGGACTTGATCATGTGGTTAGGGTTTATTGCATTTTGTTAATAAGGCCATGTGTGTGTTTAACTTGCTAGTTTGTTTATCATTAGCTGGCTAGTTTGTTTGACACAAGAGCTAGCAGTCAACACCATTACACTAAATTTACTTCAAATTTTGTGCAGTGTCAAAGAGTGGAGATGCACAATTAGCAAATGATCATGGGGACTATTGAATTGTACTTCTGGGCCTGATCAGATCGATGTGGCGGGCACCATTGTGGGAATATTTTTGGATTGTGTTTTGGGTTTTTGGATTGTCCTATGTGTGATGTTAATGCACGTTGTAATTTGGATCATGAAATTTGCATGTTCTTATGTTATTGTGTTATTTGTGCAAATAATTATGTCATATTGAATTATGTGAACGCATCATTGGTACATCTTATTGTGCTATTTAGAATATAACTGGAAAATAGCTTTTTTTCAATTAATAAAATGCATTACCAGTGACGGGCAGCGTAATTGGCCTGTCATTAGAAAACTGCACGTTAGTGAGTCCTTGATTAATACTAGTGACATGCACATTTTGGTTCGCCCGCCACTGATGTTCATATACTAGTGACGGGCAACCTGCCCGTCACTAGTAATCATCTACCAGTGACAGCATACTAGTGACAGGCGGCTTGCCCGTCACTGATGAACAAAAACAGCCTGTCACTGGTAGGCGTTTCTGCAGTAGTGCCGTTAAGCTGCCCTCGCGCGTGTAGTGCCGTCAAGTTGGAGATGCAACCGAGTGATATCGACATGCCTTCCATCTGTCATATGGTGTCTTTCTGTAACTTCAATTTGCCTATGCAACTTCGATATGTAGGCATGGCAGCGTCGTGTACGTTCTTTCCAGCTCGATCGTGCTAATGTGCATGCAAGTGCTTACACTGATTGAGCGATATGTGTCGAACTCAACATGCATATTCATCCTCTTGATAGGTCTACAATCTGCTGTGGGGTTTCTGATCTGCACCTAATAGGAGATGTGTATGTATAACGAACGTGTCCTAGGAGGAGTCTAGGAATTTGCTTTGCATTACGGGTGTTGCTGATTATGACCTTCTATTTATAGCTTTTGGTCGTGTACTTCCGAAGCGCTATGACTAAATCTAAACCGTTATTTTTCTGTTCCTAGATGCTAGATTAATCTAAGCCGTTTAATGTTAGTTGTTTTAATAATATAATAGATAGATGTTATTTTTAGATCTAGCAATCGAACTATATATATGTATCGCAAAATATGTGTCCAATCGAAATATGAGGCACAACTATTATTTCAGTTCGGTTTCTTTCTTTCTTGAATGCTGATGATTAAAACGTTGTGGCACTATGGGAAAATCTGACGGTCTAGTGAGTAGCTAGTGAGCCTTGTGGCATGCGTAAGTACACATCTTGTGCATCCTAGCTCACATCTTGTATAATATCTAGGTAAAAATATATCCAAGTTGCATGTTTTTGTTTTCTTTTTGATCATCTCTGATTTAGTTCTTATTACCTCCGTCCCAGACATAAAATTTACGGATTTGCTAAGTAACAGACGTCTGAGAAATTCTTATTTCTCAGTCACCCTAAAAAATATGCATCAGTTGCATTTTTCTTGTAAAAAAGTTACGGATTTACTCGTTGGACTTGCACTTTTCTTCAAACTACAGTTGCACTTTTCTGAGTAACTGAGAAATAACAATTTCTCAGGCGACTGACACATAGGCAAACCCTAAAATTTAGGTAAAAAATATATCCAAGTTGCCGCTCTGGTACGCGGGTACGCACGCTCTCTGCGTCGTTTGGGGGTAGGCAAGCTCTCTGCGTCGAAGCAGCACTAATAGCTTCGATGCGACAGGTCTGAATCAGGATAGAGCATCGTTTCTGTGTGCTGGAGCTGGCCTTCATGGGCGCATGCATGCGACGTCGCATGCCCACTTGCATGCATGAAAAGTCGAGTCCGCGCGCGCGAATCCCTCTCTCAGATATATAGCTAGGCCTGCAAGGTGCATTTCTATGCATGTGAAAATTTTGTAATTCTTGAAATTGCCCAAATTTTTTCACACTATCAAAACTAATATGTTGTGAACTAAATACAATAATTTCATGTATTTTATGTAAATATTGTAGTCCCTCCGACCCATAATACCTATTATACCTAGGTCCACATCACAACTAGGAGTGATGGTGGTATATGTATGTCATGGATGGCTTGGTGGTGCAAGAGTTTTGCGGCTATTGACCATTGTTTTGACCATGTTACATAGTGTTGCTGAACATGTTATGTAATATTTTTCTTTTCATTGTTGTTACTTTTGTTGCACTGTAAATGTGAAGCCGTAATATTGGTGGATAAGTACTTGTGTGGTGCATGTACAAACAAATTCGTTTAGGATAATTACACATCTAAAAATACAAAAAATGCAATTGTATAAATTAGTAAATAAGCTAAATTAATGAGAAATGTAAATTACTGCAAAATTGCACACGTTAGAAAATTTCTTGTTGTAAGATAAAGAAGCTAAAAATATAAAAACATATAATAATAAAAAAGGCCAGCTAGGCTTTTAGACAAAAAGCCTGACTATGTCACAGCTGATCAGGAATGAGAAAACATACTAATGTTCATGGACAAAGCTGCGTATATATCCAGGTCTGAGCGCCCCCAACTTAGCGAGGTGGGACTAATTAAACTCCCACCGGCGCTTTGGCTGGCCAGCTGTGCCCGATATTGGGCCACGGCCCATTCATTTCCACGGCGAGCCGGTGTGCGGTGCGCGCGGCTACAAACGCGGGCCCGTTAGCAGGGCGGTGGGAGGACAATGCCGGGGCCGGGTTGAATTTTTTTTTTCAAATTAGTTTTCTATTTAACTTCTTATATATTACAAACCTATAAATAATTGACAATTTGAAACAAAATTTATGCAATAATGACACGCATAATTATGTTAACTCGGTGTAGTTTTTTGAGTTGATTTTAAGAATGTCAAAAATTTCAAAGTCTTAGGAATGCCTCTCTCAGGTAGGCCTGCAAGGTGCATTTCTATACATGTGAATTTTTTGAAATTCTTGAAATTGCCCAATTTTTTTACCACAATCAAAACTAATATATTGTGGAATAAATACAGTAATTTCATGTATTTTATCTATATATTGTATATTATATTTGCATTAGTAATAACGGTGTAAATAAGCAAGGTGTAGGGGGTGAAAATGCAAGGTTCTTTTGATATAATGGGTCCATATGGAAAATACCTAGGACCACATAACAACAAGGAGTGGTGGTGGTGGTTTAGGTATGGCATGAATGGCTTGGTGGTGCATGATTTCATGTGGGTGCTGCCTGTCCTAGGGTTTTTTGGCTGTTGACCATGCATGGTTTGACCCAAGCAATATGAGTGGTGCATCCATGGGTGTATGACCTATTATAGCTAGATAACACAACACAAAAAGAGTGGTGATGGTATAGATATGTCATGGATGGATTCATGGTGTAGGTGTTGACTATCTTAGGGTTTTCAGGCTATTGACCACGGTTTTAACCAAAGCAATATGAATAGTGCATCCATGGGTTTCCTACATATTGTATATAGCTATGACGACATCATAATAAGAATGGTAATGGTATAGATATGGCAAGGATGGCTTGGTGGTGCATGATTTCATCTAGGTGCTCACTGTCCTAGGTTTTGAGGTTGTAGACCATGGTTTTGACCAAAGCAATGTGAGTGGTTCATCCATAGTTTACCAAAAAAAATTATGCAATCATGACATGCATAATTATGTTAACACGGTGTAGGTTTTTGAGTTGATTTTAAGAATGTCAAAAAATTCAAGGTCTTAGGAATGCCTCTCTCAGATAGGCCTGCAAGGTGCATTTCTAGACATGTGATTATTTTTTGAAATTCTTGAAATGGTTCATCCATAGGTTTACTAACTATTCTACTTAGGTTCATCCATAGGAAATATGTCAAGACACTTAGATCCACATTAGAATTTCAATTTTAAAACCAAAATTGAATTTTGGTTCACATCAACACGATAGTACATATGTTATCAAACCAAAGTACAAATACCATTACAACAAACACGTTTTCATACCAAAGCACTTGAACCATCAAAGAAACAAGTTTTCACACCTGTTTCCAACTCTATTTCTTTTGCTTCTTCTTAACACTCGATTTCTTCTTACTACCATTGCTTGGTTCTGCAGCACACAACTTGTTGATACTTCTGGTTTTCTTACCACAACCACTAGGTGTCCCCACAGAACGGCCAAACGCATGCTCAACATTAACATCTTCATTTTGCACATGACTAGCAAGTAGATTCAGTGTGCACCACAACATCTTAAGTTCACACATGAACAACTGGGGTAGATTCAGTGGGCACCACAACTTCCAGAACTAGAATTGGTTCAGCTCGCACATGCACAGTTTCAGTTTGCAGCACAATCTCCAAAACTGGATCTTTTGGCAACCCAACCTCTAGAACTGCTTCAGGTTGCAACTTAGCAGGTACTATTGTTTGAGTTTGCACCTCATCATCACTTAACAAGATCTGCATAGTTCTCTTCTTTCGACAGCCAGCGAGTCTTACCTTTTTTGTTGGCAAGCATTCTTCAACAAGAAGAGGCGGGGCTTCTTCACCAACAAGAGGTGGGGCTTCTTCTTCACGCTTCATCCTGAAAAACAAAGCATGTAATTTTGTTAGATATTGAAGCATGCAGGAAAATAAAAGCAGCAATAAACAAATAAATTAACATACTTTGGCCTTGCAGCAGTGTAACGACATTTGGGGGAACCAATTCTATGCCCAAGTTCCTCACACATCTTGCATCTATTTCTGTTACCTTTTTGGGCCCTTTTTTGCTTAACATCTTTATCTTTTGTTCCCTTCTCTCTACACCCACCTTTTTCAAACCATTCTTTGAATCTACTTTGTTTGGGCCTACCTGCCTTTCTTGTTGTGATAGGAGGAAACATGGTAAATTCAATATCCACTTCTGGCCACTGAGACTGGTCTGTCAAGGCTGGAATTGGAGTTGCATATGCAGCCCTAAATCTTGCTATTGAATAATATTCATGCAAATATTGGTGCATGTTTAACTTAGGTTTGGAGGCCAAAAAAATAATGGCGTGCTCACATGGTTTCCCGGTGTGTTGCCACTCTAGGCAGGTGCATTCATGCAAGTCAGTGTTAACAACATGTATCTTTCCACTCTTAGTATCTCTAACTTCAGCAATCCATTGGGAAGATTTTTCAACAGACAAATGTGATAGGTTTCTGCTCCTGTTGACCACCAGCTGTACCACTGCTGGAAGATTATCCCCTTCCAGTAGATCACCAATTCTTTTTCTCAATTCCCATAAGTGCATGATCATGATTCTGATTTGGTCAACCATGTCATGCACAGGCAATTCTTTCAACACCCTCACCTTGTTGTTAAAACTTTCTGCCAAATTGTTATTGATATGATCACATTTGATGGCAGTATTAAATCCCGACCTGTACCATAATAGAGAATGGTAGGTGTTCAGCCATGTACCAAACCCAGGGTCTGCTGCCACTATCTTACCAAGGTGATATGAATGTGCCTGTTTGGTGTAAGATCTTGCTGCTGGCCACATGCGCTCATAATCATCTCCTCTGAATTTTCTTATCAAATTCATCCACATATGCCCGAAGCACTCCCTCTGCTCAGCATGGGGGAAAATATTTTTGATTACATTTTCCAGGCCTTTACATGTATCCATGTGGATGGCCAAAGGTGACACTGGCCCTATGCACATTTTTAATTGCATCATGAACCATGTCCATGATGCCTCTGTCTCTGATTGAAACAAGCCAATAGCAACAGGGAACATCCAATTGTGTCCATCTAGCGCATTGCATGCTGCCAACTGACCATTCCACTTTCCAGTCAAAACAGATGAGTTGATACTCAAATATGGATGGCACCCCGCTTTAAATCCATCAATGCAAGGCTTTAAACACATAAAGAACTTAGAGAAGTATACCTTGCCATCCTCTATAACTTCAGTATCTATCTCCACCACACTACCAGGTGACCTCTTCTCCACCTCTGCTTTGAAATTGTACAACATCCTAAATGTATTTGCCCAATCACCATATAATGATTTCATTGCCCTTTGTTTTGCCTTCCACACAGTGGTATATTTCAACACAATGGGGTACTGCTTTTCCAAGTCAACTTTTAGTTTCTTTATAGTACTGTTCGGTGTCTTGGCTAAAATAGGAGTAATCTTTTCTGTAACCCAAAATTGTGATGTCATGGTTGACGCTCTCTGTTTACTAATACAAGTGTGCTTATGTGATATTTGATTTACTCTAATGGTACGCCCATCAGGTTGGCGTCTAGCAGATATGTACCACTTGCAAGGGTTGGCACTCCCATCAAAACCTTTGCACCTTGCATAAAACTTTTTTCTATCAGTCCATATAGTCTTGGCATCAAACTATTGTTTCACTGCATAAGTTTTGAAACACATTCTGAATTCATCCATGTTTGGCCACAAGCTCCCTACTTTAATAACAGGGTTTCCTTTATCATACAAATTTACCAGTTCATCATCATGCGCGTCATCGACATTATCTGCAGCATCTTGCATCAACTCTTCATCCACATCTTCAGGGAATGAATTTATGTTAGCATTAGCAGGAAAGTTAGTTTTATCACTCTTCTTCCTTTTATCTCTATCATCAACAGAAATGCCAAACATTTTGGCCATCTCAATGTCAGTCATAGGTGCAATGACCAAATCAGTACGTTCTTCTAATTGTACCAAATTCCAATCAACAGAAACTACATTTGGAGCACCATGACATCCATCTTGTGCAACTACATCAACCCCATCAGCTAGTTTTGTCACTTCAGTAAGTTTGGGCACAATCTGCCTTTGTAAAGCCCATTCATCATCTGCAATTTGTGAAGCCAACTTGGAGGCCACATATCCAACTTTTGAATCAAATTTCAGGTCAACAAGCTCTGCATAAAAGCTAGCCTGTTTGCTTCTCCAGCCATCTTGCAGATCTATTTCGGCAACCATTTCTTCCCCATTCACAATTCGAACATACTCTCCCATCAAATTGTCGAATCGTAACAAAGACACTTCTTGATCTGGACCCCAAATAATATTCTCCCCAATTTTCTCCACAAAATTCTTCACTGCTTTCTCCTCCATGTTCTCTAGGTCTTGAGGATAAATCTCTGAAAATTCTACCTCCCATTTTACATTTGTACTTGTCTCAATGTTTTGCACTATACTATCAGATAGCTTGGCCTTGGAACCGAAGAATACTACTGTGATTTCGAAGTTCCGAGCACCATCCCCCCTGTTGGTCAATGGCGGGCAGTGTGAACGAGTGAGCTACTCGAAGCGGATAAGGACCAAATCGATAAAAATATGCTGAAATTGGGGCATTACCGATTTGAAATTGTCTGTTCCCGATCCATCGCGTTCAGCATACGCCTAATCTGCCCTATATCAAATCGGCAGAAAACAAAGCGTGAGGCGACTGCGGACAGATCCATCTAAATTGAGACGGTTGGAAACCGGATTAGGGTTGCGAAATAACTTACCACATACCCCACTGTGAAAGCTCCGCCACCGCCGCTGCCAGGAAAGAAATCTCCACCGCCGCCCACGGACAGGAAACGGAGGGCGGCGCCACGGTCCTCAAACAAAAGTGAAAATGAACTCTCTTTTTTACCTTATGTATAAGAAGAAAATGAACTCGATTGCGGCGGTAGCGTCGAAACTAAATAATCATGATGCCTGCAAGAATAAGACGAAGAAATTTTATCTATTGAACCAGGCAGGGCCGAGCCCACAGTTGGCAGACCGTGCGGGCCACACACGGCCCCAATTTTTTTGGGGACCCAAAATTTCTGCCTTTCCTTATATATTGAAGATAAATCGTCATGTACTTATAGAATTGTTCTAGCGCAGCTGGTCTTTGGTACCTTTTGCATGAGGTGGAGATTGCAAGATCGATTTCTGTACGGCATGATTTCTCCTATTTTTGCTACTCTGGTTTCCTATAAATACTTAAATATGCATTTAATTTGTATTGAATAATCTCAAACAAACGACTTCACCAATATTTTCGGTATGTATAAAACAAACTATACCTACACTCGAAATAAATTACATTTTAGATTTATCAAAACCATGTCCGTAAATTACATTTTAGATTTATCAAAATTTGGCTAAATCTAGACATAAGGCATCTTTTATGGGATTGCTTTAGATATGATTCGACCATGGTACCACTTAATAAAAGTTGAAGAGGTATTTTCACCATGCTAGCTGCTTGTTTTTTCTACCAAATAATATGTTACATATTATAAACAATATTGCGCTACGATTGTACCTCTAAGTTAAGATATGTTCTCTTCTTATATAGAAATTGCAAATATTTTTTCAGAATACTCCATCTGTTCCAACCGAGATGAGGCTTTTTCGAACAGATTTTTTTTTTTGGGTAAACATAGCACTTTATTGATCTAATATTGAATGCGGGAAACAAAGACTACCAGGGGCAAGCAGCAGCCAAATATTGATGTTTTTTTTAAAAAATGAACATCTATGGCTTGGTGAGCAATTTTTAAAATATGATCTTTTTACTTGGTGAACAATTTTAAATGCGAACCTATTTACCTGGTGAACAAATTTTAAATCTAAACCTATGTAAACTGAATTTTTAAATAATGAACGTTTTCAGTGTTTGAACCTCTTTGAACTGTTATGAACATTTTTTCAAAAACCAAACACGTGCGTATGGTTGACACTCTCTTTTGAAAATCTGAACCTTTTGGACGCTAGCTATTATTTTTTGAACTTTGGTTGCACATTTTCAGTGTTTCTTGGATTTCCTGGAACCTAAGCGCGTGCGAGCGACTCGGTGGTACAACTCCCGTGGCAACTATGTGGCCGGTCCATGGCTATTTTCAGGGTAAAAAAATGTCGCCCGTCAGAAATTCTAGTCGTGCGTGGACTTTCTGGCCGCGTCTGGGCCGCTTCGGCATCTGCACCAGCGTTGATCGATGTTGGTGCCGCGCTTGGGCTTCTGGGCGGTATTCATGGCGTCCATTGATGGCACGGGTGTGATCTAGTGTAAAAGAATGGCGCGGGCGCCTCTGCTCCGTCCACAAATCTCGTACCCGCGCCCCTGCCCCGCCCACAAACAGCACGCCGGCGCCCCTGCCCCGGCGGCCAACACCACGCCCGCGCCATGAAAAACTGGGGGAAGAATAAGGCGTGCCACGACAGCGAGGCAGGGTCCTCGGCCAGTCGTCGCCGTCGCACGTCTGCGCTCGCCGTGAACGTCCCTCCGCCGCCCCGAGCCGGGGACTCCGTGGCTGGGGGGCGCGAACCCGCGCGCCCCAGTGGACACCGGCGCTGCCTCCGGGTGGCGGAGTGCCAACGGCGGTGGCGGAAGGGGGAGGGCATCGCCCACCCCCACGTGTCCCTCCCCGACGGCTGGCACCTCAACATCGAGCGGGTGCCAGTGCCTCCTGCGCCGACGACGGGGCCGGTTTTTGATGCGGAGGTGCGTCGGCGCGTCGACAACCTCCCGCAGGCGCTACGGCACGAGCGCCTCTACCGCACTGATTTCTTCTGGAGGGGCTTCCTCCAGTGGGAGCACCAAGCGCGGCGGGCGAGCGCATACCGCGGCGACTTCGAACCGGGCGTGAGCTATGACCCGCTCCTGGACTTCTCCGAGTCTGACGACGATGACCAGGCGGAGGAGCAAGAGGATGACGAGGAGGAGGAGCAGGAGGATGACAAAGACTTTGACCCGACGGACAAGGAAGAGGAGGAGCAGGAAAGCGAGAAACAAACAGGTAAGCCCCTGCGGACGAGGAAGAGGAGGAGCAGGAAAACGCCCGATGCTGCTGAACTGGTGGCCGCGAACCTCATCCCGCCGGGCTACGACGAGGAGGTGGCCTATCGCCATGCGCTCGAGGCGTCTATGCGCGACGAGGACGCCAAGTGGAAGCTGGAGGAGGGGGCGGAGGACTTCGTCCGTCTCTCGGCCACGGTGGCAGCGCACCACGAGGAGCTGCCACCTCCTCCGCCGCTGCCACCGGGATTCATCCCCGAGATCGCCCCTTGGTGGCCGCAGGGTCCGCCACCGCCCGTCATCGACTTGGATGAGGACGACGATGACGAGTAGGCTCCGCGCACCGAGCGCTATCATCTATATGCAATTTATGTGATTTGCGAATTCTCTATAGCTGAGAAATTATGGGACTTGGTAAAATAAAAATGGTGAAAAAAATAGAATCAATCCCCATTTAAATATCTGTTGATATCCACTAGTTGAAAAATTATGGGACTAATTAATTATAATTCAATAAAAAGCTATAACCACTAGTTGATATCCATCTTAAAGAAATAGCTGTTTTGCATCATACTCCCTCCGTTTTAAAATATAAGATATTTTAGCTTTGTGAATTAAATGTATTTAGACATATTTTAGTGTGTAGGTTCACTCAAATATACAGACTAAAACCTGTCGTCTAGATACATTTTCTTTACAAACCTAAAACATCTTATATTTTGAAACAGAGGAAGTATATAGAAAAATTACAGAGATGACAATCGTCAATAAGTTACTACTGTAGAACATCGTCAGGAAAGCGAGAAACAAACAGGTAAGCCCGTGCATTTTCTTGGTACAACAAAAACAACATCTTGTCACCCATTCGAAATGTAAGCTCTTTGTCCATGAACTTCTTCCAGCTATTCACGCACAGACGGCCATCATTATTATCTGCAATGGAGTATGACCCCTTCACCATAGTGTGCGGATGACACACAATGGTCATGTCACCATTTCTATCCATCATATTTGGGAGAAAACGGCGTGGGATTTTCTGTCGCAAAAAATATTATAACACATCAGCAAGTTTTATTGTCATTTGAACTTGTATAGGAAGGAAAAAAAGAATTGATTAAACTATAAGAAAAAACGAAACAGGTTAGTAATGATTACCAGGTGTTTGTTCCGACTGCGACAGTTGGTCCAGTTCAATGTATGCACCAGTGCTACAGTTGATCCTGGTACATACTCTCTAGCACAGTGATATACCACAAGGAAATCAATAAGATCTACAGAATGTATGATTTTCTCCATCATCCTCCAGTTTATCTTGGTTGCATCAGTGGAAGCGACAGAGTCAACAGTGTCACGTTTTTCACGGGAAAGACGGAAATACTCTGCAATATACAATACAAGAAAATGAAATGTAAATCTAATTGCACACTACTAATTTTTTTTACATGCATGTTAGAGAGTTACTTGGATGGGTGACCGGTTGGTTTCCAGTGGTCACAAATGTCGGTGGACCCCTGATGTCTAGAGTGAAATTTATTTTCTGGCTAACTTGAAGGTTGTAAACTCTTGAAAATTTCTTCCACGATCTGCCACTAAGATAGGTTAAATCTGATTGGTTTGTGGCCTCTACGTCAAATGCGAAGCCTTTCTTGGTTCTTAGAACTGCAGTGAAAATAAGCTCTTGGTTCTTGGGCACAAAATATGTTCTAAGGAAATATGCTCGGGCGTAACATGGTATAACCTGACACAACAAACCATAATTAGTCAATTATGTGCCGACACTAATACCACATCACCCCCTATATCAAATATACAAACAAAACTGAATTACTCATAATATCAAACATGCACATAAAACCTTCAAAATTATTTGCAGCGGTACATGACACAACTGATACGCATTCAGTGGCGAAGGACGAAAAGAATTTGAGGTAGGACGAACTCTAAAAAATGGTGTAAATACCAAAGTAGTTCCTAAGACATTAATGCTATGCTCTAACACAATCACTTAGTACAATATAAATAGAAACATATTTTAATGTAAGTAGAACCTAGAAACATACCAATAATGACCCCTAATGATGTAGTATAGAAGTCCTAGGCAATGCCAAAGCTCAGCCTTTTTACGAAATCTTCATTTATTGTTCAAGAATTCTGAATATACACAACTTGATATAGCACATCATCAATAAGCCATCCAAAGGCGGAGCTATGTTAAAGCAAAACCAAGTCATAACCGTCCACCATTTTGTAATTTATACTAATTAGAGCTTTATATGCATGTGTGCCCATAGCCTATAAATAAACTTTGATGCAGCTAACAGCTTACATAAGAATTATTTTAAAATTTATGCATCCATTATGAATCTTTTTGTGCAATCGGTCTTGATGATCTATGTCGTTAAAAAATCCATTCAACTATTGTCATCACACCACCGGAAAAGCAATGCTAGCTCAATGAGGCGATAAACTGCAAGAAACATGAGCCGCTTAAATATTAGGACATCCTACAAAGTCTTTAATATCTTGAAAATATATCTTTAATTATGTGTTGATTACTAGAATAGACGCATATGATATGTTTACCAAAAAATTAAGGTAGGGCAGCTGCCCTATACCTTGCCCTACTGGGAGCTTCGCCTAACACATGGACTAACATATCAACAACACACAATTTTGCCAACCATACATGGACAGAAATCGACAGCATGATATATAGTTGTGGGCCTGTGATGGCAACTGAATACCGCGCTGTCCATGAATCCATCTTGAAGCGTCAGATCTATGATTTGGTTGTTCCGATCCCCGCCGCCGTACAACCCGTTAGTGTCAAAACAAGTGGGACACTATGATAGAAAAACGAATATATCGGTAATGGTAATCGGAATAGATCTAGTGATGTAAAGAACAAACATGCGTGTACCTCATTCGTGCCCGCCATCCTAGTCGACGACGAGGAGTGTACCTGATCGACGTGCCGCGTAAGTGCTCTTATCGTTCGATGGAGAGACGAACGGCGTCTGTGGTAGAAGGGCGGTGACGGCGCTGCATGGCCCCGTGTGCACGATTTGATATGCATAAATAACAAATTAGGGATAGATCAGGGTAGGAGTTTATTGGGAAAACAGTACGCGAACGGCTGGGCCATATTTGGGCTGACATGGTAAACGGATGACGCGCACCTCTCAGCCCGCTCCATGCAGCCGTCTGCGCGGTTGGCCCGGCCCAGCCGTTTCACATTGGTTTCATAATTATAGGAACTAGAAGAATACTCTATCTATAAAAACTTTACTATGTATAAGACGTATGAAATGTGAGATTGTCTATTATAATTTAAAGATTCAATTCAATTGGTCACAATATTCAAGGCCTAAATTAATTAAAGTAAAATTGTTGTGTATTTGCCAACAAAAAATGGTTAAATGGTTAACTGTATAGCTTAAAAGAATTGATGAGGTGGATATGTTGCATGCAAACTTATGATATAATTAATTAATTAATTTTAGTGGGATGAGGTGGAAAATTGATTGGCTAATATAGTGGGTGATGTGGATAGCTTGCATGTTGAGATAGACAACTTAAATGACCTCTTAGTGGGATTTTGCTTTATAAGAAGTATAGATTTGTTCCATAAGCAACACTGAACTCAATGGAACTATCTTACATATATTATCCCATGGATTTATTGATGATACATATTTTTTTCTTGGCAGAAACGGCTTCTGATAGAATGTGTCTTGTTTATCTCGAAGAACGGGAGGAATATCTATCCCAATGCCAAAAATGTTTACTATGTTTAGTAGCTAAATACTTGGCAATGTTCTAGTACGAAAAAGTAATGAATTAAGTTTCTCTCAGTCAATAGGCAATTTATGAAAACAAGGACATATGTGCATTTCTGAACCTGAATTTCAGTTTTCCAAAAGTTTGAAAAGAAAGAAAACATGAAGAAAAAAATAGCATAAGAGATGAAACTGGGATAGCCCAATCCTAAGTGCGGCTCAAGAACTCCGGCGTGTGCACGATGAGAATAGCTAGGGACGGTTGCTATTTCACCCAGAAAGAAAGGAATACGACGGTTGCCCCAAACATGATGAAGTCGGTTTGTTTCATATTCTGATCACTTACATAAAGCAAAATCCCTTACATAATTCTGAAACAATAAGAAAATAAATGCATCAATGCTTAACTGACTGCAAACTTGCACAGATCTTGAGCAGTAAGCCTATTCCATAACTGTCTGCAACACTACATTAAGATGAGAAATAGCCTTCAGTAGTTACCACTGAAAGTAAAATATGAGTACATAGGCATCTGAGATGCTGCAACTCTTTTTCCCCTTTTGGCTCTTGCTGCCCCTCTTCCTCTGCTACTAGATGCTCCGGGTTTAGCTGTCACTGAAGAACGGACAGCTTCAGATGTTGCTCTCTTTTTTCTTGGAGATTTAAAGTTCCTTCCAGCTTTAGGAGCTTGAGTTCCGCCAGTTCTTGCAGCTGGTTGAGACCTTGCAGTCGGATGATGATTTTGCCTTGAAAATGAACCAGCTGCACCTTGAGTAGGATTGAGAAATTGAGAAAATGCAGGTTCATTTATTATCATATCATCCTCATCACTATCTAGTACCACTGATCTTGTATTGCTTGATTTTGTCTGCTTCAGTGTGCTGCTAACAATATGTGTGATCACACATGTGTCATCAGGTTTGAAAATTTCTGTTGCAGACTCAGCAGGTTCAACGGCACTGATAATAGCATCTGGTTCTTCCTCTCCATCACTTAATTCCCACACTTCATTCTTAAAACCAATCCCACAGCTACTGTGCTGATTGTCTTTCTCACCATGAAACTCGATGTACACATCAGCAACTCCCCCAAAGCAAACATAATCAGCAATGTTGACACAGCCACTGTCATCATAGAGTAAAACCAACCCATCCAAAAGATCCTTTCTTGGAATAAGAAAATAAAATCTCATAGATTCCTTCAATGGCAGATGAACTTTCACAAAGCGTTTGACTTCCTACAGCGAGAGTTTATCCCTCTCGATCTCTGACTGCGCAACATCTCCTCCAACATAGTCCAAATTTGGACCAATTTTCTTGAACTCCCCTCCGAAATGAAATCTCACCACCAAGATCTCACTCGGATCCATGATTGCACTGAAATAAAATAACAATGCGCTCAAATCATGAAAAATCGGACAAAAATCCACCCTTTTCGTCACTCAAATCCTCCCAAAAAAAGACTAGCGTTAATCCCTAACACAAGTGGCGTGGGGTAGAGTACGTTACCTTCGTGTTCGCTCGTCGTCGCGTCGTGTCGATCGTCGCAGTCGCCACGATCAACCGCCCACCGACATTGCCGTCGCCACAGTAGAAAAGAAGCACGGGTCGTGGATTAGACGAGTGGAGTCTCGGGCCTAAATGCGCAGTACATAAGGTGGATTTACGGGCCCAACTGGGTCAGCACAACCAGGCGCACAGCTCTTGCTGGTAGCATAATTTCTGGGCCGGCGTCGGGCTGCGCATCCAGGAGACGAATCTATAACCGCCGCTCTAGCTTCCACGAGTCATTGCAGCAGATGAAAGATGGACGGGTTCTAAAAAAATTGGACAGAAGCAATGAATCTATAACCGCCGCTCTAGCTTCCAGGAGTCATCCAGGGCCAATGCGTATTCTACTGCAAGGACTAATGTTACTGGTGCTGCAAGGAGTTCTGGTTCTGATGGTAGGACTCCAGGTTCTTTTGGTCCTAGTCAACCACTAGTAAATCTAAATAAAAGTCTTACCATTAGAGGTACGAATTCATGCTTACAAGTTGGCTCTGAAACTAAATTATATTGTAGTTCCTTATATAATTCTAGGCCCCGATATAGAAGGCAAGGAGGAATTTGACTCCTTCTATGTGTTACCCAACAGTGTTGCGTTGACTGATATACAAGTTAGTTATCTGAATAGCGTAGTTCTTAAGCATAAACCTAAGCTGTATTCAACATCTGTTGTATTGCGTCTAGGCGCTTTGTGATACACTGTATTCTTTCTTCTATGATCAATGGAAGCAGCAGCATGTCTGCCTTTCGTCAAAAAAATGAGCAAGGCAAAGGGGGGAGGTGCCATGATTACATCTGATTGGTACAAAATTGTTACAGATAACAAGAGGAAGAAGGGTGGTGTCTTTATGTTCTAGTTCCGCGGTAGCCGTGATGGTCTCAAGCTAATTGTTGATCGTGTCAAGGCTATGTAATCACCTCTTATTTCAGACTAGTGAACTAAGTTGTCTAATGCTATTGAGGCGCATCTCTCCAAATGATCGGCTCAGACAAAACAGTTCAACACAAAAATTTTGTTATTGTTGAACATTCAATATTATTTGATTCAATTCAAATTGCTTTCATGTTCTTAAAATCCACTTTTAAAAATATTTCAAAAAACTTTTAACATGAATTTTTTATCAACACAACAAAGCCTTCCAAGAAGCTTTCATCGCAATATTGAATCTCACTTAAAAACATTTCAGAACTAACTAACCAAGCAAAATGTGTTAAGACATATGCAATTGCCTATCACGAGTTTACCACATTGTACAGTTCTACATAGATAGGCACTTACATACAAATGTAGCACCTCAAAAGGATATAGTCACGCCTACATATAACACTTCACCAGTACCAGCAACACTTAAAAAGAAGCAACTTCGACAGTGAACTTTACTACTACCATAAGGCATTCAATTATCTAAGGAGCCAAGTGAGCAGTTGTTGCAGTGCTCGGCGAAGGCATAGTATGGGACCGCTGTTTTGCAGCCAGGGTTGGTGCAGCACACCTTCAATCCATCAAGGATGAACATTTGCATGATAAGGTTGAAAGAAGTGGAAATTCCACAGTTTGGGCAATGTTTGATTCCGCCTACTCCGCCGCAGCCACCACACAGTGCGTGACCCTTCAGACACTGTAAAGAATGAACAATGATTGGTCCATCTGAAAAACAAATTCATACTAATAGACATGAAAATGTTTTTTACCGAGCTAAACGGGGGCTGCAGTAAGGCCTTGCATGAAGAGCAGCCAAGAAGATCACGCTGGATAGTGCAAACAGGGGTTGGAGGGGTGAAGCCCGAACTGTCAGTAGGCTTGAACATACAAAGTGCGGCGTGATTCTTGTAAGAATAGTAGGTCGTGGATATGCCGCACCCATAGGATTTGTAGGGGCAGTCCACCATGATCCCCTCAATGATACGGTCAGCAAATGGGGCGGGCTCATAGTACGATATCATCTGCAAATATTAAGATTGAAGATTGAAGATTGAAGATTTGAGCTTGTTCAGAAATAACAAGTTCATTGTTAACAGACCGATTTTCATCATATGTTTGAATGCAGTTCAGAAGCGTCAATGAACTAGTAGTTCATGCCTTCATGTGACACAATAGTGCATAAAGTCTCAAGAATCTCAACATGTTTATGACCGAATTAATAGTACTATAGAACCAACTTCTGACTAGCTACGAAAACATTAAATCTGCCATTCTAGACATTTGCATTCTAATATCAATCCCTAATTTACAACCCTAAAATGAAACACTAAAGTCAAACCACAAACCCTAAAACTACTAAACTACCGGGGGATAAATTTTGGCCCACCTTAGTGCAGGGGGGGTCGTATGGCTTCACTGCAACGTTGGAGTCACGTGCATCCGCCTCATCGACGGTCGCATCGCTGGGAAGCAGAGGTGTGCCCACGATGGTGCTGGCGCCCACCTTCTCCTCCAGATCTGCGACGGTCAAGTCGCAGTCATCCACAGGGCCATCACCTCCGACAGCTTCCTCCACGACATCTGATGCGGTCACCGGCTCCTCCACTAGATCTACAGAGGTGTGGGGACCCCGGCTTACCATCCGGAATTCTTGTTATGCATACAATTCACGATCCCAGGAGACCGTCGTGAATCCACATAACAGAGTTGGCATTACAGATACATCATCCATTACATAAATAAGACGTTAAGTCTTACATAGCCTCTTGGCTGAATACAAATGCCACGCAGGGCAAGTTCAATAGACATGACTAACATAAGCAGCAGCGGATACACGTAGCGTAGTGACCCAAGTCAGGCCTACTACCCTACAGGCGACTGACCAGGAAACGAGTCCGAATTTGCACCAGCGTCGTCATACTCCTCATCATCTTCTTCATAGTCATCTCCAAGGTCTGGCCAAGTTAATAGCCAGGGACAAAGCCGTGAGTACATTTTGGAATTGTACTCGCAAACCATCTAAGGGAGAAAAACATTCACATGCTATATGGCTGTAGCAAGGGTTGGCTTAGTTTCAGTGACTATGTGCTACTAACTTCTCGTGTCGATATAGCATGTTCCACGACATTTCTATATCCTTATTAAGAAGACTTTTTGAAACATTTAGTAAAATCTCTAGGAAAGGGGGAACTCCGTTGAAAGGTAAGATCGGTGGCCAATCAAACATGACCACCTCAAGTCGTCGGCAGTACCCTCCGAGTACTCCGAACCACTTCCCGTGCCATGGCTGTACCCTCCTAGTACGCCGTCGGGCACAAAACTCCAGCTTTCTAGAAAACTATTTATAAAACCAAAACCTGACATTGGGCAATGTAGTGATCTCCACAACCATCCATGACCGAGGACGCGGCTATTCGAATAGTTTTACACTCTGCAGAGGTTGTACACTTTACCCACACCATCTGATAAATCCGCCGGGATACCACCACGGACCGTCATACACAAGTATGCAGGGTTCGGATAATCAGTCAAAGCCTTCCATCTATCCACCTTAGTACGGGAGCCTACCCTGTGGAGTATACATCCCCGACAAACCCTGGCCGTCTACCTCTGTCGAGCGTAGTTCCAGTGCCACGGCGGGAGAAACCCAAGTGTCTTCTGGACGGGTAGCCTATTGGTGGGCCCGCTACACTGTTGCCCACCACTTGCGACAACCCGGATTCTGGGGTCCTACAAACCCTTATATAGCACGAGGCTCCCCGCACCAAGATGGGTAAACTTCAAACTAAGCCCCGTCCCACTCCAGGGTAATGTGGTTGCACGGGGTAATTGCTTCGAGCGACTACAAAGAAACACCAATGTCTTTTATGAACCACCAACCCATTTCTTCCATAACCCAAGTGTCCATTTGCCCCAAAATCATTTAGAAAACATTTCAGTGGAGTAGATACTACTCCAAGGTTTTCGTAACCATTTTCGAAAACTTTCCGAGAGTTTTCCCATCCTAGAGATTTTGGCTCCACTACAAGTGTTTCTCAAAGACATCGATGCTAATCATCGAGTCTCTACATTCAGGGGTAATGGGTAAGTGTTAAGGGAATCATCCTCCATGGATGATAACAATGTGACTTGTGGAGCTAAGTCGCCAACTATTGCTATCTAGGGACTAATAGCAATATAAGAAAAACAATGCATAGTAATAAGAGCAGAGTAGAATAATGCATAGTGCCATGATAGGATTCAGATATGCAACAAGTAGATGGCTTGCCTTGGTTGGCTTGTCCCTGGTCACCCTCCTCCTAGAACTCAAACACTTCACCCTCCTCCGCACAGTCGTCGTTCGATTCTATCACCGGAAAAGAAACGAAGACACACACAATAAGCATTCATGCATACAAGGGATTTTATCCAAACAACAACACACACTTAAGCATTTGAGTATCAGAAGCAAACAAGTTTAGATAACAGAATATATATCTATTTTATAAAAGAAACAATTATCAACATCATATCAAACAATTCCTAGTTGTATCCTAATACTCACTCACAAGCAATCACTTGCATGCATCAAAATGCATTAAAACATGGCACCACCATACCTACTGGCAACTCACCATATAACAGAAACATCACCATTGAAATCAAACTTAAATAGCATAAAGGTGATTTAATAAAGATTTACTAATTCTAGAAATCACTAGAATAGCAAAATAATCCTCTAAAACTTTCTGTAAGTCCTAAAATTCTAACAGAGACCATTTTGGAAAGCTAATGAAATCCATAACACACCAGAAGTGGAATCATTCCAAAATAAGCAATATCTTGTGCACGATAAATCAATCCATGCAGAACATTGATATCACCAAATTAATTACTACAAACAATTCACACTTCCTAAAATAGTGAAACAAATTTCCATAAATCAAGGAAACAGTAGGGTGTCAGTGAAAATTGGTTTCACCAATTTTCAGTAAACAGAACATCATATTTGCAGGTAATAGTGAAAATCAATAGATCCACTATTAATAATCCACAGATAATATCTAGGCTCCAATAATTCATGCATGCAGTACATCCAGGTAAAGATTAAGTTCAGGAGCACATAGAAATTGGAATCACAATTTTTGGATGCTCAAAATAATTTTTAGGCCATTTTTAGTCTAGCAGGGTTTTCCAAATAATAAAGGATTTCTCAGAAAAAAATCTAAACGGGCCCAGAGCAGCAGATCTGAGCAGAGCCGTGCTGGGCCGGCCCAGATCCGGTGGCCTGCTCGGCCTCGCCGAAGCGAAAGGGTACACCGCGTTCGATCTCGATCGGACGGCCCTGAGGTCGTCTTCCTCGCAGACGCAGCGAGCGCAAGCTAGCCGGGAGCCCCTGGCTAGGGTTTCGAGGGGGAGGTGCTCACCAGAGGTCGTCGGGAGTCCAGCGAGGCTGGGGATCGGCAGCGGAGGTGCTCAGAAGGGTGGGGCAGGGGTTCTGGCTTGCATGCAGGGCGGGTGTTGCTCGCAGCATCACCGATGTCACCGGTTCACGTCCAGGTAAGCGGTGGCGTCGAGGATGGCTGCAGACCCCTGCAAAGCACGAGGCGCGGATGAGCTCGAGGAGAGGAAAAGAACACGACGGTGCAGGGGAGAGAGCGGTGGCGAGCTCGCGGTGATGAAAACCTTCACCGTCCCTGCCGGCGATCTACCCTCTGCCGACGGGCTCAGCGGCGAGGGAAACGGCGAGGCGCCAGCAGGAGGAGGTCCAGCAGGTGGGAGAGAGTGGGGTGGGGAAGAATGGCGACAGGAAGAGGACTCCAGAGAGGGGCTGGAGGTTTTATATGGGGTTCCTGGTCCTTGGTGTCGGTGCACCCGTCGAGCGGAATTGGACGTTGAGGGTGGTGTCTCAGGGCGGCATTGTGGGCTGAGTCTAGGTGTGTGGTTGGCGGTGTCGGTGGCGCAATGGTGCGGTCGGGGCGGCCTCGGGTTCAGACTGGGTGAGACTAAAACCGGGCTCCCCTGGGTCGGTACTCTCGGCCAGGGGGCAAGGCGATGGTGGCAGGGGGTCGACGGCACCGTGCCATGTCGGTTTGGGTGCAGGGCGACGCGGGTGTGCCCTCGTGCGTGATGGAACGCGATGCCCGCTCTGGGCGCTCCGGGCGACTCGTGGACGTCGGTTGGCACGGTCGGGGTCACGTCGCACGGTAGGGCTAAGGTGAAACCGCTTTGAGGAATTGATCCAAGGTGTCGAGGGGGTTCTGGCGGCGAGGTGACAGGGCATGGGGTGGACGGTGGCTTGCTGACCAAACGAGGGTGCCCATGGTGGCCATGGCGACGGCCAGGGCGGCGTGGGGTGGCGGGGCTCAGTCTCTGCCATGCGGGGTCGGGGTAGGGCGCTTGCAGGGTGGTGTGCTTCGATTGGGGGTCGATGGCGGTGGCTAGGTGAGATCAGAGAGAGAGAGAGGTTTAGCAGAGAGGGAGGGGGTTGTTTTGCCTCGGGCTCCTCCTTCCCCTCGATTCCAACTGCAAACGACAAGAGGAAGAGGGTTTTGGTGATCTCCTGGGTCCAGAGAAGATCCTAGCAGGCCTCCTTCCTCCTCTTGGTCAGTTTTGCAAAGAAGAATAGGATAGGGAGAGAGATAGGGCAATAGTTAGGTTAGTTTGGCCTAAATTCAAATTTGAATTTGAAATCACTTGAAAAGATTTGAAAATGCACCAAGATGGTCTCCACAGGTTTCAATCCTAGTTAGAAGGTAATGGCCAAAGTTTCAAGAATTTTGAGGATGACAAGCTAGGGTTTTTGAGATGCACCCAATTTCGGATTAATGTGAGAAAGAAAAGAAAAATAAAGTAAAAGAAATTTGGGCAAGCAAGAATTTCCATGCTAGGTTTAGTTTTGAGAGCAAACCAGCCTAGCTGCATTATTTCATGCATAAAATCATAGAATCAACTCCTCCTCTAGATGCCTAGGTAATGAGAAAATTCTAAAAAAAAACCTAGCATGAAATAAAGCACACAAATGCTTGCATAAAATCATGCACATAAAGACCCACATGAAAATACACATGCTAGAACACACATGCAATCATGCATTCATAGGACACACACACAATGCTGAGCAAAAGTTTTTAATTCACTCACAAAAAGTACTTAAGTAAGGTTTTAACTTAGTCAACAAAAGTGGGGTGTTACAAGAGGCGTCGGCTCCTTCTCTAACTGGCATCATCAACAACCTGTAGAGAGCCGGTTGCGACTTGCGAGAGGCGACAAACTATAGGGGAGAGGCCGCGGTTTTTTGCAAGTTTATTTAGGGTTAATGCGATGGACATTTCTATATATTCTAGATAAAAAGCTAAAAAACAGAACCGAGCTATCGTTGGGCCAGCCCAACCGCGCACCCACACACGGGCTCAGGCGAGTCAAATTAACCAGGTTTTTCGGCACGATTACCTAGAGCAATCAAGGTATAACTACCACATTATATCATTGCCACACATCCATGACCTATGCCGCCTCCAAGATCTGATCCAAGACGCCTCTAGTCGCCAAGTCGACGATAGTTCCTTACCGTCGTCGACGCCATATCTCCGTACATGCAACCTTCCACGATCGACCTCGAAGTCTCCGTTTAACGCAGATCTTTTTCCGTGGATCAGAGCCCGTCGAGGACCGAGCTACATCTACTCAACAGCGGCTCGTAGTAGAGGTTTGGGCATATAGGTACGTTGCCGTTCTTGTGTAGATTCATCACTATCAGATATATGTGATTCTAGAAAAAACATAAAATCATACGCATGCATACGAATTGTATAATTTATAAGTGTACGGAGTATATTATTTCTGATTGTTGTTCACATTTGTACTTGTATGTGACATATGTAGTTGATTTAGATGATTATGTTTTGTTCTAGGAGACATGGTGTCGTGCCAAAAGTGCAAGAGTGTGTGTGACTCCTTTATCTCGGGGTTTTTATTTCGTGTCTTCATGCGTGACGAGTTTGAAGATTCATTGGTATGTCACATACTGTTTTTTTCTGTATTATAGATATATGTTGTAATGATTATTGCTTTTGCTTTACCATTAGTGTGCTTCATTTGTTAATGGTGCGTAGATTGTTCCGTGCAATGCAAAGTTCATGTTCAATGAAATAGTAGAAGATAGGACTAGTGTGCGCTTTGAAGCACATGGGTGTGCATATGACATTGATGTGGTGAAAGAGAGCACATTGACCCGAATGGGAGGTCACGGCTGGAAGGAATTCATTAGACAAAACCATGTGATCGGGGAAGATCGAATGATTGTGTTTTCCTTAGGAGGACAGACACCGAGAATCAGTATTGTCTATTTCAGTGGTGGCGAAAAAGACTCATATGACACTACCATCATCTCGAAAGTATGCCACCTGAGTGAAGATGAGCATGTTCACCTCTTAGATATCATACCTTCTGACAATACCATTGTTGGTGTTCCATTTGTGACCCGTTTAACAAACAACAATTTAGCCAAACACAACATGGTATGTTCTAAGTTCTTTTATATCTTTTCCTTCTTTATGTTCATGCATAATTTATGGTACTTGTCTCATGTTATCACTCTTTTTTACTTTTCATCCGTGGTGACCTTACAGAAGTTGCCTAAGAAAATGGTTTCTAGCCTTCACATTCCTGATAAAGGGATGATTGGAGTGTGTGTTGGAGATTTTGAAGTCAGAGACATTGCTTATGAGATTGACACGGATGGCCGTCTGATATTCAACAAAGCGGGATGGAGGGAGTTCCATAGGGATGAAGATGATCTGCAAGTTGGTCAAGCCTTGCTCATCACTGCTAGGACCATCAAACGCACTGGCCTGAACATCATGTTTATCATTGACATCATCTAGCTACTTATTAATTCAGATCGATGCTTGGTCGTGTTTAGTGTCTTTGAACAATTATTTGTCTATTTGAACCAGAGAATATTATCTATCTATTGCTTTAGTCACCATGACTTGACCCATGTAAGAACATGAAGCAGGTGCAGAAAACTGAAGTAAACAATAGTAAACATAATGACGAGAGAAATGAGATTCTGCTACCTTTTTGTGGCACGCACTAGGCCACGGTAGTCATTTCAGGGCACTTTGTTAGAGGCACGTTTCAAAGTGCCCTTAAAAGCTCCAATCCAGGGCACTTTTTTATGAACTGCCCTTAATTAACCTCATTTCAGGGCACTTTGATAAAATGTCCTCAAATCTTATGCATTCACGGCACTTTTCTGAAAGTGCCCTAAAATGTATATAGTATTCAGGGCACTTTGATCAAATGCCCTGAAATCTATATAGCATTCAGGGCACATTTCGGAAATGCCCCAGAAACTATATAGCATTCAGAGCACTTTGATCAAATGCCCTGGAAGCCATATAGCATTCAGGGCACATTTCCTGATAAAGTTCAACAGTTACCGACGCATAATAGAGTTCAACATGCTTATCCAACTGTTGTTACATGACAAAATGGCGCAGCATGTTAAGCCAAACCTAGTACTAATCAGGGAGTTTGGATTATTCCTCTGTGCCATAACACTGTCCAAAATTGCACAGCAGGATAATCCAAACAACAAGTTTTTCATAGTAGTCTATCATAAGTACTAACAACAGCTAGCATAGCCAGGGCACTTATATATAAGGCTGTCTAACTTACCATTCTTGATGGAGTCACTCATAAGCCCTCCACAGGCAGTGTGACATCCTACCATCCTGCAGCAGATCGAAGAGGAACAGGTAGACTTTATCCTCCTTGATCTTGAGTTTCTTCATGGCCCTTGCCCATCCACTAGAGATTTGCGCCGCCTTCTTGTTTCTTCCCATCTTCAGGACACCCTCATACGCCCTATCGTGGGTGGGGCTCTGAATCACTACACTGAGAGGCCTTTGCAGATGCATTTTAAGGCAACTTGCTGTGAATTGCTTTGAGAACTCTTGCAAACTTAAATTAAGTTTGTTTCAGTTATCAATTACATTTACTTAAAGTAAATATTAGCTTAACAAGTTCATTAACTTGAAATAAAATATTTACTTCCTGATAAGCAAGTTTTAAGTCCATGCATACATACTAGCGAGTTTACATTAAAAAATAGTAAGATTGTTTTAGAACATAAATGAACTAAACTACCAGTTGTTACTTGGAAACAATCTAGATGCAGAACCTTGCTATCCAACTACGTTACAGCCGCACACACAAATAACAGAGGATAGTAAACTATGTTTCAGTTATCAATTACAAATGAGATAAGTTTGTTTCAGCTATCAATTACATGTGCTCAAAGTAAATATTAGTTGAGCAAGTTCATTAACTTGAAATAAAACATTTACTTTCAGATAAGCAAGTTTGTGTACAAAATAATATAATTGATAACAATGTTAGCTACTTTCAGAAGAGCTAGTACATGAATTTATAAAAGAGTTAATAACAAGATTTCAAATTACCATCTTGCTTTTCCTATGAATGACAGTTGAGCTTGACATCTTGTACACATATATCTTGAAGTGAATGATCTCTGTATCTTCACTTTTATGGATGAAATGAATTTCACCCGTAGAGACCCTCATTCTTGGCTTAGGCTAGTGATTGAGATAAGTTTTGAATTTCCTGAATATTGGATAAGTTATTTTGAATGCAAGAACCAATATAGCAGTTGTGTCTAAAATGACAACTGGCTACATATGTTCTTGCAATATTGGGTTTCAGTTTTGAATTTTCTGAATATTTGATAAGTTATTTTGAATGCAAGAACCAATATAGCAGTTGTGTCCAAAATGACAACTAGCTACATATGTTATTGGGACATTGGGTTGTACTTTTGAAATTTATGATTGCTGGATAGGTACCAGTTTTGGAATTTTAAATTTTCTAAATGTTGGATAGTTTTCAGTTTTGAACTTTTCAGTCTTGAGTTTTAGTCCTGATAGTATTTGTTTATTTAAAATGAAAATGAATTTATGGAGAAATAAATGGGCTTGCCTGGCTTTGACTTATATGGGCCAAATGGGCTGGCCTCGGTCCTAAGAAGCCTCGTGGTGATAGTGGGCTCTGGACGACCGACATGTTCTCTTCCTCTCTCTCGTCTCTACTTAAGAAGCCAAAACGGCCAGGGCGCTCTCTCTCTGTACTGGAGAAACCGAGGAGACAACCACGCACTCCTCTCTCTCTCTCTGCTTTTGGAGCAGTTCCCGGTGAGTTCTCAATCTATCCCTGAGAAAGTTCTTCCATTTGCTGGATTTCTTACTGGATTCTTTATCTCATCCTTCTGATCAAATCTCTTAGGCTTTGTTTGGCTTCAAAGTAATTTTGAAGTATTCTGTGAATACTTCGGTTTCTAGAAAAAATGAAGTATCAAATACTTTTAGGCGTTTGGATCTAGTAAATACTTTAGTTTTAAAAACTGAAGTATCCTCTAAAACTTCATTTTTTTGCCTAATTGGAAACTTCAGTCTTGACCTCTTTTTTCTTAAAATGAAGTATTCTTTAAAACTGAAGTATCCGTTGCCTAGGCATGTAAATACTATGGTTTTAGAATACTTTATTTTTCAATAAACTTTGCTGCCAAACTAGGCCAATCTAATCTTGCAGTTGATTTACTAGATTTCTTACTGCATTCTTTATATCATCCTTCTGATCAAATCTCTTAATCTAATCTTGCAGTTGATTTACTAGATTTCTTACTTGATTCTTTATCTCATCCTTCTGATCCAATCTCTTAATCTAATCTTGCAGTTGATATACTAGATTTCTTACTGGATTCTTTATCTCATCCTTCTGATCCAATCTTTTAATCTAATCTTGCTGTTGATTCAATCTCTTATTCAGGAATTTTCGTCAGGAGATCTGTGGAACTACTCTGCATAAGAAAAGGTAGTTGTTATCCGGAGCCTAATTGTTGTTCATGCATGATGTACATGCAGTGATACTTGTGAAACTGCATGTTTAAATTTAAATGAAAAGCAAATAACATGTCAAGAAGTAGCATTAACATGTCAAGTAGTAGCATTAACATGTCAAAGAAGCAACATTGAGTTAGGTTTACACTTTGATTTTTGAATATTGTTGCATTATCTGTGCAATTATTTGGGGTGTTTATTGCTGCATAAGGGTAGATTTGTGTACATTGTTGCATATCTGGTGAATTATCTTAGGTGTTTAGGTCACTAATCTGTGGATCTATAATGGCTCTAAGTATGTTTTCTGGTCTAATTGATCATGTTATAGATGGAAGTAGGAAATCAAATTCATAATGGGGAAGGACTTAACTGTCAACTATGCGCTCAGCCGAATGGGAATTGTTGTCGTTCTAACCGGTGAGCAACATCGTTCAAGATCATCATGCCATCAAACTACGATGAATTCGTGGTATGTACACATTGTTTGTAATTTTTGTTTCAGTTCACAATACATAAACATGTGCTACCATAATTTCTTAACTAACCCTTTGCCTAGTTCTTTCCTTTTACCAGACTGTCCCTTGTTCCTTCAAGGAACGTCTGAATGACTTCACTGATAGATGGATGCATGTTAAGTCTACAAGCCATACATTTGAGTTCTACCTGCAGAAGGATGGTACTAGAACTATCATTCAGGGACCATTCTGGTACGACTTTGTGAGGTCACATGATGTTCGAGTTGGTGATGTTGTGACATTTGCACTACACAAGGATGAAGACTAGGATGATGAAAGCTATGATGAAGAAGATGATGAGATTTGTGATTATGAAGAAGAAGATCCTAAATATTTTTTTGATTTGACTGTTGCTGATCCTGATGGTACAGAGAAACCATTACTGAGAGGAATTCCTGGTATTTTTTTCCTCAGTGTACTACTTCTGAAGTTCCTCAGTGTAATACTTTGGTCCTTCCATTCAATTAATCAATGTCATATTATTATGCAGGGATCCTCTCTGTGCCTGAATCCATTAGAGGACCATTCTTCAAGACCATATTCACAGATATGCAGTCTGTTGGTGAGGCTGATATGGCTGCATTATCCTTTGAAATAATGAAGGATGTAAGCAACCTGGGAAATGATGAGGATGCAAAGGTTGATCTTCAATATGTGGTCCACAGAGTTGATAACAATGACGCTCAATTTCGACGCTTGGTATGTCTAGGCTTCAGTACATACTTCATTCTATGCCATATCAAATTATGCAACATTTACTCTATATGCTAAGGTAGAGAGATGGTTGTAATATATAATGTAACATTTGCATTGTTCTGTTTCCTGTTTATGTCTAGGCTATGTCTTCGCACATTCTGGATGGTTTCAACTACCCACCTAGAGGCACAGTTCTCTTTTGTAGCAGGCGTATGAATGAACCAATTCATGGTCATTACTCAATTACAAGAGGCAAGATCAAGAGGGTTGGATTTAGGCTGAACCAGGATACCATGATGCAGTTCAGCTAGCTGAACAACATTGTAGTTGGTTCATTGCTTATCATCAGAATTGATGCAATGGAAGATCATATTGCCCTCTATGTGGAGAAGGTTGATGACTGAAGATGTCACGGATATATGTTGTGTTTGTGTTATGATGTTGTATTATGATACTATGGTCTTATCATGTTTAAATTGTGATGACAGGTTTGCGGACTTGTAGTCAAATTATGTCTGATTGTAATGAACAAGCTATCTGTTAAACGTATTGTATTTCTGTAATCCATTTGTTGTCATGTATATGTGGCTTGTTTTATAATTCTATGAATGTTTGTGGTTTATGTATTTTATTTAAAACATTCATTAAATGATTTATCTTCGTAAAAATTCTGACAAAATACCACTTTAGGTTAGGGTTGTCGAGAACCCTCGATGCTCTCGACAACCACTCTAATAAAATACCACTTTAGGTTAGGGTTGTCGAGAACCCTCGATGCTCTTGACAACCACTCTAATAAAATAACACTTTAGGTTAGGGTTGTCGAGAACCCTCGATGCTCTCGACAACCACTCTAATAAAATAACACTTTAGGTTAGGGTTGTCGAGAACCCTTGATGCTATCGACAACCAATCTGAGTTTAGTTGTATATGTGCTTTGTACCATAGTATGTTGGACTGATTCAGACTATGTAACTGCAGCTTAATCAAATGTCTGAACAAGAGTGCGATTCAGATGGATTGTACCATGATGATGCTATGGCGTAATCACAAGAGTACGATTCAGATGAGACAAGGGATGATCAAAATGAACCCAATGTAGTTGAAGAAACTCAGATTGAATTTGATGGAAGGTGTAACGCCCCAAAACCGGCACCTTGCAGATCATAGCGCTTCCGCCACAATGTACATGATGTCGCTTTGGAAACGCACCACCAAGCGCCTCGTGCACGTTGCAACGTGCACGTGATGCGGGTGGAATCGAGTAGCAACAGTTACACAAGTTCACGATGAAACCCACAAAAGAATATATAATATAACCGCAAAGACTCCACGAGTCAAGAATCCAAATCATACATAAAGCAAATAGTATCCGAGTACGGACAAGAGTACAAATGGGCCTAAGAGGCCTGAAGATAAACGATGGCGTAAAAAATAAAATAACAAGCAATTCTAAAATTGGGGATTTTTCCGGGTCGTTACAATCGACACCACTAACAAGGGATCTCGCCCCGAGATCCACACTCGTGTAGGGGAAAGAGTTGGTGATACTATCGAGTCTTCGCGCTTCATGTTGACATTCCCGGGCCTTAACGTGGATCTATTTTTCTCGACACACTAACAAAGGATTTTTGCTCACATTGACGATGAAGGCCTTCCGAAGAACGGACCTATTAGGATAAAGGCAAGAAATCGTCCACCCACGTGGGAACCTAAAATTTGAAGAAGGCAAGAGAGAGAACTCAAAACTCGTAAAGGCAAGAGGAGAAAGCATAGAAGATAAGGAGTAAATTGCAGAGCTACTTAGATCTATCCAACGCATTTTTAGCAAATAGTTTTGACACTAGACTCAACACGTCCATTGGCAAGGTTATCCTACAGGCAGACTGGACCCGTGGGTATCAACAAAACCTGGCTCTGATACCACTTGTAACGCCCCAAAACCGGCACCTTGCAGATCATAGCGCTTCCGCCACAATGTACATGATGTCGCTTTGGAAACGCACCACCAAGCGCCTCGTGCACGTTGCAACGTGCACGTGATGCGGGTGGAATCGAGTAGCAACAGTTACACAAGTTCACGATGAAACCCACAAAAGAATATATAATATAACCGCAAAGACTCCACGAGTCAAGAATCCAAATATACATACAAAGATCCAAATCATACATAAAGCAAATAGTATCCGAGTACGGACAAGAGTACAAATGGGCCTAAGAGGCCTGAAGATAAACGATGGCGTAAAAAATAAAATAACAAGCAATTCTAAAATTGGGGATTTTTCCGGGTCGTTACAAAATGCAGCAGCATGGTGGTGCTTCAAGTGATAAAATGGAATTTCCTAATCCAACCAAAGGTGCATACAATGCTGATTACAATTACAAAGCATGAAAAACTACCATATTCCATTACTAACATAGTAGTACTGATAATTTTTTCCAGTACTGATAGTGCGTTGCCTTTGGAGGAACAAACACAGGTCATAAATTCTACATGTGTCAACATGTGGAAGTAAGTGATTTTCGCTAAGCTGATTATTATTTTCATAAGAGTCTTCGCCTGTTTGATTAATTTTTGCTCATAATTATTTGTTATGTCCTATTTTTTTGCAGAAAGTCCTGATCTGTGGATTTCACTCTTGGATAGATCCAGAGTGGCCTGGGACACTGAAGAATGCACTAGCTAAGATATCGGCAATGTACGAGGACTGCACCGATGCACGAAGGTGTGAGAGGAGTTTGAGAACGCAACGTTTGTCAAGGAGCTTCGTGATGATAAGAACAAGGTAGAGAGTAAATACTCAAGTCTCATTGGTGATGTGAACAAGCACATGGATGTAACTGCGGCAGGAAATAATGTGACATAAAATCATGAACATACTCAAGTCTCGTTTTCTCTACCGCGGCAGGAAATAATGTGACATAAAATCGTGAACATACAATCATGAACATAAAATAATGTAATATAATCATGAACAAAAAATCATTGTATATAGAGTCATGAACATCACATCAATCGACAACCGTATATAAAAGAACCAGATAAATGATGTACTGAATTCACCAGTTCAACCATGATAATGATCCACATCTAAGTAATTTGGCTTTCTCTTTCAAGCTAGCGACAGTGACTCCATTTTGAGGACTTTCTTTTTCACACTCTAACATAGATTCGTTTTGGCCATCACAATTTCGGCAATAGTCTGTTTCCTGGAAGCATTTACCTTTTTCCTACAACAAAGCATTACTTCGTTTAGTAAGGTGAGATTGTGGCATGCATGCATGCATGCATGCATGTGAGTGTGCTAGGGGAACATGTGGTTACCTCTGAACTTCCTCTCATCTCTGTTCCAATGTTTCATGCACTCCAACAAAAATAAGCCACATGAGTTCCTGTTAAAAAAAACAAATATTTGTGGGCAGAAAAGCTAGAGTTACACAGGCCAGAAGTACAAACAATAAAACATAACGATATTACATCTTCAGATAATCCAGTTACATAGCTCGGGTCCATTTTTATTTAATCCTAATACATCACTGATACATCACAAGACTCCCATGGACCTCTCAAACTAGACGTCAACCGGGTGCCGAGCCTCGGGCGGTGGACATCCAAATATAAGGAACCCTCACTGAATCATAGCCCGCATGAGAACCCTGAAGAAATAAAGAACTACACATACATTAGGCACAAACAAATTTAAATCATATATTCCGAAAAAATTAATATGAATCATCGACATTGAAGAAAAAAGATTTCATGCCTCATACATATTATATGTTGGACACACACAAGCAACCTTGATATCTATTGTAAACCAAGTAGGATGCACAATATTTTTATTTATGCGTTTTACAAGGTTTACAATAATACCAAGGTATCACATAGTGCCACAACATTTTTAATCATTGGCATTCAAAAGTAGACAAAACGATGGCAATTCAATGAACACACGAATGATAACAATTACTCCAACCATAGTATAATTTAGTACTAAAAAATATGCAAAGCATTGACAACATACCAATTAGGGAGAGAGGTTTGCAACAACAACGGCTTGGCCCACACCACCATCTCCTTGTTCGAGCTCCTCCTCAGAACTCACGTAGCCACCGGGCTCCGGGAGATGGAAGATGATGGCATCGTCTCCTTCATCGAGCCAAAGAACCAACTTTTGGAGGGGTGCAATTTCATACCGCTGGGCAAACGCTCTCCAAGCAGGACCTCTAAAGTAGGTCCGGTTTACCTCATTTGTCACAAGAATCCTAAAATGGCGTTGTGGAACAGTCCACTGCACTAGGTTGACCTCAAAAGATCCTAGTTGTGCAATATTTCTGTTGACATGCTCGCATATGTCGCGCCTTGAGCGGCAAGGGAAAGGCTACAAAAAATTGTAAGTAAACAAATATTAGATATATGTTTGAGCAGCAAGCAAAATATATATATCAATGAACATGTGTACAAAAAAACTTACCACTATAGTCTCGAGGTCGAAGGGGAGAGTTATGACAATCCTCTTCTGTAGACATCCACTATGGCCACAGTGGTCGCAAACGTCCATCTAAATACTCGAACCTAAATATTTGGAGGGTTAATATAGTGTTTCTTTTTTAACCAGTATCAGAATATGTGAAGATTTTAGAATCCTAACATACTCGAACCTAAATACTGAAAATAATTGATGGATGTCAAAATTAGTTATGTATTCTTAGTCTATAACCAATTGATTTTTAACCTTCTATACTTTTCGGAAGCATGTATTTAAGTTACGATATGCATAACTAATCAATATCAATAGGTGCTAGAGTTTCCTCTTTTATGCAAAGAAAACAGAAATGAATTCAAGTATCCTGAGTTCTGCTCACGGGTTTGAGAGAGCCTATTCATTCTGGTATAGATGGTGCTAGACTGAAGAAATTAATTATTTCTACACTACGTGGATAGATTACTTGATTGTTATCTTATTCGAAAGGATTACACATTTTTTGTTTATTATCAAGTAGACAAATAATGTACTTGTGTAGCTAATTTTGACAGAAACCGAAGGTGTTGTTATTTTCCTAACTATCTCTACTAAATTTATGGGATTTTGGAATCAAAGCAGGGTGGCAGAAAAGAAGTAAGAAGACTGTAGAAGTAGATGTGGTGGAAGGCGTCCGAGGGTGAAATGCTCAAGGTTAACTGAGATGGAGCCTTTGGCAAAGACAGGGATTAACAATGGGGTTTTGTATTCCATGATGTTGTAGGAAACATCAGTGGGCCAGGTGCGGGTGGGCTCTCTCATATAGCAAGTGTAGCTCAGGCGAAAGCAAATGTTTGCCGTGGGGCTTTGCATGTTGCAGAACTGGGCGTGGCTTTGAGATAAGGAGTTCAGGAGAGCAACTAGAGAACTGATTCACAAGTTCATGATGGTTGCTTTGCGACGGGCACCATGGGAGCCGCTTGATGAGTCTTCACAAATCTGGTGCGGTAGTTTGGAGGGATCCAGCGGCGGTGCGTGTCCATGTCGCCTCCATCAGTTGGTTGCAAATTGTGTCTGAGCTAACTATCCGAGACGACAAAAACTAGCACTATTTCAAGTTCAGAACTGTGTGTATCATTTAACACTTCAACTGACCGCTCGAACATTTGCAAAGAAACGGCCGGGGACATACCTCGGGAGGCGCGGGCAGCGGCGGCCGGGGAGGGCGCGGACGGTGGCGGCCGAGGCGCGGACGGCGGCGGTCGAGGGAAGCTCGCAGTGCGGCGGCGAGGGAGGTCACGCGGGGCAGTGCCGGCTAGGGTTTGCGGGGGCGGGCGTGCGGGTGGTGTGTGTGGGGTGGGGAAGAAGATGTGAGGGGGTTAAAAGTGCTCGAAACAAGCCGCGTTGTTCACGGGCCGGCCCAACCACAAGACGGATGCAGCAACGTCCATGACTCCCAACTCCCAAGCAAGTCGCGCACTACCACACCATCAGCTGGTTCGGCCGGCCCGTTTACAGGCCGGGTTGGCTATTTTTTTCTATAATCTATAATTTAGTTATTATTTTTTCATACATAAAAGGTAAGTAAAATAACTAAATAAATAAATCTTAGTGGAAAAACTAATTTTCTTATGATATAGAATTTTTTATTTAATTTAAAGAATGTCGAAACATTCTAGTTGCTAGGAATGGACCTCTCAGGTAGGCCTGAAAGGTCCATTTTGTAGACATGTGATTTTTTCGATATTCTTGAAATGGTCCAAATTTTCTACCACTCGCTATTATACTAAAATAGTTACTAAATTCATTGATTCCATTTATATTTTCATTTTTATTATATGTGATATGACAAAAATAATACAGATGTATGGTAGAAGATATAGATCAAAGTACCTCGGGTAGTATCACAGTGGAGCTTCACCCATTGCATGTGTCAACGAAAGATCAACACCACCTCAAAACCCCAAAAAGGCAGCATAGACATAAACTGCTGCAAAAGTGTGGGTACACTAGCATCGACGGAAGTACCTAGGTTAGTATCAAAGTGGAGCTTCACCTATTCCATGTGTCGACAAAATGTCAACACCCCCTTAAAACCCCAGAAAGACAGCGTAGAGATGAACTGCTGCTGCAGTGTGGTACACAAGCATCCACACACCCCTAGGAGTATGGTAGAAGATATGGATCAAAGTACCTAGGGTAGTATCATAGTGGAGCTTCACCCATTGCATGTGTCAACACCACCTCAAAACCCCGGAAAGGCAGCGTGGACATGAACTGTTGCACCAGTATGGGTACACAAGCATCGACACACCCCTAGGAGTATTGTAGAAGCTATGGATCAAAGTACCTAGGGTAGTATCACAGTGGAGCTTCACCCATTGCATGTGTCAACACCACCTCAAAACCCCAGAAAGGCTGTGTACACATGAACTGCTGCAGCAGTGTGGGTACACAAGCATCCACACACCCCTAGGATTATGGTAGAAGATATGGATCAAAGTACCTAGGGTTGTATCACAGTGGAGCTTCACCTATTGCATGTGTCAACAAAAGGTCAACACCCCCTCAAAACCCCGGAAAGGCGGTGTAGACATGAACTGGTGCACCAATGTGGGTACACTAGCATCCACACACCCCTAGGAGTATGGTAGAATATATGGATCGAAGTACCTAGGGTAGTATCACAATGGAGCTTCACCCATTGCATGTGTCAACAAAAGGTCAACACCACCTTAAAATCCCAAAAAGGGAGCGTAGACATGAACTGTTGCACTAGTACTATGGGTACACCAACATCGACACACTCCTAGGAGTATGATAGAAGATATGGATCAAAATACCTAAGGTAGTTTCACGGTGGAGCTTCACCCATTGCATGTGTGAAGAAAAGGTCAACACCCCCTCAAAACTGTGGAATGGCAGTGTAGACATGAACTGCTGCACCAATGTGGGTACACCAACATCCACAAACCAAGGGATGGCACTAAGGAGAACCTTCTTCAGCATGTTAAAGCCCTAGCAAATGATGTTGATGATGATGATCTGCGCGTTAGGGGCCAGCATGCTGCTTTGCTGAAGGTGCTCGGTCAGGATGCTCACCCTTGATCATATCCCTGCAAGGCTGGTTCAGATCCATGAGTTCATGATCTGCTTTTGTCGTCTATGTAGTGTGCGCCTGGATTTGAACTCTAGTACTGTTAGAGTGTAAGTTTAAACATCGTACGTTTGGTACTGTTGGGATGGTGCATGTACTTTGAATAGTGCACCTTATGTGATCTTAGTTTAAAGTATTTATGCAAGTCAAATTTGCATTTGATTTTTCTTTTTGTTTGTTTTGCTTATTTGATGCATATGGTACACAGATTTTCGTCCTTGTGTTGGATAGGCTGCATATATTTTATTAAAATGCGTTCATGAAATGAAAGTATGAAATAATTTAAAAAAAAATGAAAACGACACGATGATATAACAATATGAAATAATTTCAAAAAAAGACCGCCAGACAGGCTTTCAGACTCAATGCCTGACTACGACTTGACCACCTAGTCAAGGAATCAGGCCCGCGAAGCCTTACGGCCCAGCTGACGCATTTTTTCATAATATTGTACGTTATATTGCATTAGTGATGACGGCGTAAATAAGCGAGGTGTAAGGGGTGAAATGCAAGGTTCATCTGATACAATGGGTCCATACTAGAAATACCTAGGACCACATCATAACTTGGAGTGGTGGTGGTGATCTAGGTGCATGGAAGCCACTGTTGCCACACTTGTGCAGCAGGTCGTGTCTACCCCGACATTGCGGGATCATTCCGGGGTTTTCTAGGGGTCTTTGACCATGAACCAAATTTTTCCCAGTATCAAAACTAATATAGTGTGGCCTAAATACAATCATTTCATGTAATTTACATTAATATTGTATGTAATATTGCATTACTAATAACGGTGTAAATAAGCGAGGTGTAGGGGTGAAAATGCAAGGTTCCTTTGATATAGTGAATCCATATCAACAATACCTAGGACCACATCACAACAAGGTGTGTGGTGGTGGTTGAGGTATGGCATGGATGGCTTGGTGGCGCATGATTTCATGTGGGTGTTGCCTGTCCTAGGGTTATTAGGTTGTTGACCATGCATATGGTTTGACAAAAGCAATATGATGACTGGTGACATGAACTACTGCACCAGTGTGGGTACACCAGCATCGACACACCCCTAGGAGTATGGTAGAAGATACGGATCAAAGTACCTAGGGTAGTATCATAGTGGAGCTTCACTCACTGCATGTGTGTCAAAAAAGGGTCAACGCCACCTCAAAACCACGGAAAGGCAGCGGAGATATGAACTCCAGCAGCAGTGTGGGTACAGAAGCATCCTCTATGAGTACGGTAGAAGCTATGGATCAAAGTACCTACGGTAGTATCACAACGGAGCTTCACCCATTGCATCTGTCAACAAAAGGTCAACACCCCCTCAAAACCCCGGAAAGGCAGCGTATACATTAACTGCTACAGCAGTGTGGGTACACAAGCATCCACACACCCCTAGGAGTATGGTAGAAGCTATGGTTCAAAGTACCTAGGGTAGTATCATAGTGGAGCTTCACCCATTGCATGTGTCAACACCACCTCAAAACCCCGGAAAGGTAGCATGGACATGAACTGCTGCACCAGTGTGGGTACACAAGCATCGACGCCCCCCTAGGAGTATTGTAGAAGCTATGGATCAAAGTCCCTAGGGTAGTATCACAGTGGAGCTTTACCCATTGCATGTGTCAACACCACCTCAAAACCCCAGAAAGGCAGTGTACACATGAACTGCTACAGCAGTGGGGGTACACAAGCATCCACACACCCCTAGGATTATGGTAGAAGATATGGATCAAAGTACCTAGGGTTGTATCACAGTGGAGCTTCACCTATTGCATGTGTCAACAAAAGGTCAATACCCCCTCAAAACCCCGGAAAGGCGGTGTAGACATGAACTGCTGCACCAGTGTGGGTACACTAGCATCCACACACCCCTAGGAGTATGGTAGAATATATGGATCAAAGTACCTAGGGTAGTATCACAATGGAGCTTCACCCATTGCATGTGTCAACAAAAGGTTAATACCACCTTAAAACCCTGAAAAGGGAGCGTACACATGAACTGTTGCACTAGTACTGTGGGTACACCAACATCGACACACCCCTAGGAGTATGATAGAAGATATGGATCAAAGTACCTAAGGTAGTTTCACAGTGGAGCTTCACCCATTGCATGTGTGAAGAAAAGGTCAACACCCCCTCAAAACCGTGGAATGGCATTGTAGACATGAACTGCTGCACCAATGTGGGTACACCAACATCCACAAGCCAAGGGATGGCACTAAGGAGAACCTTCTGCAGCATGTTAACGCCCTAGCAAATGATGTTGATGATGATGATCTGCGCGTTAGGGGCCAGCATGCTGCTTTGCTGAAGGTGCTACGTAACGTTGACTTCTCTGCTATGACTGGTGACATGAACTGCTGCACTAGTGTGGGTACACCAGCATCAACACACCCCTAGGAGTATGGTAGAAGATACGGATCAAAGTACCTAGGGTAGTATCATAGTGGAGATTCACTCACTGCATGTGTGTCAAAAAAAAGGTCAACACCACCTCAAAACCACGGAAAGGCAGCGGAGACATGAACTCCAGCAGGAGTGTGGGTACAGAAGCATCCCCTATGAGTACGGTACAAGCTATGGATCAAAGTACCTAGGGTAGTATCACAACGGAGCTTCACCCGTTGCATCTGTCAACAAAAGGTGAACACCCACTCAAAACCCCAGAAAGGCAGCGTAGACATGAACTACTGTAGTAGTGTGGGTACACAAGCATCCACACACCCCTAGGAGTATGGTAGAAGCTATTGTTCAAAGTACCTAGGGTAGTATCATAGTGGATCTTTACTCATTGTATGTGTCAACAAAAGGTCAACACCACCTCAAAACCCCCGGAAAGGCAGCGTAGACATGAACTGCTGTAGCAGTGTGGGTACACCAGCATCAACACATCCCTAGGAGTATGGTAGAAGCTATGGATCAAAGTACATTGGGTAGTATCACAGTGGAGCTTCACTCATTGTATGTGTCAACAAAAGGTCAAAACCACCTCAAAACCCCCAGAAAGGCAGCGTAGACATGAACTGTTGCAACAGTGTGGGTACACCAGCAGCAACACATCCCTAGGAGTATGGTAGAATATATGGATCAAAGTACCTAGGGTAGTGTCACAGTGGAGCTTCACCCATTGTTGCATGTGTCAATAAAAGGTCAACTCCACCTTAAAACCCCTGAAACTCATATTCTTCTTGTCGCAAGGCCCTGCATGTAACTTGGTGACCTACCAGGCATACGATATCAACGGCTATACATTCTACATGGAGCAAAAAGACAAGAATAGCGATTATCAGAACTCGGCTGGAACAATGGAATAATCTTTCACCGGTGACGATCGACAAGGAAAGATACTACGGAAGGATCGTGGAGATCTAGGAGCTGGACTACTGTGGAGAGAAGGTGCCCATGTTCCACGTAAGATGGGCTAAGAGCGTCAGAGAAGAAGACCGATATTTCACCACCATGAGTATACCTGAGGCCAAGTCCACCACCAAGTCTAGGGCCACACACGTCATCGTGAAAGCCGAGCCATGGGTATTGGCTACCCAATGAAACAAATGCTTCTTCATAACCGACCCAACAACGCCTAGTAGTGTTGTCGTGAGGAGAGGAAAAAGGAGCATCATCGGAATGGACGGAGTCACGAACGACGAAGACTCTGACCAGTACGGCGACTCGAAGATTGAAGATGACATCGACGATGATGACACATACACCACAAGAAGAAGCCGGACCACGCTACCAAAGTCAGGTCTTCCATACATAAGGGAAAGAAGATTGTGAAACGATGATAGCTAAGATCAAATCACGACATGCCGAGTGGGCATATTATTTTATATCTCACATTTGTATTATATTATTTATGCATCTTTAATTAACAATATTATAATATTTATTATTATATGTTTATGTAATACATTTTAATTGAGAACAAAAAAGAACAAAAAGAAACAAAAAAGAAACTGAGAAAAAGGTAGCCATTGATCGATCATAACCGGGCGGTCGGACACAACCACTATGGTAGGGTGAGATAATTATCAGTCTGCCCCCCGCGCCGGACGGCTATTGACGATAAGAGGCAGCGCGTCGCCCTATCTCGATCTGCCGATTTATTTCCAGCTGCCGCCGCTCCCCATCTCCAGCCGCCGCCGCTCCCTCTCAGCTTCCTCTCCGCTCACTCCAGCCACCGCCGCTCACTCTCCGCTCGCTCCAGCCGCCGCCGCTCCCTCTCCGACAAGCCAGCGCTGGTCGTCCTCTCCGTCAAGCCGTCGCTGGTCGTCCCCTCCATCAAGCTGTCACTGGTCGTCCTCTCTGTCAAGCCGGCGCCCATGCATCGGCACCAGCAGCTGCATCGGCACCGCACTACGCACCGGTAAGCGCCCCCTCCCCTCTCCCCCTCTGCAGCTGCATCGGCACCGCGCTGCGCACCTGCATATCAGGCTAATACCCTTGATTTCTTAGCACAGGTTGTGGTCTCGTGGTTTTTCTGTTCTGATAAATCTACTATGTAATACGTTGTTGCTTTCTACTATCGTCCAACACAATACTACAGCTGTCAAATTCTTGTGAATCACATCAATTCTTATTTTCTAGTCGGAACTCCGATACAGAGTGTTCCTTCTCTAGTTCCCCTTCTAGTAATCATGCCATCCATAAGCACCAAAGTCTACATTTGTGATGTTATCCCCTGAATTTTCGAGGCCACAGATCGATTTGTGGTGAAATAATGAACATGTGTTGATCGTGCATAAACTTTTGCTGGTCTCCCTAAAGAATTTAATTTGAACGAGCTACCTTATGATTTGGATGGTTGAAAAAGAATTCCACAATACACCAATATATTGCTTTTGATTACTCTTAGAATATACGTAGACACTATGAGTCTATGACGGTAGATGGAAGATTTAGCAATCTGAGTAGCATCGGTCATTGAATGTTTATCTTATCATTATCTCGTCTAAATTACTACACTTGTACATATAACCTGCTTATTTATGTCTCCACACTACATGAAGGTGCAAATAGCTTCCCATGAAGCCTTGTGATCATCATTGCCAATCGTGAATGTAGTTTCTCAATACTATATTTAAGAAATTTGATTTATCACATAATTTAACCGGTATGTGCTGCCTTATGTCATCGTACATCGTCAACACTTCTACTATATACTAAAAACACAATACGGGATTTTGTTTTTGAGCCACCACGTTAATCCACATAAGTTAAAAATATTTAATCCCTTAATCTCTTTTACAATGGCTGAGATTAAAGGTCAGATAAATGTTACGTGAACTATTGTCACGTATCAAAAAACGCTTACATCAAACGTCTAGAGGTATACGTGCGCACGGCAGTTAGGAAGCTTTTTTTTTAAGAGAACGCGTCAATTGGGAAGCTGATTCAAGCAGCGTTGAGATATTCTCTTGGCAGAAATTCATCCGAATCACGTCTCTAGACTGAGATGACATCATAGATGATGTCATCAATTAATTAAATTTTCCTGCTTTCTATTGGTTCATATGGGTAAACTAGCTAATCAGCTATCTATTCTATCAGGTAAAAAAAGGTATCTATTCCATCTAATCAGCAAATATAGGTAAAAACTAAAAAGTTATAAGTATTTTTTTTGAAAGCGCTTAACAGACCTTTTAGAGGAATACAACCCTTTTACTCATATATTTTTGTACAAACAGAGCACACAATTCTATTAGACCTATCAAAAGCGCAAACAGAGCTTGACTCTGATGGTTCGGTTCCCTGTGATGGAACCAGCACACCCAGGTTCAAGTCCTTGCGTATGTCATATGTATGGATTGCATTAAACTTAAGAATCAAGTCCCAACATTATTTGTATGTGCATGAATGTCGTACAACACATTCACACTAAGATATAAGAAGATCAATTAATTAATGCCAATGTATTACGTATACATCAACTGCTTTTTAAAAAGTAAGAAAAATGATATTGTCATTAAATTAGTAAAGTTCTAACACATCAACGCCCTATAAGATTTTTGGCTCGCAGCCTATAAGCTGATTGTAACTCTGTTCCTATGATTAAATGAAGCTGGCTGTTTTCCTAAAAAAATGACCTACATGATAAAAATTGAAACAAAATAATAGGGTAAATTTCACAAAGAACATGTTATCATGAAAGTATAACTAGGAAAAAAAATTATTTGGTGACTTTTGTTGAATATTTAGAGAAAAATGCATTGTATTAGGTTAAGAAAGGTGCGAGATGCAGCGAAAGTAAAATAAGTATAAATAAAAGTATTTAGAGAGAATAAATATTTAATACTTTCATACATATTAGAGCTGATGCCCTAGCATTTGGGAGGGTCACCGTGCTAGTTGTCTTAAAAAATACTTTGCATTTTAACATTGCCTTAAGTTATGGTATATTTTTCTGTGGGGTTAAGTTATGGCATATGGTGTGGCATTTACTCCATTATTTCTGCTTGATTTGTATAGCTCTATAGTGGCCGACCCCATCTCTAATTTTTTCTAGATTCGCCCCTTCTTGTGATTGTGCATTTAAATATGCTACATGCTCTAGAATTGTACACCCGTTTGGTTAGCGTGTGGTAGTTGAAGTCTTGGTGAGATTTTTCTGAAGGAAAGAAATGAATTTATCGCCAGCATATAAATGTGTCGGTGTTCTGGATACCGGGGTATCCCGGTCCACCTGCTCCTAGGCCCCATCATCGGCCCATCTTCAGCCCAGGGGAGGGACAACGACCCAAGCTGCGGAGAAGACCCTCACGAGGAGACGCCTCGTGAGGAGAACGACGACCAAAACTGCTAAGGACCAGAAGACCTCCTCACGAGCCCCTGCTGGTGAGGAGAGGAAGCACGCCCACGTCAGCTCGGCACGTTTGCGTGCAGAGCAAGAAGATAACGGGCAAAAGACCGCATACCGCCCACGCTACCCCCGACTGGGAGGAGACCAACTTTCGCTGTGCCTGCCTAAAGCGGCACAGTGGTTGTTGACCACCCCCCTAAAAATAGCGTGGACGGTGCAGGGCGCCAGGGGAAGACGTCAGCTTCCTCCACCCACTCCGGTGGACCGGCGCCACTACTCTACGAAGACTACGTCCACAGAAGAATAGAGTCTACAGCTGTCCTCCCTCCTTGGCCGTGTGTGGCAACCCCTTCCCCAAGAAGATAAGGGGAAGGAGGACCTTGGCGCTATAAAAGGAGGGGGAGGCCACCCCTTAGGGGGGATCGGATCTTCGTCTTCTTCAGGCTGCTAGCTGGGCTCGCAGGTTCTTCAACCTCTGGCCAGCTAGAGCTTTGTAACCAAGGCCTTGTACTCCTCGCGAGGTGTCGCGTTGCAATACAAGAAGGCAGGAAGTAGGGGTTTTACCTCAGCACGAGGGCCCTGAACCTGGGTAAGACTCGGCGTCCCTCTCTGCAGTGCGTAGTGCGTTCGACGACTCGAGGCTTCCATCACCGTGCTTCGCTGCGATCCTATATCTCACATGTTCAGCCCCCTGCGTTCGAATCTTTGGGTCCGTCGCGTGGTACCCCGTGTTCTTGCGACACGAAATCCATCGACATTTGGCGCGCCAGGTAGGGGGCTGTGGTGTGTTTTCTCCTAGATCTGCTTCGACATGGCCGACGCCAACGCAAGGCTCGAGCGTCTTCGCCGTCGCAACGCTGCTCGGGGGCAAACCGAGCCCATCTTCCATCTGTTTTCTGAAGTCTTCCTACCTCCTGTCCGGGCGTACAGAGCCTTCGCTCTCCTTCACCGCCACCACCACTTCTCGCGCTCGTTCTGGGAGTCAGCTGTCTCCTGCGCAGCCTCTCGCCATGGCGCAGGAGCTGCTGCGCTATCAACCCACCGATGACGGGCGCGAGGGGTGGCGCGCTCGAATCGCCGAGCTCGTCGCCATCGCCAACGAAGACCCGTCCCAGGGAGGAGCCCAGGGCGCGGGAGACCCAGATCCGGCGGCGGGGCGTCGCGCCCCGGGCGCCGGAGATGGGAAGGCCCACAAGGCCAAGAAGGTGGTTTCCCGCGCCGCATCTTCGCCGCGCGGGGAGCCCAGCTGCCAAATCGTCCAACGCGCTCCGGAAGACGCACGCGTCTCCCTCGAGCGCCGCCGCGAAAACCATGACCGCGCCATCGACGACATCGGCGAAGCTGGCAAGAACGTCAGGACCCCCGGCGACCCAATCTACAACCCCGGGTGTCTCGCTCTCACTCGCCAGCAACGCTACGTCGTCTGGCCTGACAAGTTCAAGCCGGACATCGGCGCGCATTACGACGGGACCACCAACCCCGTCGAATTCCTCCAACTCCACGTTGTCGCCGTCCAGGCCGCTCGTGGAGATCAGCGTGCCATGGCAAATTGGTTCCCCATGGCCCTCAAGGACGCTCCGCGAACTTGGCTCATGAATCTTCCTCACGAATCCGTGACTTCGTGGAAGGATTTATGCCGTCAGTTCGTTGCCAACTTCATGCCCACGTACGAGCGCCCCGCTACCAAGAACGATCTTAAGGCGGTGCGTCAGTACAAGGGCGAGACGCTTCGTCAGTACATTCAGCGCTTCAGCCAGATGAGGAACAAGATCCCCAGGATCTCCAACGAGGAGGTCATCTCCGCATTCTCCACGGGCGTCTCCGACATCAAGATGAGGGAGAAGCTGTCCGTGAATGATGAGTTGACTTCCGTCGTCAGGCTCTTCGAGATCGCCGACCACTGCGCCAAGGCCGAGGAAGGGAGGTTCTTCGTGCATAACCTGCCGGAGGCGCCTCCCCCAAAGCCAAAGTCCAAGGACCCCAAGCGAAAGGAGGCCGCTGTCCTCGCAGCGGAGCCAGATCATAAGCAACGCCGCGGGGACCGCTCCGAACGCGACAAGGGTCGACGTCGCCGCTATTGCATTCTCCACAAGAAGGACACCCACAATACCGATGATTGTTGGTTTGTCCGAAAGTTTCATGAAGAAAATGGTGTCTCCAAGCGCCGCGGGGGTGGCCGCAGCTACGGCAAGAGTGGATCCTAGGACGATCGCCGCGACGACGACCGCGAGGAAGGTCACCGCCGTGAGGGTCTGTCTCGAGCCGATCCCGAGCCGCTGCCGCTGCCCCTGCCCCCACCAGCAAACGATCGTCGAGAGGAGAACCAGGGGGGCTATCAAGAGCCGCGAGACTTCGCTGCTTGCCTCCTGGGTGGAGCTTAGGCTCCTTTGTCTAACCGACACTTCAAGCAGCTGTCGCGAGAGATCGCGGCAGCACAGCCCAACGTCGGCAACCGCCTAATGAAGTGGTCAACGTGTAAGATCGGCTTCGACGAGGAGGATCATCCGGTTTCCACCAGGGGCGTGGGCACAATTCCTCTCTTGTGCACGCCAACCATCAACAACGTCGCCGTCAATCGCACTCTCATCGATGGAGGGGCGGGCCTCAACATCATCTCGGTCGAGATCTTCGAGAAAATGGAGGTGCCGTACCACCGGCTTATGCCGACCCGGCCATTCTTCGGGGTAACCGAAGGCTCTACAACGCCGATTGGGCAGGTAAGCCTACCCGTCACCTTCAGCACCCGGGACAACTACAGGACGGAAAGCCTCGACTTCGACGTCGCCTACATCGCCCTGCCGTACAATGCCATCCTCGGCTACCTAGCCCTGGCAAGGTTTATGGAAGCGACGCACCATGGCTTCAACGTCCTCAAGATTCCGGGCGCCAACGGCACGATCACCGTGCGCTGCAATGAGAAGGATGCTCTCCGTTCAGTGGAGCATGTTTACCGTGAGGCCGCCACCATGTTCCCTGCCGACGAAGATCTACTGGAACACTCCGGCGACATTGCGAGGAAGAAGCAGCTCGTATCCCAAGAGCGGGCTGCAGCGAAGAAGCCCTCTCTCGAGCCCCATCCGCTAGGCTCGACAGGGAAGAAGTTCGCCGCCTCGGCATCGCCTGCTCCAAGCGAGGACCTGGTCCATCCAATGCTGGACATGAGCATTGGGGAAGCTGCGGTACCCTAAGGGAGGAGGCCCCAGTTCACCCAAGAGTGCTCTGCAACCAAGAAGGTCCCGCTTCAGGCTGGGGGCTGCGACAACTTCGTCACCATCGGGGCAGGGCTTTCCCCCAAATAGGAAAGCGCGCTCGTCACCTTCCTGCGGGCAAACTCTGACATGTTCGCTTGGACTCCGTCAGATATGCCCGGCGTTCCCAGGGAGGTGATTGAGCACCACTTAGCCGTGTGCCCCCAGGCACACCCCGTGAAGCAGAAGACTAGGAAGCAAGCGCAAGAGAAGCAGGACTTCATAGTCAAGGAAATAGAGAAGCTGAAGACGGCCAAGCTTATACGCGAGGTAGCCCACCCCACCTGGATCGCAAATCCGGTGGTCGTCCCGATGGCAAATGGCAGTGGGCGCCTCTGCGTGGACTTCACAAGTCTCAACAAGGCCTGTCCCAAGGATCCTTATCCGCTCCCAAGGATAGATCAAATCGTCGACTCCACCGCAGGCTGTGACCTCCTTTGCTTATTGGATGCTTTCTCCGGCTATCATCAGATCAAGATGGCAAAGGAGGACGAAGAGAAGACCGCCTTCATCACGCCTTGTGGTGTGTACTGCTACGTCTGCATGCCCTTCGGTCTGAAGAATGCAGGAGCCACCTTCCAAAGGCTCATGCGCAAGGCCTTGGGGGCTCAGATGGGAAAGAACGCGGAGGCCTACGTCGACGACATCGTCGTCAAGACTCGCGAGAGTCACACCTTCATCGAGGATCTGGAGGAAACATTCGTCAACCTGAGAAAGGTAAACATCAAGCTCAACCCCGCCAAGTGCGCCTTCGGCGTGCCGTCGGGAAAACTGTTGGGGTTCCTCGTGTCCCATTGCGGGATAGAGGCAAACCCTGACAAGGTCAAGGCCATCGAAGAAATGCGTCCACCGCGCAGTCTCAAGGAGATGCAACGCCTCGCGGGATGCATGGCAGCCCTGGGGCGCTTCATTGCGAGGAGTGGGGAAAAAGCCTTGCCCTTCTTCAAGCTCATGAAGCGCGCTGGGAAGTTCGAGTGGACTCCGGAAGCCGACAAGGCATTCGCTGAGTTGAAAAGCTACCTCACGAGTCCACCAATCATGGTTGCCCCAACGTTTCGCGAGCCCTTGCTACTCTTGCTACTCTACATCGCGGCAACTCCAAGGACTGCAAGTGCCGTCCTCGTCGCGGAGCGAGACGCCAAGGTGATCGCCAAAGAGGAGGTCAATCCTCCGAGCCCGGGGGCTCCTCGCGAGGAAGAGGCCGCTCCATCTCCCGACCCTCGAGAGGAACCGCCCGTGGTATCTTCGCCGACCGAGCCGCTCTCTCAGAGCAACGCTCAAAAGCCTCCCGAGGAGGAGCCTTCCGAGGGTGTCGTCAAGGTGCAAAAGCCTGTGTACTTCGTCAGCACAGTACTGCGCGACGCGCGGGAACGCTACACCATGCAGCAAAAGCTGCTCTACACCCTGCTCATCACTTCGCGGAAGCTATGCCACTACTTCCAGGGTCACCCGATTAAGGTGGTAACCGATCGTCCCCTAGAGACCATCCTACACAATCCCAACGTCACCGGGCGGGTGGCAGAATGGGCCGTGGAGCTTCAACCCTTCGAGATCTCCTTCGAAACTACAAAGGTAATCAAGAGCAAGGCTTTGGCCAAGTTCACTGCAGAGTGGACCGATCCGTTCGCCGATGAGCCTCCAGAGGTGGAGTCAACGCTCCCAGGAGAGGAAGCCCCAGGCCTCTGGGTCATGCACTTCGACGGCGCCTTCAACCTCCCCGGCGCGGGAGCTGGTGTTGTCCTAACCTCTCCCTCTGGAGACAAGCTCTTCTACGCCGTGCAGCTCTGCTTCAAACCTGAGAGCAAGGTCTCCAACAGCATCGCGGAATACGAAGGACTACTCGCCGGCTTAAGGGCGGCGAACGCTTTGGGCGTTAAGCGCCTCATCGTCAAGGGAGATTCACAGCTGGTTGTGAACTTCTCAAACAAGAGCTACACTCCAAAGGATGAGCACATGGCGACCTATCTCGAGGAGCATCGAAAGATGGAAAAACGCTTCCAAGGTTTGGAGCTGAAGCACATCCCGAGAGGAGAAAATGTGGAAGCCGACGAGATCGCCAAGCGCGCCTCTCACCGCCTGGCGCAACCCGCCGGCGTCTTTGAGGAGCGTCTCTTCAAGCCATCCGCTTCTCCACCGTCATCTGGATCTGACCCTCCACCTGCCCTGCCACCACCACCGGAGCAGGTGGCTCCAGACTGCGGGCCTCCTTCGGGTGACCGCGTCCTTCTGGCATTGGCACGGCAAGAGGGAGTGGATTGGATTCTCGAGCTCAAGGCCTTCCTCACTAGCAGCAGGCTTCCCGAGGAGGAAGAGGAGGCCGAAAGGATCGTACGCCAAGCTTCGGGCTATTGCGTCAAGGATGGTGACTTGTACCGGCGTCGCCCAAACGGCGTCGCTCTGAAGTGCATATCTACTCCCCAAGGCCAAGAGCTTCTCAGGGACATCCACGCCGGCGAGTGCGGCCATCATTCTTCTGCTGCGACTCTAGCTGCGAAGGCATATCGAAGCGGCTTCTACTGGCCTTCGGCGCTGGGAGATGCAGCGGAGATGGTCAAGAGGTGCGAGGCGTGCCAATTCCATGCCAAGCAAATTCACCAGCCGGCGCAGGAGCTGCAAACCATCCCACTCACTTGGCCCTTTGCGGTCTGGGGGCTGGACATCCTCGGCCCATTTCCCAGAGCGCAAGGGGGCTACCGCTACCACTACGTCGCCATCGACAAGTTCACCAAGTGGGTGGAGGTGGAACCGGTGTGTACAATCCCGGCCAGGTCCGCAGTCAAGTTCATCCGTGGGCTGGTCTGTCGCTTTGGTGTGCCTAACCGCATCATCACCGACAATGGCAGCCAGTTCACCAGCGGACTGTTCCGGGAGTACTGCGCGTCGGCCAGCATCAAGATCTGTTTCGCCTCCGTCGCCTACCCCAGGAGCAATGGTCAAGCCGAGCGCGCCAACGCTGAAGTGCTCAAAGGGTTCTAGACGAAAAGCTTCAACGCCAAGCTCGAGGCCTGCGGCAAAAAATGGTTAGACAACCTCCAATTCATCTTGTGGTCCATCAGGACTACCGCCACCAAACCAACTGGAGAGACCCTTTCTTCCTGGTCTATGGGGCGGAGGCTGTTCTTCCCACCGACGTCAAGTTCGGGTCGCCAAGGGTGCTCGCCTTCGACGAAATTCGCCAAGAGGACCTCATCAAGGACCGCCTCCTCCTGCTCGAGGAAGCTCGGTGCCAAGCCGCGCTCCGCGCCGCGAGGTACCAGCAAGGACTACGCCGCTACCATAGCCGCCATGTTCGAGCAAGGACTCTGGAGGTCGGCGACCTGGTGCTGAGGAGAATACTCTCTCGCGAGGGCCTGCACAAGCTATCTCCAATGTGGGAAGGACCCTTCAAGGTGACGCACATCGCCAGGCCAGGCTCGGCGCGGCTGGAAACCGCAGAAGGTGTGCCGGTGGGGAACCCGTGGAACATAGCTCATCTGCGAAAGTTCTACCCTTAGGTTCCTCATGAGAAGAAAAAGACCGTTTTCACGGCACTTGTATCAGCTCAACCTGCTCTTAAGCACTGATATTAAGTTAAAGCGCAATGTGGCGCCTCTGCTTCGGCATGACATCAAAATGGCATGAAGTCCATTTATTTTCTGTTGTACTCCACGCGGAAGGGGGCTAGGCACGGTGTCTATGCTGGGGCCTTCGCCCGGAAAACAGCGAGCCCGAAAAACCCGAAGGGAATGAGCTCTGGTCGGGGGCGATGGCCCTGTTATCGATCACCTCTAAATACCCATGGTGCTTAGTTCCTCGCAAAGTACATCGGAAAATAAAAAATCTTCGAGGAAAGTCCAAGGTGTGCCCCAAGGCACCCGGTAAGGACCTACCCCTCGTGAGCAACCCTCACGAGGAGGCAAGAATGCGTCGATGCAACAAGCATCCGCAGGAGGATTCCCTCTATCGAGGAAGGCCTAACGTGGCAGGATTATTGAAGACCAAGGCCGCTCCGATCATCTTGCGAAGGAGACGCAGATCCGGAGGTCCGCGCCAGGCCCTTCACCTCGTGAGCAACCCTTGCGAGGTGTCGACGGTCTCTGGGCTCTCTTAAGCGTCGACGTTTTCACGTCCGTGAGGGTCCAGCTTCCCTCAACGACGAGGAAGGCCCCGTGAATCGCCACGCGCGGCAATTTGCTCTTAGCTGCTGGCGCAGATAGTGCCGCGCTCCTCCACGACGGAGAAGGTCCCTGTGCCGGTCACAGGGGCATCTTATTCGCCTTCTTTTTTCGTTTGTTTTATCGACTTGTTTTTCCGTTTTCGGGGATTTGGGGTTTTTTCTTTTCCAACTCTTTCTTCAACTTCTTGCCTCAGGAATCGTCCAATGTGTCGTCGGCGCCGACCCCATCTCGAGCTCTGAGGTGAAGGGAGGCCTCCCGTCGACGCTAACAGCTCATCAGGGCTCTCGAGCGTGCGAATGACCAGGACAATGAAGAGCAATGAGAAGCGAATTGCAAGACAGCTAAAAAGCGGACTTCATTGAAGTAATCCCTCCAAAGGAAGGAGCAAAAGCACGGCGGGGCATACCCCGCCGGCGAGGACTACACGACAAAAGAGGGGAGGAGACTAGCTCCCCTCCCCAGAAGACTACCGTGCCAGGACCTCCTCTTCACTTGCGCCGCGGGCTGGGGGTAGGTGCGGCGGACGCCACCGGCGGTGAAGATCCACACCGAAGCCTCCAACGTCCCCAGCTTGAAGCGGAAGACGAGGTGGTCGCCGACGAGGAGGCGATGGCCGAGGGCGACGGCCCTCCAGCGGCCGGAGAGGACGGCGTTGCCGCCCACTCCGAGGAGGATGTCCACATGCCAGAAGAGATCTGGCCTGCTCTGCTCCCCCAGGGCGATCTCCCCGGCGGCCGCGCCGGGGGCGTAAATCACCCTCCGGACTGCGTCAGGTAGCCGAAGGGAGTTGAAGCCCGGGGCGTCGACGACGACAAGGAGCTCCAGGAAGCGGGACCCCGGGCTGATGAGGGGCCCCAACATCGCCGCCGCCAGGTGGCGCGGAGTGGCAACCACTCCGTTCTCCGGCGGAGCCGGAGGATCTGCAGCTGGAGGAAGAGGGCCCAGGGTGGCCGCCACCTCCCGGAGCGCCCGGTCGACGCTCCCTGGAGCACGGGGAGCGGGCGTCGCCGCCAGCGGCGACGACGAGTTCAGGGCGCCGCCAGCTGCAGGACCCCTAAGGGTCAGAGCGCCGGAGGCCCCTGAGGCGGCGCGGCTCGCCTCGTCCTGCCTCGGCGCGCCAATGCGAAGGAGGCCGCCGGCGCCGGGCGTCCATCGGGCCGGGATCTTCGCCTTATTCCCGCCGCCCGGGGGGCGTCCGCGGCGTTTCGCTCCAGAGCTCGATCCAGCGGCGACGGAGGAGTTGGAAGGATCCATGAGCTCGGGGGCGAGGAAGCAGAAATGGCACTGGAGGAAGGAGGTGAAGTGCCGGAGGTCTCGAGGAGGATCTATTTAAGGGGGCGTCCGGCGTCGATGCGTCAAATCCCTGCGCGGGAATCAAAGCGTTGGCGCAGCGCTCCGCTGTCAAGCGACGCATCATTATGACGGTTTGACGCCTCGGAGACTGCAGCGTCGCCCGCCGTTTTGTCTCGCCAGCTGCGGCCGCGCCACGCGTCCGCAGCCTCTGCCTCTTCACATGGTCCTCTGACCGCGCAGTTGACGCGTGCCGTTGGAGGGCCCAGCAGCTTCTGGGCCTCCCGGCCCTTCGCTCCCTCAAGAGGGCGCGTTCGTGGGCCGGGCTCCCGGGGGCTACTATCGGTGTTCTGGATACCGGGGTATCCCGGTCCACCTGCTCCTGGGCCCCGTCATCGGCCCATCTTCAGCCCAGGGGAGGGACAATGACCCAAGCTGCGGAGAAGACCCTCACGAGGAGACGCCTCGTGAGGAGAACGACGACCAAAACTGCTAAGGACCAGAAGACCTCCTCATGAGCCCCTGCTGGTGAGGAGAGGAAGCACGCCCACGTCAGCTCGGCACGTTTGCGTGCAGAGCAAGAAGATAACGGGAGAAGACCGTGTACCGCCCACGCTACCCCCGACAGGGAGGAGACCAACTTTCGCTGTGCCTGCCTAAAGCGGCACAGTGGTTGTTGGCCACCCCCCTAAAAATAGCATGGACGGTGCAGGGCGCCAGGGGAAGACGTCAGCTTCCTCCACCCACTCCGGTGGACCGGCGCCACTACTCTACGAAGACTACGTCAACAGAAGAATAGAGTCTACAGCTGTCCTCCCTCCTTGGCCGTGTGTGGCAACCGCTTCCCCAAGAAGATAAGGGGAATGAGGACCTTGGCGCTATAAAAGGAGGGGGAGGCCACCCCTTAGGGGGGATCGAATCTTCGTCTTCTTCAGGCTGCTAGCTGGGCACGCAGGTTCTTCAACCTCTGGCCAGCTAGAGCTTTGTAACCAAGGCCTTGTACTCCTCGCGAGGTGTCGCGTTGCAATACAAGAAGGCAGGAAGTAGGGGTTTTACCTCACCACGAGGGCCCTGAACCTGGGTAAGACTCGGCGTCCCTCTCTGTAGTGCGTAGTGCGTTCGACGACTCGAGGCTTCCGTCACTGTGCTTTGCTGCGATCCTAGATCTCACACTGTTCAGCCCCCTACGTTCGAATCTTTGGGTCCATCGCGTGGTACCCCGTGTTCTTGCGACATGAAATCCATCGACAAAATGAAGTAGATATAGTCTTGGTTTTGGCAATTCTACATATCCTATATTCTAAGATGACACAACACAAGAAAATGACATTGTAACATAGGAACACCTCCTATGTCTGCAGGGAGCGTGGGACTGGTAGAGGTGACATGATAGGTTTGGTGGAGGAAGGGAGAAAGTGTAGATGATTATGTGTACCCTGCTAGCCTACACTAGTCCCATTTTGGGCACATAACTTTATAGACTCATACACCCTAACGGTTGCTAGGTTTTCCTTGTAATCTAACCTTTTTAATCATTTAGCTAAAAACAAAAAAGCTTACTTGGACTAGACAGTCTAATGACATAAATTGTGTTATCCATTTTTTTAAACTTGATACTTTTGTTTTTACTGTTCTTTTCGGTCCAGGGAACTGATAAATGCCAAAATAAGATGCACATCTTCCTGAGTTGATTACTAAGAATTGAATATGATCACGATCTTGTTTATCCGGTTGTTCTTTTCCCTATTATTTTTATAGTTTGTTCAGCCAATTGGACAGCTTGTAATCATAGTAAGCGACCACTTTCAACATTTAGTCCTATCAAATTTTTTGGAGGATGTCATAGGTGAATGTGGTGCTGCTTGCTGATGCTGCGCACCTGCTGGCTGCTGCTGCTTGCTGATGCTGCGCACCTGCTGGCTGCTGCTGCTTGCTGATGCTGCGCGCTGATGTGGTGCTTGATGTGTGAATGTGGTGCTTGCTGATGTGGTGCTTGATGTGTGAATGTGGTGCTTGCTGATGTGGTGCTTGATGTGTGAATGTGGTGCTTGCTGATGTGGTGCTTGATGTGTGAATGTGTGAGTTGCCGACTATTCAATTCCGTTTCGGCAAATAAATGCTGTGTCTTGGCTCTAATTGTTTTCTACATGTACATGGTACAGCGTAGAGAGTATTTGTTCTCGGAGACAATGCCCATCCGGCATCCTCGTCAACCCGTAGTGCGCGACCCGTTTGATGTGCCCCCTGTGCGAGAGTGGGCTCCCCCGGGCTGGCACTGGGAGTTACTGCCTTCCGGGACGCGCAGCTTGATGAGGAATCAGGGTCCCGTCGTTGACCCGGATGTTCTTTGGTGGCGGCCGTATGGGCCAGGATCAGTGCGAAGGGAGCCGGCCCCCGAGGAGGTGGTACGCCGCCGTGTTAGGGAGGAGGACGAGCACGTCCGTCGCTATATGGTAGCATTGGACGTCATGTTCTCCAGGACCTGGCAGTATTGGCAGGGGCCGTACACGAGCTGTGCTCCTGTGATGGTTCCTTCTCTTTGGCTGTCCACCGCCCTCGGCTCAGCACCCGGGAGTCGACGTCCAGTCTGATTAGGCTAGTTTATTTTATTTTATTGGTACTTAATTGCTACTTAAAAATTGTGGATCGTCTACCTTATTATTGTTACGTATTTGACTTGGCTCGATTCTTGGGGATTTATGTCTGTCCACTATAATTAGTATATGAGGCGCTCTAATATTTCTTGTGGTTTGTTTTTGTTGCAACGGCCGATGATTGAAATTGTGGATCGTGTCCCAGGGTGGTGTAAGTGAGCCAGTGATGTGTACAAATACAAATCTTGTGCATTCCACTAGGCTCACTTACTCCATCCCTGGGATTTATGTGTGCCCACTATGATTAGTATGAGGCCCTAATGGTATAAGTTTATTTGCATCTAATATAATTCCAATCATCTATTGTTATGTTAGATGGACGTTTGCTATCATTGTGGCCATGCTGGATGTCGACAGAAGAGGATTGTCATAACTCTCCCCTTCGACCTCGAGACTATAGTGGTACGTTTTTATTGTACACATGTTCATTGGCATATATATTTGCATGCCGCTGAAACATATAGCTAATATTTGTTTATTTATAATTTTGTGTAGCCCTTCCCTTGCAGCTCAAGGCGCGACATATGCGAGCATGTGCACAGAAATATTGCACAACTTGGATCTTTTGAGGTTAACCTAGTGCAGGGGACAGTTCCACAACGCCAGTTCAGGATTCTTATGACAAATGAGGTAAACCGAACCTACTTTAGTGGTCCTGCTTGGAGAGCGTTTGTGTAACACCCCACTTTTTGTAACCCTGTTTAAGTAATGTTCAGTGAGCAAAAAATGAGGGCCATCAAAAACTTTTTGAGCAAACCCCTGGAAGTACTAATTCTTGCTTGTTTGTCCTGGTTGTTATGTTATTGATGCCTGTTTAAGTTGCTTGTTGAGCACTGTTGTGAACCAACAAAATCCTTGTGCCCTTGTGGTCATGCCTTTATTTATCCTTCTAGCTAATTTTCTAAAACCATTATCTTGGCAACCTCTCCTTTTTTTTCAAATAATTCTATTTGTCCAAAACAAGCGCCAAGATTTATCTTTGAGACAAAGCTATTATCAAAACTAAGTATTTACAAAATTGTCTGGACCTACAAAGTAGGGTGGTCCCACTATTTTACAAACTTATATTTGGTTGATATTTATAAAAGAATTTCAATCACCTTTAAGAAAACTTTTTAAAGGAGATGTTATGTTTCCACTAGTTTCTGAAAAATCTACAAAAGCTTTAGTCCCTTATTTGAAGCTCTCTTTTCTACTTGACCATGGCATGATCACCATTGAACACTTATTCAATCATTGTTTCTGGTGATGCTAGATTAGCTGCAAATGATTAAACTTGTGTGGTGAGTTGACTTTGTGTGACTGTTTGACTTTGATGAGTTGCTTGTGTGTGGATATAATCCTCATATAGGCATGTGGCCTAACCTATTCGAAATACATCCATTAATATTTTGTCACATATGAGTTGTTTTCATGCTATCCTTCAAATAAAACCCATCTTGTTATTTTCCTCTCGATCCTGAATCCCTAACTCTAATGTCTTAGTCTTATCATGAGGCATTAGGAGCTCCATTTGAGGGATCTTAAAACTAATCAAACTAGCCCAAGGAAGGCACCCATGGTGTTATTAGAATCATCTTCATCCAAACATACAAAGGTTTCACTCTAGTTTAGAAAATCATCTCTTGTAGACATTTCATCAAACACCTAGTGTGCAGACTATCTTAGTGTCTGCTAACAGATTCATTTTTCTGACGCTTATATTAAGCTCATCTACCCTATCCATGGTAATGTACCTTACTAGAACTCATCTTTGATATATATCCTTCCATTCTTTCCATTACCACTTAGTCATTTGAGGTCATATGCTACTTGCTCTAATCCTATTTGACCCTAATCAAATCACTGACCATTTGACTATTATCATATGCACTTTTGCTCACACTTCTATAATTCGAAATTAATTGTTCAGAGACCATTCTTTGAACTATTCCTCTTATTTTTGACCTAGTCTAGCTACCTATGCACTTGCATGTGCATTTTGAGGTATGCCACCTATTTATGTGACTAGGTTTTGAACCCTAGTCAAAACTGATTTTACCTTCTAGTTTTCTTTGATCCTCTTGATAATTAGTCCACACTCATCATAAAATTCCTCCACAAGTTCATTTGCTCTCTACTAGCATTGGGAAATGCTAATCTTGCACAATATCACTTTCCCTCCATCAAATTAACTATTTCTCTATCTCATCTTTCTTGCTAAATGCAATGCATATGAATGGTACCTATATTATTTCATGCACTTTTTGTTCTCATCAAGCATTCTAAAATCTCCTACCATGTTCTCCTACTCCTATAAAACCCTATGGACCCAAAAACCTTAGTGGTTCATCTTCAAGTTTTCAAAATATTGTCTCAAGTGGAATGGTGCAAATCTTCACATTCCAATTTTGGTGATCTTGCATACTACCAAATAAAATCTTCCAATTTGGCAATATCATTTATCTCACCAAGTTACACCTGTCTGATCCACCCTTGCATGTCATTGCTTGACATGCTATGAACCAAATCAAAAATCCAAAATTTGATCCTCGCATGCATCATCACCAATCTTGACAAAAATGATTTGAAACACCACCAAACCCTTCCACTAACCACTCCAGCATCACCACCACCCTCTGGTCGACATGTACTATAGCAGCCCCTCTCATCTTGTCCTCTAGTGCTTGGAGGTAACTATTGGAGAGACACATGCATATATATCTATTCTTGCAACAAACATTAACAACTTGCAGCAGCCAGCCTCTCTGGCTAAGGCAACCATCTACTGGACCCTCTCACCCTCTCCATCGTCCTCCTGGACCAACCAGAACCCCTCCATGGACCCCACCTACCCAGAACCGACCTAGCTAACCATGCCCCACCCCTCTCCATATATAATGGTACAGACCATATCAGCTCCTCTCTGGACTCTCATTTCACTCCCTCTCAGTCACCTTGCCTTCCCAGAGCGCACAGAACCGCCCCACACTCTATAGCTGAGGAGGAGGAGTGAAACCCTACCTTCAAATCTGCAGGGAAGGAGGACAAAGTGCCGTCGATCTGGACCACCTCTGACCTCCCTTTCTGCAGATGTGTACTTCCCTCTGTAATACCAGCCTAACCCCGCCATCATTTTGGATCTAGGAGCACTGGAACGAGGACCCCGACGAGCCCCTGGAGCAAGCCGTTTCGGCCTCACACGCACGAACTGCTTCCCGGCGCCCAACTCCCCTCTGCCGCCCCTCATCAAGATCACCGGAGTCCACTGCGTCGCCTCGTGTCCTCGCCGATGCCGGAGGAGGTCCCTAGGTGAGGCCCTATGCCCGCTGCCCCCGCTAGGGTTTCGGACTTGTGTTCCTGCGGCCGGAGGAAGACGACGGCTAGGGGCCATCGATCGTAACTTGATCGGACGGCCCCCGCTGCCCCGTACCCCTTCGGCCTTTTGCCCCGCTGACGGCCGGACCCCGCCTGACAGGCCGGTCGACCGCGCTGCTCCCGCGTGCGCCCGTGCAGGATGGGCCACCAGTGCCGGATCGGCCCAGGCCTGGTCTGGATCTGGCCCGTGGATCAATTTTTTTTTCTAATAATCTGTTAAACTTTTTCCAGATCTATTTAATTAGTTGTTAGAATTAAATGCCAAAGAAAATACAAACTGAATGAGAATTGCTAGGTATAATTTTCTAAGTGTTCAGTAACCTTTTGTCCAACATGCCCAGCAGGTGGTTTGCTAAAATAGTATCCAGATTGTTTGTGGTATTTACTTTTTCTTAGTGTGTCTTTTTCACCAATAAATCAATATCTGTAGTTTTAGGAACTCAAATCTGATGAAACCAATTTTTTTTGGATGGGTATTTAGTATACCTTTCCAATGCCACTGGCCTAGATGCAAAAAGGGTTTTATTCTTGGCACAGTTAGTTTTGCAAAATACCACCAGATCTGACTTTAGGGAATTTTAAAACCTAATCTGTGAATTATTTTTCGGTGAAACCAATTTTGGTGATCATGTATTGTGATTTCTTGCTACTGTCCATAGGATAAATTTTTCTGAGATTGTAGGATTTTCTGGTAGATTTATCTCTGATTCAGTAGTTATTTCCACTATAAAATGCATAGAATATTCTCTGTTAATCAGAAAATTGCAAATCCAATTTTTGATGGGTTTGTATTATTGTTAGCTATCTGATGCTATGTTGGATGACATGTTTTGATCAAATATGATGCCTGCTTGTTGTTTGGGTTGAGTATAGGGTTATTTACTACTAGAAATGGTTTTCCCTATTAATATAGTAGCTTTACTTTTATAAAATGAAGTCTTGGTTCAGAAAACTTGTTTCTTATCTGCAAGTATGCTTAACATGTTATTTGACCTATGTGACCACCTGCATGCTTGATTGAGATGAAGTGGTGTGGTGCTTGCTATGTTGAAAAACCCTAGATTTAATAGGATTACCCTGCTACTAGAAGTCTATTGAAATCTTATTTTAGATTCTAAACATGTTTGCTTCTGATACTCTTTGATTAGGTGATATTGAGTGATGAAGTGTTTGTGACTTGTGTATGCATGTATACTTATTGTGTGCTTTTATTTTTCCGGCGATAGATGCGAGCGACGAGTGTGCAGAGGAGGGAGAGGTCCTTGGGTACCAAGAAGAAGGAGATCAGGGACAAGCCAACCAAGGCAAGCCATCTACTTGTTGCATATCTGAATCCTAATAAGTCACTATGCATTGTTCTGCTCTTGCTTTCATTACTATGCATTTTTTTCGTATATTGCTATTTCCCTTATATAGCAATAGTTGGCGACTTAGCTCCACAAGTGTTTTTACTATCATCTTTAAAGATGACACCTTTGACACCTACTCAATACCCCGGAAAGTAGAGACTTGATGATTAGCATCGAAGTCTTTGGGAAAACTTGTAGTGGAGCCAAAAACTCTAGGATTGGGAATACTCTCTCTGGAAAGATTTTCGAAAATGTTTTCGAACACCTTGGAGTAGTTGCTACTCCATTGAGATGTCTACAAATGATTTTATAAACATGGAGCTGGACTTGGGAGGTGTAGAAGTTGGTGGATCTCTGAAAAGTGGCATTGTGTATAAGTGTTCGCCAAACCAATTACTCCCGTGCAACCACATTACCCGGTATGGGACGGGCTTAGTTTGAAGTTTATTTGCTTTAGTGCGGGGATCCTCATAACTATATAAGGGTCTGTAGGACACCGCAATCCGGGTTGACGCTAAACGAAGGTCAACACATATCACGGTATACCCGAGCCGCCGGAAGACACTTGGGTTCTCCCGCCGTGGCGCCGGAGTTACACTCTGGAGAAGGTACTGCCGGGACATGCCGGGGAGGTAAACTCCACAGGGTAGGCACCCGTACTAAGGTAGATAGATGGAGGGCTTCGATCGATTATCCGAACCCCGCATACTTGTGTATGACGGTCCGTGGTGGTATCCCGGCGGATTTATCGAATGGTGTGGGTAAAGTGTACAACCTCTGCAGAGTGTAATCTATTCGAATAGCCGTGTCCTCGGTCATGGACGGTTGGGATGGCCATACTTAGCCTGTGTCAGGTTTTGGATTTATAAAATGGTTTTCTAGAAAAAAGGAGAAAGGTGCTGGACGGAGTACTCGGAGGGTACTGACGTGGCACGGTTATGGTTCGGAGTACTTGCAGGGTACTGCCAAAGGAATGAAAGTGGTCATGTGTGATTGACCGGTTTTAAAAAGGATGGTGGTCATGTTTGATTGACCACCGGCTCTTCTCTTGAAACTGAGTTTCCCCTTTCCTAGAGCCTTTACTAAAAATGCTTTACAAAAACTCTTCTTTAATAAGGATATAGAGATGTCGTATGACATGCTATATCGACAAGAGAAACTTGATATAGAGATGTCGTATGACTATATCGACATGAGAAACTATAGTTAGAATAGAGCAGCTAGCCTTGAACCATTTCCTTTGCTACAGCCACATGCATGTCAACACTTCCTCTTAGATGGTTTGCGAGTACAATTCAAATGTACTCACGGCTTTGTCCCTGGCTATTAACTTGGTCAGATTATGAAGAAGGTTATGAGGATGATGGTGAGGAGTTCGACGATGCCGGTGCGAACTAGGAACGTGTGACACCCGCGAATTTATCACAAATTCGAAGTGCCTGTTATGTATTCCACCACAATCCCAGAATCATTGTTGTGATACACATAACGTAATTGGTAACCAGTTCCATAGATATTACAATACGATGGTTCAAATACAATGGTCATAGTGACCAAGTTCATATTACAACACAATATAGCAGCGGAAATAACGTCTTCGGGTCCATGCCTTCACCCTACAGGCAATGGCAACTCAGGAGACGATCTTAGTTCTGATACTCCTCTTCATAACCTGCCTCCGGATACTCTTCCCCATAGTCTGGCCAAGTTGATAGCCAGGGACACAGCCATGAGTACATTGGATGCACTCGCAAACCATCTTACAAAGGAAATGATGAAGTAGATATGCAAGTTTGATATGGTGGACTAAGCACTAAGTTTATTTGCAAAAGCTAGTTTTATTTCCCAAGAATGTTCATTAGTAGAGAAGAAGCTTTTAATTCTCTAAGTTCAAACTAAAGAGGAACTTCAAGTGTGTCAATATCAAAGTCAAGTCAAGTCATGTCCTTCACCAAGTTCACCATAAATTATTATCATTCTTGACAAAAGTCAAGTACAGCTTGCCAACTGTCCATAACCGAGGATGCGGATATTCGAATAGTTTTGAAACCTCTGTAGAGGGGTACACTTTACCCACAAGATTCGATACATCTGCCGGGAGAAATCCACGGATCGTCATAAACAAAGTATGCGAGGTTCACATAATCAAACAAACTCTTTCACTTGTCTACTCTAGTATCGGATCCTTCCCTAAGGTCTAATTAAGTAAATTAGTATTGAGGGCAAAACTAATTCTAGGTATATAATAGAGATCTATTATTTTATGTGACCAATTGGAATGGATTAAGGTCTAATTGGTACCACTAACAAGGTTTGAGTTGATTAAGGTTGAACTAAACAGTAGGGGAGTTAATTAGTGAGTTCACAAACCAAGTTTCATAATTTTAGGAGGTCTAAATAATTTTCTAGAATTTTCCTAAGATTAATAGGGCTATGGTCACATTAATCTTATTGAATTAAATCCCTAACTCAATTTGAATTCTAACTAGATTCAGAGGGTAGATTATTTCGTAAGCTTTCCAACGCATATTTATTTGCTAGAAATGGATTTCTAAATCTCTTGGAATTTAAGTTTGAAAAACAGATCTGAAACATATTTGAAATAATTCAAACGGGCGGGAAATAATTTAAAAACGAATCGGACCGAATTCTTCTGCACTGGGCCGAATCCAGAAGGAACCCGAACGGGCCGGCCCGATACCGCTTCGCCCGGGGCGGGAAATATTTAAAACGGACTGACAGGTGGGGCCTACTGGTCAGGTCACTTAAGTGACCCGAATCGGTACGCGACCGACGGATCAAGATCTAACGGCTCACAGGCGTCGTGTTTGACGGCGAGGGTGGAGCTCACCTGCGCGCAGAGAAGAAGACGACGGCGACGGCGGCGCGCGTAGAGGAAGCAGAGCTTGACGGCGAGGGGCGGAAAAGGCTCCGGCGAGACTCCTCCACCAATTCCCAGCGTCCGCTTGCTCCACGGAGGCCGAACGCGGCGGCGCCTTCCGCGTCCAGTACCTCGCCGGTGGGGCTGGCGATGTCGAACGAGAGCGAGCGGGAGGGAGAGAAGTTGTCTGGGAGAAAGCTGGGAGTGGGGTGAGTTCGCTCGTTTGATCGGCGGGGGTTTTTATAGGCCAGAGGGGCGGGGACAAGGGCGCCCAGTGGGTGGCCGGCGCAGGGTGTGCTGGCGACGTGCACGGGCGAGGCCGGGCACGGCGGCCTTGCTCGCATGCTGGCGGGGTTCTGTCTCGGCGACGGAGTGCTGTGGGTCGGCTCTGGCGAGGTCACGGCGGTAGGGAGCTTGCAGAGAGGAAGAGGGACAGAGAGGGGGGGGGGTCCGGGTGGCGTCTTCCTCTTTTCCTCCATTTCTCAGGGCTCGGGTCGGGGCAGAGGGAGCTGGGCTCGACCGCGGAGGTGTCCACGAGCATGGCTACAGGGCTCGAGCGAAGAAGAACAGTGATGCTCACAGTGATTTGAATTTCTCCGATTTTTGCCTGCCAGGTGTTCGACACAATGCCCGCAAGAAATTCAAATTCGAATTTTTGAATTTTTTTACTTTGGGTGGTCAACATATTGGACAAGGGTTCCAGAACTATTTTTGTTCTGAAGAAATAGGATGTTTTGCAGAAATCTTATTTCAAATTTGAAGTTTGGTCACTGATTCAGATTCTAACTTTGGCTGATGTTTGAGTTTAGTTACACTTTGAATTTTGGTTTGAAACTTCTTGGTTGAGTTAGTAGGCAACTTGGTCAAGCTCAACTAACTGGCCACACACTGAGTTGAGTTACATATTTCTTATTCTAAGTGTCCAAAGTGGGGTAGTCAATAACAATTTCTAGATCAACTTTTTCTTCTCTTTTTCTTTCTTTCTTTTATTTCTGGTTTCTTTGGCTCTTATAATTCTTCTCTAATGCTTCTGTGGGTTAAGTTAGAACTAACTAACTATTGCACAACAATTCAATACACACATAAAATCATAAAATACATATCATAGAAAATACATGCATACATGCAATAATAGATAAAAAGTTATATCTTGGCCCAAAATTTGGCACTTTAATTAATAGGAAGTGGATTACAATTTCTGAGTTGTTACAATCTTCCCCCCATAAAAAGAATCTCGTCCCCGAGATTCACTAATTTAAGAACTAAAAAGATTGGGAAACTCTTTCTGAAGGTAATCTTCTCGTTCCCAAGTAACTTCATCTTCGGTGTGATTGCTCCACTGAACTTTCAGAAACTTGATACTTCGGGTTTGAGTGGTTCGATATGCCTCTTCGAGGATACGAATAGGCACTTCACGATAGGTCAAATCTTTGTTGATATCCACAGAGCGGTGATCAATATTCTTGAAGATTTCGGGCTTCTCCGGAACTTCAAGACATTTCCGAAGTAAAGACACGTGAAAGACATCGTGCACTTCAGACAATTCAGGGGGCATTTCCAACTGATAGGACACTTCTCCTCTACGGCTTAGTATCTTGAAGGGTCCGATATATCTTGGTGCAAGCTTTCCTTTTACTTGGAATCTCTGCATTCCCTTGAGAGGTGATACTCTAAGATAAACAAAATCTCTAATCTTGAAGGTCAGTTCTCTACGTCTCTTGTCGGCATAACTCTTCTGTCTCGACTGGGCTGCCTTGAGGTAATCACGAATCATGCGAACCTTCTCTTCAGCCTCTTGCAGAATGTCCGGTCCAAATATCTGACTGTCTCCGGTTTCTGACCAATTCAAAGGGGTACGACACTTTCTTCCATATAAAGCTTCAAATGGGGCCATTTGCAAACTGGCTTGATAACTGTTGTTGTAGTAAAACTCCGCGAAAGGCAGACAATCTTCCCACTTAGCTCCATAGGCTAGAACACAGGCCCTCAACATATCTTCAAGTATTTGGTTTACTCTTTCAGTCTGTCCATCAGTCTGAGGGTGATAAGCTCTGCTAAAGGCTAATTTGGTTCCCAAGGCTTGGTGCAAACTTCTCCAAAATCTTGAGGTGAATTGGGTTCCTCGATCGGAAACTATGGTTTTAGGGACTCCATGCAAACTAACAATTCTGGATAGATAAAGATCTGCCAGCTGTCCTGAAGTATAAGTGGTCTTGACAGGAATAAAGTGGGCAACTTTGGTTAGTCTATCCACAATTACCCAGATAGAGTCATTTCCACGGCTAGACCTTGGAAATCCAGTGATGAAATCCATTCCAACAGATTCCCACTTCCATTCCGGAACTTGCAAAGGTTGCAGCAATCCAGCAGGACGTTGATGTTCAGCCTTGACTCTTTGACAAATATCACACTTAGATATGAACGATGCAATCTCACGCTTCATTCCATGCCACCAAAATTGTTCCTTTAAATCTTGGTACATCTTAGTTCCACCGGGATGAATGGAGTAAGGTGTCTCATGGGCTTCCTTCATAATAACTCCCTTCAATTCTGAGTTGGCAGGCACACAGATACGTCATTTATACCAAAGAACTCCTTGACCATCTTCTTCAAATCCTGGCACCTTGCCGGAACTAATTCTGCGCTTAAATCCGTCAATGCTCTCATTTCCCTTCTGGGCTTCTTTGATTTTGCTCATCAAGGTGGGTTGAAACTCAAGGTTGGCTAAGAATCCTCGACTGACTAGTTCCAATCCAAACCTTTCAAACTCTTGGTGCAACATGGGTTGCTCCACTTTGATCATCATATTCAACGAGCATGGCTTCCTACTCAATGCATCGGCCACTACATTAGCCTTACCCGGGTGATAATGAATTTCCAGATCATAATCCTTGATCAACTCTATCCATCTTCTTTGCCTCATGTTCAACTCCTTCTGGGTAAAAATATACTTCAAACTCTTGTGATCAGTGTAAATCTCGCAACGGTTACCCATAAGATAGTGCCTCCAGGTCTTCAAAGCTAGAACTACGGCTGCTAACTCTAGATCATGGGTTGGATAGTTTTCTTCATGAGGTCGAAGCTGCCGGGAGAGGTAAGCTATGACCTTGCCTTCTTGCATTAACACACACCCAAGTCCAAGTTTGGAGGCGTCGCAATAGACATAAAAGTTTTTGGTGATATCGGGCATGGTTAGGACGGGGGCGGTCACCAACCGCTTCTTGAGCTCTTGAAAAATCTCTTCACACTTAGGGGTCCATTCAAACTTCTTGTCCTTCTTCCACAGTTGGGTCATTGGCCGGGCAATGCTTGAAAACCCTTCAACAAATTTACGGTAATATCCCGCTAATCCGAGAAAACCTCTAACTTCAGTTTGAGTGGTAGGGGCTTTCCATTCCATGACTGATTTGATCTTCTTTGGGTCTACTGATATTCCTCCAGCTGATAATACATGGCCTAGGAATCCAACTTCCTTCAACCAGAACTCACATTTGCTAAACTTGGCATAAAGCTGATGCTCTCTAAGAGTCTCTAAGATTAATCTCAGATGGGTTGCATGCTCTTCTTCGGACTTGGAGTAGATAAGAATATCATCAATGAAGACAACAACAAACTTATCCAAAAACTCCATAAAAACATTATTCATGAGGTTCATGAAATAGGCAGGGGCATTGGTTAATCCAAAGGACATTACGGTGTACCCATACAATCCGTATCGGGTAGTGAAGGCTGTTTTGGGTATATCCGTTGCACGGATCTTCAGTTGGTGGTATCCAGTTCTAAGGTCTATCTTCGAGAAGACTCGAGCTCCAGTCAATTGGTCAAACAGATCATCAATCTTTGGGAGAGGATACTTATTCTTGATGGTAACATCATTTAGCTTGCGGTAATTAGTGCACAGTCGGCTGGAACCGTCACTTTTATCCACAAACAAAACGGGTGATCTCCAAGCAGATGAACTTGGCTGAATCAATCCCTTACTCAAAAGGTCATCCAATTGCTTCTTTAACTCGACTAGTTCAGCTGGGTTCATATGATAGGGTCGTTGGGCTATAGATCCCGTTCCGGGAATAAGCTCAATGATAAACTCAATATCCCGATCCGGTGGCATTCCGAGTAGCTCATCGGGAAAAACATCCGGGTACTCACAGACGATGGGAACTTCCTCTATCGTTGGCCCTGAGATACTCTTATGACATCTGGTGATTTGGGGTGGCTTAACTGACACATGCTTTACTACAATTCCAGGGCTACTCTTCATGGTGATGGTCTTCTTGGCACAATCTATCACTCCTTGATGGGAAGACATCCAATTCATACTAAGAACTACTTCCAAACCTTTAGTTCCCAACACTATCAAATTGGCTAAGAAGGCTATTCCATGAATTTCTATGGGAACTGCCAAACAGTTCCACTCAGCCCTTGTTGTTGACCCAGGTATTTGTACTAACATGGCATGTTTCATGGGTGTTGGTTGTAGTCCACTTTTATCAACAAATAATGTAGTAACAAACGAGTGTGAAGCTCCAGAATCAAACAGAACTCTTGCAGGAACTGAATTAACAGGGAACATACCAAGCACAACGTCGGTTGCTTCCTGAGCTTCTTCAACATTCATGTCATTCAGACGGCCTCGAGGGTGAGGCTGGTTCCTTGGTGGATAGTTCTTGCCATTTCCTACACGGCGCTGTTGCTGAGCAGGAGCGGTGGTCTTGGATGCATCATTCAGCTTCTTCGGGCATTCATTGGAGTAGTGCCCCTTGATTCCGCACTCATAACAGGTAACACCAGACTTGTCACCAGGCTTGGGCAGCACAGGGGCGCCATCTGGCCTAGGGGTATTGGTGTTGAAGTTGTTGCCATTAGGTCTCGGAGGTGCACGATTGAAGTTGTTGCCGTTCGGACGGTTAGGATAGTTGGGGCGCGGAGCAGGTGCAGATGGCCTCATAGGTCTAGGGGCGAAACCCATAGGTGGATTTCCCCTTGGCTTCTGGGAGTTGCTTGAGTTGCCTTGATACATCATACGACGCTTACGGTTCTCTGCAGCTTGCTTGAGTTTGCCTTCCATCTGAATGGCAGAGTCAACCAATGACTAAAGGTCTGCAAAGGGGATGCTGACCAAGACACATTGCATCTCATCATGAAGTCCATTCAGAAATCTTTCTTGCTTCTTCTCATTGGTGTTGGTGTCATCTGGGGCATACCTAGACAAGGTAAGAAACTTGCTTCAGATTTCTGAACTCATCTCTCATCCTTTTAATCAATCCCAACGGAACGTGGGCTTTGCTAAACTTGCTCTTGAACTCCTCCCAAGGCATCACATACCCTTGGGCTTGCATCGCACGGGTGCTATCCCACCAAGCTCTTGCGGCTCCAGCAAGATAGTGGGTGGTATACAAGACCTTCTCATTTTCGCCGACTCCGGCGACTGCCAAATTGTTCTCCATGGTGCGAAGCCAGTCATCAGCATCTAATGGTTCTTCAGACTTAGTGAACATGGGTGGGTTGGTGTTTTGGAAACTCTTGAGCTTAGATCGGTGATCATCATTGCCATTGTTCTCTCCTTCACCATGGCCATTTCCATTACCATTGTTGTGGTTCATTGCCATCTGGGTTAGCTGCTGAAGAGTGGCCAAGTTAGCTTGGTGCTCAGCTCGGGCTGCTTCTCGGTCTTCCATGATCAACCTTAGCAGTTCGGCCATTTCCGGGTTCGGAGGTGGGGGTGCTCGCGGCATCTGAAGATAACGTGTGTAAGACAAGAGGGAAAACCTAATTGCTAAGATTTAAATGTAACATAGATGATGCAATTTTTGTCTTCCTAAGGTCTTAAGGGCCAAATTCAAATTTCAGTCAACAAGCATCAAACATATCATACATACGAGTTCACACATTACAAATGGTTTACATCAAACCATTGCGACTCGTCTACTAGAGAGGGGGATACAACTCACACCTACACGAAGTGACTTAAAGTAAACTCATAACTAGATAACACGGGGATCTCCAATCTAAACATCGGGCTCCTCGGGGTCTTCCTCCTCATCATCCACAATGAATCCAGCATCCTCATCATGCTCCGAATCATCAAGGTCCTCCATGAAGTCATCCTCGTCACTAATTAATGAGGGCATTATCCTCCTTGCGGAGATCAATGCCTTCCTCCTCACCAAGGTGGCTCTCTAGGCTCTCAATGTACTCAGTCAGCTCAGCCACATTGGCCTTCAACTCCTCAATGATCTGATCCTTCTCATCGCGCTGGCGGCGAAGACTCTTGCGACCCCTAGCAAGAAGCCTGATAGTGCTCCTTGCCTCCACCAGTGCGAAGTGCTCAAGGTTGGCCTTGGCATGGGCACGATCTGCCTCCTGCTGAGTGGAGTATAGCAAGAAGTCCATGTGATCGACATAGGTACTTGGCTCATTTTGCCCTGGCATGTTTGCGGGACGCCCGTCCGCATCACGCCGAGCAAAGTTCCTAAAGCGCTCCCCCTGGATCTCCTCCACATGCAGTCCGCACAAGCGGGCGTGCATCTCCTGCATACCTCGGACCAAACCATCGGCCCAAGTGTTCTCCACAAGCTCAAACTTGATCCTTGGAGAACTCAAATCTCCCTTCTTGCCACGGCAACTGGCCCTGATAAGCCACCGTAGCTCTCCATCCGGGTGCTCATTGAGCACGGCTCCCTTGAACTCCGGATACAGACGATCCAGGAACAAGGTCAGGGTGGTGAGGTCGCGCTCGAAACAAAGGCTGCCACCATGGCCCAACTGGTACTGCTCAGTGAATACCGGGGCCATCTACAAAATTTTAGATTAGATTAAGTTAGTGATCATCTCAAGTGTGCAAAATTTTAAGTAGGCAAAAACTGAAGCATGTACAAAGCTTTGTAAATAGAGAGGAAAAGACTAAGCAATTTCAAACCATTACTTATATCTTTGCTTTTATAAAGGTTTCATTTAACGCCCATTCTAACTAAGGTCTCCTATGGTCAGCCTAGGCTCTGATACCAACTTGTGACACCCGCGAATTTATCACAAATTCGAAGTGCCCGTTATGTATTCCACCACAATCCCAGAATCATTGTTGTGATACACATAACGTAATTGGTAACCAGTTCCATAGATATTACAATACGATGGTTCAAATACAATGGTCATAGTGACCAAGTTCATATTACAACACAATATAGCAGCGGAAATAACGTCTTCGGGTCCATGCCTTCACCCTTCTGGCAATGGCGACTCAGGAGACGATCTTAGTTCTGATACTCCTCTTCATAACCTGCCTCCGGATACGCTTCCCCATAGTCTGGCCAAGTTGATAGCCAGGGACACAGCCATGAGTACATTGGATGCACTCGCAAACCATCTTACAAAGGAAATGATGAAGTAGATATGCAAGTTTGATATGGTGGACTAAGCACTAAGTTTATTTGCAAAAGCTAGTTTTATTTCCCAAGAATGTTCATTAGTAGAGAAGAAGCTTTTAATTCTCTAAGTTCAAACTAAAGAGGAACTTCAAGTGTGTCAACATCAAAGTCAAGTCAAGTCATGTCCTTCACCAAGTTCACCATAAATTATTATCATTCTTGACAAAAGTCAAGTACAGCTTGCCAACTGTCCATAACCGAGGACGCGGCTATTCGAATAGTTTTGAAACCTCTGCAGAGGGGTACACTTTACCCACAAGATTCGATACATCTGCCGGGAGAAATCCACGGATCGTCATACACAAAGTATGCGAGGTTCAGATAATCAAACAAACTCTTTCACTTGTCTACTCTAGTATCGGATCCTTCCCTAAGAGTCCATTCTGGCACTCCTAGTTTTGCCCGCTGCAGAGTGCTGCATGAATGGAATATCCACTCGGTTTGAAAGTACCCGCGCACGGTGTACTTCTATAAAGGATGATACAAGGCCACCCATACTAGGGTAAACAAGCTACGGACTAAGCCCCTTCCCATTTAGGGGTAATGTGGTCGTACGGTATGGTTGGCTCACATAGTACATCACTTAGTATCATTTGGCAAATACATTCCATAGTCCTTAGTCAAGATTATTTTCCTTCATAAAAACCATCATGTATGAGAGGTCTCCAATTCAAGTGTTCAAGTTCAAGTCACCAAGTTCAAATGGGGTTCCTCTTAGAGATGGCCTCAATTTTATTAGCGACTAAGCAACTACATTGAGTAATGATACCACTAAATAGGGTTTGATAAACTCAGCTTGATGCTCTTGCTAAACAAGATATCACTACACCTCTATCATTCTACTCTAGCAATTCAATCATGCAATTTACTTAAAACAAGTAGAATGCAATAGTAAAACTAGGCATTTGGAGTATGATTCAAAAGATGGCTTGCCTTGGTTGGCAAAGTGTCCGGGGTAGTCTTCTTCTTCTTGATAATATTCCCCCTCAATATCCTCCTCAGCAACACTAGCGTCTAATAACGAATAAACACAAAGCACACAATCACTACACAAGGCTAACAACCCAACAAGCACACATAGTTGTTTTCAAACAATAGCATTCATGTTGGATTTTATTGAGTTGGGGTGCAAGGTTTCCTCCAAGTTTGCATTGAGTGTGCAAGTTAAATTTTCTACCATGTGCCATGTGTTGTTTACTTTTTTAAGTATGGGTATGAAACTAGGGTATTAGGGCTAGTTTAAGTGAGGAGGGATTAATTAAGTAAATTAGTATTGAGGGCAAAACTAATTTTAGGTATATAATAGAGATCTATTATTTTATGTGACCAACTAGGATTGGATTAAGGTCTAATTGGTACCACTAACAAGGTTTGAGTTGATTAAGGTTGAACTAAACAGTAGGGGAGTTAATTAGTGAGTTCACAAACCAAGTTTCATAATTTTAGGAGGTCTAAATAATTTTCTAGAATTTTCCTAAGATTAATAGGGCTATGGTCACATTAATCTTATTGAATTAAATCCCTAACTCAATTTGAATTCTAACTAGTTTCAGAGGGTAGATTATTTCCTAAGCTTTCCAACGCATATTTATTTGCTAGAAATGGATTTCTAAATCTCTTGGAATTTAAGTTTGAAAAACAGATCTGAAACATATTTGAAATAATTCAAACGGGCGGGAAATAATTTAAAAACGAATCGGACCGAATTCTTCTGCACTGGGCCGAATCCCGAAGGAACCCGAACGGGCCGGCCCGATACCGCTTCGCCCGGGGTGGGAAATATTTAAAACGGACTGACAGGTGGGGCCTACTAGTCAGGTCACTTAAGTGACCCGAATCGGTACGCGACCGACGGATCAAGATCTAACGGCTCACAGGCGTCGTGTTCGACGGCGAGGGTGGAGCTCACCTGCGCGTAGAGAAGAAGACGACGGCGACGGCGGCACACGTAGAGGAAGCAGAGCTTGACGGCGAGGGGCGGAAAAGGCTCCGGCGAGACTCCTCCACCAATTCCCGGCGTCCGCTTGCTCCACGGAGGCCGAACGCGGCGGCGCCTTCCGCGTCCAGTACCTCGCCGGCGGGGCTGGCGACATCGAACGAGAGCAAGCGGGAGGGAGAGAAGTTGTCTGGGAGATAGCTGGGAGTGGGGTGAGTTCTCTCGTTTGATCGGCGGGGGTTTTTATAGGCCAGAGGGGCGGGGACAAGGGCGCCCAGTGGGTGGCCGGCGCAGGGTGTGCTGGCGACGTGCACGGGCGAGGCCGGGCACGGCGGCCTTGCTCGCGTGCTGGCGGGGTTCTGTCTCGGCGACGGAGTGCTGTGGGTCGGCTCTGGCGAGGTCACGGCGGTCGGGAGCTTGCAGAGAGGAAGAGGGACAGAGAGGGGGGGGGGGTCCGGGCGGCGTCTTCCTCTTCTCCTCCATTTCTCACGGCTCGGGTCGGGGCAGAGGGAGCTGGGCTCGACCGCGGAGTTGTCCACGAGCATGGCTACAGGGCTCGAGCGAAGAAGAACAGTGATGCTCACAGTGATTTGAATTTCTCCGATTTTTGCCTGCCAGGTGTTCGACACAATGCCCGCAAGAAATTCAAATTCGATTTTTTGAAATTTTTTTACTTTGGGTGGTCAACATATTGGACAAGGGTTCCAGAACTATTTTTGTTCTGAAGAAATAGGATGTTTTGCAGAAATCTTATTTCAAATTTGAAGTTTGGTCACTGATTCAGATTCTAACTTTGGCTGATGTTTGAGTTTAGTTACACTTTGAATTTTGGTATGAAACTTCTTGGTTGAGTTAGTAGGCAACTTGGTCAAGCTCAACTAACTGGCCACACACTGAGTTGAGTTACAGATTTCTTATTCTAAGTGTCCAAAGTGGGGTAGTCAATAATAATTTCTAGATCAACTTTTTCTTCTCTTTTTCTTTCTTTCTTTTATTTTTGGTTTCTTTGGCTCTTATAATTCTTCTCTAATGCTTCTGTGGGTTAAGTTAGAACTAACTAACTATTGCACAACAATTCAATACACACATAAAATCATAAAATACATATCATAGAAAATACATGCATACATGCAATAATAGATAAAAAGTTTTATCTTGGCCCAAAATTTGGCACTTTAATTAATAGGAAGTGGATTACAATTTTTGAGTTGTTACAGAACGTCTCCCAGTCAGTTGCCTGTAGGGTAGTAGGCATGACTTGGGTCATCAACGCTGCTTGGTATCCGTTGCTTAGTTATAGACTTGCCCTGCGTGGCAATATCATGCTTGGTCATGTGACCAATTGTAAGTTTATTATTCAATATTGTAAAGGATGATGTAATTCTGTTATCAACTCGGATATGTGGATTCACGACACACTGATCATGGGATCGTGAATTGTATGCATATCGGGTATTCCGGATGGGTAATCCGGGGTCCCCACAGTTTGCCCAGCGGTATAAAATTGCACCCCTCCAAAAGTTTGTTCTTTGGCTCGAAGAAGGAGACGATGCCATCATCTTCGATCCCCCGGAGCCCGGTGACGACATGAGTTCTGAGCAGCTTAGTCTAGATGGTGGTGAGGGCCAAGACGTCGTTGTGGCAGACCTCTCTCCCTAGTTCTGCGGAGGGGCTTTGTCCAAGAGATGTATTTGATGAACTTGTGTAATATAACTTCTCATATTTGATCTATCGGAGTTATTTATGTGATATGAACTATATTTGATATATCTTATACCCCTGTGAAACTATTGTATGAATTGCATTGTGGATAATATTATATTACAAATTATATCTGTATAAATACATAGTATTCATATAAATTTGAAATACACACAAAAGTAGGCGTGGCACACCAAAGAATCTTACGCCGCGAATGTAAAGAAGCCGTGCTTAGGCGTGGTGCACCAATTGGTTGCGCCACGACTATTGAATAGTAGTGGTGTGAAATGCGTGGCGCAGGGGGTTGCGCCACGGCTACACCAGAATGGTGCGCCACGGCTAGCCCTTTTCTTGCTAGTGATCTTGTGCATCATTTCATGTGTACCCAACGTTTTAGAGGTTTCTAGGGGTGTAGACAATGCTTTCACACATGCTATGAGTGTATCCTACCCTAGCCACTTAGAAGGACACACCACTACGAACACTCATGGTGGTGTAAGGATAGTAATATACGCACTAGTGTACTAGAACACATAGAAGTACTTCAGGTTCTTACACAACACACGTACATAGCTATGCCACACTGACAAAAGTATGTATGTTCATAAGATAACATGGACACTTGACGTAAATAAAAGTAAACTAGTTGTTCAAACACATTAATCTTCACTAATTAACAATATGCATGAAATGCAAACATAATTCAGCTCTTCTGCTTCAGTTGTTGATTATCCTTTGAACAAAAATACCAATGCAGTTTTCCCTCATCTCTATCCTGACAACAATCAGTGATCCAACATCAATGTGATTTTTGTTGTAGAAGTCAACCACATTCTTGAACACAATCCTGTTGAGGTTTCCACAATGAATAACGTATTGTCCAGACATGGGTTCATTCATATCTCTGCTTAAGTAAAGAGCAATGCCCATACTTGGGTACATGTAACCACGTAAGATGTGCCTGGGCATGATCTGCATCATCGTTAGAACACGCCAGTAATTAGATTTGATAAACCATACAAAAATAAAGACAAACACGCCTGTAAATAAACTTACCAACTGTTGGCAAATAAAATCTTCATCAGTAACTCTATGGACAAAGTATTGAACATCAAGCACTTCATCTTTCTGTAGGCTGATTCCTTCCTTTGTCATTTCAAAAATTATGGCAACCATGTTTGACTCAGAAACAGAACCCATGTCTGTGAAAACTGTATTGTAGAAGGTTTCTCTAATACAAGGACTAACTTTGAACATAACATATCCTGAATAAAAAGTATTTTACAATTGTAAGATAAAAGAGACAATATCAACAAAACAAATTTTAGATGGCCGGATGTACATTAGTAGTAATAAATGGTGAATAAGACATACCAGGAACATCATTGAATTTTTTTGTAATGTTATTAGGGTCGACAACTGATGTGTCAAAGACATGTTCATCATCATTGTCAACAATCTCATAACTGCCTTCAGCTAATGCATCATCACTTTCATCTAATTTTGATAGTTTAAATTTAACAACATCATTGATTTCTATGTCATGTGCCCTCCGAAAGGATGTCCAGAATGGTCCACACAGGGTAGTCTTTGATTGATCCCTTTTCAAGAAAAACTCAAACCGATGGCCTGAAGCCGTAGCATGTAACCACTTGTTTGCATACCTGTTGAGACACTCCTTGAAGTAGCAAGGAAAAGTCTGAGACAAAAATAAAACCAATGAATGAGCAAATTTTACTAGTCATTTATATATGATGAAGGAAAACAAAAATAATTTATACTCAACTGAGGATGAAGAGAACACACCACATATTCTAAATAGCCCGGTGTCATGATGATGTCAAACGAGGATGCATGCCGCTTTGAACATCCACAATTGTGGATTGGCTGACGGCAGACAACACACACTGTTTGTTCCTTTTCTATCTAATAGATATACAAATAAACAAACATGGATTACAAGGCAGAAAAATAATTGTACTCCTAAATAATACATAGAAGAACCTTGGTAATTATGAATATTGTGTAAAAAAACTTAAACATTCATTATACATTAGGTAATACACCTCATATCAACAAAAAAACATATTGCACTAACATACATCATTAAAAGGATGCCTTTTAAAAGCTCCCTCATACATACTCCCTCCATTTAGAAATATAAGATGTTTTAGCTTTGTAAAGAAGATGTATCTAGACATCTTTTAGTGTATAGGTTCACTCGAATCTATACACTAAAAGATGTCTAGATACATCCCATTCACAAAGCTAAAACATCTTATATTTCCAAACGGGGATTGAGAAAAATACACTAAAATTTGGGGGGAAATGGGGATTGGCGGGGATTAAACTCGCCCAATACTCTAGTACCAAACATATTTTTACAAGTGAGTGGGCATTTGAGGTTTGGTGGGGATTATCCCCACTAATCCCCACCAAAACTCTAGTACCAAACAAGGCCTTAGTGGTTCTAGGATGGAGCTGTCTGTCAGGTTGGAGCGGCCGTACGTATGTGTTTCTACCCTAGCACATACGATCACCCATTCACCAATCACTCTTTTTTCACCTATCACCAGTCACTCTCTTAGTGGCGTAGGGATGCTACAATACCCACACTTTTGCATCATTTCATATGGCATATGCATCTTCTAGGTTTCTAGGCGTGTTGACCATGTTTGACCCATGAAATGGGAGTTGTATCCATGTATTTCTATCCTAGCACCTTGGATCAACATCACCAAACACTCTATTTGTGGTGTAGGGATGCTATACTTCCCACACTTGTGCATTATTTCATGTGCATATGCATCTTCAAGGTTTATAGGGGGTGTTGACCATGGTTTTTACACTTGAAATGAGTCTAGCATCAATGTTTTTATGCCTTAGCACATTGGATCTAAACACTCTCTTAGTGGTATAGGAATGGTAGTATATCCGCACTAGTGCATTATTGCATCTCCGAGGTTTCTCGGTGTGTTGACCATGGTAGCACACATCTCCGAGGTTTCTCGGTGTGTTGACCATGGTAGCACACATGAAATGGGTATAGGATCCATGTGTTTCTACCCTAGCATATAGGATCACTAATCACTCTCTTAGTGGTGTAGGGATGCTACAATATACACATTTTTGCATCATTTAATATCGCATATGCATCTTTCATGGTTTGTAGGGATGTTGACCATGGTTTTACCATCGAAATGACAGTCAAGCATTCCATGTGTGTTTCTTTCCTAAAAAATTAGATCCACATCACCACACACTCTTTGAGTTATGTAGGGATGCTAGACTACCCACACTTGTGCATCATTGCATGTGGCATATGCATCTTCAAAGTTTATAGGGGTGTTGAGACCATGGTTTTACCCCTTGAAATGAGTGTAGCATCCATGTGTTTTTACCCTGGCATCGACATCACTAAAGACTCTCGTACAAAAAGAAAATGAGACCCGCTAGGACTATACCTGGCCGGCTTTGATTATATTATATTATGGAAGAAAACAACCGTGAGCACCCGTCAATCCTACGATTCGAACCCGGGTGGGCAGCGTGCGCTAGCTCCTGCAGCGCTTGCCAATAGGTCGATGCCCACTCTATGTCATGTGAAGGGGCCAATAGCTCACATGCGACGTCTTTCCAGACGAGAATTGGAAGCAGAGCGACATCGTTGGAGAGAATGGCTCGAATGCGACGTCTCTGCGCTATCATATAGCTCTGATGCGACACATATCGTTAACCGCCACACCGAGCTTAACAATTCGATTTAACTAGGCTGAGCGGGACCCCCAACTTATTTGTCAATCTTATTTGTCAAGCTTCAATATTTTTATTTGACACTTCTGGTTATAGTATGTTACTTCTCTTTTGAGTGAATAGCTTCAATCTTTTTTGTCAAGCTTCAAAATCTTATTTGACGCTTTTTAAAAAATTTCTTGATACATTTGTGTAGTTTCTTGTGTACTACTTTATTTGAAACTTTTGAACCTTACTATGCACAAGTGTCTTACGTGGCAAAAAAACGAAACTTTTCCAAATACGATTTTTCAAACGTGACAAATATGGGATTTTGCACGAACTATAACCACACCACATATATTAATAGCAAGCTTACATGAAATGGACCGACCCTTACACATAGCATAGCATAGAAATTAACCTTACACGATAATAGTAGCATACCGCACCCTTACACATAGCATAACATAGATAATAAAACTAGTTAAACATTAAACAAACACACAACATCGTGTCTTCCCACCGGCCGCCGCTCCTTGCTCCTCCTTGGCACCTCACTTGTCGTCCTCCTCCGGGAAGTGGTAGGGGAGAGTGTGCATGCCGTTCGCGGTGGGGAAGATGTTGAAGTTTGTGAAAATGTTGTAGTTGGTGAATGCGATGAACTCGCATCCACACCAAAACACTTGGCCGAGGAGGAAGTAAGCATCGTAGGGGTTGGTGAAGGTGACGAAGTGGCCGACGACGACGCTCGGGTTGCCGTCGACGAAGTCTTCGAGGCAGAACATGGGCGGAGTGCCGGTAGGGAGGTGGGCGTAGCCGGCCCTAAGGAAGAGGCGAGCAAACTCCCTTGGCCCCCTCCACCTTGAGATAGCCCACACCCGTAGCTGGTTCCCAACGACCTCACCGGCCGGCCACTGCAGCTCGGGCACGGTGGGAGGGGGACGGAAAATAGGCCCGTTGAATTGCATGGTGGCGACGATGGCGACTGGTGTCTTGAGTGGTGGCGGCTTGGATTTGGAGACGATGGGTGTGTGAGAAATGGGGCATCGAGGGCGCTCTTTAAATAGCCGTGGATGAGTTTGAGCGCGTGTGAGAGAGGATAGGCGCCCGTGTGGGAGAGGATGGGCATCGTTTCATTTTGCACATAAAAACGCGGGCTGGTTTAAAAACGCACAAGCTAGCTAGGGCATAAAAACGAGGGCTGCTCGTTTACCTTACTCCGCCCATGACCGCAAAGCTGCCCGCTGCCCTTTAATTACTTAGATGCGACATATCTATGCATTGATTCAGCCGGCCTGCGACGTCTGCGACTAGAGCTGAGACGAGAGCTGGTCTGCGACGAGGGCGCTGCATCGACACTGCCTTTTGCATGCATGGAGAGGCGTGGGCGCGGGCGCGCATGCATGCACAACGCGCATGCATTGTCTCAGCCCACTCAAATGCATGGCGAGGCGCGGGGGCGGGCGCGCATGCATTGTCTCAGCCCACTCAAATGCACTGCGGATATTAGACCGAGTCGACAAACGGCCCAAGTTTCAAGTTAGTAAATCTGTATAAACAATAACATCAAATTTTGCATACATTAGGATGAAATGAACAAACTTTCATACTTTGGAAGGGTATAACGACATTTGGTTGATCCAGCTCGGTGCCCAAGTTCTTCACAGCGCTTACAACTAATTTTATTTCCTTTTTGTTGCCTTTTAGGCTTTCCATCTTTCTTTCCTTTATTGCTACTTCCACCTTTTTCAAACCATGCTTTAAATCTGTTCACTTTAGGCCTGCCAGCCTTTCTTCTTGTTAGAGGAGGACACAAAGAGAAATCAAAGTTCACTTCAGGCCACTGAGACTGATCTGTGAGTGCTGGAATTGGAGATGCATATGCAGCTTTGAATTTTGCTACAGAATAATAATCATGTAAATATGGGTGCATATTTATCCTGGGTTGTGAGGCCAAGAAAAATATGGCATGCTCACAAGGCTTTCCAGTATGTTGCCACTCAAGGCAAGTGCAATCATGCAATTCAGTGTTCACAACATGCCTTCTTCCTGTTTTAGTATCTCTAACTTCAGCACCCCACAATGAAGATTTTTCAACACACAAATGTGCAAGATTTCTACTTCTGTTCACTACCTGTTGGACAACATCAGGCAACTTGTCAGCTTGAAGAACATCAGCAAGCCTTCTTCTCAACTCCCACAACCTCATTATCATCATCCTTATGTGATCAACCATGTCATAAACAGGGCAAGTCTTTTAACTCCTTCATCTTGTTGTTAAAACTTTTTGTTCACTACCTGTGAGCCATTCTCGCCAACGATGTCATTTTTCTGCCAATTCAGAGGAAAGACATCGGCACACAAGTACTTATCCACTAATATTATGGCTTCAAATTTACAGTGAAACAAAAGTGACAACTATGAAAGGAAATATATTACATAACATGGTCAACAAGAATATGTAGTATATAAACATAGGACTTAGCGAGGCCATGTCATTTGATTGAAACAATGGTCAACACATTCAAAACCCTAGGACCGGCAACACTCACGGATATATTAAGTTCCACAGAGCAAGCATATAATATACTGATGATATGCTATAACAATAGCAATTCGAACATTAATACAAAATATTATTCAGTCTAGCGGTGCGGAAACCTTCTTCGGGACAAAAACCAAACCAGCTAGAACTGTATCACACACACTTCACTATCATCAATTGTTAATCTTCTTCACCAAGTCCAAAACTCTTTGTTTCACGATGTTGAGTTTGTTTGAGGTAGCCAAAACAATTTCGGCAACAGTCAGTTTCCTTGAAGCATCCACTTTAGCCTGCAATTAATATTATTTAAAAAAATTAGTAGGACGAGACACCTGAGAAACGCCAGTAGTCATACGTTCTCCGTCCCAGTGCTCCATACTTTGCAATACAAATAATCCGCAAGAATTTCTGGGGCATGCATATAATCAAACATAAATAAATGCACTTTACACTTAAATATAATTTCACATAGTTATTAAACTAAACTCACCCATCTGTCTGCCGCCTAGGGATGTCACATTTTTTGATAGGCCAAAGGTTGACGTCAGGATACTTGTTTGATTTCATTATTTTGTTTGTCTCCTTTATATCTAACGCAATCTGACGTCTCTGTAAAAAAAATAACAATTAGTGCAATATAACAGTGTGACAAGTACAATATACATGCCAATGAACAGACAAAGTACCAAGGTTTGGACGGTTGAAAGCGAGTATTGTAACGGGTATAATGAATCAATGACTTGAAATTCCTGTTTAGGTATGTGCATGACAACTGTTACCCAGTGGTTATTCCCTATATTTGTCAGGAAATATGCCTATGAAATAACATAAAAGAAATGTCACATATCATGTGGTATTACTTTTGTAGAACTTTCGACATATAGTAAGAAATAATAATGTTTACCTTGTCACTTATGAAATATTCTTCCACGACCCTTCTAACGGTTGCAGATTTCGCAATTGCATGGTCATTGTTGCAGCTTTTCTTTTTTTGTCTATATCCTTTCGCTGCTAGGTCTAGAAGAAACTTTGACCTCCATGCTGGACATATGTGTCGATCATTTCCACAACGGATAGCCAAATCACCAATGTAGGCATCAATAACCTAAAAATAATTGTTTACAATAAGGTGCGTATCCATACTATTATAATGTAAATATGAAATAAAATTATAATGTAAGAATGAAATAAAAACTTACATCATCGGTGAGCCAGTCACGAGTGAGGACCACGCTAAGTCTTTCGGTAGTCAAGGTGTTTCCTACTTCACTCTCGTAAATTACTTTCTTAGCAAACTCAGGTTTCTTCGATGTTTCATCAATGAAAATACAAGCAGCATCTATTTGATTTGATATTAAACAACTCGAAGCCTCTCCAACATCATCTTCATTAAATGTCAAACCTGTAAATTGAAAGACATAATATGCGTTAATTCGTTGCAACATAACAAATATTATATAGACTGTATGAAATCAAAAAAAAAATCTATACCTTTCTTCGCAGTACGGGTTTGACGCTTGGCAACTTTCTCAACCATGTATGGGGATTGGAATTTTTTAGGCGGTAACCGCTTCCTTTCATGAACAGCTTCATCATTCTCAGGCTGCAGTACCACATCTCTCCGTGCACTATTTAGTTTTTTTATTGAACTATCAAATAAGTCATTTGGTATCTCAACAGATGGTTCATGTTGCAATGATGTCTCATTGATTGTTATGACTTTAATAACCTCTTCTTTAGATTCTTCTTTTCTAGGAACCTCCTTATTGGGAACCTCTTTTCTAGAAACTTTCCTCTTAGAAACTTTCTTTTTAGGAAACTCCATCTTAATCAAGTGATCAGGTGTGGCAAAAAATTGGACATCTGAGTCAGACTTAACAGGAGTTACTGTGTTGACATCTGCAAAAAGATCTCCCGCAACTTTTGTCTCACCTGCGAAAGGATCATCACCAACTTTTGTTTCATCTGCAAAACGATCATCCGCATCTATATTCTCTTTTGCTAAAGGATCATTCACATCATTCTTGTAATATGCAAATAATGGATCACCCGCTAAAGGATCATCCGCAACAGCCGCATCAGTTCGCTTTGTCACATCTTGAGGAGTTGTCCCATAGAAATCACTACTATTCTGATACATGAATTCTTTTTTGACATAAGTATCGTTTTGTATGGATTCCTCTTCTTCATTATCTCCTTCTTTATCTGACGCTGATCCTTCGCCCGGTTTGTAAAAAGTACCGGTCCGATTTAACATTTTTACAACCACATGTCAGAGAACAATAGAGCAATTAACACTACATCTTAGCAAATCTAATATACTGCTATAAATAACATGTTGGTATATTATCACCTGCGCACATCTCGTGGGCAAGAGTGCTAACTCTTTATCAATATGCTCCATCAAATGGTTGAACATACGCTCCATTACAGTTTCCAAGCTGTTCGCATGCTTCTTGTAGGAACGAGTGCCTGGAGCTTTTTTGTTAGACTTCTGTTTACTTTCAGTTTCCTGTTTTTCCTGCTTTGGCATAGCTCTACATTCCGCGGTAATGTTATCTTCAATCTTCATGATACGTAAACAGATGGCATTAGTTAATGAAGTTACGTACATTTTCAAAATTGGTTCCATTAGCAACGAGTATCAATGGAAATTGAACAGAAATGAAACCTGAAGGTTGCCGCCACCACGACCATTTTCAAAATCATAATAATCTCTATTCACCGCAGCTTGTTCATTCCAGTTTCTCATTAGAGGTCGAAGGGACAACTTCGATTTAGCCTTAGGATCATCTACAGGCACCACCTTCTCCCAATATAAATACTACAAAATAGAACAATAGTGAGAATAGCCCGGTAGTGTGATGTCAGTACTATAAAAAAAAGATATGAACCTCAAAAGTGCTAGATTCCCCTTAGGCCATTGTCTCATGTTGCCCGCCCTTCTCGACACCTTCAAGTTGGCAATGAGATAGCCAAGTGTGAAGTCATTCCAGTTTATTTTGGAAATCCGAGGCACATCTTCCACTAAACAGTAGTATTTCTTGTCTACAGTAAGTGGTAATGAGGGGACCAAAACTAGCCCAATTAGAAGTAGCACTGCCTTTCGTAGGAAGTCATCGTCCGAAGCTTTTTCTCTCTTGATGTCCGCAATCAGTTTTTCAATCGATAAATTGCCACTACTTTTGCAGAGAAAATGTTCTGGTATACGAGACTTGCAATCTTCCCCTTCTTGCTTAACTATCTCCATAGCAGAGAAGCCAATGTTACGTAGCCCATATATACATTCAACATCAACATGAGTTGCTGTAATTTCTCCAGTCCTCTCTTGTATGATGAATTTGCCAGTGTTTGTATTAAACAACTCAATCAAATATCGCATTAAACAAGTGCGCATCAGTACAGGTGGCATTTGCATCATCCAATGCAAACTAGTTGTCCCAAAAATTTTCCTTTGGTCCTCTGTGAAAGTCGCAACCAACGTTGCCCATGTATCAACTTTGCACAAAATATCGCCATTCACATCTTTCATTCTGGTTGAAAAGAATAGCGAAAAAACAATATGTTAATGATATATTTAAGAAAGAGCATCGCAATACCTAAACCATAGTAGTACTAGGCCTATCATACATGTGTTAACAATGGCGGATTTAGCACCCGTTGACCACTGACGTCTACGTTGCTAGGCTACAACCGCCAAAGGACGATACAGATCTTCTACTAATAAAAGAACAAGGCGGCTGGGGAGGTGAGAGTAGTTAAGTTTTACATATCTGAACTCCTGATGGCGTGGTCGACAATGTGCCGACGACGATATGGGATGCTCCTCCTTGCGGCGGCAATGGGGACCTTTAGGATTTTTTCGATCGGATCCAGGCGGCATAGGGAGGGGCGATGACTGGAGTCATGGAGAGGTAGTTCACTTTAGGGTACATGGGATCCTTAAATTTTGGGCTCATTACCTCGGAATATCTTGCAACATATTAAGCCCATTAATTATGGCCCAGCGATAATTACTGAATTAATTATGGGCCCAATCAATTAAAAAAATTATGAAACCCTCAACAAGGTATTAATTTTATATTTTTTATTCAACAAAACTATAGAAGTTCGCATCGAACGTACATCAGAACCTCAACAAGGTATGCACATGTTACATAAATTGTGCATGGTATGGTATGCTCATTTTACGCAATATCAACTGCAATCTTCAGTCCTTGCGGGCAGGGGCGGAACAAGCAAAAAATGTCATTAGCTTGTACAGTATATCATTTCATCCATCATGATGTTATCATGGCACCACCTTCATCACCATTTAAAACTTCCACCCAGTCTCTATTTCTGTTGTAGACTTTTATGATTGCAGGTAGTTCAACATTAGGCACAATGTGGGTCATGGTGGATGTCCTTGAAAAGTACTGCATATGGATTTCATACGTTAGTATAATCACAAACCACAGAAGGTAGCAAATATATTGTCGCTTCCATTGCATTGGGCAAACTGGAAATCATGCTCCAAAGTCATAAAAATCTTCACATTTAAAATTTTCATGTTCATTTTAAAAAATAAACAATTTTTTAACATGCATGAACATTGTTTTGATCAACAGAAAAAACATGACTCGAAGTCTGGCTAAATTGCAAAGATTCATTATAGTACACTCTAAAATAAAATTCTCTTATCGCAATGAGTCTTCATTATTACAACAAGATCGTTCACACACTTCATTCTTAAAAATTACAAAAAACGTAATGATAAAGATACATAAAACATGATTTGACATGGTAGCTAATCGCCTTATTTAAAATAATATAACTAATATTTGAGTCTTTATGATTACAAAAAGATAGTTATTATAAATCCAGCGTAGCTAAAACATGGCTGTGTTTGTCATCAAATTGTGCAACAAATCATATACTACGAGTACTATCAAACTTCACTGTCATCTGTGCTTTGCAGTAACAGGGAGACTCGAGTATGAGCCTATGTTTGCGGCCTTCCAGGGTACACAATCTGTGCTCCCGTTTCCCTTCCCTAGAATATGCTACAATTGGCTCAACTCAGTGATGCTATAGCACTAACTGCCAATTGACATGGGTATATTTGTAGTAAAACCCATATTTCATGTGTTTTTTGAAAACCATGTTTTGTGAACATGATTTGGTTTATGTAGATGCATGTGTGTCCATGCTTAGGCATGCCATGGGTGCATCTATGCATGCTACAGTGGGTTCAACTATCAAGCTACGTCGTAGAATGCCCCTGTGTTGACCATATTTTGACCTAGGCTCTAAAGAGTTTAGGAAATTTAGAAAAAAATCAAAACCTTTGCAATTAGTATTCTTTTTACACCTACTATTCACATGGAAAATTTGGAGACATTCTAAATTCATCAAAAAAAATCACATGTATAGGAATGGTATCATCTAGGCTACCTTTTGGAGGCATTTCTAACAACTTGATTTCTTCCACATCTTTGTAATGGTCCCACCTTTTAATATTGACTTACCATGCACATATTGGAAACTATTTTGCAAACTATTTAAGATTTTCTCAAGTACAAAGTGGTATACCACATGGAATGACCTTTCACGTATATTGGTGCATGATTTCATGCGAGTGCTTACTATCCTAGGGTTTTGAGGCTGTTGATCATTTATTTGACCAAAGCAATGTTAGTGGTTCATCCATGGCTTTGGTGCCTTTGAAATACTTACAACTCTGTTGGAGATATCACATTTACGTGAGGGCTTTTTTTCGTAGAGATATATTAAAATCATGTTTATAATTTTTTACATTAGTATGTCACGTTAAAAGACTATGTGCAGAGGTTTCATATTTTATCAAAAAAAAAATTTCATGACTTATGCACATTTTATTTTTGGTGAACTATGAGAAAACCCCGTTGAGACCATCTTTGGCCGTTAGATCGCCACCTTCTAGAAGTAATCTCACGTGGACGGTTTTGATCTGCTCTGCCATCGCGATCCGCGAGAGCATCGTTCTCCGTTCTGATTGGCTGAGTGGGCATGCATGCAAGACGAGCCGTTGGGTCGCTTATTGGACTGTTGGGCGTTGTCGAGTGGTCATTTAAATACCCGCTGTGCAATTCAGTGCGCCAAAGCAGACCCATGTCCATGCATGCGCGCCAATCGGAAATTACCTTCATCGATGCAGCGCCTCACTCGTCGCCCCTCTCGTCTGGCGCAGATTTGTCGCATAGAGGTAAATAACGAAGGCACGCCTATGATGCTGCAGTTGGAAGTATGTGATATTGTCCTTTTATAGCATGTTGCTTTCTTCCATATCTGGACATGAGTCATATATGCTTGAAGTGATAGATTCGTGGCATTGCACTGTCATTTTTCAAATTTGGCTGATTCTTCTTGCTTGTACTGTGAGCTTGTGCTCTTTCACTGTCTTGTCTCTTCCTCTTTTGGCAGTCACGGCGGCCATGCACTATTCTTGGTGATAAATACGGGCAGCACACAACTCTTCTCCTCACACACTTGAGAGCATGGACATCCAGTGGAGTGACAAGAAAAGAAGGAGCACAGGTTCAAAAAGGAGTGTGCCTGGGAGCGTGCAAGAGAGGGATGCAGCAGCAACAAGCAGGCTTGCTAATTTGGAGAGGAAGGAGCTTGAGGCTGTGGATGGCATGCAACAGCTAGGTAAAGGAGCCAAATATGATACCAGAGGGTTGCTGCCCAGCTATGTGCCTACAGAAATTCAGAAGGAGGTTACTGCATCCATTTTGCTCTTGAAGCTGAAGAGGGGCATACTGAACATTGTTCAGAAGGTCAGGTATGGGCCACATTTCTAGGGGAAGAAGGACTAGTGTGTAGTTCTTGGTCCTGAGTGTGTTAGCGTTGGAATGCATGATCAGTTAGAGAATGAGTGAGTTAGTGGAGTGCTTGAGTGAGTTAGTGTAGTGCTGTAGAGAGTAAGTTGAGTCACTATGTCAATGTAATCCATGTTTGTGTCACTGAAATGTTGAACTTCAGCATACATGGGCCGCGGCAGAGAACAATAGCAAACCTCTGCAGTGGCAGGAAAAATTCGACAATCCTCTGCCGCGGCAGAGAAATGCAGCAAACCTCGGTCGCCGTAAAGAACTTTAGCAATGCTGTAGCAAAATATGAAAGAACATAAACTTTTTGCCATGAAACTTGATGAACTTATATGTGTTTAACCATTACAATAATCAAATGTAATATTCTTAAACTATTACAAATCCTAAGAAGCACACATGCCTAGGAAACCTTCTTCGGGACTAAAACCTAGACGTGTGAGATCTTATCGTTTCATTCGTTTGTCAAGCATTCATCTTCTTCGCGAGGTTGAGAACCGTCTTCTTGACTTTATCGAGGATGTTTGAGGGTGATAGAATGATTTGTGCAACTGTTAGCCTCCTGGAATCGTTGACTATTCGCTGCAAGATGTTGTAACTATGTTACAAATAGATTCATTTAGTGACAACATATAGTTAAAATAACCAAAAACCATACCTGGTTAACCTCGCCAGTCCAAAGCTCACCGTCCCAGTGTTCCATGCATTGCAGAACAAACAAGCCACAAGAGTTGCTGAAAGAAATAGTAAAGATACGTGTCAGTCTGTTGGGCAAGTACAACCAAATCAAGTACATTGCATGTAATACTTCTAAATAGGCATATGTACTCACCCATCTGTTTGTTTAGCCATGTTGTACTTATTAATGGGCCAAGATGAGACATCGGGGCAATGTCCATGAGTAAGATGGTTTGCCTCTTTTATGTCATCTGCAATCTGTGCTCTCTGAAAAAAATTGAAAAAAACATTAGGTTCATTATGAAACCGTATGTTGTAATTGCTACATGACTATCGACATTACCAATGCACGGACAGTGTCTAGTGCCTGGCTTAATGGATAGAGCGAGTCTAGGACTTGGAATTCCTCCTTCGCAATGTGCATGACAACTGTCGCCCAATGAGCATTGTCTATATTAACCGGGAAGTAGGCCTACACAATATTCTACATACTTTATCTCACAGAATTATTATGATTTAGACGATTATTAGTAGAAATACTTTACCTTTTCACTTCCAAAGTACTCATCCATTACTCTTTGTATAGCGCCATTTCTCGCAAGCTCGTGGTCTTTGTTGAAAGGAGAATGTTTTGTTTTGTCACCTCCCCGGTGTTTCCATATTAAGAAAGCAGAACTCCATGCAGGACAAAGTTTGCGATCACCTCCCACTCGTAGCGCCAAATCTCCTAGGTAAGCATCAATTACCTAAAAACATTGACAACGTCGAATCAAATATAGTTCTTCATGTGTATAAATCTAAAATAGTTGTACCACTTACATCATTTGTTAGCCAACGGTGGTCCAGAACCACTTTACATCTTCTTATGCTCAGAACGTTCCCTGCTGCACCCTCGTAAGCCTTCTTTTTTGCATGTTCCTCCAACTTTCCTACAGTTTCAATAAATAGTATAGCTGCCGCTATTTGCGACGATGTAAACTTAGTTGAATTCTACGCCATTTCCTCCTCTTCCATAAATGCCAAACCTGCAGGCAATACTAAGAGCATTAACATTATTATATATATGAACATGTAGGAGTAGTTACATGATTAGAAAACTATTTGTAGAATACCAATACCTTTTTTAACACTTGAACGACCTTAACGTTTGGTAGGGTTGTCAAACTGATAACGAGACCGCAACTTGAGAGGTAGAGACCGCTTCCTCTTCCCAACAACATTTTCCTGCTTTCCACTAGCAATGGCTTTCCGACACATTGTACCAAAACTCTCAAAGCTATATCCTCCATCTGAACGGCTATCATTATCTTCGTTCGCACCATTTACCATAGGGTTGCAAGCTTCTAAATATTCCAACAGAACCTCCGATGATGAGGCAGCCTTTGAGACATCGTGAAGGACCCAGGGATTAGAAGGAGTGCCGTCTCCTGGAAAATGCATAGTTAGTTCAAATCAAATTCAATGATGAATGTAGAAATACTATTAATAAGTACATGAATCCATGAGTATTTTCATACCTTTCACGATAACTGGCTTCGCACCTTCTTCTGTCCCATTTAACCCATTTTGTTTGTCAGGTGTATTGAAATTTCCATTTCCATTAGCATCTTTTTTCACTTCTACAAATACAAAATCTTCACCTTTGTTCTGGACTTCATTCCCATCCTGATTGGAACACAGATCTTCAATGGACTCACTACCTTTCCGAGCAAAGAATTCTTTAGGCATTGCAATGTCAGGTCCATTTTTGTAACTATCTTGTTCATCCTCGTTATTTTCAGAACTAAATGCTGCAGGCAGTTTGTAAGCTACTCCTTGCTTATATAGGCGTTCGATAACTCTCTGCAAAAAAATTCAAATTTTAGTCAAATATGACACTAGTGCTTTAAATACATAATCAACTACATATTTAACTGCATGATAATATCCTTGAAAGTACTAAATATTGAAATGTCTTTGTATCACCTCAGAACATAAGTCCGGAAGAGTATGAATCTCTTTTTTGACTTGCTCCACCATCCGCTTCGTCAAAATTTCCATCAATAATTCCAGTGCTGCGGGAAGCTTCATGGTAGTTCGAGATGGTCCTTCAGCTCTCTTGACCAGGTTAGCATTCTTTTTTGGAGGACTTAGAGGTTTTTTCGGGTTCTCTTGCCTGTATTGCTCCGTAATATTGTCTTCTATCTGACAGTTTTATAATAAAATAATTGAATAATTGCAAAAATTAACTTGATGCAGCAATGAGTTGAATGTTCTACACAAAGTGCACACTGCATTACCTGTAAGTTCCCACGTCCACGAACGTTCTCACCGTCGTACGTGTCCCGCTTTGATGCATTTGCCTCCGTCCAATTCCTCATTAGTGGGCACAAAGATAAGCGAGGAGGCAATGTGGGATCATCCAGGGGCTGCACTTTCTCCCAATATAGGAACTACATAAATATTAAACAAAATTAGAATCATAAACAAACTACAAACCTAAAATTATTGAGACTAAAACACATGATTATTACCTGCAAAAGTAAAAGGTTGCCTTTCGGCCATTCCCGAATTAGTCTACCTTTTCTTATACACTTGATGTTTCTCATGAGGAAACTGAGTGTGAACTCATTCTAGTTGATTTTCATCATTCGGTTGACATCTTCTACCAAGGCATAATAGCCTTTCGAGATGATCAGGCCAGACGTTGGTGCCAAAATAGTCCCAAGAAGAACAAGAACGACCATACGAAGAAAGTCATCGTCCACAGCTTTGAACCTTATAATTTTTTCTATTAAATCATCTATGTTAAGATTGCCACTACGTTTGCTAAGAAAATGAGGAGGTATGCGCTCCTTCGCATCATCCTCTTCCTCTTCTAGTATATCAGTAGCACACAACCCTACGTACCCTAAACCCAGCAAGCATTCAACATCAACAGGTTTGGCCGATATTTCACCAACCCTTTCTTCTATGATGAATTTATTAGAAGCGGGATCATAAACCTCTAGCATATATTTTACCAGCAATGAACGGACATTAATGTTAGGTATTTGAAGCATGCAACCTAGCGGAGTACTAGCAAATTTTTCACGTTGAGCACTACTGAAACCAGCAATCAGCTTGCACCACTTTACAACTTCGCAACATATCTCTCCACACGGGTATTCCATCCTACAAAAAAAAGTCAGATCAGACTGAATTAAACCAAACAAGGTATAGTAAAACGAAAACTAAGCAGACAATAGAATGGCATAAGATCAATAAATAGCCAAATGGGAGAAAATTATAGTCAAAACTGTGCTCCAAGTAAACAAGAAAAACGAATCATTAAATTTCAGGTGAAAACTGCCGCGGTGCTAGATCCTATGATGATCACTGACCGAATCTACCTCGGATCGATCCGAAACATGGATCACATTCTACCTTTCTCTTCACTATGATCTTCTACGGCTAATTCACCTACATCAGCGTTCGGCGCCACCAGGATGGAGAGGACAGCGACATGAACTATGGGACAACCTACTAGTACCTAAAAACTACGCATGGACTAACCTGGATGATGGAGACTCCGGCTTGGTGATGAGATCTATCCACGATAGATGTTGTGGACGAGGAGGTGGGACCGGAGGTTTGGCGGCGGCGGAGGGAGAACTGGAGGTGATGGCGGCGGCGAAGGGAGAACTGGAGGGGGTGGCGGCGGCTGATGGATTTTCTAGGTCAAGGGGACGTCCTCAGATGTCGTCTAGGTTGTATCGTGGAGGTGGAGTTGACATGCGTCGACTAAATATGATCGTGCTTGACCAAGCGTGATCATCGTAACCAATCGCACTAATTAAGGACGTGCACGCGTGATATCAATTGGGCTGTGGCCTGACGTGATGAATTGGGCTTCGGCCGTTTTCTGGCAGGCAAGCCAGTTTCGGGCCAGAGTATCTCTACTACGCTTGTTATAAATTTACATCACTTTAATCAAATTTTGACATTTGCTCCGAAAAAATAATAAACTTAAAAAAATGTAAACCCTTTGCACTCACTCTTCTTTAAACACCTAGAACCCACATAAAAAATTTGGAGGCATTTCTTGATCATCGAAAAAATCACATGTCTAGGAATGGGGTCACCTGGGCTACATTTTGGAGGCTTTTCTGAGAACTTTATTTTTTCCACATCTTTGAAATGGTCCCATCTTTTCATATTGACTTGCCATGAATATATTGGTAACTATTTTGTAATCTATTTAATCAACACTCAAATACAATGGGGTCTACCACATGAAATGGACATTAAGAGGTTATTCTTCCTTTTAATCCCTACTATATATCCATTTTTTGAGTTAGAGCATTATTTACACCAATATTTGATGTAAATGAATGGGTTAAAATAGGTGTGGCATGACAGTGTGCTGGAAAATATGGTACAATTGGTTCATCTTACTGATGCTCTGGACCAATGTGCTATATGATTTATTTATTTTTGAAGGGGGAACAGTGGGAGAGAATCCCACTGCAATTTTTTTTTATATGAAGAGAACTGTACAAAATATTTACAAAGGGTCCTATCTAGAGTGAGAATGTACAAAGAAAATAAAATATTTACATGAAAGATTCAAGCCAAGACAAGAATTTAGACTCAAACTTCTTTTTTATTCTGTACTTCAGAAGCTTGAGCTCTTGATGGAAAATAGCCTTCCAGGTGTTGAAGGTGGGGCTCTTATTCTCAAAGATCCTCTCATTTCTGACTATCCAGATAGCCCAGGAGGATAAAATTATTATTTCCATATAGAATGGAACTTTGAGCTTGTCTTTAATATCAGAAATAGCCTCAAGGAGAGGTAGACCATTTGTTCTCGAGGGACAGACAAAATCCCAACATCTCTGTGCAAAAGGACACTCCCAGAACAGATGCATCAAAGTCTCTTGCAGATTACAATTCAAGGTTGCACAGTTGTAGCAAGGAAGTAGCATTTTTTTCCTTCCCAGAAGATTTCTGGTGTTAAGTCTGTCATGAAGCAGCAGCCAGAAGAAGAATTTGTGTCTGGCTTGACATGAAGACTTCCAAATCCAATTGAATTGGACAGGAGTAGGTTGGACACCAATCAGAGCCATATAGGCCTTTTTGACAGTGAAATTTGCATTACCCCAAATATAAGTCCAACTATCCTTACTGCCAGACTGCATAATTACTGATAGTGAAATGTGTTATATGATAGGGGTATACTCGCGTTACACCACATATTTCATGAGCTTATTTAAACCATCTCATATGGCCATGGATATTTTATGTACATGCACGTGTGCCCACGGTTAGTCATGCCATGGGTGCATCTATACATGATACAATGTACCCAACTATCATCGCTACGTCGTAAAATGCCCCTGAGTTGACCAAATTTTGAAATTTGCTCCAAAGAACTAATAAATTTTAAAAAAGGTAAGCCCTTTGCACTCACTCTTCTTTAAACACCTAGAACACACATAAAAAATTTGGAGGCATTTCTTGATCATCGAAAAAATCACATGTCTAGGAATGGGGTCATCTGGGCTACATTTTGGAGGCTTTTCTGAGAACTTCAGTTTTTCCACATCTTTGAAATGGTCCCATCTTTTCATATTTACTTGCCATGAATATATTGGTAACTATTTTGCAATCTATTTAATCAACACTCAAATACAATGGGATCTACCACATGAAATGGCCATTAAGAGGTTATTCTGCCTTTTAATCCCTACTATATGTCCATTTTTTGAATTAGAGCAATATTTACACCAATATTTGATGTAAATGCATGGGTTAACATAGGTGTGGCATGCCAGTGTGCTGGAAAATATGGTACAATGGGTTCATCTTACTGGACCAATGTGCTATATGATAGGGTATACTCGCATTACACCCCATATTTCATGAGCTTATTTAAACAACTATATTATGGACTAAATACCGTGATTTTATGTAATTTATCTTAATAATGTATGTTATATTGTATTACTAATAACAGTGTTAAATTGGAAAAACATAGATGCGTATGGGTCTATGAAATAATGGCCTGTTTGTATCCGAGCCCATTAGTTTTAACAGTTATAATATTGTCCCATAATGTATGCCCACGATTAATTAGTTACCTAATTTAAAGGGGCCGCAATATATGTGTGCCGTGGTTACCCTCGACTGGGCGTCTAATCCATTTTGACTTCTCCGTCTCTGCCTCCCAACGCCGCCTCCCAACACCTCCTCCCGCCGGTTCCCACCTCGTCCCATTGTTTATCCTCAACGTCAAGGCCTGTACACAGTAGATCAATCCATGAACCAGGTACATGTTTTCCCCTTTATAGATTAATATATAGATGATTAGCATACATATAGGATCTGGTGGTCTGGCCGATGTGGTGGCAGTTGAGCGCGCGGTCGCCCTATCGGTCGTAGACACGGCCGGCAGGTGGAATATGTGATGGATCCCGATGGAGATTCGGCCATGGGGACTTGGTGTGACCAGCGTGTGGGATCCCGAGGGGGATTCGGCGGCAGGAACAAGCGTGGGATAGATCCAGCTGCGCCAGCTTATTTTCATGTGATTTTTCGTGAGATTTGGAAGAATTTCGCAAATATTACCTTGTAGTATATATATATCAACGTGATTTCATGCCTGTCGCCGCAATAAATTAAAACACATGATTTCTTGATGTCCATTATTGTGCAAAGTGTAATACACTACAAGCATTACTTGATGTGATTTTTTTAGGAAATTTATAAACGTGTGCCAATTTAGCTTTTTTTTACGAGCCATATTTAGCTTCTGTGACTACTAATTTCTTAAAGTGTAATACACTACTAATGTCGTGGGGATGACTTAGGGGGCGCACCACGGGCCGGGCAATATGCCGGCTGGCGTCCCAGGAGCCCCCACGGCTTCAACACGAGAAGACCGGCTCCGCCCGAAGGGCCGGCTGCGCCAGCAGCCGGCTAGCGACTCCACCGAGGAGAACCGGAGTCGGGCGATGAAGACAAAGCTTCCCAACGGTTGTCTGGCCAAAAGTAGGTTGGCCCCGACAAGAGCGGCAGGGGCGCAGGACGGGAGTGACGAGCGCCACGACCACGTCCAGCCAATGAGAGATCGAAGACCCTTCCTCATGACGGGATCCGAGGCAGAGGAGAAGGGATATGCCCTCCAGATGCCGGCCTAGGGGAAAGGCACTTTATAAAGTGCCTTTGCCAGAGCAGGGCCGGAGGATCACGCCAAGGACGCCGCCGCCGAGGAACCGGCAGTCGGCCGAATCGCTACCTAAACCTGTAACCAGGCCCCCATCTATATAAGGGGGGCCTGGACCCTTAGCACGGGGGGATCCGATCTTCTTCTTCCACCTCTAACCCGAACAGCTCGAGGAGCATTATAATCGATACTATCCAATGAATACGAAGCAGGCAGGAAGTAGGGGTTTACCTCCAACCAGGAGGGCCCTGAACCTGGGTAAACCGAGTTGTCTCTGTTGGCATGATCCTGAGCCGGACCCATCGTCACCATCGTCGAGCCCCTCCGATAAGCCTCCCCATGGCTACTGTCTCTAAATTCCCACGACAGTTGGCGCCCACCGTGGGGCAAAGCGCGGTGGCGAGCGGAGTCAAGTTCCGGCCGGGATTCTCCGGCGAGAAGGTCGCCTCCGGCCTCGTCTGGAGGTTCGGCACCTTCGACTGCGTCAGCGACAACTTGGCCCACTTCGAGAATGGCTTCGGCAACAGCGGCTCCTTCCTCGACGTCGGCAGTCACCGCTTCTACGTCGCCAAGCCCTTCCCGGAAGAGGTAACCGATGTGCTTGACCCACTCTGTGACGCAGACTCCGACGACGGCGAAAGCAGCGACTTTTGCAACATGGTCGAAGTGCGGGCCCTGGAGGAGGATGGTGGCGGCGGCCTACCGCGCTCCGCGCGCCCGCCGCTTGAACGCCCACCTCCACCGGAACAAGACCTTCCACCTCCAGAGCGGGACGTGCTGGACGCAGCCATCACGGACCTGCGCGCTCCGCTCGACATCTCTGCGGATCCGGTCAAGGCCTCCGAGGATCTGGAGCGGACGCGCCTCAACCTCCTCAAGGAAGCGGTCGACGTCGACGACACCCGTCGGCGCGTCCTCTCCACGATCAACGAATGCAACGTCGCCCATGGCTTCACCCCAGCTGGAGATGGCCCAAGCCGGGCGGGACAAGTTCGTCAGCGAGGCCGCGAGCTGGGCGCGGAGCTGTGATGGGTTCGTAGCATAGAAAACAAAAAAAAATTCTTACGCAAGAACACATAAACTAGCCAAGATACTCTACGAGGTGGTAGCAACGGAGACTAACCCTCGACGACCGTAAGCGGGGATTACGTTCCCGCACAAACATTGACGATGGAGAGTCGATGTAGACGCACGTAGTCGACGTAGTTGTTCACTTGACGATCACAAGATCGTGTACACGGCGCCACAAGTGGCAGTGCCCCCGTGCTCGGTCACACGTATAGCTCGACGTCGACTTCTCCACGCCCTCGGTCCAGCGGGGCAGCAGAAGAAGGGATCCGCCGGACACTCCACCACACACTTCTCCAAGTGTATGAACTATGAACTACAATTCCGGCAGAGCTTCGCTAAGCAGAGACGGAAATTGGGCAGCAACTATGCGACGGAGGGGAGGATCAAGAAGTGTGTCACATGGAGGAGAGGGAGGGGTATATATAGGGGAGGAGGGGCAGCCCCCAAGGGGTGGCCGGCCAATGAGGCCCTCCTCCTCTTCATGGTGGTAACCCCCTCTTTATTTCCTTCATGGTGGTAACCCCCTCATCAACATGAGGTAACCCCCATTTTAATTTTGCATGACATTCATGCTAATTAAAATTCACACTTATTGATTTAATAAAACATTTTTATTTCTTTAATATTTGTTAATTCATTCAATTAACAAACATTAACAAATACACCCTTGAGTTATTTCGATATCCCGAAACAGTTTCGGTGCTTTTCTGAAACAACCCTTATGCTGTCCTGTAATTCGATCGGAGTATCGTATCCACTCAAAAACGATGGCGAACCTTAAGTGTGTCACCCTACGGTTCGTGAATAACGTGGACATGATCGAGACTCCTCTCCGATCAATAATCAACAGCGGGATCTGGAAATCCATGATGACTCCCACTTACTCAACGATGAACTAGTGATCGTGTGAACCAGTAACGAACATAGTTAATTCCTTTTGTCTCGCGATATTATTACTTGTCTGAGATCCGATCATTTGGTATCAACCATACCTAGTTCGATCTCGTTCCTGACAAGTCTCTTTACTCGTTCCGTGATAATGCATTCCTGTGACCTAGTCACATGCTTGCAAGCGATTCTAATGCAATATCACAGAGAAGGGCCCAGAGAATATCTTCCCGTCATCGGGTCGGACAAATTCCACTCTTGATCCATGAGCCTCAACTAATACTTTCAGAATACCCAAATCAACCTTTATAATCACCCTGTGATGGTGTGACATTTGATATCATCAAAGCACTCTTCCGGTATCAGTGATTAACATGATCTCATGGTCTGACGATTAGAACTATTTCGTATGAGTTTGATATAGCAATGAACTTGATGACTTGATCGTTTTGCTATTCATACTATGGGTGTGAGTGTTCATCATATCATTCTTCTAATGATATGACCCCGTTATTAACAACATCCAATGTTCATGATCAGGAAACCTGGATCATCAGTTAATCAACGAGCTAGTATAAAAGAGAGGCTTTACTAGGAACCTTTATAGTTTATTAATCACACAAGTATTAATGTTTCCGATTAATACAATTCTAGCATGAGAAATAAACATTTATCATAAACATGGAATATGATAATAACCACTTTATTATTGCCTCTCGGGCATATTCCCTTCAGTCTCCCACTTGCACTAGAGTCAATAATCTAGTTGATACTTGCGTATATAACACTTATGGCTTTCACGTGTTATCCGTACGCGTTGCAGTGGTTAATCTGATCTCCAGATCTGACACTTTCAGTTCTGTGTGTATTTGCATGTCTTTGCGTCTCTACGCATCACTCATTCTCAAATGAGATAGTTGGGTATAAATTTGGTCCTTTGGTGAGACCTTAGTTCCTTTAGCTAAAATCATGTTGTCACTATTGTCGCACAATAGATCTTCACAGTAATAGCTAGCTTGGAACTACACCTAGTTTGATAATAAACTTCTTGACACAAATACCCTCTTTTGCTACTTCTAAAGTAGCCATATACTCAACCTTTGTTGTAGAATCCATCACAATGTCTTAACTTTGGAACTCATCCAAATCCATCATGGAACTTCCTTCCATTACATTGTGCCACCTAAACATACAGCTAAAATTGAGATAAACTTAATTTGTATCTTGTGACAAACTTAGTATCAATGTAACACTTTACAATGAATTATGTGTCACTTTGTCATACATAATATATATCCTTAGTCCTTCCAAAGCACATAAGGATATCTCTACTATTGTCCAGTGATCATCTTATGACTTTTATCACTCTGGTATATGCTCATAACATTTAGAGCATAGGACATATCTGGATATGTACATATCATGGTATACATGATCGATCAAATCATTCATGTGGCTTCACTCATCAAGTGTCAAAAACACCTGAATCTTGTTTCAACCTCTTCCATGCGACAAGAACTTTTCTTGTCGTTTCCATATTGAACTTCATTCAATATTTCATCTATGTACTTTGGCACAACCATATTGGTACCTCGATCTATCTATATAGACATCGAGACCCAATATTTTGGTTTTGCCTAAGTCTTTCATTGAAATCTAATTTTAATGAAATTCTTAACCTATGCCAATAAAAGATACATCATTTCCAATTAACAATATGTCTTCTACATAATGTACTGAAAATATGTCTCAGCGCTCCCACTTAATTTGTTGCAAATGCAAGCATATTCATCGTATCTGATGAAACTAAACCTTTTAATTATTTCATCACGGTGAATATTCCAACTCCGCAATGCTTACTTCAACCATTGAAGTTTGCATGCCTTTTAGCATCCTTTGAATTTACAAAACCCATTGGACCATGTCATGTACATGTCCTAGGTAACCATTCTATTAGAAGAATGTTGTCTTGTTTGTTTAACTAACATATACCAAACTTGGCATATGTAGTGGTTGCTACAGTAATCCTTCCAGACAAAATATCGCTATGAAAGATCAAATCTTGTCATAGTCAACTCATTGAACACAATCGTAAACTCTTTTAACGATGTGTCGACTATTTCAAAGATGTTAAACATCCATATCTGTCTTTATAGATCCAAATACGTTCATTAGGCTTCATGCCTTTTGAGGGTCTTCCAAGTTCATAAACTTGGTTTCTCGTGTATGGAACTATCATGGATTTTATGGCTTCTAGCCATTTGACGGAGTCAGGGCCCATCATTGCTTCTTTGCATGCAGTCGGTTTATCATTGTCAAACAATAATGATTCATTCTCAAATCTAACTATTTGATTGTTACCCGACTCACGCGGTTCAATAGAAACTTTGATCTATGTGACAACAACCTTTGAGGTACGACAGCCATGCGCATTGTGGCCGCCTCTGGGACACTTCCCAGCGCTGCGCTACTCAGCACATATAGCTTAGGTTCAACAACCTAATCAAAGTTCTATTGTCCTCCCACTTGACTTTTGCGAAAAATTCCTTCTCAAGAAACTTGATTTTTTCGGCGACAAACACTTTTGTCTTAGGTGTTCTAGAGGAATACCCAACATTTATTTTGGGATAACCTACAAAGACGTATTTATCCGACTTTGGTAGTAAACATTTTACATATGCCTAGCATACCAAAATTTCAGAAAAGACAACTTGGGTTTTATCCCATGCCATATCTCGTATGGTGTCATTTCAATGGATCATGATGGCGCTCTTTTCAGTGTATAAAGCGGTAGTCTCTAAAGCTTTATCCTTAAAATATAATGGCACTTTTATAGATGACACCTTTGATCCAACGATGTCAAACAAAGTTTGATTTTATCTCTCGAACACTCCATACTCCTATGGTGTTTCGGGAAATACAAGTCTATGGAACGATTCCTCAACTTTTAGGTGTTTATTAAACTTGTAACTCAAATATCTTCCTTTATGATCAAATCATAAATTCTTTATTCTCTTGTTACAATGATTTTCAACTTCAACTAGAAATACTTTGAACAATATTCAAATATTTCATGCTTCTTCCTTATCAAGTAAATATACACATATATCTACTCAAATCATCGGTTAAAGTAAATGAAGTTCATGAATTCACCACACACGGCTACACATAATGGACTATATACATCAACATGTACAATATCCAATAAGTTAGTCGTCCGTTCTTCTTTGGCCTATGAACGGAGTTTTAATCATATCTAGGAAATTCTCACAAGTGTCAATTGATTCAAAATCAAAAGGCTCCAGAATTCCATCAATATGGAGTTCCTTCACGTTTTCTTTCCAATATGATTTAAACAGTGGTGTCACTCATAAGTGATCTTCTAATCATTTGTCTTAAGACATTTTTAGCATCAGTGTTATGGATGTGATTTTTCCAACAAGATAAGCGTTCATTCATCTTTTATGAATGTGGTAATAATTTGAACAACATTGTTCTCATAATACCAGAACAAAATAACAATTATTCAAATAAATCTTGAAGGCTAGGTTTAATTCCAACGAAACACAATAACACTTTATTTGTTTTCGATGAGAATCATCCGATATTCATTTGCTAGTTAATCAGGCCATTGTAGTTCTTGTATTGCGTTGTATGACAGTTCATACCAACCAATTTAGTATCAAATACCCAAGAACCACATTGTTTTAACAAGCAACGAATACAACCATAACATGTATATCTTCTATATACCCGAGCTGGACATTTCCAGTCCTTTCTTTTCCGCCAGAATAAATTTTGGATTCTCTTTTAGCAATTCTTTTTCGTCTAGAAGAATCTATCAACATCAATAGTGGCGCCATACACATGGCAAATAGTTCAAGGCATGATTAGTCAAACACTAATACCCTTGGACTCGCACTTTGAAGTAGATCACCATTATCAAATATTTGGCGTTCTTCCAAATTCCATTCTTTAGTAATCTTTTAGTGTAGTAAACATTTTACCTACATCTTCCATTCATCCTATCATGACAACTTTCATGATTAAGCTACTATAGCTCATGAGGACGAATTGCGAGTATAATATTAGTTCCTAAACCTTTTAGGAGATCTGGACGCCTGGCGTCTCTAATCTTCTCAAATTCTCATACAATACAAGAACATGTGTCTTACTAAATTATACTCTATCACTTTGCAACCAAACATTGTTTCAGATATCACAATATCTTCCACACATGATAGTTTATGAAACAATTCTTTCAACTCCTAGATAACTGTCGTGGGAATTTAGAGACAGTAGCCATGGGGAGGCTTATCGGAGGGGCTCGACGTTGGTGACGATGGGTCCGGCTCGGGATTGTGCCAACAGAGACACCTCGGTTTACCCAGGTTCAGGGCCCTCCCGGTTGGAGGTAAACCCCTACTTCCTGCCTGCTTCGTATTGATTAGGTAGTAACGATTACAGTGCTCCTCGAGCTGTTCAGCTAGAGGAGGAAGAAGAAGATCGGATCTCCCCTATGCTAAGGGTCCAGGCCCCCTTATATAGGCGGGGGCCTGGTTACAAGTTTTGGTAGCGACCCGGCCGGCTGCCGGCTCCTCGGCGGCGGCGTCCTTGGCGTCATCCCCCGACCCTGCTCTGGCAAAGGCACTTTATAAAGTGCCTTTTGCCTGGGTCGGCATCTGGAGGGCATATCCCCTCTCCTCTGCCTCGGATCCCATCATGGGGAAGGGTCTTTGACCTCTCCTTGGTTGGACGTGGTCGTGGCGCTCGTCACTCCTGTCCTGCGCCCCTGCCGATCTTGTCGGGGCCAATCTTCTTTTGGCCAGACAACCGTTGGGAAGCTTTGTCCTCATCGCCCGGCTCCAGCTCTCCTCGGTGGAGTCGCCAGCTAGCTGCTGGCGCAGCCGGCCTTTCGGGCGGAGCCGGTCTCCTCGTGTTGAAGCCGTGGTGGCTCCTGGGATGCCAACCGGCATATGGTCCGGCCCGTGGTGCGCCCTCTAAGTCATCCCCACGACACTAGCCCCCGAAACTGGCGAAGTCTCATGGGCTAGCATGGGGCTTTGGCGGGTTCTTCTTCTCGCCGAAGTCTTGCTCGTCCTCGTCGAAGTCCCAGGATTTCTAGTCCAGCTTGGTCGCTCTAGACATCAAAGGCAAGTCTTGCGGAGTTCCTCAGGCCGTCTTGGCCGCTTCATAGTCGAGCCGGCTGGCGGCCGCGAGCCGGCGGGCTGCTTCCTCGAAACTTGTGCCGCTTCGGGCCTTGCTCCCACGCGGCGGCCGGTGCAGTGCGCCAGTGACCAGTCTCGTCGTTTTGACCCTTCGGCCACCACAATGATTCCGGTAGACGTCACGTAATGAAGCGGGGCTGGCATCAGCGTCGCGTCCCATCAAAACGCCACGCGTGCAATTAAATCGCATTAAACCGGCTTGGCTTTTTGTGCCCTGCCAGTCCTTAAATCTTGGAGCTCTCGAGGGCTTTTGTTCACTCCCGAGCGCCTCCACTCCTTTGCTCCCAACAAACTGTCGCCTCCGCTTCTCCCGGTTCGGTCTTGATGTCGTCACTCGGGGCAGCCAGCGGAGCCGGGGCCGGAGCCGGCGACGGGCCTGGCGGGCATGAGCGCGGTCGCTCGCTTGGTGGCCTGGCGGCGGCGCCGCCGATGCCTCGAAAGCGCGGCCGCCCGCGGGGCAGCCGCAACAAGAAGACCCTGGCCGCGCTTGCGGCCGCGTCCGCCACCCCGGCCGCCACCCGGCCCCTCAGGATCGGCCGCTCCTCTACCATTGCCGTGGCCCCTAGCGGGACCGTGGTTGCGGCCGCCGGCGGCGCCGTGGTTCCCGCGGCCGCGACCTCTGTCGCCGGCCTCACCGGGACGCCCCTGCAAGCGGCGACGGCCCTCGTCGGTGCCACGATGGCGTTCGGGGCCACCCCTCCGGGCCTCGCCGGCCTGAACGTCGGCGGCTCCTCCAGCGCGGCCGTGAAGAAGGTGCGAGTGCCGCCGCCGCGCCCGCCGACCAAGCAGCGGCTCTCCTACGTCCCGAAGCATAGGTTCGCCACCGCCATGGTGCCCCTGCTGGCCAGGAGTAGGGAACGCCTTCCGCTCCCAGCCAGCTTCATTGGCACGATGGGGAAGAACCCCCCAACAAGCTTCATGATTGAGGATGGCAGCGGCGGACAGCCGCTGTACGACGTCGAGGTCCTCCACGACGAGGAGGGGAAGAGCTATCTCACCGGGGGGTGGGAGCGGTTCTTCACCGACTATAGCCTGGAGCGGGGATGGTCCCTCATCCTGACCCACCGCGCCGGGTTGCCCGTCCTCTGCGTCCGCGTCGTCGACGGCTCCGGCTGCGCCCGCGCCTACTTCCCCTGGCCATGATCGGCGAGCGCCCTTGAAGCCCCTTCCTTGACAGCAGCATTGTCAACGGGAATCTAGGGGTAGGAAGGGGAAGTCCTTTTGTTACTTCGGCCCTTAGCGTGGCCCTTATTATGTAACCGCCAGCCGTATGACTAAGAACTTCTTTAATTTCCTGCAAATCTTTACTCGTTCTTCTTTGTTTGCTGTGTGAATGTCCTTCTTCACTGTGTGCGATGATCCTTCCCTTAACGAAACCGCTGTCTGCGCGAATCCGTAGATAGGGATTACGATAGTCATTACCCTGTGCAGATGCTTCAGGCGGGCTCTTCCGGCTTCAAAGCGGAGGGAACGGTGCTTCCACTTGCCGGCTTCCGGGGGAATGGACCAGTCCCGGCTCTGCGGAGTTGGAGTGGAGACTGAGTCTTGTACCGGCTTGGGCGAGGTCGAAGCCGGCACGTTTCCCCTCCTAGGCCTTCGCACGTCCCAAGCCACGATTGGAGTAGCCTTCCCAGTTTCTGGCTCTAGCCGTTGCTTTACGCGTGTTAAGTTTCGATTTCGTTGCTCGTTAGCTGACCGCGTCGCAGCGCCAACTGATCGGATAGCCGGCGAGGTACTGGAGCCGGCCCACTTCTGAGGGCCAATTCCCTTTCCCCCTAGCGCCCGAGTTTTGGGGTAGTTGGATTGGTAGCTAGCTCGAAACTAACTTTTTGCGAACGACGCCAATGCCAAGCGAGGCAGCTCTAGCTTCGAACCTCTTGGGCGTGGCTTCTCAGCCCAAACGTCGAGAGTCCGTGACTATCAACCATTCGCTGGCTTTGCCTTTGTCCGGTTCCCTCAACGTTTTCCTTAATCTCCCCACTCTTCGGCCCTTCTACCCCCAACCGGCAGCCTGGTGCCGGTTGGTCTCCCTTGGGCCGGCAGCCGAATGCCGGCCTAGGGTGGGAGCGTGCCGCGGAGTGAGAAGTAGTACTTCGGTCTATCGGGCCCCCGACTCATACTAGCCAACGCTTAGTTAACAGACACTGCCCTTAACGCCTGGTTGAGCGGTTTTTCTATCGTTTGTGGTTCTGCTCTGTGGCTTTCCTTCGTATGTGGCCTGCCGGCTCCTATCCGTCCGGCTACGCGGAGCCGGAAAGTGGACGTTGGGCTCGAGACCTTCGTCATACGTAGTACTCATCCGGCTGGCGAGAGATCGATCTTTTTCGGGGCTGCCGGCTGTGGCTCGGTGCCTGGAGCCGGCTGCCGGTCAAGTGAACAACGCAGGAAGCAAAACATACATGAAGTGTTTTCCTCGGAGCCGGCCGTAACTATCCGTTCCGTTTTCCTTTATTCATTGACACGTTTTTCGGGGTACAAGCTTTTGCCTTAGCAGAAGAAAGCTCTTAGGAGACTGACATTCCAGGGACGCTCGGTCTCCTTGTCAGAGTTATCTGCCTTGTTCTTTCTGGGCTCTTGTGCGTCGATGAGGTAATATGCCCCATTTCCCAGCACCCGGCTGACAATGAACGGTCCCTCCCAGGGAGGAGACAGCTTTTGCATGCCTTTAGTGCTTTGGACCAGCCGGAGTACGAGGTCTCCTTCGCGAAACGCGAGCGGGCGAATTTTCCGGCTGTGGTATCGTCGCAGCAGCTGCTGGTAGAGCGCTGATCTAGCCAGAGCGTGCTCTCGAGCCTCCTCGAGGAGGTCGACGCCATCTTCGCGAGCTTCTTTTGCTTGCTTCTCCGTGTACTGGACAATTCTGGGCGCGTCGAACTCAATGTCCGTGGGTAACACCGCCTCTGCTCCATAGACTAGGAAGAAAGGTGTGAAGCCGACAGAGCGATTTGGAGTGGTGCGCAGGCTCCAGAGCACTGAGGGTAGCTCTTCGACACAACAACCGGCTGAGCGTTCGAGAGGCTCGACCAGTCTTGGTTTGATGCCGGCCAGGATCAGCCCATTTGCCTTCTCCACTTGTCCATTTGACTGAGGGTGCGCTACTGACGCTAAGTCCAGCCGGATGCCTTTCTGACCACAGTAATTAGCAAAGACTCCCTTCGCAAAGTTCGTCCCATTGTCGGTGATGATGCTGTGGGGAACTCCATATCTTGTGATGATCTCGTTGAAGAACTTGATCGTGGACGAACCGTCGAGTTTTTTGATTGGCTTGGCCTCAATCCACTTGGTGAACTTGTCCACGGCAACCAGCAGATGCGTCAAGCCCCCGGGTGCGGTCTTGAATGGCCCTACCATGTCCAGGCCCCAGACAGCGAACGGCCAGGTGAGCGGGATGGTCTTGAGGGCTGCCGCTGGAGTGTTTCTGTGCTTGGAGAAGCATTGGCAGCCGTTGCACTGCTTCACTAGCTGCTCTGCATTCTGCTTGGCCGTTGGCCAGTAGAAGCCATGGCGGAAGGCTTTAGCCACCAAGGCTCTGGAAGATGCGTGATGCCCGCACTCCCCTTGGTGTATTTCTCTTAGCAGATCTGTCCCTTCTTCTGGCTCGATGCACTTCTGGAAGATGCCTGACACGCTGCGCTTGTACAGCTCGCTGTTGATGATGGTGTATGCCCCAGCTCGACGTTGAATTCGCCTAGCCTCCGCTTCGTCTTGTGGCAAGTCCCCAGTGATGAGGTAGTTGGAGAATGGCTCCGCCCAGGAAGGTATCTCCCGTATGTGGAAGACACTGGCGACCAGAGGGTCAGCAGCCCCCGGGTCCGTCGTTGTGCCGGCTTCATCTGATTGTCCGGATGGGGGAGCAGACGTGGAGCCGGCAGTCCCCTTGTCCTTCGTCGAGCCGGCCGCGCTGGGCTGGCCGGCTGCCTCCTTCAGCCCCGAGACTGGCAGCCCCTAGGTCCGGTGGCGGTACCTGAGCCGGGGCCAGGTCTCCAGGCGCATAGATGGATATGGACTCTGGCGAAGGTTTGATAGACGGCTTGTGGATGATCTCCAGGGACACCCCGGCTGGGATATCCTGCTTGGTGGAGCCGATCTTGGACAGCCGGTCTGCTTCCTCGTTGTTTGCTCTGGGGACATGGTGGAACTCGCAGCCCTCGAAGAATCCGCTGAGCTGCTGCACGTAGAAGCGATAGGAGGCCATGTTGGCGTCCTTGGTGTCCCAGTTCCCTGAGACCTGGTGCGTCACCAGGGCTTCATACTCGGCGACGTTGTTCGACGCACGGAAGTGCATCTGCAGCACGTACTGCACTTGTCTCCCTTGGGAGAGGTGAGGACGACGCCGGCTCCCAAGCCCCCGAGCAGCTTGGAGCCATCGAAGTGCATGCGCCAGTGGGTGGAGTCCGGAGCTGGCGGCAGGTACTGGTGCTCTCCCCAGTCAGCGAAGAAATCCGCTATGATCTGTGACTTAATCGTCGTCCTGGGCTTGTACTGAATGGTATGAGCCGCGAGCTCGATCTCCCATTTAGCCACTCTTCCTGACGCGTCCTTGCACCCGATGATCTCCGAGAGTGGAGTGGTGCTCACCACCGTGATTGGGTGCTCCTCGAAGTAGTGCTTCAGCTTCTTGGCCGCCATGTACACGCCATACGCGACCTTCTGGTAGTGCGGGTAGTTCTGCTTGGAGAGAGTGAGCACCTCACTCAAGTAGTACACCGGGCGCTGAACCGGCAGCTCTTTGCCTTCCTCGGTGCGCTCTACCACGATCACCACGCTGATGACGCGTGGGGTTGCTGCGATGTAGAGCAGCATTGGCTCTCGTGGAGCTGGCGCTGCCAAGATTGGCGCGGTAGACAAGGCTCGCTTGAGGTCGTTGAAGGCGTCATCAGCGCGCTGGGACCAAACGAAGTGGTCCATCTTCTTCATCAGCTGGTATAGCGGCATGGCCTTCTCCCCGAGCCGGCTGACGAACCGGCTAAGCGAGGCCAAACAGCCAGCAAACTTCTGCACATTTCTGAGCTGGGTGGGCTTCTCTAGGGCCTCGATGGCTTTTATCTTCGAGGGTTTAGCCTCGATCCCTTGCTGGGAAATGATGTAACCTAGGAGCTGCCCAGCCGGCACGCCAAAGGTGCACTTCTCAGGGTTGAGCTTCATGCGATAGCGCCGCAGGTTGGTGAAGGTCTCCTTGAGATGGTCCAGGAGCGTGCCGCTCTGCTTGGTCTTCACCACCACGTCGTCCACATAAGCGTGCACGTTCCTCCCAATCTGCTCCTGCAGACATCGCTGCATGGTTCACTGGTAAGTGGCTCCAGCGTTCTTCAGGCCGAACGGCATGGTAACGTAGCAGTAGGCTCCATACGGGGTGATGAAGGAGGTCTTGATCTGATCCGGCTGGAAGAGCGGGATCTGGTGGTAGCCTGAATAGGCGTCCAGGAAAGACAACAGGTCACAGCCGGCTGTGGAGTCGATCACCTGGTCAATTCGTGGCAGCGCAAAAGGATCCTTGGGGCACGCCTTGTTGAGGCTGGTGTAGTCGATACACATTCGCAAAGTGTTATTCTTCTTCAGAACCAAGACTGGGTTCGCGAGCCAGTCAGGGTAAAACACCTCCATGATAAAGCCGGCTGCAAGGAGCCGGGCAATCTCCTCGCCAATAGCTTTCCTCTTTTCTTCCGCAAACCGCCGCAGCGGCTGCTTGACCGGCTTGGCGTCCGGCCGGACGTTTAGTGCGTGCTCAGCCAGCTCCCTCGGCACACCAGGCATGTCCTTTGGAGACCATGCAAAGATGTCCCGATTCTCACGGAGGAAGCTGGTGAGCTCGCTTTCCTATTTGGCAGACAAGGCGGTGCCGATGATGACGTACTTGGAGGGGTCGGTCTCGTCCAACAGGATCTTCTTGGTGTCGTTGGCTGGCTTGAATTGCTCCACAGGCGACTGGCGAACCGGTACGTCTTGCTGGGTCAGCTCCACGCGATGTAGAAGCTACCTCTTCTCCTCGGCGACAACCAGCGCCTCCGCCAACTGCGAGCTCTCCTTTGCATAGGCCAGGGACTTCTTGAAGTTTCCCGAGACTGTGATCACACCTCTGGGCCCTGGGAGCTTCATCTTTAGATAGGCGTAGTGCGGGACCGCCATGAACTTGGCTAGGGCCGGACGGCCTAGCAACGCGTGGTAGGGACTGCTGATGTCCACCACCTCGAACCAGATGGGCTCGCGGCGGCTATTCCCCTTCTTTCCGAAGAGAACCTCCAGCTGCACCTTGCCCAAAGGGGTGCAAGAATGCCCAGGCACGACGCCATGGAAGGTGAGCCGGCTAGGTTTCAGCTGAGCAAGCGGGATGCCCAACTTCTCCAGAGAGCTTCGGTAAAGAAGGTTGATACTACTACCGCCATCGGTGAGCACACGGGAGAAACGGCACATGTGCGTATCGGAACACACAACAGGATCCACGACCAGAGCATACTCTCCAGGGCTGGGCATCAACCTCGGATGGTCCTCGCGCCCCCAGGTAATGGCCGCCTCGGATCAATGCATGAACTGGGGTTCTGCAGGCATCACGGCGTTCACCTCCGCCTCATGCCAAAGGTCACTCCTTTTGTCCTTGCCGGGGTAGTGAAGATGTGATACTGCTCCACGTCCATCGGGAAGTCATCATCTTGATCCGGCTCGCCTCCAGCCGGGTCGCGCTGTTGGTCCTCCTGACCCTCAGCCAGTTGCGCTTGCGACGTACCAGGGATCTGTCGAGCGCGCTGCTCCAACTCTCTCATGAAACGGCACTGACACGTGGAGTGGGTCGCTTCCCTGCCCGGGGAGGTGTGGAATTTACACGGCTGATCGAGCGCAGCATCGAGGGTGTACTTGCCCTCTTTGCGCCCATGACCGCTGCGTGCAGCCCCCGAGCCTCCTTGGTCGGAAGCCGCTCGCTTTGAGCTAGCAGGTCCTCTGGGGAGCGTCTTGGCGTGGTCAAGCCACAGGTTGATGTGCAGCGCCGATGGGCGAGCCTGGGACTCCGACCCCAGCGCTGACTCCTCGATCAAACGTGGCCTGCTTGCTCCGCCGCCCTGCTGGGCGCGGCGGCCTTGGGCGTTGCCGCTCGGAGCACGGCCGCCCTGTCCACGCCCTCCACGGCCTCGGCTTGCCGATGGCGACCGCTGGATCTGGTCATGGGTGAGCTGCGACACAGGTCATGGGTGAGCTCGTTCGGTGCGTCTCCGTGCACGTCGTAGAACTCGCTGAGCGTGGTGCTCGCGCGACGCTGGTTGGCCTCGTCCTCAGCCACCTTGCCGAGGAGGACGAGACGTGTCCGCTCCAGGGCCTCGGCGACCCAGGCGGGATCGATGACGCGGTCGAGGGGAACGCGCAGGTCCACCACGGAGACGTCTGGGGCGTCCCGCTCTGGGAGTGGAGCGTCTTGCTCCTGAGGAGGTGGGCGCTCGAGCGACGGGCGCTCGGGGCGCGGTAAGTCACCGCCCTCATCCTCTCCCAGGGCCATCACCTCGACCATGGCGCCAAGATTGCTGCTTTCGCCGCAGCTCGAGCCTCCGTCGCAGAGGGAGTCGAAGACGTCGGTGACCTCCTCCGGGAAAGGCTTGGCGACGTAGAAGCGGTGACTGCCAACGTCGAGGAAGGAGCCGCTGTTGCCGAAGCCGTTCTCGAAGTGGGCTAAGTTGTCGCTGACGCAGTCGAATGTGCCGAACCTCCAGACGAGCCCGGAGGCGACCTTCTCGCCGGAGGGTCCCGGCCGGAACTTGACTCCGCTCGCCACCGCGCTTTGCCCCACGGTGGGCGCCAACTGTCGTGGGAATTTAGAGACAGTAGCCATGGGGAGGCTTATCGGAGGGGCTCGACGTTGGTGACGATGGGTCCGGCTCGGGATTGTGCCAACAGAGACACCTCGGTTTACCCAGGTTCAGGGCCCTCCCGGTTGGAGGTAAACCCCTACTTCCTGCCTGCTTCGTATTGATTAGGTAGTAATGATTACAGTGCTCCTCGAGCTGTTCGGCTAGAGGAGGAAGAAGAAGATCGGATCTCCCCTATGCTAAGGGTCCAGGCCCCCTTATATAGGCAGGGGCCTGGTTACAAGTTTTGGTAGCGATCCGGCCGGCTGCCGGCTCCTCGGCGGCGGCGTCCTTGGCGTCATCCCCCGACCCTGCTCTGGCAAAGGCACTTTATAAAGTGCCTTTTCCCTGGGCCGGAATCTGGAGGGCATATCCCCTCTCCTCTGCCTCGGATCCCGTCGTGGGGAAGGGTCTTCGACCTCTCATTGGTTGGACGTGGTCGTGGCACTCGTCACTCCTGTCCTGCGCCCCTGCCGATCTTGTCGGGGCCAATCTTCTTTTGGCCAGACAACCATTGGGAAGCTTTGTCCTCATCGCCCGGCTCCAGCTCTCCTCGGTGGAGTCGCCAGTCGGCTGCTGGCGCAGCCGGCCTTTCGGGCGGAGCCGGTCTCCTCGTGTTGAAGCCGTGGGGGCTCCTGGGACGCCAACCGGCATATGGTCCGGCCCGTGGTGCGCCCCCTAAGTCATCCCCACGACAATAACCTTGATACTAAAAACAACTTTTGAATATCAAGGATCATGGAGGCAAGTGTGATACTTAGATACTAACACTGGAATTGTTACTCTTGATTTAATACTACTTATTAAATTTTATCGAGTAACAAGGATTTGCTAAAAGTTTGCAATAGGACTTTAAACTTTAGATTGACATTCAAACAATACGATACCAGTTCGTAAAGTTAACATCCAGAATTCTATAATTCTATTATCTCAATTATAGCTAATCGCAAGGTAGTAAACGGATGCCAATAACTACAACAAACTATGCAAATTCACTTTGATTTAGTTCATGATAAATTGAGTTCTATAATTCAAAATTACTAAATGAACTCCCACTTAAAAACAACATCCCTCTTAGTTTTCTTAAGTGATTACACAAACCAAATTCACTATACCGCAACCGATCATCACGTGCAACGGCATAGTTTCAAAGGCGAACATCACCATGTTCATGATATCAACCATATGACTCATGCTTAACCTTTCGGTTCGTGTTCCGAGGCCATGTCTGTACATGCTAGGCTCGCCAAGTAGAACCATAGCACTCGCGTGTGTAAAACTGTCTTACACCCGTCGTATGTGAACGTAGAGTCTGTCACACCCGATCATCACGTGGTGTCTCGAAACGACGAACTTTCTTGACGGTGCATGCTATGGAAGAACACATTTTATCTTGATATTTATGTGAGAGGGATCATCTTATAATGCTACCACGCGATCAAATCTAAGCAAAATAAGATGCATAAAAGGATAAACATCACATGCATATATAATGTGATATGATATGGTCCTTCACGCATTCGATCTCCATCTTGTGCGTCATGGCATGATCTCCATCATTCCACCGGCGTAGCACCAAGGTCCATGGCGCGCCACCTTGGTTGTCTTCCTCCATTACAATATATCACTTGGATATATATATTCGGCACGCAGGCCATTTAAATGTAAAGACAACCATATGGCTCCTGCCGGTTGTTTATAACTTACAAAAAGGATCATTGCATACAATTTGTAACATAAACAATTTAACCATATCACATCACATGCCCTGCAAAAACAAGTTAGACGTTTCTAATTTGTCTTGCATATTTTACGTGGTTTGGGGCTTTCTAGGAAGAACCGTTCTTACCTACGAACATGTAACCACAACGGTGATAAAAATATTATTAACAACTCTTTGTAAAATAGATCATAACTATAGTGGGAGAAACGTACACCCGCAAAGCCACATATGCCGAAGCATGTCAAGTGTGGGACAAGTCTCGTGAACGCGGTCACGTAAGGTTAGTCTCGGGCAGCTTCAATCCCACTATGCCACTATGATCCAAAATACCAAAAAATTGCAATAACACGATCATCAACGCCCACATCCATATGTGTTCTAACCGTGCATACCAACTACGCATAGAGATGGCTCTGATACCACTGATGGGTTCGTAGCATAGAAAACAAAAAAATTTCTTACGCAAGAACACATAAACTAGCCAAGATACTCTACGAGGTGGTAGCAACGGAGACTAACTCTCGACGACTGTAAGCGGGGATTACGTTCCCGCACAAACGTTGACGATGGAGTGTCGATGTAGACGCATGTAGTCGACGTAGTTGTTCACTTGACGATCACAAGATCGTGTACACGGCGCCACAAGTGGCAGCGCCCCCGTGCTCGGTCACACGTACAGCTCGACGTCGACTCCTCCACGCCCTCGGTCCAGCGGGGCAGCGGAAGAAGGGATCCGCCGGACACTCCACCACACACTTCTCCAAGTGTATGAACTACGAACTACAATTCCGGCAGAGGTTCGCTAAGCAGAGACGGAAATTGGGCAGCAACTATGCGAGGGAGGGGAGGATCAAGAAGTGTGTCACATGGAGGAGAGGGAGGGGTATATATAGGGGAGGAGGGGCAGCCCCCAAGGGGTGGCCGGCCAAGGAGGCCCTCCTCCTCTTCATGGTGGTAACCCCCTCTTCATTTCCTTCATGGTGGTAACCCCCTCATCAACATGAGGTAACCCCCATTTTAATTTTGCATGACATTCATGCTAATTAAAATTCACACTTATTGATTTAATAAAACATTTTTATTTCTTTAATATTTGTTAATTCATTCAATTAACAAACATTACCAAATACACCCTTGAGTTATTTCGATATCCCGAAACAGTTTTGGTGCTTTTCTGAAACAACCCTTATGCTGTCCTGTAATTCGATCGGAGTATCATATCCACTCAAAAATGACGGCGAACCTTAAGTGTGTCACCCTACGGTTCGTGAATAACGTGGACATGATCGAGACTCCTCTCCGATCAATAATCAACAGCGGGATCTGGAAATCCATGATGACTCCCACTTACTCAACGATGAACTGGTGATCGTGTGAACCAGTAACGAACATAGTTAATTCCTTTTGTCTCGCGATATTATTACTTGTCCGAGATCCGATCATTTGGTATCAACCATACCTAGTTCGATCTCGTTCCTGACAAGTCTCTTTACTCGTTCCGTGATAATGCATTCCTGTGACCTAGTCACATGCTTGCAAGCGATTCTAATGCAATATCACAGAGAAGGGCCCAGAGAATATCTTCCCGTCATCGGGTCGAACAAATTCCACTCTTGATCCATGAGCCTCAACTAATACTTTCAGAATACCCAAATCAACCTTTATAATCACCCTGTGATGGTGTGACGTTTGATATCATCAAAGCACTCTTCCGGTATCAGTGATTAACATGATCTCATGGTCTGAGGATTAGAACTATTTCGTATGAGTTTGATATAGCAATGAAGTTGATGACTTGATCGTTTCGTTATTCATACTATGGGTGTGAGTGTTCATCATATCAGTCTTCTAATGATATGACCTTGTTATTAACAACATCCAATGTTCATGATCAGGAAACCTTGATCATCAGTTAATCAACGAGCTAGTATAAAAGAGAGGCTTTACTAGGAACCTTTATAGTTTATTAATCACACAAGTATTAATGTTTCTGATTAATACAATTCTAGCATGATAAATAAACATTTATCATAAACATGGAATATGATAATAACCACTTTATTATTGCCTCTCGGGCATATTCCCTTCAAGCTGAACCAGGCGGCGCCCTCGGTGAAGCTACCTCCGATCATCAACAAGCCCACCTACAACATGCCTACGAAGAATCTCTGCGCCGCGCGCTACATCACCTCTGAACTGGGCGGACTGCAAGGCGAGGACCTACGGGAGAAGCAAGCCCGGATCCAGGAACTCCTGGACGCTTCCGATCTATAGCAGCAGGCGATGGAGCCACGCGGAGAGGCGAGCGGCACTCGAGACGAGAACTGTATCGTCGTGGCCGGTCAGAACAAGTCGCATGGAGAAGCCTCGTCGCCAAACCATGGCCCGGCGGAGCACAGCCGGAGCAACCGAGCTCCAGGCAAAAGCGGTGGAAACCACCGTAGCCAGCACTCTGGCCACCACAACCGGCAGCCTCGAGATCCCGCCGTGGTTACCAGCAAGCCGCGTCACCCTCCTCGGGCAGACGCGGTGGAACCGGCGCGCGGCAAATCTATGGCGCCAGCCCAGCCGGCTCAGGGAGCTAGCCAGGGCGCTCAAGGTCATCATCCAGCTCGCTCGCACGTGAGCCAGAGGATCGGGGAACGCGTCGACCCGCCAAAGGACGACGCACGCCATCGGCTCAACCTGCTAGCGGACTCCAAGTTCGACGAGGAGGAATCCTCGGCAGGGCCGGTCTGTTTCGGCCCTCGCATCCGCAATGAGCCTTTCCCGGCCAAGTTCGCGCTCCCGCGAGACATGCCCAAATACACGGGGGCGGTGAAGCCGGAAGACTGGCTGTCGGACTACGTCACAGCCGTCGACATCGCGGGCGGCAACCAGAGGACAGCGGTGCGCTACGCACCACTCATGCTGACGGGATCTTTTCGGACGTGGCTCAACAGCCTGCCGGCTCTGCAGATCAATTCCTGGCATGATTTCCAAGAGGCGTTCATCAAGAACTTCACGGGAACCTACAAGCGACCGCCCCGCCCACGACAGCTGGCCCTCTGCAAGCAAGGCCCCGACGAGCCAGACCATGACTACCTCACGAGATGGTCCAAGCTGCGCAACTCATGCGAAGGGGTGGGCGAGGAGCAAGCCATCGGCTACTTCACAGACGGATGCAGAGAGGGGACCCTGCTGAAACACAAGCTCCACAGAGCCGAGCCGAAGTCAATTGCGGATTTCATGGCGATAGCGGACAAGTACGCTTCCGCCGACTCTGCTGCAAGAGTGCAATGCGTTGAGCCAGCGCCAGCTGGAAGCCAGTCTGAGCCGGCATCCGGCCAAGGAGGACATCACAACCGTGATCGACACGGCAAGAGGAAGGACGAACGCTGCGACAACAAGTACAGCTCCCAGCAAGTAGCTGCTGTTCAAGGAACCCCGGGGGCTACGGGTGGAAGCCAGAAGTGCAAAGGAGACAAATTCGGCAAGGACAAGTACACCATCGAGGTGATGCTAGACCAACCCTGCAAGTTCCATAGTGTTTCGGGCAAGCCGGCAGCGCATACCACTCGCCAGTGCAGCTTCACCAGGGATCTAGAGCAGGGAAACCACCAACTGCCTGGACCACCACCGGGCCTGCCGGCTGAAGCGCATGGAAACAAGAATCGACAACCGGTCAAGGCAGCAGGGGACTACCCCGAGGAAGCGAATGTGGAACAATACCATGTGTTCACTTCCCAGGTGGAGGAGCCAAAAGATGAATCGTGGTTCGGTGTCGAGGTGAATGCAATCGTGCAAGTTGGACCTCAGTACATGCATTGGTCCGACGCGTCGATTACCTGGGGATGCGAAGATCACCCGCCGCTCATGCCGAGGCCCGGGGGATACGCGCTGTCTTGAACCCAATCGTGTTCTCTGAGACGCATACCTGCCGATTCTCACGTGTACTCATTGATGGAGGCAGCAGCATCAACCTTCTCTACCGCACTTCGATGGAGAAGCTCGGGATCCCAGAGATCCAACTGAAGCCAACCAAGCTCACCTTCCATGGGATTGTGCCCGGGCACTCCTGTACGCCGATGGGAAGGATTGAGTTGGAGGTGCTGTTTGGTGAGAAGGACAATCATCGTCGCGAGCCGATCTGGTTCGAGGTGGTAGACCTCAACAGCCCCTATCACGCACTGCTTGCTCGACCAGCCTTGGCCAAGTTCATGGCGGTCCCGCACTACGCTTACTTCAAGATGAAGCTCCCAGGCCCTCGCGGGGTGATTACTGTCACTGGATGCTACAAGAGGTCGATAGAGTGCGCAAGAGCCAGCTCCAAGCTGGCGAAGGCCTTGGTCATTGCTGAAGAGAAGCGACAACTGCTGCAGAGGGTGGCGGCAGTCCAGCCGGGCTGCCTGGCGACGGGACTGCCGACTCCACACCTCAAGCCGGCAAGCCTCCCCAAGGAAGTCCCGCCCGAAGCGGGCAAGGAGTCAGAAGCTCTTGTCTCGGGGGCTGGCTCCTCCTTGAGGTAGGGGGAAGCGTTTCGCAGCTTCACCTGAGACAAGTCCAAGATCGCTTAAGACCTTCGGCTAAGCCAAGGCAAAAACCTTGTATCTCGAACAAGTGTCATTGAATAAAAGAAAGTTGGGCGGCATACGGCTGATCGCTGGAAAAAGTGCTCTGAAGTACCTTTTACCTTTCTAAGCGTTATTCACGGGGGCTGGAAACCGGCTCCGAACGGGAGCTGCCAGCCCCAACCCGATGAAACGATCCTCCTGTCAGCCGAATGAGTATTGTGTGCGGACCGGACCCCGAGCCCAACCTCCACCCTGCGCCGCGTGGGATGGCGCCGGCAGGTCACCCACCTAGGAAAATCGCTAAGAGGAAACGCCCGCGACCCGACGAATCGAATCCCATGTCAGACGAACGAGTACCGTGTGCGAACCGGACCCCGAGCCCAACCTCCAACCCAAGTCGAGGGCGATGGAGCCGGCAGGTCACTCACACTGGAATATCGCTAAGAGGACAGAACGCGGAGCCGTTAGCGGACGCCCACCCAAAAACCGCGCGCATTGGTTAATAGTTGTGCGTGGACTGGACCAAGCCAGATCTCTTATACGCCGAAGTACTACTCCTCATCCCGCAGCACGCTCCCACCCTAGACCGACATTCGGCTGTCGGTCCAAGGGAGACCAGCCGGCACCAGGCTGCCGGCTGGGGGTAGAAGGGCCGAAGGATGGCGAGATAAAGGAAAAAGGCGAAAGGGGTCAGGTCAAATCCGGTTCACCAACAACTAGAAACCAATGCGTAGAGAATTCAGGGTGAAGCGCCATTGATACACATGAACGAAATGTTGTTGGGCAGGACATGAGTTCAACGTACATAAGAACGAATAAGAAAATCCTGACGCACTCAGGGGGCGCTTGGCGAGCCAGCCGGCTCCAGTGGAGTAGTGTCCCAGTTCGAGACGCCAAGACAAAGTCATCGCCGCTGGGGGATGGTGGAATGGAGTGACCAGCGAGATCCTCGGGGGCTTTTTGAGGTTCTTCCGCAGAGCCGGGCTCTTCGAAGTCCATGCCATCCAAAGATTCGTCACTATCCCCAGCGTCGAAAAGCGCGTTGGTCTTGGCACACTCAGCAATGGCACAGGCGCGTTGGCGGAGCTTGGCTTTGTCGAGGCCTGCTAATCCGCCTTCACAAAGATTCTCCAGCTGGTCCAGGTTGACGCCTGGATACCAGGAGAGCACGAACTCCAGAGCCTGTTCAGCACCGGCCCGAGCCGCGGACTCCTTCCAGATGTCGAGCCGGTTGGGCGCGAGAGGGATCCACTGGAGGAGCGCCTGGATCTCGCTAGGCACCGCCCTTCCCGGCCACAAGGTTTCAAAGACGAAAACAAGGGCTTCGTGGAGATCCTTACCCAGCTTGGCAACCGGATGGAGTCGGCCTTTGGCCAACGCTACCAACTCCCCTGAGGAAAGCTCGGCCTTGGGATCACTGCTGGGGACGATCTTCTGTTCCGCCATGTATTCCTTCAGTGCCGCCGCGGCAGTCTCGTTGGAGTCAGGGAAAGCTCTAGCGAGGACAATCAGAGAATGAGGAGGCAGCATGAAAGGGCAAGAGCTGAGAAGCAGGAAGGAAAGGATACCGCGAAGAGATTCCTCCAGCCCTAGCAAGCCGGACTGAACCCTGCGGTCGCGGGCACGCCAAATGCCGATCTCCGTGTCATAACGCTCGCTGTCAAGCCTCCGGAGAGTTTCCAGCTCGTCGATTTGGGCGCCGCGGCTCTCGACTTTGCTCCCCAAGGTTGCGCGAAGCTCTTTCACCTTGTTGTCGAACCCCACGGAGAGGATTCTCTTCTCTTCGGCTAGCTGGTGATCAAACTCCAGCCGCAGCGATGACTCCGCCTCTCGAGCCTTAGCCAGCTCAGTTTCCAGCTCCTGAGCCCGGACGGCCTGGGCTTGCAGGCCCTGAAGCTCCTCTGCGTGCTTTCGCTTGAGCGACTCAACAGCGTCGGCCGACACCGAGTTGGCCAACTGGGACTCAAGCGAAGCAATGAGCGAGGAGGAATCTGAAAATGGAGGTATAAGAGCAGAAAGGACGACAACAAAGTCTGCGAAGCAAGGGGTCTCAAGCTTACCTGACAGCTTCTCCAGTTTTTTCTTCAAGTCTTGGTACTGAATCTTGCCAGCGCGGTACTTCGTCAGCAGCTTCTGAAAGACGTTGGCTCGAAGGGCGTTCAGCTCCTGCGGAAAGCGGAAAGGCAACGACGCTCAGCGAAATTCATTTTCGAGCCCGCTGTCTCTATAGCTACCTCAAAACTCGGGGGCTAGGGTGTATGTCAAAATGGACCATGAAACCGCAGATTATGTCTCCCAATTAGCAGAAAGAACCAGGGGCTAAAGGCGCAGCACTCACGTTGGTCATCTGTATAGCGTCAAGGAGTTGGAAGCCGGCGTTTTGAAGCGACCCCTTGGCAGCAGTAAACTGTTTGTCCAACTCCGCAAGAGTTGGCTTGCTGCCCTGCACCTTGAGCTTCTCTCCGACATCAGCACTCGAGGCGGTGTCTGCCCATTCCTGCTGAAGCCGGCTGGCGGAGCTCAAACTTCCAATGCTGGACTCAGCCGCGGCGACAAGAGCCTTCCCAATGGAGGCGCCCTTGGTCACTACCTCAGGGGCTGGCGAGTCATCACCATGTTCGTTCCTCGCCACTCGAGTGGCGAGGAGCCCTTGCGAAGCTTCGCCAGAGCTGGAGACCAGCCCAGGGAGCAGGGAATCAGCAATCGCGCCATCCCTCGTCTCGGCCGCAGGCACCGTAGCTGCACGCTCGGCGCGAGCTCAAGATTGGAAACAGCCTCGACAGCCGGCACCGGGGCCTTTTCCGTTTCCCCCGCCGCGGTCTCGCGCGCACTTTCTTGACTGGGTGGGACGGAGGAGGCGCAGATGGCGGCGTCATTCCCCGCCTTGGCGTCGTCGGTAGCAGGAGGTGGGGACAGGTCAGCCCCGACCGGCGCAGTCTCCTCGGCTGGCGTGGAGCCAGCCTCAGGTATGGCAGTCGGGCGGGGAACAGCGTCCACGGGCACCTCTGGGCGCACAGGTTCCTCTACCCTAGCCTCGCTAGCCTCGGGCTTCAACCGCGGAGAGCCGCGATCGTCTTCAATGCGGCCCGAGTCGCCGCCAATCTCCTCCCTATGCGCCCTCTTGAGGCAGGAGGGCTCGAGAACCGGGGTCGCGGTTTCTCCGGAAGCAACGGCGGGAGGAGGTTGGGCAGCCAGGTCAACAGAAAGGGGCGACCTGCAAAGAGGACGTCCCACGACCAAGTCAATCGGGACCGCGGCACCAAAGTAAGGAGGAGAAGCAAGGAAGCGGGAAGCTCACCTGGCTATGGCGATGGCTCGCCGTTTGGCCACCTTCTTCATCTTAGGACGGCACAGGTCCTTTGCTGCCGGCTCTGGCCTCCTGCGCTTCTCAGCCGGCTCGGGGGAGGCCGGCTCGGCCCTTCTCTTGGCGCCGGTCGGACCGTCTCCAGCCTCTTCAAGGTCCGCCGGCTCAGGGGCGACAGAACGTCGCTCGGAAGACTCTGGCAGACCCACGGTCGGGGGAGCCTGAGCTCCAGCGGCGGCTACATGGAGAGCCACGCCCCCGAGGGTAGCAGTTGATCCTGCACTACCATCGTCACCTTTGGACCAACCTCTTAGAAGAAAAGGGCTGGGGAACTTACTAGAGTGGTCAAGGGGTTCGCCCGAGTCCACGAGCTCATCGTTTCCTTCATCGCCTCGAGTGGCGCTCGAGCTCTCGACGGCGCCCTGGGAGCCAGCATCCTCCATCTCCTCGGCCTCGTCCCAGATGACCTCCTCGTCTGACTCCTCTCTGTCGGTGGCAAAGCCGGCTCGTCGTTGGGCGGCATTCTCCGCAGCTTGCAGGGCGAACAGGTTCTGCCCGAGCCAAGTAGACAGAGGTCAGGCGATCGGAATTGCAAAAGGGGGAGAGATGGGAGCTGAATCCGGCAAGTTTACCTCAGCAATCGGGTTAATTCGGTCATGAGGCTCCAGGCCCCACTCCCACGAAGCTGGAAGCTTGACATCGGCAATGCGGTTTACCTTCCGCGCCACCTCCAGTGCCGACAGTACCCTGGAGGAGTGTCGAGTGGGATCCTTGGTGGACCCCAGGTAGCACATCTTGTGCGAGCGGCGCTGGAGCGGCGACACGCGGGCAACCACGAAGGAGAGTAGGAGGTCAGCCGGCTCCAGGCCGCCCTCCGTCTGCATAGTGGAAATCCACTAAAGAATCTTCTCCGTGTCCGACGAGGGCTGAGGAACAGAAACACTCCAGCTATCCCGCGCGGGGCCGTTTGCGTCGAAGGGCGGCAAATTGACATAATCTGCGCCCTCCTTCAGATTCTTCACATAGAAGCAGGAGCGCTGCCATTTCTTGCAAGACTCCTTCCCCTTTATGCTCGGGAAGTCCGCGGTCTTGCGCGCATAGAAGGAGGCGGTGCCGCATATCACAGGGATTGTCTCCGCCGTCTGGGTCTTGAAGTAGATCAGCCGGCGGAACAGCTCGACATTGGGCCAGATGCCCAGGTACGCCTCGCAAAGGGTCGCAAACGCGGTCAATGTCATCATTGCATTCGCCCCGATGTGGTGCGGTTGCAGATGGAAATGATCCAGGAACTGGCGCATGAAGCTGCTGGCGGGCAGCGCAAATCCCCGGGGGAAATGGTCGTAGAAGACTACCACCTCCCCGGGCTTCGGAGCGGGGATGCGCTCGCTACCAGCAGGGCGGCAGCCCACGAGATCCACGGGCGGAAGCACCCGGCCCCGGCGCAGTAGCTCGATCTGCCTCTCCTTCACCCAAGAGCCTTCCCAGGATCCCTTCGGCAAAGCGGGCGGGTCAGCATCCTTCCCAGAGGCTGCCCCCTTCTCTTTGGACCGGGACGCTTTGGGAGCCATCCGGGTGCGGATCTGGATGAGCGGAATGGTGGCGGAGCGGACGAGGAACCCTAATCCGGTGGGGACGAAGCTAGGAAGCAGAGGACACCAGGTGGAGCAAATGCAGAAGGGAGAAGAGAAGCGGGCAACCGATGCTCTATTTCCGGAACGGTCCCTGGTTTAAAAGTGAAGGGGTGGGTCAGTTGCTTATTTCAGCCACGATGGGTCGGCAACTGACCCCTTTCGTCACGAACCACGATCGCGTAAAGATCGGGCAACCGCCGTGGTTGTCGCAAAAGATCGTGGGCCGGGGCCGATTGGACGTGACGCGATGGCGTGCGGACAAGTGGTGCCTCGGTCCAACCCCCGAGGGAACAAGTCCCAAGGAGCCGGACAGCGGCAGACGGCTGCGTGGCGGTCGCTAGCCGGATCGGTCTCGGAACCGGCTCATTTCGAGACGGCCGGGGTAACTCCGCAAGACCCAGCCTTGATGACCAGAGCGACCAAGCCTCCAGACCCGGTGGAGAATCCTGGGACTTCGACGAGAGCGAGCAAGACTTCGGCGAGAAGAGGAACCCGCCGAAGCCCCATGCTAGCCCATGAGACTTCGCCAGTTTCGGGGGCTAGTGTCGTGGGAATGACTTAGGGGGCGCACCATGGGCCGGGCAATATGCCGGCTGGCGTCCCAGGAGCCCCCACGGCTTCAACACGAGAAGACCGGCTCCGCCCGAAGGGCCGGCTGCGCCAGCAGCCGGCTAGCGACTCCACCGAGGAGAACCGGAGCCGGGCAATGAAGACAAAGCTTCCCAACGGTTGTCTGGCCAAAAGTAGGTTGGCCCCGACAAGAGCGGCAGGGGCGCAGGATGGGAGTGACGAGCGCCACGACCACGTCCAGCCAATGAGAGATCGAAGACCCTTCCCCACGACGGGATCCGAGGCAGAGGAGAAGGGATATGCCCTCCAGATGCCGGCCCAGGGGAAAGGCACTTTATATAGTGCCTTTGCCAGAGCAGGGCCGGAGGATCACGCCAAGGACGCCGCCGCCGAGGAGCCGGCAGTCGGCCGAATCGCTACCTAAACCTGTAACCAGGCCCCCATCTATATAAGGGGGGCCTGGACCCTTAGCACGGGGGGATCCGATCTTCTTCTTCATCCTCTAGCCCGAACAGCTCGAGGAGCATTGTAATCGATACTATCCAATCAATACGAAGAAGGCAGGAAGTAGGGGTTTACCTCCAACCGGGAGGGCCCTGAACCTTGGTAAACCGAGGTGTCTCTGTTGGCACGATCCCGAGCCGGACCCATCGTCACCATCGTCGAGCCCCTCCGATAAGCCTCCCCATGGCTACTGTCTCTAAATTCCCACGACAACTAATTTCTTAAATTTACATCATAATTAAGTTATGAAGGGGTAAGAAGCAATCTCAGCAGTTGATATGTTTAAGTTTGAGATGAATTAGGGGAAGGGGGCGCACTAAAGCAAACCTCTTTCTTAAAACTCAAAGTAGTACATATGAACTACTTTTAATTTTTCAGGTGGAAATGCATCCTCGCACCCGTCATGGTCATGCTATCGTTAAGATGAACAGAAGGCTCATTGTGAGAGGTACACTATTTTGTGCCACACATGTTAACGTTGTCCAAGCAATTAATAGTCCATATATAGTTGCTGAGTTTATTTTTCCTTTTTTATTATATGCAGGTCCTGGTACACATGGCGAGGAAGATTTTGAAGGATTCATTGAGTACGCTAACCGCATAGAGATGGATGAGGATGATTATCGTAGACTGGAAAGGGTGGTTGAGAAGTACTTGCCAAGGAAACCCTTGTATGTTTGCACTATAAAAAAGTCAAACATAGTTAAGGGAAAAGCAAAAATGGTAAACATTTTGTACATATTATTTATTTAGCACTAATTGTTACAACCTATGGGTATTGACAATGCATTTACTTGTGATATATATATATAGTACTTCTCAAACAACTTCACCACCAACCACATTCAGAGGCATGTTCAACTACCAGCAGACATACAAGTCTTCTCAAGGAATAGCCTTGTTGCAAATGTCAAGATGGTCATGAGCAAGTCCAAGGTGAAAGGAAAAGGGAAAGGGGGTGCAATGATAACAACAAACTGGATGGATGTTGTTAGGCACAATGATATGAAAGTTGAGGACATGTACATCTTGTGGTTCCGTGGGAGCCGAGATGGTCTCAAGCTTCTTGTTGATATTGTCTGAAATCAACAAGTATTTAAAAATTTAGTTCATTTCACTCGATTAGTATGACAAAGTTGTCAAGCACTTTCCATGTTATCTTTTCTCGTTTGGTTAGGTAATGGTGTTTTCATGCACATTAATTTATCAAAGTCGTCAAGTATGATGTGATGCTAATGCTACACCTTATTTCATGCTTTTTGTTGATTTTGCTAATGTTACACCTTATTTCATGCTTTTTGTTGATTTTGCTAATGTTACACCTTATTACATGCTTTTTGTTACACCTTATCGAAGTCGTCATGTGTCAAGTATGATGTGATTTACGGGCCCACCTGGGTCAGCATAACCAAGCGCACAGCTCTTGCTGGTAGCGTAACTTCTGGGCCGGCCTTGGGCTGCGCATCCAGGAGAGATGAAAGATGGACGGGTTATGTCGTTGCCACACATCCACGACCATGACCTATGCCGCCTCCAAGATCTGATCCAAGACGCCTCCAGTCGCCAAGTCGACGACAGTTCCTTACCGTCGTCGACGCCGTATCTCCATGCAGCCTTGGTCATCTTTAGTGTCTTTGAACAATTATTTGTCTATATTTGAACCAGAGCATATTATCTATCTACTGCTTCAGTCACCATGACTTGACCCATGTAAGAACATGAAGCAGGTGCAAAAAACTGAAGTAAACAATAGTAAACATAAAGACGAGAGAAATGAGATTCTGCTACTATTTGGTGGCACGGCAGAGAGATTGTTCCACTTTTTGTGTCGCGGTAGCTAGATTACTCCTGAGGCAGGGTTTGCACCGCCAATCTCTGCCCAACAGAATCCTGCAGAGGCACCGCTTTTATCTGCCGTGGCATATCCTATTTCTTTTTTGAGCCGAGGGCAGAAAAGGAGGCAACAGTAAATCATGCAACATATATATATGATAAAAGCGGGCAACAGTAAATCATGCAACATATATGATAGCGTAAGATCATAAACATCCAGAAAAAACATCTACATTGTCTCATAGTGCCACAAATACTCGACAAAAATATGTTTTCCTTAAGATTTCAAGCTACTTCCATGGCCACGAAATCGAGGATTTTCTTTTTCACTTTCTCATGCAAATTTGTTTTTGCCAGTACTATTTTGGCTACAGTCCGTCTTCTGCCATCATCTACTTTTTTCTGCAACAAATATTACGTGGTTTAATAAGGTTAGATGAAAGCGGGTATTCTAATGTGCAAGAGACCATGTAGTTACCTGCGAAACCTCCCCTGTCATTTTATCTCCATCCCAGTGTTCCATAAACTCCAACACAAATAGGCCACATGAGTTCCTGGTAATGAAGCGTAAGTTGATTAGCAGTAGTACGCATCAATAATAATGCCGTAAGGCTTGCAACTAACTTACGTATCAGTTTGCTTTGGAATATCATAGCTTTTAATAGGCCAATTGGAAACGTCTGGAAATTTTGTGTCTGATTGTTCTTTGTTCGCGTGTTCGACGTCTTTTGCGATCTCGGCTCTCTGAAAATCATTAAAATTTAGTACAATTTGTTGAGAAAATATATCTTGTTAGAATGGTGAGCGTCGAGTGTACCAATTTTTTGAAAAATCTCTCAGTCCGGCTAATATGAAACAGCGAGTCTAGAACTTGGAATTCCATCTTGCCTCTGTGCATGACGACGGTCAACTAGTGGCAATTATCGATGTTAACTGTGAAATAGGCCTACCAAAAATAACACAATTAATATCACAATACAAACATTTCTATGGCATTTTCACTATTTTATTTACATACCTTGTCGGTAGCAAAATATTCATCCAAACATCTTGATAAGCATTGTGAAAAATGTTTTTTGTCCTTCGATCTACATCGAATAGGAGGCCTTTCTACTAGAGCATTTGCCCTCCAAGCAGGGCATATGCGTCTCTCATCACTCATTTTCAGAGACAAATCTCCCAAATAAGCATCAATAACCTACAGAAAGATTTAGTAATGCGAGTGATGATGATTCATACATATGAACTAATACGAAATAACAATGTGACGCAGGTATGACGGCTTACGGTACGAGTCAGCCAGTCATGGTCAAGGACCACTTTAAGGCTTTGCGCAGACATCCCGAACCCAGAAGCACTTTTATAGACATTCTTAGGTCGTCCTTTTTTTGTTTTACATGCAGTTTCCACATAAGTCACTGCAGCATCAATGAGCTCTGGTGTCAACGGAATTGATCCCTCTGGGGTTTCTTCTGATGTTAACATAGCTGTCAGACATAGAAAAGATATCAACTACATTTTATAACCACGCACAGACCCTTTGTTTAAAAGAATTTTTACTACCTTTCCTAACCACCGCAGGGTTCCGTAGTTGTTTACCCCGTCTGTCCACCAAAAAAGGTGAACTTGGTTCCAATTAAACGTTGCGCTTGCGCTTCACACCCACATCTTCTTTCTTCCCACTCTCAATAGCTTTCCGACAAATGGAACAAAGACTATCAAAGCTACACTCATCTGATGCACCATCTGTTAAATCAAATATATTTTCTTCTTGTAGCTCCTTTTTCCTGGAAGCTACCAAATCCAGCAATGGAATCGAGGATGATGATTGGGCTGTACTGTTATCATCAATCTGTATTGGTACGTCGGGACTTGCACCGAGGATTGCCGGTGTGGTGTACTTAGCATCAGTACCATTCTTCAACTTATTGTTCTTTGGTGTTTGGAAGTTGGAATCCACAAGCTCCTCCTTTATACTTGACCACTGTGAGGAATCATCATGCAAACTCTTTTGTGAACCCTTGTCGGTCGAATCCACGTCATCACAATCCATGAAATCTTTGGGCGGAAGACTATGGTTGTGAGTTGGCGCATATCCTTTCTTCTTCTGTATCTCCTCTTCAACGAAACTATCAAACATCTTGTCTTTATTAGGCCTGTACACAACTCCTGTCGCGTTTAGCATTTCTAGTACTTTCTGCAAAACAGAGAAATTTAAAAACAATAATGTCATGTACAAGAAAAAATGATATGAGCAAATTGTAGCACATAAAAAATATGTCTTGTAACCTCAGCACATTGTTGTGACATCTCCTGGATGATATCTTCAGTAAGGGTGTTAGAAATATGCCTTTTCACTTTGTTCATGAGCTGTGCCATCATGTCTTCCATACCTGAGGCATCCTTTGAACCCAGCGCCCTCTTGCCAGAAGTTGCACCATTTACTTTCTTATAGGGCTTTCGTTTATTAGGTGGAACAATGTCCAGTGTGTTGATCTTCGGTTGTCTACTCTTAGAAGTTATGTCATCGTAAATCTGGTTCATATGCACATGTAATAAAATAATATTGCCCATGTGTAATGATATAAACAACAAACTAGTAGACACTTAAGTCAATATCTAATATTTACCATTCCTTCACCACGGCCTTTGATGCAATCAAGTGCGTCTCTCTTCTCAGCCTCGGACTCCATCCAGTTCCTCATCAATGGCCTCCTCGACATACATAATGCACCTTCTGGGCGTACTTTCTCATAGTATAGATACTGCAAAAGTTTGGAACAAAACAATATTCACACATTCTGGCATTGCACAAGATTATGTATCTAAAGTTAGAATAGTACCTGCAATAGGGCTAAGTTGCCTTTAGGCCATTGCCTCATCTCATATCCGGTTTCTATTTTCTTCAAGCTACCCATCAGGAAAGATCGTGTGAATTCATTGGAATTTAATTTTTTTATGTGGTGCACATCTTGTACTATTGCGTAGTACGCCTTCGGAAGAGTGATTTTGTATTGTGGCGCAAGCACTGTCCCAAGTAGAACAAGAACAGTCTTGCGGAGGAAGTCATGGTCTGCGACTTTGCTCTCAATGACGTCAGCAATTAACTCATCAATCCGTATATTGCCACTCTTCTTGCTTAGAAAATGTCCTGGTATATTATACTCCATGTCGTCCCCTTCCTCATATAGTATGGCGTCAATGTTCAACCCAACATCTTTTAAACCGAGGATACATTCCACGTCCACTCCTTGTGCAGAGATCCCATCATGATTTTCTTGTACATAGAATTTGTTGGTCTTGGGATCATACTTCTCGACCATAAACCTGATCACAGGCTTCCTCATCTTAATGGGTGGTATCACGAGCATGCAGTGCAAGTCAGTAGTTTGAAATTCAGCACGTTGTGCTGGTGACATGCGGTCTACAAATTCGCACCATGTAAGCACGTTACAAAGTGGACCTGGGACATCTTCCATGATCTGTTCATAAATAAATGGTGGTATTTATAAAATTCGATCATTGTTCGTATCATTATTAAAAAAATAGGCGTACGTACAACATATATGTTGATATATCGAGAAAAATGCCAATTCGGTCTATGAAGTTGCCATGGATAAAGGACCTAGTAATTGTCTAGGGCTCAATCTACTGAGAAATAACTTAGTGCTCAGTAGAATGACGTTATCACATCTCAGGTGCAACTCATGTTGCAACTCAATATTAGCCGGAATCATGAAGCAATTTAACGGTTTGGATGTATGGTTCCTAGTTGCAACATCACTTGCAACTGAAAAAATCTCAGTTGCAACTCAATTGCACAAATCACGATATAAATCTAATTGTTTAGGAGTATACTGAGCAATAAGCTATTTCTCAATTTACTGAGAAATAGCAAATCCGTTAAAAGAAACAAACATGTAGGGGTTATTTGCACACACAAAACAGACGCCGCCATCACGCAGTGACCAAAACGCTCGCTCGTGGCAACTTTGTGATCCAAAATTCATGATTTGTAAGTTCATGACCAAAGCTCATCCAACTTTATAGACTAAATCGTCTAAAAAAAACTTTATAGACTAAATCGGCATTTTTCTCATTCCTAAATCCTAACGGAAAAAATGCATAACACGTCATGGATATCCAAGGATATAAACCCTAGCTAATGCTATACGGAAATTAGATGAGCAGCAATACCTTGAACAGCCGGCCTGTACGAGGATGGTGCGTCTGGTGGCAAGGGGTGGGCAATGACGTAGGCGCGCAGCTGTCACCTAGGTACTGGCAGACAGGTACGTATAACACATATGAGATCTAGATCTCGCATTTAACGCGGTGATATCTGCATCGACGAGAAGATTCATGAAATACAACGGCGATGTTACCTCGTCGATAGGGACGTTCGGTATGCCGATTGTTAACATGGCGCATGAAGTATATATGCCACAAAGGTCGAGGGGCGGCGACGTAGGAAGCTGTCTCCTATGTCATGACGAGGAGGAACATGATATGATATGAGATCTCGCGCTTGGCGGCGTCGATCAGATCGAAGAAGAAAACTATCGAGGCGAGTTTACCGTGCCGATCTCCTTAATTATCGCTCGCTACCACATATGGTAGTTTCCTTCATATACCCACGTACGATGTGCAGAAGTCGGTAAGTGGGCTAGTTTTTTTTAAGAATCATGTGGACTAGTTCAATGCTGCTGCATGACCTATGGGTTTGGGTCGGCCCATTCATCTGGCGAGAGGACATTTGTCGATTCTGGCGACCCAACGCCGACTCTAAATGTTTTTTTTCAATATTTTTTACAAGTATCATTTTACTATGTCATATGAACATGAAAAAATCATAAATATAAAGAAACCATGGTACATACAATTGTTTTAATTATGTGCACTAATTTGGTGTTAATTAATAGTTTACTAAAATAAAATGGATCCATTCCAAGACTTCTACTTTCCTGGACCATAAATAAATGACCCTAATTTTTTTAATAATTAAGCTACTATATGGTAGATAATATGAAATTGATATTAATGCCAAACTTTGGGGTCATGGGTCCCAAACACACATCTTAATGCAACAGTTGGGATCATTTCAGCATGGCATTTTAACTTTTTTGATCATAAAATAGATGTTTAAGCCCAAAACCCTAGTTTATACCACTACCATAGTATCAAGCATGTGATTGCCCTAACTACCAATGAGAGTGCTATCCATGCTATTACTATCAATACAACCTAGATCCACTATCACAACATGGAGTGGTTGACGGTGTAGGGATGGCAGTGATGACCTAGTTGTGCATGTTGCCTGCCCTAGGCACTGATGGAGGAGTGGGATATTGTTATTGTTAACTATTTGCTGTGTTGACCTCCAGGTCCTTGCACCGGTGTGTTTTTGTGAACTTGTTATTAGTTGCATCTTTTGGTAAACTTGTTATCTCATCGCGATCAAGCTTGCTACAAGTACTTGATTCTAGTAGTTCATGCATGTTTGCTAGTTGCTAAATTGCTCACTAGTAGTTGTTTGACCTTAATTACTAGTTCTTGCTTATGCACCATAGCTCATTCGTATTGTAGTCTATGTCTCATGGTTGTTACTAGTACTTGATTATGCAGAAATTGTAAGTTGCTGGTCTTAGGCATCATACAATCATAGGACTCATGGCTGTGAAACTTGAAATAGAAAACAACCCTAACTTCCACAAATTAAACATGTATCTGAATCAATCTTTATCGCTATTGTGTCAACTATTCATACCGCGCGGTTACATATGTGACTCTACTATGTAATGGATAATATAATATGAAAAAATAATTTATCCGTTAACTGGGCCTGGTAGAAATAAACAACTGGGCCAATATTACAATATTGCAATTATTAGGCCTGCATGTAAACAATGCATAAATAGTTGGGTACGCCCTAATTGTAGATCTAACTACATACGTATACCTCCCCCACCCCCCGCCGCCGCCTCGTCTTAATTAACCACGCCGCCGCCGTATAAGCTGCCATGCCTAGATGGGATGACGGCGCAACTTCGAAGGCATTCTACCAGCTGCAGGTGCCGGTATGTGTTATGATTACTCTTTTTTAAACCGTGTATATTGTGATGAACTGGTACATAATTACAACGTTATGGTTCTTTTTCTGAAATATGATTTCTACTTAATTTAGAGTTTCCCCTTTAGCCGATCCCCTTCAGCATAGTAGGATGATATAGTACGTGTTTTCCGTAATTGGGTGCAGTGTTCTATAGATGATAATTTGAACAAGGTTTTTTCTTGTTAATTCCCAATTAGGACATGGCGAATTTTGATTATGCATTTGCTCCTGATCATATGGTGGATGAACCCGCTTTCTGCGGCATAGATAGGGACTGCCCACTGGTCTGTCTCGTCCACGAGCTTCAGCTGTGCAAGTGCGTTGCCTTTGGAGGGACAAACACAGGTCGTAAATTCTACATGTGTCAACATGTGGAAGTAAGTGATTTTTGCTAAGCTGATTATTATTTTCACAAGAGTCTTCGCCTGTTTGATTAATTTTTGCTCATAATTTTTTTTATGTCTACTTTTTTTTGCAAAAAGTCCTGAACTGTGGATTTCACTCTTGGATAGATCCAGAGTGGCCTGGGACACTGAAGAATGCACTAGCTAAGATATGGGCAATGTACGAGGACTGCACCGATGCACGAAGGCGTGAGAGGAGTGAGAACGCAACCTTTGTCAAGGAGCTTCGCGGTGATAAGAACAAGGTAGAGAGTAAATACTCAGATCTCATTGCTGATGTGAACAAGCACATGGATGAGACTGCGGGAAGGATCATTCAGCAAAACCATGCTAGGATTATGGGAAATAATAACGCGGGAAATAGTGAGGTGGACGTGTTGAAGAATGAAGTGGCAATGCTTAAGGAGGAAATTGAAAAGCTTGAGTGCGTGATCCGTGATTTGCTCAACGCAGGTACTGCTAACTCGGATAAGATTAGGAGGATGAAGGCAATATGTGATGAGTGATATATTATCATCGGAATTCCATTATTAGATGTGTTTTCGTTATGTTTGCCATGAACATTTGTTTGTTTTAAATATGAACCCTTCTGTTAAGCTGAACTATGGAGATGCTTGTTTTAATTAAGTTTCATCATGTAATCATTGCATGTTGAATGTCCTACATTCTAAGATATTTTTGTTTTTCTACCTTTGATTCAACATTGCTATTTAATATGAGTCAAAACTTTGATGCACCAGATTCAGTTGTTTTATCTGCCGCGGCAGAGATTCAGCCATTTTTTAAGCCGCAGGCTAGATCCAGCTCTTTTTCTCCGCCGCTGCATAAATTCTGCTCGTTTTCTCTGCCGCAGCAGGAAATAATGTGACATAAAATCATGAACATACAATCATGAACATAAAATAATGCAATATAGAGTCATGAACATCACATCAATCGACAACTGTATATAAAATAAAGAACCAGATTAATGATGTACTGAATTCACCAGTTCAGCCATGGTAATGATCCACATCTAAGTAATTTGGCTTTCTCTTTCAAGATAGCGACAGTGATGCCATTTTGAGGACTTTCTTTTTCACACTCTCACATAGATTCGTTTTGGCCATCACAATTTTGGCAACAGCCTGTTTCCTGGAAGCATTTACTTTGTCCTAAAGAAAAGCATTACTTCGTTTAGTAAGGTGAGATTGTGAAACTTCCTCTCATCTCCGTTCCAATGTTTCATGCACTCCAACAAAAATAAGCCACATGAGTTCCTGTTAAAATAATAATTAATGAGTTAATTATCACTAGTCTGCATCAGTAGTAGTACCGTTAGGTAGGTAAGAACTCACCCATCCTTTTGCTGAGGTATGTCATAGGGGTTTAGTAGGCCAATGCTGAAGGGTTTGGAAGGTTAAGGTCAGTTATCTATTTGTTTGCTTGTGAGACATCCATCGTAATTTGGTTTCTCTGCAGTGTTACAACAAGATTAATTTCTATTCTCTCAGTTTTAAAAAAAATATTAGAACGGTATGCTATGAGCGTACTCCCTCCGTCCCAGTTCTTAAGGCTTACACGTATACCTAGGTCGTCATTTTGACCAACATAATACAACTTATATACTATAAAATATATATCACTAAAAAGTTTAAACATTGTACTTTCTAATGGTATAATTTTTATGTTGTAAAATTTAGATTATATTTGTCAAAATGACGACCTAGGTATACGTGTAAGCCTTATGAACTGGGATGGAGGGAGTACCACTTTTTCAACGTATTTATGGCTCGGTCCATTCTTCAATGAGTTTAGCACTTGGAATTCCTTATTGGGTATATGCATGATGACGGTGATCCAGTGGCTATTTCCAAGATTAACTAGGATATAGGCCTATAATACCAAACATAGCCCGTGGAGGTGAAACTCGCCGGCGATAAGGTAAGCCTTCATCATTGTGGTTCTGGGAAAATTTGTCCTAGGTCATGTACATATTTGTTTAGGGTTACAGATTTTCCACTTCTGTTTAGGATTAGGGATGTTCCACTTATGTTTAGGGTTAGGGTTTTCCCATTACAAACCTGCAGCTCCCATTAAAAACACATTAGACAGAGACAGAGGGGTTCACTTTCAAATTGATGATAGTTGATTTCGCCATCAGTTTGGGGATCAGAATATTGTCACAGTAATGCACATCTAATTTGGGGAAAACAGATATAGTTGACAGAGAAATTAGATAATTGGAATTATTTTACTGTGCTATCTAATTTTGGTGCCTTGTCTTTGCACAATAAGTGTTAATGGCTGCTAATATAATCGAAATGTTGGTTAGTATGTAATCATGGTGGATGGTGTATTGTGAGATGGTTTTTAATTAACTATGAGGTGTAATGGATGAAAACAGTGATGTGCTTGCAAGTGTAGTTTTGTTTAAATTTTCCAGGTTTTAATACTATATATAGCACTTAAAATGCATGTCATGTGTAAGCTTCTGCCATGAATATAGCTAGGGTTTTAAGCTACCCCAAGTGTACCCTTCGTTATGATGGCTTTTAATTCATCTTAATTAATTTAGTGTTGAGTAGTTATATGTAACTTGGATTGGATTTCATATTTAGTATGTTAACTCAAGCTATATAATCTAGCTATGTACAATCTGACCAGTCAAAATTTTCCTTTTTTATCAGGAGCTTAACTCAAGTTATATAATCTGGCTATTTAGTATCTAGCATTGTGCCTAACTTTAACTCAAGTCACCCATTCACCAATCACTCTTTTTTTCACTTATCACCAGTCACTCTCTTCGTGGCGTAGGGATGCTACAATACCCACACTTTTGCATCATTTCATATGGCATATGCATCTTCTAGGTTTCTAGGCGTGTTGACCATGTTTGACCCATGAAATGGGAGTTGTATCCATGTATTTCTACCCTAGCACCTTGGATCAACATATCACCAAACACTCTATTTGTGGTGTAGGGATGCTATACTTCCCACACTTGTGCATTATGCATCTATTTCATGTGCATATGCATCTTCAAGGTTTATAGGGGGTGTTGACCATGGTTTTTACCCTTGAAATGAGCCCAAAAACTAAAAAATGTGAATATAATAAAAAAAGCATTCATTAAACCGGCGGGAATTTTACATATGGTTTATCCTAATATCCTAATAAATCTAAAAATGGCGTGGCCCCCTGTCAGCCTCGTCAGCGCCATCTCCACCGTCATCGTTGCCGCCCTTGCTCCAGTCGTAGGAGGAGAGCTTCAAGGCGCTGCCGCTCACCGCAGGGCCGTCAGATTCGGCCAAGTCGATGACGGCGCCGCTCTCATATGCCGACCACCACTTGCAGCATTCGTCATCGGTGGAGAGGCGGCGCTGTTGTTTGGCTGCCACCGACTCCTGCACGGCCTTGGTGTAGCCCGGCGTGTCCTCAGGGTCATCGGGCGTGCGCAGAGACGCCTGGGGCCGGAGGTACGCATCCAACGACGGTGATGGCTGCGGCTGCGGCGGCGGAGTGCATCCTCTGCCACGTGCCCTCCTGCGCTGCGCAGCATCCGGCTTGACGTCCTCCAGCTCCGCGCTCCTATTCACCGGCGGCGACACCAGGATGCAGTTGGCACGACGAGGGTGTTGGAATTATGCCCTAGAGGCAATAATAAAGATATTATTATAATTCTTGTTCATGATAATGTTTATATTCCATGCTAGAATTGTATTAAGCGGAAACTTTAATACTTGTGTGGTTTATGAACAACACCGTGTCCCTAGTACGCCTCTATGGACTAGCTCATTGATTAATGATGGTTAAGGTTTCCTAACCATAGACATGAGTTGTGAATTAATAATGAGATCATGTCATTAGGAGAATGATGTGATGGACAGACCCAAATAAAGCAGAGCAATTAGATCGTATCATTGTGTTCATCTTTGCGAAGCTTTTTCCTATGTCAAGTATTGTATTCCTTAGACCATGAGATAATACAACTCCCTGGTATCGGAAGAAAGCTTTGAGGTCATCAAACGTCATCCTATGTGAGGGTGATCATAAAGGTGTCTCTCAGGTGATCGGAAAGTACTTGTTGGGTTATATGTATCGAGATGGAATTTGTCCCTCCCGAGTCGGAGAGATATACTTCGGGCCCACTCGGTAATCGATATCAACACCGCTTGCAAGCACATGGTTAAGGAGTTAATCACAAAGTGATATCGGATTACAGAACGAGTAAAGTACTTGCTGTGAACGAGATTGAACTAGGTATGCCGATACCGACGATCGAATCTCGGGTGAGTAAAATATCATGTGACGAAGGGAATACATATACGGGATTAATTGAATCCTGACATCGTGGTTCATCCGATATGATCATCGATGAATATGTGGGAGTCAATATGGGTTTCCAGATCCCGCTGTTGATTATTGATAGAAGATCATGTCTGCATATTCTCGAACCCGTAGGGTCACACACTTAACGTGCATCGACGCTAGGATAGAATGGATAATTGGTTTATGAGTTTTTGTTCGGAGTCTCGGATGAGATCCAAGACATCACGAGAGGTTCCGGAATGGTCCGGAGAATAAGATTCATATAAAGGAAAGCAGTTTTTGGATTCCGGAATCATTTCGGAGTTTATCGGTATTGTACCGGAAGGTTCTAGAAGGTTCCAGAGTGGGACCAACGTGGGCCCACTTGTCGGAGGCCTGCGTGGGCCTAAGGGGAAGTGCCCTGGCCACTTTGGGCCAGGCGCACAAGGCCCCTAAGGCCCAGCCGGCCAGCCCTTAGGGGAAACCCTAAGGGAACCTTCCAGAAGAGGGGGGAGGGAAGACTTGCCCCCTACTCTTCCCCCTAGCCACCGCCCTAGAGGCTTGGAGGAGGGGCCAAGGCAGCCGGTCAGCCCCCCATATAAGGGGGGCAGGGGCGCAGCCCCCTCCCACTCCAACCCTAGCCACCGGCCAACTGCTGCCCCTCCACCTCTCTCTCTCTCTCGCGACTGTGCGTAGGCAAAACCCTAGCCGCCGGCCAACTGCTGCCCCTCCACCTCTCTCTCTCGCGACTGTGCATAGGCGAAGCCCTGCCGCAGAAACTCTCCACCATAAGCACCACGCCATCGTGCTGCAGATCCAATCTATCTCTCCACCATACTTGCTGGACCAAGGAAGGAGGAGTCGTCGCTGCACCGTACATGTGCATCTCTCAGAGGCGCCGCCACTTGCGGCGTAGGATCGGATCGGATCGCGGGGAGGAGACGGCTAGTACGACTACATCATCCACGTTCTGTTGAACGTTTCCGCTGTGCGATATCTTCAAGGGTATGAAGATCTCATCTACCTCTCTCGTTGATTACATCTCCTAGATTAGATCTTGGCTTTCTTGTTCGCATCCATAGGAAATTTTTTGATTTACTATGCTGCGAAACCCTTCAGTGGTATCAGAGCTAGATCTATGCGTAGATGTGTTTCACGAGTAGAACGCAACATGCTTGTTGCGGGCGTTGATATTTTCTGTTGCAAACCTCTTTGTTTTGTATTTCTTATGGCGCGGCATAGTGAGATCGAAGTGGTCCAGGCCAACTTTACGCGACCTCGTTCGCGAGACCGGCTCCGCACTTGACGTGTGGCTTGTTCCACACATGCGGCTGGTGGATGCCAGTTTCTCTCACTATAGTAGTCATGAGATTTACAACGGATGTTAGCAACCATAATATCACCGTTGTGGCTTTTCGTAGGTAAGAATCGTTCTTAGCTTGTTACTCCCATAAGCCACGTAAAACATGCAACAACAAAGTAGAGGCGTCTAACTTGTTTTTGCAGGGAGTGTTTTGTGATATGGTATGGCCGAAGACATGATGTGTATGAATTGAGATGTATGCAATGATCATGTTTTGTAATCTTTCACGACTTGCATGTCGATGAGTTCACAACCGGCAGGAGCCATATGGTTGTCTTTATAATTGTGTATGACATGCGTGTCAACTTCTTATACGCCATGTAATAGCTTTACTTTATCGCTAAGTAGTTAGCAATAGTTGTAGTTGCTATTTGTGGTGGAGGCAATCATGGTGGAGTGATGGAGATCATGCCGGCACGCACAAGATGGAGATCATGGCGCGGAGATTGGCTATACCATGTCACATAAAATTATATGCATGTGATGTTTATCCTTTTATGTATCTTATTATGCTTAGATCGCGACGGTAGCATTATAAGATGATTCCTCACTTAAAGATCAAGATAAAATTGTGTTCTCCCCTCGTATGCGCCGTTGCAAAAGTTTGTCGTTTTCAAGCATCTCGTGATGATCGGGTGCTATAAACTCTACGTTCACATACAACGGGTGCAAGCCAGTTTTGCACATGCGGAGATACTTGGGTTTGACTTGACGAGCCTAGCATGTACAGACATGGCCTCGGAACACACGAACCGAAAGGTTAAACATGAGTCATATGAATGATATGATCGACACTTAGTTGTCCACCATTGAAACCACATCTCTTCTCGTGAAGATCGGATTAGGTGTGGTGAATTTGGATCGTGTTCACTAAACAACTTGAGGAATGTTGAATTTAGTGGGAGTTCATCTAGTAATTTGATTAAGTTGAACTAGTTATCATGAACATAGTCTAAATTGTACTTGCAATATTGTAGATCAAATGGCTAAGTCCAACTTCAACTTCAACGTGTTTGCTGAGAAAGAAAAGCTTAAGAACAATGGGTCTAACATCACCAACTGGTTCAGCAATCTGAGAATCATTCTCGCTGGCGGACAAAAAGCCTATGTACTTGAGGAAGCGTTAGGTGACACCCCTGCTGCAACAGCGAAAACTGAAGAACTTGCTGACTTCAATGCTCGCAGAGATGATTGTGATGCGATTATGAGTACCATGCTGTTTTCTATGGAACCGGAACTTCAAAATAGTTTTGAGAAGTACCGTGGGCCTTATGAGATTCTTGAGGAACTGAAAATCATGTTTTAGACTCAAGCCCGTTCTGAGAGATATGAGATCTCTGAGAAGTTCTTTAACTGCAAGATGGAGGAAGGGAGTTCCGTTAGTGAGCACGCCAGTAAGATGTCAGGCTACACTCAACGCCTTGAGCAACTGGACTGCAAGATTCCAGAGGAGCTCAAGATTGACAGAGTTCTGCAATCACTCCCTCCTAGCTACAAAGGCTTTGTAGTTACTCACAATCAAATTGGTTCCACTAATACGATCACTGAGCTCTTCGCAAAGCTTAAAGCTGCGGAGGTGGATATCAAGAAAGACAATCATGTGTTGATGGTCAACAAGACCACTAGCTTTAAGAAAGCTAAGGGTGCAAAGGGATCCTTCAAGAAAGGCAGCGGCAAGCGTGTTGCCCCTGCTGAGAAGAAGCTCAAGACTGGACCTAAGCCGGACACTAAGTGCTTCTATTGCAAGGTCAAGGGTCACTGGAAGCGCAACTGTCCGAAGTACTTAGCGGACAAGAAGGCTGGCACCATCAAAGGTACATTTGATATACATGTTATTGATGTCTACCTTACTAGCGCTCGTTGTAGTGCCTGGGTATATGATACTGGTTCAGTTGCTAATATTTGTAACTCGAAACAGGAGCTACGGAATAGACAGCGGCTAGCAAGGGATGAGGTGACGATGCGCGTTGGCAATGGATCAAAAGTTGATGTGATGGCCGTCGGCACGCTCTCCTTAGTTTTACCTTTGGGATTAGTTTTAAACCTTAATAAATGTTATTATGTGCCTACGTTGAGCATGAACATTATATCTGGATCGTGTTTATTGCAAGACGGTTATTCATTTAAATCTGAGAATAATGGTTGTTCTATTTATATGAATAACATCTTTTATGGTCATGCACCTGTTATGAATGGTTTATTTCTTCTGAATCTCGAAAGCAATGAAACGCACATCCATAACATTGAGGCTAAAAGATGCAAAGTAGATAGTGATAATTCAACTTATTTGTGGCACTGCTGTCTAGGTCATATTGGTGTAAAACGCATAAAGAAACTCCATTCTGATGGACTTTTGGAGTCTCTTGATTTTGAATCATTTGACACGTGCGAGCCGTGCCTCATGGGCAAGATGATCAAAATCCCGTTCTCCGGAATAATGGAGCGAGCAACGGACTTATTGGAAATCATACATACCGATGTGTGCGGACCAATGACTGTTTCGACGCACGGTGGATATCGCTATTTTCTCACTTTTACTGATGACTTATGTAGATATGGGTATATCTATTTAATGAAACATAAATCTGAAACGTTTGAAAACTTCAAAGAATTTCAGAACAAAGTGGAAAACCATTGTCACAGGAAAATTAAATTTCTGCGATCCGATCATGGAGGTGAGTATTTGAGTTATGATTTTCTCACGCATCTTAAAGCAAGCGGAATCGTTTCGCAACTCACGCCACCCAGAACACCACGGTGCAATGGTGTGTCTGAACGCCGGAATCGAACTCTATTAGATATGGTGCGATCAATGATGTCTCTTACAGATTTGCCGTTATCATTTTGGGGTTATGCATTAGAAACCGCTGCATTCACTTTAAATAGGGCACCATCTAAATCCGTTGAGACGACACCGTATGAACTATGGTTTGGTGCTAAACCTAAGTTGTCGTTTCTTAAAGTTTGGGGATGCGAAGCTTACGTCAAGAAGTTAATGCCAGACAAGCTCGAACCCAAAGCGGAGAAATGCGTCTTCATAGGATACCCTAAGGAAACGATTGGGTATACCTTCTACCACAGATCCGAAGGCAAAGTGTTTGTTGCAAAGAACGGATCCTTTCTTGAGAAGGAGTTTCTCTCGAAAGAAGTGAGTGGGAGGAAGGTAGAGCTAGACGAGGTTATTGAACCTTCTCTCGAGTTGGAGAGTAGCGCAGCACCAGAAGTTGTTCCGGTGCCGTCTGCATCAACAAGAGAGGAAGCTAATGATGAGGATCATGAAACTTCGAACAATGCTACTACTGAACTTCGTAGGTCAACAAGGTCACGTACCACTCCTGAATGGTATGGCAACCCTGTCTTAACCGTCTTGTTGTTAGACAACAGTGAACCTGCGAACTATGAGGAAGCGATGATGAGCCCAGACTCTGAGAAATGGCTAGAGGCCATGAAATCCGAATTGGGATCCATGAGCGAAAACCAAGTGTGGACTTTGGTGGACCCTCCTAGCGACCGTAAGGCCGTTGAGTGCAAATGGATTTTCAAGAAGAAAACGGACGCGGATGGTAATGTTACTGTCTTTAAAGCTCGGCTTGTCGCAAAAGGTTTTCGGCAAGTTCAAGGTGTTGACTACGCTGAGACTTTCTCTCCCGTAGCGATGTTTAAGTCCATTCGGATTTTATTAGCAATTGCTGCGTTTCATGATTATGAAATATGGGAGATGGATGTCAAGACTGCGTTCCTCAATGGCAACATTGATGAAGAGTTGTATATGATGCAGCCCGAAGGTTTTGTCGATCCTAAGGATGCTAATAAGGTGTGCAAACTTCAGCGTTCCATTTATGGACTGAAGCAAGCATCTCGGAGTTGGAACCTTCATTTTGATCAAGTGATCAAGAGTTTTGGATTTGTTCCAAATTGCTACGAAGCTTGTATCTACAAGAAAGTGAGTGGGAGCTCGGTGACATTTTTAGTACTATATGTGGATGACATATTGATTATTGGAAATGACATCGGCATGCTTAACGATGTGAAGAGTTATTTGAATAAATGTTTTTCAATGAAAGACCTAGGAGAAGCTGCTTATATATTAGGCATCAAAATCTATAGAGATAGATAAAGACGCCTAATAGCTTTAAGCCAAAGTACATACCTGGACAAAGTTCTGAAGAGGTTCAGAATGGATAAAGCAAAGAAAGGTTCATTGCCCATGTTGTCAGGTAAGATATTGAGCAAGGCTCAGTGTCCAGCTACGGTAAAAGATAGAGATACTATGAGCAAAGTGCCATATGCCTCGGCCATAGGTTCTATCATGTATGCCATGCTGTGTACTAGACCGGATGTGTCCAATGCTCTTAGTTTGACGAGCAGATACCAAAGTGATCCAGGAGTGGAACACTGGACAGCCGTAAAGAACATCCTAAAGTATTTAAATAGGACTAAAGAAATGTTCTTGGTCTATGGAGGTGATGAGGAGCTCGTCGTAAAAGGTTACATCGATGCTAAGGAACCAAGATATCATCCAAAGACCAAGCACATCAACCGCCGGTTCCATATAATTCGAGATTATATATCAGATGGAGATCTAAAGATTAGCAAAGTACATACGGATCTGAATGTCGCAGACCCGTTGACTAAACCTCTTCCACGAGCAAAACATGATCAGCACCTTAATGCCATGGGTGTTAGATTGTTGCCAGATGTAAACTAGATTATTGACTCTAGTGCAAGTGGGAGACTGTTGGAATTATGCCCTAGAGGCAATAATAAAGATGTTATTATTATAATTCTTGTTCATGATAATGTTTATATTCCATGCTAGAATTGTATTAAGCGGAAACTTTAATACTTGTGTGGTTTATGAACAACACCGTGTCCCTAGTACGCCTCTATGGACTAGCTCATTGATTAATGATGGTTAAGGTTTCCTAACCATAGACATGAGTTGTCAATTAATAATGAGATCATGTCATTAGGAGAATGATGTGATGGACAGACCCAAATAAAGCAGAGCAATTAGATCGTATCATTGTGTTCATCTTTGCGAAGCTTTTTCCTATGTCAAGTATTGTATTCCTTAGACCATGAGATAATACAACTCCCTGGTATCGGAAGAAAGCTTTGAGGTCATCAAACGTCATCCTATGTGAGGGTGATCATAAAGGTGTCTCTCAGGTGATCGAAAAGTACTTTGTTGGGTTGTATGTATCGAGATGGAATTTGTCCCTCCCGAGTCGGAGAGATATACTTCGGGCCCACTCGGTAATCGATATCAACACCGCTTGCAAGCACGTGGTTAAGGAGTTAATCACAAAGTGATATCAGATTACAGAACGAGTAAAGTACTTGCTGTGAACGAGATTGAACTAGGTATGCCGATACCGACGATCGAATCTCGGGCGAGTAAACTATCGTGTGACGAAGGGAATACATATACGGGATTAATTGAATCCTAACATCGTGGTTCATCCGATATGATCATCGATGAATATGTGGGAGTCAATATGGGTTTCCAGATCCCGCTGTTGATTATTGATAGAAGATCATGTCTGCATATTCTCGAACCCGTAGGGTCACACACTTAACGTGCATCGACGCTAGGATAGAATGGATAATTGGTTTATGAGTTTTTGTTCGGAGTCTCGGATGAGATCCAGGACATCACGAGAGGTTCCGGAATGGTCCGGAGAATAAGATTCATATAAAGGAAAGCAGTTTTTGGATTCCGGAATCGTTTCAGAGTTTATCAGTATTGTACCGGAAGGTTCTAGAAGGTTCCGGAGTGGGACCAACGTGGGCCCACTTGTCGGAGGCCTGCGTGGGCCTAAGGGGAAGTGCCCTGGCCACTTTGGGCCAGGCGCACAAGGCCCCTAAGGCCCAGCCGGCCAACCCTTAGGGGAAACCCTAAGGGAACCTTCCAGAAGAGGGGGGGAAGACTTGCCCCCTACTCTTCCCCCTAGCCGCCGCCCTAGAGGCTTGGAGGAGGGGCCAAGGCAGCCGGCCAGCCCCCCATATAAGGGGGGCAGGGGTGCAGCCCCCTCCTACTCCAACCCTAGCCGCCGGCCAACGGCTGCCCCTCCACCTCTCTCTCTCTCACGACTGTGCGTAGGCGAAACCCTAGCCGCCGGCCAACTGCTGCCCCTCCACCTCTCTCTCTCGCGACTGTGCGTAGGCGAAGCCCTGCCGCAGAAACTCTCCACCATAAGCACCACGCCGTCGTGCTGTAGATCCAATCTATCTCTCCACCATATACTTGCTGGACCAAGGAAGGAGGAGACGTCGCTGCACCGTACGTGTGCATCTCTCGGAGGCGCCGCCACTTGCGGCGTAGGATCGGATCGGATCGCGGGGAGGAGACGGCTAGTACGACTACATCATCCACGTTCTGTTGAACGTTTCCGCTGTGGGATATCTTCAAGGGTATGAAGATCTCATCTACCTCTCTCGTTGATTACATCTCCTAGATTAGATCTTGGCTTTCTTGTTCGCTTCCGTAGGAATTTTTTTGATTTACTATGCTGCGAAACCCTTCAGAGGGTGCTCGCGCGGCGGCTGGGCAGTCGCCCGGTAGCCGAGATCCGCCAGGATGTCGTCGACGTTGAGGCCGCCCCACGCCCGACGCTGCCCCAGACGGTTGTACGGACCGCCGTCGGGCCCGGCTTGGCGTTCGAGCTCTGCCTCCCTCTCGGAGGCGACCAGGTGCCCCCAGAACGGCGAGCCCTCCGCCCAGGCAGGGTTCGCCCGCGCCGCCGGGGTGAGCTCGGAGCGGCGCCAGCGGATGTAGGCGGCGAGCCGCATGCCCTCGGGTACCGGGGGGACGAGTGATGCCTACGCACGCGTCTGTTCTTGTAGACAGTGTTGGGCCTCCAAGTGCAGAGGTTTGTAGAACAGCAGCAAGTTTCCCTTAAGTGGATCACCCAAGGTTTATCGAACTCAGGGAGGAAGAGGTCAAAGCTATCCCTCTCAAACAACCCTGCAATTACGATACAGAAAGTCTCTTGTGTCCCCAACACACCCAATACACTTGTTAGATGTATAGGTGCACTAGTTCGGCGAAGAGATAGTGAAATACAAGCAGTAGTGATGATTATGAGTAGTAACTGTAATATGAAATAAATATCGCTGCGAGCAAACATGTAACAAAACAGCAAATAAACGGTGTGTAAAGCTTGGAAACAAGGCCTAGGGATCATACTTTCACTAGAGGACACACTCCCAACAAATATAACATGATTGAACAAATAAACAACTTCTCTTCACTATGGTACTCTGAATTTTTCTCCTATTGAACAACACTAATCATTGCGTAGGGCTACAAAGCACTCCTTAAAGTTCATCAAGTACTTGACAAACACCACTCATAGAGATATCCAAATGAAAGCACAACTCAAGATAGATATTATTGCAACTTAGACCAAGTACTAACACGGTGCACACACTGTCAACATTACACCATGAAAGGAGGAATAGATCACTTCAATACTATCATAGTAATAATTATTCTCATAATCCATAAGAGATCACAATCGTAGCCTAGACCAAGTACCACCATGATGCACGCACTGTCACCGTTACACCATGGCAGGAGGAATAGATTACTTTAATAA